>OX465290.1:82708264-83958264 GCA_949987695.1 Merzomyia westermanni | reverse complement strand
GTCTTCCAGGCCAAGGTTATAAATTACTGGCATTTTCCTCACTTCCTCGATCAGTTTTTCCTCAAAGTCCATTTTTTACTTTTAGTTTTCGTAGTTTAAACTAATTTAATTTACAAAGCGTCAGACAAAAGGCAACAGGTGAAGAAATTACAATGAAGAAGAAGCATAACGAGCTTTGCTGCTTGTCAAAATAGAAATAGATTTAATCTGGCGACAGCGGCATTTATGATTGATTGCCGCTTTGCTGTGTAGCGGCCAAAAAATCTGTTGCCATAAGAACGTATGTAAAAATAATATGACAGATGGCGCTTTGCAGTCGCCGTCTTGAATGTAATCAGGCCTATTCTCTATAAGCGGCCTTTACACGGTCATTTTTGTATGAAAACATGGTATGATGCAAAAAAAAACTGGTTTTTGTTTAAACGATCGAACATGCAATCATACTTTATTTCTCTGTTATTTGTGAAAGAAGCAACATGGCACGTGCATTAGCTGCAGCACTTGTAATTGATATTTTAGAAGAAGACGAAGTAGAACAAAAAAAGCCAGAAAAGACAGAGAAAAACTTGGGTAAAGGAATGGCGATCAAGAAGACCAGTTTTTTCACATATAAGTTTGTTAAAGGAACTTGAACAGTCCAGCCCGGCGGACTACAAAAATTTTCCCCGAATGGATCCTTCTGTATATAGGGAACTTTTGGAAAAAGTAACACCTTATATAGAAAAACAAAATACTATTATGCGAGACGCAATTTCGTTCACGTCGATAAAATCCGCGAAGTGAGTTTATTTTATACTTTAAACTTTCCAAATTTGCCTTTGGATCTATCTCCTTATATTTTTTTAGAAGTGCTTCATAAGCAGCATTGTTCTTAATTTTGTTTTTATACTCCTCGCTTTTCACTTTCCATACTTCTGGATGGCTTCGATAAATTTCAAAGAAGTCCTTTCACAGTTCTTCGTTTATCCGTGACGCCATTACGCTTCGATGTTTGCTTACGACTGAAAAAATATACTGCGTGCATGATGCAAGCGTTTACACCATAAAACATGTTCATAACAACATCATGTTTTTAGAAATTTTTTAAAACCATCGCACATGTATGACGAACACGAATTTATTATGTTTACACGCTCATTCTTCTCATCACGCCGCACATGCTTGCAAACAAAAATGACCATGTAAAGGCCATGATCAAATAATTTATATGGTCGCCGCAATCGGCCAAAAGAAATCACCGTTTGACGTCGGTGAATTCTTATGTCAAAATGCACATGTGAGAGGGAACGCGCAAAAACGATTCGCCTATTTTCTAAGCTTTTCACGTATAACACACACATAAATCACACATTTTCTTAAAATGTTATCACAAAGCACTCGTTAAATATCAATTCACAGCGAATTTTTATTAAAAATAAATAAAACACGAAGCGAACTCAATAGCTTTTCCAAGAACTGTAAACAAAGAATGTAAACAAAAAACAAAGATATGATAGTTTGACATAAGGTGTGGATGAGGAAGAAGAAGACGCTATGTCATGTGAAACGACCATATAAATTATTGGATCATGTGTAAAGCCGCTTATTGCGCTTTGTTGGTTTTTGACAGCGTTGCCTAGAATCGCGGTTACATGAACTGCATTGCCAACGGTTACGATTTTCGGTTAGATAATCTTCCAGGTACAAAGTTACCGGTTAGGCACAGAATTGACCCGTAGGCAAAAATTTTGACACCGAAACGCAACTTTATCTTTGCATGAGAATTATAAATGCCGAAGTCAACCCTGTAAAGGTTGAACGCGACGAATAGTGGAAAACTTAAACCATCAATTCGCGATTAAGTAATTCACCACTGTGGAAATTTGTGTTTAAATCGCGAGTTTTACAGCTATTAGCACCTTAATTTTTATCCAATATTCACAATTAAAGGTTTTTGTAACTCCAACTATAAATATACAAATAAAATACAAAGAGTTCATGAATTTTCAAAGCAGGAAAAGTGGTGAATTACCCTCCATCGATTTGACAGCGGCCACTTAATTCGCTGTTGAACCTTATGGTTATATGTTCTTTCATATTAGCATGCTTTATATGGCTGCCACAATCGGTCAACAACACGAAATTACCGTTTGACGTCGTTTTCTCCTTGTGTCAAAAGGCACGTGTGAGAGGGAACGCGCAAAAAATACTCCTCAAGGAGAATCAGAGTACTCCAACACTTATTCTCATTCATATAAAAAAGGTGGTTCAATTTACATGGCGATGCCCGCGATTGGATCATCTAATCCATCTCGGAGTACTGCATTTGAATATTCCATAGAGTAAGAGTACTCTCAAAATGCTCCCAAAGGATTACTCCCTGGAGTATTCAACACAAAAGGGAGAGAGGAGTCGGTGTACTTTCGAGGAATACTCCATGGGGTAATCTTTTGGCAGAATTTTGAAAGTACTCTCATATATGCTCCATATAGTATTCAGAAACAAAGTAATGCGCCAACAGATACAGCACGTCACCGTGGACGTATCCGTTATACGTTAAAATCTAGAGGAAAATATACTTTGCCGTATCCGTCGAATCTATTGTTACGCACCCAAACACTCGCATTCTACTTAGCTGTCAGTTTTTTCAACGTAATACCGTATTGTATCTGCTTGGGACAAAAAGGGTACTCCGAGACGGATTAGGTGATCCAATCACTTTTATTAAAAATCAATAAAGCAAGACAACGATTTCAATAGCTTTTCCAAGAATTTTAACAAAGAATGTAAACAAAAACAAAGATATGATAGTTTGACATAAGGTTATGGATATGGCAGAAAACCAAAAACCAATTGGTTGTCTAAGGTATGGTAATGGCGTTAGCGTTATGGTATGGCACCATTAATAGATTGCATAGAATTTCCATAAGGTTGGCGGGATCAGCTGTTTTATATAGATAAGGCTATGTCACCATTAACGGGGCTCTTAATCATGGGATATTTCTTCTTCGTAAACATTCAGGAAATTTTTTCAATTTACAAATTCGTTCCCTGCTTTGTATTATTGTTAAAATAAGTCTAACTACAAGTTAATTTGATGTTTGCGCATTGAGTTAGTAAAACGGGTTTATAAAAAGAAAAAATATTTGCACACGTGGTGCAAATTTTCATTACCTCAAAAAGATTTTGCATACAAAATATATAAGATTCGAACCTTAGTAAATGCGCATTAAAAAATGCTTCAGCATAAACGCCTCAAGTAAAGATGGACTACTAACAAACATTAATATATCACCTACAAATTGTTTAGAAGCTATTGACAATATTTTTATCACAATATATTCAGAACTGAAAACGGGGAGGAGTTTTTGCCCAAAATTTGATGAAAGTGGAGCCAAGTATATGGCAGTAATTTTATGAGTGTAACTCTCGTACAAATGCAACCATGGCATAAATGCAACCCCGCATATTGAAGAGCCATTTTCATGAACATTGGCTTCGCCATTATCTCATTCTTTTTCCGGTCGTCGGCTCGTCAAGTTGTGTGAATAGAAGTTGTTGAAGAATATCGACCATTTTACTGGATACATAACTGAAAGAGTGTGTGTGTTTGTGATTAAGAAATTTTAAATCATTTTACTCAAATGGATGGTGGTATTAAAGTTGACGGGGTAAACGGAGCTACTCCTAAGCCCCAAAGAGCTCAACAAGGTATTAAAAAACCAAATGTGAATATAGCTCAACAGAAGCAAAATGATCATACTGAAGGAGCACCTGCCGAAAAGAAAGCACGCTTCAATCAAAATGAGCAAAACCAAGGAGGTGCTGGTGGTAACCAGAATAAAGGATTTGGTAATAACCAAAATCAAGCTGGAGCTGCTGGTAATCAGAATAAAGGATTTGCTAACAACCAAAGTCAAGGTGGAGCTGGCGGTAACCAGAACAAAGCATTTGGTAATAACCAAAGTCCGGCTGTAGCTGGTACTAACCAGAATAAAGGATTTAGTAATAATCAAAATCAAGGTGGAGCTAGTGCTAACCAAAATAAGGGATTTGGAAATAACCAGAACAGGGGATTTGGTAATCGTAACCGTAATCAGCCAAACCGCGGACCTCAGAATCAAAATCAAGGCAATTTTCAGAACCAGAATCAGGTACTTAAAATTTTTGTATATACATGATATTTTAAGCTAAATTCTAAGTATTTATAAAATATGGCCAAAATTAAATAGTGAAAATTTTCTGTCTAGCACGTTTGTGAAAAATCGATATAGGGTGACATTTTTTAAATCAAAATGGCGTCCGCAAAATGGCGGATATTCGTTCTTTTGCTCGTACGCTTGGCATTTTTCGTCGAACTGGAGTTGCCAACGTCATTATTTTCATACCTGAATCCACGTATCTGCTAACCGTAAAAATAGTGAAATATGCTCGTGTGTTCAAAGTGAATGCGGTAATTGTTTCCTTTAGGAGATAACTGCTAAAACACGTCCAAAAATATCGGGAGAGGTGTCAAAGAACGCGTTTTGACTTCGGTATCAACAATCTGAAAGCGGATTTAAAATTTTTTATTTCAGTGAAAAGTTATTCCCAAAAACCCAAAAATGACCCAGATCCGATCCCAAATAGGGGGCTTGATCAAGGTATTATGTGCAGAACACGTTTCTGCGTAGGCGGCCTTCGGCTGCGCTTCAAAAAAAATAACCCTTAGCCGGTCCACAGTATTTCTACGCCGAACACACTTACACTTTTCGGTACACGCTAATCTGTGATTACAACAACCACATGAAAATTACAGAAAAATTTCAACTTTAATTGCAAATATCTCTGAACAGACATAAAATATCGAATTTCCGCTTTCGGATTATTGATACGAAGGTTAAAACCCGTCGTTTTATACCTTTCCCGATATTTTTGGACCTATATTAGCAGTTACGTACTGTCCAATAGAATTACCGAAAGCGGATTTTCAATTTTTTGTTTCAGTGGAGATATTTGCAATCAAAGTTGAAAAATTTCTGTCATTTTCATGTGGTTGTTGTAATCACAGATTAGGGTGGACTGAAAAGTGCACAAAGTGTGTTCTGCGCAGAAATACTGTGGACCGCGTAGCCGGTGTTGGACAGGCTAAGGGTTATTTTTTTGGAGCGCGGCCGAAGGCCGCCTACGCAGAAAGGTGTTCTGCACATAAATACCTTGGATCAAGCCCCCTATTTAGAATCGGACCTGGGTCCCTGGTCCTCAATATTGACTTATTTAGTGAAATTTTTGCAGTTTGCGTTGAATGTAAATAGGGTAACTGCACTTGTTTCCGGACAGCGCTATCTACGATTCTCTCTCTCTCTATGGCGCGATATACAACAGGTATATCATCATAAACCTCCTAAGAGATTTTTGCGCCAAGCTTCTCTTCCAATTTGTGGTGTGCCGATTTGAATTTTTCCCTACAAATTGGTGGGACCTACAGTTTTTTGCCGACTCCGAACGGCATATACAAAGGAGACGAATTTTTGCTGAGAAGCCTGTCATGGCAGAAATACACTCGGAGAGTTTGCCAAACCACTGCCGAGGGGCGACCCCGTTTTGAAAAACTTTTTTCAAATCACTTTTGATGTTACCTGTACCAGGGCTCGAACCATGGACCTTCGGTGTGGTAGGCCGGCAACACTACCTTCACACCACGGCGGCCGCTATCTACGATTGCGATTCTAAAAAATAACCCTCAGCCGGTCCAACGCGACTACGCGATCCCCAGTATTTCTGCTCAGAACACACTTTCGCACTTTTCGGAATACCCTATATCTGTGTCTAAAACATTCCCATAGAAATTACATATGTATTTGTTTCCTTTAGGAAACCACTTCTATAACATGTCCAAAATTATCGGGAGAGGTATTACAAGACGCGTTTTGACTTCGGTAACAATAATCAGAAATCGGAAACTCGATTTTATATTTCTGTGAAGGGTTTGCATTCAAAGTTGTGGTTGTTGTAGATACAGATATAGGGTGTTACACAATGTGCAAAAGTGTGTCTTGCGCAGGAATACTTTTTATAAAACATTTACAGAAATGCTGGTTGGACCATAAACGTTTTTTTTTTATGTAACAGAACTATTAAATTCGTATTTGAAAATTCTTATAACGTACAGTGGTAGTGGTGGTCTTAGAATTAGAAACGAGATGTTAGAAAAATTAAAATCGTTGTGCCCGTTTTTTTAAACATACACTGTATGTTATGATCACGGTTATCAATAGAGTAGGCAAAGAACGTTGTTGTCCAGTAATCACGTGGTGATTCGCTTATTGGTTGTCAAACAATTTAAAATTACTTTCAGATTTTTTGTTTCTTCGCTGGCCACAAAATTAGAAACGCGGCGTTTTTCTTTCTTTTCTAGTCTTGTTGTTGTAAACAGTGCTTCGCCCTGCCCAATGGGCTCGATCACTCTAAATTGTCATCAGGCTCTTCTAACGGAAGTCCGAGGAAACGCGCAGTTTCCACAGGGTTGGACCAGAGTGATGTAGGTGTTAGAAGAGTGGGTTCAACTGAACAGGAGAAGAGATGTATGGTATCATGAGGGGTCATACCACATGCAGGGCATGTATTTGGTATGTTGGGGTTCAGTCTGGATAAGTAAAAGTTTAACCTATTACAATATCCAGAGCGAAGTTGTGCTAGTATGACTCTAGTCTCCCTCGGGAGTACACGCTCCTCTTCAGCCAATTCCGGTGGTTGAGTATTAGTAACGGGATTCACAGGCCGAGATCTGAGAGATCTATCTACCGACTCAGTGTGGAGGTCATTTAGAGCCCGTCTATGGTTCCGCAGATCAAACGGCAAAGAAATATGATGCCGTAATGCTTACGGAGATGGCTCCTTATGTCTCTGGGGGGGCGGTGCTACATCCAAAAGATGTCGGTTTGGATGACTAGGTTTATGACAGTTCAGAAGGAACTGTCTACTCAAGAGTTCCGCGTGCTCTTGAACATTGAGCAATTTTGCCTCTTGATGGAGGTGAGACTCAGATGACATAAGCAGGCATCCCGTAGCAATTCTGATGGCGGTGTTTTGGCAGACTTGCAATTTCCTCCAGTTGGTGTCAGAAAGATTGGGCGACCATATAGGCGCAGCATAGTCAATAACCGGCCGGCCAATAGCCTTATATGTAGCAAGCAATGTTTCTTTGTCTTTTCCCCAAGTACTGCCAGCCAGTGACTTGAGGATCTTATTGCGGCTCTGTACCTTTGAGGCTATTGCGGTGGCATGACCAGCGAAGATGAGGCCGTTGTCAAATGTCACATCCAAGATTTTTGGGTGGTTGACAGTAGGTAGAGGTACTCCGTCTACGTGGACATTTAACTCTTGCCCCATCTGCGCATTACATGTAGTAAACAGTGTCGCCGTCGATTTGGTCGGAGATAGGGTCAGATTTCGCTCGGTGAAGGAGCTGGAAAAGTAATGGAGGTAACTGTTGATTCTAATACAGAGTTCATCAATGGAGGAACCCTTGCCCGAGGCCATTATCGTGCAGTCGCGTAGGAAACAATGAAGACTCCCTCTGGTGGGGGGGGAAGTCTCGAAATATAGAAATTAAACTAAAGGGGAGAGAGAACACCACCTTGCGACACCCCTTGTTTTATTCTTCGTGGTCTAGATTTCTTGTTCCTAAATTTGACTGTTGCCTGTCGAGCATTGAGGTAATTAGCGGTCGACCTCTTAAGGCCGGCAGGGAGCGGTGTCTCTTCCAGATCTCGGAGGAGTGTGGCGCGATTGACCGTGTCGAATGCATTTGACAGGTCAAGTGCCACGAGAACCGTCCTATGGTTTGGTGGATGTTGATTCAAACCGTTGTGAATCTGCGTTGTAATGGCGTTCAAAGCGGATGTCGTGCTGTGATTTTTGCGGAAACCATGTTGATGAACGGCCAATTTTAGATTTGTGACGAAGTAAGGAAGCAGAATGGACTCGCTAGTTTCGCTACCGGCGAAAGGAGGGATATCGGGCGATAAGACTCCTAGGTTCGCCGGCTTCCCGAAGGTAGTTAGAGATTGAAGAGATTCGCTAAATAACTCTGTCCTTCGTGGCCAAGGTGTTTGATCATCTTCATGGCGATTTCGTCGGGTCCGATGGATTTTGAGGGGTTGGCCTTCATTATGGCTTCCTTAACCTCTGCGACTGAGACGGCAATGGGCGCAGAAGAGTGTTTGTGTTTGCGCGCACGTCGGAAGGCCCTTCTCTTAGTCCTATCCGCAGGTGGATGCATTATAAAAAGCCAGCAAAAGGAGCTCGCGCATTTCCTGGCGTCCGATTTGACGCTGTCGCCGAAAGCAATGCGACCTTGTCTTTGTGTTTGGTCGGATTGGATAGGGCCTTGACAGTCGACCATAATTTGCCGACTCCGCCGGAGAGGTTGCATGTCTCAAGGTGTTATTTCCACTTGGTCAGCTTGTGTTCGTTGACAATCCTACGAATTTCCGCATTGAGATCTTTTATTCAGGGATCTGCGGGATTGATGAGTCTCACTTGGTCACGTTCTCTTGCCATCGCCGCAGCTTCTGCCGGGAAATTCGGACGAATTTCTGGTATTCTGCCAGCAGGAATGAAGCGGCATGAGGCTGAATCAATGATCTTGCGAAACTCTCTTTCGCCTTTGCGTACGTCCGTAGGAGTAGGTAAGACATCGAAGGAGCGCTCTGTATATTCAGTAAAGCGGTCCCAGTCCGCTTTGGTGAAGTTGATGTATGTTCTTTTATCAGTCGTTATGAAGTCGGTCGGTCGTTCAACAGAGAGTAAGATGGGTAGGTGGTCTGAAGCTAATGTAAGCATCGGTCGCCAGATGACAAAGTTAATAAGGCCCGCGCTCGTTATGGAGATGTCTGGCGAACTGTGACAGTTACCTGCCACCCTGGTGGGGGCATCTCCAGTAACCCTGTCCAATGGAGACTTTTCTTGTACTTAGCGATAAAATAAGTATACTTCGAATAGCCTTAGTTAGCTTGCAATTATTTTTATACATTATAGTTGCTAGAATGGGCAAAAAAAAGGCATGCACTCCAAAAATGAAGGAGGTAATTGTGAATTGTTATCAAAAGGAAAAACTGTCAAGGTCGGGTATCGCACAAAAGTTTAATTGCTCAAAAAAAATTGTTTTTGGAGCTATTCATTTATACAAAAAAACAAAGAAGTTTGAAACCCCTAAAAGGAAAGCCAGGCCTCGAAAAACTACTCCACCAGAAGATAGGTTAATTTGGAGCACCAGTAAGAAAAACCCATTCATATCTTCGCGTGAAATAAAGGTTATTTAAATTAAAGCAGACATCTCAGCTCGGACGATAAGAAGGCGGTGACAACTGTCAGGACTCCGCGGGTGCATTGCACAAAAAAACCCCACGTATCAAAAAAAAAAAAAATAAGCGGTTACGATTTGCAAAGGAAATGCTACCCAAAAAACCAAACATGGCATTAAACCCCAAGTACCCTGTGAAAACTGTAAAACACGGTGGCGGATCTATTATGGTTTGGGGAGCATTTTCATGGCGTGGTGTATGCCCAATAGTGCGTATTCAAGGAATAATGGACCAATATTGATACAAAAGCATTCTGGAGAATATAATGGAACCATATTGCTTTAAGAATATGCCAGTCCATTACATTTTCCAACACGATAATGACCCAAAGCACACTTCAAGATTGGTGAAGAGCTGGCTTTCGGATCGAAATATTGATGTTTTGAACTGGCCACCGCAAAGTCCTGATCTCAATCCAATTGAGAACTTATGGGCAATTGTGAAACGAGATCTCAAAGACAAAAAACCGCGAAATAAGGACGAATTGTTTGAATTGGTGCAGGAAAGCTGGAAGAGCATATCTGTGCAAACATTCCAACATTTAATTGAGAGTTTACCTCTAAGAATGAACAATGTTGTCAAAAATAAGGGTTATCCAACAAAATATTAAAAATATTGTCAATTTTGTTTAACTTTTTACAGATATTTTTATATTGTCTCTGTCGTTTCTAATCATATGACCAAACTGAATTCGATGGTTTTTATCTTAAGTTAATTTTCATAAAAATGGAATTAAAATTGCGATTATTTTTTATGCTTTTTATGTCATGGTTGAAGACTTGTTACTGGTTGCCTTTTATATTAAGGAAAATAGTTTTATTGTTTTTCAAAATATTCTCCATCCAAGTCAATACACTTCTGCATTCGCTTGAACCAATTTTCAAAGCACTTTTGCCACTCAGAAAAGGATAGCTCTAAAACGAGCTGTTTGAAGGCTTCTTCAGCTTCTTCAGGCGTTGAAAAACGTTGACCTCGCATTTTTTTTTTGATGTTCGGGAATAAAAAGAAATCATTAGGTGCCAAATCAGGGCTGTAAGGCGGATGAACCATCAATTCGACCTTTTGAGTCCTCAAAAACTCTCTTGGCTCGCATTGTCTTGGTGAAAAATGATTTGTCTTCGGCGGTTGGTTTTCCTTAATTCTCAAAAACCTTTTGTCAAACAAATGGTTGTATACCACTCAGGATTGACCGTTTTAAGTTTATCTATAGGAACAGTTGCGACATACCAGATTTTTCGAAAAAACGGCACCATTTGCTTTGAGGTGCTTGCGCGAACAACTTTTGTTGGATTAGGCTCGTCTTGGAACACCCATACAGTCGATTGCCGATCGATTTGTTTCCGGCTCATATGCATAGATCCAAGATTCGTCACCTGTTACAATGTCATATACGTGCTTTGATCCACCGTGGCTAAATTTCTTCAACATTTCTTTACACCAATCGACACGAGCCCTTTTTTGGGCAATTGTCAAATTATGCGGTATCCAACGAAAACAAATCTTTACGACCGAATGTTCATGCAATATTGAATGTATGCTGGTCCCACTAATGGCCAAGGATGCCTCTATCTCGCGATATGTCACATGACGATCTTGCATTATCAATTGACGCACAGCATCGACTGTTTCTGACACAACCACCGTTTTTGGATGACCTTCACGAAATTCGTCCTGCAAAGATTGGCGGCCACGTAGGAACTCGTACCATCGTTTCACAGTGGCTAAGTGTGGTGATTCAACACCAAAATAGAAGTAAGTTGATTGATGCCCTCCTGTCTCGATAATCCACTTCCAAAATCGTAGTAAATCATCGCACGAACATTTTCACGGGTTAATTCCATTTTTAGACAATATGAATTTTTAAACTCACTATAAACACAAATAAAACTCGTAAGTGAAAACGTTATATGCAAGTTTATGCCCAAAAATACCAAACTTTACGATAAAAATATCTAATTACACCTAATCACATGTAGTGTTGCGAAGGCGCAAAATATAAAATGCAACCACGTACTTTGTTACTTATAATTAATAGTTTTCATGTGGAGAAATATATTTTAAAAGTATATTACGAAAATCATATGCTGCAAAACCGTTTCTAATTATAAGACCACCACTGTATGTTCTTCTTGTTTGTAACGACAAAAACCCTCGGAAAAACTTTCGTTTTTTTTTTAATGGTATTTGCCCGGGTACTTGAACTTGGGACCTTCGATGTGGTAGGCCACCAGCACGGCTCCCTGTAAACACCAGCAATTTCTACTGTATGCATTTGTTGCCGTTTCGTGCCTAAAGGGCAGATTATGTAATTCGTCGTAACACTTTGCGTCGCAGTCACTCGTATTCATGTTCACCTGTATGCAATGCCTAACACATTCACTGACTGAAGAAAGTGAACGTCTTTATATAATAAGAATTTTGCTTTGAACGGGAAGAAGTGACTCGTTGCATCGTTTTACATAACGAGCTCGTTAATTTTTAAACTTGATTTTGCTTTAGATTATTCTATTAATTTCATGATACAATCTTTTTATAACGGAATTAGAACAAGACAAATCAGCCGAATCAACCAAATCAGCCAAACCAAGTTAGTCAGCCGAATCAACCTAAACCGCAAAATCAAGCAGAAGCTGCAAAGCCTGCTGCGATCGTTGATGCACCCGCAGCTGTCGTTAAAAAGGATGCTTCTGAACAACCACCACCACAGTTGGAGCAACAGCAACAACCACAAAATCAGCCACAACAATTTCAACCAAACCAGCAGCGCAACCAACAACAACTAAACCAACAACGCAACCAACACCAAAATCAACAAAACCCTAATCAAAATCATAATATGAATATGAACATGAATATGAACATGAATCAGCAACATAATCGTAATCGGGGCGGCGGTGGTGGTTTTCAAGGTGGTGGTCATCAAGGTGGTGGCGGTCCTGGGGGCAATATGGACAACAGAGGTCCTGGCGGTAATCAAGGTGGTCAAAATAGAGATCGCGGTCGTGGTGGACGCGGTGGCCCAGGCGGTGGTAATCAAGGTAACGGGCCGTACAGCAGAGGCGACGAATTCTTTATTGGACAACGCTTGCGTGCTATAGGTGGACCAACTCATGAGTTGCCGCCGGTAGAAGCAGCCGAGGAACCTAAATTTTCAGGACGCTGCCGTCTATATGTTGGTAACCTCACTAATGACATTACCGAAAATGAGTTGCGTGAAATGTTCAAACCATACGGTGAAATTGGTGAAATATTTTGTAATGCCGAGAAGAATTTTACATTCCTAAAAGTAGACTTTCTCAATAATGCACAACGTGCTAAGCGTGAATTAGATGGCACAGTTCGCAAAGGTCGGCAATTGCGTGTACGATTTGCGCCAAATGCTACTATACTTCGTGTTAAGAACCTTACACCATTCGTCTCCAATGAACTTCTATATAGATCTTTTGAAATTTTTGGACCCGTCGAACGGGCAAACGTTGTCGTCGATGATCGTGGAAAATCAACCGGTGAAGGCGTTGTTGAATTTACTAAAAAATCATCAGCAAATATGTGTCTACGTTTTTGCACTGAGAAATGTTTCTTTTTGACTGCTTCGCTACGTCCTTGTGTAGTAGAACCGTTTGAAGTAAATGAAGATGATGATGGTTTGCCGGAAAAGTCGATAAATAAAAAGACTCCAGAATTTCATCATGAACGTGGTATTGGACCCCGAATTGCCGAATTGGGATCGTTCGAGCACGAGTATGGTACTAGGTGGAAGCAACTGAATGAATTATTCAAAACCAAGCAAGATGCATTAAAACGTGAACTCAGAATGGAAGAGGAAAAATTGGAAGCTCAAATGGAATATGCTCGTTATGAGCACGAAACTGAGTTGCTCAGGCAAGGTGAGTTTGTTACGAAAAAAAAACTTTAGTGCAGAATATGCAATTCTGCAAATATACTGATTTATTTAATTAAATTTTTTATCAATAGAGCTCCGCAAGCGTGAATCGGATAATGAACGCAAGAAAATGGAATGGGAAATGCGTGAAAAACAAGCTGAGGAAATGCGTAAACGTGATGAAGATAATATGCGCCGTCAGCAAACTGAAATGCAAACACGAATGATCCGCCAAGAAGAGGAAATGCGCCGCCGCCAACAGGAAAACACTTTATTTATGCAAGCTCAACAATTAAATTCGTTGCTTGATCAGCAAGAAGGCTTCGGTGGTAAAAGCAACATGAGTAACAGTGCAGGTGTTGGTGTAGCTGTTGGTGTCGGAGTTGGAGGTAATAATTTTGACAATTTTGGTCGAGCATCAAATAGTTCACCATTTGAATTCAGAGGTAACTTATCTGATTTTAAATGGCAAGCTATTTACTAATTTTTTTAATAAAAGATCCCATTTCTGCTCTTTTAGGCTCTAATACTGGTGGTGGTAATAATAATAGCAGTGGCAATGGACCTAATAATCCTCAGGTACGTTCATTTTTCGATCTATTCTCGCGATGAATTTTCTAAACATAAAAAAGTTCTACAAACATGCAAGAAAGAAAAATCTAAAACTGTAAAGTGGAACATAATTATGTATCCTAAAAGCTTTGCAGAGTTTGATGCAAGTATAACTTGAATCAATCCGACATACGATACGTCACGCGTTTCACAACAAATGTACTTTCTACCCTTGTGGTATACATACATATATTACGCATTTGTAGTAAATGCTTACGTTAAAATATTATTCGCTTTTGTAAATGAAAAACTATTTAAAATTTGTAAAAAAATCGTATTCTGGAACGTAATTAGGAAAAAAATAAAGGCAAAATTTTACATATTCATTGTCTTCAATTTCGTATTGGTATATGAAGTTTTAGCAATTGAAGAATTCTTGTAAATACATACTAAATAATGTATGTAGCTGTTGGTACCCATTCCATGCGTATTAGTCAAACATTCTCTTGAAATGCAATGACATATGGCCAAATGTCATTGACCATTTCGAATGAGTTGCTTTGTAATAGTTTGTCTTGATAAAGGGACAACTTATTGTAATAGCCTCTGAGAGTTTGCTTTAATGCAAGTCTAATTAGTGACACGCTGCAAAAAATATGTTTTTTGTGCTATCTAGCACAACATATTATAAACTTCGCTTGTCAAAGGAGTATATACAAAATATATACTTAGCTACAGATTTTCACTTTGTGTTAGGTTATGTGAAACAGAAAGAAAGCATGTTTGCCTTAAATTGTGGATATATTCGATTTATTTCATATATAATTTAAGAAGTAAGTGTTATGGGAATTTTTTGTTATGGATTGCAATGTTGGCTTGGAAATTTATTACTGCTCTTTGAAGAAGCATTTTTATATAAAACTTAAAAGTTTTTATGTACTGTTCTAAATCGTATTAGTGTATTTTTTAACTTCTGTTGTTGGGGGAATTGATTATTGTGGGTTTCAGATTTTCGATGTGGTTTGATTATTTATTTACTCGTATAACTAAATCAAATTTTACATTCTGTCGACGAAGATAAATTATGCATTCACTTCAGATCATCTTAGAATTAGGATAGGAACACATTTAATTTGTTTGCTGCCTTATTTTTGGAATAATAGGGATGGATAAAGCTAACATGATACGCTTCTTGACTTGGGCTGATGACATCAAATAAAACATGCTGTCATATAAATGTATTGCTGAATTATGTAAATGTTGTTTGGGCGGCAATGCAGATTAAGCGCTTTTGGTAAAAGTTATAATAATCTGTCAACATTATAAAAATTCGTAAAAATCTATTATGTGGAACAACCATCTAAAGTGTGTTGTGTCTATTTTCTTCAAGTAATGCTAGTTTGTTACATTTTGTTGTTATATACTCCGAGATATTTAGTAATTACACAAAGTAGGTATGCCTGTTGTATGTAGCGACTAAACTCTACCCCGTTTCCGGGGTCAATGAAATCGCTACCGCGAGCTTCTTTTCTAATTTTTGGTGTGATGCTTTTAGTTTTTCATATTGGCGGATAAATTATTACCGACAAGCTTTTTTATGGCAGAAATACAGTCGGATGATTGCCGACGATTTATATTTCAATCCACTTGTGATTTTACCTGTGCCGGTACTTGACCCAGGGACTTTTCGTGATAGTAGGCCAACATATTAGCAAGGTGGCCGCGATGACTGTATATGCCTTTTGAACTGGGTGAGGTACTGTAACTATTACACACTTTTCTTTTATTATATTTTGAAAAATCATATGCTTTATGTGTGACCCATTGGCTTTAACTCCATATCGATGTATGTAGATTTTAGCTTTTCTCTAATTCAGTTCTGACATTATTTTCTATTGAAGACATTTCTTTAAAACAAATAAAAAAAACTACGTTCACTTTTGCTTTTTGCAACTAATTATTTATGATGTATACTATCCTTGTAATCTAATTTTGTTTATTATATCATAAACATGTTTACTATGTGCCATTTGCTTCCTGGTGACCATGTAAAATTTACTGGACTAGATTTATCTTTTCCTTTTCAAAAGTGTCGTGAAGAAAATATGTTGCCAGGCAGACAAACTCTTTATTTAACGCGACTAAACCTGGACATACCAAATGTTTGTCCATTACGTGGTGAGTTGCCTTCCTGTATTGATAGAATACCCGCCATGCATGGTGAACCATATTGAAATTGCCAGTCGCTGAATTTGTGCTAGAAGAGGCGCATTGAAAATTTTGCGAACCAAAGCTCTTTCGATGTAGGTGTGTCACAATTAAATTTTTACTATGTTAAATTTATATACAGCATATTTGTTCTGTTATGTACACTGTATGTGATCAAAATTACAGATAATTTTACTAGAGACTGTACTTCAAATTGTACTGATTGGTTTTACACTTTGTGCTTAACTAATGTTATTAATAGCTGAACTCTATATGGTTAGTTTTCACAATCAAAAATAAATAAAATTTACTAAAATTTCGAAATTAAAAAAAAATGTGGTATAGAAAAAACGGGACCTTCTAAGATAATACAAGAACTTCGACAAGAAAAGCTGAAAACTTTCAAAAATTAAATAAAATTTAAATAATGATAAATAAAGAAATAAGCTTAAATGAAATAGAGACAAGTTAATGTATAATTTGAAATGAAAGTAACCACAAAAATAAATGAAACATAAAAATAAATTAAAAATGATGAATGAATTAAACAATTTTTAAAACAAAAATTACAAATATTAAATAAAATAAAAAAACTAAAATCCCAGGTGGTGGAAAATTAAACAAAATATAGTAGAACATATTAAAATAAAAAAATAGCAATAGAAAATAGTATGATGGAAGAAACCTTAAATAAAAAATATTAATTAAAAAGTTGTAAATAATAAAATTACAAACAATAAATGTAAACTAAGAAAAAATTTAAAATAAATGAAAAAAAAAGAAAAAGTAAACAAGAAAACATTGAAGGAACAAGGGTAAAATATTAAAGAATGCAAATTAAAATTAAAGGTTTAAAAACAGAAATGAACGTTTCTGCCTTTTCCCATAAATTAGTTGTTTTAGTACTTTGAATTTGTATTCGCTCTACTTAATCGGCCGATTCATTCATGGAATGGGGCGTGACGGACTAATCATATATTGGCAGTATTTTGCCAGGTGTTAATTCGGTACTCTCCGGCACTAGCACCTTGACTGACTTGGGAACCAGTTCGTTCAATACGGAACCCGGGTCGATGTGGATTTTAGTTGCCTCTTACGTCAGACATACCCTACAGGGATTGCATTGCACACTACATAAATATTGCAATCCAGTCCGAATATAGTAACAAAAAAGTATAAATTTATAAAAAATAATAGTTCCCAACGAATAACCCACAATCTCGCCCAACCGACACAAGGGCGCATCCGGTGAGTCGTTAAAAGACAGGGGTTTGTGTCGAGGGGTTAAGTGTCGAGATCTAAAACTGCTCAGCTACAGAGAAAAACTCATCAGCTAAGTAACTTGTGGATTGAAACATAAATATATTTTGTTGAAAGTAGAAAGATTCAATTGGATTGTAAATAGTAAATATACATTCATGAAATTATTATTGATTAGGTGAGGATCATATATATAATACTTCTATATTGCTACTATCCTATCTGCGCAATGTGCTTGAATTCCGTCAAACATTATGAGTGCAAATGTTATTTCTGCGCATGAGCGGAATTTTTTGCGTTAGTATGTGAACACAGAATTATACAATTGTAGTAGCGTTTCGAAACAAAAGTAGTAAAGGGTCATTCAAGAGGCCTTTTTACAAAAGTTGCATGGTTGTTATAAAACAGTTTAAGGGATTGAATAATGAAAGGCGAATAAATATAGTGAAAGGTTTGGCAGAGTATTTATTATTTAAACATGGTTAGCAGCCATATATTTTATGGTTTTTGCATAAATGCTTAAAAAAAATTTATTTATTCATGTATATTGTTTTACTCAGCTGAAAAAATACTATAGTTAATTATTGGTTATGAAATAACATCAACTTCGTAAATTTTTTTCCCCACGTACTCTTTTTTGTTTTTTTTTTTACCTCAAAAAAAAAAAAAACAATCGAATGTCCAAATATACCCTTATAAATTCTTTACACATATTGATACATTTTTCATATATTTTTTTTTGTCTTACCATGAAAAAGGCATTTTACATAAGTTCATTAACTCTAAATTGAAAATGTATACCTCTCCTTTCAAACTAAAAATTTTACGGCCGCCACTGAGATTTTATATCCCTTTCCCACTGTATATATGTACTGTAATATTTGGCGAACTACGCTTGTAATTACTAGCAATAAAGAAGTATTACATATATGGTGAGGATAGTATTGTTTTTTAATTTAAAAAAAACGAGTTAGAAATATCAAATGTGCTAGAATGCGAGTTATAGTTATGACATAAACATCGGAGGCTCATTTAATTCAGAATTGGTTCTACTTTGTTTCAGGACGAGAGGTTTAAAATATCTTGATGGACGAGAAGGAACGTTAAGGTTCACTTCGCGCAACAGAAATGGCTGGAGACCAACCCATTCAATAATTTAATCATATATATTCCCTGCGCCTCCAAAATTGGGAAGATTAATAAGTTGCAAACGATTAGTATGGGGGGGGGGGGGGGGGGGGGCGGAGATTAGAGTACATGGAATTCCATGAAAGATCTCGTAACGCTAAGAGTAAGAATTGTTTTTGAGCTGATTCTACTTGACCCTGGTAAATATGATTTCAAATAATTGAACCGTATTTCAGTATGTTGTTATTGTTGTTGTAGCGACTACTTAACCTGTCCAGGGTGTCACCCCCAACCAACATTGTCATCAGGCTCTTCTAACGGAAGTCCAAGAAACCTCGCGGCTTCAACAGGGGTGGACCAGAGTGAGATTGGAGTTAGAAGAGTGGGCTCGGTTGAGCAGAGGAACAGATGGTTAGTATCGGTCTTACTAATGTCGTAAGAAGGGCTTCAGTTACGTACGGGTCATTAAATTCTTTTGACCATTGCTTAACGAATGATAAAACACCGCTAGCTTTATTGACAGTTGCATTAATATGAAGATTGAAATTAAGTTTGCAATCCAGCGGTAACTCCCAGATCAACAAAATCATGCATTAATAAAATATATAAATAAATAAAATATATAAATAAAAAAAATATATAAATAAATAAAATATATAAATAAATAAAATATATAAATAAATAAAATATATAAATAAATAAAATATATAAATAAATAAAATATATAAATAAATAAAATATATAAAATGAAATACAGGGTGGCTGATGAATTTTGCTACATTAAGAAAGTCAAATAATTTTTTTTTTCAGTGTATGGAATTCATTTTTCTTTTATTCGTGTTAAAGCTGATTAAATTTTATTAAATATAGCTTAATTAGTTTTAAAAATAATGGAATTTAAATGCCCCCACTGCTCGTCGATGCATGTGCGGCATCTTACCAAAAAGTTGTTCATTACTGCTTGGAGAGTTGAGACAGGAATAGCCGCAATTGTTTCTCGAATGGATTGCCTTAGTTCATTAAATTTTGTTGGTTTTGCTTTGAAGACTTCCTGTTTGCAATAACCCCACAAGAAAAAGTCAGGTGCAGTAAGGTCAGGCGACCTGGGTGGCCAACGGAATGTGGAGTTTCTGGATAGCAGCTTATTGGGAAATTTTCGTCGCAATTCTGTCATAACAGGTTGGGCTATATGAGGAGCTGCACCATCTTGCTGAAACCGCACAGAGTTGAAAGAAATTCTCATTCGGCGTAATTCTGGATAGAAAAACTCTCTCAACACGCTCAAGTAACGGTCTCCAGTAACCGTAACGGTGTGACCGTTTTCTTCGAAGAAGTAGGGCCCGACAATGCAGCGTGATGAAACTGCACACCACACTGTGACACGAAGTGGATGCAATTCCGTCTCATGGAGTATCTGTGGGTTGGAAGCACTCCATATTCGACAATTTTTTTGAATCGAAATGGGCCTCGCCAGACATGAAAAGACAGTTCAACATGTTTCCATCCTCTTCCACCATTTGAAGCATCTTCTGGCAAAATTCCAAGCGAATCGGCAAGTCTGCAGCGTTCAGTTTGTTGGCCATTTGAATTTTATATGGGAATAGGTCCAAATCTTTGTGCATAATTGACTGTAATGACTGTCTGCTTACACCCATTTGAGCAGATAAGCTTCTTGTCGAAACACGTGGATTGTTTTGTATGGCAGCAGCTACAGCAGCGATTGTTGCCTCCGTTCGAACTGAAGGGTTTCGATGGTAAGGTCTTCTGTTGACTGTCCCATGCTCGGCAAAATTGTTTACAAGTCTTATTATGGTCCATCTGCTCGGAGGATTGCCGCCAAACGTGCGCCTATACTCTCTTTGAACCGAAACTACGGACTCCAGTGCGTGATAGCGGCGGACAATCCAAATTCTTCTTTCAGTGTCCCAGTTATCCATTTTTGTTAATCGTAAAAGTCAGTCTGCAAAATAAAAAAAAAAATTGACCAGATTCATTAAATAGAAAAAAAGTTATTTAATTTTTTTTTGGTAGCGGCTTTCATTAGCCACCCTGTATATAAATAAATAAAATATATAAATAAATAAAATATATAAATAAATAAAATATATAAATAAATAAAATATATAAATAAATAAAATATATAAATAAAGAAAATATATAAATAAATAAAATATATAAATAAATAAAATAAATAAATAAATAAAATATATAAGTAAATAAAATATATAAATAAATAAAATATATAAATAAATAAAATATATAAATAAATAAAATATATAAATTAATAAAATATATAAATTAATAACATATATAAATTAATAACATATACAAATTAATAACATATACAAATTAATAACATATACAAATTATTGAAAAATCTAAATCAATAAAATATAAATTATAAAAAATTTAAATAAAAGAAAGATAAAAAATAAACTTATAAAAAGTTTATGAAAAATTAAAGTAAATAATAAAATTGTTTTTATAAATAAAATTAAAATATAGAAAAAATAAAAATAATCCAAAACAGTAAATGTAAACAAAATTATTAAAATTAGTTTATTAGGAAATTTCATTTTAATTGAGTGTTGTGAAGAATTGTAGATCAAGGTACGATTGACAGAATCTGTTGTAAGACCAGAAATACTCTTGGCTTAAAATAAATCGTTTGGATGTTAAGATCCTGTATAGTGTGATGCTCTACAAAATTTTGGTGTTTACATACCATTGGAAGCTGACGTTTCTCAGTGATATGTATTAAGTTTTTTATTATTCTCTTTTTTTTTGTCTAAAAAGTTAATAAAAATAAGATTATCGATAGCAACTGTGCTTCAGTTGAGTTATCAGAGGCCCAAACAATGTTCTAGATGGCTACTTGGAACTTAAATCTGACAATTATGTTAAAATTGTTTTGTCCTTTTAACTCATAAATTCATGAAATATGCGTGGAAAATATTCATTGCAAATCAAATGTCTATTATAATTGAAGGTTTTATACATAAATATGCTTTTAAAAGAGATAGAGATTTTTAAGCCATTGCAGTTTAAACATATTTCCTGTAACTGTAGCTGTAACTAAACATAGACCTTGAATATTGTTATTAAAAACTATATATATGCCGGTGCATTATAAGTTTGTTCCTTGGCACACATTCATATAAATATATGATGGAGTATGGTTTTCTTTTTTTGTATACATCTTTTTTTATAAAAAAAAAAACAGTTTATTTATATAACTTTTGCATATGAAATTCTTTATTACATTCACTTGCGAATAGGATCCGTTTTCATTTGAATTCGGTGGTGGTGGTAACCAAAACCAAGGTGGCAATCAACGCGGTGGCAATAACAATGCAAACAATAATAATCCATGGGAACGAAGAAGACGTTTCTGAGATTCAGTGTCACCTCAAATTAATGAGCGTGAGAATATTTACGCTGGATCGTTCAAATAATGAATTATGTGTAAACAGATTGAACAATTCCATATACTACTACTATACTACATACCCTTCTACCATAACACCGAATCAGTCTCGTATGCTGTTGTTGGAACATATAATGAACAAATTAAAAAAAAAAACATACCTTACCATGGACCAATTGACATTGATCAGATGCAAAAAAAAAAAATTATATATTATCATACGTAGGAGGAGAAAATAAAATAAGAATTTCAGCAAGACAACAACTTGCATTAATAATAATATTTACTATATTAAATGTATTGAATTGAAGAACATTCGATTTAGTGAGGGTCACTATTCAGAATGTTATTTGAAGCATTTTAAATGTATATCAATTATTGATTTTTCTAAATTGTAAATTCAGCAGACTTATAAGTGTTACTATGACGCGAACAGTTATTGAAGCAAACAAGAACAAACCCCCTCCGGTAGTTGAGCTCTTAAGGAATATACCTTTCCTTTACACATGTTGATATTTGAGACATTTGGACGCTAATGCTTCTACTGCTCTGACGATCATCGAAGATAACAACAAACGTATGCAAATTTAAAAAGTATTCAAATTGAATCAGTAAAAATGCATCTTTATCTTTAGCTTGTAAGATATACTATCTATACATCAATATAATATGTATTTTAATTAATTAAATACGTGCAACATTTTAAATATACGAGACTATAATCTCCTGATTACATATGAAGAAAGCATTGAGGCACACCATACTTTAATTCAGTTTACTTGCTTGACAACATTTTTCACGCAACGCAAAGAAATAGTGGCGCGACACCCTTTTTGATTTGTAAAAATATTGGCTTTCAAGCTCATGAAATAAAGTTTGGGGTTGGCCTCTTGCTCCACACTAAATGTATTTCTCTTATATTACATTATTAGTAAAAATAAAACATTTGACATTGGCTTATATAGACAAAAAAAACAAGAAAACTTTTATTTTAATGATATTACATAAAAATACATGTGCGTTAGAGTGATCGAGCCCATTGGGCAGGGCGAAGCACTGTTAACAACAACAACAACAACAACATGTGCGTTTAACTATATGTATGTAATTAAATGAGATACTATTATGCTATTTTTTTTTTTTTTTTTTTTTGTGTATCTTTGTTATCATTTCAAGCCTTCCAAATTTAGGATTGGGCTATGTTAAAAAAAATATGTGCACCAAATATGTGGTAAAAATAACTAATCCCGATCGTCAATTCCACATAAATTAATTGTTTCCAAACAAAAGCGGTAGTTTGTTTTTGCTTTGCTTTAAATTTATGGGTTATTTGCAGTTGACGTTACTCCCTGAATTATGCCAATGATTGATTTTTGGGGAGGAATAACTTTTGGAAAATGGGCGTGATAGTAAATGCAGTATGGGCACTGCAGAAAAGGAAGGTGGATCTCTTCTTTCTGAAATAAATTAGAAAGTCCGAATTTAATCAAATTAAATTTGGATAGTTGAGTTTATTTGTGCAAACGAAACATTTTCATAAAGTATAGCTTGGGAATAAAGGACTTCTTTAAACCAATACATTTTTAAAATATGTGGGTTTTAACCCTTTTGTGGCGACTACTCCGACAACCCTTTTAGATCATTTAGGAAATAGGGTCAGAATTTCTTGAACGGATCACTTAATGAAAATGTATTTTTGATCATTGTTGAATCGCATCCTATATATTAGGCCGATTTCAACAATCCAAATACCAATGTTATGGGGTTTAAAAACTACATAATTACAATGCTAATTTCTTTTATAATAAATTTTAAATGTATCTATGCAAAGCACGTTTTTTGACACGGGGAAAAACAAAAGTGTTAGGTAGGAAGTGGTCAAATGTTTCTCAATGAAATATCTTAGATAATAAAATTTTACGTATGTGATTTTTTTTAGTGTAAACACGTGCTCTGGGACTTCTTTTTTTCACGGTTTTTGCAAAAATTTCACAGAAACATTTTATATTTAATTTTAAAGAAACAAAAAATGTACCCTTAAAAAGGGTTTAAAAGCGAGGAAATTTATACTCAGAATGTCGGCTATACAACTTTTATTAGTTCAATTCACGATAAAACGGTAACAATTTTTATTTTTGCAAACATAAAAGTCAGGTATTTGTTTGTATTGTCAATAGTTACTCAATAATAACATTACTATAGATGGCAAACCATTTTTATTTATTTGTGTTTGAAAAAAAAAAAAATTTACATAACTGCTCCTTAACCTTCAAGAATTTTATTTAAATTATGTCGGTATTTGTTCGTAAAGTTTATTCTTCAATTTAGGGAATGAAACGCCATTTTTTTGGGTTAATCAGAATTTTGCCATTTTTATCATACAGCTCAACCATATATGTATATACGCACAGCGTTTTAAAGAAAAAGTCTGTGTGGTTATTTTCTAAGTCCAAAACTCAATGGATTTTATACATATAAATGGAAGTTGTAATTTATAAACTAATACACTTAGGTTATTTCTATAAAGAAGGCAATTCATTTTAATAACAAAAATAACCAAACAAAAATTCATCACGTCAATGGAAAATGTTTGGCAGAACAATTTTGGGATTTTGAGTTAGCGTTGAACGCACGGAATACAAGTTATGTGATAATGGGAAGTTTTTAACAGAAAATTCACGCTGTGCGTTTATATACATGTGGTTTGTTAAATGCAGTTTTATAATTATTTCAACAAAATTTACATACAGTGCACTTGGGGTAACTTGATCGTAATTTTTGCACAGGTTGTTTACAAAATCCAAGTTCATATTACAGAGATCATCACCCTTATTTTCACCCGAAAATATTCACTTTTTTGTTCACCTAATAATGGTGAAATATTTCTTGATCAAAGAACATTCCGCCATGTTCTCCAATTCACTTTCACTCGGATTCACTGGCTTTAACCAAAAAATTTATGTGGACTTGACACACAATTTCACTTTAAAGTAAATGCAGAACCTGCCTGATTGCCAACTCCGGACGAAAATGAACAGCGGGAAACACCTAATATATTCACATATATTTTACAGGCGAACAAGAGAGAAAACATTTTTTGTTTTGAAAATTAAATATGGTATTCATTAAATGTACTTTTTTAAAGTAAATCAAATAAAGCCTAATCCAGATGCCGCTTGAGTAAATGTTGCAAACAATTGAAGGAATTCCGAATTTTGACTGCAAGTAGTTAGCAAGAATATCTAGCAAATATTAAAATGCCGGCTTGTTAAGCTGTAATATTGTAGAAAGCTATAAAAGAAGAAATTAATTTGTAATAGAAAAATGCGGAAAACAATTATTTTTGTCGTTGTTGTAGCGACAATTTAACCTGCATAAAATATCACCTCCCAACATTGTCATCAAGCTCTTCTAACGGGAGCCCCAGAAACCTCGCGGCCTCAACAGGATTGGACCAAAGTGATATTATTGCTGTTAGAAGAGACGGCTCAGTTGAGCAGCAGATGAACAGATGGTTAGTGTCATGGGAGACACCCCGCATGCCGGGCAGACATTTGGCATGTCAGGGTTCAGTCTGGATAGGTAAGAGTTTAACCTGTAACAGTCTCCAGAACGAAGTTGGGCCAGCATGACCCTTGTCGCCTTAGGCAGTTCGTGCTCCTCTTCGGCAACAGGGGAGCTTGTGCCTGTAAAACGGATTTCACCGGACGAGAGCTGACCCTGTCTAACTTGAAAACAATTATTATCAACTCACAGTGAATCACCTAGCTTTGTTGTTTGTAACGACAAAAACACTCTGAAGGTTTTGGAGAGTGTTGTCGAATTGACAGTCCTCTGCCGGACAGGAACCCAGTACGCCCGGTACTCCCTTGCGGTACTTCCCGACAGTCGTCTTAGCGATTTGATATGACTAGTGCAACCTTTTAGGTCCTTGAAGGAGAAGATGGGTATTGAGAGGTATCATATCCGAGGATCAACCATCAAATTGCATGTCATTACCTTTTTGCATTTTAGTTGTCTCTTACGACTGGTATGCCTACCTCGGGCATATTCCAAACCCCCAACCCGTAGGCTTAACAAAATGTACTCTTGTTTACAAAGTTGCATGTAAATTTATTTGTTCACTATTGATTCAACAGCTGATTCTCAGTGAACTTTTGCTCGCCCGAAATTGGGCGAAAAGAGAATAATATGATTTGGAGTTACTATTTATATTTTCTTTTTTGCTTTTATTCCACTTATTTTTTTTGAATTCCGATGTTAACGCTATATTATAGTTTCAATCGTTCATGCCACAGAGTAGCTTGTGGTGTTCATGGAATCCTTTCTTCATGCCACCCCGAGTGTACTGTAATTAAAAAACGATACCATTTTTAAGGTAATTGTTGGAGCAGTGCTAGAATTTCTTATGTTTGTAGAGCAAAATTACAACGATTTGCACTAGGGATGGTATTATTTTCGAATAATATTCGAATAAATACTGTTCGAATAAACGAATACAAATATTCGTTTCAAAAAATTCGAATAATATTTATTCGTTTACTCTAATAGTGGTATTCGAATAGTTTTATTGAACTGCAAGAGACTTAGGCCCGGTTTTTCAGTACAAGTTTAACTCAATTTGTCAGTTAAACTAAGCTTAAACTTGTTGCGCAGTTTTTCAGTCAACTTTAAACGAAGTTTAAACGTAGTTTAAGCGGTCAATTCGGCAGGGTTAAACTCTAGTTAACCTGTCAGCTGTTTTGCATATTTGATGGAAGCTGAACGCAATTAATAAAGGACGATATTTTTATATTTAATTAAATACTGGATATATCATCTGACGAGAGTGATTATAGTGATGCAGAAATTGGCGAAATGCTAACTATTACAATACTGAGGAGAAGCAATGGCGTTGAATATGTATACAAATATTATCTGTTGCCGTATCTAGATAAAGAAAAAATCAATGTTGCCGTATAAAAAGCAAATATTAAAAGCGGCCTTAAACTCACACTGAAAAACCGCTCTGCAGTTTAACTGGAGTTTAAATTTATGCCGAGTTTAAGCAAACTTAGTTTAAACTGAGCTTAACCATGGACTGAAAAACCGGGCCTTAGAAAGAGAAATTCAATATTTTCATCGCTTGTACCTATGCGCATGCACGCTTTGTATGTACATATCGTTACACTAATATGAAAAGGCCGTAACTCATGTTTGTGTTACTTTACAGGAGAAGGAAAAAACTCTTTGTAAACCTAACCAGAATTGGAACATTTTTTTTTTTAATGCAAGTTTTGATAAAAACCTCGCACAATTTTAGTTATAAAACAAATTTTCATAAATTTTTATTTTTAGCAAAGATTTATGACATAGGGCTTTTTATTGTAATTAAGTTTAAAAAAAAATTAGATAGGGCTTTTTGGAATAAATAAAATATAAAGTAGATACATACTTCGTTTAGTCTATAACAAAAAGTTAAATGGTATGCTATTCAAGAAGGAGAATATATCAGTTTTTGAAAGGCAATTCATCATAAAAGTGGTGGCAATCAAAAGGCAGAAACTTTTTTAAATCTTGTAAATGCTCCCATTTTTTCTTTGGCATTGCAAGTTTGTTTTTATATAGATTTTTAACTTTATTTATTTATCTTTAGTTCTTATTTTGGACCGTTGTGGAAGTATTTTGTATTCTTCATTTATATCTGTCTTGTAATATAATGACCCAGAGGAATCATAAGCCAATGCGCGCAGCATGTTAACAGTAGGATCGCCGCTGCTTCTGCCTAAAAATATTAAAATTATGTACCATTTATATTTTTTTCGAGCTTTCTAGCTTTTTACTAGCTTTCTTTACCTGGTTGAATAGATAAGTATCGCTTTGGAATATTTTCAAAAACCAGAAAATCGTCGTAATGCAATTGCTGTGCCTGTAAAGGTGATGGGTCTCTTCGTGCTTCGCTAATTACTTGCACAAATTGTGAAGGCAGATTTATTTGTTTTCCACAAATTTTTCTCTATTAGTGAATGGGTTGAATCACATTCCATTTGTGTATGCCCACTTATTAAATACTTTTGCTCTACTGTAATTTTAGTTTTCTAACAGAACGAAGGCAAAGCATTTGATAATGTAACGTTCCGATTTTGATAAAAGCATCCGTCAGAGTAGATGATAATGTGGTGAACCCCGGGCGATTGTAAAATGTGACTTTCTAAATGCTTAATTATACATGTTGCAAAAACTGAAGCCACGAGATTTCCATCAGTCTCATCCCAGACATAATTGTGTGATTCATGGCTGACGGTATTATAAATTGTAAAATTATGAACATGCAGCTTCATCTTGTAATAAGCGGCGCTTGCTTTCAACTGTGGCACTAACTTTAAGCCTTGCATATCCATGCAAAATACTTCACAAAGTCCGGACTTGGCATTGATAATATCATTTTCTTTTTCCTCCCTCATTATTTTAACTTTGGACCTATGATTTTCGTATTCCTCATCAGATATTCCATTTTTCGCCTTGTAAGCAACACACACATCGCACTCGTCTTTCTTCGGTTTAAAAATTGATACATTTTGGTCTTTTAAAGATTCCATGAAGATCGGGTATGAAAGTTTAAGAGCTGCATCCTCCGTTCAAATTGCAATAATCTTCATACAGTCTATAAAGGTTTTGATACGAAGAAAAAATAGATTCTAAATATAACCTTTTGCTTTGCTTTCTGCAATAGTGGGACTCTACCTTCGGTAACTCAGCTAACCACTTTTGTAGAAAAGCACAATTTTCTTGGTTGCGCTGACCTGTTGCAGAAACGCGTTTACCTTTTATTCGCAAATCAGAGGAGGCATGGAGGCTATGTTGCATGCCATATTTCCCGGTATTTTCTAATCCACATTCGAACCATTTTCTCACTAAGCCCTAAAGTTGATAGAAACATTTGACGACATTTTTCTTTCAAGTACATAATATGTAAAGTGTGAGTTAAGGCTTTTTTTTTTTTAAATGAGTAATGATTAAATAATTGCTTGTATTATAGTAGAGTTGCATAGGAATGCAATAATTTTTTTAGGTAAGGTGTATCTGGATGGTATACATCAAAATCCTTCAAAACCCCGGATCGGAAAAAATATGAGTTAGGGCCTTTTCATATTAGTGTAACGATATGTATGTATGTATGGTTGCGTGCAGAAATGTGTGCATAGGCAATTATTATTATTTTCATTTATTCGGTTGATGGGGTTTGAATAATTGTTCTTTATTATTTCAATAATATCGATCCCTGTGCGCAAAAAAGACGTAAGAGCCAAAAAGAAGTTTTACAGGAGAATGTTTTTTTAAATTTATTTCACATTCAGTTTATGTATTGCCATGAAATTAGGTACATAGTACATAGCTTTTCTTTAGCCCAACCTATGTAATGCAATCAATTTTATTTTTATATATGCAATATAAGCATAATTTTTGGCGCATACGTCTTTTCTGTCCTCACCAAATCAGTCTACTTTCTGATAATTTGGTTGTTACGTCACAAATTTTCTTTAACAAAGGTTGTTTTTCTGCACTTTTCTTTTGTTATTTAAAATTATTTGTCCTCATTTTTGAAAAGCAGCGGGTACTGGTGGATTTCCCGTCGAGCTATTCAATCACGAGGGCGAGAAGCTGATAAAACGCATGCATCAGCTTCTACACAGAATATGGAAGAATGAATGCATAGCTGAATCATTTGCCTGCGGTATAGTGCAGAAGTCTGGACGCTGACAACATCTGTTGATACGGTTCTAGAGTATTCGAGAGAAATGGTCTTCGAAAGATGTATGGCCCTCTCCGAGTTGGAAATGTTCAAAAAGATTTAATGATGAGGGGCATGCAAACATCGACATAGTTCAACAAATTAAAGTACTGTGACGTATATTATATAATATTGCTACACGAATCTCTGTTGATACGGTTCTGGAGTATTCGAGAGAAATGGTATTCGAAAGATGTATGGCCCTCTCCGCGTTGGCAATGTTCAAAAAGATTTAATGATGAGGGGCATGCAAACATCGACATAGTTCAACAAATTAAAGTACTGTGACGTATTTTATATAATATTGCTACACGAATCTCACAAATCAATATATTTTCTTGTTTATTTTAACAATATCAATTTAGAAATAATATATCAATAGAGACAAATTCCAATGATATGCTCAGCGATGGTATGGGATGATGTGTTTCGAAGTCCCCAAATTCTCATGATACCCGTTCTCTGGGATGCGTACCCAAGGACCTGCATCGAAGCCCCTGTTAGAACTAATACTGTAACAACTCAGCTATGATGCCCGTCACGATGCAATTTTCCTCTAATGTGCCATTTTTGCATGATCGTAAAGTTATTATTTGTTCATTAATGTGTGGGTCTCGCGCCCATTTTCAAAAATTTTCAGAAAGCAATAATGGGACGAAAAGGCCAATGTATTTCCCAAATTTTAGTATTATGCAGAATAAGTCAATGAGATATAGCATGGCTCTGTATTGCTACCTAATTTCCAGTAACCTTTTATGTGATCATGGTCGAAAAGCGATTATATTTAGTGGGTGTACTTTTCCCAACAATCATTATTCTAACGCAAATGGTTTTCAATTTATTAACACTCGAAATTTGAAAATTTGCTCATTCATATGTGTGCCACGCCCATATTCCAAATTTTTTTTTTTAAATCCTTAATAGAATGATAAAGTTAGTATATATACCGAATCTTACCATTTTAACTGATTTTGACAATGAAATATATTTTATCATTAATTTGAAAAGGAAAAAAAGACGTAACAGCCACTTTGCGCTCACTAAAAATGTGAAAAAAAAACATGTACTTACGTCTAAATTGCTTTTGCTCTAAGTTCATAACGGTACGTTTCACAGCTACTAAACTTTGGGAGGTTATGTGTGTGTTAATAAGTGATCGATTTTAATCAAAAAGGTAAAATCGAAAATCATGGCTCTTACGTCTTTTATGCGCATAGGGCTCTATATTAGAATGCTGTTCAGCGAATAGTTAAATAAAATAATAAACACAAAGAACCTACTTGCATGAGCGGTTGCGAATTTACCCGGCAGTAGCAGGTAGATAGAACCATGGACCTTAGGTGTGGTAGGCCGGCAACACTACCTCCACACCACGGCGGCCGCCACCTGTACCAGGGCCCTGGTACAGGTAACATCAAAAGTGATTTGAAAAAAGTTTTTCAAAACGGGGTCGCCCCTCGGCAGTGGTTTGGCAAACTCTCCGAGTGTATTTCTGCCATGACAGGCTTCTCAGCAAAAATTCGTCTCCTTTGTAGATGCCGTTCGGAGTCGGCAAAAAACTGTAGGTCCCACCAATTTGTAGGGAAAATTCAAATCGGCACACCACAAATTGGAAGAGAAGCTTGGCGCAAAAATCTCTTAGGAGGTTTATGATGATATATTGTATATCGCGCCATAAAGAGAAAAGAGAGCAGGTAGATAGTTTCTTCTATTATATTCCCTTATATTTTAAACAATGATTAGGTACACTAAAAGCGTTTGAAATAGTTAAAGTTTCTGCATGCTATGACCATACCTAATTACGTACCTATGTATGTGTGCATGAGGTCGATGGTGAAATGAATTTTCTTAATTTTCGGAATTTCTATTTTATCCTATTTAGCAAAAAAAATAGGAAGCACGTAGTCATATTTTGTATATGTTGCTTTACGCAAATTAAACTATTTAAATACACATACGAGGTGTGTTCAAAAAGTATCGCGAATTTTGTGTTTTTTCAAAAATTATTTCTTTATTCATGAATATCTATTTTGTCCCCTTCAAAGTAATCCCCATGAGATATTATACACTTGTGCAAACGGTTTTTCCAATCTTCGAAGCACTTCAAAAAATCATTTTTTTGTATCTTGTTCAGCTCCTCCTTCGATGTCGTCTTTCTCTCGTCAAGAGAAGCGTAACGTCGTCCTTTCATGGGCCTCTTCGGTTTAGGGAACAAGAAAAAGTCACAGCGGGCCAGATCTGGGGAATACAGTGGCTGCGGCATCATTAGTGTGTTGTTTTTGGCCAAAAAGTCGCGCACAAGCAACGACGCGTGAGCAGGGGCGTTATCGTGGTGCAAAAGCCAATTTTTGTTCTTCCACAAATCCGGGCGTTTCTGGCGGATTGCTTCGCGCAAATTGCGCATAACTTGCAGGTAATATTCCTTATTGACCGTTCTTCCCTGTGGCAAGAACTCAAGATGCACCACGCCCCTGCAATCGAAGAAAACTGTCAGCAAAACTTTCACATTCGACCGAACTTGGCGCGCTTTTTTCGGTCTTGGTTCGTGCGACAGCTTCCATTGAGATGATTGAGCTTTGGTTTCCACGTCATAACCATAAACCCACGATTCGTCACCAGTTATGACTCTCTGGAGCAAATTTGGGTCGTCGCGGACAGAGTTTAACATCTCATTAGCAATGTTCATGCGATGCTGTTTTTGGTCACAATTGAGCAATTTTGGTACGAATTTCGCGTAAAAATCGAAGACGATCCAAAACACGTGCAAGCAAAGCAGCTGTCAACAATTAACTGAACATTCAAAATGGCCGAGCTTGTCGGCATAAGTGAGAGACATGAGTACCAACATAACGCCACAAAAAATTCGAATATACGTAACCAGCGAAAATTCAAAATTCGCGATACTTTTTGAACACACCTCGTATGAGCATAAAAAATCAGAGCGGACCAGCTCTTTGACTACCGTAATAAACAGTATATGTGTATGCCCATAATGAATGTCGCTGCTGGCATCTATTGCTTAAAGCCCTAGCACCAAACCTGTCATGCAAATATAACTGCAATAAACTTATTAATATCTACATATACTTATTTACTTATACATAGTAGCTTAAAGTAAGTAAATATTTATATATGGCTGCGTTTATTCACAAAAATTGTATTTAATTATTCGCAGAACAGCATTCTAATATTATTGAAATAATGAACAATTATTCAGACCCCATTAACCGAATAAGTAAACAAATATCAAACCATACATACATATGTACATACAAAGCGTGCATGCGCATAGGTACAAGCGATGAAAATATTGAATTTCTCTTTCTAAGTCTCTTGCAGTTCAATACAACTATTCGAATACCACTATTCGAATAATATATTCGAATACCACTATTCGAATAATATATTCGAATACCACTATTCGAATAATATATTCGAATACCACTATTCGAATAATATATTCGAATACCACTATTCGAATAATATATTCGAATACCACTATTCGAATAATATATTCGAATACCACTATTCGAATAATATATTCGAATACCACTATTCGAATAATATATTCGAATAATACTATTCGAATAATAATATTCGAATAAACGAAAAAATAATTCGAATCAATATTCGAATTTTGTGTACCCGTCGAATAAAAATATTATAAAAAAATTATTCGAATAGTCCCATACCTAATTTGCACACGATGGGATTTTGAATTTTGGTTCTATTTTTGTGACAACAGCTTTATTTGTTTACTTTAGAAAAATTTCATGTCAGAAAGTTGAAGAATATGGCTATAACTGACAGTCCCTGCAAGCCTGATAAGGGGTGTAATATTTCCATTTAAATGCCTATTAAGTTTTGGTTAATTGAATGCCCTATGCAAAAACGATAACCTTTCCGGTTACTTTTGATGGTTTCGAGTGTTGTTCAGATTTGCTAATTCGTCTGTTGTCATACAGAATTTAGATATTGTTTTTATTTATTTATTTGGCTTGCATCAAAATATTTCTGCAATAATCTGAACCAATTTGGAAATACGTCCATAATTGACTATTTATAACAGAAAAGGTGTGCATATAAAGATTTGCCGATTTTATCCACGCATTCAAAATGTTATCACCCTCGAGAAATAAATTGGCTTGGACCTTCGGTATTCAGTTGTCACTTCAAAATTATAGGAACAGTTGAAACTGAGCTATAATAATTGGCAAATAAGGTTCCATGTCTGAGGTCGCCAATTGCCTATAACCAAAATGTCAAAGCCGTCGTACATATAAAAATAAATTGTGGATAAATATCAGCAAAGGACTTACCATTTCACAGACATTGATTTAAAATGTTAAAATGGAACATTCGGCTCATAGGATTAAAATTTCAAAATTGCGGAAACCGATATGCGGTCCGCCGTTTTGAATATTTACAATCAGATTCGTTATTAGCTATGCCTAAATCCCCCGAGGGTAAACTATGCAGGCAAATCGGAATGAGTTTCGTCGAACTATATATTACAATAAAAGCAATTCTAATTTAGCATAAAGTTTATTTTAGCTTTGCTGTTGGGTCTACGTGTTTTGGGTATTCAGTTCATAAGCGTAAGATATAGTCGACAGCATCTTTAAATTTTATAATACCTTTATTGTTTTCTAAATATTTTCTCATCAAAAAAGAAAGAGAAAATTAATTTTCTTTCAGCACTGGACTACATGAATAATGGCGACAACCAAACATAACATTTGCAATTAATTCGTCTTGCGAAGTAGTACGTGGGTGCCACATGTAAGGAAAACTAAGATGGTCACTTGGACAGCACGCGTGACAAATATTTCCTTGTATGGTTTGCCGTACATAACGAAAATTGTGCTGCTTTTGAAACATTTATGCCGCTTATTGTGTTCATAACCTAACCCCAATGCCCGAACGTGTTTTTAATTTTTTTATTTTAGTAATTTAAAATAATTTAGTTCAAAAATTAATTGTTGAATAAACAACCTTTGATTGTTGTGTTTTTTTGCTAATTATAATTAAAAGTTAGCGACTAATAGAAGTAAACAACCACACTAGAAGATAATTCATCAATGTAATCCCTTACTACCACATAATGTACATACATGGTTTTAAAACTCGTATTTCCTTTATTATTTGCAAACCAAAATTCTTTTAAACCAGTGCCTGCAACATACCGGCTTGTTTTCATCATGCTTTATTGCTAGAATTTTCATAGGAATAAGTTTAAGTTTTCATCGTGGAAACGTTTCGGGGAAAACTCATGGTTGAAAGCTTCTTTTGAATTCAATTGGTCCAGATGTTGCAAACTTCACCGAGTTAAACTGATTTAGCACACACTACGGAAACATAATTACATTAACAATAAACAACTGTTTGGTGTAGTTTGAATGTTCGTGGGTTTTTTTGACCCTATTTCTTAAAAAATTGGAAAATATATCGGATTTGGTCCCATTTTACCTGGCCTGCATTGATGTTTTCTATATTTTTCGTTTTTGTTTACACTAACAAACCAGGGTCGGATTAACGATATACGTTCCGTGATCGTAAACCCTTTTTTAAGTCACATTAACTTTGAAACTGTTCAACTTTTTAAAAGAGTAATAATGCATAATTGAACCAACCGATACTTCCAGTCAAATGCTAAAATTCGCTTTCGATTACGGAACGTAACACGTAATTCGAGCCACCTATTAAAGGAATAGAGCCGAACTAGTTTAAAAAAAATCCTGACAAGTCTAATGATTGTAGTTCGAAAACTCGAAATGAACATTTTCTAAACAAGCTTTGTAGCACTGTGTTTAAAGCTAACAGATATTTTAATATATGTGTTACTTGTTTGTCGCTATCAGACATGTTCTGTATTTCACTTTAACAGGGCTTCGCGCTCTTTATAGGGCAAGTTTGGTTTGGCTCAACACACAATTATACTCGAAAGTGAATTACAGAAACTGCCGGTAAACTAACAAATTTGCAAATAATTTATTTTTTTTGACCAAAGCTCTTACTTTTCTACGAATACTGAATTTAATACAACATTGTGCAGAATATGTTAACGGTACTGATCAAAATTACTGACATTGGGAGTTTAATTAGTCATTTTAAACTTCATGCTATACTAGGCACTAATCACGAATAAGACAATATTGACTTAGTTTACCCATCTGAGGTCTACAACATATAGATACAAAATAACATAATCATGATAAATTTACACTGAGCTGGGTTTGTGGGCGATTTTGACGGACCCATTTTTCAATTAGTAAACGATTTTAAAGCACGTACTATGAAAGGAGTATGTTTACAACTAACACTGGAGGACACAAAACCAAATTGGGTTATCAAATGCGAAGTCGTCATCTAATGAAAATCGCTCTCTAAATTGAGGCGGATTATTTAAAGCTGCAATATTATTTAAACAATAAAAGTGTTATTAAAAACAACAAGCAATATTGCTGCTTCTTCATCCATTAACATGATATGAATTAAATGATTCAACACTTTGTCTCTGAGAGGTAAGAAAATGCTGCGATTTTTTAAATTTTAATATAATAAAATTAATAGAGGTGAAATCCAAGAACGTTCCGTTTGAAATTCATTAGCATTGTTTTATTTATGCAAATGTGGACATAAAATATGGGTTTGGTTTTTGTTGATTTGCGTTAGCTTAATAAAACAATTAACTCAATGTATCATTCTGGAATTGTTCCATCGATTTATGTTAGTCTAAGTTTTTTTTTTTCAACACAAGACAATACAGATTTTCTGTGGTTTTCAGCATTTCCGAAAGCTATCCTTATCTCAGATATGCCAATTATAGTTTAGTGTGTTTGAAAAACTATATGCTATGCCGCCGGGCTAACTCTGGTTAATTTTATATCTTCATCTTTTGGGAACTTGCGTTGGGGTGACTAAGGGCAAATTTAGTAAGCGAGTGCTTCGCTTATCTGATAAAAAATATGAAAATGATGGATTAAATTATTTTGGTGCTGTAATACAAAACAGTGCATGCGTTGGTGATTATGCACTCTATATATACTCTGATACATATGTTCACTGTTTTGTTTAGGAATCGCTAGGAAATCTATTATAAATCGATTGTTTTGGTAATCATTTCTTATTCGAATCTAAAAAGAAATAATAAGCGTCTACAAACAGTTCATAATTCTATCTACTTAGTGCACATGTTTTGCAATTATTTTGCAAAGGGTGGTGTAACGTTTTACTTGTACAATATATCTTCTATTTATGAAATGGCATATCTGAGAGTTCTCATATTTTCTGATAAACAATTTTTCACTTCAAATGCAATTGCAAATTAATTAGTTAAAAAGCAAACCGTCTCGAAACTAAAATACACGAATTATTTCACAATCCAATTGAATGCGTTAATATTTATTTAGTTATTTAAGCCGCTATATTCAATATAAATTTACTTATAGATGTAATTTATATTTACATTTGTGGGCAGATAAATGTTACAAACAGTACACTAAACAAGTTAAAATATTAAAGCCTAACTATAAAACACCAATTCGATGAGATTATTTTAGCTTTAAATGTTGAAAGTTCCCATTGTTATTTTTGACGACAAAATCACTCGCCGAAGGTTTTAGAGAGTTTTATCAAATTGGCAGTCCTTGGCCGGATATGAACCCGCTCCGGTACTGCCCGACTGTCGTGGTAGCGATTTGGTATGACCAGTGCAACCTTCTAGGTCATGTCACCACTCCTTCCTTGAAGGAGAAGATGGGTAATGAAAGGTGAGAGGCATCATATCCTTAAAGCAACCATCGAGTTGCACGTCAAAACCTTGGTGCATTTTAGTCGACCGGTATGCCTACCTCTGGCATATTCTAAGCCCCCACAAACAGGGGTAGAAAGTTCCCCTTAGTAACTTTAAGTTAAGCAAGGAACCAACTCCGTAACTCTCGTCCAGTAAAATGGGAACCAGTCTCCAAAAAAGAGAGGCTTGGAGCACTAATTTATCTTGTTTTGTACCGTTTAAAAAACGATATTGTAAAGACAATAAACACTCCCCTACAACCAGAACTTCACCTCAGTTATCCGAAGTATGGCATCAGGTGAGAACTAGCCAAAGCAGGGAAGTCCGAACGGGAATCGGTTGACAACGCCATGTAAGATTGGACAGTTTGAGAAAGCATTGCTTGGGTTTCGAACTAGAACTAGCACTGAATTAGTCTGCAGGGTTATTTGAAACCCAACAGACGCTACTGAACTTACATATCGTTCTTAGTCACGAACTTTCACAAACAGCGTTCTCAAACAAAAGGGGGCACAATTCTTAAATCGAGAAGTTCATAGTTCTCCAATTTTTTGTAAATTTAATTTGTTTTCGTTCTATTATTCTCGATTCGATTACTAATCTAGTTCGCTTCTCGAGAATTATAGTAGTTACCTTATGTGGCAATCAAATTCTCCAAATATCTCCAACGTTACAGACTGTGTTTGTTGCCTAATGACGCCAACATGGCACGACACTTCCAGATTGTGTTTCTACTAAGTCTATTGCTGGCGTCAACCACCGCTGAAGTTGAATGCAAATATTACTCTGCAGAAGCCACGTCGCTATTTCTATATAGAAGAAGATTCTTTAGCTCAAGTAGCTCCATTTTCCTTACGGTCTATTCTTTTTTTTAATGGTTTTATATATTCTCTGTGTAGTAATAATAATCGGGGAGTTATAACTTTCAAAATGTTAAGGCCGAGCTTCGATTCGGTACGAATTGTTAAAAAAAAAAGTGTACTTTTTTAGGGCGGAAATACACTGGCGACCACTGCCTTAGGGTTGGGAGATTAGTTTTGCAAGAATTTGCTTGATTTGCAATTAAAAAGTTTCAAAAACCAAGCTAAAACAAGGTTTTTTAATAATTGTAACATTTGTCTGACTACAACTATGCATACATATATACGTGGGTTGCTAACGTAAGTCTTGACATGCCTCCTCCCTTCCTAATATGAATACTTCAAATCTGAAGCTAATACTGTACTCTACAATACCCTGCTAAGTACTCATATGCCTATCCAAAATAAGGTTTTTTTTAAAGGGCAAATACAAGTAAATCCTTTAAGGGTGTAAGGGCGGCAAACGTACGTAGTCATTTCATCAAATTCCGTTAAAAAAAAGTAAAAAAGAAGTTCAGTCTTAACGTTAATAACATTCAAAGTTATGCTTTATCTTATACATATGCCAAAAAAGAAAGTTTCGTTTTGTTACTTACTGTTTTTAAATTGCAATTACCATGGAATTTATCGAATGTCTTGCAAATCAAATACTTTGCATAAGTTTGCATAATTTTGCTCGAATATGCCAAATATAAAATACTTCTATATATATAAATATAAAAGACCTATATATATATAAATATAAAAGACTTCTATATATATATAAATATAAAAGACTTCTATATATATATAAATATAAAAGACCTATATATATATAAATATAAAAGACATATATATATATAAATATAAAAGACATATATATATATAAATATAAAAGACTTCTATATATATATGAATATAAAAGACTTCTATCTCTATCTCTATGGCGCGATATACAACAGGTATATCATCATAAACCTCCTAAGAGATTTTTGCGCCAAGCTTCTCTTCCAATTTGTGGTGTGCCGATTTGAATTTTCCCTACAAATTGGTGGGACCTACAGTTTTTTGCCGACTCCGAACAGCATCTACAAAGGAGACGAATTTTTGCTGAGAAGCCTGTCATGGCAGAAATACACTCGGAGAGTTTGCCAAACCACTGCCGAGGGGCGACCCCGTTTTGAAAAAGACTTCTATATATATATAAATATAAAAGACTTCTATCGGTTTTGGTGGTGTCAAAGCACTTTCAATTCCAAGGGGCGAAAATGTGTTGTATTTTAATAAAGCCTTCCGCAATGTACGTTTTTTTTTGCTATTCGCCGAATGACTTTCTTGTGACCAGTTGCAAGTAATTTCTGAAATTCTTTCAGACGCATGACGTTTGTTTTGATTTTTATAGAGCATATTGAATACAAACAATTATAAATATTTTTGAGGAGGTCAAAGTTTAGTTAGCAACCCTCGCAGAATTATGAAAGTTTGAGTTGAAACTTTATCTTCAATCTATAATAATGAGTGTAATAGGTACATTACATTTACTACTATAACAAAAATTCAAGTTTAAAAGTAGAGCGCAGTTGGAATTGTGAAAAATTTCGTATAACATTCACAACAATCGAAAAGAGTTCTAATGCGATTTTATGCAAACAACAAAAACACAAAACTAAGTATTGTTTATATATATTTTGTAGGTTATTGGGAGAAGGCCTATGAAGCGTCGATTTACTATTCACGAGAGAATTTTAGATCCTGCGGATAAAATTGTTAATGATGATGTAAATCCGCCACCCCCGCCGCCATTTAAAGCCCAAAAACAGCAACAACAACACCAACAGCAACAACTACAAAACCAAGGAATGTCTACTAATATCAACTGGGATTTAGTTAAAGAGTGAGTAAAAATGTACAGCATTAGTGTTAAAATAAGATAAGTTAATAATGTTTTTTTGAGATCTACAAATTCCAATAAAAGTATTTGATTTTTTTTAAATGTGTCGGATTTGCTGTATTATAAATTGAAAAGTCTATGTAAACACATTATAAATATTTCAAAAAACATTATATGCATGAGACCAAATGTGAACACATTGAATACTTCGACTTCAAAGAAACAGAAAAAGTTGGCAAAAATGTAATCACTTTGACTTACAAATAATAAGGCTCGCTGCGACATTGACATTTATTAAATTTTGTTGGATGTGATTAAATTGTTTTCTATCTATGTAAATAAATAATAAAATTATAATACAAAAATTTACAAAATTGAAAAGCGACTAATAGGAGCAACAAAATTTTGATTGATGAATAATAGCTGACTTCGAATCGTCAAAGCAGCCATCGTAACATGTCTTTTGCGATAGCATTTTACCAATTTTTCAGTTTTGTAATTTATCCAGCTAAAAAAACGAGGTGAAGTCTAGAGCGCCTGAAACGGCCTAGAGGATAGTTGTGGAATTCAAGCTTTAGTCTTTCTGAAACACGCGTTTTTCTTCCTACATTCTAAATGCATTTACGAGACAACAAATGACATTTATCATATATGTATTTCGCATTCTCACGTCAAGTAATTTATTTCTCTCGTCTGTAATGCCTTGCATATTAGATTAATTTAATATAAACCCAATATTGAATGCTACATTGATCATTTTATTACAGATTGCTGTGTTCAACCTTGAAATGTTGATAGAAGAAGGAGTAGCCCGAAAATCTAGCGGATAAATAGCAGAATTCTTCAGGAGTTTTAAAGGTTAGTATTTATCCCATTTTATAAGAATTATTGTATTTAACACAGACGTGCAGCTAGTAAATATGTCGTTGAATAGTTCTTTGATTACACATTAATTAGATGGATATAGCTACTCAACAGTAGTGAGAGATCTGACAATCGAGAATTAAATCCTTAAAACATATTTTTTTTTGTTACGAATCTACAAAAATTTGAATTCTCTTGTCGAATTTTAGTGCATTAAATTAAAGTTATGAGTAGTTTTAACCATTGGATTAAAAAACGTGTCTCAACAAATATGCAAACACAATGTAGCTCTAGAACTGTTTTTAGCCGCATATTCGTCTATGAGGCAATTTTGACAATACTTGGCCGTGGCGACAAAAACACTCTCCAGAGGCTTTGGTGGGTATTGTCGGAAGTGACAGTCCTTTACCGGATATGAAGTCGGTACGCTCCGGTATTCCATTAAATCGATCTAATAAAATGTCTTAACGAAACTGTAGATAATATTAAAGACTGTTTGCTGGATGCATATTGTGTATATGATGATTATCGATGATTATACTAACGGATCTAATTCCTGAATACCTTACCTTACAATTTTTTTGTTGATTTTATTTTAGATGAGATTAAAAAAAAAATAATTTGTTATTGCTTTCTTTATAGAACAATTAACCATTATTTTTTTTTATTCCTTTGCAGATGAAAAATGTGCTGGTTTTTAAATATTGAGGTAAATTTCCAAACTTTTTTATCGTAAACAATTATGTATATATATCTTGAGGATAATTGTAGGTATAGTTATCAGATTACCAGTTGACGTTTTAAAATAACCATGCAACTTGCTACATTCTAAAAAACTAGAATGGAATATTCGAAAAACATTTTTCATTCCTCATCCAGGGGCGTTTGCTAACTGTAATACCTGTAACTTGCATTCAATTTTTTTTTTCTGTAGACCAGACAATTTTATCATGCAAAAATAAGTATTAGACGATAGTTGCCCAAATCGGCCCAGAAGGCGGTTACTTCATTCCATTTTTTTCATATGCACACAAATGTGGGCTGCACCATAGCTTTATCCGGTTACTTCATTCCATTTTTTTCATATGTACACAAATGTGGGCTGCACCATAGCTTTATTCGTTGCCGATTTATCTACATATCGTCGCCCCTTTTTGCCAAAAGGTTAGGTTGTGCTGGCTGGTCAAAGCAGTGGCTCATATAGGCGCATTGCGTGCGTAGTTTTATCAGAAAAACTTTCGGCGACCTCTTGCTATGCGACTCACACGTCAGAGTCTATGTTTAGATATACCAGTCATGTCCTTTTAGCGAAAGTTGAAGCCTACTATGGAATGCCACGACAGGTTAAGAAGAGTACCCAATTATAATGATGACATCAATTACCGTATGAGTATATTCAATGACTAAAACTCGACGGCTGCGCTTTTTTTTGCGTACTGATTTAAAATTACTAATTTTGATTATTAATTATTTGTTGCCAAAAAAACTAAAAAAATACTATAAATTCTTTGTTTTCAGTATTTTGGTTGCCAGCCTCTTTTTGATTCCGTTGTGATAAATTGTTCTGCTGTATCTGTAAATGTAAATATGTATTATATTAGCATCCGTAGCACATTGAATATCTGAGGGGTGTTGAGTACTGACGATGTATTTCTAAACTAAGATATTCTGTAATTCCAATGCTGTAAGTATAATAATGACTAATTTCCATTCGTAAGAACTAGCAACATATCACGACCTCATAATACGGATGTAGTATGTGAAAGTTGTCCATTCTTGGATTATTGCATATTCGAACGCTCTTTCAGTTTATTCCAAAGCCCTATTCTAGATTTTTTAAATAAAAATACAAATTGTGCGTCGTGTAATTTTAATTGCACTTGTTTCATTCATGTACAAGTTACGAACCCACAAGTAACATTCTCACCCAGTTTTTTTTTTACCCGGCCAAGGGCTGTCATTTCAGTGTAACCCTGTCTAGTTTGTCATGCCCCACACTTGTTGTTGTTTGTAATGACAAAACCACTCCCCGAAGGTTTTGGCGAGTGTTCTCGAGTTGACTGTCGTTGGCCGGATATGAACCCGGTACGCTCGGGTACTCCCTTGCGGTACTGCACGACTGTCGTGGTAGCGATTTGGTATGACCAGTGCAGCTTTCTAGGTCATGTCAGCCTTCCTTCCTTAAGGCAGGAGAAGATGAGTAATGGGGGGTGAGAGGCATTATATCCGTACATCAACCATCGAATTGCACGCCATTACTTTTGTGCATTTTAGTCGCTTACGAATGGTATGCCTACCTCGGGCATATTGTAACCCCCTAACCCACAGGGGAAGTGTCCCACCTTTAAATTGTCATCCTCGGAGCAAACGGGCTGGTATCGAACCCAATCCGGACCAAAAGATTGGATCTGCTGCGTCTGCTGGAAGAAAATGTATATTAAACGGTCGCATTCTGTTCAAAAATCCTGATGCTCAGAGCTTAGCCCTGCCATTCACAGACCATTTGCTTTCTTTAGTACCTTCGAGGCACCGTGTTGTTCACGCCTTAGTTTGTCCCGCGGTACACCTCGTTCTAGCGCACCCCACCGCCCCTCCTATCTGCAAGCGACAACAATGATGGCCCAGTCTCCACGCCTCACCTCCGAAATAGGTGAGACATGAGCACTGCTGAGCACCAGTCCCCTCTGTCTCTACCCCCAATGTACCCCCTTACTTGCAGTATGCACATTGGTCAGGACCACCATCGCCTCGTGCCTTTCACAACATACACTGTTTGTCGGTAAATATGTATTATATACGCCTGCGGCATCGGTCAAATGCATCAATTGCCTTTAAAATGGCACATTTGTTAAACTCAACTTATGTCATAATACCATTAATATTTTGAACAAAGAAGAAATGCTTGGTATTTTTTAAAGTTTATTATCTGCATTTAATAGTAATATGAACATAGCGGCACTTTTTTGATACCAAACCAAAATAAATCCATAAATTAGTTAAAAGTGTTGAAATGAGCTGGACATATAAATGGCACAACCTGGAAAATGGTACAAAATGGGGTTTAAACTGATTGTTAAGTATGGTTTTTTTCCTCACACATACCAAGCGTTAATATTTGGTGCTGTAGCCTTTATTTTTAATTACTGCTTCACAGCTGCGACTCATACTCTCCACAAGTTTTTGACATTTTTCTTTGGGTATGGCCTACTAAGCTTCCTGAACGGCGGACCAAAGCTCGTCCATATTTTTATCATTTTTCTTCGCAACTTCAACCTTGGCTTCATTCCACAGGTTCTCGATTGGATTTAAGTCAGGACTTTGTGCTGGCCAATCCAAAATATCGATATTTTCTGCACTAAACCAGTTTTTAACAACTTTGGATGAATGTTTTGGGTCGTTATCCTGCATAAATTTCCAGTTAACTGGCATGTTTTCGAAGGAATATGGTTCCATGTGGGTTTTCAAAATGTCCAAGTACTGAAACATGTCCATTTTGCCATTTATCCTTACGAGCGGACCTATTCCATGCCAAGAAAACGCACCCCAAAGCATAATGTTCCCGCCACCGTGTTTGACCGTCTTTTGGGTTAGCCTGGGATTATATTCCTGGCATTTATGGCGATGAACAAACACTCGGCCATCTGGTCCTATCCTGTTTATTTTGGTTTCATCACTCCACAGCACGTTTTTCCAAAAATTTACGGATTTTTCGCGATGAGCTCTGGCGAAGGCTAACCGCTTTGAAATGTTTTTTTTTTTGAAAGCAGTGGCTTTTTCCTAGAAATGCGACCAAACAAGTTTGCTTCATTTAGGCGTCTTCTCACAAGCCTAGAGGATACTTTTTGATTCAAGGATTGATTAATATCGCATGCTATCTGTCGCGAGGACTTGAAAGGATCTTTTTTCACAAATTTCACCATAGCAGCATCTGTACGCGCGTCTGTCTTTCGGGGCCTTGGCTTTCGAATTTGGTCTCTGATTAATACGTCGAGGTTCTCTTCACAGGAACTCACCGCGTTGTATACTTTTTTGCGAGAAACTTGCAAGGACCTCGCGATTTCTGACACTTTTTGCCCGCCTTGATACATTTGCCAAATAATGCGCCTTTCTTCCGTTGTGGTATGCTTTCCCGAACCCATTTTTGACTCAAAATATTTTATATTAAATGACAAAAAATGCAATGATATTTTGATACACTTTTTTTGGAAATTTAAGTGGTTGCTACGTTTGAGAAATAGTTTGTGCCATTTATATGTCCATTTAAAATTAGCATCGTTTTCACAAAATTCATTACGGTAAAGAATTCGCAAAATATAATGTAGCATTTTTTTGCCTTAGACGTAACAGCTAGTGCGACATGAAATTCAGAACAAATATTTTTGCACTGTAATCAACTTTATGTTAAAAATCGATGGTATTAAGTTTGGTTCAAGAAATGTGCCATTTATGTGTCCATAGCTGTATGTCACGTTCTTATGTGCTCGAGGCTCGCCAACAGAAACCTTTGGACGGATACGTTCAAAGCTCCTTGTTACAACACCCGTCAGACTTCCACGCCAAATAATCTGGCCTCTCTATCTAATGTTCCTGGCTCACAACCTACCACCACCTAGGCAGACACATCCGTCCCTTACACCTAGTATGACTCTTACCTCGCCTCCGGCGCACTTCCAAGTTGTAAAGCTTATGTGTAACGGATTAGCTGACAAGATCGTGGAGATAACTGAATTTATAAAGCTAAGCAACATCAAAGTCGCTGCGATTCAAGAGGCCAAAATGAACACAAGATCTGACTTACGAACTTGTGATGGGTATAATGTACAACGGAAAGCCCGTCCCAGAGGTAATGGGGCTGGTCTCGCGCTCATAACGCATCATACTGTACAATATTATCTATTTGTTCCCGACATCGACCCAAGGGAATCTACCTTAGAATGCCAAGGTATAGTGGTCCGGCCAGGCGATGTCGATCTGAATTATTAACATCTGTAACATATTGCCCGAGGGACTATCACCCTGCTGTAAGTGCGTTGCTAAGAAGTGATACTTGAGAAAAGCAGCAATCCTCGACGACTTCAACGCACATCAAGATCTCTGGCACTCCAATCTGCCAGTAAACAACAGAGGGCATGCACATGCGGGGCAAACAGATGCCTCAGTATTCTGTACAGTGAACAGAGACGCCCCCATCAGAGTGGCAGGTAACTGCCAGAGCTCGCCAGACATCTCAATCGTAAGCGCAGGACTCATAAACTGCGGACTTCATAACCTCAAAACGACGCACTTTCATCAATTTTTCAAGGTGGAAGGTAGTTTTGCAAGGTTATCAGTTCAGCCTCCGGCCGCTTCATTTCCGCTGGAAGAATACCGGAAATTCGACCGAATTTCCCTGCGGAAGCAGCGGCTCTGGCAAGGGAACGTAACCCTAGAATCAAAGATCTCAACGCAGAAATCCGACGGACGGTTAATGACCACAATTTGACCAAGTTGAAGCAACACCTAGAGGCATGCAACCTCTCCAGCGGAGTCCGCAAATTATGGCTAGCAGTCAAGGCCCTATCAAATCCGACAAAATTCAATGGCAAGGTCGCCATTATATTTGGTGACATCATCAAATCGGACCCCAGGCGATGCGCGAGATCTTTCTGTCGACAGTTTATAATGCATCCACCTGCTGACAGGGTCAAAAGACGAGCCATCCATCGGGCGCATAAGCACAGCGCCTATTACCGTCTCCGTCGCCGAGGTCAAGGAAGCCATAATGAAGGCCAAGTCCTCAAGATCAATCGGACCCGACGGTATTTGCCATGAAGATGTAGAAACAGGCCGCGAGGGACAGAGTTCTTTGGCGGCTCTTAAATCTCCCGCTAACCACTTTGGTCATTCCAGAAGTTTGGAAACAAGCGATTTTGGGCGACCTACTAAAACCAGGGAAGCCGAGACTGCTCTTTTCCCATATTACACTGCAAATCTGTACTTGTCCAAACACCAACATGGTTTCCGGCAGTTGTTGTTCACAGTGCTTCGCCCTGCCTGATAGGCAAGATCACTCTAAATTGTCCTCAAGCTCTTTCAACGGAAGTCGGAGTAAACGCGCAGTTTCAACAGGGCTGGACCAGAGTGATGTTGGTGTTAGAAGAGTAGGTTCAGTTGAACAGAAAAGAAAGGAAAGGTAATTTAGGGCTGGCTGCCGACCAATGCAGTGAGGCCACCTTTTTCCAAAAACTTTTCTTAAGCATTTTGATGTTACTTTCCCTGAGATTTGAACTTGGGGGCATCGTTTTGCCAGGGGCCGAATTACGACATCCGTTCCGTGATCGTAAACCGGGTTTCAAGTCACGATAACTTTGAAACTGTCCAACTTTTTAAAAGAGTAATAATGCATAATTGAACCGACCGTTACAGCCAATTGCTCACATATGCCATTATTCCGCATTATGGGCTTAGAGCTATTTTGATTTAAAAATTCGCTTTCGATTACGGAACGTGTAACGTAGTTCGACCCCAGTTCAGCACTTAACCATTATAGCAAAGTATATGTATTATACCTACGAACTGACAACGTAGTACTACATAGTATGATAGACTTCCTAATCGTACGAAGCCAACGTAAACAGCATCTATGCATGAAAAGGAAGAATAAACTGGTTCTCGGCTGCAGCTGTCTTTAATTATGACTAGGCATTAGACTAATAAAAGTATACTGAATATATAATCAAGTAAAATGTGATAATCCACATAGGCAGTTTATTAACTTGTATATATCCCAAAGTCTAATAAAAAATCAAGTTTTGCCACATACGACATCCATATTTTAAGGTCACGATGTGTATAAAAAATAATTTTTTTTTTTTTTTTTAATTTTGTTTAAAAAACATAGGGAAAAAGTCCGTATAACCAAGTTTTTTTCTTGTATTTATTGTTTAAAAGACGCAGTGTACAGTAGACCAGATACTAACGTCTATGCTTATTTGAAAACTAATATAAAAATATGTATGCATAGGTACTTTAAGTAAATTAACCCATCCCTGCAACAACAGTACGGGTAAAATGATTAGTCAATTTTCCCGGAGCCATACCGAAAGTTTCCGTATTTCTCCCATCACATTTTTAAAAGCATCGGTAGATTTTTTGACCGTTTCTATTCTCACGTTCTTATGTGTGCTGTTTTACATCTCGGTCTTTCTCATTTATTTTTTGACCTAAGATAAACATATAGCTGTACTGCTCTTACAGCTATTAGTCATTTGACTCGTATTTAACACGTACAATTACGGGATATTTTACCGACATGAATACCAATTGTAGTTGCAGTCATTCGATTTTTGCAGGGATTTGAACCGGCATGTAAAAAACAATTTTGCAGTTGAAGAGGGACAAACACTGTTTAAAGCGAAGTGGGTTGACGTTTATTTGATAGCTGATCGAAAATGAAATTTAAAAATATATAAAAAATTAAACAACTTAAAAGTACGACATGCGAACTGCCTCGTTTGTTTTTAAGAGCCTAGATTGTATTTTTGTTGTATGTTAGTTTCTTTTACATAACTTGGCCTTTTGCACCAATTCGAAAACTGTATGTGAGTATCTCTTTTTGTAACAAAAAAAAAGAAAACAATAAAATACAAGAAAAAAATCTTGTGCCATGAGGGTTTTAGGTTGCTTAAAACCTAACGTTTTGTTGTTTATCCAACAGCGAGATGATAAATAAAAAGGCCTATTAATTTCTTGAATTTCAGATACGATAACTTAAAAATGATGTTACTAATTACCGTATGAGTTTATATGACTATGACTTAACATATACGGCTGCGCTTTCTTGCGTACTGATTTTTTGAAAATCAAGGCAAGTATAAAAGATGAAGAACTGTGCTTAAATATAGTATTAATATCAAAGATAGTTTAGAATAACAACAATAGTCGAATCGAAATATCGAAATTTTAAAACTTATGTAGAGTTTTTTTTGTTCTTCCTGTAACTTAACGATCTCGATCTAAATTTTTTTCATTACCTATAAAACATTTACGTTTGAGTCACATTAGAGGTCCAGTTGAAACCTAATATACTTCTCAAATCTCCAACGTTGTTTCTCAACAATACCTTAACTTTCTCAAGTTAGCGTTCTGACAAAAATGATGTGTTTTAAGTTCAGTAAAAATTAGTTGCCAATTTGTACTTAACTGAGTTTCTATGATTGGTTGGTTTGTTTTTTTGATTAGAGACAAAAACGCTCAACTAAGGTTCCGCCGTTGGAGATAAGCTTGAGAGCAACAAAATTTTCAAAGTTTGTATGAATATTTTTCGATGCTTGAAGGGTATTATTATACCTCTTCGGTTTAAAGACACATGACATTCGATAACTTTTGTACTTGCTTGATATTTAACAAAAAAAATGAAGATATTAGGAAACGATTTATATATATCCCTGAAAACAATTTTCCGTTCTTATTTTTAGATATGCACGCAGCCATATATGATTAAAAAATAGTAAAACAAAGGTAAGCTTCTTCTTTTATAAATATTTGTGAAGACCACCCTTTTTAAAACGAAATATAAACCGATATTGTGATAATGATGATATTAATTGGTCCGTGTTTATGAATTTATATTGATTTTAACCTTTCCAATTACTGATCGCCAAAAATTCCAAAAGATTTGTAGCCACAAAATGTTAAGAAACTAATACTAATACGTAAATGCAAAAGCCAAGCGTTTAGCTTTGAAATGTGCCAAATCCGCCCTAAAACCGGTCGCTAGGTTTTTTTAAACGATACCAATATAAGTGTAAAGAGGTGTTAAGTACTATGCTGTTGATTTTAATCGCCTCTTACGACAGTTTGGCCGTCAAACGCAGCGTTCCAGTCGTATTATTCCATAAGAATGCCTTCTGGCCTTAGCTATGTCGATGTCTGTATGAAGCTCATCATTAAATTTTCGCTACTCAACCTTTATCTCGAATAATCCCAGAGCCGCCTGATCGGATGTTGTCGGTGTCCAAGCTTTTTACATCATACAACACGGAGTCAATTCCAGTCCCACCTCTCAGTTGAAAATGTTGGCACATACCTTAATTGTGGCAAACATATACTTTGAAATTGACAAATAATCGACAAACTTCAAACCACAGGAATTATTTTTATTTATTCGCATGTTTAAAATCACAAATTCGCAAAATGCTTACCGAACCTTGGCTTTTTCAGATTAGGATTGGTATTTTTATCGCTGGAATGTAAAGCTTATAAAATAATATCACCTTTAAGTTTAATATACTCTGCATATTGCATTTTATTTATTATCACCTTTTTTTTTATTGTTTCAGTGATACACATCAAAATGTTATCTGCGCATGGTCAATTAGTTACAGAATTAAAAATGGTATGTATGGTAGTTTTTTGTGGAACATTTTATTTTTATCCTGATGAAATTAATTGGTCCGTGTTTATGAATTTATTTTGATTTTTACGTTTCCAATTACTGATTTTTATAAAAAGTTTGAGTTTCTTTCATTTTCATGTAATAATACTAAATTATAATTGTTTTTTTTTTTCAGATTCTGTGAAGGATTGAAAATGCGAGTTTGGTTGTATGATTGAAATGAATGTTGCATTCACTCATTAAATAAAAAAAAGAGATTACATAAAATTTTAAATAAATTATTTTCTATAATAAATAAGCTGTATATAAATAATGATTAGATTAAATTCTAGTATACTTAGTAATCTTTATCAAAAATTTGTTTTTTTATTTTTACATACCAGTTCGACAACTATTTACCGGATTACCGGAAATTGCATTTTAATTGTTTAGCTAGATTATTTGTTGGAAACGCTGTTGCCACTTAAAATGATATATCCACGAGCTTAAGAAATAAAAGTTACTTAAAGGCATCTTAAACATTTCTATTTGGTGGCTGTTGTAAAAAATTGACGCGCTCATTCATCCGTCATTTAAATTAACCATTGTTTCCCGATCAAACCTTTTTGTAATGTTAAATGATATGCGAAAATTTTGAAAACTTCGTAAATCACTACCACTTTCAATAAATTAACTTTTTTGAACAAAAAACTAGCAAGTGGGTGGAAAGTGATTTTCTGTCAGACTCGTGCAATCAAGCAAGTTTTATTTTTTAGTTGTTGAAAAGACTTTTGGCTGCTCGCCCATTGAACTGGAGCTTTGGCAACAAAATTTGTTGCAAAAGTATTTTCACTTACCATTGGTGAGAGCTGCTATAATACCTAACCTTGTATTTTTACTTTTCTACTATCAACAGATAGTTATCTCATCTAATATTATGTTAATTTATTGCAATCGAACATAAAGTTCATGAAGTCATTTTTCTTATTAGTTTGAAATTAAGTTCCTTAGTGCAGTAACATTCATTCATCGTCAACATCTCAACGCATTCCAGCTGTCATACATGTCTCTTTTAAATAGGTAAGTTTGAGTATTTAAACAAATTAATTCTAAACGCTTTTTTGTAAGAAGCTTTAAACAAGTGCGACAGCAATTTGGGTACACGCTTTCCTATGGTTATGCTTCATTTGAACTCTGTTATGGGGAACACAAGTTGTTTCAATGTACATCAATAAACTGCATGGGTGTATGCCCAGGACGAATTTTATAATATTATTGCTGCGCACAAATTACCCATAGTAATCAAACCTGAAAAGTTACTGGGCTCAAGAAAAAGATGTTTCTGATTTTTGTTGGAACGATTTTCCGTCATCCCTTGTCAAGTTTGGTTTTGTGACAAACCGGTTTCGGCGTTCTGCCATTTTCAATGCCTAGTTTCGTTCGATGTTTCGGTATATTCTTAAGTTGTATGATTATTCTGAATTCGAAAAACGAGAAAATGAGCTTAGCTATCTATCTCCTATAACCTAGTTAAACAGGATCTTATTTAATGTTATATTGTCAATAAATGAGTTTCTATTTTACGGGGACTGCAGTACATTTTACAGTTTCTGAACTGGAATTTACTGTTTTGAAATACACAATTTCTGAAGGACAAGAATAAAAAGTGTACTGCTAAATAAAACCCGAAGCAAATGAAGCATAAGCATTAAGATAAACACCCGAAACTTTACCTAAAAAACTTGTCGGTTTATATAAATGATGATACATATATAATTTGTCTTCTTTTCCCGACATATACTTATGTTGATGATACAAATCGATGCTGATTTTATTATTATAAGTTTATTGGTATTTTATGAAGTCTCTGAGTTAACTAAATTCTCCTGTTCTTATTCTTTGTAGTTATGTCAAAGGCTGGAAACATAAGCATCGAGTTTTCGCGCCTGACCTCAGTATTCTTGTTTGCAACGGGTACAGTATTTTTTTTTAAAATTGGTTCGTGAATATATGACTATGTGTGCTCAATTATGCATACATAACAAGTAAATAAATCTACTACTTCATAGCCGTAAAGCTGACATCAAAGTAATGTCTTATATGGCATACCTAGCCTACGCTAAACTATATTATTATGACTTGTTGCGTTTGTTGTGTTCTTTGTTAAGTATGCACAGTTGGGGGAACCCCGTTATCGGAATCTACTTTAAGCCTGAACACCATGACTATCATTTTGGACGTTTCAGACGTTATAGACGACCCCTACCGGACATCCACCAATACATGCAAAAGCAAATTATAGCTTACTAACGCACTCAAAGCTTTTTGTCAGGCAAACAGATATCTGTAATAATAGATAATATTATCTAACTTACCAAATAACCGGTAGCTGTACAGTAAGGTAATTTTTGCGTTTTATCTGACTATACACCGGCTGCGGCAAACACATGACACACGCTCAAAAAGATAGTTATGGAGTTGGGCATTTATGTCAATTTCTTTCTTATTACATTTTCAAATACACTATTTTAATATTTGTTTTTTTTTTTCTTCTTTCTTTCCAGTTTTATCGAAGCAAATGACCAAGAGAAGGCTTACAAAAGACTTATTTCATTAAATTAAGTGATATTAAGTAGAATTAATAAAGATTGACAAAAAAAAAACAAATGAAAATTAAGGATTTATTAGTTTCAATTTACTTGCGTTTTGAAATATACCTAGTAGCGTTTTGTTACGATTTGACATTTTACACGAGTACTCGGTTTTGCATCTTTTGAGATACTTCGAAATGAAGAGCTAGTGTGTTCATACTACATATAAGAAACAAACAAAATTATTTGGATCACAAATTGAACCAGGGCCGTTACTCTGTAGCTTTATTCGAAAGCAAAAAGCGATTCTAATACACAGGCACTCTGTAGCTCGTTCGAATTTACCTTAGAAGATATTCCATAAATGTAGGCATCACTGTTTCACAAATTTCAAACTTTAAGCAAAAAACAAAAACACATTGCATAAATCTTGAGTGCAGTATTAGACAGCGCTGCTTTAAATGTCACAGTAGCGCAGGTGATAAGTATCTCGACTACGATGCGTGCGGTCGCAGGTTCGAACGCAGGTCCTGGCACAATTAATTTTAAGTTTTAATTAAAATAAATTTTTTTTTTTAATTTTATTTTATTTTTAAATAAAATTTAATTTTTTTGAAATAAATTATTTTTTTTTTTCAATATATAAATATTTCTAATCTAAAATATTTTTTTTTAATTGAATGTTTTTAATTTTTATGATTATAAAAAAATAAATTTTTGTGGATTTCCGTTTGTTAAATTGTTGTCGAATAGAATTTTTTAACTTACGATCATTGCACTTGTTTTCGAAATAGTGAGTACCAAATTTTCCACAACCGCAAGTGGGATAGATCAAATCCGAAGGGATCAGAATGTAACTCGAACAACTATGCATTCTCCTCGAAAATTTTATACAGAGTACGAAACACTCGAAAGCGAACAAATTTTCTTTCGAACAGAACTACAGAGTAAGGGCCCAGACATCTATCTGGCTCAAATCGTGGCATTCACGTGTAAACTTTTTTTTGTCTTCGCATAAGGACCACCGGATGATTGCTGTTATTTGCTTATTTCTTTGTATGCAAAAGCTCCCGCCCTCTTGGTTGGCGTGCCTCTCCGGTTGGGAACTCCTGCCCTAGGGTATCCCCTAGCTAGCGTAGCACTATTTTCCATCAAGCTGGTGTGATTCCCGATATCACTCGTCCACAGCTACTTTTTGCATTGCACGTCCCGTCTGGATGTGAGTGATAGCCCTTCCTCTTCTATTTTGTTGTTTGTAACGACAAAAACAGTCCCCGAAGGTTTTGGGGAGTGTTGCCGAATTGACATTCCTTGGCCGGATATGAACCAGTTACGCTCCGCTACTCGCTTGTGGTACTATAATGCAAAACCACTTTCATGTTAAACACTTGATATTATATTAAATAATCACAGTTTGCATTTCACTAAATCGTGTAAGGGATATCTGGAAAGAGGAGGCTGGGGAAAATAAAAAAAATGAGTAATGATTCAAAATCCAATTCGTGCTGACGTAGATTTTGTGAATTTAAATTATTTTGACTAAAACTCTTAAGATTGCAGTAGTTAATTAGATAAATAAATATCCTTGAGGATATTGTGAATTTGAACTATTTAATAAAACTATTTGTGAAAATTTAAACAAATATATATTTTATTGTGTTTGAGCATGAACTCTGAAATGGAGTTCTTTTAGTACTGCCTGACTGTCTTGAGTTGGTATGACCAGTGCTATCTTCTAGGTCATGTCACCCCTCCTTAAGAGAGGAAAAAATGGGTAAGGAGAGGTGAGAGGCATCATATCCGTAGTTCAACCATCAAATTGTACGTCATTACCTTTGTACGCAACGGGGTGAACATTTTTCTTTTAAATCAGTAAAAACAAAAAATTTAATTTCTCTTCAAGTGAACAATAACAGTGAATTCCAATTGACAGTGATCCAGATACGGATAAAATGTTTGCATGAAATGCAACAACAATGTTATTCGTTTCAATTCAACAATCACCCTTATCGCAGAGTTCGCCCGAACGAACGTTCGTCTTCGCTTTTTTTGTTCGGGCGAACTGGTTCCGCCTATCGCTAATTTCGGGCGAACCAATGTTCACTTCGAATCAGCTGATGCTCAATTTCGAATTAACAGCGAACAAATAAATTTACTTGCTATTTTGTAAACAAGCGTACAATTTAGTATCTAGAATAAATTTAACATAAAGCTTAAAAATTATTTAAAAACATGTATAGGTTGTTTAGGTTGTTATTGATAGAACGCGAGGATAATTTAAATGTGAGAGCAATCCGGAGGCAATTAAGAGACAATTCCAACCCTTTGGAGCTAAGTGATTTACTGTGAGTAGGAAAAAGTTGTTTTTGGCACTTTTCAATAACAAATTAATTGTTTCCTTACTAGTTTTCAACAATATTACAGGCTAAATAAGCCAGCATTTAAACACTTGCTAGATATTCTGAAATTCGTCGTTGAGCGCTTGTCTACGTTTTTTCGCAGACGGAGGCTATCAAAAAGGCGTTGGCAATGCCCATGAGATGGGTCTTAGTCAGTCATATTTCAGTGAGGTTCTGTCAGAGGTGCTGTGTATTTTGGAGCCATTGCTTTGTAGCCCATGGATACATTGGCATTCTTAGAAGAAAATTATTTAGAAACTCACAGTAATGCTCGACTACTAGGTAAGAAAGTAGTGAAACCCCTTTAGCAATTTCAGGCTTTTCTAACATTTTCTCCAACAGCATTTCCGACTGTGCTTTATATATTGATTTACTCCTAAAAAATCACACCATATTTCATTAAAAGAATATCTAATATTCAAAACAAACCGTTGCTTACATTTTGTTTCACTCTTGTTCGCCTGTAAAATAAAAGTGAACAAATTTGGCATTTTCCGTTGTTCATTTCGCCCGAACAAAGCGTTGCCAATAAGGCGGAATGCTTTTCGAACACGAAAAAAGTGTTCGCCAATATCTGCGATAAGGCGAATAAAAAGTGCGAACCTTTTCGGGTGAAAATAAAACTCGCGATAAGGGTGATAGGGTATCTGTTGTTGTTGTTGTTAACAGTGCTTCGCCCTGCCCCAGATTGGACAGGGTTACACTGAAATAACAACCCTTGGCCGGGTGAAAAAACCCGGGTCATTCCGGTGCGATAGAACCGGCTGTTGTGGGAATGAACAATGGGTATCTGGATCACATCATTACACATATTGTCACTTGCGAAGCGAATATATTTGGCGAGTCGAACAGATTGGCGAACTCACATCAAATTTGCATTGTGAGTGGCGAATGAACTTATTCGACTGCCATCTGTCGTTGCCATTCAAACAAATTTAATTAGTTCATCCGAACTTGACGTTTCTGTCATCTGTTTTTATTATTTATTTGTGCACAAAACAGAAATGTAAAAAGCAAGTTTAAGTAATAAATAAAGTTAAAAATGTTGGTAATTGTTTCCTTTAGGAGACAACTGCTAAAACACGTCCGAACTTATCGGGAAAGGTATCAAAAGACGCATTTTGACCTCGGTAACTATAATCCGGAGGCGGATTTTCGAGTTTTTGTTTCAGTGAAGAGATATTTGCCATCAAAGTTGAAAAATTTTCGTCATTTTCATGTGGTTGTTGTAATCACAGATTGGGGTGTACCGAAAAGTGCAAAAAGTGTGTTCTGCGCAGAAATACTGTGGACCGTGGAGCCGGTGTTGGACCGGCTAAAGGTGTTCTGCACATAATTACCTTGGATCAAGCCCCCTATTTGGGATCGGACCTGGGTAATTTTTGGGTTTTTTGCGAATAACTTTTCACTGAAACAAAAAATTTAAAATCCGCTTTCGGATTGTTGATACCGAAGTCAAAACGCGTTGTTTGATACATCTCCCGATATTTTTGGACGTGTTTTAGCAGTTGTCTTCTAAAGGAAACAATTACCAAAATGTTTTATAAGGTTGATCTTTTTTTCGAAGACAATTATATAATGTTGAGCCGCGAGTTGATCTTCTTCGTCAGCGGCGTTTTATAAGGGATTACTCCAATCCCATGGAGCTTCCGTCCACAGTGCACACAGAGGACCTATGGAGTTAAGATCCGTGGCTTTTGGAATTGCTGCGGCGTTGTTCTTCTCGTTCTAAAAACTTCATTTATTCAAACAAATAACTCAATTTAATTAAATTAATTACTCACTTTTATTTATTTATTCAATTTATTAAATTGAAAACGTTCAAATACATGCAAATACGTCCTTTTTACTTTTAAGCGCGAACACAATAAGCATTCGACAAATTTTGACAGATTTGGCGAAGCGAATATGATTTTTTCGCTTTTGGCAGTTCGACAAATTCATCTTCGTCACCATGATCCAATCATGATCCAATTATAAATTAATTCACCTTGTTCGCCTTGTTCGTCACTCATTCGACTTTTTTGGCGAATTCGCTGGAGATTCGCATCTCGCAATTCGAGACCGCGAAATTCGACAAAATTTTCATTCGCTTCGCAAGTGACAATATGCGTACATATCTGGATGATTGTCAGTTCTTCTTTCTTTAAATGGCGCTTAACCGTCTGAACGATTTTGGCCGTCCAACATAGCTCGCCAGTCGTTTCTTCTGCCTGCCAATTGGAAACACCATGAGACCGCCAGTGGAGGTCCATCATCGGAGTAATGGTCTCCCTCTTCCTCTGTTGCTTTGAAATGAATAAATAATCGAAAAACGTCAAACCACAGGAATTATTTCCAAAACCAACAGATGAGGTGCCGATGAAAATACCTTCTGGCCGGTGCATCTTCATTCATTCGCACAACATGGCAACTAAGAGTAACAGCCAGACTCTGAAACGCTGTCAAATTCATGCTTTTTTTCTTAAATGCGAAAGAAATTTCGCGATACAGAGTAGCTTTCCTGGGTTTTAATTCGTTGGACTATGTCGGTGTCTCTTCTCATTAAATCTTCGGTACTCGCCGTCGCTAACGCGTAATGTCCGTAGATATTTCGAGACCTTTTTCTCGAATACTCCCAGAGCCGCTTCATCATAAGTTGTCAGTGTCCAAACTTCTGCACCATAAAACAGGACGGGTACGATAAGTTACTTATAGAGTGTTATTTTCTTTCGGTAATTCTATACGACAGCACGTAACTGCTAATACAAGTCCAAAAATCTCGGGAAAGGTCTCAAACGACGCGTTTTGATCTCTGTATCAATAATCCGAAAGCGGAAATTAAATAATTTGTTTCAGTGAAAAGTTATTAGCAAAAAACCCAAAAATTGCCTAGGTCCGATCCCAAATAGGGGGCTTGATCCAAGGTATTTATGTGCACAACACCTTTCTGCGTAGGCGGCCTTCGGCCGCGCTTAAAAAAAATAACCCTTAGCCGGTCCAACACCGGCTACGCGGTCCACAGTATTTCTGCGCAGAACACACTTTTTGCACTTTTCGGTCCACCCTAATCAGTGATTACAACAACCACATAAAAATGACAGAAAATTTTCAACTTTGATTGCAAATATCTCTGAACATACATAAAATATTGAATTTCCGCTTTCGGGTTATTGATACGAAGGTTAAAACCAGTCGTTTGATACCTTTCCCGATATTTTTGGACCTATATTAGCAGTTACGTGCTGTCGTATAGAATTACCTTTCTTTCTTTGAGGGAGGACTTTACTTCTCAATTGCCTACCCAGTGCGAAGTCGTACTTGTTTGCAAGAGTGATTCTTCGTTCGATTTCTAGGATTACATTATTGTTAGTGTTAATGCTAGTTCCTATTTCGAAATTATGGCTGCCAACAGTGAGCTGACTCTTTGCATTGATGATATCAATGTCGTCAACATACGCCAACAGTGGTATGCTTTTATAAAATATTGTTTCAGCGGGGTTAAGTTCAGCAGCTTGTAAAATTTTTTTCAGTATTAAATTAAAGAAAGTGCCCGGTGGTCACCCTGTCTGAAACCTCGTTTAGTTAGTTCTGAGAGGTCCTCCCCAGTAAGTTTTGCTGGGAAATTCAATTCAGACATAGCGGCATTTAGGCAGCTCCTTTTCGTGCTATCGAATGCGGCTTTAAAATTAGCAAAGAGGCGTTGTGTGTCAATTCTTTCCTCACGGGTTATTTCCAAGATTTGGCGTATTGTAAAAACCTGGTCAGTGGTGAATTTACCAGGTTTGAAGTCAACTGATAAGGGGGAATCAGTCTGTTCACCTTAGAAATAAGCGATAAGGTAAATGTTCCGTGGCATTTCGATTTTTCCAACCAAATAAGGAATTGGAAGAAATCTTAATCAAACTGAAAATGATATTATAAAGATTGATCTTTAGGAAAGGAAACTTGCTATTCTTTTATTTCTAGGCAAAATTTATTTACTACTAGGCTGTCTAAAGATGATCGTTTGGAGAAAAAGCGCCTTGTAAGGGCATATCTTAAGAAAGTGTTAAGTACTCTAAAGAAATTTTCTAAGCTTCTAAAATAATAAAAATTGATTTTTTTGTAAAATTTTTAATCATACATTTTTATTTCAAAATAATTAAATACTAGCAGACCCGGCAGACGTTGTCCTGCCAAAAACTAATCTGCATCCCTATCCCTATCATTATCCCTATTACTACAATATCCACATACATACGTACGGCTTGTATGACTTATTTAATTTATATGTATCTTAGCTTATTGCGTAACACAATTCGCTCGAACTTTATACCCAGTCATTGTGTATTTTCAATACATAAATTTGGTTATTTTAACTTTGGTGAGTGTGGTGAATTTCTTTAGAGTTTTGATTTGATCATAATTTTTTTACCATTTATTAAGATATCAATAATGAATGTTTGAAATTGTCGTCTTTCTTGGATGTTCAGATCCCATTAAATCGTCGATTATTCTTAATTTTTTTATTCCACCTCAACTGATTGAGCTGGTTAGAACCCGAAAATATACTGTGAAAATTTCATCGAGATCGGTTGATTACTTTAGACGCCTATAAAAGACACACATTAATTTTTATTCATAGTATTGAAATTATTCACACCATTTTTGTGTGGAAGAGCCAACTTTTTCAAATCATATACCCTATAATCCACCCTTAGCGGACACACTCATCAAAACCTTTGATTTGATAGGTATATTATATGAACATATTGTTGGGTCAGCCTGGGTCCACCTAATGGTCAATATCTTGGAAAGGGGTTCAGAGATAAACATGAAAATTGCTCCTTGTGAAAACTTTCATCAACACCTTTCATTTGATACCCATATCGTATAAACACATTCCGGGTCACCCCTGGTCCACATTTTGGTCAATAACTCAGGACTCCACACAGTTATTTAATTTTTTCTTTTATTAAAGAACCTTTTCCTTGCAAAAGCATATACAATAAAAAAAAATTTGTGAAATCGGTCCATCCGTTCAGGCGTGATGTAATGTCCAAGGTAAATATGCATTCATTTTTATATATACATATAGATTTGTATTCCATGAAAATTTATTGGTTGTTTTCATAGCCGCCAAATGCATGGAAATAAGTTTTTTCCTTTTTATTTGATATTTCTGATCCACGGAATTAGGTACTCATTCCGTTTTCAATGTACATAATTCCGTGGGTACCACGCAATTGGGGTATTTTTATCATTAAATAAAGCCCCAAAGACGATCTTGACGTAATTCCGTGACATTATTTTATCCCGCTATTCGTAAATATTCGAATTGAAAATACCTGTGGCGCACAACATTTTAACCTAGGCGAATTCAATACAAGGTGGAAGCAAGGCGAATTACAAACATACACACACAGTTTTCATGTATTTTGTTTTTGTAGTTCATAGGTCTAATGTCAAAATCGTACTGCGGTGAAATTTGTAGTGTCAAAATTCGAAAAAAGTAGCTATCAGCTGATTGGATAGTGCCACCTTGTACCTTGAATTCGCTTTGATTTTAACTAAATATTGACATTGAGTTTGTTGTTTCGATATTTTCCAATGAAAATTACTAAGATCGCATTTTATTTTCTTATTATGTAACATGATGGAACAAATTTTTAATGTTTATATACATATTTAAAATTTTTTTTAACGATTTTCTTAATCGCTTAATAGTCGATTATCCTTGTTCGACATTCACAATAGTGGTGTTACTATTTAAATGTTTACTTTGTTATTGAGTTTTTTTATAGTTTTATTATTCCTATTTTATTTTAATATTTTTAATTAGTTAATTAGTTATTTTTTTGAAGGTTAAGAACTATTTTGAATAAGAAAACTATTGAATTAAAGTTTTTAATTTATTTTAAACCTACATATAAAAGAAATAAAATAAAGAAAAAAGTAGTTTGAACTTTGCCCATTCTATGGAGATATTCACTGAAATAACCGTGTCCGGTTAAGAACTGGGTCAGGTAGAAGTCGACTTCTCCATGAGGTCGGTTCAGCCATGGTTCTAGTTCGGGGATTAGTACCCTGGTCCACCTTCTAGCAGCACTGCTGCTCCATTGTAGTTGCCACCGCCGGATCGAATCACCCCGCGCCTGCGTTGCAGCAACGTCTCTACGTACCTCTGCACGAGTGTCGTAAATCATTTTTCTTTCCTCAGCGAGGAGATATATCGGTATAGTCCCCGCGATGACCAGAACAGCATCTGCGGAGACCGTGCGGTATGCTGAGGCGATTCTCAGGGCCCGTCTACGTTGGACTGCGGTAATACCGGCCCAATACTTCTCAAATTTCATTGCGTTCGCCCAGACTTCTGCACCGTACAACAGTATAGAATCTGAGGCGGACGCCAGCAGCTTTCTTATGCATGGCTTTGGTCCACCTGTATTTGCCATTAGCCGACTCAGACTTGCGATGGTCTTCACAGCCTTCTCGCAGGAGCTTCTTATATGCTCCGAGAAGGTCAGCTTGTTGTCCAATTTCACCCCTAGATATTTCGTAGAGCGCGCGTCTCTCTCTGTTGATCCCCAACATTCATGTTGATGATTGTGGGAATCCTTCTTTTCGTTAGTATCACGATCTCTGTCTTGGCTGTAGCCAGTTGGAGGCCGTGATTATTCATCCACTCGTCTACAATGCGCATCACTTGGTTCAGTTTAAGCTGTGCCAGGTCGCAGTTTCGTGCTGTTATCACCGCAGCCACGTCGTCTGCAAAAGCAACTAGAAAAGTGCTTTCTGGCATATGCATTCGAAGGAGACTGTCATAGGTAGTATTCCAAAGATCAGGGCCGAGCACCGACCCTTGTGCTGCCCCGCCTGTTAGCTTCACCTTTCTTAGGCCTTGCGTCGTTTCATAGATTAGCCAGCGGTCTCTTAAGTAGTCCCTCAATATATCTAACAAGTATATCGGGACCTTGAAGGAGCGTTCTAATGCATCAAGCATGTCTTCCCACCTGGCAGAGTTAAAAGCGTTTTTAACATCTAACGTCACCAATAGTACCACCGGCTTTGCTTGATGGCTTGCCATCTCGGCCTTCCGGACTGCCTCTACGACTTCTGCTATGGCGTCTATTGTGGAGTGCCCTCTCCGAAAGCCATGTTGCCGGTGGGAGAGTCCACCCTCGTCTTCTATGGCTGCTGTTAGACGTTGCTTTATAAGGCTCTCCATCATTTTTCCCGCTGTGTCGAGCATACATAGTGGGCGAAAGGATGATGGAGAGTTTGGGTCCCCTTTGCCTTTCGGTATGTGGACGAGCCGTGCTGTCTTCCATCTGGCGGGGAAGACACCTGCTTCTAGACATTTGTTGTACATGTGTAACAAGAGCTCTGGACAACTATTAGCAGTTAATCTGATTGCCTCCGCAGGTATTCCATCGGGTCCTGGGGCTTTACGAGCCCTCATGCTACACAGGGCTCTTTTTAGCTCTTCTTCATTGAAAGGTACCACGATGTTCTTCATGTCATCTTCGTCCATCGTCTGATTTGGTGGTCGAAGTTTCTTCATAACTATTTTGTACCCTTGTCCCCAGGGGTCTTGATCCACTTCCTTACAGAGCTCTTTCCAGCATCTTAGCTTGCTTGCTTTTATGGCGGGGCCGAGAGCTTTTGTCGCCCCCTTGTACGCCTCTGCCCTTTCAAGAGCCTCGGATCTGCCACGTGAGCGCGTCGCCAGTCTTCGCATTCTGTGACATGTTTTCCGGAGCTCCGCGATTTCGCTATTCCACCAATATACCTGCTTCTTGCCTCGCCACGTTCCTATTCGTGGCATAGAGACGTTGCAAGCATGGCGCATGCATTGCATGGTTTCCGTCGGTTATCCGTCTGGCTTTCGTCAGCACTGTTCCGGTAAACCTGGTGGCGTCAACTTTAGCTGCATCCCATCTACGGGTTTTGTATGACGCGTTCGCTGCCGGTCTCTGACCAGGATGGCCAAGTTGGAAGGTGATGTAGTTGTGGTCGCTGCCAGTAAGGTCCTCCATCACTCTCCACCCACCCGCGTTATGTCGGGGATCGAGTACCCAAAGCCCGGGCGCCTGTATGTCGGGGTCGTGCCCGTATTCAGTACGACCACACCGAGTCGGGCTGCCATTTCAAGAATTAGCTTTCCCCTGGTATTAGTTTGAGGCATGCCATTGCTCTAGCGTTGAAGTCTCCAGCGATGACCAGGTTGCCCGTTTGGTCCCGTAGGTCGTCTTCTAATAGCTCCAGCTTGTCTTTGAACCTCTGAATGGGGTCATTTGGGGACAGGTAGCAGCTAACAAGAGTTGTTCGCGCTACAGTTACACGGACGTAGCCATGTCCGGCAGCACGATTAGTAACATTGGTATTGGCGTCCACTATCCAGAAAGCAGTAGCGCCAGATTCGTCGATGTACCAGTTGTCTCTGGCCTTGTAAGGTTCGCTGATGATTGCATAGTTGATTTGGTGATCAAGCACCAGTTGGCCTAGCAGTTCATCAGCTAACCTGCATCGATTCAGATTTCCTTGAATCACGCTGGTCATTGGGGCGACAGTTTGGCTTTCGCCGAAGCAAGTGCTTCTCTAAACGTGCTGCATGCTCCAGACCCGGGAAGATGGTCGAGGTTTCCCGTGGTGCACAGGTAGCATTTTGCCTTTTCAGTGCAGGATGAGGATTTGTGGCCAGAGTTCCCACACTTCCAGCACGCGTCCCTCCTGTCGGGCCCATTGCAGCCAGCCTGTCGGTGTCCGTAGCCGAGACACCTGAAGCAGCGTTGCACTTCCGCACGCTGTCTGATCCTACATTGGATCCAGCCGATGGGAATTTTTCCTTTTTGAGCAGTTGGCTTCCGGGACCTTCGTCCACTTCGACAACAGCCTTCTTTTGCTCTCTCTGATTTACGGCGAAAAGAGAGATACGGATTTGGGCTGAGCTTTCTCCGATCTCTCTTCGAACGGCCTCTTCTATTTCCTCAGCCGTTGTGAGACAGTCCATGCCCAATACCTCTAGCTTTATACGCTTAGAGATTTGTTGTGCATCGCCAACTTCTCCTACCGCGCTACCAATGGCTTCTCTAAAGGCCGGTTGGTCGTTGCACTGCGCCGTTTCTATTAGTACGCTACCAGCCTTGGTCTTGCGCACTGACCGTATCACCGTTCCGGTTTCGGCAGGCCGGAGCTGGCCTCGGATTGCCCCTAGAACTTCTGCGTAGCTTTCACCAGAATCGTTACGGCTCTGCTGTTCCTCTTGTTCTTTTTGACTGCCTTCGGGGCTTGAGCAGGCGGCTTCTTTTTTGCTTTAGGACGCTCTTGCCGTCTCCGACCTACTACTTTGGACCAAGCCTCTTCGGACTGGGTATTCTCCGATTCTTCGTCCCTTTTCTTCTTGGTTTCCGAGTCTATGAGCTGAAGGTCGGAGTTCGTCCGAGCCCTCTTATTTGATGGGCCCGGTTCGTCACCCTCTTCTTTATTTGGGCTCAATGAGCTCATATAGCTCAACACCTCTTCGAGAAGAGCCATTCCGTTTTTTATGTCCATGGTCTTCTGTCTCTGTGCGGCTGTTTGCATTGTACGCAGCACCGTTAGCGCATAGTCCAAACACTGGCCTTGGGTTTTCCCCTTAAGGCTAAAAAGTGGCATTGCGCTTTTTAAGGGGGTTGGCTTCTTGTGGGTGGGATCTAGCTTCCCGCCGGTAGCAGTGGGTGTTGACTGGCCGGGCGTTTTGGTGCCGAATCCCACTGGTGTGTTTCGTGCCGGTCCAGAGCCTCGCGAAGGCATAACTGAAGTGGCCACTCTAGCCGGGGTTTTTAGAACCGGCGATCTTAGCAGTTTACTGCTTTTTCTGAATGCGACCTCGTCGCCGCTTTCGTTCTCCATTCTTTCTTCGTTGTTTTGATTTTGTTTGTTCATTTCTATTGGGTCTCTGCTTCAAGCCGCTATCTCAGCACGATGTGCAGTCGCCGTTATTGATTCCCGTGGTTACATTCCCACAACAGCCGGTTCTATCGCACCGGAATGACCCGGGGTTTTTCACCCGGCCAAGGGCTGTTATTTCAGTGTAACCCTGTCCAATCTGGGGCAGGGCGAAGCACTGTTAACAACAACAACAACATTCTCTTGGTTATCTATGCGCTTGCAGGGAGGCCACGCTACGGTTGGCACAGGTCCTTATGAGAGTCTGTGTTCAGTGCCAGAATCCGGCATTAGTCAGGAGTTGTCTCAACTGAGCCTGCACCACCAACTTAATGACGACGTGCTTCGAACGTACTTGAAGACCTGCTAGGGTTTTAACGAGACGGAGACGATGCCGATATTAACCTACCAGCCATTTCGCCAAGGTGTCACCCTTGGTTACTGAGGTGGCAGACTACCGGCCTCGCCAGTCCGTAACATACTTTTCCTAATCATGTTTCCAGTTTCGGTCTTCAGGATCTTACTGGACTCAATCCTGAGGATGCTTAGTTAGAGTTTAAGGGCCGCATCCACTCGCCCTTTATTCGTTTTGGTTCGCCCTGAGTATTTCATTTTCTCAGTGCCACCCATTTCTGGGAAGCGTTCCTCTATCCACCACCCGAGGAGGCGCCCGGTAGGGGAACCGATACCCCGCCGGATGGAGTGTTATTAAGTTAGGGATGGTACTTATTTGAGAACATTTACCATAATATGTAATAAGTGGTGCTGAATTGCGAAGGAGATGACGAACCCAATACCCCAATCCCTGACGATAGAAAGAACGGTGGGACTTTCTTCCGACTTTGATGGAGAAATCCGATTCCGCAATTTTCACAATAATCTTTCTTAATATCGCAATCGAACCTTCAGATATATGGCGCGCACTCTTCGACCTTAAAATTAGTCTGCTCTATGGCCATGCCCCTTGATTCTGTAATTGTTCTAGGTGATTTTAACTTTCCCAGTTCCTACAACTTCGGACATTTTCGAAAATTTTTTAAACGAACTAGCAGATTTTCCACGAATTGCATTGCATTTTTGCATTCCGCAATCTACTCAATACTGCTTATCAATTAGTACTGTCTGGTCCACTAGAGAACTTAAACATTTGAAAACTCTAAAACATGATTTACAAATGATTTTAAAATTCAATGTTATTAAAAGATTATCGCTTTTATTCTATATTGCGGCATAAATATATCTGAAAACTTCTAACAATACTGGTCCATCGTTCTTAAAAGTTGAGCTGAATTTCTATACCAACCCTTAACAAATATCTTTAATGTATCTTTGAGGCAGGGAATATTACCTTTAAGCTGGAAGAAGCCATTTATTATTACGTTTTATAAAAATGGCAGTAAATCATGTCTTAAATTATAGAGGAATTGCGAAACTTTTTGAATGAATTCTTGCTAAACATCTGTCGTATTCAGTTTCATCCCATATGGATTCATCGCCACTTGGATTCTGCAGCGGTAAATATACCATGTAGAGAGAGAGAATTTACCACCCGTGTCTCTTTAAGCTTAAAAATTACAAACCGATGTCATTTACATTTATTTTAGTAAAGCCTTTGGTAAAGTTTCTCACTCTTTTCCTTGACCTCACGGCTTCCCACCTACCTTTGGGCAAGTAAGAGTTTACCCTATTGCAGTATCCAAATCGAAGTTGTGCCAGAGTGCCTCTAGTCTCTAGAGAGGAAGCTCTTCTCTTCAACTATTTCAGGTCGTCTTGTGTCAATACCGGGGCTCACAGGCTGAGGTCTGTCAATCAGTAAATCTATGTGCTCTCTGACATTTAGTATTATTGCGGTGCTCTAGATATTGCAGGAGTATGGCACGGTTGACGATGTCAAAGGCTTCTGAAAGGTCAACCGCCACGAGCAGCGTCCTGTGGTGTGTTGGTTCAAACCACTATTGATTTCGATATTTATTATTTCGGTATTATACCTTCTATAGCAGCCTTTGTTTGCTTGGTGAGATTAGGTTCAATGTTCCCGTTAGGCCATAAAGACATGTGATTGGAGATTTCAATAATCACTGAAAGGATTTTGATATCTCGCCTTTGCTCTTCTTGATTAAAAGGGATTTACTTCTCGCCTTAAATATTTCAAAATAATAATAGCCTCGGGTGGTTTGGAAAGGCGTGCTTTTCTCGACTAATACTCGAGAATTTTGGCCATTCCGACACCATCAACTTTATTTTAATTTTGTAGTATGTTAAAAAGCTGATAATTTTGTATATTACATTTATTGACATATGTATGTAATCAGCTGTAGTTGTGTCGAGTTGCACGGAATCACGTCCATTAACTTTCCTGATCTCTAAACAAAAATATAACGTTGACTCTTAAAATGAGCTTACACTGCGTAGACAAGCTGATTGGATCTTATCAGAATCAAAGATCAAAGGTTTCGCTGCCTGGGTTATGTGATGCGAATGAACAGAAGGCTTCCGTATCGGTACCTAAACCAGAGAATGGGGGAGTCCTCGACGGAGATGGAGACAATAGGTGCAGGATGGACTGATCTGCTTTCAGTTGGCGTCAGTTATCGCTAAAAAAAATGATGATGGCTTTCATCTTTTGACATGTAGGATATTTTGGATCAAAAGATTGCATGTTAATTCAAAATGATCTTTTAAAAGCTTTTTACATTAGTCAATTTCCTTTCATGTTCCTTTTTCTTCAACTTACTTGTTGGATACAGGCCCTCCTGCCCCCATTTTAGTTTTCGAATAATTAGCAAAAAACACTAAATTTTTTTAGTTTTAATGATATATTATTATTAATTGTCCGGGGAGCATCACCAAAAAAAGATAGGGAAACCATTAGACGGAGAGCTGGCTACGAAAATAAAAAATGATAAGGTGCAGTAAAAGTGATGATATAAATACCTTCCTTACTAGTTGAGAATCGCGTAGCGTTGCCGCCAGAAGTGGTTCCCGGGTAAATTTTTATTGAAAATAAAATCATAAGGTGCAGTTCTAAAATTTGGGGGGTTACAGTTTTTAACTCTAGAAATAAGGTAAAATTATTGCCAGAACTCTAGGTCGGGGATAAAGCGTTGCCAGAAGTCGGCAAAGTTGTAAAATTTTTCTTTAAAGTTTAATGATAAGGTGCAGTTCTGAAATTTGGGGGAGGGTTTATAGTTTTTAACTATAGAAATAAGATAAAATTATTGCCAGAACTCTAGGTCGAGGATAAAGCGTTGCCAGAAGTCGGCAACGTATGTATGTATGATGGATTTTTTTACTTCACTGTATTAAGGAAGTTCCTGAAACATTTGACGGTGTTTCGAAAAAAATTTTACAGAAGATTACCCATAATAATGCATCAAGCATTTATCTTATTTTTGATCGATATTGTCAATCATCCATTAAAGATTATGAGCGTTATTTGCGAGGAAGACAAGCGACTGACCGTGATTACGTCATTTCTGGACCGCAGCAAGTAAGGCCAACTGATTTTGCAAAAGAACTTAGAAATGATAATTTTAAAACAGCTCTTGTTTCTTTTTTAATAACTCACTGGGAAAGTGACGAAGTCGCTCCTTTTATTGGATATAAGAAATTTTTTTTAAATCACGTTCATTGCTATACATATGAAGTTAATAGCAATAAAGTTATAAAAACAAGAAACAACGAATTTTCATGCCCCTGGCATGAAGAAGCAGATACAAAAATTGTATTTCATGCTACAAATATTGATTTTGATGCCAATATTACAATTAGATGTTCTGATACCGACATATTAATTATTATGCTCGGAAATGTGCATCATCGTAAAGCTGAAAGTAAAATTTAGATTGAAAGCGGTGTATCAAATAAAAGACGTATAATTGATGTCAATGAACTATACAATTCACTTGGAGATGGGCTTTCATGCATTTACCGGCTGCGATTATCATCCAGCGTTTTTCAGAAAAGGCAAGCAACGTCCTTTTAAAATATCACAATCGCAGAAATATATGAAAGCCTTTTCCGATCTCGGAGATATACTGTGTAATAAAGAAGAAGTTTTTCAAATGTTAGAAATATATACAAGCCACTTATATGGAATTATATCTAAAAACCTAATTCAATTTGTAAATGATACTCGATTCGAAATGTTTTTAAGAAATTATAAAATAAAAGATTTGAATGAGCCATTTAGAAAAAAATCCATTAAAAATTTCGACGCATCAAGTTTGCCTTCTTGCCAATCTGAACTACGACAACAATTTGAAAGAGCGAGATATATCGCAAATATCTGGAGAAATGCTAATCTATCAGTTCCAACAGATCTTGAACCGACTGATTGCGGCTGGATAGAAAAATTTGATGGACAAAGCACGTACGAATTTAAATGGTTTGAGGGCCCGCAATTACCGTCAACAGTTAAAGATGTCATAATAAATAGTGAAGAATCTGAAGGTAAATTATTCAATCATTACATCATGCATACGTTTTGTTATACACCAATTATTTATGAAAATATTATTTTTTTTTTCAGTTGATAACTCAGATATTGACAATTCCAGCGATGACGATGAAAATGATGAAACAGATTGCGAATGTTAAAAAAACTTGACTTTTACAATTATATTATTTTTAATGTGTTAAATAAAAATAAGTAAAAATATTTTTATAATTATTTCAACTTACCCTTCCACTCTTCCAATCATTATATCTTTATAATCAAAAAAGTACACATAAGTGGCCAAACCTGCCTAAAATTAATTTAAAAGCAAAAATTTTTTTTCTGTATTACCAATTTCTGACAATATTTTCTTTTTTTTTATGCAATTAACCATCAAGTTGATTTCTGTCTATTAATGCACAGCTCCCCTAATGTATAAGTAATAAAAAGAGCGAATAGCCAAAACTGCACCTTATTATTTAAATTTTGAAATTGTATTTTTAGTTGTATAATCGACTATCCACCTATATAATAAGTTTTTCTATACTTAGCCTTCAATTACTCTTCTGGCAATCGACATTAAGTTTTTTTAAGCATTCAGTAACGTTAAAACAAAATCGCGAGAACTGCACCTTATCATCAACTTTGCCGACTCCTGGCAACGCTTTATCCCCGACCTAGAGTTCTGGAAATAATTTTACCTTATTTCTAGAGTTAAAAACTGTAACCCCCCCAAATTTCAGAACTGCACCTTATGATTTTATTTTCAATAAAAATTTACACGTTTGAACGCACGCCCACGCATCCCTCCCCGGGAACGACTTCTGGCGGCAACGCTACGCGATTCTCAACTAGTAAGGTATTTGTATCATCACTTTTACTGCACCTTGTCATTTTTTATTTTCGTAGCCTGCTCTTAGTCTACATGCTTTACAAGTTTTTTGCTTCGCTGCTGACGTTTGCCAATCAAGGCCAAGCCAAAGCCTTCAAAAAATGGAGTTGCCATAGCAACGTAAATAAAACAAACGAAATTTCTAATACAGTTCCCTATTAACAAATTTATAACAAAATCGCTTAATAGATGTATATAAGAAGGGTATATACTTATTTATTCAATTGATTTGATCTCCAATTTTCTTTTGGTGATGATGAGTGAATCACAAACAACGGCAAGTTGTTTTAATGTTTTCATTGCTGGACAAGTTGAAGCGATGGAATTTCCTTTGGGCCCAAATGCCCCGGAAGTATTTTGCCGTTACGAAGTCGTTGCTGGTCCCGATTGGGAGTTGGTATCCGGTGTACAAAAGGGAATCACACAGACGACATCCAATAAAAGTGGTTATTTTAAAGATAAAATTATTCTTAATTTTCCCTTGGAATGGACATTCAAAAGTACAACGCCATTTGGTTGTAAGTAACATAGGCAAACGATGCATGGAAAAGCATTAAAAAATACAAAAAACAAAATAACATTAGTTTATGCCATGTCACCATAGGGCCACAATTGATAATTTGTGTTTATGGCAAAACACGTTGGGGAGGCGAAACAGGACTTGGTTATAGTCGTATTAATTTGCCAGTATATGGCACGCAGGCGAATGAGATGATTATGGCTCCTATAATTATGCCTCGAAATACCAATATGGTATCCGAATTAGCTAGTTGGATAACCGGTCGTAATCCAGAATTAAAGAATCCAACAGATTTGCTAAGCAGCGGCAAAATGAGCGGTAAATAAGACGTAACTGTTTATACTCGTAGACCAGACTCAGCAGTTGACTTAAACTTAAATGCCGTTTTTATTTATTTCAGGAATTTCAGCTGAATCCTATGGCGAAATTATCTTCAAGCTTTCAGCCATATTAAGGGGTACAAATCGGCTAGGATACGACTGGGGTTAAGTATCTAATAAGTGTGGAGAAAGTGTTATTTTGGATTGTTTTGAGCATTTTCATTAAACATATGTATATTTCATTACACTCAACTTTAATCTTACTCCAATTAAAAATATCAAGTTGAAACATTTCAGCTGTAAATTAGGCCGATACTAGTTCTAATTCCTATGACAAGAGGTTCCAACATAAAAATAAAGGCATACCTACAAATATTTAGCAGGCGAAAATCTAAAAATTTCTTTAATCTTTAAACTTTCTTTGTAGAACTCATTACTACCCATCAAGCAGTTCTGTAAAATTTTTTAAAAATAAATTAATTTTGATCAGTAAATATTATTTTTGGCCTAAAATCTCAATTTTTTGTGATTATAGATCTTGAATTGAGTGCTGCGTATAACTTGATGAATGTAGGTGATTCTTATGTGCCCCTTATTAAAAAAATAAAAACCGATAATATTTGATTGGATGCTTATAATTTCAGTTTACCCCAGTGGTGGTCAAATGATTTTATATTGAAGTGCAATTCACAATACAGTTACAAAAATTATGTTTACACTGTGATTTTTTGTTTTATTTGAGGAAAAAAAAAAAAATATTTTTAAAACAGCTCACATCACACTGAGAATTAATAACAGGGCCGGATTTACTTTAAATGCCGCTCTGTGCCCTGTTAAAAATGCCGCCCTTTCATCTTCATGAAATATAGTAAAAATGTATTTGACGTATGCAATTCACAACTGAAATATTTGTATATAAGTAACTAAATCCCTAAAAAATCCCTGAAAAAATTACCAAAATTATTGGAACATAGCTCCTTTAATGAAAAAATGTTGTAGCTTCGAAGTTTTGCTCAAAATTTCCACTTCTTTTTTAGTTTTGCCCAAAGCTCGCTTTTTATATGCAGCACCGCTTAATCTTTTGCGCCCATCGCTCATATTTTCCAAATATAAAGAAGCTATTTCACCCAAAAAGGATTATTATCGATTGAAATTATAAAAACTTCAGAGTTAATTGCTAATAAAATCACAGCTGATCAGTGCTGACCAGGGTTAGAACTTTATTACGATCGTAGCGGGTTTATACTTTTTTGAAAAAATGGAAATCTGCTTCGCCGCTACGCCTTAAGCTGCCTGGCGACACGCAAGCATATGCTGCTGTAGCCATAGCAACGGGTGGTTGTGTGCGTAATCGGCGCGAACGACGGGTAGTCGTGCTCACACGTACTTGTTGTCGGCTTTCGTTGATGAAAATCAAAAATTTTAGATTTTTTCGCTTGACAGCTGGTGTATTTGATCGTTGCCAACGTGTTTGACAAGCATGAGTGTGTTAGTTTTGTGAGAACGTGAAATGAGCAAGCTCGCGGAAAAAAAAGATCTTGCGTTGCGGTTTATTGAAACCTACGAGTGCATGATGCTTTTAACTCTTTTAAGAGGTTCTCATGCGTAAACTGTTTACGTAAACTTTTCATCCAGAATTTTCTTTTTTTAATTTTTTTCTTTTTTCCCGCCGAAACAACTGCAGTAACAAGCAATAAAAAATCGTCATCCGATGACATGTTTACGTCCGCACGCTACGAATTTTCAATAGAAATGGCGCTTGATGCTTGTATGGTGGCCGGGCAAACGACAATCACACGATTACGCACACAACCACCCGTTGCTATGGCTACAGCAGCATATGCTTGCGTTTCGCCAGGCAGCTTTACTCATAATCTACTACGATTTCTTAGATTTGAAAAAAGAGTGATAGGTATTCTGTAAGTAGTTAAGGCCGTGTTACTCATACTCAACTAAGGGGAGCATAGCATGAAAACTGTCATTTAAAAAATGTCCTAATGAATTCGTGTTGAATAATATGTTTCCCGACTACATATGTTACGCAATGCTAAGTAAGAATAACTAAAGCTTTAAAAATTTTGGAAAAATTGTGTGTTTTCCACGCAAGATATACTGAAGAAAACCTACCCAAATATTCAAATCAACTTGAAGTAAACAACCCACGGTTGGATATTTGCTATTCTGGTAATCGCCTTGGCCTCTCTAGTAATTTCCATTTAACTTCGACAGGCAAATCGAAAAATAATCTCGTTATTTCGTCATTTACTACGATTGTTCTCTAGGAGTTCTAACCCTGCTGCTGAAAAGAGCTTAACAGAATAAAAGAGTACTACAGTTTACATAAAATATTTTTTTTGTGGCATATTTTTAGGCGCTTTCCACGGTGAATAACCGCATCACTTCGAGTTACTAGTTCCTATTGATTTCTAAACACAAACGTCAAACTTTTGATTCGTATAGAAACAAAAATTGAGCCCATTACCAAAAATATTTGTAAAAATTTCTATTTATGTTTCGAAATCTGCCGCCCCCAAAATCTGCCGCCCTGTGACAGTGCTCCGAGAGCACCTAGTGTAAATCCAGGGCTGATTAAATACATTCAAAATTAACTATCTGGACAACAAATCATCAACTTAAAAATATATTATTATATGATGAATTTTATATCCCGATTTTTTAAATAACTGGCCTAACTTGGCCGATTTCATGCGAGATGGGTTAAGGCGAGGTTAGGTTACTTTTTCTAATCGTGGGGATTCTTCTTTGCTGATTCATGTAACTGCAGCAGCTGGAGATATATCACAATTTATATGTATCGCACGGTATGTACGTAGTTTCCGAAGTAGGAATGGGTGGATTCTGTTGAAGATGGTATTGGTAATCGGTAAACTAAATTTTAAACAACTGTATACCTGAAAAATTTGAATAAAATCGGTTCAAAGTACCATTTACAACTTAAATTAAGATAGTTAGTTACAGAGATTTTGATTTTTACAAAATGTTCATTTGTAAAAATTAGTTGTTATTGTTGTTAACAGTATTTCGCGCTGCCTAATGAGCACGATCCCTTTGAGAATCGTTATCAAGTTTTTTGAACCGAAGTCGAAGAAAGTGGCAGTTTAAGCAGGGTTGGACCAGTATACCACATACAGAGCAAGTATTTGGAATGGTGGGGTTTAGTATGGACAAGTAAGAGTTTATAGTGACTCGCCTTCTTTATCGCTCATTAGAATTTGATGGTGATACTTAGATGACATAATGAGACATCCAGGGGCAGTACTACCAGCGGTGTAACCCTGTCTATAAAAATTAGTCCTATGTGGTTTTTATTTTCGATTTTAAGATCCATGCTATTGTTTTTAAAATTTCTTCAGATTGTCTATTTTTCTACGAAAAGGCTCTCATTTGTATTGAAACCGCTCTACGGATGTTATTGATCGTCTTTTTCGGACGGACTTTCTATCGAATTTTCGCTCACTTATTTCGTACCCTTATTTATAAGATCCGGCATTCGGCTCCATACTTCATAGTCTTCAAAACTACGCTACCACAAGTTTTCCTTTTTTTTTTGGTCAATTAAGCTCGAATACACTTATGTATATTGAATAACCAATTCTTTCTATGAATTTTTCTCAGTGATTCAAAATTAAAAAAAAAGTTCATTGTTAATTGGCTATCTATTTCATAGTGACGTGCCTGGGCTTCATACCGAAGGGCTTTTGCCCTTCATACTTTCATATGAATTGAATTTATATGTGAGGCCAGGGTTGGGTCATTTTGAATAAAAAACTTTTAAAATAAATTTTTTTTTGTTATTCAATAAAATTTGACTGGGACCAGCAATGGTTCCGAACTTGCAACCAATCAACTCAGTTAATCTCAATTTATACAGAAATAACCCAAAAATCTTTATAAATACACATTATATCTATATGCACATACCTGTATAATTTTGCTGTATCTCGATGTGTTATTTTTTATTTTCAAAAACTAAAATAAAAATTGAAATTTTATTTTTTATTCAAAATTTTTTGAATAACCAATAACAAGACGAATTTATACCAGGTGATATCGCGGCGAATTAATTTCTGTATACACACACCCATGGTATAAGAAAAAAGGTAGTTTCATTGCCAAAAATAGTTCGTCAATTTTACTTCATTTTTGATTAAAAAAGAGATTATTGACGTTTTTTTGGTGTCAAAATTTAGCATAGCATTGCCCAATCGGATATACGGTAAAGGGAAATTTTAAACCATAAATTGGGGTTTTTACAAAATTGCAGTTTATGGAAGCATATATCATGAAACCTTCATTCAACGATAAATGCGGAGTTTTTTTTAACATTTAAAAGATAAGTGTGAAAGGTCAAGGATAATAAATAAAAATAAACAAATATTTGGCGCAATATACCTCTGATTAAGGCCGTGCTTCTGTACCTATTTATGGCGTGCTGATCCTAATATTTTGTACAAAATGGCGGGACCTAAAGTTTTTTACCGACTCCGAATGGCATCTGCAAAGCAAACGAATTTTTGCTGAGAAGCCTTTCGTGATATAAATACATTCAGAGAGTTTGCCAAACCACTGCCGAGGCGCAATCCCGTTTTGAAAAAACCTTTTCAAACCACTTTTGATGATACCTGTTCCAGGAGTCGAACCTTAGGCCTTCGGTATGGTAGGCCAGCAACACTACCACCACACCACGGCGGCCGCATTCAAGGATAATAAAACTGTATTTATACAATTTTTTTTATTCATTTGAAAATACTCCTTATGTTATGACTCCTTATTGTCCCTCTTCTCGTCTCAAGGCGAGAAATAGCACCAAATATTTGTTTACTGTCGGGATAATGTGCCATAAACGGCGATGGTCACTTCTTCAGGTGGAGAAATTAGTGCGGGAAAATTGACAGTTCCTGTCACTGAACTATTGGGCTTTGTCGCAACACGCTACCGAAGCCGCAGTTGATGGTTAAGTGGATAGAAAGGAAGAATAGTTCACGGCCCAGTATTTGAGCTCTTGTCTTGATAACGTGTGTCGGAGTCGTTTGGTCCTTTGGCTAGTCTACGTTCGCAGGTTCCCTGATTTGAATTGTGAATGCACTATATTCGATCAATACTGCAAAAATATTTAGTTAGAAATTAAATAAACAGGTAATGTTTTCTATTTTATAGTTCTTATTCCAATGATGTATACAAAGTTTTTCAGCCCACACAAAACTTTTAAATAATTTTTTGAACGATATTTTTATTTGTAAACAAACACAACGACCCAAACAAATTGTTTAATGGAACTGGTAGTACAAAATGTCATAATCTCTACAGTTGTCAGATAGCTAACATGGCGACCAAAAATTGACAATGGAACTACCTCCTCTTTTCTGCCATGCACACACCTATTTCATGTGTTTTGTTTTTGCTTTCGGGGCTTCTCCTGTCAAATTGCATAGACATTTTTTTATTTTGACACTAGCCGCCGCTGCTAATATGTTCTTACATCACCTGTATATGAATTCGCCTTGACCAATAATATCTCACTCGTCACTCAAATTTTTGAAAACGCCCATTCCTGTGTGAGGCCATATGGGAGTGTTATGAAAATTTTGTTTGTATTCAAATTGTAATTTTGTATCCGTGCCTATATTTGAGGGCAAAATAAAAACAAAAGTGTTACAAGCGTACATGGATTGCGCAGCACTGGCTAAGACAAACATTTCAATTTTAAAACAATTTTTTTGTAGAAAATAAAATATGTATCTTTTATAACTGGTTAAAATACTGCCAATACTGCTTAGCCATGACCGGGCCCCCGAAGGCTTCCAGGCTCTGGGGCAATTGCCCCGGCTGCTCCCTTTCGGCGGGCCTGGTTGGCAGCCATTGCTTAAATTTTTTCCATACATTTTGTACACAAATGTGCGGCTAAGCGAACAAAAAATGAAGTTTAGTGAGTTTAAAGATTATATACATTGATTTCGTAAAAGGAAAGTATATTAGTCTAAGGAAAGGTTATTAATACTGTATTATTGATATACAATTTGTTCTGGTGCGATTGTATTGTAAAGGGCTCAGTACCAGAGGAGTTCCTTCTGGTAAATTTTATAAAAATGTAACTTATGTTAAATTCTATGTGATTATCATATAAAAAATGTTATAAATACATAATAATGTTATACATACACCGGTGACCAAAATATACATAAGTATGTGAATGAGTGGTAATATTTACACCTTGTTGAGAAAGAAATACCTACATTTATACATATTTTTTAATCTATTTAATAAAAACATTAGTTTTTTATTTAAGTAGAAAAGTATTCATGAAACGAGCTCAAGGCGGCCGCCGTGGTGTGAAGGTAGTGTTGCCGGCCTACCACACCGAAGGTCCATGGTTCGAGCCCTGGTACAGGTAACATCAAAAGTGATTTGAAAAAAGTTTTTCAAAACGGGGTCGCCCCTCGGCAGTGGTTTGGCAAACTCTCCGAGTGTATTTCTGCCATGACAGGCTTCTCAGCAAAAATTCGTCTCCTTTGTAGATGCCGTTCGGAGTCGGCAAAAAACTGTAGGTCCCACCAATTTGTAGGGAAAATTCAAATCGGCACACCACAAATTGGAAGAGAAGCTTGGCGCAAAAATCTCTTAGGAGGTTTATGATGATATACCTGTTGTATATCGCGCCATAGAGATAGAGAGATTATTGTTTTTATTTATTAATAATCATTTTAATTAATTATTAAAAGTTTTTTGATTGAATAGAAAAGTAGTAATATAAAGATTGCAATGCCATCGCAATGTAAACAAAATCCGATTGGGTTAATTGACGTTGTTGTTGTTGCTATTAACAGTGCTTCGCCCTGCCTAATGGGCACGATCACTCTGAGAATCGTCATCAAGCTCTTCTAACGGGAGTCCAAGGAAACGCGCCGTTTCAACAGGGTTGGACCAGAGTGATATTGGTGCTAGAAGAGTAGGTTCAATTGAACAGGAAAAGAAATGTTTGGTATCATGATGGGACATGCCACATGCAGGGCACGTATTTGGTATGGTGGGGTTCAGTCTGGATAAGTAAGAGTTTAACCTATTACAATATCCAGAGCTAAGTTGTGCTAGGATGACTCTAGTCTCCCTTGGAAGAATACGCTCCTTATCAGCCATTTCAGGTGGTTCGATGTCAATTACGGGGTTCACAGGCCGAGATCTGAGGGATCTGTCTAACGACTCGGTATGGAGGTAGTTTAGAGCCCGCCTATGGTTTCGCAGATCAAACGGCAAGGTAATTTGGTGCCGGATCTCATCGTAGTGCTTACGGAGATGTTTCCTTACGTCGCTCGGGGACGGAGCTTCAGCCAATAGATGGAGGTTTGGATGACTAGGTTTGTGGCAGTTAAGCAAAAACTTTCTGCTCAACAGTTCCGCATGCCCACGTGTATTGAGCATTTTGGCCTCCTGATGAAGTTGAGACTCCGATGACATAAGCAGACATCCCGTGGCAGTTCTTCTTGCGTTGTTTAGGCAGACTTGCAACTTCCTCCAGTTGGTGTCAGCAAGGTTGGGCGGCCATATGGGCGCAGCGTAATCAATAACGGGTCGGCCAATAGCCTTATATGTGGCTAGCAACGTTTTTTTTATCTTTTCCCCAAGTACTGCCGGCCAGCGACTTGAGGATCTTGTTGCGACTCTGTACCTTAGATGCTATTGCGGTGTCATGACTAGCGAAGGTGAGGCTGTGGTCAAACGTGACACCCAGGATTTAAGGGTGGTTGACGATCGGTAGAGGTACTCCATCTACGTGGACGTTTAACTCTTGTCCCATCTGCGCATTCCACGTCGTAAAAAGAGTCGCCGTCGATTTAGTCGGAGATAGGGTCAGGTATCGCTCGGTGAAGAAGCTGGAAAGGTCTCAGAGGTAACAGTTAATACTCGTACAGAGTTCGTCAATGGAGGGGACCTTACCCGAAGCCATAATCATGCAGTCGTCAGCGAAGGATGCAATGGAGACTCCGTTTGGTGGGGGAGGAAGCCTCGAAATATAGAAATTAAACAAAAGGGGGGATAGGACACCCCTTGTTTGATTCTTCGTGGTCTAGATTTCTTGTTCCTAAATTTTACTGACGCCTGCCGACCGTTGAGGTAGTTAGCGGCCCACCTTTTTAGGCCGGCAAGGAGCGGTGTCTCTTTCAGGTCTCTTAGGAGTATGGCGTGGTTGACCGAGGCTTTTGAAAGGTCAAGTGCCATGAGCATCGTCCAATGGTTTGGAGGCTCTTGATTCAGGATTTCGTTATTCCAGAGATTTGGAAACAAGCGATTGTGATCCCCCTACTAAAACCAGGGAAGCCGGCGAACCAAGGAGAATCATATCGTCCGATATCTCTTCTGTCGCCGGTAGCGAAGTTATTGGAGACCATTCTGCTCCCATACTACACTGCAAACCTGCGGTTGGCCGAACACCAACATGGCTTCCGGAAGACACGTAGCAAAACAACCGCTCTAAATATAATTACACCAGCCAGTTGTGTTTTGTTTACAATATGGCTGCCAATGGGAGGACGTAATCTTTTTGTTTGAATCATGCTACTCAGCCCAAGGTGTACTTCAGAATGTGAAATAGAAGAAAATGTGAAACGATTTCTTTACATTCAAATCGGAAGCCATGTTATATTATCTTTTGCTTTGACATTTGAAGGTAAAAAATCTGAAGCGAATCAGGGCGAATATAGCTGAATTCGTATCGCTATCAGCTCGCCTTGAGGAAGAACAAGCAATCAGCTGTTTCCAAGTACTTTAACATGAGCGAATTTAGTACGTAAAATGAGTAATATAAAGCTGTTTGTCTGAAAGCAGAGCTGTGTTTATCAACATACGGTCGGGCAATCCAGTCATATCGTTAGCGGACGGTGTTAGTAAATATGCATATACATATAAAATACTTATTTATTAAGTTATAAGCATCAAGTGAACCTGTTGTGCGTGCTTATATCGTTATATGCACATATAGTAAAAATATTTTTGATTAATAAAACAATATTAAACAAAAATACCAAAATATCTAATGCTAGTTAAGATGTAATAACGTGTTGTGCAATGTGAAATATATGTATGTATATCCAATTTGTAATGAAAAAAAAACCAAAAGCAAACGGAGCAAGGGATTATTCCATTCGATTAATCGCAAAAAATAATTTCCAGCATCTTCACAATAAAAAAACAAAAACAACAATACAAGTTTCGTATAGACTCAAACCATAAACGTCAATAGCATCCATAAAAAGTAACAACATGCGCAGAAATGGCAAAACATTTGCAGCAAATTTTGTGACGACAGCAACAAGGTAGATAATCAACAACAACTTACATCTATAGGTATACCGACAGCAATGGAATCAAGTCGCCAAACTGCTTTGCTTGAAAAAGTGATAATAGAGATTTCAGCTTAAAAAATATTATAAAAAGTTTAATATTTTGCTGGCAGTCGGTTGTGAAATAAATGTGTAAAAGAGTAATTTTCAGTTGCATCGTGAAATGAATTCATTAGAACAAAATTTTAAAAAATTTACCGGAACAACCGTTCCGTTTTCCAATTATTTTGTAATAGATACTGGTCGGGCATATATATGATACCTACATATGTAGACACTTGTTAACAACAACGCTGATACCAATTAGGTGCTCGCTAGTAAAATAAATCTGCAGAGAATTTTGGCTCTAAAAAAATTAAACAAAAATAATGTATAAGTACGCATTTTATGTCAAAGCTTAGGATGTACTAAAACTTCTGAGAATTTAATAAGAAGCTCCTCAGATGGGTTTATTTTATTACGAGTTATAAGATACCTGTATATATATATGTACATACATACATGATTATCCACAAATGCTGTTGTTATTGTAGTGGTAACGACAAAAACACTCCCGAATGTCGAATTAACAGTCCTTAGCCGGATTTGAACCCGGTAAGCTCCGGTACTCCCTTGCGGTGAAACTTTCTAGGTCATGTCACCCCTCCTTCCGTAAGGAAGGATAAGATGAGTAATGCGAGGTGAGAGGCATCATATCCGTAGATCAACCATCGAGTTACACGTCATTACCTTTGTGCATATTAGTCGCCTCTTACGACCGGTAGGCCTACCTCGGGCATATTCTAAACCCCTAACCCGCAGGGATTAGTACAAAGTAAAAATGCTCGGACGCGAAGTTGATTAATTTACAGATGTAGGTGCGGACGCACAATTTAAGTTGTACGTGGTGTGACAAAACGCAAACGCATTCATAGTCGAAATTAAGTTGGTACTTTAATTTAGTTTCGCTGAAGACAGGGCGAGAAAAATATTTGGAAAGAGCACTTGATTTAAACCTGTATCTTCCTATTGCTTTCTCCTTTTGCCTTTCCCTCACCCCATATCCCGTTCATCTTCTTTACCCTCTTAATTTTCCTCGCATGCTCCCAAAAAATTAGTCCATGGAGTATTTATCACCAAAGCGAGATAGCGGTCTCCAAATGAAGCAAGCATATTCCAGCTTGGAACAAACAAGAGATGTGGGTATAATAGTCGGGAGGCAGGGGCCGCTAATTGCAGAAGAAGTGGAAATGGCATGGTGCGTTTTGAAATATAGAGAAACGCTTTAATTCCGCAGTGTCGTATAAAAATTACAAACCCAAGCGGACTAACTTGAAAATCCGAACAGAATGACTGACTTCGTCAAACGCTTTTAAGAAAGGCGGTTATTGAGAAGTTCTAGGCAAAATCCAGATAAAAATGATAAGTTTGTCAATGTGAATCTACTGGATATGAATCTATGCTAATTGCGCATAATTAGAGGATTTTTTTTTCTTTTTTACAATGTATTAAAACAGTTTTAAATTAGTTGAAAGCTTAGCAATTAGTGTATAATCGTCAACATAGTGTCTATTAACATTCCTAAAGTAGGATAAGAATTTCATCGAGAGCATCACCAACAGATAAAGTCAGCGAGGTAAGATTAGTCACATCAATAGATGATGGGGCATGTGCCGTATTGAAAAAAACTGATGACTGGATACTCGAACATAATCTTTACAAATTATGGAACTCGCTTTGCTTCTACTCAGTGCTTATTTTCATTAGCATACTAACTCGCTTGAATATAAACGTAAAACGCTCTACACACCTCTTCATGAACGTAAGAGTGAACCATTTTTTTCTGTCTTATATGATGTTATTACTTAAATTTTCCCAATAGTTGGTGTATCAAATGATAAAGTATTAGAATATCTTTAATAACCATTTAATAAAGAGAATTTCAACACAATAAAACATCAAATCAAAGAAACCCAGGGCCCTTACTCTGTAGTTCTATTCGAAAGGCTGTTCTACTCGAAAGCAAAAAGCGATTCTAATGCACATAGGCACTCTGTAGTTCGTTAGAATTTACTTTAGAAAATATTCCATAATAGTAGGCATCACTGTTTCACAAATTTCAAGCGCAAAGCAAAATACAAAAATACTTTGCATAAATCTTAAGTGTAGTATTAGGCAGAACACTTTAACATGTCACAGAAGCGCAGCTGATAAGAATCTCAGCTACCGCGCGTGTGGTCGCAGGTTCGAACGTAAGCGCTTGCACAAATAACTTTTATTTTTTTTTATTTTATTTTTATTAAATAAAATTATATTTTTTTTAAATATATACATAAATACTTCTAATCTAAAAATTTTCTTTTGGTGAATTTTTCCAATTTTTACCTAAAATTTTTCAATTATTTTCTGTCAACAGAGATTAGATTGATTAACTCTTTCTGCGATAAAAATGATTTCTTGATGAAAAAAAAGACTAATTGTTTTATTATAAGCATAAAAAAATACATTTTTGTGGATTTCCGTTTACTAAATTGTTGTCGAATAGCTAACTTCCGACCATTTTGGCATATATTTTCGAAAAAGTGAGTACCAAATTTTCTACAATAGAAAGGGCGATAAATCAAATCCGAAGGGAACAAAATGGAACTCGAACAACGAGTGTGTTCTACTCGAAAATTTCTTACAGAGTACGAATCACTCGAAAGTGAACAAATTTCTTTCGAATAGAACTACAAAGTAAGGGTTGCGTCTTGTGATCTAGCTGTAAAAATGTCAAACAGTCAGTTCTTGCGCATATAACAAAAAATATAAATAGAATAAAACTTTCGAATTTACATATTGAAATAGATGAAAATAAAGTCCGGCATATAATTAATTTGAAATTGCATGTTAATTTTTTTATTTTATTCTATTCTGATGTGATTTAGTTTTCCGCCTTTTGCTATAATTGACAGATGTTAAATTTTTTACTAGCTGTGTTCGGTGAGGATAAAATTTTCAAAAATTAGATACAATTTTACTGAAAAGTATTCGGTGACACAAAACATTTGCAGGGGAGAGCGCATTTTGGGAGAGAGAGTTGCAAGTTCCTGCAAGTGAAAGCAGCCGATCGTGACATAGAAAAGCAACAACAAAAACTAAAACATTTGAGCTACAAGGTGGCGCAAAAGTAATCCTCCTATCAGAAAATGCTACATACACGTTAATAAACAATGTTACGCTACACTGCTCCAGAACGCGGAATATTGCTGACTATTTATTTGACCAATAATCGGTCGGGGCCAAACGGTTACTGTGAATGGTGAGCGCTACAGAGCAATGATCAACGAGTTCTTTTTGCCGCAACTTGATGAATTGGGATTGGAAAACATGTGGTTCCAACAAGACGGTGCAACAGCACACACTGCACGTGCCACAACCGATATGCTGAACATCGGAAGATTACTTTTGCGCCACCTTGTATTAACAAATGAAAAATGCAAGATCTGTTTTGATTGCAAGTTTTAACTGATTCCTGCTCGGCGGAAACTTTTTACTTTACGCGTTTCTAGAGAGATTTAAGTCATTCTCACTTCACTGACAGTTCTTTGCAGGTTTTGTCTCCGAACACAGCTACTAGAAGTCAATTCCTAACATTTGAGTGCACTTTCTCGATCTCAGAAGACTTTTCGTGTTTGATAGTTTTACTTAGTCAGTTAGTTTATTTTAAACGCGCTTTTAAAAATCCTTTTTCATTTATTTCAACCCCACATTTTGCATTTAAATCCCCGTTTTGGTTTAGCAATAGTTTTGTATGAATCACAATTTAAATTTAAATTTCCGTATTCCTAATTGCTACTAATCACACAAGCGGAATAATCTCAAATATTTGAATTTCAATGTATTTTCTCAATCTCCTCGAGTTACAGCTTGACAAACCCTACGCGAGCAAAATCTTATTTTTAAGCATGAGAGTCAAAATCCCATAGGGTACAGCGGGGTTTTCTTTTTTTTTTTATGCGTCGAATTTTCATATAACTGATACACAAATTTCTGAAAAAGTAAGCATGAAAACAAGCAGCTCAGTCGTTATTGGACCTCTGCAAGCCAAGACGCTCCGGCACAGAAGGTGTTCAGGTGGCATCAGCTTTCGCTAATAAGGGATGATCGGCGTGCTTTGTTACACAATAACCTAATTCGCCTAGACGGTTAAACGCCAATAAATGATTATAGGGGTAGTCTTAGAGAACGACAGTTTACTAAAGGGAATACTACGAGTATATCTGAGCACGATGAAAGGCCTTTTATACGATATGTGTTTGTCATATCACCCGCCACTTTTTCTAGACTCACGTAATGTCGTATGACTTTCAACACTTTCAACTTTATCTGGTTCCTTTTATACAATACATAAATAAATCCAAAAGAAATAAAAATCAACTAATTAGAAAACATCTGATTCTAATTGTGTCTCAGACAAAAGTAGAAATGTTTCTATTCCACCGTTTGCACGGTCCTTCCCTACATAGTCCTGAAAACATCCACAATATTTCACTACAAATATGATTTAAGGGGTAGATATAGATAATAGAGCGGAAGCAAAGCCCATATGTATATATTTGTATATATATATGCTTGGACGTGATGAAGTAGTAAAAAAGTACCTAGAAGAAATATATTTTACACTGTGATGATATTAACTGTATGCATTAATTGACGCTAATTTCCTGGTCATCCCCCGACCAAATAATGCTTAAGTATTAAGAATGTATGAGGCGGGGCTTAACTTCGCTCCTCTCAACCTAGCTTAAGACTATTGGATGCCAGTGGTGCCAAGTGTAGGGATAATTTTCTCTTATTTTTCGCTATTCAACCTCTTGTGTGCTCTTTTCTAACATTTTTACGCTCTGCTACAGTTTTTCCAGTAAAAAAAGACTCTTTAACTGTAAATTAACTGCAAAATTACATATTAAAAATTTCAAAATTTTGTATTCCAAGTACTACTTGGAATATATATACAATAGCACGCAAGCTATTGGCGCGTTATCGGTAGAACCAATATTCTAAGAATAATTTAAGATTAATTCAGTTGACAAATTCCTAAAATATTTCTTTCTCCGAAAAAAGTTATTACGGATCACAATTTGATATAAAATATGTCCATCGCTTTGAATTGTGGCTTAAAGAATAATAAACTGTTGAATCGGTTGTATATCGAACGGTTCTGAAATTTAGTGTAACAATTAACTGAAGCTTTTGCAAAAGTTTCATCTCCTCCACAATTTTCTACAAGACTTTCTGATATATACATATGTTAAACCAGTTTTGAAAATAATGTTCTGAGTTTTCGGCGGAGACATTTTGAGATATAAGTGAAAAGGCATACAATAATAAAAAAAATTTAACCTAAATAATGTCTAAGTGAATTGTAGTCAATTTAAACATACTTATTTTACGCAAAAATTAAAAAAGAATTATTAAATTAAAGCTTGTGAATAAAGTATGTATATGTAATTGAGTTCTTCATAAAAAAGTTATGGCGCGCAGTGGGTGTAACAGCAGGTCACACCAAATAGAATATCGTCAATCGATTCGGTAAGTTTGAACTTTAAAGCTATTTTTTTTTTTTTTTTTTTTATGGCGCGATATACAACAGGTATATCATCATAAACCTCCTAAGAGATTTTTGCGCCAAGCTTCTCTTCCAATTTGTGGTGTGCCGATTTGAATTTTCCCTACAAATTGGTGGGACCTACAGTTTTTTAACTTTAAAGCTATAGTTAAGTTAATATAAGAGAAAGTTTTGAAATCGCTATTTACTAATTCCTCACTGTACCTAGTTGGAAAATACTTCAAAACACTCTGTTGCCAGATAATTTACAAAAAAAAAGCTAACGTTAGAGTTTCAGAAATGTTTATTTGTAAATATTGAATAATAAAAGTATTAATTCTGTGCATTTCCAACAGTTTCCTGCTTGGTAGTACGGACGAACATACGTATACACAAGTATATATACAAGGTGGCGCAAAAGTAAGCTTCCGATGTTCAGCATATCGGTTGTGGCACGTGCAGTGTGTGCTGTTGCACCGTCTTGTTGGAACCACATGTTTTCCAATCCCAATTCATCAAGTTGCGGCAAAAAGAACTCGTTGATCATTGCTCTGTAGCGCTCACCATTCACAGTAACCGTTTGGCCCGACCGATTATTGGTCAAATAAATAGTCAGCAATATTCCGCGTTCTGGAGCAGTGTAGCGTAACATTGTTTATTAACGTGTATTTCGCATGTGTTTACTACACAAATGTCAAAACAGAACTGACTTTAGGGGCCAATCGCAAAATTTATAGCATTTTCTGATAGGAGGATTACTTTTGCGCCACCTTGTACTCGTACAAACAACTGTCATGAAACTGATCGGGATCCTTTCCTTGACATTTTGATCGTGATACGGAGAGGGCTAGCCTGATGATGTGTGACACTTCTTTTTTTTTAAATTATTCTCTTCAGTAGTAGGATGGCGGAGATTATGTAGATCCCCATCAATTGGAAATTTAAATTTAAAGGCGCCAATAATGTTGTTACTTATATCCTGGGCAAATTTTCGCGAGTTATTCCTATCACACCTGTCATCAGCCGAATTTCACTTTTCGTTCTTTTCCACTCTGCATATCTCTTTCCTCTTCAGGTCGCGATAACGGTTGCTCTAACATCGCATGCCTCCAGATTAGCGTATCGCTTCATTTACGACGAAGTTAGGCTCGTAAATATCACATACAAGGTTCTATCTGGCCCACAGTGGACCAGGAGCCTTTTCCGGCCCGTATAAAGAGGCGAAAAAAGTAGGTCTTGCAGTTAAGGAAGATAAAACAAAGAAGCGCAAGTTGTCTCTAAAAAGGGATAACTATCGTGCTTCGGTAAGAAAAGGCTAAGATCGCCAATGTATCCACAATGAATAAAGATGGTGAAAATTTTTCTTTATCTAATCTACCGCGGAACATCAGAAAAATACGACTTAAAGAGAAAGGTGTGATATAAGAAGATCAGACAATGGGTTGAACAATAATAGGCGGATTCATATAATCCTATAAAGCGTATGAACCATATAAAGCTCGTAGACTTGTATGAAAAGTGACATATACTTGATAAAATTATAGGATTATAAGCTTTATAAGTCATTTATAAGGTTAAATGATTCCCCTTGATGAGTAAACAAACACGAATATACAACAAAAGATATTAAAAGCACAAAAGGGGTCCACTCTGAAAGAACTCTGCTGGAAAATTAATAACAACCTACCAAATTATCATATTCAAAACTAGGACCACAGTACGAAATTTGAACTTGTTTGATCGTCACTAGATCCTTACCACTAAAATAAAGAGAAGTAAGATATCATGTAGCGACAATCGACAAGGACTCAGTGAAAAATCCTAGGAGCCAGCAATGTTAGTATTAATTTTTTTGTAAGACCACAGATTTATTACTTACTCTTAGAAAAAATATTTGATTACCTTGTCCTTCTCATACATCTCGGCATAAGCTAAGCTGGATGAACGTTTTGTTGAAGAGTCTCGGTCACCGAAGAAAAACGATGGTTAGGTTTTTACGCAGGAGTGACCGACTCACTATAGCTCACCACAACATAGATGTTCAGTGTCTATGGACTCGTGAACGCAAATGGCGATCAGAAACTTTGTCCTATTGCCTGGAGTTTCGCAGACGGCAACATCCTACGTGTTCATTTTAATTTTAGAATATGCCTTCCGGTTGAAAGATCTTCTGAGATTTTTAAGCAAAAAATGTATTTATGTACATATGATCTGTACTGAAATATATTACGATTGAAATCGTTTATTAGTTAATATGCACATATTAATATCCAATAACATTGCAAGATTTGAATTTACAAACTTGGTACAAAACCGTACCTCTGCCCTGTATGTATTGATATACATTAGGGTATGCCTTACTCAAGCTACAAATGTGCATTGCACCCTGATTAGCCTGCAAGTTTATTCATGGATTCCCATCAATATCTTCTAACGGAAGTGATTGGAAAATTGCCAGTCCAATAGGCTCGCAACACATTGTTCTATAACTCTTAAACTTTTGCGATAGGTACTCAAACAGCTTTCGACCTAACGATGTTACCGTGCTGTGGGAGCATATTCCTCAGCAAGAACAACAATAACCGCATATTTATCATTTATTAAGTACGTCCGCCGACGACAATATAGGGTTCCAGCGAGTACATTAGAAGATATGGTGGGCCATCTTTCAATCTTTAATTAAATCTTTATTAGGATATTCTTTCGCCTTTTGCTTCACAGATCACGATTTATGAGTGGTTTGCACAATAGTGCGCACCCTGATGAACATTTATATGTATATCCGCATATAAATTCTTTTAAGAACATCAACCCGTTGGGACAAGGACACACATAAACATCCATTTTTACCTGTGTTGCACTGAATTTTTTGAGCTGTTTTTGTTGGCTGCTACATTTTGCTTCTTTTTTAACTTTTCAAACCTGCTTGAGCCAAAGCCAATGGTATGTCAATTTCTCGACCAAAAAGCCAACAACACTAGAACCACATAAAGCATTGGCCAAAGTTGTAGCTCTATACCACATCCATCATCGTCTACTTACCTACCTACTTATGTACAACTTGCTTTTGGTATGGGCATCTAGTAACAGTCATTTACCAAGATAACGAAGAAGAAGATTGAGTAGAAAAATCAGAAGTTGTCCATTTGTGTTGATTAGCCTTGAGTGTGGTTATGGACAAATTGTAATAGTGCTTCCGTAGAGTTTTCGTCCATATGTTTTGTCTGTACATACAGGGTGACGCAAAAGTCATCCTCCTATCAGAAAATGCTATAAATTTTGCGATTGGCCCCTAAAGTCAGTTCTGTTTTGACATTTGTGTAGTAAACACATGCGAAATACACGTTAATAAACAATGTTACGCTACACTGCTCCAGAACGCGGAATATTGCTGACTATTTATTTGACCAATAATCGGTCGGGCCAAACGGTTACTGTGAATGGTGAGCGCTACAGAGCAATGATCAACGAGTTCTTTTTGCCGCAACTTGATGAATTGGGATTGGAAAACATGTGGTTCCAACAAGACGGTGCAACAGCATACACTGCATGTGCCACAACCGATATGCTGAACATCGGAAGCTTACTTCTGCGCCACCTTGTATATATTCTGCAGAGTACGCAGTAACTAGTGAGACAAATAACTTGTTTAGAACTAAATCTAAAGTACCAAATAAGAACTAGTTTGATAGTAACTTGACTATCACTAGGCATTTTGAATTTTCTTTAATGATAATCATTTATTGTTTAAATTTGAGTTTTTACTTTTTTGTTTTTATGCTAAGATATTTATCTTTACTGAGGTTGGGGAAAGTTTGTGACCGCCATTCACCTGGAAAAAGAGAAGGCGACAACCTGGTAGGGACAATCCGACATAATCTCTTTGATTGCTTGCTGGGGGATTTAAAACAGCAGGGTCTGATCAGCAAAAGGAGAAAGAACAAGAAGCGGGTATCTAACTTGGATCATGCGTCTCGCCATATAAACGTATAACATAACTTAATTTAAATATTTTTAAATATAGAAATAGTTTGGTCGTCATACAAATTAGTCTCCAACTAGTTCTAATGTGTATATTTATGTTCAACAGTCAATATGTAGCACTTTGTTCTGGTTCGGAACCAACGAAATAGTACCAATAAATGAACTAGATCCAAGTTGTAGAATATTTGACTAGAAACGATTGAAAAGTCCGAAAATAGTTTTCAACAACCGGTATATGAAGAACCGTATGTGAAACAAACATAAAAAAATACGGGTATCGATGTTTTCGGCTGTGAATTAGGCTTTATACCTTTCATGTATACGAATCATGCTTTTCACTTTCCGATCCTTAGTTACAATAAGTGCAAATCGTGTCGAATGTCCCGTTCTTACCTATTTAATTTAAATATATATGTATATTCCGAAATCCGTTTATAAAAAGTTGGACGTCAACGCCTTTTCAATATTTTCTATAAGGCTATGTATAGAAGTCTGTAGATTAGGCGCGGTCGGGGTTTTAAAGGGCTAATATGCTGATCAACTATACCGAAAGGTATTAGGACAAGTAATATCAATATGGTTTAGAAAACGATTTGTCCAAACGGGGTAATCAATCGGCAATAGCCAGCAACCCTCCAGGTAGTTGTTGTGATAGTAAGGATCGCATACTTAAATACCGACGAACAAAGAGTATCACTACTACTAAATAACTTAAAAAAATGCGATTAATCTAGGATCCTTTTGGGATGAGAGCATGCGACTAATGCCAGTTCTGATTTGTTTTGTTTGAGCGTGAGCGACCAACAACAAGGGATGATTGCGGGTTTTCCCTGATCTTTTGTACTCCAAGCGAATGATCCAGTACTGTTAATCGGGGTATATCGCTCTAACCCGTCATAAGAACGGAAGATCGTGCTTTGTTAAATCAAGGAAACATAGATTTACAGAGTGTGAAACCGTGTCTATCGATCATTAACGACCACATTGTTTAGGTAGGGAAATTAGTAGCATCCTTACAAAGATACCACTTTGTGTAGCGCAGTGCAGGCTACAAAAGTATTCAGCCTTTTATATAAGGACATCCATTGGCCTTCAAAAATACTTGGAAGAAATGGATCTAAAGTCTTTTGAGCTTTTCATGACTCCCCTTGTTAAATTTTCTTAAAGACCACCCCTGTCTAGCCCAAATTATGAAGATTGCGATTAAGGGCCGCTTTCATAAAAGCCGCTTAACGCTAACCGGGGTTTAATTGACGTATTTTGCACGGTTAGCTGTCAAATTAAGCGTCGATTAGGCTTAACCGGCTTTTATGAAACGTAACTGGACGTAACTGGTGGATGTGGAGAACTATAACTGAGAAAAAATGTGTTACATGACCAATCATCTTTCCTCGCAAAAGATGTCAGGATTTTGTAATAAGGTATGTTCCAAGATTCAAACGGAAGACCATAATACCATTGGTTGTTTAATTAGGCTTGGGATTCATACTAGTTCTTAAGTAACTTATTTACAACTTGAAAGCATGTGTCTGTATGTATTCGTACTCCAACATTGTCCGACATACCTGTACTGGATTCCATCTGTTGACTTCTGCTGAAACTGGCTTGCTACCCATCATTTGACTCTTGCATTTGTGATTTCTGTTGGCTTCTGCAATTCAAATTGTTTCATTTTTTTTGTTTCCTGGAAATCATAATTTAACATTTTTAACAATAACTACCACAGCAGTTGCTCGTAAACACACACACAAAAAGGTGAACTACAGAAATGATCTTTCGCGAAGCCAACAAGCCATAAGCCTTTTTGGCCTGCCGACTTTAGATGCGCTCACCCGATTCAAGACAGCGATTACTGCGAAAAAATGAAGATATCTGAGAATCGTAGTTATTATAATATAAAGTATATATTTGTATTGCCACATATTGAAATTTACATATATATGTCTATATATATACAGGGTGCCCAAGTGAAGCGCATTGTGCATTGACTAATTTTGCCACTTAGATTGGTATCGTCTTGCAACAAAAGGCGCCAGTCATCTCATGCTTGCTTTAACTAACCTCCTTTGTAAACCGTCAGTTCTACACTTGACCCTAACAACGGGATGCTATGCTGGCATCTGCGGAATACTTTCTAGTCCGGTTTTTGTCGGCTCAATTGATCGTCGCAGACATAAGTTAAGCTCGTTGTTGTTGTAACAGTACTTCGCCCTGCTTGGTCGGGGCATCAATTCATGGAATAGGACTAGACGGACCAAACTGGGTTATGCTGGTATTGACAGTCTTTTCGCAAATATTAATCGGGTACGCTCAGGTGAATAGCACCTTGTGGTTCTAGCCTAACTTCATCCTTCATCTTAGTTCACAGCAAGTACTTAATCTATTTCACTTTTACAAACCGTTCATTTAAAGGATTGAACTGCTGTGAACATACTTTGTAATCTCCCCGCAGGTGATCACAGGTTCCATGGCCGTCGATTCGGGTACCGGCTTCTTGGCTATTTAGAATTGAGGTGGAGTATTCCATAGATAACTTAAATGCACTCGGAACATTAATGTCATAAATACTTTACTAATTTTTATAATAACAACGCAACTGCGTTTTCAGGTGCAGTTACATAGATAATGGACTAAGCAGGGTATACTCCAAATTTTACACCTTATCGCTTTTGAAATGCGAACTAATGTCAGTGACATTAATGCCATTGACAATATGACACGTCATCTACCCGCGACACTGCGGTGTTACATATCAGCACAACCAGACTTCATCAAACTCTCTGGTGATAACAGTACTGTGAAATAGGATACAGTATTAGGCTGCTGTCGTGGTGTGCTGGTCCTCATGCAAGCCCTCATAGTATACGCTTACGATAGTAGACGTTAGTAGTGGAATAGTATTTATTCGAATAATTTATCCGTTTATTCGAATAGTCCCTACCAACCATGGCTAACCGTGGTGAAACTCTGATTCCACCAAATTCAAGAATTTTTACTAACACCAACGCATATTTTGGGAATTTTTATGGAAAACAACACATACCTAAAAGTATACACACACACCTACACGGAAAAAAATTTTCAACATAGTTATAACGTGAACCTCGCCGAACAAATTTGCCTACTTTTTTTATCCACTTTTTGGTACGCGCGACTCAATGTTTATCCAGATTTTTATCCATTGCTGGTTGGCAGGGGTATTATTCGAATAGTTGTATTGTAATCCGAGAGATCTCTTCAAGTGGATTACCCGTACCCGTTCTGGTATAATTGGGTACAATTGGTCCCTCCATAGGACATGCTCAAACAAATGTGAACAGTTCAACCCATACAAAGTGATCAGAACTGGTATTAGTCGCTTCCTCCTTTACGACTCGCCCCGGATTGATCCTAGACTAATCGCATTTTTTGCAGGACTATAATTGGAATAGTTGTCATTTATTCGAATAATCTTCTTCTTCCTTAAATGGTCATCTAACCGCTTGGGCGATTTTGACCGTCTAACATAGCTCGCCAGTCCTTTCTTCGTTGCGCCAACTGGCGCCAATTGGAAACACCGCGGGATCGCAAATCGGTCTCCACTTGGTCCTTCCATCGGAGTGGTGGTTCCCTCTTCCTTTGCTTCCACCGGCGGGTGCCGATAAGAATACCTTCTGGGCTGGAGCATCTTTGCTCTTTCGCACAACGTGGTCTAGCCAGCGAAGCCGCTGTGTTTTAATTCGCTGAATTATGTTGGCGTCTTCGTAAAGCCATACAGCCCATCATTAAATCTTTTTCGGTACTCGCCGTCGCCAACGCGTAGAGGTCCACAAATCTTTCGAAGAAACTTTCTCTCGAATACTCCCAGAGCCTCATTAGATGTTGTTAGTGTCCACGCGTCTGCACCATATAGCAGGACGGGTGTATTATTCGAACTAAGAGATGATGTGTGTCGCTTCTTTTCTCTCGGGTTTTTTCCAAGATTTGGCGTATTGTAAAAATTTGGTCGATGATAGATTTACCAGGTCTGAAGCCACACTGATAAGGTCCAATCAGTCTGTTCACGTCAGGCTTCAGTCTTTCGTACAATACGCTTAATAGGACCTTATATGGGATATTCAAAAGGCTGATGGGCAGAGAACATTTATATTCCAATCTTCAGGCATGCATTCCATCCGACCATATCCTGCATAGAAGCTGATGCATGCGCCTTACCAGCTCCTCGCCTCCGTGTTTGAATAGCTCAGCAGGCAAACCATTAGCGCTCGCGACTATTCGCACCTTATTATAGTCGGGTTGTGGAACGTTAATTCCATCATCTTCGATTGTTGGCTCGGGTTCGGGATCTTCTCTGGTTTCTTGCTCAGTTTCTCCGTTTAAAAGGGCAGAGAAGTGATACCTCCATATTCTAAGTGCTCTCTGAACATCGGCCACCAGATCGCCGTTCTTATTCTTACAGGAGTTTGCCCCGGGTTTAAACCTTCTGTCATTCGCCGAATTTTTTGATAGAATTTTCTGGCATTATTCCCGTTGGCCAGTATCTCAAGCTCCTTTATTTCATGCTTTTCTGCCTCTCTTTTTTCGCCCGGAAAAGCCGCCTCGCTTCCCTCTTCAACTCGCGGTAGTGTTCACACACACTCCTCGTTGCATTCGATCTCAGCGTTGCCTTGTAGGCTTCGTCCTTTCTTTTCGTTGCAGCGCGGAATCTTCATCATCATACCAGTTGTTTCTTCGCGTTCGCCGGAATCCAATTACTTCTTCGGCTGCGGTACGGAGTGCTCCTGAGATATGATCCCACTGCTCATGCATTCCACTAGGTTGAATTGTGCTCTCGGAGAGCAGGTGTGAGAGGCGATCTGCGAAATAATTGGCGGTCTGTTGCGATTGCAGCTTTTCGACGTCCAGCTTTCCTTGCGTTTTTTGTTGCACCTGTTTCGTCGTACAGAGGCGGGTACGAATCTTGGCTGCTACTAGGTAGTGATCAGAGTCGATGTTAGGTCCTCTTATTGTGCGAACATCTAAAACGCTGGAAGCATGCCGTCCGTCTATCACAACGTGGTCGATCTGGTTGCGTGTTTTTCGATCGGGGGACAGCCATGTAGCCTGATGGATCTTCTTGTGCATAAACCTAGTGACCATGTTGCGGGCACCGGCGAAGTCGATCAGCCTGTATCCATTTGGCGAAGTTTGATCGTGGAGACTGAAGTTCCCGACAGTAGGGCCGAATACACCCTTACCCACCTTGGCGTTAAAGTCGCCAAGCACGACTTTGATATCATGACGGAGGCAGCGCTTGTATGCTTCTTCCAGGGGCTCGTAGAATGCATTTTTTTCCATGTCGTCCTTCTCTTCCGTCGGTGCGAGAGCGCAGATAAACGATATGGTGAAAAATCGTACTTTTATGCGGATTGCGGCGAGACGCTCGTTCATGGGTGTGAACGACAGTACTCGGTGGCGGAGTCTCTCCCACTCCAGTATATGTTGCAAGGTGTTTTGGTTGTATTTCCTCGCCCCGTCCATCGTATCTCTTGTATGGCGGTGATGTCAGCTTTCGGGACCTCAACCAGCCGGGCAACAGCACCTTCCCCATTAAGGGAACGGACATTCCAGGTGCATGCCCTTATCTCGTAATCCTTATTTCGTTGGCGGGTGTTGTCATCTAAAAAGGGGTTGTCATATTCGAGTCTTCGTTTTTGAATTTCATTGGAACGTTGTTTTATGTGGTGAGTCCCAAACCCAACGCACAACCCGTTTCGCGGGAGATTGAATTCAATTACACGTTTGTATAGCGAGCCGGTTGATCCAAGACAAACGCCATCTTTCAGCAGCACCACATGGTGATCATATGCTGCTGTTTGAATCCCCCCAGCAAGCCCTTAAGCCGATTATGTCGGAGTGGCCTTACTAGGTAGTCGCCTTCTCACGTTTAGCTCCCCACCAAACGGGTGTTCGGTGGTTACCCAGAGGATACTTGGACCCAAGCTCCCGAAAGTAGTGATCTGCTTGAACCGCATGCTGAAGAATAGCTCTGGCCATTCCCAGGCGAATGACAATCAAAAACTTTCCCCACTTGCGTGGACTTCTACACACGGCTCCATCCTCCATAAATTATTCGAATAAATATTATTCAAATTTTTTATAGCCTTCGAATAAATAGATTTTTTATTCGAATAATTTTTATTCGAACAGTCCCATGCCTAGTAGACGTAAGATCGTCATTTGAGCGCACACAATTGTGTAATGAATGGGCGATGCCTGCTCTAAATTGAGTGGACAATTGAGAAGCAAAGTATTCTTACGGCGAACAAAGACCCCAAGTCTCTTAACATTGCTGTCCTGATCAGAATTGCGAACGGTGTGGACTATACGAGAGAAGCGTTCTCCGGAAAGTTATGTCAAAAGCGTTTAGGCTGCTAAGATTCAATGAATGGTGAAGATGCCAAGTGAGTTACTTAGAAGTTATAGAACTCATGTCGTAAGCCGTTTTAGCAAATGAAATAAGTCTTTTATAAGGTGCGAATGTTTTCGTGGGTTTTAAAATATTTCTGAATATGGCTCATAATGCCCGGATGAAGGGTTACTTTGCGTCACTTCTTGTTAAAACCGCCACTAAACAATGGAAGAATTGGCATGTTCGCCTAATAAAGATGAATTTAAATGGAAATATGCATCTATTGACTCCTGTTGCTGCTGCGCACTGATTGTTCTGGCTGATTTGTACGGTTCATGCGTTTATGTGTGACTTCCATTTGGTTATTCATATGAAGCTGCATATAGAAAGGCATTAGGTTGCCAAGAGAAGTTGTGATTTTTCATCGGAATTATTAAATTTAGTAAGATTCAAGACGCCTGTTAAAATGTAACTGAAAAGTATTAAGATATAGGTGAGCTGATATCTTTTTGAAAGTGGCAAATTTTCTTAAATTAAAGCCCGAAACATCAAATAGTTACCATTCGTTCCTCATTTGTTCCCTCCGAAAGAGGGTTAGTCTCCCTTTTTGTCTGCTGCCAGGAGTCGGTGACGATGATAACTTCTTCTGGGCTTACTTCACTCGGATAACACGGCTTGGCTTTTGTAGGCGCTTAGCTTTAATTTGCTGACCATATCGATGCCTGCACAAAAGCTTATCAATTAATCTTTGTCGGTACTGATGTGTGATTTTCATTCGTTAAGAGAGCATGTTACTTCTCAGTCCGAAGTTAATTTGGTTGCAAGAGTAGTTCATGGTCGGATTTTTGGTTCATAGATAAACGAAGTCCTCTTTTGAACTGTGAACCTATTTTTTTGCACTCTAATGTGACTACATATGAACCTACTAATGGGCATGCATACATATACACATATGTTTGGAACAAATGGGCATGGGCCAAACCAACTCCATGCTATGCTTAATTCGCTATTCTCGATAATTTCATATTTCATTAGTATGACATGTAGTTATGTACACTGCCGCTCATCTGAAAAGGTTCAACATTTCGTATTTCGCAGCTTAGAAAGGAAGTGGGAACATTTTTTCGGGTCAACTCACACGACACTATTCTGTGTTTATCAGTGATGTAACGAATGCCACTTTTTGAATATTCGCGAATGCGAATGCGAATATCCAGTGATGATATTCGTAAATGCGAATATTCAGTTTTTTTCATATTTGTCACCAATTGTGTATGGCTATGCAGTCTCGTTCGATCGACGTGCGTTTCGTTTGTATTTTGTTCGCGAATCGACATGTTGCCAAGACTCCTGGATACCCTTCTCGCCATTTTTCACAGCGCCGTAGCAGTTGTACGTCACACACACACAAACCAACACAGGGTGGTGTGCATTCAATATTAAAACAAATATTGAACGTGAAGACATAAAACTCACAAATAATTGGAAATAAAGCAGTTGTAGCACCTTAATTTTCGGAAGAGTGGCACCAAAGTGGTATAAAAATGTTTGCAATTGTAAACTAACTTGAGTTTAAGTAAAAGTATCCCGTATAATTGGTCATATATAAAAATGAAGTTATGATCTTAAAACTAAAATACTTTTGTTCTGGTTAACACTCAAATCTTTTGTGTATATTACACTTATGATCATACAATTTATTGAACCTATTTAGATGTTCGGCAGTGTAGGTAGGTCGGTAAAGATCTAACACAAAACAATTTTTCCCAAACAGGTTTAATGTCTTCTATCATAAAAACTAATTTAGGGTTTTAAGGGACTCAAATAAAAGTCAACTTAATATGGATAGAAAAAGTGTTAAGCGTTTTAATATTTTTTTAGCCATTTTTTTAACATTCATGGCTGTTCATGCTTTTTAATTTAAATTTTGATTTTTTTGATTTGCGAAATACCGAAGGCGAGGTTTTCATTTGAGGCCATGCCGATGTTGAGAAATTTTACGAGCTCCTGTTCTACCGCTTGTTTATTATTTAGTCACGATTTTATTCAATATGAGAAACAACATCATAAACCAAAGTAGAGTTGAATAATAAAAGTAATTTTCGTTTGAAAATTTTTTTTAAATTTATGTATTCTTATTTGTAGCCATTTATAAAAATGAATTGATTGAGAAAATAAATGCTCGTGGTAACATATTGAAAAAGAAGTTCGTTGCCTAAGTCTTTTGTTTATTGTCTTAACCGAAATATCAGGTTTGCTAAGAAGCTATGAACTTTTTTTTATTACAGAAGTCCACGATCCATGTTAAACAAAGTTTTGAATGTTTAGCGGTATTCGTAGTAGATGAAGTGCTGGGCTCAGTAGATGAAGTGCTGGGCTCAGATCCCACAGGTTCCTGGGTTGATGTTGACAGCAAAGCTTTTTCATTGATATCACACCATTGACCAGATTAGAATTCACAAAGACATTTGCACCGCGCAGACGATTAGGCTTTTGTGTAGCTAAGCACGCCACTCACACATTTTTTCCAATAACTGCAAGCAATTGGAAACACCAGGGGAGGATCAGTCATCCTCTACCTGTTTTTCTAATCTCGGTGCCAATAATTTAAAGCAATTGGAAACGCCAGGGAAGGATCCGTCATCCTAAACCCGCCCTGGAAGAATGAACGAGCGCTTGTCAAGGTCAATGAATTGAAAAATAACCAATAGATTCTTAGATTAGATTAGTATAATTTATCTTGCTTGAAGTTCTCGTTGTTCTTCTGGTCGATGGTAGAATTGTCAGGTCTGAATCCACACTGATAAGATCCAAAGAACTCGCTTACGATCAGCTCCAGTCTTTCACGCTGTGCACTAGTACATACATTGCAACTGGTAAACTTTTTCAAACTTAAAATTTTTTGTTTTTTGAAATGTTTGTGTCAAGTTTCAAATAAATCAACAAGGTTTTATGTGAAATATAAGCACCGAGCTATCATCAACCAACAAAGTGACTGAAAAAAAATAAAAGGGCTAATGGGGGCACATTAAAAAATTAAATTGATCAATAAAACATGTTTAATAAATACAAAAAGAATCAAATTTCTGTAAGCTGCTCATCTGTTTTTGATAGAATAACCAATTTAAAAGTTATTTGAATTATTCCATGCTCGAACCTTAGTAAACTCGTTTGTCGAACAATTGTATGGGGGCTATGTGTTGTATTGTTCTGTTGGTTCCAACAAATGATAAATATACTAAAAAATGGTGGGCGCATACCTAACTTTAGCCAGATATCTCTAAAACTATTTTCCAGATCCGGTAAATCCGAACGTTTGCTTACATTAATCCGGGAATATCGAGAATTTTTAATATCGGATTGAAAGTAGGAAATTATAATCCGTGCTCTGATAACTATACATTAATTTGGTGTGTTGATTGAAATTGTGGCATGGCCTACTTTTGAAATTTTACAAATGTAATCAATTAACTTAAAAATCATTTAAGAAATCAATATTAGACGAAATTTCTTATTCGCGCATTTATATATAAAAAAATTTCAAACTAATGTAATAGACAATAAATAACTTTTTTATTAGAGCTATTTCACTTTACTTATATCTCTTAAACCAACAAGAATAAAATAGGCAAACCAATTGTAACCTATTGACAGTAAATTTGAGGTGGGCGTGGTAGCGCCAATGTTTTATATCGCATTTCCTATTTTTCCCTGCTACGAGTACTATCGAAGGTAATTATTTTTAAAGTTATTTATCCACTCCCATGAAAATTGGTGGACGCTTTTCTAGTACTAGTAGCTCACGATTGATTGACCTTGTTCACATTTCATTTACAGCTATTCTAATAAGGATGTAAACCACAAATGAACGCAATCAAAGTAGATCTCAAAGTTTCAAGTATTGAAGAAAAATTTCGATTAGGCATGGCAAATATCAAGGAGAAAATGCAGTCAAGTTCCCAACTGAGTATATAATGCTCACTTACATCCGACCTTAAAAACCCTTACTTATTTTTTGTATATGATTATTAGAATTATTAAAAATAAAAGTAATAATTAAATATCAGCTAGTCTTTAGCTCATCCAACTGACAAAAATATGTAAAATGGGCAAACCGTAAAATCAATTACAAATATTTAAATAATTGACTTTCGTGTATTTTTGCTTTAATGTTGTTTGTTGTGGCTTTTGGGGAGTGTTGTCGAAAGTGACAGTATGACCGACTGTCGCAGGAACAATTTGATATGACTAGTGTAACCTTCTAGGTCATGTCTCAACCTCCTTCCGTAATAAAGAAGGAAAATGTTGGTAATAAAAGGCAACATATTCAAGTTCACTTACGTCATTAACTTTCGTGGAGCCGCTTCTCACGGCCGGCATACTTACCTCGGGTATATTTTAACCCCTTACCCGCGGGGGGACTTATACTTACTTTGAAATGAATAAATAATCAAACCACAGGAATTTTTGCTTTAATCTGTTTCATTAACTATGTATTACTTTCAAAAGAACAGGACATTATTTCTTTTTTTTGAATACAACTTATTAATTTAAGATTTGCAAGTATAAATATTTAAATATGTGATATGTATAATCATTATATCTTAAATTTTAATTGCTTCTAGGTACGTTTCAATGCTTTCGGTTATTTGATTTTTATCCATATACGTAAAATACATGTCGCAAGCCAAGGGACTTAAAAACAAACACCGGAAATCCCGGAATCACAATTTTTCGATAATATTGTCATGTTCCCGTATTTAGTGAAAAATTAATACAAAATACTCCTACATAATTATTTAGTTGCTTTGTTTTAACTAAAACTAAGCATATTAACAATTCCTTGAAGTAATTTCTGTATCTCCAAAATAACGATTATAGTCCAATTACCCACCGACGTGTGTAACGTACGTTTGAGGGAATCTTATGCCCGTGGTGCCAACGGAGAAATCAGCCATTTCTGTTGTTTACATTCAATACAATGTTGCCATTGATCAGTTTTCATGCATGCTAACGCAAACGTGTACTTTTTAAATAATTACTTTTCATTCTATGAGTGTCCGAAATTAATATTAAATAATTATAGCCAGTCAATTTATTTAAAAGTAACAACTTAATATCGTAATTTCAGGTTATTTCAACATTATTACGAAAACTTAAAAGGTATTTTGAGGAATTTTTGTAAAGCAACTGCAAACGAACCATAACTAGCATGCACACGTATGAATAGGCAACACTGCATATGAGAGAGCAATCAGCTGACACGTTCTTACGGAAAAAATCAAAATTTCTTTGATTTCTACGCTACGTACCACGTATACGGAAAAATTGAACGTCGGTGAGTGTTCGTTTACATGGCACTCTCATAAGACAGGTCGTGTCAGCTGACACGTACTACCTACGTGCGTCGGTGGGTAATTGGACTATTATATGGAGAATGCTTTTACAGTAAACATGATGGGCGGGATGAGCGTTCAATAAATTCGTCAAATTAATCTAAACTTAATTATTAGACTAATCAATAAATAATCATTATAGATTAAAGAAAACTATTCGTTTCCCGATTAATCCCATTTTGATTAATTATATCCTTACTAGCGGATGTTTCAAATGTTGGTTGATGAAAGTGAAAGTGTATTTATATAGTAGCTTTCACATTTCAAAGAAGATTAAGGAATTGTAAGCTATTTAATTAATCAAAGTCTGCGAAATTTTAATACCGGTGGATTAAAATATATGAACACAAAAAAAATATGTAAGGGATGCAATATGCATTTAAACAATATTTCACAACAAAATAAAAATTAATACGTAATTCACATCAACAGTCCCATTTCTATATCTGGTTTACGTGAACAAAAGTATTTTGTTTGGGTTTCGCAATCAGTGCTTAGTTCCAAGCAGAAATAAAATTTTTAAGTTTGTATGTGCATGCATGACAAACTAGTGATGTTATCCGCCCCCTTATGCATATACATATAAATTTGTTTGCATACAATAGGAATGTTTCGAACCTTCGGAGTGGATTTCGAAAGGCCGAAACTCTTAGATCAAGGTGTATGTTTCACTTGTGTTTGTCTTGAATCGCTGTTATAATGTAGATAAACATAAAACCCAACCGACGCTTTTGAACAAAGTTCATAAGAATAATCAGCGTAAGTTACCTCATTTAAATTCTATATGATTGCTTCAATTCTTTTGATCTACGAGGTGTGTTCAAAAAGTATCGCGAATTTTGTGTTTTTTCAAAAATTATTTATTTATTCATGAATATCTATTTTGTCCCCTTCAAAGTAATCCCCATGAGATATTATACACTTGTGCCAACGGTTTTTCCAATCTTCGAAGCACTTCAAAAAATCATTTTTTTGTATCTTGTTCAGCTCCTCCTTCGATGCCGTCTTTATCTCGTCAAGAGAAGCGTAACGTCGTCCTTTCATGGGCCTCTTCAGTTTAGGGAACAAGAAAAAGTCACAGGGGGCCAGATCTGGGGAGTACGGTGGCTGCGGCATCATTTGTGTTGTTTTTGGCCAAAAAGTCGCGCACAAGCAACGATGCGTGAGCAGGGGCGTTGTCGTGGTGCAAAAGCCAATTTTTGTTCTTCTTTGCACATCTTCTCGGTCTTCTGAGAACATTTTGTACCACCGATAAACGTTGCTTCGGTCCAAGGTAGCTTCTCCGTATGCCACAGTCAACATTCGGAATGCATCCGCGCACTTAATTTCGTTTTTCACACAAAATTTGATACAGGTTCTTTGATCAATTTTTTTGAATAGGTAAAAATCGAAGACGATCCAAAACACGTGCAAGCAAAGCAGCTGTCAACAATTAACTGAACATTCAAAATGGCCGAGCTTGTCGGCATAAGTGAGAGACATGAGTACCAACATAACGCCACAAAAAATTCGAAATTCGAATATACGTAACCAGCGAAAATTCAAAATTCGCGATACGTTTTGAACACACCTCGTACATCGCAAAATACGGCGACGAACGACAGAAGGTTTTCAGTTTGGGTCGAACTCTTGTAAGAATGTAAACTACGATGTGGGGACCGATGCCCAGAGAGTACTTACCCCATGCAGGTAGCATTTATCTGCTCTTTTAAACAAAGGAAGGGAAAAACCTATGGAAAATGGTGGAAAGGGCATGCAGAAACTATGCAAAAATCATCAATGCAGCTCTACCCAATCCACAAGAAAGAATATAAACAAACTGTCACCGGAGCAGCCTCCTTAATATCGCGTACATCATAGACCGACTGATGATTCCTCATCAATGCGCCTTCAGAGCAGGCTTTCCCTAGGCGCCAAATCTTAAAAAACAAAAATAATTAAACACAATATTGACGATAATTTGAATCCGATTTAATGTGATTTTAACTCCTGTCCAAAAAAGTATAGTTTCTTGACACCCCTAATATAAACCAGGAAGGGTGTTTAAGTTCGGGTGCAACCAAACATTATATACTCAGCTTCGCTAATAATAGAAAAAAATAGAATTACAAGTTCAAAGATGAGCGGCACCATGCCCCCTTCAAATTTAATTTCTTTTTCCCCTGATCACTTTGATATTTATAAGTCTATATCTATTTCGAATAAAGTTAATATACTCAGTTGAGTATAAAAATGTATGCAAAAGTTTTCATAATTCTACTCACATTTCGACATCAAATTATTGTGGAAATGGGAATAAAAAAAAAACAAAGTTAATAAAGTATACCTCAATTTAAGCATATTCACTATGTACATTTACTATGAATGCGTTCAATTAAAACCATTAATTTCTATGTGTTTACACATCTGTACACATGTATGTATGTATATTAAGTTGTTTAATTTTCTGGCTACATATTTTTTCTTCGCGGCCACCGTGGTGTGGCGGTGGTGTTGCTGGTCTACCTCACCGGAGGTCCAAGGTTCGAGCCCTGGTGCAGGTAACATCAAAAGTGGGCTGAAAAAGTTTTTCAAAAACTGGGTCGCCCCTCGGCAGTGGTTTGGTAAACTCTCCGAGTGTTTCTGCCATGGAAGGCTTCTCAGCAAAAATTCATCTCCTTTGTATATGCCGTTCGAAATCGGAAAAAAGCTGTAGGTTGTAGGAAAGATTAGAAGCAGCACACCGCAAAATTATTTATTTCTTTAAATTTTTTAATATTTTTTCTTAACTCCACCTGTATAGAGTTGATTGTTATATTCACCGAAGGTAAAGATAAGTCAGCCTTATCTAATATTCTCTCTATGGCGCGATATACAACAGGTATATCATCATAAACCTCCTAAGAGATTTTTGCGCCAAGCTTCTCTTCCAATTTGTGGTGTGCCGATTTGAATTTTCCCTACAAATTGGTGGGACCTACAGTTTTTTGCCGACTCCGAACGGCATCTACAAAGGAGACGAATTTTTGCTGAGAAGCCTGTCATGGCAGAAATACACTCGGAGAGTTTGCCAAACCACTGCCGAGGGGCGACCCCGTTTTGAAAAACTTTTTTCAATTCACTTTTGATGTTACCTGTACCAGGGCTCGAACCATGGACCTTCGGTGTGGTAGGCCGGCAACACTACCTTCACACCACAGCGGCCGCCGCTCTAACTTATAATTTCTTAAAGAAATAGGGAGCCAGTATTACAAAATGATGCTGATTTGTTTAGTTTTGAGAAAATCGGTTGTAACCGGTTTCATCACATCACTCAAATTACTCTGGCTAATAAATGATAATATTAATAAAGTTGGCCATTGAGAAGTAATTTTATCTCTCGATGAATAAAGACCCAGTCAGCTTTGGAGAAGTTATATTTCTGGCTGATCAGTCAAGTGTGTCTTTTTTACCCCCACCTTTGATAATATGGGAATAAGAAAGGTTTGAAATGAGAGGAATGCCGATTTTTATTGCCTAGAACTACATTTAACTTCATTACCAAATTTTTGTGATTATGAGTTAACCTTTAACTTGTGCTCCCTCACAACACTGTGTATATGTTCGAAAGTCTTGTAAAATTAATTTACATAATGCAAATAGTACACACATACATAGGAAGCATACAATAACTTTTTATGACCATCAGATTTCTTTTCCTATGCATTCGATCAACTGCAATTTTGTGTCATCAAACTTGGAATACCCACTGAGACTTTCTCTGCTGACTCAGTGAACATCCGCTAAAGGAATTCTTCTGCTTATATGAATGGTTGTACGAGCCAAAGGTTATAGATCCGAATCAATTGATTGCTGACTTTCCTCGAAGTGCTTATTAACTGATGCCATACATACACCACGTAATAAATGTATTAGGCCTGGTTGAGTTTTTCTTACACTGAATATGGGAAAAACGAAATAATCTTTGATCTTGGGTCTGCAAATGCTAAATTTGAAAACGCCTGCAGGGGCGAAGCTGTCTGGTGTTGCGTTCTAGCTTTATCCCTTGAATAGTTAAAAAGTGTGAATGGAAAGAGGCACAGGAAAAGAAAGGTAAGAGACAGAGGAGGATAATGCGGAGCGGGAGAAGGGGATTTGGAAGAGGAAAGAAAGGATAGAAAAGAAAAATCTTAAGATTTATATGGAGGATCTTAAAAAGAGGAAGTAACGAAGCAGAAGGAGACAGAATACCACTAGGCTAGGAAGTTTTAAGGAGGGAAAACTGCTGGGATAGCTAGTTTATAATAATATTCTTTATGTTCGGCAACACTCCTTGGTATAAAATATTACGGTAAAGCCCTATCCATAACCAAACATATGTATGGCTCACACGTAGGAGGGGTTGTTCGAAATGATCACTCCCGGTACACTGTCAACCCTTTCTTTCAAAGACTTCACAATTTTTTCAGCCTTTTTGTGAACAGGCTAGAAGCTCGTCGTAGTTATCCTGCAGTAGAATTGCGAAACAGTCTCCAAAAGACACAGGCTTGAGCTAAACGCTTTGTGAATCGTGCTGTGCCGGTTATAAAAGTGATAGTTTAAAGACAGTTTGAAAAATCGGATATCGATAATCATTCATTCACAACCAAAATTACCCCCAATCTTTCCGAAATGGCACAGGTCGAGAACTAGCCAAAGCCAAGCTATCTTAGAACTGTCGGAATGGGAACCGGTTAAGAACGAGTGGCAAAGTTGGACAGTTGAAAACATTGCTTGGGTATAGAGCTATAACTGGTGGTGTCGTCAAACGGTTTAGCTCGGGGATAGTTCTGAGCTTGTACAATTTTCTGCAGGGTATTTAGTAATGTGCGTACAAACACATTTAAATAGACAGGCTGTTAAAAGAAAGTTGTGTTTGGCTTCTGTTGCTCTAATTAAAAAAAGCTATATGCATTTTTACGTAATATTCATTATGTACAGATCAACATGTTCAATTTTACTACAAATATGAAAATATTTTTAGGCAACTTGTATTGCCACCACTATATGACGGGAAAATAAAATACTTCCGTGCAGTAAAATGGATCCTAAGCTTTAAGTTAGATATCTAGCAATGCATCGGTGAAAATTACATTAAATTCTATAAAGCGGCTTTTTATTGACGCGCGAACAAACATGCAGACAGACACTCATAAATTGTAAAAACCTTTGTTTTGGCTTCTATTACTAAATTTTACAAAATGTTTAATAAAAAGTAGTAAAAGGTAGACAAATCGTTTTTTCTATTAAAAGGTAGAAATATCGTTAATTTTTTAGCAAGATATTTCTACCTTTTAATGGAAAAAACTGTTTGTCCACTTTTATTGAACAATTTTTTTGGTACCGCATTTTATTAAGCATTTTATCAGTTTCCTTTTTACTTACATAAAAAATAAGTTTACTTTTTACTCCCAGCCTTTCATACGTAAAGATTAAAGAAGTTGCTTATTAAATCTATACTGTATACGTACATAATTTTACTTTTTGAAAATAAAGAAACCTTAAAACTTTCAAAGTGGAAATTGTGACACCAGCTTTAAATCTCTTCATTTTCAATAAAAGATGAATTTACTTACGGTGATATCATAACCACAATTGAGAAGTACCTTTTTCTGTCATAATAAAAAACTGAAAGAAGAAGCCGCCAAACCAAAAACAAAACATATAAAGTGTGTGGGCTTCGGAGTAAGTTTCGCTACTTGTAGACATATACCCTGCCCAGGAGCGTCAGAAACACTAGATTGTTACAAACTCATCGTAAACAAAATAAAAACCGGCAACACCTAATACTTCGACGTACAACTGCTACGGCGCTGTAAAAAATGGCGAGAAGGGTACCCAGGAGTCTTGGCAACTTGTCGATTCGCGAACAAAATACAAACGAAACGCACGTCGATCGAACGAGACTGCATAGCCATACACAATTGGTGACAAATTTGAACGAAAACTGAATATTCGCATTCGCATTCGCGATTATTCAAAAAGTGGCATTCGTTACATCACTGGTGTGTATACTATAGGTTAACGCCGCTGCCGATTTTTTTAAATTTTCCGTGCGGCGCCGCCTAAATATCAGCGCAGGGCCGTACGGCGCGGTTTAGCATCCGAAGGAAAAAGCATATTTTTTTAATCGTACACTAAGGGCCCTTTTCTCAATGTCTGATTAACTGCTTAAGCAAGACTTTATCAGAGGTTGGCCCAAAAAGCATTTACTCAATGTCTGATTAGCAACAATTCGTTGATTATTATAACAGTTATCAGAGGATGGACCTCTGATTATGTGCTTATCAAAACAAAAAGTGACAGCTGAAAGTAAAAATCGGATTTTGTGATAAATTGTTTTGCTAACAAACTCTGCTAGTAATAGAATTTAAAAATGTAATAATATCCATATGAAGAAATATCACAATCTAAATTTATCTTGTACGCCAAAATAGTTCCTTTAAAATTGTAAACAAGAGCAGCTGTCACTTTTTATGCGTTCACAATGCAACTTTTGGGAATTTTTTTCTAAAAACCTTCACAATGACAAACTTTATCACGATAACTTACTCAGACTTTTGTGTAAACGAAACTGTCATTCTGAGCCAACCCATGATTAGGTTATCATGTGATAAAGTGTATCATAACCAGAGTTTTTAGTAAACGGCCCTAACTATACATTGTTTCTTTGAAAAAAGTGACAAGTTGTGCACCTAACTCTATTTATACGTTGTGAAAATTGTGATTGCCAAATACTTTTAAAAAGGCAATATCAGACATTTGACGTGTTTAAAATTTTGGAAATCGAAAACATTGCACACTTCTATTACACTGGTTCACAAATTTAAAAAAAAAATAATGGACTGGAATAACGAAGCATGTTTTTAAACTAATCTGGGAGCGCTGAATTCGAATCTGGGGTTCAAATTTGGCTGTCACGTCTGGTTCATTTTTTATCGCATGCTGACAAAACTGTAAAACAGTCAATACTCATACAACAATTTCACAATTACTAATTTGAGAGAAGCCCACGTGTCTAAGCCAAAAGCTAGAAACAGTTGGGAACCCCTGGTGTACTTTCGGCACTGCTATCTGCTGCAAAGATGCAAAACTTTCAAAGTATACCGGTTTTTTTTTTTTACGATAAAATATGCCTATATAAGCATGTATGAAACAAACATCAGTCAGTATTTTCCTATAGAATCGGTTCCCGACTGCCGCGATACCACGACCTCCTGCGTTAAGTTAAATTAGAGCCTTTATTGTAGGCTAAGATTTCGTGACACAACGTGTGTTAATTACAAGGTAATATATAGCACAATCCTTTTACTGAATTGTCCACGACCGATTGGAAAAGAATAAAGACCATATTAAAATAAACCTTTGTTGTCGTATTTTTTCATATTATCTTTGTTGTTGCGTTCGGATCGGTGTTCTGCGAGAGGCAACACCACGTTTATTCTAAATCTTTATAATAGTAGCGTTTAATCATGACAGGGAGATCGTGTGTAACTAATTCAAGCTATTTCTGCTGTGTGTGTGGTGAATATTTGGTTGAAAAAAAAGGACATGCAATATCAGAATCATTAAAATATGCATATTTGCATCATTTTATCTTTTCTGTCAGAAACTTGAACACACCGTGGACACCGACAATGTTTTGCAATAGTTGCAGAACTGTTTTATACAAGTGGATTTTTATATTCCAGTACTTTGGAGAGAGTCAAGTAACCACCAAACCGATTGTTATTTCTGTTTAGCAAAAGTTGCTAGATTCAGTATGAAAAATCGAAAAATACCGAATATCTCATCGGTTTTAAAACCAGATCAACGTTCACCAAATGATCCATTACCAGTCATTCCCAGTGAGTCCGATAAATCTTTCACCAGCAGTGGTAGTTTGTATGGGGCTGATGATGAACGCCATCTAGGGACAAAAGCATGCTGGGAGACTATTGCTGAGGTCTAGTACGTGAAACCGACCCAACAAAATACAAACGACGGTCCAAAAATGCCATTCACTTTTGAAAATCCATACATTTTTTAATAAACTAATGATTTTTTATTTGATAAACGAATAAAAGCTTTTTTTTGTATCTCGAAAACCTGACGTGATAGAGAAAAACCAATTACAGATTCGAATTCAGCACACACCTAGGAAAGATATTTGGTTGCTCCAATCCAAAACCTTGTGGACCAGTGTTATTATAAAAATTCACCAAACAAAATATAAACAACACAATACTCTGCATTATTAATGCGCAAATCCCTTTTCTGGTGAATAAGTGACCGACCGGTAGTCGCCATTAGAATCACGGAAAATACCATATATTTTCCGGAGAACTTTTCCCTCGAATACCCCAAGGGTAATTTCTTCTTCTATAGACACTGTATATGATTGTAAGCCGTATATTTTGACAAGTATTATGACGGACAAAAAGGAGTGTGATATTTGATCGCCTGGACAGGAGTCTCCTTCTTACTTTAAATCCTGCGACATCTACGCCGCCGACGACGATTAAGCGACCGACGTAAAACTCTTGTAAAGGGTGTTTTTTTTAGGGGTATAGAACTTTAAAACACAAGAAAATCGTTTTAAGGTCCATCAATTTGGCTTTATTGGAAGGATAATTTTATGCCATTAATGTTTAAATATGATTTCGGGCATGTGGCCGCCGCGGCTGGCTCGAATAAAGCCAATTCTACAGGTCCAATTTTCAACCACTTTTTCGAGCATATGGGGCCGTATGTCGGCAATAACGCCACGAATGTTGGCTTCCAATTCCCCTAACGTTTCTGGTTTGTTGGTGTAGACGAGCGACTTCACATATCCCCACAGAAAATAATCCAATGGTGTCAAATCACACGACCTTGGTAGCCAATTGACAGGTCCATTCCGCGAAATTATGCGCTCATCGAATGTTTCCTTCAATAAATCGATTGTGACGTGCGCTGTGTGGCATGTAGCGCCGTCTTGTTGGAACCACAACTCATCCACATTCATGCCATCCAATTCGGGAACAAAATAGTCGGTTATCATGGCTCTATACCGGTCTCCATTAACGGTAGCTGCCTCTCCAGCATTATTGCGGAAGAAGTATGGCCCAATGACTCCACCAGCCCATAGAGCACACCAAACAGTCAGTTTTTGTGGATGTAATGGCGTTTCAAGGGTCTCATGTGGATTCTCTTCACTCCAAATGCGGCAATTTTGCTTGTTGACGTAGCCATTCAACCAAAAATGAGCCTCATCACTGAACAAAATTTTGCGATGAAAATCAGCATCGAAATCAATCTCATTTTCGGCCCATACACCAAAATCACGACGCATTGCATGGTCTCGCGGCTTTAATTCTTGCACAAGCTGGATCTTGTAAGGTCGCAAGCCAAGATCTTTGCGCAAAATCTTCCATAAAGTTGATGGACAAAGCTCCAATTGCTGTGCACGGTGGCGAATCGATTCATTCGGGTCCTCTTCAACACTTTGCTCTACAGCGGCAATTGTTTCTTCGGTGCGCACTGTTCGACGTCTCTGCGGATGCGTATTATCACATAGAGTAAACGTAGTGCGAAAACGATCCATGGTTAACCGAATTAATTGCTCTGATGGACGATTATGTCGACCATAAAATGGACGGAGCTCACGGTAAACTTCGCGAACTGAACCATTATTTTCGAAATAAATTTGCACGATTTGCAAGCGTTGTTCTTTTGTCAACCTGTTCATGATGAAATGGCAAACCAAACTGAACATAAATGACATTAGAGTTGCCAGATTTGACCACAAAATGCCAGTTTTATCTCTATTCGAAAAACAAACCTGTAAAAAAAACACCCTATACATTAACGAATTCGCCGTGCTATCGCCTTGATCCATGGGTATTTTTTCCTATCAAAATATATAAACAAAAGCAATTCTTAATTTGGCTCCCATTTTATAAAAATCTACTTATTTGAGAAAGTGTACACATAAATGCAATGGGGAAAATAATGAATCACATTGTTCAGTTTAATTTGTTTGAACAAGCCGTTTGAGCGAAAATAAAAAGTCCCCTTTGTTTTAAAGAAAATGAGTGGTGCCTACCTAGGTATAATCTATTTGTATTGAGCACAAATCATTGTGTTGTACTCCCTGTACTTCTGACATTGTCCATTATTCTGAGAAGTACATCACCGAAGTTATGATGGAAGACTTATACAATGGCAACTGAAAAATAATAATCAGCCTTTTTCCAGCACCCCCACAGAGTTTGAGGTTGAACTTTAGGCTGATACCAAAAACACCCACGACTGCTCAACTATATATAAACTTAGAAAGTTTGCCGACTCACTGAAGTCTACATGTGAATATTTGATCAACCTTGTGTGCATTGCTTTCCATGGTCGAAAGATGAATAGTTTTTATTAGAGATGCCACGAATATTCGGCAACTATTCGGTATTCGGCCGAATAGTTTGCACTTTGGTTGATTACTCCGAAACCGGTCGAGTTATCGAAACAAGGGATATCTTTAATTTTAAGTTAGACATAAAGTAATGCAGCTGTGAATTCCTATACATTTTTCTCAAGTACATATGTGCAATGTGCAGACATCGATCTGTTACAATTTTATTATACGTAGAGATGACGACCTGTAGCTTCTAATCCGTGAAAAGTACCAAGTGCTGACAAATATTCGGCTGACGAATATTATTCTGTTCGGCCCAGAGTGTAGCCGAATATTCGTTATTCGGTATTCGGCGTGGCATCTCTACTTAATATGTATATAGAAGTTGAAATTTGTAATTAATACATTTATATCAAAGAATATATACGGTTGAGCTGTGGGGAAGGTACCTTGGCTGTTTTTAATATACTTTGATATTTCGGGAATCTAGAAACCAGCCCATCAGTGGGATTCCTGTGGTCCGATATGACTCATTTCGCCAGTAGACAAGTCATTAGACACCGTTAACTTGTGAGTAGTTGACCATCAGTATGGGTTCCGTAGAATGAAATTTTCGTAAAAACTCCGCTAAATGTAGGTTCAAATCGGAGAAGACCTCATCACAGGACTGTGCTTTGTGCTTTAGACCTGTCAAAGAATTTCAACACAACCAACCTCGTAACATTTCTAAATATTCACGACATGGAACGTGCAAATGAACGTATTATTAGAGATCTTACTCAATGCCACCACGCTACCGACTGTCAACTACCCTAAAATTTTAGGTGTGCCTTTTGTTCACATGCTCACAGGTGGTGGTAGAGCTTGTCGACTCCTAGTTGAAAATTGGTTTAAATTGAGCTGCCGATGAGATCCGACATTATATAAGATTGATCATCTGATCAAAAGATGCACCGGCTGCTCCTAAAAACAAACACGGTGCTGGTAAGTTCTTTTGGAACCTTGCGGTCGCCGAACACCTTGATGAAAACTTTGAGCCCAGACATGTTAATAAAGTAGCGCGAAGTACTATTACAACAACACCAGGCATGATGATCAACATAAACGTTATACGTCGAGAGATGACTTTACTTTTCAATTGCCTACTAAACCCAAAGTATCACTTGTTGGCAAGAGTGACTCAATTTAAAGGCTATTACTTTTTTTAATGTTTAACGATTCTTTCAAGTAGACGATGTTCTTCACAGCTTGAACTTTGAACCATTTATATAAGTTCTGTTGCTTGTGTAAATTATTTCTTGTGCAATATTTCCAAATGCCGATAAGCTACATCTCAAGCTGCGTCTCAATTAGGTAGGGCTTGCCTGAGACTTTCGAGGCGAATAGAGATTTCAGACAAGCAGACTGTTTAACATTCTGCGAGGAGCAGAAATATAAAAATTAGATACCAGCTGTTACCTAGTGGTAAAAACCAGCCGGTCTATGTTCTGCCGTCTCTTGACTCGATAAAGAAGAAAAAAATGGTTTGGAGGTGAATTAATGCAAAACCAAGTTATTGCTATCATTGTCCTAATGCAGCTTCGCATCCTCAATATAGGAAATTACATGCCATCGCTTCTTTACACGTTTTTGCTACATATCGAATTACGAAAACCCACCCCAGACTTCTCTGTAATTGCCAATGTATATTACGCAAGGCTAATAAATAAATAAATACTGAAATTGTTGAACAGAATTAAGTACTTGTTGTAAAGTAATAATTCCTGCTTTTCCACGTTTTCCTTGTGACAAATGAGAAATTCCCATTATTGGAAATAAATAATTGTTACTTTGTTCATTTATTCTTGTGACATTCCCATTTGTCGCCATGCCCAGCCCCGTTTGTGTTATTTAACTAATGGTATTACTTACCTACCCTGCAGTGAACCAAACTTTTAAGAAACAATTAAGGAAATCTAAGTTATATACCTAGTAGTGATCTATTATGGCATCCCAATTTACGCAGGTATATTTTAATACTTTTCAGTTCGCATTTAAAGCTAGCTGATTGTTTTCAATAAAAACACTGCTGTTATGAGTTTTGAGGGGTAAATTAATTCCTTTGGATATAAATAGCTACCCTACCAATTACTGCTAACCAAACTTTTTCAAAATGCCAATACGTGAAAATTTTATGTTTGAAAAATTTGCGTTCAAATAGACAGACGGACGACGGTGAGACGGGCATGGCTAAATCGACTCAGCTCATCGTCCTTATTATTTCAGTTTACTTATTGATGGACCCATCTCTTCTTCTTCCCATACTTATAAACATTTCATGTTTATTAAAGGTATAAAAATCAAAAAAGATATATAACTTCCCTATTGCAGTGGGATATTAACTACTTGCCCGGATATTATGCCTTTGTGCTATCCGATTTGCCTAATTTTTGGCAGCAGTATACTGAACACTATTGAGAAGCAGATAACCAATTTTTATTGAAATATTTAGTTGACATTACAAGCAATCGCCTTTGAAAATAACAGAATTTGTATGCTGAAAAGTGGGCGGCGCCACGCCTACTTCCCAAAAATCAAAAAACAATTTTTTGTGGTCGAGTTTGGCTTAAAAAGCTTATTATGTGTGCTAGACCTTATTGATATAGCTTGCATGATTATAGAGATATCGCGTTTTACATTTCACAAATAATATTTTCAGAACTATGTTAAAAAACTGGGCGTGACTTTGGCCGATTTCGCCCATTTTTACAACAAACAGTTACCGCTATATATTCAATATTTTTGCCAAATATCGTTTTGATAAATAAGTTTTTGCCCGAGTTATGGCATAGTAAGTTGTGCGGAATAATCCACTATAAAAGTGGCGGGGCCACGCCCATTTTCGAAAATTTATTTTTTCGACTTTCTTAGTTCACGGACACTTTGAAAGTGAAATAGAAATGATATAAAGCCATTTTACGCAAAGTTATTGCTTATTAAATATATATATGATCCTTTTCAAATTCTTTCGTATAAAAGTGGGCGCGGACCTTAACCGATTTCGCCAATTTTTCCCGGAACATTCCTTGTATTAATATAAATATGTGTGCTGAATTTCGTTTCGCTATATTGCACGGTTTTTGATCTTTGATTAATATTATTTCTAGGTTTGACTTAATCAAAAGTAGGTGGTGCCACGACCATTTTCAAAAATTTCTTGAAAAATTTTTATTTTGCCTTAACGTTAATGTAAACACCAAATTTTATCCTTATAAGTGTATTATGTACTGAATAATAACTTTTTTTGTATTTTCGAAAATATTCTATATGTAAAAAGTGGGCGTGGATATCATCCGATTTCGCTCGAAGATGAGTGCCAAAGAACCTGCATACCAAATTTCATCAAGATATCTGAAAATGTACTCAAATTATCGTGTTAAGAGACGGACGGACGAACGGGCGGACATAGCTTAATCAATTTCTTTTTTCCTCCTGAACATTTTGATATACTTAAGACAATATCTATCTCGATCCGTTTATGTCTATACATACTGCCGACTAAAGTTAATATACCTTGTATGCGTAGCACTACTAGGTATAAAAATACTAATTTACAACTAGATTTCTATGATATCAAGTTCGTCAAGAAAAAGACCAAGTTTGAACCAACAAGAATTCAAAGTTTTGGAAAGCAATGGGGTATCCGGTGTTGGAATAACTGTATTGCAGCTCTTTATTTCAATTTGGCTGCTTCAAGGCACGAACCCTTTACATTTCCTATGTGAGCCGGGTCTTTATCCACTAGGCCCGGATACATTTAATATATTTTCACTTATCATGATTGAACAAACATTTGTTGGGTGTATTTTGACCTAGTTTAGTGGACTGGTGTATTTCTGTTCAAAATCCCACAGTTGACATCTCGCATGACATTGTCATGTGAAAAATACTAGTTGCTTATATGGAAAAAGGACAATTAGCTGTTAGTTCATACTAGTTGCGTGGTTGTTAAAAACTAGTTGCTTTGACTGCAGAGTATGTAAATTTGTACGCACAGATAGACTACATATAGCAGCCAGCATTTTGGGATTATTTTCATCCATCAAGTGATGACAGTTCTTCTCCAGAGGACAAATGCTACTTCTTTCACGTAACCTTTGTTGTATTCAAAAATTTCAATTAGCTGCCGCTGTGAGCTGCACTTATATCAGGCATCTACAGGGTGTTTTTTTTACAGGATTGTTTTTCGAATAGAGATAAAACTGGCATTTTGTGGTCAAATCTGGCAACTCTAATGTCATTTATGTTCAGTTTGGTTTGCCATTTCATCATGAACAGGTTGACAAAAGAACAACGCTTGCAAATCCTGCAAATTTATTTCGAAAATAATGGTTCAGTTCGCGAAGTTTACCGTGAGCTCCGTCCATTTTATGGTCGACATAATCGTCCATCAGAGCAATTAATTCGGTTAACCATGGATCGTTTTCGCACTACGTTTACTCTATGTGATAATACGCATCCGCAGAGACGTCGAACAGTGCGCACCGAAGAAACAATTGCCGCTGTAGAGCAAAGTGTTGAAGAGGACCCGAATGAATCGATTCGCCACCGTGCACAGCAATTGGAGCTTTGTCCATCAACTTTATGGAAGATTTTGCGCAAAGATCTTGGCTTGCGACCTTACAAGATCCAGCTTGTGCAAGAATTAAAGCCGCGAGACCATGCAATGCGTCGTGATTTTGGTGTATGGGCCGAAAATGAGATTGATTTCGATGCTGATTTTCATCGCAAAATTTTGTTCAGTGATGAGGCTCATTTTTGGTTGAATGGCTACGTCAACAAGCAAAATTGCCGCATTTGGAGTGAAGAGAATCCACATGAGACCCTTGAAACGCCATTACATCCACAAAAACTGACTGTTTGGTGTGCTCTATGGGCTGGTGGAGTCATTGGGCCATACTTCTTCCGCAATAATGCTGGAGAGGCAGCTACCGTTATTGGAGACCGGTATAGAGCCATGATAACCGACTATTTTGTTCCCGAATGGGATGGCATGAATGTGGATGAGTTGTGGTTCCAACAAGACGGCGCTACATGCCACACAGCGCACGTCACAATCGATTTATTGACGGAAACATTCGATGAGCGCATAATTTCGCGGAATGGACCTGTCAATTGGCCACCAAGGTCGTGTGATTTGACACCATTGGATTATTTTCTTTGGGGATATGTGAAGTCGCTCGTCTACACCAACAAACCAGAAACGTTAGGGGAATTGGAAGCCAACATTCGTGGCGTTATTGCCGACATACGGCCCCATATGCTCGAAAAAGTGGTTGAAAATTGGACCTGTAGAATTGGCTTTATTCGAGCCAGCCGCGGCGGCCACATGCCCGAAATCATATTTAAACAATAATGGTATAAAATTATCCTTCCAATAAAGCCAAATTGATGGACTTTAAAACGATTTTCTTGTGTTTTATTTCAATTCGAAATTCTATACCCCTAAAAAAAACACCCTTTACAAAAATAAAATTGACCAGGTGTTGGTCAGAGTCGTTTATGAACGAGGATGTGTGTGCACACATTCTTTGCCAATACGAAAATATATTTATATTTAAAAGTATTTAATTATAGGACGCTTATAAAAAATGTATTTATTTGCAAAATATGTGTTTTAATGGCGAGAATACCCATCGCCGCCCATCGCTTGCTCAGCTCGGACTAAAGCTCAAAACATTGGTTCCGTTGGCGTATCCCCAACAATCTCTAACATTAGAGGACTAGTCGAGAAACACTGGAGAAACGGTAATTGTTTCCTTTAGGAGACAACTGCTAAAACACGTCCAAACATATCGGGAAAGGTATCAAAATACGCGTTTTGACCTCGGTAACAATAATCCGGAAGCGAATTTTCAAGTTTTTGTTTCAGTGAAGAGATATTTGCAATCAAAGTTCAAAATTTTCTGTGATGGTATGTGGTTGTTGTAATCACAGATTAGGGTGTACCAAAAAGTGTGTTCTGCGCAGAAATACTGTGGTGGACCGGCTAAGGGTAATTTTTTTGAAGCGCGCCCGAAGGCCGCCTATTCTTAAAGGTGTACTGCACATAAATACCTTGGATCAAGCCCCCTATTTGGGATCGGACCCGGCTCATTTTTGGGTTTCTTGCGAATAACTTTTCACTGAAACAAAAAATTTAAAATCCGCTTCCGGATTATTGATACCGAAGTCAAAACGCGTTGTTTGATACCCCTCCCGATATGTTTGGACGTGTTTTAGCAGTTGTCTCCTAAAGGAAACAATTACCGGAGAAACATAGTATAATCAAACAAAATGGGACATAATTCTCAAACCAAGAGAGTCATAGTTCTTCAATCGAATTCTTAAGAGATTTCTAAGGTGAATTGAATTTGCATTTGCATAATCATTCTCGAGTCGATTACTAGTGTAGCAGTAAAAATTTCTAGTGACTGCTTGTTGGGTCGCTATAGCACTAGTACCGATTGCATTGTTTCTCAAAATGTTGATTGAATCAGCTGTTTTATACGGTTACCGATAACATGGCAATAACTTCCCTACAAGACGCTGCTGATAGATGCATCAGATTTTTCATATTGCTTACAAATCTGATGGCCGATTTGTTCTACGCCCTGATGCCCCTTTGAGCGCTTCCTTTCAAATGACGGCTCATGTGATGGTCAGCTGTCTTGTATGGTTGGTTTTAACACAGACAGTAGACGAAAGGACCATCAGCTAAATATCTATGGAAAATGTTTGTAACGCCTAAATTCAAAAAGTACTTATTGGTTCTTTCTAAATTTACTTTAGAAGAAAGCATGGGCGCAAATAAACTTGGTGACAATTTCCTTTTTTTTCATTTTCCAAACATAAGCCTTGTAATTTTTTTAGGATAAAGTTGATTCAAATCCTCAAACAATGTATGCATGAGACTTTTGAGCGGCCAAACATCGTGCAACTGATCTCTGAAGAGAGTGATCCGCGATTAATACATTTCGCCTACAGCGGGCTCTAACTATTCCGCTATAGTCATAGTTGGGACGAATCGATTTTAATTTGGGCAGCAAACTCTGCAAAAAATGCGATTAGTCTAGAATAAATCCGAGATGATCCAATACCACTTTTGGTCACTTTGTATTGGTTGCACCATTTGTCTCAGCATGTCCTATGAAAAGACTAATTGTGCGCTTCTATGCCTAAGCGGGTAGTGTTGGACAGATCCCCTTTGTTCCCCTAAGGTTACAGTCGGACAAGTTTACTTTTACCACCTATAAGTAAGCTACACAAATTAAAACCGACTTATCTCTACTATGCATATAACGGAATCATGAAACTTGGTACTAGGCATATTATTATTGTGAAAAGTACACGGAGCAAAAATAAGCTAAATCGCTTTTCTTTTTTAACTTACTTGCAGTTGGAGAGCATCGATGTTGCGATGCTTTGTCTTGATTTTCGTACACGCGGCGGCCGCGATGTCATTGGATATGACAGCGATAGGAATATCGCCAGCGATGGAAGCGTCAAACGGTAAGTGATGTATTTTCAGTTAGAACTAAGGAATGATGAAGAAACCCTGCTGTTGTTATTAGGTGCATTAGCGGCAAGAATACTCCTCGAAGGTCTCAAAAGTGTTGCTGGAATAACAGTTTTTTCCGTATATCAGTTCGGTACACCCAGATACTAGCACCTACTGACTTACTGCTGCGGGAGCAAATTGATTGACCACGTCAAACATTCGGGCTATGGATGTTGCTCTAGTTTATCGGGTATATTCTAAGGTACCTACCCAGCTTGGAGTGATGTGACTACGTAGAACTATAGGTCATGTAGGTTTCGTTTTAAACAAAATTCTGTCGTGTTTGTAATATCTTCCACTATAAGCAATGCTACAAAATTACTCTTGAAATTTGTGTTTTTCATAACTTAAATCATGATCATCATTTCTTGGCTCTTAACAGTGGGACGTTATATATCAAAGAAGGTCAGTCATTACTGTTTTGCAATAAATCTTAAAAAGTCGAGTTTTGTTCCTGGTAAGCAGAACCGGCAGACTTAGTCCTCATCGAAAAAAGTTCAAAAAGTTTGTACCTCTCAGTTAGTCTCTTAAATTTATAAACTTCAAGCTCTTCCACTCCATTTTCGGCTTTCGCTTCATCCGTGGCTTCCTCTTATTTTCCTTTCCCTCTCTATTTTCCAATAGGTTTACGTCTACATCAACCGCTACCCCTACAGATCTCCTGTATTACATTCAACTATTTATAATATGAATACGAACATAAATAAACGAATGAGCATGCACATACGTATTATGGACATACCCTGCAGGGGGAAACCTCTAGTTGTGAACTGCTATGTTCTTATCGCATTTGGACCCACTACTAGTTCGCCCTGACTCTTCTTAATATGCGATCAATTGCCAGATTTAACATTGCGATGTTCTAGGCGGTGGAAATTGTTCGGATTACAGTTCAGATGTGTTTCATTTATTGGTACTATTTCATTTATTAGTACTATTTCCAAAAGTCTATATATCCCTGATAAGTCGAAATCCAGACTACCTTGTAAACGGCTCAACATTCTAGGTGTTGTCACTTAGCAGGCTTTTATAGGGTTGCCAACTGTCTATTTTTTTTGTAATGAGATATGCCAATATGGGTGTTAAAGGAAAAGTTAAAAAAGATATTTTACGTCCTTCGCTGCCACCTAATCCCATTACATTTATTTCTTTGCATATACACAACAAACATAATTTTTTTTAAATACAATTCCAAATGCCTTGTACCCATCACTCAACTGCCAGGTTGTAGCTAGTGAAACACCAGTTACTATCGAACAAGTTCTCATTTGGCACTTTAGAGCTAGTTGCGGACTATAAGTTGGTTTCAATAGTTACTGAGTTCCCTGCAGGGTATGTACTTGCGAATTTATAATCTGTAAAAGTTTTAAGTTCAATTTTTCTTTAGTGGTCTTGGCATTAAGTGAGATGCTGATAAATTACAAATTGTTTCCTGTTGTATTTGTAGTGTTGTAGTTTGTTATTAATGAACTAGTGCCAGAGGAAATGGTCTATAAATTATTATATGTATGCTCGGTTTTTTTGTACCCAGATGTGCTAGTGCATTTTGTATGTATGTATCACCTTTTTATTTTATACTTTTTTTTTCAAACGAGCCAAACTGCAACCCTTATTTTTTAAGTATTTAGGTCCTACACATTCGGCCGCCGACCGAACTTTTTTCAATATGTATCGCATTGTCGGCTTCGGAACAATGTTCCATGTTACATAACTTTGAGACTCCCACATTTTCCAAATATTCTTCAAATGTCCCGATCTGTGTATTAAATTGCTGCCCTTATATGTGTATAACGTTTTCAATGGGTTCTAAACTATCCTTGAAGTTTCAAGTTTTTATCTTAGTTGGAAGGTACTCAAAAAGGTTCCTTTAGGTTGCAGTGTCATGTTTAAAATGCATGTATTTAGTTTACTGTGAAGTTACTTAGTACCTAGCGAAGTGACACGATATAATCCCAAGCAAAAAATAGGGATTATGGCCCTCCCTCTGCCAAACCACTGCCGAGGGGAGACCCCGTTTGAAAAAACTTTTTTAAACCACTTTTGATGCTGTCTGTCCCAGGGCTTGAACCTTGGACCTTTGATGTGATAGGCCAGCAACACTACCGGCATTTATTTAGAACCTATCTCACCTTAAAATATATATCATATTTGTAAAAGAACTTTTTATTTGTTTTTTATTTAAAACGAAAATTATTTCATTAAAAACAAAACAAAATCAAATACGTCCCAAACTTTTTTTTAATTTGAATTTTCGAACGAATTCTTCGAATTGTTGATGGATTTTTTAATGAAGTTTTTTAAACGGATTATCTTAATAAACACATTTTTTGTGAATTAACGTTTCTTTGTGTTTTTCTGAAAAAAATTGTGTTTGTCACGTCTGAGGAAAAAAGATTGCACATCCACAGAAAAAATTTAAATAATGTGTCTAAAAATCCTGTAACTTTTGACATTTGAAAAACACGGGATCTCGGTACCGCTAGTAAGTACATACAGATTTGCATGGTATGCAGTTATGCTGCCATATTTTCCAATGTACATATATGCAGTAGCTCTCTATCATCAAATTTTTCTAAAATACTGTTCACAGCGAGAAAACATATAAGATTGTTCAAAAATGCTTTGCCCACTAAAGGTTCCAAGTTTTTTAGTTCTAAATACAGAAGTACAAAATTACTTTTAACTTTTTGTAATACAACGAAAGACGACGTATGTAGCTCTTGTCTTTTCGAAGTCCGGTTCATAATTTTCATACAGCCTTCTAACAATTGTTGTAATTAAAACCAATGAATTATCTATCCTTCTTTCTTGCCCAGTGTTTTAAAAGAGAGGCGATGCCTTACTGGGAATTGGCTATGCGAACACAACTGTAGTATTCAAAACCTCGCGATATGTTTATATTATTGCCGCGTGCGAACATCGAATTACTATTTCAAATGAAATTCAATAGTTCGCCAAATTTGTTGTTACAGTGGGCCGGTACTTACATACATATGTACATGTTTATTATTTATGTATAAGTATTTACATGGTTTATTTCCTTTTATTACGTATAATATGAGGATTGGTTTTATTTTTCATTTATCGTAGACGCAGATATGTGGGTCCGCATGTTAGCCGGCGCTTAAGTGTTCGGCTCACAGATTCTACTGATTTGTTTATCTGATAAATTTAGCTTATTTCGTTGATAACGTAGTTTAAAGAGTTCCAAAGTACCCAAAGAGAGTTCGTTGGTCCCCCTTGCTTAAATTAACGAACTTGGATCAATCTCTATATGAAGGAACTATAAATAGTTTGACCATCCTTTGCCCTAGGCAGTTAATCCAATGCTTCCTATATTGTTTAGTTGCTCAGTTACTCATAATCTCAGTATAAAACGGGCTAGAATCTGCCTACGTAAATAGTACCTGTTAGAGCGCTCCTCGCTCCAAAGGCTCTGAGCTATATTCGCAGACTTTGTCCTGCCCATAAATTTGCCTGAATGGATTTTGAAATTTTGCCCATCCCTATCAATATCCCCATCCCTATCCCTATCTTTATCCCTATCCCTATCTTTATCCCTACCCCTATCTTTATCTCTATCCCTCTCCCTATCCGTATCCCTATTCCTATACCTATCCGTATCCCTATCCGTATCCCTATCTCTATCCTATCCTATCTTTTTGGTCAATATCTTGAAAACGGGTTCTCCCATGGGACCAAGAACCATTCCTGGTTAAAACCCTCATCATCACTTTTCATTTGAAACCCATATTGCACAAACACCTTCTAGGTCCACACCTGGTTCACATTTTGACCAATATCTTGAAAACGGAGTGTCACATGGGACCAATAATCATTCCTCGTTAAAACCCTCATTAGCACCTTTCGTTTGATACCCATATCATACAAACACCTTCTAGGGCCACCCCTGGTCCACATTTTGGTCAATAACTCGAAAACGGCGGTGAATTCGCAAAAAAGGCCTCCGTTAGGACCTTCTGCAGTAACAAACGAATAACTGTGCAAATTTTTTACGTCTTTCTGTAGAGTGGTTCCGACGTTCTGCGCGAACATAACGAAAAGCGGGACATTTTTATATATAAGATTTCCGATAAGTAATAATTTTAAATAAGAAAGATTTTAAAAATTTAAAAAAGTCGTTATTGAATAAATAAGCTTCAGAGATAAATTTGTAGGTTAGGGCGGTTGTTAAGCAACGCACGTATAACTTGGATGAAAAACTATATAAAATCTCACTTCAATCACTAAATTGTGCAAAATTTTAAGTTTTTTATGCTCACTTCAAAACTCTTCAAATACAAATTACACGTTACATTTTTTATTTCACTAAGCACACGATTTTTTGTAGCGTTATGTTAACAAATTATTTTACGGCTTTCGTGGCCAACTGGATTTAGGATTAAAAAGAAATTTGAATTGTCGGACACAGCGATAGGACCGTACTCTATCGGATTCAATGTAAAACATTTCTCGATAAACAACAAATCTGAGGCTATAAGGGAATTTTTTTTTTTAATTTTTCAGTAGAGCGGTTTGTAAGTTAAAATAAATATATGGTATTCAGATATAGTTTTTTGAATGTTTTTTGAGCAAAAGCAGTGAAATTTTGTGTAAGGACACGGTACCATTTCATTTTTGACCAAACTTGAGTTTGGCTTTTTCCGGTTTTTGCCAAGAAATAATAGTCAAACAATTAATTAAAAAAAAACAATTTAAGTGGTCCGAGGTATGAAGAATTATATAAATATGTATGTATCTTTCTTATGGTGTTAGTGGCTAATATAATTTGATTCCTTACTAATTTTAAGCATTATACCCTCAATACTTCCACAGATATGCAGTTGGAAAATTCTGCTTTGTATGGGAGGTACGCCGCCGTGGTGTGAAGGTAGTGTTGCCGGCCTACCACACTGAAGGTCCATGGTTCAAGCCCTGGTACAGGTAACATCAAAAGTGATTTGAAAAAAAAGTTTTTCAAAACGGGGTCGCCCCTCGGCAGTGGTTTGGCAAACTCCCCGAGTGTATTTCTGCCATGACAGGCTTCTCAGCAAAAATTCGTCTCCTTTGTAGATGCCGTTCGGAGTCGGCAAAAAACTGTAGGTCCCACCAATTTGTAGGGAAAATTCAAATCGGCACACCACAAATTGGAAGAGAAGCTTGGCGCAAAAATCTCTTAGGAGGTTTATGATGATATACCTGTTGTATATCGCGCCATAGAGATAGAGAGATGGGAGGTACCACGCCCACTTCTCCCTCCCACCCATTTTTTCTTGTGGTGGTACATATTGTTACGATTTAGAATACTACCAGTTTTCAATATCCTAGCATAAATACTTCCAGAGATAACTAGGACGAAATATCTGGTTTGTATGGGAGGTGCCACGCCCACGACATCCAGTGGTCCGGATTGTGAATCTTAACCATCCTCGAGCCCGCATGAGTACAAAAAAAAAGTTTCAACAACATCGGTCCAGGCGTCTAGGAGGAGTACAGTGACTACGGATTTGTGCACAGAAGATTTTTATATATTAAGATATTTGTTCTTTGTTAGTAAAGTGTAATAACTGTTGAAATTTTAATTATTTTTTGTGTTTTAGCAATGCATTAACCCAATGAGACGAAAGTTTTAAATAAATTATATTTGTATTATATATCAATATGTGTAATACTTAGATTAGTAAACAGCTAAATTTACTGTATATCCGGCGCTATTTATCTACATATGTATATAATTTTTGGCTTAGGTCTACCATATATGAATAAGAGGACGAGAGATATGGAGGTGTGGGGAGGAAGAGGGCGAGTGGTAAGAAGAAGTAGGAAGAAGGATAAGAAGAGAAAGAAATTGGAAAAGAATGGGAAAAATAAGAGGCAGGAAAATGAGAGTATTCATGAAAGAGAAAAGCAAAAGATATAGGCAGAAGAGGACTAAAGGCAAGAGGAAAAGTAAGTGGATTTGAGAGAGAAAACAAACATTTTTGTTTTAACCAATCTAATGCATTTACGTACCCTGTGGGGAAATCTCTAGTTCTGAACTGGTGCGCATCTAGTACGTTTCGAACCGCAAGTAGTTAGCCTTCAATCTCTTTCACATGTAATCAACTGGCGAATTTTACATGACGGTGGAAATTGTCCCCCGCGGCATTACCTTTTCGACAGTTCCGAACTAGTTAAAAATTCGACAGTTGGGATGTAGTTCGTTTGTTGCTAATATTGCTCTAGTTCTTAACTATTTCCAAATTCTGCAGTTTGGATGTTAGAATAAAAAAAAAATATTTGGAGAAGCCTTCTATGGTAGAACTACACTCGGAGATTTATTGCCAAATGACTGCCTACGGTCGCGACCCCAGTTTTGAAAAACTTTTTCAAACAACTTTTGATATTACCTTTCCCAAGACTCGAACCTTGGACCTTCGGTGTGATAGTCCAGCAACACTACCGCCACACCATTACGGTTGTTTATGCACGGCTAATAATTTAAGCCTACATTTTAAACCATTCTATCATAATGTATACATATATAACCTTTTCTCACACTGTTGATGCGTGCGCCGTAACTGAGTGGGTAGAGCACCGGACTCTGATGCGGGACGCGTCGGTTCGAATCCTACCAACTAATACTTATATTTTTTTATTTATGACTTCAAATTTTAACCTTTAAAGAACGTTACAATAACAAAACATTTTTCCAAATACGAATCTGAATTTTATTAAATTTTAATGATTACATAACTGCCGGTTTCGAACTAGTGAAAATCTAGTTACTATCTCACTAGTTCTTATTAGCCACTTTATATCTAGTTCTGAACCAGAAATTATTCTCACTAGTTACTGACTTACCCACAGGGTATGTACATTAGACTGGGTCGATTTATTAACCGATATCGCGCCATCGATTTTTCGATAGGTTTTGAGCTCAGGAAAAAAAGTTCCACTACGCATACCCAAAAAAATAATTTTCGAGGGACTTGTTTTGGTGGAAAAATCGACTTTTCCAAGACCCGAAAATAAATTTTTTTTTTTCAAAAAACTGTTATCGCCAACGTTTTCGGGGCATACTTTTAAATGGGACAGTTAATATGAGACAACTTCGTTTTCATCGAAAACATTTTTGCATGTATGCTGAAAAAACCCTTAAAAAAATGGCGACAGGGTAAATTTTTCGAGCAAACACTCCCCAAAACCCAAAAAATATTTTTTTTTTCAAAAAACTGTTATCGCCAACGTTTTAAGCGGACATTTTTGGGTCGGATAGGGTATACATGAAAATTTTAAAATCAAATGAAAAATTTTTTTAGTAGGTCATGAAAAAACCTTAAAAATCAAAGTCGAAAAAAGTCAAAAAAATTAAATTTCGCAGGTTCGAAAATTATTTTTTTTGGGTATGCGTACTGGAACTTTTTTCCTGAGCCCAAAACCTATATCGGTTAACTTTCGTCCATACAAATCGACCAACCCTAATGTACATACATTTACTACATGTACACACAAACGATCTCACTCAATCAATTATACAAATATCATTTCTTATAAAACCGGATTTATTAGAAATAAAGAATGTTGCACGAAAGTTTTAGTTTCCCAAAACTTTATGTACGTTTTCAGATTTGTTGGGAAACAAATTAGTTACTACCTGTTCTTTCATATAATTCAATTAACTTTATAGGAATTCTCATGAATAGTATTTATTTTCTGAAGAGAAGATAGAAATCATGGATGTACTGGCAAACTGAATAAAAAAGCGCTGTACGGTGAAGGTTTACTTATTGATTTAAGTTTTGCACTTCCTATTCCAATCTTCATAATTTTACAATTAGCATATTCAACTCCAGTCCAATTTTGTGGTGAAGCTTATCTTTGATCCTGGATTTTTTTTCATTTGTGCGATATCTAACCTTGCCTTTTAAATCTATCCAGGCAATGCTGCATTTGTATTGTTAAAGCCATACATTTTCGTAAGTACAGGCAAGAAGCGAAATAAATGCATTCTTTTCGGACTCCGAAATGCTCTCTTCGCTGAATTTTTTATGGGTCCGTATGTTTGTTGGGTTGTAATAGGTTTTCTGGTACAATCTAAGCTCTCGTATATAAGTGTTGTCACTTAGAAGGTTTTTGCCGAGTTGCCACCTGTATAAAAGTAAAAAAAACTAAATGAGATACCCCGAATGTGTACCAAATGAATTGTATATTACGTCGCATTTCAATAGAAATATCTGGGTAGGGCTACCACAGATATATTCGTATCTATAGATATTTTTTTTTTTAGATATCTGCCATTATTTCGAAAACTTATTGAGCGAATTATTTAACACACGCTGTTTGTAAGTAAAACTATGTATGAAAAACTACCAGAATGTATTTACTCACGGGTGTCTACAATAAACTATATTATATTGCAACCTCGAAAAATGCCGAGCAACGCTGCCCAGCAGCGGAATTCTGGAAATCGCTAATGCATAATGTCGATCGCCAAAAATCTCAAAATGCATTTTAGCAACATTTGGCGACTTTTGCGATCCTATTGAATGACAATCTCTTTAAATCTCTATATTTTGGTTTGTTTTTTTGGCATATTTTTGCGATGAACACAAATGAGCCAGATAAATTAATCAGATGTTTTTGGCAACTAATTTAGCCGAAATTGCGATTCTGGAATTTTAGCCATCTCCAAAAATCTCTATTTTTCTCCTAAAGGTAGCTTATTTTCGCAACGAAAAAATGTGTTGCTAAAAGGAAAAATATATGATAAAAGTATATGTAATTTGTGCGAAAAATAGAATTTTTATATATTTACCCAACAAGTATTTGTCCATAATGTTAGAAACTTCTAAAGAACATCTATTCATGCTACTTTGTGACTTACCCACTTCGTTAGAAGAAAGGTATTAACGTTCAATGGCGCAGAAAAACTCAAAAATGTTTTCCAATCTGCCAACTTCCAAGGGACGACATTGCCGAGATTATCAGCTTTAAAAAGATATTCAAAGCCAAACTGCGAGACAAAGTCACCTAGGATACGTCCAAAGTTAAATGATTCTATCAGAATAGGGTACTGCGGTATACGGAGGACTCCAAACCCCCAGGAAGGATTGGAGCCGTGATATTTGGCTCCCGGACCAATATGTCCATGCGTTTTCACATTTCTGGCGGTGGTAGTCCTTAGAAGCCTATGTAAGAGAATAACACCATACTGAGGGACATATGTTATTGTGAGACAAAATGCTAATTGGTGCGTGTAAAGGGCAACGAAAATCTTATGAGCCAGCCGGAACAGCTGTAGCTAAGAAATCCAACGGTCGAACTGAGATTAGGGCAATGAGGCGTGATTATAACACTAAACGATGCAATAATCCGTAAATCAGAGACAAATCTTAGGATCCTATAGGTGATCTCACAATCCATTATAGGATCAAGGTTCATATGGACAAATTTAGCAATTTGTGACGCTTTTGTGATAATTAGGAAGAAAATGCGAAAGACATGCTCAAGACCCTCGAACTTCCTACACTACATTGCAAGCGCATACGTTAATTAAACCGTTGAGTGTGCTAGAAGTTTAGTTAAAAAATTTCTCTTACCTTGTCAGTAACTCAATTTTTTTTGTATTCTCAACACCTAAATATTTAAATTTTAATACATAGTTTTGAAATATTAATGGATATTTTGGTCTTATCCCATATTTTTCTGACTTAAACTAGTAAAATTCTCAAAAATTATTATTTACTGAGGCCGATAAGTAAAGCCAAAAAGTCTGGGGTTGACTTCTAGTAACCTCTATTTCTGACTACTTCTGGCAATTTCTGGCTCGTAAGGAATCACAACTAAATTGACAGCTGGCACTAACCTTGCTTCCCCAAGAGAAAAGATAACGTAACAAATAAGCGAAATCTTCTAAGATTCTGAGAGTTCACTTGGTTTCGCATTTTGGTATATTTTAGCATTTAGGCGATGGCGATGTTTGGAATTCCGTTGCAGGTACTGTTTAAGTTATTTCTGTTATTTATGTGGATCTAACTATACTCTAAATGTAAACCTAGTATAACTTGCATCTGTGTATTTTGTGAGCAAGGGGTTTTCAGTGCTCTGCTACTAAAATTGTAATGTACCGTTATACTTCTTGCAAATATCGAGTACGGCGACATCCAACCGATATTTTTAGGAATTAGAGTTTTTCTTTTGTAATAATCCATCAATAATTTACGAAATTTGAAAGAAAATGTTCCCTTGTAGATCATGTGGAAAAACTAAATCATATTGGAACCCGAACTTCGTCGGAATATTTGTTTTTCTTTTTGGACCACATTTTCCGAGTATAAATAAACATTTTTTTTCATACCGACTATTGTACTGAACAACACAGAAAAGTAAATAAGTAGCTACATGTGCAGATAAGCCGCTGCATAGTTATAGCACTGGGTATGATAAAACCCGACAAGTTTATTATTGAATTTATAGTTTACATCTTAAACTTATTTGCTCAGTGTGGAAAGTTAATATAAGAATAATCTGTTATCTTTTATAGCAAAGATCAATAAATCACAATTTCAATTCGAAATACAACAATTTGTGTATTAACTCTTTTTCAGATGTTTTACGGCGCAGTCTGAAAGTCGGATACGACGGGAATGCCACGATTTTATGTAAAACGACAAAACGCTCAAATACATACTTCTATGATGTGGCCAATAGAAGATACATAAAGCCATTAAATATTGATAATGATGTAAGTAGTTACCTAGTAGTTATTCGATTTTATTTCAAAAGGGTTTTATGTTGTCTATTTTCTGAGCTGCGCTATAAGTATTATATTAGATTTCTCCCTAATTGCTTGAATTGTGATGTTGAATTTGTTTAAATTTTTTTTTGTTTCTTTTAATTACGATTTGTGGTTTGGTCGGCTAGTGCTTAATGAATCCCATACATAATTCGTCGGTATAACACTTTACGCCTATTTGGGTTGTACAGAGCACAATTAAGTTCCAGTGTGGAGATATGTATGTGCTTTATCAATGCCTCCTTATTTTAACAGCTCAGTTCTCACTGCGTCATAGTCGGGTGCCGGCTGGTGTACCCAGTTGTTCTTGCGGGCTCGCTGGAATTCCCCACTGCTCGGTTGTATCGTTAGGTCGAAGATTACTCTCAGAAAACAGGTGGGAGAGCTGAATGAAGAAATGATCAGCTGTCTACAACATGCACTTCCCGACGGCTAACCTTCCTTGCGATACTGGGCACATTTTTTTCTTCTGTAAAGAGACATGTGCAGATCTTGGCTACCCAGACATAATGGCCCGAGTCGATATTGGGACCTCGCAGAGTATGCAAATCTAAGAAGCTGGAGCCAGTCTGCCGTCGATCACAACAAAATTAATCTGGTTTCTCGTTTAGCGATCAGGGGGCAGTTATCTCCAGGTGGATTTATTTATGCTGAAACCTGGTACTGCAGATGACCGTATTTTGAACAGCGGCGAAGTCCAATAGCATGAATTTGCTTTGTTTTCTATTTTGTTTAACCACTGTAATATACGTTATAACACTCGAATGATTTCATGGCTTGCCCTGTCCATTCCATTTCCTGCAGGGCGCTGTTGTCAGTATTTGCATTCACGAGCGCATCAACCTTCAGGTTTTCTTTGCTTGGCGACCCAACCACACTTTGTTACATTTTCAGTTAATTTTAAACAGTTTTTACAAACTAATATTATCAACGAAAATTTCCTATGCCTAACATAAAAAATATATTTCCAGCTCCTAACTCCTTATGCGGTGCTATTCTTGGATAGAATTCGTCATCCCACCACATATGAGTGCTGGTACAATGGAACGCAACAGATTACACTGAGCGAAACATTTGTGTCAATTGGTAAGATTTTTCTTGTTATTTTTTGTAAATTTAAGGACCTTAAGAATCTACGTACCAACGTAAGCGATATTCATTTCTGTACAAGAAAGTACAAAACCCAGAGATCTGGGCTTGGAAATAGGTTAATTTCAAGTTTATCTCGCATTCAAAGGTTCTATTATTTTTATCTAAATGTTTAAGTAGTTTCCGTCAAATGTTTGAAATTGAATAAATTTATGTAAATAGGTACTTAATAATGTATTAAAGGGTATTTTTCGAAGAAATAATATTGAAAAGCTAAAACTTCATTCCAACAGATCAATAAAGCACTTTCTACGGACCCGTGACGATACTGCAGGATTGACTGAGAATTTTTAAGTGTTAGTGCACTTGGCGGTCATCGTGTCACACCTACTTGCATTCGACTGTAGTCGTGTCTCAGCCGGCGTTGATTGGCTAAAATCTAAAATTTGGGATTTCTTAATTTTTGAGGATGGTAATGTGCTAGGCAATTGTGCCAACAGCTCTAGCGCAACACGACATTAGTACCCTGCACGTCAATCATGATCCGAGACGATCCAATTAACCTTGCGTCAACTTAAAAAATCGAAAATTTTAGAGTTTAGCCAATCAACGCCGGCAGAGACACGACGACAGTCAAATGCAAGTAGGTGTGACACGAGGACCGCCGAGTGCATTAACTCTTAAAAATTCTCAGTCAAACCTGCAGTGTCGTCACGGGTCCCTATTAATAATTATTATAATAGCCACCATTTATATTATAATAGCCCTCAAAATATTTGCTGAATTTTCCAATTTTTAGTGTTTTTTTCTAATTTTTCTGCGATAATTTAAGAGTTTGTTCACACTATTTCAAAAAAGTTAAGAACTTGTTAACTTTCCATTTTATAATTTATTTTAATCACTAACCTGCTTTGGCCATATCTACAGCTTTCCTGTTACATATGTATATTTATTTCTGGAAGCCCAGAGAAATCCGTACTGTTGATAAAGCCAATTTCCTATCCACTAGACTTGCTGACATATTTTGTATTTGAATAAATGGTGACTGCATTTCATACAATAGCTAAGAACCTCGTCTGCCTTAAGCATACTTCATTAGCATCGTTCTTGAGCAAATATTGATCTTAAGTGTCAAAAAAAGTTAAGTTCCACATTACTTTAGCTACAAAAAACTGAACTCCTGGCCGGTATTGTGTTTATACTTAAAGTAGCAAGAGTGGGAGGTAACTCTGAAGGGTATATAGTTACGTAGAATGGCTGCGACCCACGTCGCTCAAGAAGCTTTTTAATGCCGCGGTTTTAGTGCCGCATGTCGAACCTACTGAGGGTAATGCTGATGTATGTTACAACCGACCAGGGTAAGCTCAGTGATTATTGGAATTCCAATTGCACAGAAAATGCTCGGCGGTACTTTTGAAGATAAATTTCCGACATTGTCATAATCCTTGGTTTTTACGAACTGTCATGTTACCGTTACGAGTTACATTATGGGAAGTGTAAGGCAACTGACGCTTTTAAAGTTGTGAGTTTGTTGTTAGAACAGTTTGCTAGGTTTAAAGACAAGTTAGTGGCTCGTTATTGGTAATCTCATGAAACAGCTGATTCAACCAACCTTATGAAAAACAATGCAATCGATTATTGGTGCTATGTAGTAATTCCCTATCCTTACCATAACCTTACCGATCAAATGCATTTTGGGGTTTCTCTTACGTTAAGGCACCGACTATAGCGTTATGCCAACGGAACCAATGTTTTAAGCTTTAGAAGTTTTGTGATGCTTGTGCCTGTAGAACGGCGTTCACCGTACACGGCTAAAAATTTGAGCCTAAATTTTAAACTTTTTGGGGCTACATATATGTCCAAACCAAATTAGGTATAGAATTTAAATTGTGCCTGTTTTCGAGAAAATGAGAGTGAAGAAAAGAATTTAAATTTTAAACCAGAAATGTCTTAAAAATTCAAAAAAATAAAAAACATTTGTATCTGTTGGCAGAATTCGAACCGACGCACACCGCATCACTGTCGTCTGTTCTACCCACTGAGCTACGGCGCACACAAAATTGCAATGAGAAAAACTTGAAAACATTGACTTGAAAAAACCTTCAGAAATAAATGAAAAGAAATTTTAAAATTTTTAGACTTTTTTTCCAGTTCAGTTTTAAATCAAAACCAAAATTAATTGAAAATTGGTGTAAGTAATTGAAAGGTTTGGAATTTATAACAAAAAAGTTTGAAAAATTGCTTAAACCGGCGAATGGTTTTAAATTTAGGCTGGAATTCTTAGCCGTGCCCGGGAGGTGAAAACCTACTTTCTATTAATTTTGTTGCGCTACCAACCTGTTCCCAAATTTTGTGTATCACTCAAGTGGTCATGGACAAGTTCAAGGCAATATGTTGTAGCAACAACCACTGCAAGCAGAAAGGTTGCAGGCCTTAGATGCCCTCCTGTTTGGCTTCGTTGTGGAGATCCACCACAACGGTATTGTACCGGTTGGTGTTGAGCGATTCCATATGGAATGGGAAAAGCGGGCAAGGCGATCTACTTAAATTCACGGAACTCATCGCAGCCAGCTTTCCTAAAATCGAAGCAATTAAGTCGGATTTTGCGATCAATTGAGAATAGAATGGGTAGGTGATCTGATGCGAGATTTTCTACCACTCGTATTGGTGGGGACAGCACGTGGTAGAAAGTATGTAGATGTAAATGATTTCACTGTCCGCATCACCTAGCCCAACAAGAATACATTGAAATTATTAGTTGTTGTCAGTGGGGTCGATGACAAGTTGAAATAGACGATACTGCTTATTATTATGAGTGGTGAACGCGCGTCCGCTCCCAATTCCTCTAAATCGGTTAATTTATCTCCGTGATCTTACATTTAAGATCGTTGTGGGTGAGTTGTAGAATTTTGAGTGTGACGAATATGATCCACTTGAGGGCAGAGCCGTATTTATTGGCGCTATAGGCTGCACGGTCGGTCACATAACCCACAGTGCTTTATTCATCAATATCGCATTCCTCTAGTTGAGAGTTAGGTTATAGTAACTAAAAGTAAACTGATTTCAAGTTTTAAGATTATTAAACATCTCATATAAAATTTTAGTTAATATCAAAATTATATAAATTTATTTTTTATATAACTTCGTACACATACAGATGGCTCAACTCAGACGGTGCGCATTGAAATGGGAATCGGTGATGATGCAGCGCTACTATGCAGACATGACGAAAATCAAGAAATCTATTTTCAAAAACCGCCGAGCATAGGTGACACTGATATTATTGTAAGTATATGCATACATTCCACATAGATATTATCTATAATGGATTTAAAGTTTCAAATGCAATTTCTACGAATGAAATGTTGACTTGACTGATTGCCGCTGTTTAACAACAGTGTCAAGACAAATAGTAGCTAACTAGAGTATCAACGATTGACGTTAGCACAATGTCTGATATGGCAAAACAAACAAACATAAACATTTAACACTTAAAAGCAGCGCCAAGAATCAGTGAACAATACTAATATTACACGCATTACACTTTGCAACAATTTTTTTTGATAGCCAACAATTCCAACTCAAGGCGAAAAATCCATTGTTAAATTATACATACAAGGTTTGTGAGTCTTTGACAGCGCAGATTTTATAATAAAGGCAGAGTTATTTTCGTATACCAGGGATGAAAAATATGGAGAGAATTGTTGTCTTTCGCGAGATAAGTAGTAGGGCAGTACGGAGAGCAGATTTGTATATTTGAATGTACAAGGTGGCGCAAAAGTAAGCTTCCGATGTTCAGCATATCGGTTGTGGCACGTGCAGTGTGTGCTGTTGCACCGTCTTGTTGGAACCACATGTTTTCCAATCCCAATTCATCAAGTTGCGGCAAAAAGAACTCGTTGATCATTGCTCTGTAGCGCTCACCATTCACAGTAACCGTTTGGCCCCGACCGATTATTGGTCAAATAAATAGTCAGCAATATTCCGCGTTCTGGAGCAGTGTAGCGTAACATTGTTTATTAACGTGTATTTCGCATGTGTTTACTACACAAATGTCAAAACAGAACTGACTTTAGGGGCCAATCGCAAAATTTATAGCATTTTCTGATAGGAAGATTACTTTTGCGCCACCTTGTATTTCCTCCCCTCCCCTGGACTTTGTCTACTTCAGTCAAAATTGAGATAAAGCTATCTGACCTTGTAAGTTACGAATTATAATCGGAGTAGAAGGTTGCGTGGCGGCCGCCGTGGTGTGAAGGTAGTGTTGCCGGCCTACCACACCGAAGGTCCATGGTTCGAGCCCTGGTACAGGTAACATCAAAAGTGATTTGAAAAAAGTTTTTCAAAATGGGGTCGCCCCTCGGCAGTGGTTTGGCAAACTCTCCGAGTGTATTTCTGCCATGACAGGCTTCTCAGCAAAAATTCGTCTCCTTTGTAGATGCCGTTCGGAGTCGGCAAAAAACTGTAGGTCCCACCAATTTGTAGGGAAAATTCAAATCGGCATACCACAAATTGGAAGAGAAGCTTGGCGCAAAAATCTCTTAGGAGGTTTATGATGATATACCTGTTGTATATCGCGCCATAGAGAGAGAGAGAAGGTTGCGTAATTTGGGAATTTGTCTAGAACATACAGTCTGTGCAGTCGATTTGTTGACCGAAAAGTTGTACTATCTCCGCTTGTGATCTTGTTTCTTATTCTATACCTGTTCATCTTGCTTTTCTCATTTTCCATTCCTTTACCCTTATTTTTCTTCCTAACATTGCTCGTCTCCATCTGTCCCTTCCTCCCCTTTTCCTCACCCTATCCCTCTTCTAGTCTCAACGCTCCCATCTAACTGAATCTTTGGTGAATATTTAGTGATCGCGACTACAATTACTATATACTAGTCGGCCTGGCAGACGTTGTTCTGCCTAAAACTTTAATTGCCTACATTTAATAAATTGTACCCTTTTCCCTACCTGCTTGGCGCTTCTTCTACATTTATCCTTATATCTTCCTTTTTCTTTCTACTTTTGCTTTTCCCCCACCCCCATACACCGTCACTCTTCTTTTCCCTCTAACACCACCTCCATATCTCAAATTTCTATTCCTACTTCCCTTCTTTTTTCCATTTCCTCTGCGGGTACTGATATGTCCATAGTTTCGAAGATATATCGAATTAACTTTTATTTAATCCTGATACCGCTTTCTGTTTCCAAGGTTTTTTTGATGTATAGAACACATATCTATGTATAAAATATCATTAACTTGAACCAAATAAATTCCTAGATAAGCCGAATCGCTACTTTAAATAACCTATATATAAGACCTGTGTCGTCCCCAGCAAACTCCTGAACCCACTGTGTCGTTTCACAGAGATCGACAATAAATTTTGGAGATTAATGAAGCGCAAACAAAACACAGAAATATGTGGGCGTGGCACCGCCCACTTTTCCAAAATTATGTAAATCGTGACTAAAGGACATAGCCTGGGGGCGTGGAACCGCCCACTTTTCCAAATCTATGTATAGCATATGCTGTAAATAGTGATCCAAAGAATATATTGTGAACATTTCATAAAAGTTGGTTGAGTACTTTGGACGCCTATAACGGACACACAAACACATTCATTTTTATTTATAAGATATACTTCTTTACTATACTCGTACATATGTATTTATATTTTTACGAAATTTTCATAAGCGCAAAACAGTAAATCTACTGGGCCGATTTCTCTAATAAAAATTTTGAACTGAAATATCAGTAAACATTTGTGAAGTGAGCCACTTTGTGTCGAAGTTGGACTTTATTTCTGAAACTTGTTGGTTTAGCTCACAACAATAAAAACTTTTTTTCTGCTGATAGTTTGTAATGGAATGCCCAACATTATCCTAAAATGCGATGTGACCGCTATGAAACAAAAATAAATATGCCAAAATAAGAAATGCAGTTTGGAAGAGGACACCATCTTATATATATATTTCAATAATGGGCAAAATCGGGCTGGTTAATTCCGAGAAATTGAACAAAAACTTTGGAACCTTGATAATTTGGAAAATAATTTGAATTTCAAAAATTCGTTAAATTCATTAAAATACGCGATCTTCGAAAAAATTATATATATACATAATTAAATATAAATAAATAAAGTATATATATATAATTAAATTAAATATTTACACATATTCATGTCACACAATTGTATTATTTTAAGCCGATAGAGCCAGACCGAAAAGGGGACGGCAATAAGAGGAACTTTAAGAAGTAAAATAATAGGAAAAGGATAAAGAGTAGTAATGTGAAGGGGAAGACGAAGAAGAGAGCAAGGGGAAGATGAAAAAGTAGAAAAGCAGGAGCAGTAGAGGAAGGGGAAGTGGGGACAGCGGAGTAGATTGTGAGAGATGCAAAGAGGAGATAGTAGTACTATTCGAGCGCGACTATGTCTTAAAGGTCTGCTAGTGAGCTAGAGCCACCAAAGCTGTTTCGAAGATACCGAAATACTCCTTTTAATAAATGGTTTAGAGTCTAGACTCAAGATAGTGGCTTTGATTTTCAGAATGTAATTTTGATCAAAACTTAAATTCGCAGAAAGCCGAATATAAACTCAGTTTGAGGACTTTGGAGCCGTACAGTCATGGCCTGAATCGAAATTATCACTTATGCAAAAGTGTTGTTGCACAGTGTTATCGGCAATGCAGGAGTATTTACATTTGCTCATGTTTCACATATATTTAAATGCTGGTTAGCCATGCAACGGGCATTGAACGTCCTCTACTTGAAACATTCGCAAATTGTGGAAACATGTTTATGCACTGTCTATATCGATGCATACACTTATCGTATGTATTAGAGTACGACCGAAACCGAACTTTCGACTTTTGTTTAACAGTACCCCTGCAGGTGGTACAGTGGGAATCCGCTGTTAGGTGAGGTCACCTTCCCAAGTGAAACCGGAACTCCTTAAAACTGCGCCTTTTGCTGCCTAAGATAACCCGCAAAGGCTTCCTACCCATTCTCTTATTCGCAAGAATGATGTAAACTAAAACTATAAAAAGTTATTCCTAGTGGCGCTATCGCTGTGCTTCAAAGGACGTTTTGGTAGACTTCCAAGTTATAGAAATACAGTGTACAACTCTCCTTTGGGTTTGTTCGCATTAATATCAGCTTGGGATACATTTGAGAAACAACGTTGGACGTTAGCCTAATAACGAACCTTTAGCGGCATGGCATATCGAAACTTCGGTCGAACTCTAAGATCTGTAAGTTAGTTTGGTTTTGTAATACCTGATATTCCCAGTAGTGTTTACACGGCAAAAGCCACAATCCCCATACCATAAGCAGAGTCATTGAAAGAACAGAGCCAAAGTAAAACACAAAACAATAACATACCCACAATGTATTATGAAGCCACTGACGTTTTTTTAGTTGCAATGGGTCTTTTGTTTTATTTATATATACTCGGTATACATATATAAGTAAAAATGACCACTATTCGCTTCTTCGCTTGAATACCTAGCGATCTGTAAAATCGATTTAGTAAAGCACCATTCGCTGCAGAGATGCGCATTAGTATCATTGCAGCTCCAAGATGATTTGGCGGAGCTCCCTTCCAGTCCCCTGGAGGAAAACCAGCTCCCAAGATCAAATTATTTTGTTAAGCCTTGCAAGTCTCCCTTTAGCTCCTGTTGCTAATTGGCTCCCATTTACACCGATTGTTAAAGGTTTGGAAATGGAATCAAAGCTTGGAATATGGTCCAGATCACCTTCATTCAGAATTTATAATCGGAAGAAGGAGCTTGTCCAGGAAGGTGTACTCTCCCCTCATCTGTAAAATACTTGTCAGGGGGAAGTTTTTATGAACACTGCGGGATGTTTTGCTTTGATAAGGGGTCTGAATGCTGAAGTACCTCGGTATTATAATTGACTGAAAGCTTTCATAAATTCTAATGTATAAGGCTTGGCTAAAGAGGCCTTCTTTGCCTTTTATTGCTGTCGGGGAGCCATTGCCAAGAGCTGGGCGCTCTCTCCAAGAGTGGGACATTAGCTGTATGACATGGTGTTCATGCTAGTTCTCTTCGAACTGGCACCTCCTCTGCCCAGGCGTAGGGTCCTTCTAATCGGTTATCGATAACAACCGCTGGTTTTCAATAAGGCTTTTATTTCTATTCCTCTAGCCTTTTCAAAGACAAGACGGAAAGATCTTGGCCTCCTGCAACCAAATTCCACATCGATCCAGGTTCCGGGCTAAACGGAATGTATTCGATTCTCGGGAATAAATATCCGGCTTAGGGGTTTAGAATATGCCCGAGGTAGGCATAGCGGTCGTAAGAGGGGACTAAAATGCATAGTGGTAATGACGTGCAACTTGATGGTTGATCTACGGAGGTGACATGATCTAGAACCGGCTCATATCCGGCAATTTCGACAACACTCCCTAAAGCCTTCAGGAAGTGTTTTTGTTGTTACAAACAAAAACAACAACCACAACGGTTGAGTAGTTGAATGAAAGCCACTCCCATCGTTAAGTAATATTGTACTACAAAGGACCGAGTAAATGTATCAATTAGGCTTCCCCTCAGCTAGGGTGGCTGCCAAGGGATAAATAAAGAGATCTGAAATAGTCCTTCCAACGCACTTTCTATGCCATCGCCGGTGGGAACCGATAAGAATACGAGTATATTTTGAACGGGATCATTTTCATTCTTTCGCATAGTATGGTATAGCGACCGGAGCCGGGTTGTACCTATACCGATGTCTGTGTTTTGAGCATATGTGCACATATATTTATACTCGAAGCGGTAGTCAAATGGAACAGTGTCAGTGACATTACACAAATGAAATGAAATTATTTCGAAAGAATCACACAGTGCGTAGAATTCACTTTAAAATGAAGTGCCGACAGAAAAATGTAGTAAAACAAGAATTGGCAATGTGACCAAGCCAAGAGTGATTGGCGCATAAATACAAGAACGCACGTGACAGTTAACAACGGGTATATAAGGAGATAATACAGGGTGTTCAAAGTTGTATTCAAATATCATTCATCTAAACCGAATACATTTAGTTGAATCCTTATCTTTCCTGGATGCGTGGCACCCTTTCTCCTCGCCTCCTCTTCTTTTAATTCGTATTCGTCATCCTGACTCAGTAATTTTGACAAAATTGCAAAATAGAAAAGGGAAATCAGAAAGCATACCAATGTTTAAAGGTTGATTACTCTGCAACGACCCACCTGACGAAAATTTGTCTTGAGAACGTTTTGTGGGAAATTCAATTTCCTACAAAACTATATGCATGTAAATTTGTTTCTTTCAATATTTTGGCAGTTTTAAAGCCAAAAAGAGATCAGTCGTACAAAATCTAGACTAGCAATGATAGACCTTTAGAAATTGAAGCTAAGATCTGTAACTTTTCCAGTATTTTTTTCGACATTCTGAAAAATAATATCAATATAACCTAGTATAATGAATATACATACATACATAAATATACAATAATTTTTTTTGTTTTCTACTTTCAGCAAATTGATAGTGGTACAAGTTTACTTTTGATAAGAAATGCATCGGCACAAATCTCAACAATCCGTTGTACATATTTGAATAATAAACATATCGACGAATCGGAATTAAACGTGGGTGAGTAGAAATTTTTCATATATATGTATGCATGTTACATAAATATTAATATACAATTGCATAAATAAGAACATAGGAAATTAAATGAATTCTAATTCATAAATAATGAATAATAATTTGAGAGCGAACGATTATTTTGCATTACACTACAATAATAAAAACCCGAAATAGGTTGTTGTTGCTGTATACCAACAACAAAGAGATCAGAGCCAACATTTATTTGAGCATAACCGTCCAGGGTGTGGAAATTGAATTTTTAACATGACAATACTAGAACTACAAATTTCATAGTTTTTGCACTAACAGGTCAGCTTTGATAGCCTGAATTATTTAAACACATCACTTGACTTGTCATATTTAGTAGAGGAAAAGATTTTTTGGAAAGGTGATTACATAATGCAATGCCAGAAGGTTTCAAAACCCGGATCAAATTCATGCAGGAACAATCAAGGCGACCTAGTAATTGACGTACAGGTCACACTTTTCAACATTGCAAAATTGTCACGGAAACGGTGAATTCGATACCACAAGAAGATCTTATTGATAATATATGTTAAGCTTAGCTTCTCGGCGAAGAGCTTCAGTCTTTTGCACAATACTCTAGTTAGTTTCTTATGCATAGAAAGCGGGCATACATCGGGTCATAAAAATATTTGTAATGTACGTACCGTATGTAGAGTGTCTCCACACGATACGCAATTTTGTTCCAAGTTGTCAATGAAACAAACTCTAATAACAAACACATTTATGCGGTCCAAACCATTTGAAAGTTCAAGGATTTCCATTAGAGGATCTTGATGACACTTCAATGACGTGCTGACTAGGATACTTATTACACATAAAACTTATTTTGACATGAGTACCAAACTTTATACGAATAACTAAACCCAAAATAATTTCCCTGAAGATGGTTACCACAGAGTAACCGAAATATATTGGAAAAAGGAAGAAACACTTGTGTTTTATTCAATAATCTTATTGACCTCGAGTTAGCAAAACATCAAACATTAAACCCAATTTGTTTTCTTTACTTTCTAGGTACGCCACCCCTCCCGGTGAAGAACTTCACTTGTTGGGGTAAAAATTATCAAAGTATGGTTTGCGAATTCCCCATTCCACCAAATAACATACTACCGGAATATAATCTAACATATTTGTTTGATGTAGGTATTGGTTTTAAATATAAATTATATGCGATGCTCCGGGAATCCAAACTGGGATCCGAATCGCATTTTTAAAGGAAGGATTATGCCGAACAAAGTAATAGGCAATAAGGGACGTGAGATATATTTTTCTGTTTCCGATTGGCACATAGTCAACGTGAGATTACAATCATTTCTACTGACCAATTTCCGTTATAAATATGCCAAAATCAGAAACAGAAATCTTAATTACGCGAAAGTGCCAACGTTTCGGAAAAGGAATCGAATCTCCGTAATATCGCTAGTTTAAACGTTTTAGCACGAAAGATATAAATTAGGGTGGGTCGAATTTTTTTGTTTAGCATGTATTTCATTGAAACAAACTAAAAAAAATATACTCAACATTGTGAGGTGGCCTACTCGATGGATATAGGGAAGAATACCACTGATCTCCTGAGCTCAAAACATATTTTAAAATTTTTTCATTCAAATTTTTTGTTTTGCTTATGTTACAAATACGATGAGCGCAAGCAATACCTTGTTCGAAAGAAAACTAAAATAGTCTTCTAATGACGCATAACCTGTTTTGGTTGAGCAAAATCAAAAAGGTTTTGATTTCAAAAATACTAGTTTTGTAAGAAGTTGTGAAAATCAGTAATGTTGTTTTTTTTCCAAAATTTGTTGGTTTAATTGCAAGCACGGGATGTTACCAAGATTCGATAAAAACTTTATTTTTAATGCATTTTTTCTGTAACACGCAAAAATTTAAATTTTCATCAAACATTTTGCTGTCAAAGGTAGTTTGAAGGCTGTTTTTCTTTTTAAAAGCAATTTAAACCCATCAGTTCCAATTGGTTAAGGCAAATATGTAGACGAAAACTATGATTCCTTAAAACCACTTTTGAACTGCATTCAGTATAATCAACACAGGTTGAAGGTTTGTGCCGATTTAAAGTTAGTAGCATATTATCATTACTTCAAGGAGGAAATCAAAAGTTTCCCTGCAGTCTTTGTTTATGGGACAGTCGTGACCTTGAGAATCACTATTATAGTAGAAGTGTTTGATCACTTCCACATCAACACACGTCCGGGTCGAGTGGGCCACCTCAAAATGTTAAGTAAACAATACAATTTTTTGAATTTTCTTTTCTACATAAAGTACAATTTCTATTCAAATGCAAATCCAATTGCGTTTTAAACCCACCCTAATATACATAAACTACATATATATGAACAGGCAATAATATATCCCATACTTTTTAGTTTCCCAGAGATTTACAGAACTGCAAACTTGAATTTACCAGAGAAAAGGCCGTTTTGGTTTTGAAAACAAGCGTCACTAAAACATTGTGCCCTTATTATCCCATCGGTGATATATATGAATTCAATTTGGAGGCGCAAAATGTATTGGGCAATACTCAACAAAGTTTTTCCGTGAGCAATCATGAACATGGTATGTGTAATCCTCCTGGGGTCTTAAGAGCAATTATCTAACAAATTTTATGTACCTTAGTTATACCACCAAAATTAGAAATTAATGTGACGGATATAACGTCTAATAGTGTAAATTTAGATTGGACGGATTCCCAGAAGCATTACTATAAATGGGGACTAATATATGATATTCATATAAAACCGCTTCATCTTAATGGTTATTCAGCAAATAGTCCTTGCCATGGTTTACAATGTAATATGACACTCACGAATCTTACATATGCAAGTTGGAATTATACACTGACTATTCGAGCACGGGTCAATGCGCCAACAAGTCGCTGGAATGAGCCGAGCGTTGTAAGCTTCACAACCGAACCACGCATACCAGATCGGGCGCCAAAAACAGTTGTTGGTGGCTTTTATATTCATTATAATTCAGCTAATAAAGAAATTACGCTTTATTGGGAAGAACTGGCATTATATGAACATAATGGACTGGGATTTCATTACAAGATTCAGGAATTGGATATGAATGGGGACGTCTGGTAAGTATCAGGAATATGTTATCAAACACATAGAGACTGATGAAAAGTGTAACATGACCAGTGGGATATCTCAGGAATACATGTCAGATGTTTGTATTGCAGTTTTGGAGATATACATATATGTAGACCGGGGTATTGCCATTTGACTTAACTATAGCCGAGAAGGGCAAGTCTTGAAATTTTCCGTCATCCATCTTTTTGTAGATTTTTCAGACATTATTCCTGTCAGCATCTCAAGCTCCTCACACTCCCGCCTTTCAGTCTAACGTTTCTTTTTTATAAAAAACGTTCTCTGCTTCTTCGCCTCACTATATCGCACACTTGCAGCACAGATCGTTCCAGTTTTTCTTCCGAGCTCTCTGGAACTGTGTATTGTCGTAATCGGCGGTACATAGTGAGTGATATATATGCTCTCACTGCTCGGTTACATCGCTGGCTTTTCGACGTCAAACTTTAATTTTGTTAGGGTAAGCACTTTCTTCGCTTCACAGAGGCGTGTGCGTATGCTGGGTGTCACAAAATGTTTTCCGAATGCTGCATCATGTAGATAGCTAACGTTGCTCAGAGTGCACGAATGAGAAAGTATGGCCGCACAACTGGAACGACCCAGGCTAGCGACACTACCACACCCTAAAACACTCCTTCAGTAATTTCCCAATAAAACTCTGCCGAAGTGTTAATCCAGCATTCAACAATCTACTTTTCTTCATCTTTACCGAAATGCCATATTAAAAGAACCCTAAATCTTTATAGTAACTCGAAACGAACAAAAGAAACAGCAGTCGTCTTCCCATGGTCTGATGAGCATAGAGTTTATGAAGTGCGCGCTGTGAACGATTTGGGTGAATCACTTGCTGTAAGCAGAATTCTAGCTGACAAACCCAGAACCGTATATGCACCACAGGAAATTGAGCAACTATATAGTAATGGAAAATACATATTGACATGGAAGCATCCTGGAGACTACGATCAACAACTGCCAACTAATTACACTGTATTTTGGTGTCAAGCAAGGACAGTATCGCCGAAAGAGTGTGAGGTGAGTCCAAAGCCAATTTATAACTCTGTAGCACATTATTACATATGTATGCATGTGTATTTGCATTTCTTAAAGGGCACCATGCACTTTCAAGTGGTTAATAGCACAACAAAAGAGTTCAATATAAACTCAGATAATCTTACACTTACTATGGCTGTGGCAGCCAATTATCCAAACTGGAGTACCGGACTGCATTGGAAGACATGCTTTGGTGCATTGGGTGGTGAGTTGGAGAAAGTTATGCCCGAAGCTATGGCTATATCGGCGACCATAATTACACTGACATGGCGTTTGGAAGAAACTTGTATCAAAGCGCTTAAAGGTTATCAAATAACTTATTGTGAGGTATCAACTGTAGATCAGCCACATTGTGATTCGGAATCATTAAATAACACAGGCATACAGAAATACAATTTAACGAATTTGAAACCGTATTCATTGTATAACATCACCATGGTTTTGTTCTCTGAGAAAAAGTGGAGCCCGCCAAGTGAACTCATTTCCTGCCGTACAAAGGATGCAGGTGAATTTAAAACTGAGCTTGTTATATATGTATATGTATGTTTGTCATTGAATAATATTAAATTGTTTTTATAGCTCCCGATCCGCCAACCAATTTGCACATTGATAAAGCTTTAATAACAAGTAATTCATTGAATATATCTTGGGATTCACCGAAAGTTACTAATGGCGTAATCCAAAAGTTCACAATTTGGTATGCGCACCACACTAAAAACTACGCAGCAAGTGTAGACATTCCCATAAGTAATTTAACGCAACACGGCGAGACACGCTTATCATACAAGCTAGAAGGCCTCAGTAGCTATTCAACTTATTCAATTTGGGTAACAGCGTGGACATCGGAAGAGTCAAAGAAAGATGAAAATAGTATATTGCAGATCACAACATTGATTGGAAGTAAGTATGATATGGAACGCAAGTATTTAGTATGAGGGGTGAGCCTTCCTTCTAAAAATCCTATTTTTTTTATATATATACCCTTCGAACACCGCCCTACAGTTATCGCAGTATGATACGCATCAGAATAGCCCCTAGAACCACCACAAGTGAAGCGCTCAGCGGCATTCTGAATTTCTTGCTATAAGTGTCGGTTTTCTCCAAAAAATTTAATGTCAGATGTGAGATGGCAGAGCAAGCTTGGCCCTGAATCATTGAGAACTGATTGACTAATGATTAATCTTAATCGTCTCTCGCTAGGATCACTGATTAGATTACTACTCTTGATATTTGAATGTTCGAATAATCGAACAGAAACGAATATTCGATCACCATCGGATATTCGACGACGTACGATTATTCGAATACACTTTTTAAAACAAAACAAAAAAAATTTAACATAAGTATTTTATTTTCATACTTTTTAACTAGCAAACGCCTTTGCATAGAGACCCTGCACTGAAACATCAAACTAGTCAGAAAACATACTAGTATACCACTATAATTTTCTGGTTGAAATCACTTGATTGGTAAATTCTTATCGGAATCTGACATTTGACATCTCGTAGGACATCGCCATTTAAAAAATACCAGTTGCTTATATAGAAATAAGACAGTTGGCTGAATAGTTGGCCTTGGTGCACATACTAGTAGTAAAGTAGTCTTCACCAAGTTGGCAGGGGTCTTACATAAATGCATGTATGAATATTGAGGATTTATTACATTTTTATAGCTATTTCATAAGACATAGTTTTTAAAAACTATCATTATCTGTTTTTAAACGTATGTTATTATAAAAAAAACGTAAGAATGTTAACGTTTTCTTGCAATAACCAACTCCTTCTGGCAATAAGCAACTCCTTCGTGATGAGACAGTATTGAAAAAGTTCTCGGACTCGATGTAGCTTGTATGCATAAATATTGCTTAGCTAACCTAAATAGTTCAGGATGAACTTCACACTGCTCGGTCTGGGAACTTATCTTTTTTCAGCTCATTTTGAAATATGAAAAGTATTAATTGGATGTGACCACAGTTGAGATGTGAAAAGTGTTTCACAACCAACGCAAGTATCGAACGTAAAAAATATATCAAGTATTCGAATAATCGTACCCCATCGAATATTCGAAGAGTAACATTCGATTTTCAGTTACAAAAAAATCGGCAATCGAAGATTCGAATATTCGAACTATTAATTAATAGTTTTAAGAGCCCTACTAATGGACTACTGTCTGGTGGAACTACGGACATCTGCCCCAGCTATAGGGAAGAAAAGGAAATATACAATATAACTTCCTCTACAGTTGCCCGACCTTAGACTCATATCGATTGTCTGAACAAGTGCTTTATCACCTATTTAGTGGAGCTAGGATCTGCTAAAATAAAAGATGAGCTACGCTACATCATCATACCATATCGTTCAACTTTCTGTACATCTGTACAAAGGACCAGTCGGCCTAAGTGTGCTTCCCTGTCTGACTTTATGAATCGTTATGGTCCAAAGAACCTGTCCGAAAGTAACAATAATCTCCAGCATTGAATAATGACCAAGTAGGATGGGGCAGCATGCTCCGTGTGAGAGGAAACATTCTCTACAGATTTGTACAGATACAGTACGGTATCTCCCACCATTCCGCCTCCCTCATACAGCAACAATTCGAGCAAATCACATTTTACAGAATCTATCGAATTGACAAAAAAACGCAGTCAGTTTCTTCTTATTCCTTCACGTATGTGACTTACTATACGCGCTTACCACATTACATGTTTGCCAGGAACATCTCGTTGTATATTGCAAAGTCAGCTTTTGTTGTTGCTGTAACCGCATAACCGACCCATGCTTTGGGAGTGTTAAGAGCGGTCCTTTTCCCATACGCGGTAACAATTGGTTTGAGCCTATAATCTTCGGGCAGTGGCTTTTAGTCGCCTCTGGATTTTACCTGACCAGAGTCGTAGTATATATAAACCTAGATCGCACCATATATAAACCCGCAAAGACTTGTTCACATCTTCCATCAACTTTATAGCCTCAAGTGAGTTTAAAGGAATAATCAAGTTTTATTCTGTTTTTAGGACCCTCCACACCTCGAAATGTTGGATTAACCAGAGAAGGCAATTATTATATACTTAATTGGACTGATCCCGAAATGCCATCAGGTCGAGTCGAGCTATACGAGCTCACATTCTTTGAAGGCAACAAAACAAGAGTGGCCTTCGTACAGCGTAGTTCTAAACCGACGCATAAATGTCGTCTAAAATATCCCGGATGCACTGACGCAGTACAAAAAATGGAAGTACGTGCAATCAATATTGTGCCAGAGCAAGAATTGGACAAACACACTTTTCCAATTAAAGGTGGAATAGTGCCCCGCCGCCGACGCCGCTATACCAATCCTGTTATTAATACCGGTACAGTACAAACACAAACAACAACTAGCGGCAACAAGTACAATAATGTGGCACTTTTGAAGCAAGAAGATGTCGTCGATAAAACAGATACCGTTACGGATGAATATCGTGTGAATCAAGATTTTAAATGTGAACTATTAGATGAAGATATCACAACAAAACTACATACCAAAAGCGGCATTAAATATTATATGCTTAAGTCAGCGCCAGGATTTTCCAATTCATTTAATTGCGAGACATTTCCTTGGGAAATTTTAGTGGCTTCATTGCTCTTTGTAGGCATGTTCCTTGTCACAATCTTGTGGTCCTACAATTTTATTCACCGTCAGTTGGGCGTACGTGTCAAATTACCTGATCCAATCAATGATTTAATGAACATTAGCACAAAATCGCCAGATACTCCAACAGATAATAAACATGAGCAGAATTTAAGCGACTCATCCAACGCATTCGATTATTTCAGCAAATTAAAAGAAGAAGCATATTTACTCAAATATGGTAGTGCATTGACACCAAGCAGCAGTGAAAGTGGTGTACATGGCGTTAGTGGTGCTGATAGTGTTAGTCGCAGTAGTAGTCATGATGATCGAGAAGTATATTTTACTCAACGTGTACCAAGTGATGATAAAGTTTCTTCCGAGAGTACACCAACATTGAATGACACTAGTCTCTCTTCGCATCAACATTCGCCATTACACCGAAAAGTCGATGAATTTACAGCGCCTACATTAAGAAATGATGGTTATTTAGTTATCGACCATATAGCTGCAGCTCAAACACCTGTATCCATCGATGATGGGTGTAGTTCGCCCAGTGAATCCTCGTACCTGGTTTTACATTCAATTCCATCGGAGAGGGCAGCGTTGAACTCAGTACCAGTGAAGAGTGTTGGCCCAAAATCTATAGCCGCCGAGCACGCAACAACAACGTCTGTAAACAGTATACCAACTACAACACAACAAACCATAGTAGTAACGAGCCCACCAAAGCCAACTGTTTTTAGCAATTACCTACCAAATAACTTCTTGTCAAGTAAAAATTCGACAACACAAACGAATATTTTTAAAAATTTAGCGCTCACAACCGGCGATTATGTGTTACCTGATGCAATTCCGAAGGTAAGTTTCAAATACAGCTTACTAAGACCAATGACCACTGCGTACACGCCCTTTAAGACCTTACAACAAACACAATTTTTCACATCTTGTTTTTTGTATGCGTAGTTTTACTTACCAGCATTGGATCTTTTCAAAAATAGATTATAAAAACATATCGAATACGAACCACAAACAGAGCTTACGTGAAAATAGAAACACATAATTACACCTAGCTGCCTGTCCAAAAAAATTGTTCTCGACAAGTCTTCAAAATATTTCTTTCTGAATTATATGGTTAGAGGCTGTCGGTTTTTATGAAAAATAGTAAAATCAAAGACGGATATTGTCAAATGAGTATATATATATAATTATCCATAGATTTTTATATTTAATATATATAAAATCTAAGCCAACACATGAATTTAGCTTCACTCCAACAAACTCAAATGTTTGTTTTTGAGCTTTGTCCAGAGTCATGGCAAATGGTGGCCTTATTGGAAATTGATGCCGTTGCATGATACAGCATAGCTGCCCCTTGGATAGGTGTGCTTCTTTCTTTGCCGAATTGTTCGCCTGTAACTATTCTAGCTTTTATTATATTATTACAAAAGCCTAGCACAATAAGTCTTACCCCATTACATAGACCTTCAGTTACATCTAAGTTACGCAACAACAATATTAATGAATTTTTGTTTCTTGTATTTAATTATACCATAATTCTTCGCTTGCAATTGGTATTAATTTCAAAAATTCTCAAGCTATGTATATACACTTTTAAGACCTCACTTCTTTTTTAAATATCACCAATTTATAAATTTTTCAAATATTAATTATATTTTACTGTTTAACATACACCAGCTAGATAGTTAGAGATATTGCAGCTCCCTGTGCTGTGCCCCCCTTCTTACATTTCTCTGGATCGCGATTGAGCAAAAAAAAACAACTTTCTTCACTTTTTCTCATTAGCTTTGAGCTAAAACATTCATTATTTTAATTTTTTGTTTACCTACAGCTTGCAGCCTCTTATCAAGCAGCCTCCATAAATGAAGAAAATGAAACGAGACAGAAGCCATTACATCAACAAACGAATCCAATAGTTTCCTACGGTTATGTTACATCGGATTTTTGGTCTAAGCCAAGCACAATAAAATGAGCACTGTTGATAACAACAACAAATGAATATTAACACATTTGGATATTTCGGTGAAACTAAAAAAAGGAATCCTGCCAAGAAAAAAGACAAACTTAGTTATGGTATAAGAAAGATCAAATTTGATCATTTTTAGCTAAGGAAATTTTACCTACATACATATATTTGTAGGTAAATAAATGCTAAACCTTTTTTGTTATTATATGTTGGAATGACGGTGCTAATCATAGGACTTAACTAGCAAATGATTTTAAAATAAGTAGAATTTAAAAGAAATGCACTTTATACAGCCGATGAAATGCTTTGAATTATCGTTTTGAAGCATGTTTTTAGCCATGGAATTTATGAAAGGGAAAAATTTTGTATATTTGTTATTTAAATATTGAAAAGTAATTCTTATTTCTTAAGTAAAAAAATTGAAATGAAATTCGGTTTATGTTTTTGCATTATAACTCAAAATTTTATTTTACTACACTTCCACAAGCATTCAAAACCTCATTTTTAATGGAACTTCATTTTGATTACCACACCGACTTATATTTAGCATTATTGTTGTGTATAATGCTTAGAAATCTGAAATACATTAAAAGGAGTTTGAATGGAAATCTGTGCCAGTCTCCATTAAAGAAATTGCAGACAAATCTTTACTAAATATAAATTTAAGTGGTAATATAGATGAATTCCCATTAGAAATAGATTTTAGTGTAAATAAAAGTAAAGCTCCATTTCCAATCAACGTTAAATGAAAATTGAGAGGCAGTTTCACAAAAGTTTTATTTTCAGCGATAATAATAAATGATGTTCCATTCAAATGCTAGTGGTAGTGCAAATCTTATTTCCCTATCAGTAAATTTTGAGTGGTTAGTGTAGTGTTTAAAACATTTAAATTTTATTTGTAGCCTGTTTGTTTTAGACTATAGTCACTATCACATGCGTGAAAATTATAAGGACGACGGCCCAGCCAAACCAAAAGGTTATCCTTACTTTTTATTTCTATTTTCGAATAAGTGAAAAACTGATTGAAATTAGTTAAATAACATTAATTTTATGTACAAATGTACCTTTATTGTTATTGCTAAGAAACATGAAAAGGTTTATACGTTGAAGCATCACATTTACAAAAGTGCGTACTTTAAGTTTATGTTGCGTTTTTTGTGCCACTATATATTTGATGCAATTCTAGAATAAGATTGTACATCAATAAAAGTATATACATATATAATTTATATAGTAATATGCATGTATGAATACATATTAGGGGAAATATGAAAGCCAAAGGCTTAATTAAGAACTAACATAATTGAAAATTAAACCTTAAGTGACTGATTTATTATTGTTATATATTATAAAATTGCTTACTACGTAATAGGTTGGGTAGAAAACAATTTTTTTCGCTCAGCATGGGTACTTCTGTACATCTGTACTTTTACAAAACAAAAAACTTCCACTCAACATTTTGGATATGACCCACTAGATTTCTAAATAAATAAATATAGTGACTTCAAAAACTCGCATTTATTTTTTTGTTTTACTTAATTAAATTTACCCTACAAGTTCTAAAACACCTAAAACAATTTTTCCCCTTTGGGACTATCCCTTTTCGTCAATTATTTTTTTAAAAATTGAATTAAGCACCTTAAACGGTTGGTTACTTTTTTATATTTCTGTTTTGCTACTTAAAAACAAAACTGTTTGCCATCCCATCCCACTAGGCAATGTGTATATGTAATTGTTTAGTAAATGAAAATGAAATATGTGTCAAATGGTGTGCGAAATGATTTGATGTTCGAAACTATTCCAAGTGAAACAAAAAAAGATTTTTATACTCATACAATTAGTTACATAATTTATACATAAATATACACTTATATACATACAAATGTCTATACCTAACTATTATATATATTTTATAGACCATATATTTAGTCCTGCAACTTTATTAAGGATTAGCATACACACAATATGTTCAAGCTCTAATTCCTTAACCTGTGTTTGCATGAATCGGAATGGTAAACATCTCCTTTATGTAACTAAAATGTTTTTATTTGTTAGCTATCAAACTTTTATTACAATGCTATTTATTCACTCCCAAAGTTTTTTGTTGTTAAATAATGGCTTACGCAAATGCGCCTAAAACCACGCTTAGGAAGAACTTAGGCCACCAGAGCCTCGAATGTGTACGCATACCCTCATATTTCAGTTAGACAGCTTATGGAGACAAGCATTTATTTTATAGCAGAACTCATTAGATGATTAGACTCTGAATACAACAGAGCACTGCCATGGCATCCATTTAAATAATTTGCTTTTCCTTCGACAGCACAAGTTCCATCACAACAGTTCTTTTGCTATGGCGATTTCATTTAAGACCGTGATCATTTATGACGTTTTAGTCCATATGAAATTAATTTTTACGGAATCCAGGCAAATGCCTCGATGACATTAGGTTCGCGCCATAATTAGGGAGCATCGCGGTATCAATATGTTCGCTGTCCTTCTAGTCTCCAAGAGGGACCACTCTTGCCTATTCCATACTCCACCGGTAGGCAGAGTTAGGTTGGTAAGAAAGCTTACTCCTTAGAATCCAAGATATTTGAGCAGAAGCGTTCCAGTGCTACCTCGGTTTATGATTATGGATAATATGTTATCTATTTATTACCTCCCCTTTTGTGATATATGAGGTACTTTCAACGTTTTGCCCACAAACCCGATATTTGCAGTAGGGGTCCCTAGATTTTTTTTTTTGCTAATTTGATCCCTGCATTTTCACTTAATTATAAGTACTTATGCTGCACGATATTCAACATGTATGAATGTAATTTAATATTAATTTAGTTCGATGTGTGAGTTTTAGAAAAAGATACTTAAAAGAAAAAGAAGCTAAAATTTGTCAAATAAATAAAGCAACCGACTCAATATTTTGCACAAGTTAATTATAAAATTGCTGTACGAATTAAAAATGTATTTAATATGGCTATAAGAATTAGATATTTACATAAAATTAACAGAGGTCAACAAAACTAAAAAAAAGATTTAAAACTCAAAGGCCGTGCTATACAATATAGTCTCTGATACGCTTAATATGAATGGCGACAGATTTTCCAAATTGGTTATGGTTTTCGAGGTATGCATGCCTATAGGTACCAGGATTGCGTAGTAATGTGAGTAACGTGACTGAAAGGGCTCTTTAAATTTGTTAATTTTTTCGTTTGGAGAAATATCGAAAACCTGATGAATTTCAAAGGATGATATCCCAAGTTCCAATGAAGACCTGTTTAATGAGAAGAAATTACCGTGACAAATATTTCGAAATTGTTTGCCAGATTCAGATTCGTTCACATTCCGAGAACCAGTAGAAAAGTAAAGTTTGATTTTCACGAACAAAAATTGTCGTCCTGTTTAATTATTTATTTACAACCTTAATAAAGAGATACTCGTGCCAATATCAATGAAGAAAAATATTAATATACTATTATTTCAAACTGTAGGCCAATTAATAAATATTTATTGCTGTTACAAAAAAAAATATTTTAAAATACATATGTTCAAAAACGTAGAGAATCACTCAGCTATTGATATGAACTATTTTTCTTTTTGGATAATTTGTAATGTACCTTACAATCAGTTATAGAGATAATAAGAGAAGAAATATTAATATTAGCACTTACCTAGCTTTCTGTGTAGCCTTTTTGTCATCTCGCCGTCGTCGTCTATTGCCGAATTACCAACTTCCCTTAAATATCAGATTAACTATCAGGTTACATTACCGAAAATTATAACTGCGGTTATGGCCCCTATGCCAATACTGTAAACAGCATTAAAGAGATGTTTTTTAAAAATATTTTGAAATGGGGTGATCTTCCATTTAACTGTCGATTTAAAATTGGAGCTCTCTCCCATTTTTATCTCCTGCTTTCTCTTCCACTGGTCCTCTACCTCCCTCTGGTCCTCCACCTCCGCTCTTCTCCTACATCTTCCTATACCATTTCTTCTTGCTCTGCCTATCTATACCAATATAAGAGAGATGATAAAAATTGTTACATAGATACAGCGAACTTAGATTTTTATTACTAGGCGCCATTTCATCGCACACTTTACAAAAAATGTATACAGATTGACATATACACTCGTAAAAAATAATAGATATAAACAAGTTTTGACTGTTAACATTAATTCATTAACATAAACTGATTCCAAAGTTGATCTGTCTTAACGTTACAACACCTACAATTGAAACAAAGTTTTTTTTGGTAACATGAGTAAGTTTCTTTGATAAGAACAATATTCTTTTAATGTATTCAATTAACCGAAATCTTTATCAAAATTAAAAAATTTGTGGCCAAAATTAGAGGTATATAGAACTTTTTTTTGAAATGAATGTAAGCTAGCCGAATTAGCTATTCTGTATTCCATGGTTTCTTAATGACCGGAATGTCCTTCGTGGTTTTGCATAAGTTTGCCTATTCTATTGGGCTTAGTTTTGAGATAGATGGAGGATTGAACCCAGTGAACAAATGAACATACTTAAAGACACCAGAACTCCACAACAGGCCACTATAGCGCTTCACAACACTTTGTAAGTGAAATAAAGGGAATGGTGTTTTTTAACAGTTGCACCTTACATTCAACTGAGCAAGGATAAGCTCAAATTAGCGTAATGGTACAACAAAGTATAATGGTGAATATTAAAATAATTTTTTGGCATTACGTATGCTAATATTCGTATTTATAGAAATATTAACTTTCTATCCATATTTAAGGTAATTACAAATTATTGAAAAAAAAAAATAAAAATAACTTCAAATAATAAGAGACAATATTACATTGGTGTCTCTAATTATGTGACCAGCACTGTTCGTATATTTCTACAATTTACCATGCACATGCGATTGCATATAAAATATCTAAATTTATAAATTTGATTTTAGACCTGTTACTGTTATACATAGTAAGCAACTTAAACAATAATATGTACATTTGTTTTTAATAAACATTTAGGCAACGGTTTCCACAATTTTATTAAATATATAAATTGAATCACATTTGTACAAAAGACACGCCCATGTTTGATTAAACTAACAAATGTATGTATAAAACTAATCTGAAATAGCATTTTTTATTTACAAGGAGGAGGTATGTATGTAACAGAAATTAATCGATTCAAAAAAAGGTTCCGATTTCGGTTTCATTCTTTAAAATGGCTGCGGGTTCGTTCTGCTTTCAGTCTCGTTCCTTAAAATTATTCCTTTTTTGGTTTCCGTTTTCCTCTTCTTTAGTTTTCGTTGCAAACTTACATATTTCGTTCCAGCGTTGGTGTACTCGTCTACGGGGCAATGGTCTTTTTAAAAGCACTAGCCATGCAAGCTTTACCAAGAAGCGGAAAAACGTCCAAAGAATCCTTTGGATTGTCATCACTTGAGCTCTTCATCCAACGCACACTCTGGTTTGGATGCAGTGCTGAATATATGTCCCTCGAAATTGAATGCAAAGCTCTGACTAGATTCCGAGATATGTGCTAAATATTTTCTTTTTTGATGGATTCATAATTTCATCAGGGCTCAACTAGAGTACGCCACTGTCAACCTTAACGAATAGAGACTAAGTTAAACCCGAGGAGCGGCTAAGGAACATTCGCAAAACAGCCGGTTCTATCGTACCGGAATGACCCGGGGTTTTTTACCCGGCCAAGGGCTGTTATTTCAGTGTAACCCTGTCTAATCTATCACGTCCCACCCTCAAATTGTCATCCTCGGAGCAAACCCTAAGGCGTCCCGCGAAATACGTTGCTCCAGCGCAGCCCCGTCGCCCCCACTATGTTCTAGCGACTACAATTGCGGCCCAGTCTTCACGACTAGCAGCACTGTTGCAATACCCGCCTCACCCACTCCCGACTGCCGCTCACGCTCAACAGCATCTACACCTCGCACAGCCGCTCATCACTCCTATCCCCTCCGGAATAGATCAACGAGCAATGCCGAGCGTCAGTCCCCTTTGTCTCTGACCCCAATGCCCCCCCCCCCCCGTTACTTCCAGCACGCACATTGGTCAGGACCACCATCTCCTCGTGCCTTTCACAATATGCACTGTTTGTCGGCAAAGATTATATACGCTTGCGTCATCGGTCAAATTCAACAATTGCCTTGGCCTATGCCACGTTCTTATATGCTCTGGGCTCGCGAATATATCTGGCCTCACCATCAAAGGTTCATTACCTTCTAGACTGCTACACAGCTTACGCCACAGCCTACCACCATCCAGGCAAACGCATCCGTCCCTCACGTCTAGTATGACCCAACCTCACCTCCTGCGCACTTCAAAGTTTTACAGCTAAATTGTAACGGATTCGCTGGAAAGATCGCGGAGTTAACTGAACACATGAGCATCAAAATCGCTGCGATTCAAGAGACCAAACTGACCAGATCAAATTTACGAACTTGTGATGGGTATAATGTGCATCGGAAAGACCGTCCCAGCGGTAATGGGGGTGGTCTCGTTTTCATAACACACCACACTGTACAATATAATCTATTTGTTCCCGACATCGACCCGAGGGACTCTACCTTAGAATGCCAAAGTATAGTGGTCCGGTCAGGCGATGTCGATCTGCAAATTATTAACATCTACATTCCCCCTGTAACATGTTGCCCGAGGGACTATCACCCAGAAAAAAGTGCGTTGCTAAGAGGTGATAACCGTATAATCCTCGGTGACTCCAACGCACATCACGATCCCTTCATCAACTTCAGCAAAGCGGACTGGGACAGTTTTACCGACTATACAGAGGGCTACTTTGCTGCCCTACCCACACCGAAGTACGTACCCCACGAGAGTTTCGCAAGGCCGCTTCATTCCCGCTGGAAGAATTCCGGAAGTTAGACCCAATTTCCCTGCGGAGGCAGCGGTCCTGGCAAGAGATCGTGACCAAGTGAGACTTCTCAATTCCGCAGACCCTAGAATTAAAGATCTTAATGCGGGAATCCGACGGACGGTCAATGACTACAAATTGACTAAGTGGAAGCAACAAGTAGAGGCATGCAAATTATGGTCAACAGTTAAAGCTCTATCAAATCCGACCAAATACAATGACAAGGTCGCCATTACATTTGCTGACAGCGTTAAATCGGAAGGCCAAGCTCTCAAGATCAATAAGACCCGACGGTTATGCCATGAATTGATTTGGAAACAAGCGATTGTGGTCCCCCTACTAAAATTTTGAAAGCCGGCGAACCAAGGAGAATCATATCGGCCGATATCTCTCCTGTCGCCGGTAGCGAAGTTATTGCAGTTGTCCGAACATCAAAGCAGATAAATTATGGTTTGAATCAACACACACCAAACCATAGGACGGTGCTCGTGGCACTTGACCTTTCCAAAGCCTTCGACACGGTCAACCACGCCACGCTCCTAAGAGACCTGGAAGAGACACCGCTCCCTGCCGCCCTAAAAAGGTGGGCCGCTAACTACCTCAACGGTCGGCAGGCGTCAGTCGAATTTAGGAACATGAAATCTAGACCACGAAGAATCAAACAAGGGGGGCCGCGGGGTGGTGTCCTATCCCCCCTTTTGTTTAATTTCTATATTTTGAGGCTCCTTCCTCCACCAGACGGAGTCTCCATTGTATCCTACGCTGACGACATCACGATTATGGCTCCGGGTAAGCCCCTTAATTGACGAACCCTGTAGGATTAACTGCTACCTCCGAGACTTTTCCAGCTTTTTGACCGAGCGAGACCTGACCCTATCTCCGACTAAATCGACGGCGACACTTTTTACGACATGGAATGCGCAGATGGGACAAGAGTTAAACGTCCACATAGATGGAGTACGTAAGAAATGTTGCTAGCCACATATAAGGCTATTGGCCGACCGGATATTGATTATGCTGCACCCATATGGTCGCCCAACCTTGCTGACACTAACTGGAGGAAGTTGCAAGTCTGCCAAAACACCGCCATCAGAACTGCCACGGGATGTGTGCCTATGTCATCGGAGTATCACCTTCATCAGGGGGCCAAAATGCTCAATACACGTGAGCATGCGGAACGGCTGAGCAGGTAGTTTCTACTGAACTGTCACAGGCCCAGTCATCCAAACCGCCATCTATTGGATGAACCTCCGCCCCCGAGAGACGTAAGGAAACATCTCCGTAAGCACTACGATGAGATCCGGCACCAAATTACCTTTTCGTTTGATCTGCGCAACCATAAGCGGGCTATAAATGACCTCCACACTGAGTCGGTAGACAGATCCCTCAGCCCCCCTGTGGGTTAGGGGTTTAAAATATGCCCGAGGTAGGCATACCGGTCGTAAGAGGCGACTAATATGCACAAAGGTAATGACGTGCAACTCGATGGTTGATCTACGGATATGATGCCTCTCCTCACCTCTCATTACCCATCTCTCCTTCCTTACAGAAGGAGGGGTGACATGACCTTGAAGGTTCCACTGGTCATGCCAAATCGCTACCACGACAGTCGGGCAGTATCGCAAGGGAGTACCGGAGCGTACCGGATTCATATCCGGCCAAGGACTGCCAGTTTGACAGCACCCCCCAAGACCTTCGGGGAGTGTTTTTGTCGTTACAACAACAACAACAACAACAGATCCCTCAGATCTCGGCCTGTGAATCCCGTAACAGACATCGAACCACCTGAAATAGATGATGAGGAGCGTATTCTTCCGAGGGAGACTAGAGTCATCCCAGCACAACTTCGCTCTTGATATTGTAATAAGTTAAACTTTTACTTATCCAGACGGAACCCTACCATGACAAATACCTGCCCTGCATGTGGTATGTCCCTCATAATACCAAACATCTCTTTTCCTGTTCAATTGAACCCACTCTTCTAAAACCTATATCATTCTGGTTGAACCCTGTTATAACTACGCGTTTCCTTGGACTCCCGTTAGAAGAGCTTGATAGCGATTCTCTGAGTGATCGTGCCTAATATGCAGGGCGAAGCACTGTTAATAACAACGACAACAACAGCGGCTAAGGAACGTATTCTGCTAATGCGGCGAGGTTGGTCATCAATAATGGTTTCTCAATAATTTCTATATCTTCTTTACCCCACTTGATTTGGCATTGCCGACTTTATTTACTTCTTGGAACGCGCTGGCATCCACGTCGATTGCATCACCCTACAGATTGTCAGCCATCCCAAAATTTGTATAGTACTCTTACCTTCACTACACCTGCAACAGTGACAGTAACCAAGATCCCTGCGACATTCACTACGTTCTACGTATCGGAAGAAATCGGGTTTTACTCGGCCGATGACTGTTATGTTCAAGCTCAAGGATCGTGTAATCCTCGCACATTTAAATGCTATAGCTCTACAGTCATCAACATATTCAGCGACGAAAAATGGAACGAGCCTCGCGTAAAATAATTCATTTACGGCCACTTTCATAAAGGCCGGTTAAGCCTAAGCGGCGATTAATTTGACAGCCCACCGTACAAAATACGTCAATTAAACTCCGGTTAGCAGTTAAGGGCTTTTATGAAAGCGGCCCTAACCCTTAGACTCCGTTCGGTACATTCTGGTAGGTACAATGTGAATTAATAGGCGTGTTCCAATCTGGAGTGATCCAGATCCAGATCGAAATTTCGCATGTAAACGCAACAACAACGTTGTGATTTTGATATTTATCTGGATCAATTTCGGATCCTTATAAAAGCTCTGTTCGTTTAGTTTTTTGTAGTAGATGTTTTGACCGTCAATCTTTATTTGCTTGGTAGCACATACATATATAAATACACATATGTACACAAACAACTCTCATACAACGTTCCCGCGAGATCTTGATCGTGATAGCTGATTGGAACGCAACTCCGCCGAAGCCGCAGCACTGGCCAAAAACCCTGTTCAAGTGTGACAATATGACAAGCCATCAATTGCCTGCGACGATAACGTTTTATCGAAGACAGAGACAGTTGGGGTATGAGCAGCAGTTCAAGTAATAAAAAAACTTAGATGTACACATGAAGGTGAATCTGTACAGGTTGGCGCAAGGCGACATACCCCAGTTTCAATGTATTGGCGACTATTAGCTATTCCGGCGGGGAATAATTGTAATAGAGTTTTCTGATCTCTATCAACTTCATCGAAATTCACAGGCAAATTCCGATTAAATCGATTAATTTTTCTCATAATCTATTACATTTCTCCTGTCGGCAGTTCCGTCGGAATATCTGATAGACCCCATTTTGTTTTTGTAATTCATAGGCTACGCTCCCACTTCCACCGATTTCTCTCGTCCGACAGCAAACACACAAACATTAGCATTCCGGTTAAACAAAACGTGCTCGAATTTGTCGGTCGTGTCGGACGAGAAAAACCGGTGGCAGTGTGAATCGAAAGCACAATAAGGTCCACTTTCCACCATGGTACATCTACACCAGACAGCTGTTTGATCACTGACATTTTATACTCAGGTATGAGATAGTGAGGCATCAGAATGCTGATAAGATTTCTATGGCGCTTGTGAAAAATCCGATCACAACATTCCTGTGCGTGTGAGATTGCATTTCACAATTCTGCTATCTCTCGCTCTCAGGAATTTTTTTTGAGGCGCGGTTCGTTCCAATTCGTGCATATCATTTTATTCACCACTTAAACTGCTAAAGTCTGGTAACATACAATTTGAAAAATAAAATGTTCACCACGAAACCGCGAAGGGGCAAAACGGCGATAGATGAACAGGCAAAAGCATGATCCAATCCGGTTAAACAAAACGTGATCGAGTTTGTCGGTCGTGTCGGACGAGAAAAACCGGTGGTAGTGGGAGCCGTAGGCTGCCTGTCGAAAGCACAATAAGGGCCACTTTCCACCATGGTACATCTACACCAGACAGCTGTTTGATCACTGACATTTTATACTCAGGTATGAGATAGTGAGGCATCAGAATGCTGATAAGATTTCTATGGCGCTTGTGAAAAATCCGATCACAACATTCGGTAATTGTTTCCTTTAGGAGACAACTGCTAAAACACGTCCTATATTATCTTTTCAATTTTTTGTTTCAGTGAAAAGTTATTCGCAAAAAACTAAAAAATTACCCAGGTCCGATCCCAAATAGGGGGCTTGATTCAAGGTATTTATGTGCAGAACACCTTTCTGCGTAGGCGGCCTTCGGCCGCGCTTAAAAAAAATAACCCTTAGCCGGTCCAACACCGGCTACGCGGTCCACAGTATTTCAGCGCAGAACACACTTTTTGCATTTTTCGGTCCACCCTAATATGTGATTACAACAACCACATTAAAATGACAGAAAATTTTCAACTTTGATTGCAAATACCTCTTCACTGAAACAAAAACTTGAAAATTCGCTTCCGGATTATTGTTACCGAGGTCAAAACGCGTCTTTTGATACCTTTCCCGATAATATAGGACGTGTTTTAGCAGTTGTCTCCTAAAGGAAACAATTACCCAACATCCCTGTGCGTGTGAGATTGCATTTCACAATTCTGCTATCTGTCGCTCTCAGGAATTTTTTTTGAGGCGCGGTTCGTTCCAATTTGTGTATATCATTTTATTCACCACTTAAACTGCTAAAGTCTGGTAACATACAATTTGAAAAATAAAATGTTCACCACGAAACCGCAAAGGGGAAAAACGGCGATAGATGAACAGGCAAAGGGCAATGTTATTTGTGTAACATTCAGTTTGAAAAGAGATTTGGCCAAGTAAAGTTATATTTATTTGTAAACTGTGAAATTCCTTACAGTTTTGGAATCTTTATTGAAAAGAAAGAAATCCTTTCTTGAAGTACAAAGGTATTTAACTAGAAAATCTTTCGAAAAACAGCTTATGAATGTGGATTTATGTATGTAGCTTGCTTCACTCATAAAATTCAAGACAAATTGAATTTCATTTCTTTGGAGCTAACAAAACAACCCGAAAGAATACAAAGAAATGAGAAGTAGAAATTAGCAAACAATTACGTGGAAAATCGATAAAAATAGAATCAAATCGGAAATCAAAAACGAAAACAAACAAAAAAGGTAGGAGGCGACGATTGAAGGGGTATAACAAAACATAAATAAAGGCACGAAACAAAAAAAAACATTGCATTTATAATTGTTTGGCGATTTTGGTTTTGAGAAGGGATCAGAATTAAAAAAAATTGCAAAACTTGCACTGTATACATCGTGTTATATACCAGTAATTTGTTAAAAGTTCTTTTTTTGGGCTTTGTTGAAAGACGAAGCGCGTGAAAATCATTTGACTGGGTTGATAAGGGCTATCATAGGGGAAAACTACAAACAGCTGATCCCTGTGCTGAAGAGAAGGGGAAGCAACCTTTCCCCAACGCCCGGCAAGAAAGCGAATTACAAAAAAAAAAACTCAGCCGTAAAAAGCAAAGCAAAAGGTGTTAAGTTATAAACAAGAAGCTAAAAACAATTGGAAAACTCAAATCTTCTGGGAAGAACTTTTAAGGAAGTAAAAAATAAGCTACAATAAAAAATTCATTCAACTCTTCCAAAAATGTGTTATTGTATCTTTACAAATCGATAAACTGCAGACAACCACTGAATATAAACCGGGCAATAGGCAAAGTACAACAACAAACGATAGAACATATTGTAATCGTTAATAAATAACATACAAATATTAAAAAAGCTAAATAATTTCCAATATTCATACAAGAACTAAGTGTAAAGTAGTATGGGCACAGAAACAAAACTAAATAGCCATAAGGACAACACCACAACAACGACTGACAGTAGTATATCGCATCCGAAAGTGGGTCTCAATGGTTCATCGTCAACAGCATTAAGTCTAGCTATCGATGTTGATGGCGCTAGTGGAGTTAGTCAAAAGTTGTATGCCACAAATGGCTCTCAGAGTGATGCATTAAACTGCCAGCAAAAACAAAGCGCTATTTGGAACGATAGCAATACTAAACAAACGGCTGTCACTCCAGTTTTTGTACCTATACATATTGGTGAAGACGTAATTAGCGGTGCCAAAGAGATACTTAAAGTGATCCGACCACATTGGAAACTCAGTAATGTACAATTTAAAGTAAGTATTTAGTATCAAGAAAAGTAGTCATAGCATGATCAGTTGAAAAAGTGTAAAGGTCGAACTTACATTACGGTGTAAGCTACGGTTAGATTACGTGTATTGGTTAAGTGTATTACTTTCTTATCATGTTTGTGTGGCGACAAAACACTCGCTGAATGTTTAGGGATAATTGCCAGTGTGGACGGATATTTGAGATCTGACCACATGTGGTACAAGCCCGGCTGCCGCGGAACCGAATTCTTTGCCACCATTGTCTAACGGATTTCAGCATCCTCCGAAGTGGCCGACAATCATGCAAGTGCACTTCCAACAATGGAATACCAAATTTAAAAAATGTATGGCACGGCAAACTATCCACCTGGTCACGGCTGCATTCGCGAAAAGTGGTTCGCCAACTTGATGCTGTATAATTTTCCATATATATTCAGCTGTACAAATATTTTTAATATGTATAACACTTCTGTTAGGTGTTTTCTGTGGTAAATTTAATTATCGTTAAAAACCCCTGCGGGTTAGGGGCTTAGAATATGCCCGAGGTAGGCATACCGGTCGTAAGAGGCGACTAATATGCTCAAAGGTAATGACGTGCAACTCGATGGTTGATCTACGGATATGATGCCTCTCACCTCTCATTACCCATCTCTCTTTCCTTACGGAAGGAGGGGTGACATGACCTAGAAGGTTCCACTGGTCATAAATCGCTACCACGACAGTCGGGCAGTACCGCAAGGGAGTACCGGAGCGTACCGGATTCATATCCGGCCAAGGACTGTCAGTTCGAGAGCACTCCCCAAAACCTTCAGGGAGTGTTTTTGTCGTTACAACAACAACAACAACAACCAAGATGAAAAGTAATGTCATTAACTTTAAGGGGGTATAATTACAGTCCTAACTCAGAAAGACGAATTTTTTTACAAAATCGGCTTACTAAGGTCAGATAAACCTTAATGTTATTCAGTGGAACTTTTTTTACCTTTTTTTCGCCGCACGCTTTAAACCAGATGAAAAAGCTATTTCTGTAGCAATAAGGGAAAACTGCCAAAGTAACTTTTACGAGTTTTTCGGTAGAGCGCTTTGAAAGTTGAAATTGTAGTGTAAATGTATGAAATATATATATAGATTTTTGTCCATAAAATCCACAATTTTTTAGCAAAAGCCTCGAAAACTTGTGTAATCAGAGATTTGTGTGCGGAGAAAACCATGTTGGTTGGTAGTATCTCCTTTTTCTCCTATCTTAAATTTGGCGTTTGGTGCTTATTGCCACAGATTTATAAGTTTTATGTATACTGGATTTATATTGGTATGTATACAGTACCTGGGTGACCGAGCCTTGCTAAGTATTTTTAAATTTGTCGCATAATCTTACTTACCAAGAGCATAAATTTCCAAAATAGATCTCCAAAATATCGAACACTAACCACAAAAAATCACTTAAGCCTGTTTGGCGGTTAGGGCTCGATGGTTCGACAAAAATTTTCTGTTTTAAATGTTTTAAATTTAGGAAAATAACTTTCGAAAGGAAAGGAGTTCCTTCTTATATCGAGAACGAAAGGAGTTTTTACGGACTTGCTACCTATCACATTTTTTTTAAAAGAATTGAAATATGCCAATATGGGTTTCAAACGAAAGGTATTTTCCTTTATTCAAGTATCTCGAGATGCCACGAAATTATGTCCACATGCGCACTCGAAATTTCATCCAAATGCAGTCAGGTGGCAATCCTACTTAAAAATATTCTGGTTGGTATACGGCCTCAAATACCTTTCCTTTTGATACCCATATTGCCATATATTGCTTAATATTAAAAAAAAATTCGGAAAGGTGGCAACCCTCTAAGCTTCCTTTATTGGCAACATCCAAGTAGAAAATCTTAGAAGGAAGCATACTATCCATCTATCAAATTTCATCGAAATCAGTTTAGCCGTTCCCGAGATAGTGGTCGATATCTGAAGGAATAAATAAAATGCGGTCAGGTGGCAACCCTACTCGAAAATACTTTGGTTGGTATACGGCCTAAAATACCTATCATTTGATACCCATATTCCCATATATTGCTTAATATTTAAAAAAAAATTATGTAGGTGGCAACCCCGTGAACCACCCCAAGTGGCAACACCAAAGTAGAAAATCTTAAAACAAAGGATACTACCCATATACCAAATTTCATCCAAATCGGTTAAGTCGTTCCTGAGATAGTAGTGGATATACAAATATACAAGAATAACTCTTTTAAGTTATAAGATATATATTGTACATCAAGGAAATAAGCTGTTCAAACAAGCATATTAGCTGGGTTTGGTATCAAAACTTGCAAACACTTGCAAAGAACTGTCAGTAAAGTGAGAATGACGTAAAACTCTCTCGAAACGCCAAAAGTAAAAAGTTTTCGCCGAACAGGAGTCAGTAAAAACTTGCAAGAAAAACAGCTGTTGCTGTTTTAATTGGTTAATAGTTCAAATTTAAAAATGTTTGTTGTTGCTTTCCTATGTCACGATCAGCTGTTTTTCACTTACAAGTCTTACTGAGTGAAATTCCCCCAGCAGAAACTTGCAACTCTCTCTCTCAATGAAATGTCAAAATGCGCTCTCTCGCTGCAAATGTTTTGTATCACCGGACACTTTCCAGTAAAAATTGTATCCTTACCGAACACAACTATTTTATATTAGTATAAAAATACTTGGTATGTACTCAACATGGCATTTAAAGCATTTGGTAGTGATTTTTAAAATTCAAATTCCAGTGGGCTTGTTTTCTCCTATGGTTTAATAAGATGGTTCAGTCGACCGTAACGAGTGTATACTTTTTTATTATTATTATTGTAGCAGTACTTCGCACCTGCTTAGTCACGCATCCATTCGTCGAATGGGACATGATGGATCAAACAGGATTATACTGATGCTAACAGTCTTTCGGCAGATAGGAGTCCGGTAGGTACCTGCGCACCTAGCCTGACTGCCGACGAAAACACTCCCTAAAGGTTTGGATGAGTGTTGCTGATGTTGACAGTCCTTTGCTGGATTTTATTTCGGTAAGCTCCAGTACTAACACTTTGCGATACCAGCCCGACAGTCGTTGGAATAATTTGATATGTCTAGTGCAACCTTCTAGGTCATGTCACCCACTCCTATCGTGAAAAAGATAAGGTTGATCGGGCGTGACTTAATTAATTTATATTTTATCCTGAAAAATTTGGCATATATAAGCCGATATATCTAACTCGAATCTTTTACGAGTATGTGTAGCACTACTAGATATAAAAACACGTAGCCGATGAATTTTTATTCGGTATATCTAGCTTATTTTCCCTCAAATACACCAAACTTCACCTCATCTGATGTCATTGCGAATGTTTCTGGTATTAATACGGATATGTTAAACCTTAAAGAGCCTGATTTTTGTGTTTCGAGCACTTATTGGCAAGAGTGTGTCAGTTACAAAAAGTGCTAGATATAACACCTTGTGTGCTAATTTACAGTTAAAACTCTGACAACACTGCTTTGACTATAAAAGTTATCATTGTGCCGGATTAAGAAGGTTGTTTTTTGATAAAACGTAACTTGAATTCTCAGTGACTTCGGTGTTGTACTAGGTATTTACGTCACATGACTACAATTTATACAGTAAGAGATAGTATATGAATAAGCACAAAATGAGATGTGCGCAATTATTAAAAGTATTTTATAGCACTCATATGCATACTTGTGTACATTAGACTGACCTTTAAAAATTATTTTAAACCGCTGGGATTCCCTTTTACCTAAATATTTAAAATATAAAATTTATTGAAGATAAAATAAGATCTAGAGGCCGCGCACAATCGGAACAGTGTGACGATAATGAATATATAGTCGTTTAAAAGTTTGTTTTACTCTTAATCCCTGTAACGATAGTTTTACAATAAGTTTACTATTATTTCTATTTCCAATTGAAATTTCCTTTCTAAAAAGCTGATTTAGTCCAAAATCAATAGGTAACTACAAATGTTACAGAAGTTACACAAACTTGATTTAGTTCGTATTTCATTGTTCGTTCTCCTACTCACACAGACTTTTTGAATTAAAAATAATAGGTCTGTTCAATAAGAAAAAAATATCACTGGAAGTTACGAATTCTTACTAGCATTAGACTGGCCTTTAAAAATTATTTTAAACCGCTGGGATTCCCTTTTACCTAAATATTTAAAATATAAAATTTGTTGAAGGTAAAATAAGATTTAGTGGCCGCGCACAATCGCAACAGTATGACTAATGATTTTTTTTACAATAAGTTTACTATTATTTCTATTTCCAATTGAAATTTCCTTTCTAAAAAGCTGTTTTAGTCCAAAATCAGTAGGTAACTACAATTGTTACAGAAGTCACACAGACTTTTTGAATTGAAAAAATAGGTCTGTTCAATAACTAAAATAGAGTGGAAGTTATTGCGCTAGAGCTGTTGGCGCAATTGCCTAGCGGAGCACAATATTACCACCCTCAAAAATTAACAAATCCAAAATTTTAGATTTTGGTCAATCAAGGCCGGCAGAGACACGACGACAGTCGAATGGAAGTAGGTGTGACACAAGGACGTAGCGCAGTGCCAGAAGGACAAGTGGTTATTTTTTAAATTAATTTTTGAAATATTCAATCGTTTTTTTCTTACCAATTCTTGTTCATTTACTAGGTCTGTTCAGTAACAAAAAATTATATTCTTACTAACTTTTTTTCTCAAGTGTTCATTAACTCAAAAAATGTGTAAGAGACAAACAAATCGAGAGCGTAAGAGTTTAAGAGACTTACCAATCTTTACTGGTACATTTTTTGCTTGTAAAAATTTGTAAACTCAAAGAATTCCCTGTCAAACTCAAAATTAAATAAAATTAATAAATATTTTAATTTAAAAAAAATTTTATAAATTTTAACTTTACATAAGGTCTGTTCAATAACAAAAAATTATTACTGTAAGTTACGAATTCTTACTAACTTTATCTGTCAAGTGTTCATTAACTCGAGAGCGTAAGAGTTTGAGAGGCTTGCTAATCTTTACTGGTAAATTTCTTGCTAGTAAAAATTTATAGACTAAAGAATTCGCTGTCAAACTCAAACTGAAATAAAATTAATAAATATATTTTTTTTTATATTTCAAAAAATAAAATAAATTTAACATAAATAGAAAGATAAGGGAAAATAGAACCCCTTCAATGCGTAAGTACTAAACTATGTAATACAATTCAGTTTTGTTTTAACATCTTTACATGCTTGTTGGCAGAGGGACGCTCTTCTCTCGATACGTTTAGTCCAGCGTTTCTTTGCAAATTTGTATTCTGTCCAAATAATAATTTTTCAAGGCTCTCCAAATCGCGAATCTCTTACCGTCCAGCCAATTCTTCAGGTTTGGATACAGGAAATATTCGAAGGGAGCTAATCCTGGAGCCTATGCTGGGTGAGGTACACTTCTTAACCCAATTTATGAATGTTTGCTATGGTGACCACACGTCCACACAGGTCGTCCATTGTCATGATAGAACAGAAATATCGAAAGGTTCTTAGTCGTCGCCGGTGATTGTTTTACCCTTTGTAAGGTAATAAATATAACCTTGTTGGCTAACAAGTTTGATTTTTCGTTAGTTTCTAGTGCCACGTTTTTTTTCATGTCAAAATATTAATTTAAGATGTGATGTATTCGCTAAATTTAGATGAATTTGGGCTCCATGTATTTTATCAACAATTTCTGGCGTGTATACTTCTTTTAGGCGACCTCAATGGTCGGCGTCACTTGCGGTCGTACGACTACAATGGAAGTCAGTAAACCATTTTTTAACTATTGAAACTAATGTGGGCGAAGTTCCCATATTACTTATGGTTTTCCTTGCATCATGCTTCATTAGCACACGAAACTAAACTTAAAATTTCTGGTCGCTCAATTCCAAAGTCACGGAGTTATCATAACTACTCTCAAACCATCCAATCGCTCTATTAATATAAACAAATCTGTGTTAATGAAAAAAAAGAGACGCTAATTAACTGATATGCTCGATGAAGACTTAACAGCACCAATCAAAATTTTAATTTATCACTACGTTTCTAATCTTATTTTCATTAAAAATGATTTGTTCCTACGAAGTATGTACTCTTAACCAAATTAAATGGCGTTCATCACAAGCTTTCCATCAAGCATTATATACACAGCTGCTCATTCTTATCGATCAGTAAAAAATATTAAAATTTCTATGAATTATCTCAGTAATCTGATGCAGACTTAGCAACGATTTATTGCTGCCATTCCATGTGTTAACGGGACCTATTTAAATAAATAACAGGTAAGGAAGTCTAAGTTCGGGTGGAACCGAACATTATATACCTAGTAGTGATCTATTATGGCATACCAATTTACGCAGGTCTATTTTAATACTTTTCAGTTCGTATTATAAAGCCAGCTGATTGTTTAAAAAAAACACTTCTGTTATGAATTTTGAGTGGTAAATTAGTTTATTTGTATATAAATAGCTTTCCTACCAACCACTGCTAACCACATTTTCCCAAAATACCAATACATGCACATTTTATGTTTGAAAAATATCCTAAATATTGGAAATACAGCAGCTGCTTTCAAAACGAAAATATGGAATGAAAATCAAAAAAGATATATAACTTCCCCATTGCAGTGGGGTATTAACTACTTGCCCAGATATTTTGCTTGTGTGTTATCCGATTTGCCTAATTTTTGGCAGGAGTATACTACATACTATTGAGAAGCAGCTGAAATTACAAGCAATAGTCTTTAAATATAGCAGAATTTTTATGCTGAAAAGTGGGCGGCGCCACGCCTACTTCCCCAAAATCCACAAAATTTTGTTTCGGTCGTGTTTTGTTACAAAAGGTTTTTATGTTTGCAAGATCTTATTGATATAGCTTGCATAGTTATAGAAATATCGCGTTTCACATTTTACAAACAAATTTTTGATAACTCTGTTAAAAAACTGGGCGTGGTCGTGGATCGATTTCGCCCATATTTACAACAAACAGTTTCCTTTATATATTCAAAATTTTTGCCAAATATCGTTTCGATAAATCAATTTTTACGGAAGTTATGGTATAAAAAGTTTTGTGGAATAATCCACTATAAAAAAGGCGGAGCTACGCCCATTTTCGAAAATTTATATTTTTTGAATTTCCGCTTTTACGAACACTTTGAAAGTGAAATAGGAATGATATAAAGCTATTTTACGCAAAGTTATTGCCTATTAAATATATCTATGATCCTTTAAAATCTTGGCTTGGACCTTAACCGATTTCGCCCGTTTTATCCCGGAACATTCCGTGTATTCATAGAAATCTGTGTGCTGAATTTCGTTTCGATATCTTGAACGGTTTTTGATTTATGATTAATAATATTTCTAAATTTGTCTAATAGAAAATGACGAAAGGAAGTAACCCCTGCGGGTTAGGGGTTTAGAATATGGTAGGCATACCGGTCGTAAGAGGCGACTAATATGCACAAAGGTAATGACGTGGAACTCGATGGTTGATCTATGGATATGATGCCTCTCACCTCTCATTACCCATCTTATCCTTCCTTACGGAAGGAGGGTGACATGACCTAGAAGGTATCACTGGTCATAAATCGCTACCACGACAGTCGGGCAGTACCGCAAGGGAGTACCGGAGCGTACCGGGTTCAAATCCGGCCAAGGACTGTTAATTCGACAACACTCCCCAAAGCCGTTTTTTTTTCAAACCCCGTCTTTAGGAGCATATAGGAATTTAGGTTTATTTGGACCTAGAAGATTCTAAAAGTTGTAAGCGCTTCGGCATGCCAAACATGTTTTCCTATTAATTTTTGTTACATTTTTTATAAATAAATAAAATTTTGAAAGTTTATTTGACAATATTTTCTTTCAAAGTTTTTCACCTTTTGTATGATGAACTGAAAAATGATATCTATTGAACTATAACAATTGTTTGGTATAACCATAGTGTAATCAACAAGGTGAAGTTAGTTGTCAGTTGTCTTGCTCGAATTTCTTCTTTGTTCTGTCATTCGGCTATCAGAAAATGTGGACCAAATGTATCCGCAAAAGTGTTGTTTTTTGTGTGCAATAATTACGTTTTCGTACATAAATTTACTACTATTTTTTATATAAATTTACGAAGGTCAACGGAAGCAAAGTTCAGCAAAATCATATCGTGGAAGATATTTTCGCGTAAAAAGTCGATTTATCTTTACAGATATCCTTCAATGAAATCACAAAACTATAGGCTTATGTAAGTTTTTAAAGAGTTTTCACCTAATACAGTAACTGACAGATCACTATAATAAGGCCTGTGTAAAATCAATACTTTCATTTTTGATATCGCTATGAAATAAGTTCAATTTGTTTCCAAAAAAATGTATGTAGGCCTATAGAAAAGCAAATGGTTTTATCTCACAGGATCTAAACAGGGCAACGATTCCGATTCATATGCAACCAAAGAATATGATAGCCCTACCCTGCATCTTTGACGATGCACTTAACAGTACCTCACAAAGACAAAATTTTCAAACGACGCCTTATATATGAAAAACCTGATGTGAAAAGTGAGTCAGAAATATATTTTATCAATACGGCAAACAACCAAATAATTATAAAACAAACAAAAAAAGTAATAGTTTGATAAGGCAAGTGCCACAACTTTTATGGAGAAGCTTCTTTTCCAATTTGTGGTGGTATGTTCTTTAGTTTCCGCCAAAGATTGGAGCTAAATACAGTTTATTATCGATCCAGAACAAGATCTACCATCTTCGCAAACCTTTCTTGAAATTGTTTGAGTAAGAAGCCTCTGAAGAGCCTCTGTAAAGCTACTTATTTTAATTGTGAAATTTTCATACCAGAGGGAAAGGCAGGAAGCCATTCAAGAGTCGTAAAAGGTAGTAAAGTGCCAGTCAATGGCTTATCCATGGATGTGACCCATTTCACCTCTCACTATTGATCACCTGTTTATTCTTCACGTTAGATTTAAATAAAAAAAACCAGATTTCTGCCATTGTTAATGTTAGAAAGTAAATAAATTTTTTACTCCTCATGCGTACCTGGAAAATACACCTTTACCATTTCAGATAGCGTACGTTTTCTGTCTCTTTTTAGTTACTTCACCTTGTGATACCACTATTCGTTAGGAATAGGAATTTAAGTTTACTGATAGTGAAATTTCGTTTCCATTACTACTCCAAACTGATTTAAATACCTCAGTTAATTGATAATAAAACTCAACCTGATTCCATGCTCTTCAGTTCCATGTGGTTTACTTCCTTCTGCCCGTGCGTAGTTGTATTATTGGTGACTAATAGAACAGACAAATAGCTTCATTGGTCTAGGAGTTACAACGGGCCCTAAACTCGATTTTAAAACCCACATTGAATGTCACACAAAAACAACATGGATAAGGTTGTGTTGTCTTATGTTAAAGTTGGTCAAAGGAATTCAAGGAGTTTTTTCATGGAGAAACTTTTGAGAGGTATGGTTATTAGGCCATTTTTGCTTGTCACTATTATGTTTTAAGTCCCTTTTAGACCGTCGAAACATTTCCAAACAATTTTGTAAGTACTCACACATAGAACTTTAAATTTAATTTAAAAAAAATTACTTTTTTTTGCCTTATTGCCACAGATACATTAGAAAAGTGCGCATCTGTCCCAATAAACAATGAAGTAAACTAGTTTATTAAACAATATTTTCCACCCGTTGAATTCAATGTTTTCCAAACAAGTTTGTCACTAAAAAATTTCACAAACGTTTAAATATGTTTTCACAATTGTATGGTAGCTTTGGGGAATTAACTTTCTGCGAGGTGAACAGTTTGGCAATTTACAAAAAAATTGAGGAAATTGTCGAGATTCGAACCAGCAACCTTCGGAGCAAAGGTCTTGTTCATATTCATTAGGATACTGGCCCGTTTTCACCGCCGTTGCCTAAATTGGAGTTTTATCAATCAGTTTTCAACAAACTCTTACAGTACGTTGAATAAAACGTTAATTAAAAATTGTTTTCCAAACCTCATTTCCAACTATTTAAAAAAGGATCGCTTTCGTTGATTCGACAATTTTTTCCAAACGTTTAACAATGATTATAGTATACGTTTTCCAAAGGAAAAGCTTGCTAAAGTAAGTTTATCGTAAGCTTATAGTAAACGTATTTTGCTTATTGGGACATGTTTTCGAGTAAAAAATTTCTCTCCATACGGAAACACTTTTAAATAAAAAAAGTGAATATAAGTTTAAATAAAAACAGACGAATATTGTGAAAACTATATTTTTGTGATGTTCTATTGTCTTAGTACTTTTGCCCTAATAGAAACTGGTAAGTCTAGTAAAAACAAACAAACTGTTCCTTGTGTACATCTGTCGTCTCACAAAGAATCTAATTGTGAGACTTCAGTGCTTTGCTTACATTATGTCAGTTTCAATAAAATGTACGAGGTGTGTTCAAAAAGTATCGCGAATTTTGTGTTTTTTCAAAAATTATTTATTTATTCATGAATATCTATTTTGTCCCCTTCAAAGTAATCCCCATGAGATATTATACACTTGTGCCAACGGGTTTTCCAATCTTCGAAGCACTTCAAAAAATCATTTTTTTGTATCTTGTTCAGCTCCTCCTTCGATGCCGTCTTTATCTCGTCAAGAGAAGCGTAACGTCGTCCTTTCATGGGCCTCTTCAGTTTAGGGAACAAAAAAAAGTCACAGGGGGCCAGATCTGGGGAATACGGTAGCTGCAGCATCATTAGTGTGTTGTTTTTGGCCAAAAAGTCGCGCACAAGCAACGATGCGTGAGCAGGGGCGTTATCGTGGTGCAAAAGCCAATTTTTGTTCTTCCACAAATCCGGGCGTTTCTGGCGGATTGCTTCGCGCAAATTGCGCATAACTTGCAGGTAATATTCCTTATTGACCGTTCTTCCCTGTGGTAAGAACTCATGATGCACCACGCCCCTTCAATCGAAGAAAACTGTCAGCAAAACTTTCACATTCGACCGAACTTGGCGCGCTTTTTTCGGTCTTGGTTCGTGCGGCAGCTTCCATTGAGATGACTGAGCTTTGGTTTCCACGTCATAACCATAAACCCACGATTCGTCACCAGTTATGACCCTCTGGAGCAAATTTGGGTCGTCGCGGACAGAGTTTAACATCTCATTAGCAATGTTCATGCGATGCTGTTTTTGGTCACAATTGAGCAATTTTGGTACGAATTTCGCGTAAAAATCGAAGACGATCCAAAACACGTGCAAGCAAAGCAGCTGTCAAGAATTAACTGAACATTCAAAATGGCCGAGCTTGTCGGCATAAGTGAGAGACATGAGTACCAACATAACGCCACAAAAAATTCGAAATTCGAATATACGTAACCAGCGAAAATTCAAAATTCGCGATACTTTTTGAACACACCTCGTATAAATAAATAGACACAGTAGTACCAAATGATTTCGCCATGAAATAAATAAATTATCGCTCATTATCGATCGCGTGCTATACTGCCTACATTGTTTCTCTATACAGATGATTCTTTAATTGTTATATGATTTTTTTTATATTCTTTAGCCGCTGTTTTTCCTTGATTTTCATGTTTCGCTGGCCAAATTTGTCATTAAATTTTGATCATCCAACCAGGGATAACTGACGCCAATTAAAAATACCTAGCGGGCCTAAAGTGGCTGTCCAGAGGTGCACAGGCCCTGAATGGTTATCATTACTTAATAAATGTGTTTCGCGATTTCAAAAACCTATACAATTGTGAGGAACTTATACCCTTAAGTCCAAACAGTCTTCTGAGCAATAATTTACCCTACTGTAATTTACGATATCCGATTAGTTAAAATAAATGTGTGTAAGGATATTAAAAACAAACCAAAAACGGTGCTATTGTTAAAGGTCTACGACTAAAAAGACTAGTGTACATCTTCTTTAAAATGAAGAGGGCAACAGCAACTTATTGATGATATCTGTTCGGAAAGTAGTTCAGATTCAGTGGTTTCAACAAATAATGAGATTTGCGACAGCGGCTTTACGGACAGCCTCAAAAATTACAAAATTACTGCAGACGTTGTTTTACCGGTCTATTCTGAGCGTAACCGGCAATTTTGTACCTGGAAGATCATCTAACCGAAAATCGTAACCATCGGTAATGCAGTCCTTGTAACCGCGATTCTGGCGTACATGGAAATGCAAAATGCGCAATAGAGAATAAAACGCAAATGCGTACGAAACTTCCTGTGCTAATATTGTAAATTAATTCTTGTTAACTTGTATGTGTAATAAATGTTCCTATTTTATAAGACCCGTTCCGCCTGTAGGAGTTGTATTTATAAATCCCTTACGAGTTCCTAAGATACACCCTTCGATCAGAACTCCATAGGTTACATGTACATTTGTAGCTCTAATACGAGTATAACTGATTCATAACTCCCTAGAACGCTTACTCAAAGTGACCATAAATTCTACGAGTTTCCCTGAAAAAATTATACAAATCAATTATTATATACATATTCCATTTTAGGATCCATCCGTCAGTCTAAGCCTGAACGCGTTCCAGACTTCACATCGTTTTTAACTAAATCATTACGGTACCATATTTTGATTAACATGAGCTGAAAATGCCTCCAGAGACACTGATTAAACGTTTATTTCATTTTAGCTCTAAGGTGGTCATGCATTAATGATCTGACTATTTTATTTAAATTTTGATAAATTTGTTATTTATTTTTACATAATGAGTATAAGCTTGCAAATTAGTTTCTTTCCCCTCGATAAGTACCTAGTCTTTATTATTTCCAAGGCTAGATATTTGCTTGTATTGCTATATTTGCATCAACATTCACATTTATAATTTGCAATACGTTAAATGCCAACACGCTCCAACTTCAGGCAATTGCACTTGCCATGAGAAGGTTTAAAAGCTTTGCAATAAAACAATCCCTACCCCATTGGTTCACACGTACAATCTTTTGTCACCGTTTGTAAAAAACACTTAGTATTTTAACGTGTTGAACTAAAGTAGGAAATAGCTGAATAGCTGAGTAGTTGAAAAATCCGACAGACCTAATATAGGTCATTTCTAGTGATGTGTTGACCGTTATGCAAACTTAGCTTTAAAAATAATAATGTTTATACCTAGTAGTGCTACGCACACAAGGTATATTAACTTTAGTCGCCTAACGGCAGTACGTAACGGCATAAACGGATCGAGATAGATATTGACTTATACATATCAAAATGTTCAGGACGAAAAGAGAAATTGATTAAGCCATGTCCGTGCCTCCGTCCGTCTGTGAACACGATAACTTGAGTAAATTTTGAGATATCTTAATGAAATTTGGTATGCAGGTTCCTTGGCACTCATCTCCGAGCGCTATTTAAAATGGGCAAAATCGGACAATAGCCACGCCCACTTTTTATACATAGAATATTTTTGAAAACACAAAAAAAGTGATTACTCAGTACATAATACACCTATAAGGACAAAATTTGGTGAATACATTGAGATTGAGGCATATAATAAATTTGTCAAGAAATTTTTGAAAATGGGCGTGGAACCGCCCACTTTTGATTAAGTCAAATTTAGAAATAATATTAATCATAAATCAAAAACCGTTCAAGATATCGAAACGAAATTCAGCACGCAGGTTTCCAGGTATGCAAGGAATATTTCTGGAAAAAATGGGCGGGATCGGTTAAGGTCTACGCCCACTTTTATATGAACAATTTTGAAGAGGATCGTAGATATATTAAATAGGCAATAACTTTGCGTAAAATAGCTTTACATCATTTATATTTCATTTTTAAAGTTTCCGTAAACAAAGAAATCGAAAAACTTAAAATTTTCGAAAATGGGCGCTGCCCCTCCTCTTTTATAGTGGACTATTCCACAAAAATTTTTATGCCATAACTCCGCCAAAAATTGACTTGTCGAAACGAAATTTGGTGATAATGTTCTATATATAAAGGTAACTGTTTGTTGTAAAATTGGGCGAAATCGGTTAATGTCCACGCCCAGTTTTTTAACATAGTTCTGAAAATTTTTTTTTTTAATTTAAAAAGCGATATTTCTAAAACTAAGCAAGTTATATCAATTAGATTTTGCACACATAATAATCTTTTTAAGAAAAACTCGGGCGCAAAAAAAATTTTGTCAATTTTGAAGAAGTAGGCGTGGCGCCGCCCACTTTTCAGCATAAAATTTCTGCTATTTTCAAAGGCAATCGCTTATAATTCAATGTTGACATTTCAATGAAAATTGGTCAGCTGCTTCTTAGTAGTATGTATTATACTCCTGCCAAAAATTAGCCAAATCGGAAAACACAAAAGCAAAATATTCGGGCACGTATTAATAGCCCACTGCAATAGCGAAGTTATATATCTTTTTTGATTTCCATACCTTTCAAAAACATTAAATGTATGTATGAGAACAAGAAGAGAAAAGTTCACTGAAATGATCAGCACGATGAGTGGAGTCGATTTAGCCATGCCCGTCTCTTCGTCCGTCTTTGAACGCAAACTAGTCTCTCAGTTTTACAAAAGAATGCTGAAATTCGTTGTTTGCTTTCGCCATTTTATAATATACTAGCAAACCCGGTAGGCGTTGTTTTGACGTTTTAATACATAGAACACATCTATGTATAAAATGTCATTAACTTGAACCAAATAAACTCCTAACTATACCGAACTGCAGCTTTATATAACCTGGGGGCTTTTGCAACAGCTATATACAGACTGTGTCGTGCCCAGCGAACTCCTGAACCTATCGTGAAAGCTCGAGAGCAAAACAAAACACAAAATATGTGGGCGCCCACTTTTGAAAAATTATGTAGATATTGACAAAGTGAGACATATATTCAATTATTTAGACCAAAAAAGTTCGGAGCTATGACGAATTGAAACTTTATATAGCCTGGGGGCGTGGCTCCGCCTACTTTTCCAAAACTATATACAGGGTGGCGCAAAAGTAATCCTCCTATCAGAAAATGCTATAAATTTTGCGATTGGCCCCTAAAGTCAGTTCTGTTTTGACATTTGTGTAGTAAACACATGCGAAATACACGTTAATAAACAATGTTACGCTACACTGCTCCAGAACGCGGAATATCGGTCGGGGCCAAACGGTTACTGTGAATGGTGAGCGCTACAGAGCAATGATCAACGAGTTCTTTTTGCCGCAACTTGATGAATTGGGATTGGAAAACATGTGGTTCCAACAAGACGGTGCAACAGCACACACTGCACGTGCCACAACCGATATGCTGAACATCGGAAGCTTACTTTTGCGCCACCTGTTATTGTCTATGCTGTACCCAGTAAACCCAAGTATATATTGTGAAAATTTCATAAAGATCGGTTGAGTTCTTTGGCGCCTATGAAAGACACCCTTTTTTATATCTATTTTTGTTACGCACACAAGGTATATTACTTTATTCGGCATAAATGAATCGAGATATATATTTATTAATGTATATCAAAACGTTCAGAAGGAAAAATAAAATATCCGGGTAAGTAGTTAATACTCCACTGCAAAAGCGAAGTTGTATATCTTTTTTGATTTTCATACCTTTCATAAACATTAGATGTATCTAAGTATGAGAAGAAGAAGAGAAAAGTTCACTTAAATGATCAGCACGATGAGCTGAGTCGATGTAGGCATGTCCGTCTCTCGATACGTCTTTCTGTCTGTCTGTTTGAACGCAAATACGAACTGAAAGTATTAAAATAGACCTGCGTAAATTGGGATGACATAATAGATCACTACTAGGTATATAATGTTCGGTCGCACCCGAACTTAGACTTCCTTACTTGTTGCCTTTAAAAACTTCATGAAACCACCAAGGTCTCAAGGGAAAAAACTATTTTTTGTTAACTTTGTAAAACGGTTAACACCATTTTCTTCAGCGTATCCGACTTATATAGAAATTCCCTACCGCCTATCTGTCGGATGAAAAAAACTTGAAAAAAACTACAACATTTGTGCCACCAGTTGACTACCGGTGATTCAAGGCATATATGTCCAAATAAAGTTAATTTTTTTTTTAATTTTCTATCTTAGTCTTATCCTGCGTCTCTTTCTGCAATTCGGTAAATATAGGAACTCGACTCAGGCCGCATGCGCAGACATATTGAACACACTATAAAAAGCCTGATGGAACACCCTATGAGCCATGTTTGTTCGACGACATATCGCACTTGCCTGTTTTATAACCAGTTGTGATTCAAGAAATTTATTTAGACTTATATAAAAACAAGTAAGGAGGTCTAAGTTCGGGTGGAACCAAACATTAAATACCCAGCTGTGTAAAAGTGGTCGTAGTAAATTGTTAAATTGTTGTAGAGTTATGACCTATAGGGGGTTTACACTTTTTCTTCTACCATATGGGCAATCTTATAAATAAAAATGAATGTGTGTCTGTGTGCCTTGCGTCCAAAGTACTTAACCGATCTTTATGGAATTTTCACAGTATATTCTTGGGTTCACTAGTTATAGTATAGGCTATATATAATTTTGGAAAAGTGGGCGGTGATACACCCCCAGGCTATATAAAATTTCAATCTTGTATAGGCGTCCAAGGTACTTAACCGATCTTTATGAAATTTTCACAGTCGATTTACATTTTGTTCATTTATACTTGGGCGGTGCCACGCCCATTTTCCAAAATTAAAAAAAAAAATTTATAAGATCATTAGGTCATTGTAATTACGAAATTCTAACATTCTATCTGCATCAGTGAAGGAGATATGGCATCTTCCGGTTTCCTACCCCTCTTTTAGAAAACTTTGGTCCAAAAGTGGGCGCGGTCGTCCACCTATTTTACTTATTTTTCGTGGGCGTACTCTAGATGTTTATAGTATACCTGGTATCAAGTTTCGTAATTCTATATTGCACCGTTCTGAAGTTATTAACAGTCGAATTTGAAGTTTGCTTGACTTATAAGTAGGTGGTGCCACACCCACTTTCCAAAATTTTGCAAAAGTGGTATAAAGAAAAAGAAAATTGAGGTATCTGCAAAATTATGTCAGTCTACCTGTATCAGTCATTGAGATATGGGCAGATCAGTATTTCTACCTCCTTTCCATATAACTTTTATGAGAACGTAGGCGTGGTCGAAAAGCGATTTCGCTTATTTTCTGTGGGTGCATTTATCACAGCAATAGTACGTCTCCTACGAAATGACGTTATACTAGCGAAAACGGTTCTGAAGTTATTAACAGTCAAAGTTTGAAAATTTCTTCACTCATATGTGGGTGATGCCACTCCCCTCTTCCAAAAATTTGATGAAATCGTCATTGGGACAACCAAATTAATAAATCTAGCAAATATCATCATTGGAGCTGCTTTTATTATTGAATTAACCCATTTTATACGTTTTTCGAAATTTTCGATGTCGAAAAAGGGGCGTGGTTATGGTTCGATTTCGGCCATTTCAAATAGCAGCCTACCTCGGCCGGAAAGCAACCTGTGTGCCAAATTTCAATTAAATATCTAAATTTTTACTCAATTTATCGTGTTCACGGATAGACGGGCATGTCTTAATGGACTCGTCTGTTCATTCTAAGAACTTTGATATATGGAACTCCATATCTATCTCTATTATTTTGTTTATACGTTACAAACCACCGTTATATGACCAAAACTATAATACCCCGTTACTAGTACACGCTGGGTATTATTATCAGCATCAAAAAAGGAAATCGATTGATTGTTGAAGACTTTAAAAGCTAGAACTCAAAAACTGTTGGGGATTCATATACGAATTTAGGAGGACATTTACCTTTGCGATTAGTTTACCCAAGAACACTTTTCTAAAAAAGTTTGTTCAAAAGGTCAGACTATAGAAACATTTTGGTAGTATGTACTAAAACCATTGGTCAATCAGGTCTAAGGGGAACTTCGTCAAGTTATGTGTACCATAAGATATACTTTGTATTATGCACATAAGTTATAAATTATTCGATTTAACCCTAACGTAGACTCCCTGCATCGGTCTGTCTGTTTGAACGCAAGCTGGTCCCTCAGTTTAGGAGATATTGCGCTGAAATTTGGTATGGGGCCGCTATTTTGTGATATAATAATCGTTTGTCGGAAACAACAACATCGGACCAATACAGCGCATAGCTCCCATACAATCGATTGTGCTGATAAACGGGTTTTAGTTTATAACTCTTGCAACTAAAAAGCTCCCATACAATCGATAGTTCCCATAAATGGGTTTTGGTCTATAACTTTTGAAATTAAAAAGCTAGGAACGTCGCTAGATCGGACCAATACAACGCATTGATCACATACAATTGATTGTTCCGATAAATGGGGGTTGGGCTAAAACTCTCGCACTTTAATAGCGAGGATCACAAAATTTGGCAGCAGAGTACTTATTACATATGTAATGTGTGTATGTGAAAATCATCAAGATTGGACCAATATATCGTATAGCCCCCACAAAACAAATTTTTTTGATAAACGGGGTTTGGGCTATGTATCTTATCTTACCCTGTTAGACCGTCAATTTTGCAGAGTTTGTACTTACTGTAAGGATCGCACACTTAAAACCGTGATGCGTAATCATGAAAGGTATAACGCCTTCGGCACAGCCAAAGACAGCGCTTTCCTTACTTGTTTATAATTATATTTCATCTCTGTAGCCAAGCTGTGCTGATATGCGGCCAGTATAATAAAATAGAAGATGATAGCGTATTACAAATAATATAATATTTGAGTGATCTTGGTGGAAACTGATTGAGTATTATCATTTTCCTCTTCTGATTAATCGAATCATTGATCGATTTATGACTTACCTATGTAATCTTTGTACATATATAATAAAATGTAAGGCATTAGTGGCAATATTAAGATGGCTCAAAATATTCCGTACACATTAGATATTATGACTTGCATTGCTATTTTGTTACAACAATGAATGCAACCTACAACCCATTAAATTTATTAACTAAGAGGTGTTGCAATCATCGGTAAACGAAACTAAATGAAATTTACCGAAATTTCATAAAATCACAAAATAATTCTTAGTAAGGTTGCTATGTAAGAAGGGAGAAATAGATATCGAAATTTCGAAAAACATATAAAACAAGATAATTTATTGACTGAGGCACATAAAATTGTAGTTAACCTTAATATAATTTTTTTAGGTAATTATTGCTAGTTCAGATAAAAAATAAACAACCCTTAAGCATTGGTATGATTTTCTGATCGCATCCCATTTTTGGTCGTGCTGACGTGGGCCTCAATCGTAGAACACTGTTTGGGAACCTATTAAATAGTCATTTTTAGCGTTTGAAAACTATAGGAACCTAATGCCGGAAGCTTGTCTTTAAAAGTTCGTATCATATCCAGTCTAATCTGATTTTATGATATGTACATATAAAACGATAAATGAAATTCACTGATTTAAATAACTTTGTTTGGCTGCACCAGTCACATTGGACTGATTAAGTGATTATTATTATTATTTCAAACCCAATGGAATTTTTATAGAATTCGTTTAACATTAAAGCGGAAACAGTTTCACATTGCGGTGCCAAAATTAAATTAGCGTTTTTGTAAATTTACGAGTTGTTTCTTTTGTTTTATTATATCGTGACAATGTCTCTAAATTAGCACAATTGAATTTGGTTTAATTTGTTTATGATAGAGCAGACGGAAGAATTGATTCAAATCGTAATGGGGTTGACACCACACGACAATGAGAAAGTGTCAACAAATTTGATTCTGACAAGGTTATAATATTAATCATTTGGTATTTTCCATATTTAAGTTCCACTTTTTGGGTGTTCGTTTGAATCAGTGGTTCTCAATATTTTAGTGAGATGGAATAGGTTCAAAATTCGAAACACATTGACATCAAAAGTTAGTAGGAATATTCATTTTCTTTCGACACTGCCCATACTTCCAAACCATAAATCGGGACAGGTCTGATGAGAGACTAAGGGAGTAATCGCAGGAATTTTGAATTTTAACTTTGTGAAAACCCCTTTAGATCTCAAAAGGATACTAAAAGGAAGTATAGAACTCTAAAATCTAAAACTTTTAAATATCAGTTGTATAAATCGGATTTCAAATAACAATGTTCAATTAAAAACCCATTTTGGCTGTTTTTGTAAGGCTCAAAAAACCCCCTCAACATAAGCTCAAAAAATTTATTAGCGGACTTTTGCAACTGTTTTTAAACCTTGCATGAACATGAGAGGTATTATAACTTTGGTCCGATGTTTGTAAGTGTGATAAGAAGAAAAGATAGACCCACCAATAAGTATACCGAAATGATCAGGGCGATGAGCTGAGCCGATATAGCCATGTCCGTCTGTCTGTTTGAACGCAAAGTAGTCCCTCAGTTTTAGAGTTATCTGGCTGAAAGTTGGTATGGGGCCGCCATTTTGTAATATATTAATCATTTGTCGAAACCAACAAGATCGGACCAATACAACGCATTTATCACATACAATCGATTGTTCCGATAAACGGGGTTTGGCCTGTAACTATTGCAATTTAATAGCGAGGAACACAAAATTTGGCAGCTACAGTACTTATTACATATGTAATATGCGTAGTGAAAATCATTAAGATGGGACGAGTATATCGTATAGCCCGCATACAACACATTTTCCCTATAAACGGGGTTTGGGCTATGTATCTTTAAATTAACAGGGTAAGACCATCAAATTTTGCAGAGTTTGTACTTATTGTGAGGATCGGACACTTAAAACCGTCATTATTATTCCTTACTTGTTTTTTTATTGTATGGAGACCAACCCAGTCTAACCTACACTTGTAATAACTGACCCATTTCAGACAAAATGACTCAAAAATAGACCCTTAACGAATAGCATAAACAATTTCTTGTTTGCTTTTTCTGCAAGAAAATAGATACAATTTTGTGAGCGGATGCATATATTTTTACGATCTATTAATCATTTGTCGGATCAGTATATAATATAGCTCCCATATTAATTATCTAAATCGTATAGATCTTTTGTAACTGATTTTCTGTAACATATATCTATAAAATGTCTTTGAGGTTGTGTATCTAAAGGCATTAACATTCCGATGTGTTATTCTTACAGTTTACACCAAAGATCGTAAAGAAAGTTTTATGCATGGTTTCGATTATCAGATATATCAGCCGAAATATGGATCCGGATAGCAGCAAACATTTTTTTTACGGACGTAGAACGAAATGTAAATTTCTAGCTAGATGGAAAGAAACAGAGAAAAGGAGAGACAGAGCCAGAGTTTGGGTTTTAGGAAGGGGGCTGGGCAACGGCTTCCGGGTCTCCTAGACACCATAGAAATCTCTACATATAATAAAAATGTAACAGTTCGATGTCTGTAGATTGCAGGTATTTAAGAAAAAACGACAGGAAGGATCATTATTAAGCCAAGAGAAGCCAAATCAACAGTTTTTAGAATTTTTGTCTGTCTGTATGTTTGTTGGCGCATCACGCGAGTGACACTCTCACGTTGCATTACTAGACGTTTAACTTGAAATTTAAGATATCATTTGTTCCGATGGCTCTACCAGTTTCGGAGATATGTAGACCAAGGTAGCCCGAAATTGTTTAGTACAATATGGGTATCAAATTAAAGGTGATAATGAGTGCTGCATTAAGCGATTTAATTAAGTTCCATATCTTATCTGGTATGGGATATAATGATTAAAATCGGAATAAGTCTATTATTAGTTCTGAGGCGCAGCGCAGCGGGACAGGTTACTAGTATACTATAAAATTTCTCACGTTCTACAAGAATCAGAACGGAATATGGGCCGAGGCGAAGATCCGTTTCAGGACCTAGCACCTTTAGGTACTTTAATGTGAGCAATTTGATATGACCTCTTGAAACGCCAGGTTATCCCATATGTGCCACCCGTGATTAATTTATGGTCACCAGCACCTCACCATCTGGATCTGTGTATGTATGTATGTATGCTACATTCATATTTTTAACAGGATTCACCTCGCGTTGGTGGGGTTGAAGAGGGATTTGGAGAAGCTACATGCATACATTTGTAACTATGAAGCTATGTATTGCACCAACCAACCCTGGAATCCCTACCTACTCGTTTACTGTATTATCCCCTGCAGCACCAAACGCTATATGATATGGGATGCGACTGATACTCTCTAAATGAGCCCGTACTGTTGAAGAGTGTCGAGTAGCACGCGTCTATACAGCGCTAAATTGGATGTTATACACAAAATAGTTAACTGCAATTAAATAAACTACTCACATGCTAGTTTATTCAATAATCCACATGTTTTTTTTTTGTTTTCATTTTAGAAATTCACTGACGGTATCACAAATAAGCTGGTCGGTTGCTTCTACAACCCCACACTGCCCACTGATACTAGCGACAATGGCAATGACATTGATAGTAGCAGCTCAAACGGCTCTCCAATTTGCGCATCATCAAATTCGGTGGATGAGAATAATGACTCAGGAAATATTAGCGACACGGATACAGTCGACTCAGAGGTGACCACAACGGTTACAGGAGAAGCGGTTAGACATAACAACCCGGACCCTAATACACAAAGCGAAAGCAACCCCGACATCGACAGCAACGTTGTGCTGGTGCGTGTCTATGGTAATAAAACGGATTTGCTGATCGATCGTAAAGCTGAGACACACAACATTCTATTGTTACAAAAATATGGATTTGCACCTACGCTATTCGCTACATTCAAAAATGGACTTGCTTACGATTTTGTACCTGGTGTAACGTTAAAGCCAACAAGTGTACTTGAGCCGACTGTTTGGCCTTTGGTGGCAACTCGTATGGCTGAAATGCATCGCCGTGTTAAGGTACACGAGGAGGTTGCTGGAAATAGTGACGGCGGTAAAAAGCCAGTTGTGCCAATGTTGTGGTGTAAAATGCAGAGTTTCTTTGATTTGGTACCTGAACATTTTACTGATGCCGAAAAACACAAAAGGTAATTTTTTGCTTCGAAATACGAAATTTATTTCGTCATATGCCAACTCATTGTTTTGTAGGGCAACCCAAACCAAAGAATGTTTAGAATATAATGGAGGACATAGATGGGGACAGCGACGACGACGACGGCAACGGCGGTGGCTCAAGCGGAAGAATCTCAGGCTACATTTGCGACTATTTATGCGGCGGTAAGGAAGATGGGGATAATGCCCATTTGAGGATACCAAGCCACGGACAAGTGAATGGGTTATTTTGTGATTTCCGCCGATTCATGTGTTGCCAAGTCGATACGACGGCGAATATATTGTTCGTAGCGTAACGGGGTGTGACACATTAAACTGAGTTTTAGTGAAATAACAATACTTGGTCGGGGTAAAACTCATGTCATTCCGGTACATAGCATCGGCTGTAATCAACGCATTCGTTAAAAAGGATTTGACTTATCTCACCCAAGCATGAACTTAGTCATTAGTTCATTTATCGCCCTATAATTCGTCACGTTTCGATCGGATATAAACTGAAGACGCTGATGTTTTTGCTCGGCGTAAAACTAATATGCATAAATGAAAGCTTTTAACATCGCTGATCATTTGTTCGAGATACCGTTAGCTCGGCTAGTTGAGCTATGGTACTACGTACTCCGAACTCGTCGCTCTTCGCCGTTTTGTCGTTGCATTGCTTCGTTCCCTGGCCTGCACTCGCTCGATTACATGTAAAACTAGTAATTATTTTAACTTACTTTATTTTTTACTCTTAAACCTCATACACATAGCCTTGGCAAAAGTATTTGATAGCCCACTGATGTATTTAACTTAATTTCTATCGTGTTTTTTGTTGTATAAGTACTTTAGCCTGCTTAGTCGGCAGGCCAACTCATGGATAGGGATTAAACGTGGTTATACTGAAATTAAATCCCTTGGCTAGGTTAGCAACATAGTCGCGCCCCAAACAGATAAAAACACTTATAGAAACTCCATCAACGCTTGAAACCCTGAGCCCTGTTTGCTGATCTTAGAGGTCATACTAACCGGAAAGCAGTATCCTCACTTATTATCGTTGTCCGAGCCTCTGCGAAGAGTTTTGTGATTTTAAAAAAAAATAATAATTGGCGCGATATAAACCTCCAAGGAGATTAAGGCCGAGCTTCTCTACCAATTTGTGGTGTGCTCCTTCTAATTTTTCCTACAAATTCCCGGGACCTACCGTTTTTTGCCAATTCCGAACTGCATCTGCAAAGCAGTTGAATTTTTGATGAGAAGCCTTCCATGGCAAAAATACACTCGGAGAGTTTGTCAAACCACTGCCGAGGGGCGACCCAGTTATGAAAAAACGTTTTCAAACCACTTTTGATGTTACCTGTCCCAGGGCTCGAACCCTGGGCCTTCGGTGTGGTAGGCCAGCGACACTACCGCCACACCACGGCGGCCGCGATTATACCACTATTAATCAACATGTTATTATATCAGCATTTACTATGAAGCTTAGTAGTTGCTCTAAGGGCTTTGCTAGGCTTCTGCAATCCTTAGTTGTTCCGATGATTCAATTCTAGCCATGTAAAGACGTAACTTGCTAACATAGCTACCAACTTCATCTGTACAACTTACTAGCACAGCTAGAACCTTCAAGTCATAGAACAACTGTCGCGCGACCAACTAAATGCTTCAAGTCACCAGTGAAAAAGCAGGAGATTTATTGTAAGAGGTGAACTGCGTTATATGCGTAGATAAGCACTTCACTACCCTTTATGGCACTCCCAAGGCTCATAGGAAGGTAAGCATAACTCAAAGAGCATAGTAAATTTGTTCCTCTAAAGTAAATGTATATATATGTAAACTTCAAAGTGCTCAGGAGGAGGAAAGAATTAATGAAGCCATGGATAACATGAACACATTTTGGTATAACTTATTGAAATTGGGTATGTAAGCTCCTTGTCCCTCCTCCTAACCTTTTATGCATAGAATATTTTGGAAACAAACAAAAATTTGTAGAAGATATAATTTTGAAACCAAAAAAGCTGCACGTTTGATATTTTGCAAAAAAAAAAAAGACATAGGTAAAGTAAATTTAAAATTAAAAATTTAAATGTCCGGGATACCACCCATGTTTGAACTCGCAATTCCTATTTCCTGATATTATCGACGGTGATTAATCGTTAAAAAAAAACTGTAGGTCCCACCAATTTGTAGGGAAAATTCAAAAATCAGCACACCACAAATTGGAAGAGAAGCTTGGCGCAAAAATCTCTTAGGAGGTTTATGATGATATACCTGTTGTATATCGCGCCATAGAGAGAGAGATTAATCGTTTAGTGATACATCAACTTTTATGAAAATTGGTGGACGCCTTTCTAGTATTTGTAACCGAAAACGAAGTCAACCGGTTAATGACTACGCCCACTTTCCATTTAAAGCTATAGCACACAGGCAATGAAACACAGATGAATTCAACCAAAAGTAAATATCAAACTTAGACTCCCTTCCTTGCTAAATACTTATATTTTAGTGAGCTGATCAATATTTTTGGCCATGACTATATGTATAAATTTTTGAGTTAAGCTGAAATAAAACAATTCAGCTTTTAAACTAATGAAAATACTTATTCAATATTAATTTGTATACATACATTTATGTGAATTTTATTTAGACTGATAAAATACACACACATAGCGACGAAAATATTATTTATCAATCTTCAAGTACCTACTTTATACTGACTGTTATTTTCTGGTTTTTTCTTCCTTTTGTGCGTTTCTTGCAATTTGCCAAATTGTAGAGTTAAGGATACTTTTTTGCCAATAAAACGTTTACGCGATGAATTCAACTCGCTATATAGGCATCTAGAGCGCCTGCACAGTCCGGTGGTATTTGCCCACAATGATCTCTTGTTGGGCAATATTGTCTATTTGGAATCACAGCCATGTGTTAATTTTATTGACTTCGAGTATACCGATTACAACTTCCAAGCTTTTGATATTGGAAATCATTTTTGTGAATTTGCCGGTGTCGACGAAGTGGACTTTTCACGCTATCCAAAGCGTGACTTTCAACTTGGCTGGCTGCGCGCCTATCTACAGGAATATCTGCAACGTTCACATGTCACCAACGACGAAGTGGAACGCCTGTACTTGCAGGTCAATCATTTCGCGTTGGCCGCACACATGTTTTGGGCAGTTTGGTCACTCATCCAGGCGGAACATTCCAATATCGATTTTGATTATGTTGAGTAAGTATTATTTGTGACTCTCAAAATACTTAAATTGATATGTTATAAAATTCCATTTCTTTATAATGTTAGCAAGGACTTTTTTAATCAAAGCTATTAAAATTTATTGTATGAAATACATTTTTAGTTACGCTCATATACGTTACGAGGAATACCAGAAGCATAAGTCCAAGTTGGACCTCCATACTCCCGAGGAAGACCCTGCTGCCAAAACGAGTTAAGGTCACGGCTCCTTTATACCCACATTCCACTTCTCGCAATTCTCAGCAAAAACACAAATATTGCGCCTGGCACGTGGCTGTCTGTATTGCTCAGTGATATGCGTATCGGAAATAAGAAAAAAAAAATCCAAAAAAAAGAAACAAATAATTCAACCTCGTTCATCACATATGCAGAAGGTAGGGAAAGTAGTGTAAGAACACTTGTCTTAAAGCAAGCATATTTTTTCCAAAAATTACTGATTTGTTGTAAAATGTTCCCGGGCTAAACATTCAATCCCAAAATCGTAGCTGATCGTATTTTCGAAATAAATATGCCTATTTGTATACGAGAGGTCCGCAGTTATGCGAGGCTACGCCACGCACCCAAATAATGACGGTGAAAAAGCGAATAAATTTCATATATTAGTTACTTAAAAGCTGTTTACATTAGTCAATTTCACAGCCAACTTCCGGTTGATTCATGCAAGTTGCGTGATGTAAACGGGTCGTGCAACAATTGCATGTAATAAGTTGGTAGGCAGACAACTTTGAATTATCATCTCGTGCACTTAAAATTGATTCCAAACAGCTCTTTAGTGATACTCGTACAAACATACATGCATACAGATAGGCAGAAATTAAAAGAATTGTTACTATAGGTCTGTTACAATTTCAGGTTGTGCCTGAAATCATTTTGAACCATTTTTTACTGTCACCACTGTGTACAGAGAGCCGAAATTATATGATTTTGTCTTCTTTTACTCGTACACTAATAAAGATAAATTCTATTATACTAATAAATATACATTTTTCTGTAATATATCTTGTTTACTGGCAGCTATTGAGGCCTTTTGTTTGTAAGCTGACTAGTAAATCTAACGTCTGGAAATTTCCCAAACATTTTCAAGGGTATTAAGGTCAGAAGTTGTATGGACGCCACCACAATAGTTGATTATTTTGGATTCCAATCAACATTTTTAAACATTTCGTAGTACTAATTAAAGGCGTATCAAATTGAAAATTGTATCCAGATCTCAGAACATGCAAATCTATGCGGGTTTCTCGTCTTAGAGGGCATTCTCAATTCGAATAAGGCAGCCAGACGCTATTGACTTGTATGTGCGACGTATCATGGGAAATGTATATGAATTTTCTTAAAATAAATTACTTAAGATCAGTTTGTTGCTCGATTTATCGATTATATAAGCCGGATTCTTTGACCGAAGGGATTTTGGCTTTGTCTTCCTAAGCTAAGTGTACATAACTTACATATGTTTATTAACCAAAAAAAAAATTATCAGCTACGGTTGGACATTTGGACAAACATTCGTTCTTGATGGCAAATGTGACATAAGGGGTGTTCATACCTGTTTCGGTAGTTTTAGTAAAGTGTAAGTTGACATTCTGTAATATTTTCTGCACGCCTTATATATTTTCTATATAGTTCTTGGAGTTTGGATTTGGGATCATTTTATCTTCATTAGCTCTAGAGTAAAAATATGTGAAATGATATATATGTATTATGTTACGTGAATTAATTTAGAACTCATCACATTGAAACCCATTAATTTCAAATTTGTAGAATTTGACACCGAAAACAAGAGGGAAACACTTCACTTATCCCAACTCCAGATCAAATTGAAGAACCAATCAGTGACGGCTTTTAATATGATTTTCGTAATTGTTCTAAACTAATAACAATAAGTAAAGTTATGGATAAAAATGTGCAAACATGAAATATATGGCGAGATGGAAATAAACGCCACTTGGTGTTGTTGCACAATGCTTCGCCCTGCCTAGTCCTCACTCTCCTTACCTAATATTGTCATCAGCATCTTCAAACGGGAACCCAGACACCTAGCGGTATCAATAGGATTGACCAGAGTGAAATTCGTGTTAGAAGAGTCTGCTCCGTAGAGAGACACACCGCATGCCGGCCAAACATTCAAACACAGTTGAACCAGTATGACCCTTGTATGGCGGCATTCACCGGGCGAGAGCTGACAAAAGAGTTTACCGACTCTGTTTGGATGTTGTTGAGGGCCTTTCGGCCTTTCGCCACCTCATCATGTTTTTTGTTATTAAAATACTACGCTTTTTATATATAAAAAAACACCCTATCTTAGAATGATAGAGAATTGTTTTCAGTTACACTCTATTTCAAAACAGGCGTACTTCAACCTTATCTAAAAATTAGTTTTAAAAACGCCCATCTGAATGATAGTTAAATTTATTTTCAGCTGATATAGGGCTTTATTGAACAATTTTTGAGATAGAGCGTTCTTCAGCCAAATTCTGAAATAGAGCGTTATCCAATAAAAATTTTGCAGTACGGCGTTTTTCAAAAATATGTTGAAATACAGTATAACATCTCTCATAATATTTGACAAAAAAATTAAATTGCCTGGGAAATATACCCAGAGCAAGACTTAGTTTCGAGACAAACCCACTTTTTCTTTTTTTTTGCTGTGAACGGTTTAAATAATTTCCAGTGAAGAAAACAACAAAGCCCTAATAAAGCAGACAAATTACGTCTATACTTTTAGTTGGCTAGTTCGAAGCGACTTATTCTCGTAGAGCTTTCATGCCGAAAGAACTTTTTTAACTCCACGACGGAGCAGACTCTTCTAACACCATTTTCACTTCAGTCCAACGCTTTGAAACTTCTAGTTTTCTAGGACTTCCGTCAGAAGAGATTGATGACAATGCCAATTAGACAGGGAGAACGACCGCTGCATCAAAAAAAGGCCTAATATTTTGGTTAGAGAAAGCTGAATCGCTATTTAAAAGTACAACTTTTCGTTACAAAATGCCCTTAATGTTTGTGCATAAGTTTGTGTCGACTCTAGAGCAGGGCCTTCAGTTGTGAGAAGATTTGTTTCCTTACATTTACATTAAACATAAAAGATAGTTGTTTCAAAATCAAAACACCGGGGTGAAATAAAAATTCAGTTTACGAGAAGAATGGTGATTTCCGCAGATACCATTGCTAACAATCTCGAAATGCTCATTCTTTCTTTATCGACAATAGCTCATCAAACAGATACAAATATGGTTAAAAAATTATTTGCAGAATATCAAAGTCGTTATAACTATCGTTTCGCCAAACTATCGATTACGAAAGTTGTTAAAAAAGTTAGTAAATCCCACCTTGAATTGGTTACTCTCTAAACTTTTAGTTTGGTAATGTTTTGAAAGCATACATAAGCTAAAACTACCGAGTGAATACCCCTACAAACATTTTGAAAAATGCATATTTTAATTTTACAAAAAGCATTCCGATACCATTATTAATTTATATGCCATAGAATTTATGTAATTTAATATGTATGTATTCCTCAAGTTATTAATTTAAAAAATATGAAAACAAGCAGCGAAAAAACGAGAGCAGCTAAGTGTTAAAAACACGTTGTGATTGTTTTTGCTTGGTAGTTAAAAAATATCGTTTACTATTCGCTGAAATAAAAGTGAAACTGATGACGTACATTTATTTTCTGTAACCTTATTTTTCTTCCTTAAAGGGCAGGTGTGTGATAATAAAGTATAGATTTTTACGTCTCAAAATAAACATGTTGGTACTCGTATTTTTATCGTATTATAGTATTTGTGTTTTTTGGAAGGCTGAGTGAGATCCCGAAGCTTTGCTATAATATAAGGATAGGAAACATTTTTGAACATTATTTCAAAATTTGTAAAAGCTGTCAGCACAGCTAGCTTCTTACCTTGCAATCACTGTGCCCTCAGCCTTTAGTGAATTTGCTAGTTGAGCATTGGCGAATACCAATTTGAAATCGCCTTATTCCACACAATATCAAAGTTTATTGATCACGAATACAGTAATTATGTTATTAAACTAAAATAATAAAGAAATGAACCATATTTTTATGTAAAACGAAGCATATAAATATTTATGTATGTATAGAAGTATTTACATAGTTCCATACTATAATGGACTCTAATATGTAATTACTAAAAATTTGTTGGTCAAAAAATTATTGTAATATCTCATTTATTTGTTCAAAAATATAATGTATTCATAGCAAAAAGGCAACAAAACGTTTGTTTTCTTGTAAAATATATAACCCTTTCCGACCTAGAACAAATCTAGCCAATAAATTTGTTTGTATCTTTGGACCCTATCACTTTGAACAGTGTAGAAAATAGCCAAAAAGTTTGTTTTACCAAATTTTCAGTTTATCCTTTATTTCCACTTCGTACCTCTTACAATGGTGTATGTCAGTTTAAATTGCCGGAGATGTTAAATTTCCGGAAATATTAAGATTTAAACTTACGGTCCGAAAGGGATATAAAAATATTTAATTAATTGGTATTAGAGAAAATGGTGATTGTTTCCTTTAGGAGACAACTGCTAAAACACGTCCGAAATTATCGGGAAAGGTATCAAAAGACGCGTTTTGACATCGGTTACAATAATCCGGAAGCGGATTTTCGAGTTTTTGTTTCAGTGGAGAGATATTTGCAATCAAAGTTGAAAATTTTCTGTAATTTTCATGTAGTTGTTGTAATCACAGATTAGGGTGTACCGAAAAGTGCCAACAGTGTGTTCTGCGTAGAAATACTGTGGACCGCGTAGCCGGTTTTGGACCGGCTAAGGGTTATTTTTTTGAAGCGCGGCCGAAGGCCACCTACGCAGAAAGATATTCTGCACATAAATACCTTGGATCAAGCCCCCTATTTGGGATCGGATCTGGGTCATTTTTGGGTTTTTTGGGAATAACTTTTCACTGAAATAAAAAATTTTAAATCCGCTTTCAGATTGTTGATACCGAAGTCAAAACGCGTTCTTTGACACCTCTCCCGATATTTTTGGACGTGTTTTAGCAGTTGTCTCCTAAAGGAAACAATTACCGAGAAAAATTACAACGATTTGTGTAGCGATGGTCACCAACTTCTCATCAGACCTCTTCTCGCACACTGCCATAGTATATGGCTACTAGTAGCGCAACTTACTCCGAATCTGCACACACACACAAACCACACAGGGTGTGTTGGATGTAATAAAACAATCAAATTTAAATACTGCAATATTGAGCATGAAGACTTGAAACTCCCAAATTATTGAATATAAAGCAGTTATAACACGTTATCAGTTACTGTAGAATGTATATTTCAGTTTAAATTGAAGTTTTTAGTTGCAGTTTTTACTTTAAAACAACTCTGAACGTGATTTCCTTCATTACACTCTCTCGGAGTACATTCATCCACTGCCTTCCACTCCGATTCGCAAAAGAAGATGCCAAACTAGTACGGGTAAACAATGACACTGCGATGCGAACCCAAGTGACTGATCAAAGCAACTCAGATACGATCCACTGTAACTTTACGATGATATTTTGCTCTAATATGTCTTCTACATTATTTCCCTACCAACCATGGTTAACCGTGGTGAAACTCTGATTCCATAAATTCACAAACTTTTACTAACACCAACCCCTTTTTGTTTGGAATTTGTATGGAAAGCAAGAAGTGCCTAAAAGTATGCAACCCGTTAGACCTCACACGTACACAAAAACATTTTCGGCATGGTGAAAAAGTGAACCCCGCCAAACAAAATTGCCCACTTTTTGGGTATGCTCGACTCTTTTTTGTCCGTTGCTGGTTGGCAGGGTCCTTTACATTCTTTGGTACATACATATATTTTATATCTTAACACAGAGAAAGTGGAATATTTTTCGGCATATTCATAGAAAACACAGTTGTAATTTTTTCTAATCTATATATATATACAATTCAAGTTATGCATGTATCTATAGACCGACTTGTGTCCTAAACGTATAAACCGATCGTAACCAAATTTGAAACACGCACTGGATATCTGCCAGGGAAGGTCATGGGCAAAAAAATATTTTGATATATATAGGGGGAGTGTCACCTCCCATACAAATGGAAATTTTCATAGTCCGTATCTCTGGAAGCATTAACGTTAGACCACTGAAATTTGGTAAGGGGTTATATGAGAATAATCCCTACCATCTCCAAAAAAAAACTGGGGATAACGAAAAAGGGGGCGTGGCACCTCCCATAAAACTGGAATTTTTCATAGTTCATATAAGTATTTGGGCTAGACAACTGAAATTCTATAGATACATACATACATAATTTGAATTATATATATATATATATAGATAGAAAAGTGGGGTGAAACCCACGGGTATAAGCTAATATAAAATAAAAACAAGTTGTGCCGAAGGCCCTATACCTTTTTTCAATACGCATCACGTGTTTACGCCCTAATTCTAGTGTGGTAACAACATTCGTTTGACCGGCAAATAAATAGTTTGGCAACTTGTACACCCTTTTGGTATTCTGCCGGCTTAAGTTGCAGTTCAATTTCGTAACCACCAAAATAGGTGGTAACGTCTCGTAACCGCGAAAAATTGCACGTGTTTTGTAAATATTTTTGTGGACAGAAAATACCAAAAATTTTGTACACGTACTAGTTCACAGGAATTAATAAACAGTATAAGCCCTTTTTACACGAAGTTTTGTTCGCATTTGCATTTTATTCTCTATTGCGCATTGTTTGTTTTTGACAGCGTCACCATGTACGATAGAATCGCGGTTACATGAAATGCATTGCCAACGGTTAGATAATCTTCCAGGTACAAAATTACCGGTTACGCACAGAATTGACCCCTTAGTGTCCAATCCTTACAGCAAATACAAACTGTGCAAAATTTTACCGTCTTACCCCGTTAATTTAAAGATATATAGCCCAAACCACGTATATCGGAAAATGGGTTGTATGGTGGCCTACATGATATATAGGTATAATCGTACTGATTTTCACTAACCCCGTTACTACTTATATAATGAGTACAAAAGCTGCAAAATTTTACGTTCCTAGCTGTTTTATTGCAAAAGTTATAGCACAAAACCCGTTTACCGGAACAATCGATTGTATGGGTGCTATGTGTTGTATGGGCCCGATCTTGCTGGTTCCGACAAATGATTAATATATTACAAATCGGCGGCCCCATACCAAATTCCATCCACATATGTATATTTCTGAAACTGAGGGACTAGTTTGCGTTCAAAGAGACAGAGGAACATGGCTAAATCGACTCAGCTCATCGCCCTTATCGGTATACTTATTGGAGGGTATATCCCCAACGGACCAAAGTTATAATACCACCACATGTTTATGAAAAGTATAACAATAAAGCTTATAAATGAGCATTGCTCCAACAACAATTACCTTTAATATGCATTTTATTTTTCGGGCTCAAGCCCATTATTTTATTGTTGTACAATGGTTATTTTTACAATAGTATATTACAAATATCTGTTCAAAAATCCAAGAGATGGGAAATTTGTCGAATTTTAGCAAACAAAGCAAAATTAAGTTTTGTTTGTTTGAGTAGCGGCAAAGTACACCTCGAAGATTTTGGCCTGTGTAGTCGAAATGGGAGCCTTTGCCAAATATCAATCCGGTACGGTCAGATACTAGCACTTCTAGGCTCTAGCCCGACTGTCGTGTGAACGATTTGTAAGTCATTGCTCGCAGTGTGCCTTAAGACTCCAGTAACTGTAAACGTAATCGTAGATGTAACCCCAACTGTGACAGTGGCTTAAGAACCGTTTTTACCATCTCCAGTTAGCGCTAACTGGCACTTAATCTGACATATAGCCTGTCAGTTAGCGTTAATGTTAATGCTATGGTTATGGTTAAGCTCACCGTGGTTGTAAATGAGCATTAGGGTGTCCCAAAAATATCAATGTCTGTTTTTTGGAATGCATACCCTCTTAATTTTTTTGTATGATTGCAATAGAGCTCTACATTTCATTTCATCCACATAGAGAAACGGCAAGCCGCACCGACTTCCAGCGAAACATAGCGGTGCTTGCAATTTAAAGCGAACGCAAGCTGACATGCTAGTGTGCTTCCAAAATCCTTGCTATTTTCTCAGTTAGAACGTCGTTATCAATTAGTCAACATGTCAGTAGTATTGCGCATCTCTAAAAAAAATATATATTTAATAGGAGATGTAATACATTAAATAACGGGTTCGAAACTTCTTTGAAATGGACAAGTTCTATCGGTTTTATTATATAATATTCGTGAAGTGAAATTAACTGTTAACGAGAGTGCAAACATCACTATTCGCGAGTGTATCATATTTTGGGGAAAGTCGCGAATACTTACCAAATCCTTGCCGAATTGTGTAAAAAAACTTGTGAATTTATATCAAGTTTGGAGGGACTTGCAAAAAAATTCCCAAAAGACACTAAACGTATTTGAACAGCGCCGGCAAGAGTTCGTTAATAGTTTAGATAATCTTTTTGATATTGCCCACGCGCTTCGACTAATTAAAATGAGTGAAGATAGAGCATTTTTGGAACGCCAAAGAGAGAAACGTCGACCTGGTTGAGAAGGGGGCGCCTTAGAGCTGCTGAGGAGAAAAAATAGGCATTCGAAATATAGCTCTTCAAAATTATTCATTTTCCGATTCAACTTCAGATAGATGTGGAAACAGATTTGCCTACACTGAACGAAGACACACAACCGGGAACAAGTAAAGTGCGTCGAACGAATTTCATTACTCCAAGACTAGTAGCAGCACTTGATAGGTGTCAGTTAAGTATAAGAAATTCTGTGTTTATTCTGGATGCTATTATTGAGCCACTTGGATATAGCACCGATAAATTTCCAGTAAGTAAGTCCTCAATTCAAAGGATTCGTGTCAGAAAGAGAAAAGAACATGCTGAAGCTATAAAACTCGATTTTCAAAACGACCTACCAGATGTTGTAACAGTTCACTGGGGCGGAAAACTGTTGCCTTCTTTAGATGCCCGAAGTTCGAAAAAAGAACGTATTCGTATAGTTATTTCTTATGGAAATAAAGAGCAGCTAATTGCAGTTCCGGGGTTAGAAAACTCTTTGGGAAGTGAACAGGCACAAGCTGTTTGGAACGCCATTGTGGACTGGCACCTCGAAGACAAAACGCAAGGTCTTTGTTGTGATACCACAGCTTCAAATACAGGTCATATCAATGGTGCATGTGTGCTTCTTGAGTAAAAACTTAAAAAAGAGGTGTTAGTTTTTGCTTGCCTTCATCTTGTCTATGAATTGGTCTTAAAAAGTGTATTCGAAGCGAAATTCAGTCACGTGACCACAAGTCCCGATAGTCCGTTCTTCAAAAAGTTGCGAGATAACTGGAAAAGTGTCGACCCTGATAAAATACAGTGCTATAGAAAAGAACCTCATACCTGTCTCACTGTTTCTGAAATTGGTAACTTAGTTGACTTTTATACAACAGAACTGACCAAAGTAGGAGGAGATCCTGAACGAAAATTAAAAGCTCGACCTCCAGGTATTACTTAGTGATCAATTGAAAATTACGAGCCAGGATAAATCAGCTCTGCTAAGCGTGACACTGTTTATCGTGACGTCCTACGTCAAGCCTTGGATTCAATGCGCTTTGACAGTAAAAGCACCTTACCAAGCTTTGTGCTTTTTAAAGTCAATAAAGGCTTACGAGAGCATTGATAAAAGCATCTCGAAAGCAGCTCTACAGAAGTTCAGCCAGCATTTATGGTATTTGACTGATGAAATACCTATCTTGACATTGTTTGACCAAGCTGTGGACCTAAAAAAAAAGCAAAAATGGCTGCAAATTTAAACATTGAAAGTGTATCCTCCCATGGCAAACGTTACATTCCATCGCAAGAAGAACTTTGTAGTCCTTTATATGGTGAATTTGATGAGTAAATATAGAAGTGTTTTCTTTCATTTTCAGTAGATATTAAAATTTTTTCACTAACTTTTCTTTTTTGTTCCAGAAAAACACATATCTGACTTCATATCGGTAAAAAGCATGTCCTTTTTCGAACGCTTTAAGATTGATACGAGTTTTCTCCACGAATCTCCTACTGTGAGGACAAATAATCCTTCATTTCAAGACGCAAAAAAGGTTTCAATGATAAGAGCAGTTAACGATTCAGCAGTAAGAGCGGTCAAGTTGATGCAAGATTTTCATGGTTTGATCACGGTTCAGGAGGAACAGTAACAATTATTATTACGTTGTGTACAGGAGCATCGCAAGATTCACCCCGACTGTAAAAAGCAAACTTTTAAAAGAAAATTTACAAAATAATAGTATATAAAAAAACTGAAATATTAAAAATTGTTAGTTGAACATATTTTCGTTTGTTTACATTTGGTTTTACTATCTTCGCATACCAAAGAACAGCTCTTGGTAGGGAAAAGTCAGACATTGCGGTACTCACAGCCGACTGGATTGTAAAAGAAGTCATTCCAGGCCCCACCCCCTACCTGTGTAAGGAATGCGGGGTCGCCAGAGCCTCGCCCTTTAAATTATGTATGTCTACATTTAAATTTTTCGCAAATTCATCCCACTTAGGTGAGGTTGACAATTGTATTGGAAAAGCTATGCAGCTATGAAGGTGTATTTTGCTTAGCAACCCTTTGCATCACAGAAGACTGCTCGGTTGACCAGGTAAAACAGATTATTTGTGTAGTAAGGCGGACACTTGGCGATCATTCATTTGGAATGTCGGAGTTAAGTCTGGATAGTTAAGAGTTTGCGTATTACAACATCCAGGCAGTGTGAGTCGCAGACCTAGAAATTCCTTCAATATCTGTTCTACTAACCCGTGTCCTTTATCATTAAACGGCACGCCCTAAACGAAGCGCACTATCCCATATGTTTAATTTAGAGGTGGACATAGCCTAGCCGAACAACAAATTCTTGGCCATGGTATCGATGTCGAAATCAAATAGATGTTAATGCGCAGTGCGATGTGTGAAGAATCCGAGATCGCCCAGTACATCCAACCGACGCCTCAGCCTCAAATTGTGGCTCCGCAGGTTTGGATATCCGATTTCCTAGTAAATTACTAGCTTTTTGCAAAATTTAAGAAGGGAATGAGATTTTGACTTTATGCAATTCACATGGCAGCGATTTTCTATGATTTACCATTTTGGTAGTTTAAACAAAGTGAGCTTAGAATATTTTATACTTTCTTCAGAGGTTTTATGGAGCGCAGATTCTCCGAAATATGAGGGATGTTCTGACTACACTGCCGTCTGCTCTGCAGCTTTGACTGTGCATCCACCAGGCAACTTTAAATCTAAAAGAAATTAAAAGGCAATTGAATAGAAATTCTGTTGTAATTAGTAGTTTATTTCATACTTTCATTGTTTATGCACATATATATCTAGTTGTTATTAATATGTAGATGCAAATTGTTTTAAATTTATGAATATTTCTAGAATATTGGTAGATCATAATAGATTTTGTATAATAAATGTATATTCGCATTTTATTGTATATGTATGTATGTACAGCAATTGGGTAAATATTAAGAACTTTTAGTATCATAACATATTTCCAAATAATAAATTACGAAACTAAGTAAAAAGGAGCATTTTTAATAGATTTGTATGAAACTTTTCTTATAAGTTCAGTGAGTTCACTGTTCATTTGTATGCAAGTATAGAAGTATGTTTGTCAAAATTTAAATATAACTAATTGTAAAATGTTGATAAATAAATAACGATATCACTTCAACAGGGTTGGTGGTTAAGTTTGGAGCTAAGTTAAGATTTATCTCACCATAAGCAGGCAGCACTGAAAATGACTGCCTGCCAATTGGTTTTGGAACTTGTTTTTCTTTACTATTATTTTTTTATATGGGTATAATTACTAAAATAAAACACGCGTTAGAATATATAACGAAATATTATGCATTTTAATATAAGTCTATGTATATATGACCTTTTTCTAAACCTAAGTCCCGTGGTTTTTTGTAGCACAAAAATTTTCTCATATCAGTTGATGCATTTTGGTAATAACTGGGTAAAACTTACTCACCAAAAAGCTCTAGAAGAATAGCATGTGCGCTTAAAAGTGGAACTGTTAGCTATTTCCAGAATACGGGGTCAGAGATACACCAATTTTGTCAGATTTCCTTCAATCTTTGTAAGCTGTGCAATTTATTTAATGCTTTATGAAATAAAAAATTCTGCTGCTTTTATCTATATATTTGCACAATTAATTTTGTGTTTTTTCTATACTATTTTTGTTTGACAATTTTTAATTTTAATTGCATGTCAAATAAACGAATAAATTTGTATTTATTTTTGTTTTTAGTATAAATTTGGAAAATTCTCAACTTTGCATTTCTTCATTTTCATATTGAAATTTCATTTGTTTCTAATTGTATCCATTCCAGCTGTGGAAGCAGCGAGTGTTAGTTGTTGTCTACATTTCTGCTCAAAATTAATTTATTGCTTCACTCACATATATTTGAATACATGTACCCTTAGCTCTCTCATAGCAAATGGGGAATAGATAGATCTACGTTTGGTCTATATAAAGTCCGGTTTGCTCATTTTTTTGTGCCAATGGTAGTAATTGTTTGACAATACCACTCATACCAGCGACTTGCGGACACCCACTATTCACGATAAGCTTTCTCATCATTTCATTACTGATTATTTACATTCTTATCCTCGGCGCTTGTTGTGGATGTGCCATTGGATGTCGATTGTTCGTTTGTTAAGTTGTTGGCAGCAGTTGCAGTTCCATCACTGCTTGTAATGCGTTGTTGTGTTAGTAGTTTCATAAAATATTCACCGAAGACGGAATGATTATAGGCAATGACACGTTTTAAGGCAGTGCAATAGGCCTCCAGCTCATCTTTGAAATCAGCGTACCCTGGAGGTGGAGGTGGCAGACCAGCCCGCGAACGCATTGCCAACCGGAAATATGTTTGAAAACGTTTCCCTATTCGCAAAAAAATACGTAAATGAAATAACTTAAAAAATTATTTTGTTGCTTGCTTAGTAATACTTACACATCAAAGTGCGTACGGGAGACTCCTTATTACCAGTTTGCACAATTTGTGACTTTAGCAAGCTCTCGGTATTAGCATCTATGACCGGTTGATTTTCTTTTTGAAGGTATTCATTTATAACTGTCTTAACTTGCAACCAAACATTTTCCATGGAGTCCAAAAGTTCTCTGTAATATGTATAAATACACAGGTAAGCACAGGTAAGAGGAACATTTATTTTATTTACCGTTTACTTACTTCTCATTGGTGGTGCCTTGTAAAATGATATCAACTTGTTTAGCCAGAGCGACACGATTTTCTGTACGTTGCGAAATAATCGGCACTCCACAACAAATAGAAATTACTGAAGCACAGGTACAAAGGCGTTTGGCGCGTTGTCCCAGTTTCAAAATACGTTCCTTATCAATTAAAAGTACCTCTGGAAATTCTGTGGACTGATCCCAATCCATGAGCTGCATATAGGCATTAGAGATTGTTTGCTCTGGTGAGTTGGGCACATTGTTAGCATCGTGTATGCAACTGTTTTTTAACCAATTTTCAGTGGCTGGAAAACCAACTAATAAATACAAGAATAAAACAATAAAGTAATTATGATGCAAGTTTCGAAATAAATTTTTCCTACATTTGTAGTACTCCAAATACTCTTTGAATTTCTTCTTCTCATACTCCACCGAATTGGCCATAATATCATTCCGGGCAAAATCAAGTAAGTAATTTGCCATATCCAATTTCATTAGCGCCATTGTTTCTAGTATATTTTTAAAAGTATCCACCACATCTTCTATTTGTGTCAATTGTTGTATAAGTTCATCCCTTGCTGGTGCACACGATTTAGCCATTATATTTATAACAAAACTGGCATAGGATTTAAAATTTAAGACACCCTCTACGGCTTGTTGTTTTATAACATCAATATCAAGTATTTCATTGATGTGCTGTAAGGCACGTGAATTATTTTGCGAGATTATTTGTGGGAAGCAATCTTTAATTTCAGTCAGTAATTGAATAGCGTGATCGTAGCATGGAGGATTTTCATTTAATTGACCACGTAAAACATCCCAGAAAGCTTTATGCATGATGTCCTTGATGCGCCGTTCGAGACTAAAATAAAAACAAAAAAGTGAGCAAGAAATTTTACAGGGCTAATATATGGATGTTGTTAACTAACCTGTTCTCTGGTGGTTCGTATGGTTCAAACTTAAATTCTGGATTTATTGCAATCTCATGCACCAGTTCCATATTTTGTATATTTTTCAGTACATCGCCAACTTCGTTGAGTGTTAGCACCTTTGGTGGACTACCATCCGTGCTGGGTAGTACGAAACGTGCCATTCTAGAAAAAAAAAACATGTTAGAAGCCCGCACTTGTGCATATGTACATACATGACGAACTTAGACGACAAGCATACTAGTCAGTGACTATTCATTCGGTGAAACTAGTATGCTCGTCGATTTTTCTCTGAGCCCGTCGTATGAAATGAAATTTTCAATGAACTTACTTATCGGAACTTTCGCTTTCAGTACGACTACGCAAACTTGATGCACCTGGAGAAGTACCAAACAAGTTTTCTGCCACATTGGACTCGTTGCCAGTACCGTTTTGATCCATTCTAAAATGAAATAGAGTTCGAAATACTTTAATTACATACAAAGCCCAAAAGTCTTTCTACTAAATTGGATTAAATATAACTCTACACCATTTTCTGTTGGATTTTAGAAAGGGTGAAGTGGGTTTAAGAATAGTCAATTGGATTTTGGAAAGCGTTAATAGAATTTTAGAATAGTCAATTTGATTTTCGAAAGCATAAATTGATTTTTTTTAATTTCCCAAAATCCAACTTTGTTTTCGAAAATCCAATGGATAATTTCTCATTTGACACTTCTAAAATCCAATTGACGCTTTAAGAATTTGTTAATTTCTCACAATTTTTCTAAAAATCGGTTTTCTGGGCTATAAGCTATATTAAATAACTAAATAAAATAGTTTGAAATTCAATACTATTTTACTAACGGGCCTTTTTTATGCCCTCATTCTCGTGTACTTCCAAAATACAACATAGCGTTTCAAAATATTAAGGACGTTCGCTTTGACATCTGTCAAAAGAGATATCACCTTTGATTGTTGCACTATGGCTCACTGTTACACTTTGCTTTCTACAATCCATTTGATACTTCTAAAATCCAATTGACGCTTTCTAAAATACAACTGGAAATGGCGTAGTTGCATGTTAACATTTTGTATTTGTTGACGAAGGCCATCTATTAATTATCGGAAATATGAAACAAAAAACCCATGAACCGTTAAAAAATTCATTCCACTTTCCACGCTAACTAAAAGAGTGCAAAAACCGTAAAATCGCGGTATACGTGGTTCACAATAATCGCGCCGATATATTTCAAAAAATTTGAAAGTTGGTTCCATGGTTTAATTTAGTCGTTAAACTAAGTTGAGGATTTATAAAGTCTAAAATATTGCTAAAAATAATTATTTTGGGGAACTTCGCGAAACAATTTTACACGAATTTATTACATAAATCAGCAATAGTCCTGCAAAATGTTTTAAATTCTATCATCACCTTAGCGTACCACAAACAATTTTGTATGCAACTGGCTCTCTAAGCACTATAAGGAGCCGTGAAAAACACTGAATAGTAAGGATCGGGTAATCGTTAGTGCCGTGAAGATATTTATTCTTGATTCTGAAGAAAATTTACAAATGAATTGATCTTGGATTTGTTTGTTTGTTTGATTAGCGCTAAAAACACTACCAGAAGGTCCTGGGTTGTGTTGCCGCTGTGACAGTCCTGCGCCGGATATGGACTCAGTATGCTTGTTGTTATTTTTTTTAACGAAAATACACTCAAATTAATTGATCTTGGCTTTGTTTGTTTGTTTGATTAGCGCCAAAAACATTACCAGAAGGTCCTGGGGAGTGTTGCCGCTGTGACAGTCCTGCGCCGGATATGGATTCAGTATGCTTGTTGTTATTTTTTTTAACGAAAATACACTCAAATGAATTGATCTTGGCTTTGTTTGTTTGTTTGATTAGCGCCAAAAACATTACCAGAAGGTCCTGGGGAGTGGTGCCGCTATAACAGTCCTGCGCCGGATATGGGCTCAGTAAGCTTGTTATTGTTGTTGTTTTTAAGGACAAATACACTCCTCGTGGGTTTTGGGGACTGTTGTTGAAAGTGACAAACCTTTGCCGGCTATGAATTCCAGTACTCCCTGCGGTGCATGCCCGACTGTCGCAGGAGCAATTAGGTGTGACCAGTGCAACTTTCTTAGTCATGTCACCCCGTAAGGAAAAAGAATATGGGTAATGAGGTAAGAGGCATCATATCCGTCTGCTTATGTACTCTGAGTCTCACCTCCATCAAGAGGCTAAATTGCTCAATGATCAAGAGCCCGCGGAACTTTTGAGTAGACAGTTTCTTCAGAACTGTCATAAGCCCAGTCATCCAAATCGACATCTATTGGATGAAGGCCCGCCCCCAGAGACATCTTCGCAAGCACTACGATGAGATCCGGCAAAACATTTATTTTTCGTTTGATCTGCGCAGCCATAGGCAGGCTCTAAATAACCGCCACATTGAGTCGGTAGACAGATCCCTCAGATCTCGGCCTGTGAATCCCGTTATCAATATTCAACCACCTAAATTGGCTGAAGAGGAGCGTGTACTTCCAAGAGAGACTAGATTCATGCTGGCACAACTTCGTTCTGGATATTGTAATAGGTTAAACTCTTACTTATCCAGACTGAACCCCACCATACCAAAGACATGCCTGCATGTGGTATTTCCCCTCATGATACCAAACATCTCTTCTCCTGTTCAATCGACCCTACTCTTCTAACACCTACATCACTCTGCTCCAACCCTGTGGAAACTGCGCGTTTTCTCGGACTTCCGTTAGAAGAGCCTGATGACAATTTAGAGTGATCGTGCCCATTAGGCAGGGCGAAGCACTGTTAACAACAACAACATATTCGTAGATCAACCATGAAATTGCGAGTCGATACTTTTTTGTATTTTAGTTTCCTCTTGAAACAAAAACTCGAAAACCCGATTATTGTTACCGAGGTCAAAACGCGTCTTTTATACCTTTCCCGATATTTTTGGGAGTGTTTTAGCAGTTGTCTCCTAAAGGAAACAATTACCTTGATCTTGATGGGAACTTTTTCCATAAACTCACTTTTCATCTTATACTTAAGCAATTTGTACTTGCAAAACAGTCAAACTGAGATATCACTTACTCGGTTTTGCAGTGTCACAGACGATATGTATCTACATTAAATTTGAATACAACGTTAGCACATACATAATTAATCTAAATAAATTACTTTAAAAATTTAGCTGCGCAATAAAGAAGATACCTACTAACGAAAAACATTTTGCGTTAGGCACTTTAGTAACATCATGAAACAAATTAATGAGAGTTAGACGTGAACCGTGCAAGCAGGAAATGCATTTTCAAACTTTTGTTTCATACGGTTTACCCAATCAAACACCAACTACAATAACTTTCCATTCTACCTACCCTCTCTAATTCCTTTCTACCTTCATAGCAACTCACCTTGAAGTTGAATCAGCTGGCATTTCTAAGTTGTTTATTATTGTTTACTTGTTATTGTTGCTGTGCCTTTATTGGTGTTGTTGTTATTAGTTTATTTCTTTTGTTCAGATACTTGTTTGCTGTTACTCCACACTTGGATTGGTAAGTTCAACAACTTTTCCCGTCTGACAAAAAGAAATATTTTGCACGGTGGATTTGAAACTTTTATGAGTTGCTCGTTTACACGGCTACACTGATGTTCGACAGATGGCAGTTTAAGTTCATTTTACGTTGTCTGCTCAGTGCCAACAATTTGCGAATATGGTTTTGTTGTTGTTGTTAACAGTGCGAATGGCTTTCGCGTTAGTCACAAAGGTTATTAAGTATTTGATGCGTTTAACAGATCAAGCTGTAATGTTTAAAGAAGTATGTAATAAACGGATATTCATATTGTTTTTAGTTTAATTGTAATTAAAAGTGACCCACTTCAAACATTTATAGGAAGGTAAACCATATATGACGGAAAAGACGAACAGAGTACCAAAACACTGAGTTGTTGTTGATGTTGTAGCGATAGATTAACCGGCCTAATTATCACCTCCCTTACCCAACATTGTCATCGAGCTCTTTTAACGGGAGTCCCAGAAACCTAGAGGGTTTAACAGGGGAAGACACGCCGCATGCCGGGCAAACATTTGGCATGTCAGGGTTCAGTCTGGATAGGTAAGAGTTTACCCGGTCTAATTACACTCAGCCGGCAAAGAAAGCTGAAGTTTGGCATACTGACTCAGCAAAAATGATTTAAGGGAACATCTTTACATGTAATAAAACTTAACAGGTCGATGTCTGTACATTGCAGATATTCAAGAAAAATTAATAGGAGGGATCATTATTAAGGCAATAAAAGCCAAATAAAACGGTTTTAAAATTTTTGTGTCTGTCTGTCTGTATGTTTGGGCACGCATCACTTAGAAACTTCTATATGGAATTGATTGGAATTTTCACAGTTGCAATACTAGACGGCGGCCGCCGTGGTGTGGAGGTAGTGTTGCCGGCCTACCACACCGAAGGTCCATGGTTCGAGCCCTGGTACAGGTAACATCAAAAGTGATTTGAAAAAAGTTTTTCAAAACGGGGTCGCCCCTCGGCAGTGGTTTGGCAAACTCTCCGAGTGTATTTCTGCCATGACAGGCTTCTCAGCAAAAATTCGTCTCCTTTGTAGATGCCGTTCGGAGTCGGCAAAAAACTGTAGGTCCCACCAATTTGTAGGGAAAATTCAAATCGGCACACCCCAAATTGGAAGAGAAGCTTGGCGCAAAAATCTCTTAGGAGGTTTATGATGATATACCTGTTGTATATCGCGCCATAAAAGAAGAAAAGAGAATACTAGACGTCTAACTTACAGTTTACGATATCCTTTACTGGGTTTGGAGCTATGGATCAATATATGGACTAGGGTAACCCGAAATCTGTTGTAACTACAAAAACACATTCCGAAGATTTTGGGGAGTGTTGTCGAAAGTGACAGTCCTTTGCCAGGGTTTCAGGGTTACACTGGATAAAGTTGCAAGTCTGCCAAAACACCGCCATCAGAACTGCCACGGGATGTCTGCTTATGTCATCGGAGTCTCACCTTCATCAGGAGGTTGTTGTTGTTGTTGTTAACAGTGCTTCGCCCTGTTCCAGATTGGACAGGGTTACACTGAAATAACAGACCTCGGCCGGGTGAAAAAACCCGGGTCATTCCGGTGCGATAGAACCGGCTGTTGTGGGAATGTTCATCAGGAAGTCAAAATGCTTAATACAAGCAAGCATGCGGAACTGATGAGCAGACAGTTTTTACTGAACTGCCACAGGCTCAGCCATCCAAACCGCCATCTATTGGATGAACCTCCCCCCCGAGAGACATAAGGAAACATCTCAGCAAGCAATATGATGAGTTCACCACATTTTCTTGCCGTTTGATCTGCGCAACCATAGGCGGGCTCTAAAGGACCTCCATACCGAGTCGGTAGACAGAACCCTCAGATCTCGGCCTGTGAACCCCGTAATTGACATCGAACCACCTGAAATAGCTGATGAGGAGTGTATTCTTCCGAGGGAGACTAGATTCATCCTAGCACAACTTCGATCTGAATATTGTAATAGGTTAAACTCTTACTTATCCAGACTAAACTCTACCATACCAAATACGTGCCCTGCATGTGGTATGTCCCCTCATGATACCAAACATCTATTTTCCTGTTCAATTGAACCTACTCTTCTAACACCAATATCACTCTGGTCGAACCCTGTTGAAGCTGCGCCTTTCCTTGGACTCCCTTTAGAAGAGCTTGGTGACGATTCGCAGAGTGATCGTGCCTATTAGGCAGGGCAGAGCACTGTTTATAGCAACAACAACAACAATAGTCCTTTGGCGGATATGAACCCGGTACGTTCCGGTACTTCCTTGCGGTACATGCCCGACTGTCGTTGCAGCGATTTGGTATGACCAGTGAAACCTTTAAGGTTATGTCAGTCCACCTTCCATAAGGAGGGATAGTATGGGTAATGAGAGGTGAGAGGCATCATATTCGTAGATCCACCATGGAGTTGCACGTCATTACTTTTGTGCATTTTAGTTGCCTCTTACGACCGGTATGCCTACCTCGGGCATATTCTGAAGACGCAAGGGCGGATGTGATAATTAGTGCTGCAATAACTAATGTGATTAAGTTCCATATCATTCCCACAACAGCCGGTTCTATCGCACCGGAATGACCCGGGTTTTTACCCGGCCAAGGGCTGTTATTTCAGGGTAACCCTGTCCAATCTGTCCCGTCCCACCCTTAAATTGTCATCCTCGGAGCAAACCCTTGCAGCTGGATTGTTCCATTGTCTCTTGTTACGGGCTGGGGTCGAACCCAATCCTGGACCAAGAGACTGGATCTGCTGCGTCTGCTGGAAGAAAATCTATACTAAACGGTCGTATTCGGTACAATGCGCCAAGTGTAAGAGATGGTTACATAAATCTGGATGTTCAGGGCTTAACCCTGCCATCCACAGACCCCGTACTTTCTTTAGTACTTTTGAGGCACCTTGCTGTACACGTCGAAGGACGTCCCGCGGTAGTCGCCGCTCTGGCACTCCCTTACCGCTTCTACCTACTTCCAATAGTCACAATAGTGGCTCAGTCTATACGACTGGCAGCACCACTGCCATCCCTGCCTCACCCACTCCCGACTGTCGCTCACGCACACCAGCGTCTCCATCTCACACAGCCGCTCAACACTCCTATCCCCTCCGGAATAGTTCAGATATGAGCATCGCCGAGCGTCAGTCCCCTCTGTTTCTGCCGCTAATGCCGCCCCCCCTGCTTCCAGCCTGCACGTGGGTCAGGAACACCACCTCCTAGTACCTTTCACTACGTGCACCGTTTGTCGGCAAAGATTATATACGCCTGCGACATCGGTCAAGTGCAACAATTGCCTTGGCCTGTGTCACACCCTTATGTGCTCAGGGCTCGCAAACGGTAACCTTTGGACGGATTCGTTCATAGCCCCCTGTTACAGTACACAGCCGCCCTCCACGCCAGACAACATCGGCCATGGCGCTGTCAACTCTAGACTGCGACATAGGTTAGGCCTTAGCCTACCACCACCTAGGCAAACGCATCCGTCCCTCACGCCTAGTATGTCCCCCGTCTCCCCGCCTACACACTTCAAAATTCTGCAGCTGAACTGTAACGGATTAGCTGGAAAGATCGCGGAGATAACTGACTTTATGAAGACGCACAACATCATAATCGCCGCGATACAAGAGACAAAACTGAACACGAGATCGGACTTACGAACTTGTGATGGGTATAATGTACATCGTAAAGATCGTCCCAGCGGTCTTGGGGGTGGCCTTGCGTTCATTACACATCACTCTGTACAATATAATCTATTTTCACCTGACGTCGACCCCAGGGACTCTACCTTAGAATGCCAAGGCATAGCAGTCCGGTCAGGAGGCGCCGACCTGCAAATCATAAATATCTATATTCCTCCTGTCACGTGTTGTCATAGAGATTATCATCCCGACATTAGTGCGTTGCTAAGGGACGATAACCGTCTAATCCTAGGCGACTTCAACGCGCATCACGATCTCCGATATCACTCCTCTCGCCAGTAGTGAAGACCTTGGAGGCGGTCTTGCTCCCTTATTATACCGCTAACCTGCGATTAGCCGAACATCAGCATGGTTTCCGCAAAATGCATAGCACTACCACCGCGCTAAACGCCATCACCACACAGATAGGTGACGGTCTCAACCAATCTCGCCCAAATGACAGGACCGTGCTAGTTGCGCTCGATCTGTCGAAAGCTTTCGACACTGTTAATCACGCACAACTCATTAACGACCTGGAAGATTCAAACCTTCCCCCCTGTCTAAAGCGTTGGACCGCCAACTATCTGAGTGGCCGGCAGTCATCGGTTGAATTTAGAGGCGAAAGATCAAAACCACGTATAATTAAGCAGGGGGTGCCACAGGGTGGTGTCCTATCCCCGCTTCTGTTTAATTACTACATATCGAGGCTCCCTTCCCCACCAGAAGGCGTCTCGATCGTCTCCTACGCCGATGACTGCACGATCCTGGCGACTGGACCCTCCGTTGATGAGCTCTGCTCGAGACTAAATTCATACCTTCCAACCCTTTCCAGTTTCTTCGCTGCACGGAACCTGACACTGTCACCGACCAAATCCTCGGCCACCCTATTTACGACGTGGACAGCGCAGGCGAACATGGAATTAAACGTCTACGTCGACGGCATCAAGCTTCCGACTGTCACACACCCCAAAATCTTAGGGGTCACGTTTGATAACATGTTCAAATACGGTGCTCATGTAGCCGCGATTGCCACCAAAGTACAAAGCCGTAACAAAATCCTCAAGTCACTAGCTGGCAGTACTTGGGGGAAAGACAAAGAAACGTTACTGGCAACGTACAAGGCAATCGGCCAGCCGGTTCTGAGCTACGCGACGCCATTATGGTCGCCGGGGTTAGCAGACACACATTGGAGGAGGTTGCAGGCCTGCCAAAACACCGCACTCAGAACCGCCACGGGGTGCCTCCTTATGTCTCCTGAGCATCACCTTCATAATGAGGCAAAAATGCTCAATGTCAAAGAGCATTGCGAGATGTTGTCCAGACAATTCCTGTTCAACTGCCATAATAAGCAGCATCCGAACAGGAACCTGCTCAACGAAAATCCGCCTCCCAGGAGAATAAGGAGTCACCTCCGTAAGCACTATGATGAGATCCGGCATCACATCTCCTCGCCGTTTGATCCAGAGGTGCACCGGCGGGCCCTCAACCTCATCCACACGGAGTCGGTAAACTCCTTTGTCAGGTCTCGTCCAGTGAATGTGGTCCTACAGGCACAAGCTCCACCTGTTGCCGCCGAGGAACGCGAACTGCCCAGGGAGACAAGAGTCACGCTGGCTCAACTTCGTTCTGGATATTGTAACAGACTAAACTCTTACTTATCCAGACTGAACCCCGACATGCCAAATGTCTGCCCGGCATGCGGCGTGTCTCCCCACGATACTAACCATCTGTTCCTCTGCTCAACCGAGCCCACTCTTCTAACTCCAATCTCACTCTGGTCCACCCCTGTTGAAGCTGCGAGGTTTCTTGGACTTCCGTTAGAAGAGCCTGATGACAATGTTGGTTGGGGGTGACACCCTGGACAGGTTAAGTAGTCGCTACAACAACAACAACAACATCTCTGGCACTCCAACTTGCCAGCAGGCAGCAGAGGACACGCAATTGCAGACCAAATAGATAACTCAGCATTCTGTACAGTCAATGGACATGCCCCCACCAGGGTGGCAGGTAACTGTCACAGTTCGCCAGACATCTTCATAACGAGCGCGGGCCTTATCAACTTTGTCATCTGGCGACCGATTCTTACATTAGCTTCGCTGCCTTACCCACTCCTGCGGGTTAGGGGTTTAGAATATGCCCGAGGTAGGCATACCGGTCGTAAGAGGCGACTAATATGCACAAAGGTAATGACGTGGTTGATCTACGGATATGATGCCTCTCACCTCTCATTACCCATCTCTCCTTCCTTACGGAAGGAGGGGTGACATGACCTAGAAGGTTCCACTGGTCATAAATCGCTACCACGACAGTCGGGCAGTACCGCAAGGGAGTACCGGAGCGTACCGGATTCATATCCGGCCAAGGACTGTCAGTTCGACAGCACTCCCCAAAACCTTCGGCGAGTGTTTTTGTCGTTACAACAACAACAACAACCCACTCCTACGGAGGTACGCAAAGGCGAAAGAGAGTTTCGCAAGATCATTGATTCAGCCTCATGCCGCTTTATTCCTGCTGGCAGAATACCAGAAATTCGTCCGAATTTCCCGGCAGAAGCTGCGGCGATGGCAAAAGAACGTGACCAAGTGAGACTCATCAATCCCGCAGATCCCAGAATAAAAGATCTCAATGCGGAAATTCTTAGGATCGTCAACGAACACAAGCTGACCAAGTGGAAACAACACCTCCAGACATGCAACCTCTCCGGCGGAGTGGGCAAATTATGGTCGACTGTAAAGACCCTATCCAATCCGAACAAACACAAAGACAAGGTCGCCATTGCTTTCGGCGACAGCGTCAAATCGGACGCCAGGAAATGCGCGAGCTCCTTTTGCCGGCTAAGAGAAGAGCCTTCCGACGTGCGCGCAAACACAAACACTCTACTGCGCCCATTGCCGTCTCAGTCGTAGAGGTTAAGAAAGCCATAATGAAGGCCAAACCCTCAAAATCCATCGGACCCGACGGAATCGCCATGAAGATGATCAAACACCTTGGCCACGAAGGACAGAGTTATTTAGGGGCTCCCTTTAATCTCTCTCTAACTACCTTCGTTATACCTGAGATATGGAAACAAGCGACTGTAGTTCCCCTTTAAAACCAGGGAAGCCGGCGAACCTAGGAGAGTCTTATCGTCCGATATCCCTCCTTTCGCCGGTAGTGAAATTACTAGAGTCCATTCTGCTTCCTTACTTCGTTACAAATCTAAAATTGGCCGATCATCAACATGGTTTCCGCCTAAATCATAGCACGACATCCGCTTTGAACGCCATTACAACGCAGATTAACAACGGTTTGAATCAACATCCACCAAACCATAGAACGGTTCTCGTGGCACTTGACTTGTCAAATGCATTTGACACGTTCAATCACGCCACACTCCTCCGCTCCCTGCCGGCCTTAAGAGGTGGACCGCTAATTACCTCAATGGTCGACAGGCATCAGTCAAATTCAGGAACAAGAAATCTAGGCCACGAAGAATAAAACAAGGGGAGCCGCAAGGTGGTGTTCTCTCTCCCCTTCTGTTTAATTTCTATATTTCGAGACCTCTTACCCCCCCACCAGAGGGAGTCTCCATTGTTTCCTACGCTGACGACTGCACGATAATGGCCTCGGGCAAGGGCCCCTCCATTGACGAACTCTGTATTAGAATCAACAACCATGCCTGACCCTATCTCCGACTAAATCGACGGCGACCCTGTTTACTACACGGAATGCGCAGATGGGGCAAGAGTTAAATGTCCACGTAGACGGAGTACCTCTACCTACTGTCAACCACCCAAAAATCTTGGATGTAACATTTGACAACGACCTCACCTTCGCTGGTCATGCAACCGCAATAACCTCAAAGGTAGAGAGCCGCAATAAGATCCTCAAGTCACTGGGCGGCAGTACTTGGGGAAAAGACAAAGAAACCTTGCTTGCTGCATATAAGGCTATTGGCCGGCTGGTTATTGACTATGATGCGCCCATTTGGTCGCCCAATCTTTCTGACACTAACTGGAGGAAATTGCAAGTCTCCAAAACAACGCCATCAGAACTGCTACGGGATGTATACATATGTACTCTGAGTCTCACCTCCATCAAGAGGCAAAATTGCTCAATGTTCAAGAGCACGCGGAACTTTTGAGTAGACAGTTCCTTATGAACTGTCATAAACCTAGTCATCCAAATCGACATCTTTTGGATGTAGCACCGCCCCCTAGAGACATAAGGAGACATCTCCGTAAGCATTACGATGAGATCCGGCATCATATCTCTTTGCCGTTTGATCTGCGGAACCATAGACGGGCTCTAAATGACCTCCACACCGAGTCGGTAGACAGATCTCTCAGATCTCGGCCTGTGAATCCCGTTATTAATACTCAACCACCTCAATTGGCTGAAGAGGAGCGTGTACTCCCGAGGGAGACTAGAGTCATACTGGCACAACTTCGCTCTGGATATTGTAATAGGTTAAACTCTTACTTATCCAGACTGAACCCCAACATACCAAATACATGCCCTGCATGTGGTATGACCCCTCATGATACCATGCATCTCTTCTCCTGTTCAGTTGAACCCACTCTTCTAACACCTACATCACTCTGGTCCAACCCTGTGGAAACTGCGCGTTTCCCCGGACTTCCGAAGAGAAGAGCCTGATGACAATTTAGAGTGATCGAGCCCATTGGGCAGCGCGAAGCACTGTTAACAACAACAACAGTTCCATATCTAAAATGGTTTCGGAGATATAATGAATAATATTATAATATTATTTAATATATGTTCTGAAATGCAGCGAAGGATGGTCGGGTTTACTAGTTTCCACTAAAATCGATCGGACATACCTAAGTGACACGGGTTTTACAATGAAAAGTCCGTATCTATGAGTGGTTTAAGGTCTGATAAACAACAATAGGGGAAAAACACAAAGAACACAGTGGATAAACGCTACAAATTTGTAAGCATACTACGCCGAACTATACGTCGCTAACATAGTGGCGGGGATATCGAACACACACTAGAGAAAGTTGTAGGCCTGTCAGGACACACTCAGAACTACCACGGGATGTCTCCTTACGTCACCGGAACATTATCTACATAATGAGGCAAAATGCTCGGTGTTAAAGAGCGTAATGAGGGTAGGCAATTTTTGTTTAACTGTTGCAAACCACAACACCCCAACATGCAAGTGATTAAGGAACGGGAACGAAGGATACATCTGCGTAAGTGCTACGATGAGATGCGGCATCACATAACATCGTCGTTTCAAAAGATGCATCGACACGCCCTCAACACCATCCACACAGAGTCGAGAAACTCCTTTGTCAGCTCTCGCCCATGAATGCCGCCATTCAGGCACACGCACCACTTGTTGCCGAAGCGGAACGCGAACTACAGACTAAACTCTTACCTATACAAACTGAGCCCTGTCGTGCCGAATGGTTCACCCCTGCGGGTTAGGGGTTTAGAATATGCCCGAGGTAGGCATACCGCTCGTAAGAGGCGAAAAATATGCACACAGGTAATGACGATGGTTGATCTACGGATTTGATGCCTCTCACCTCTCACTACCCATCTTAGCCTTCCGTACGGAAGGAGGGGTGACATGACCTAAAAGGTTTCACTGGTCATAAATCACTACCATGACAGTCGGGCAGTACCGCAAGGGAGTACCGGAGCATACCGGGTTCAAATCCGGACAAGGACTGTTAATTCGACAACACTCCCCGAAACCTTCGGGGAGTGTTTTTGTCATGTGTCATAATGTCATATGTAAATGTTTCTTTAGATGCTTAATTGCTCTCAGACTGCATAGAGCATGCATCAATCAATAACTTTGTACCAAAAATGGACTGAAGAGGCACAAAAATAAGCAAAACTACAAATAAAATGGTAATTGTTTCCTTTAGGAGACAACTGCTAAAACAAGACCGAAATTATCGGGAAAAGTATCAAAAGACGCGTTTTGACCTCGGTAACAATAATCCGGAAGCGGATTTTCAATTTTTTGTTTCAGTGAAAAGTTATTCGCAAAAACCCCCAAAATGACCCAGGTCCGATCCCAAATAGGGGGCTTGATCCAAGGTATTTATGTGCAGAACACCTTTCTGCGTAGGCGGCCTTCGCCCGCGCTTCAAAAAAATAACCCTTAGCCGGTCCAACACCGGCTACGCGGTCCACAGTATTTCTGCGCAGAACACACTTTTTGCACTTTTCGGTCGACCCTAATCTGTGAATACAACAACCACATGAAAATGACAGAAAATTTTCAACTTTGCAAATATCTCTTCACTGAAACAAAAACCTTAAAATTCGCTTCCGGATTATTGATACCGAGGTCAAAACGCGTCTTTTGACACCTTTCCTGAAAATTTCGGTCGTGTTTTAGCAGTTGTCTCCTAAAGGAAACAATTACCAATAAAATAAACAATTATCGAAATAGTACTATTGGACATACAAACATTTGCATATATGTTTGTTCATATACGAGTATGCCTATTTTCGTGTAGGTATGGAACGTCTACATTGTACGTATGGCTGATTGGGAAATTGTTACAAGGACGGAAAATTGTGTGAGAGGACAAGCACACAACTGCGCATTTATTTTGAAATCATCAAAGTGTCTGTATATTGTACAGCATTGTAGCGCAGTGAAAGGGGATGCTTTCTGATGTCACACTTATATACAAATGTAAAATTTTACATCATTATAACGCACTAATAAAAAACGTAGTAAAAACTGTGACAACTTGTTTGGTTCAGTTACGACAGCCACTGAGTGCGAAAACACGTCCAATAATGTCGAAAGAGGTATAAAAAAAAAAAAAAAAAGACTCGTATCGGTCGCAGGAATCAGAATCGGGATCCGGAGAACAACTATTTTTTTTATAGTTTGCAAGATATTTGCAAGTTACAAATTTTCTGTCATTTCCTTGTGGTTGTTGTAGACACAGATATAGGGTGTGCCGAAAAGAACAGAAGTGTGTTCTGCGCAGAAATACTGGGGATCGCGTAGCCGGTGTTGGACCGGCTAAGGGTTATTTTTTTTGGTAATTCTATACGACAGCACGTAACTGCTAATATACGTCAAAAAATATCGGGAAGGTATCAAACGACGGGTTTTAACCTTCGTATCAATAATCCGAAAGCGGAAATTCGATATTTTATGTCTGTTCAGAGATATTTGCAATTAAAGTTGAAATTTTTCTGTCATTTTCATGTGGTTGGACCGAAAAGTGCAAAGTGTGTTTCCTTTAGGAGACAACTGCTAAAACACGTCCAGAAATATCGGGAGAGGTGTCAAACAACGCGTTTTGACTTCGGTATCAACAATCCGGAAGCGGATTTTCAATTTTTTGTTTCAGTGAAAAATTATTCGCAAAAAACTCAAAAATGACTCAGGTCCGATCCCAAATAGGGGGCTTGATCCAAGGTATTTATGTGCAGAATACCTTTCTGCGTAGGCGGCTTTCGGCCGAGCTTCAAAAAAATAACACCGGCTACGCGTTCCACAGTATTTCTGCGCAGAAATAACTTTTTGCACTTTTCGGTACACCCTATTATGCGATTACAACAACCACATGAAAATGACAGAAAATTTTCAACTTTGCAAATATTTCTTTACTGAAACCAAAACTCGAAAATCCGCTTCCGGATTATTGTTACCGAGGTCAAAACGCGTCTTTTGATACCTTTCCCCCGAAATTTCGGACGTGCTTTAGCAGTTGTCTCCTAAAGGAAACAATTACCCTTTTTTCGTCTTTAAAATGGTACCTGTTCAGTTTATTGTGTTTTCATTGACTTATCTACAAAACTCAGCTTCGTGCCTAGTCGCGTTTTTTAGTTCACAATATTTCTTTGTTGATTATTAATTAGAAGTTTGATAGATTAGTCACAATTTGGTTTTTGGTGAATAAATGCAAGAGAGTACTCTTTTTTTTTGCTTGAAAAGCGTCCACAACGTTTAAGAAGAAAAAACAGAATGAACAAAGCTGAAAATGATCACCAGTGTGACCAGGTGTTAGAAAAAAGAGGCTAAATCGCCAAATAAAAAAAGGTTAGAAAAGGCTAAAATTAAAAAAAGAGGCTAAAAAAAATTAGAATTTATTTTACGAAATCCATTTCAAATTTTTTATTTTAGTTGAAACTATCAGGCCCCCAGGCTATATAAAATTTCAATTCGCCATAACTCTGAACTTATTTGGTCTAAATCAATGATATTTGGATATATGTTTCCCTTAGTCAAGATTTACATAATTTTGGAAAAGTGGGCGGTGCTACGCTTACATTTTTTGTGTTGTTTGTTCTTCATTAATGTCCAAAGTTTAGGGTCGATCTCTATGAAACTTTCACGATAGGTTTAGATGTTCAAATTTTTTATGTTTTGTTTGTGCTTCATTAATGTCCAAAATTTATTTTCGATCTCTTCGAAACAATATTTTATTTAGTTTTTGGCAGAGGCTCCAGGCTATTTAAAGTAGCAATTCGGCATAGCTAGGAATTTATTTTGTTCCAGTTAATGATATTTTATATGTAGATATGTGTTCTATATATCAAAAACCTTGAAAACCGAAAGCAGTCCCAAGATAAATTTTAAAAGTTAATTCGATATATCTTTGAAAGTATGTACATATCAGTACCCGCAGAGAAAATCGGAGAAGAAGGGGAGTAGGAATAGAAATTTGAGATAAAGAGGTGGTATTAGAGGAAAATTAAGAAGGTAAAGAGAGTAATGGTATATGGGGCTCGGGGAAAAGCAAAAGTTGAAAGAAAAAGGAGGAGATAAGGATAAATGTAGACGAAGCGAAAAGTGAGGAGGGAAAAGAGTGCAATTTGTTGAATGTAAGCAAGTAAAATTTTAGGCAGGACAACGTCTGCCGGGTCTGCTAGTTTGTAGATAAATCTGTAGACATTACATAAAGGAACTATTCTTGTTTAAACACATATCAGGCACATTTTCCTTGACTAGGGATTTTTTCAAAGAAACACATACTATCGAAAAATCACTACAAACTTATTAATTTTATAATATTTTCTTCGTCTGATGAATCAGAAGAGCATGAGTCTGCGTACAAAGTTTGGGTATTTATCATAGAGATGAGATCACGGTAATTTCAAAATTAGTGCAACATTTGAATAATCGTTTTATCGAACATGTAATATTAAGCAACGAGTTAATCATTTTAATTTTTAATCTGCTCCTAAATTTAGTTTTTAAAATGTTCATGGCACTAAACATTCTTTCACCCTCCGCATTACTGAAAGGTTATACCAAAAAGTTAAATAGGAATTCGACCAGTCCTAAAAAAGGGAGTTCGTTTAAAGACGTTGTTATGTTCTCGGACTTCCGCGCAAAATTCAATGGTATAGGTCACACTTGTAAACTGTACGGTTATTAGCTTTCGTCACTGCAGCTAAAGCAATGCTACTTGACTTGGAGAATACCTAGACTCTTCTTCTTGAAAGTGAGAAAATACATCCGGCTTTGTAACTTTCAAAGCATTATCAACTCAAAAAAAGATTATCTTTTATAAAGAGTTCATATTTTCAGGTAGGCGATGTCGCAATTGGGTTATCAACTCCATTAAAAATAGTTGACCATTTTTACGAATAATTTTCTGTATTTTGTAATCAATACTACCTTCATTTAACTTTAATTTTATATGCCAAATATGGTGTTGGGACCAGATAAGGTTTGGAGTAAAAAAAAGGCTGACAAAGGCACTAAGCTAAAACCAAAATTATGAGGCTAAAGGACAAAAAAAAGGCTAAGGGTCACTTTCATAAAGGCCGGTTAAGCCTAATCGGCGGCCGCCGTGGTGTGAAGGTAGTGTTGCCGGCCTACCACACCGAAGGTCCATGGTTCGAGCCCTGGTACAGGTAACATCAAAAGTGATTTGAAAAAAGTTTTTCAAAACGGGGTCGCCCCTCGGCAGTGGTTTGGCAAACTCTCCGAGTGTATTTCTGCCATGACAGGCTTCTCAGCAAAAATTCGTCTCTTTTGTAGATGCCGTTCGGAGTCGGCAAAAAACTGTAGGTCCCACCAATTTGTAGGGAAAATTCAAATCGGCACACCACAAATTGGAAGAGAAGCTTGGCGCAAAAATCTCTTAGGAGGTTTATGATGATATACCTGTTGTATATCGCGCCATAGAGAGAGGTTAAGCCTAATCGGCGATTAATTTGACAGCTAACAGTACAAAATACGTCTTTTATGAAAGCGGCCCTAAATCTAGCCTCGAAAAGGCTAACCTGGTCACACTGATGATCACAATAGGTAAACTGTCATTCGATTGCTGTATGTAGTTTTAGCCTTTCGTGGGGCTGCCGTATCCAGAGAATGTCAATGACATTCTCTGCCTTCGTATTGTTTTACGTTCTTTGTTCAAAGTGGAAATACCTTGATTTTCTTGTATATATCATGATCATAGTGTGATCAACAAGGTGAAGTAAGCTGTCAGTTGTCTCGCTCGAAATTCTTCTTTGTTCTGTCATTCGGCTATCTGAAAATGTGGAGCAAATGTTGTATCCGCAAAAATGTTGTTTTTTGTGTAAAACAAGTACGTTTTAGTACATAAATTTATTACTATTTTACTACTATTTTTTAAATGAATATACGAGGTCAACGGTCCTATGTTGGGATCATAGATTTTTTGGTAGTTCTTGGAAGCAAAGTTCAGCAAAATCATATCGAGGAAGATATTTTCACGAAAAAAGGCAATTTATCTTTAGAGATATCCTTCAATGATGTCACAAAACTGCAGCTTTCTGCAATGTTTTAAGGAGTTTTCACCTAATACAGTAACTGACATATGTATCACTACAGTAAGGCCCGTGTAAAATCAATACTTTCATTGTTGATATCGCTATAAAATAAGTTCAATTTGTTTACAAAAAAATGTATCTAGGCCTATAGAAAAGCTAGTTTTTTCATCTCACAGGGCTTAAACAGGGTAACGATTCCGATTCATATACAACCAAAGGATATGGTAGCCCTAACTTGCATCTTTGACGACCAACACAGTACCTCACAAAGACAACATTTTCAAAAGACGCTTTGTATATGAAAAAGCTGATGTGAAAAGTGAGTCAGAAATATCTTCTACTAATACGACAAACAACGAAAGAATTATAAAACAAAAAACAGAAGTAATAAGTACGGCTCTTGTTTACAATCGATTATCCGACTAATCCATTAGTCGCATAGCAACTATTGAGCTGTTTGAAAATCGATAACAAATTTTCGGTTTCGACTAATTGAATACTGCCGGTTGATAAATAACATTTTTAAAATAAAAATAAAAAATTCAACATTTTCTCTAGTTGCAACGCATGTTTATGAAGGTGATGGAACTCAATTCTATGCGAATAGAGCACCCTTTGTCAATAAGAAACGGAACTAGTCGACTAGTCGATTAGTGATAATCGATTACTTTTTCAAACAAATACTTCAAATCGATTAATCGACTATTCAATTAGTCGATTATCAAGAGCTCTAGTAATAAGTAATAATAAAGCAAGTGTGACAACTCTTTTGGAGAAGCTTCTTATTCAATTTGTGGTGGTATGTTCTTTAGTTACCGCCAAAGATTGGAGCTGAATACAGTTAAATCGACTCAGAACAAGATCTACCACCTCCGCAGACCTTTCTTGACAATGTTTTAGTAAGAAACCATTTTGATGGATTCCAGCTGAGAAGCCTCTGTAAAGCTACAAATTTTAATTGCAAATTTTCCATACCACTTCGCTTTTAGACGTCGTCGCGTAGAGTCGGCAAAAATATCCCTGGATCTCAACCAAATAAAAAACAGACTGTACTTCTGGTTGAGATGTAATTTTTGGATTCGAGGGATATTTTTTGCTTTCTCCCAAAAGTATTTTTGTTATACTACTCAAGTTAAATAACTCAACATAAGAATTCAATCCTATGTCTTTTTAATAAAACTTCGACTTAAAAAAAAAAAAAATTATGATAGAACTGCATATCTGAGATAACGGATCTCACCAAAAACGGGAATCTTCAAACGGAACAAATTATATGGGGTGATCGCTTCCATAACCGCGTGGAATATATATAACCAAATTTTTTTTGGTGTCGTGTTAAAATTAAATAATGTTTCAACACAAATAAAGAATTATTTAAAATACTTTGAAAAATACATCTCAAAAAGTGCTACGAAACGAAGATGCAAAATCTTAATACAATTATTAACATAACCTAATTTTTGCATTAAAAAATAATACAATTGGACAATAACCTGGCTTGTGATACGTATCTGATACGTCTGCCATTGAATCTAACTCTTAAAAAAGAGCATAAAATATAAATAACACAAATAAAGACGAATAATGATAAAACGAATATAACCTGGCTAATACAGATGTAAAATCTATGCCATTAAATGTTTCATGTTGATTGTGTGCGGAAAACAATTTAAACTTGTTTAAACATAACTTTGCATATATAGAAGTGTTTTGGATTATTATTATATAGACGTATATTATGAAATGATTTTTGACAAGCGAAAAGTGCTACAAAACGAATATAACCTGGCTAATATAGATGGAGAAGCTATGCCATTAAATTTTTAACTTTGTGTGTAAAAGCCAATCTAAAGACCTGAAGTTATTTGGATAATAATTATATGGACGTATATTGTTAAATGATTTTTGACAAGCAAAAAGTGCTACAAAACGAATATAACCTGGCTAATATAGATGTATAATCTATGCCATTAAATTTTTCATGTTGATTCTGCGGAATTGCATCAAGACATATTGAAATACATAAAATACAATAATTTTAATATACTTGGAGGAAACAACCCATTTGGAATATAACCTGGCTTTGTGTGGTTCCTAGGAACCTTGGCCATTCAAACCAAAACCCAAAAAAAAAAATTTTTCCATACTAGACTGAAAGGCAGGAACCCATAGTAGTAAAGTACCAGTCAATCAATGGCTTATTCATGGATGTGACCCGTTTCACCTCTCGCGTTTGATCACCTGTTTATTCTTCACGTTAGATTAAAATACAAAAACCAAATTTCTGCTATTGTTAATGTTAGAAAGTTAGTAATATTTTTACTCCTTTTTTACAAAAACGGGCAAAAATTCTTTAAGATTTTACCCTCCTGCGTACCTGGAAAATACACCCATACCATTTCAGATAGCGTACGTTTTCTGTCTCTTTTTATTTACTTCACCTTGTTTATTACACTATATATCATGATAATAATGTCGTCGACTATTCGTGCCACAACCATAAATATTAATGGCTATGTCTCGAATAACTGAGCTCTTTCTACGCCGTCATGAAATGTTTTGGTTTGTCGCTTTCGGGAGTTTTTTTGCTATTCTAATGTAAATAACGAAGCGATAAAAAATGATAACAGGCAAGACAATAAACATAGCTGAGCAGTTACGGCGGTTATTTAGCGTTCGTCGTTTATTGGCCTGTAATTTTATTGTGAGTGATAAAAGAAGTATAAGAAGGGTATCCTAAATCATTCCAAAATAAGCACCCGTACACGTTTTTCAGATACAAATCTAACACAGTTGAGATGAGTATACCGATGCTACTTGTCCACGGAGGAGCTGGTGGCATTAGCGATGCCCGCGTACCCGGTAAGCTGAGTGGCATGAAAATGGCGTTGAAAGCCGGTTTGCCACTGTTAATGCCCGCAGAAGAAAATGGTGGCATTCAGGCGGGTTCAGCATTGGATGCTGTTGAAGCGGCTGTACGCGCCATGGAAGAGGATGAAAACTTTAATGCTGGCTATGGATCATGTTTGAACAGTGACGGTCACGTGGAGGTAGAAGCTAGTATTATGGAAGGATCAAAGCTACGCGCTGGTTGCGTAACATTGTTGCACGACATCAAATATCCCATTTCGGTAGCACGTTGTGTTATGGAAAGAACTAATCATACCTTCTTGGGTGGTGTAAGTGCACAAAAATTCGCTCTAGAAAATGGGGCAGTACAATTGCCAGCAGGCTCATTGGTGACAGAAAGTGCTCGCTATGCATTGGCCAAGTTCAAACAGCAAGAAGTGGAGGGTAAAGATACTACTTATGCACCAACAGAATTAGATAAATCGGTTAAAGAGCGTCCAGGCGAACCTGGCACTGTTGGCGCTGTAGCTATCGATGCAAAAGGCAATATTGCAGTTGCGACATCAACTGGTGGTATAACAGGTAAGGTGCCAGGGCGAATTGGGGATACCCCACTTCTCGGTTGTGGGACTTATGCCGATAATCAATTTGGCGGCGTGTCTACTACTGGGCATGGTGAGACAATAATGCGTTTCAATTTGGCACAAAAGATTTTAGCCAACATAAGATATTGTAATATGCCAGCTCAGGAGGCAACGGAAATTGCATGCAAGGAAATGACTGAACGCTTAGGAGGTACGGGAGGAGCTATTACTATTGGCCCTAATGGAGATATTGGCATTGCATGGACTTCTAAACGTATGGCTTGGGCTTATGTACGCGGCAACGAATTTATTCATGGTATAGACCAAGGAAAAATACTTAATGAACCATTTTAGTTAATGGCTTTTTCCCAAAGTAATCTCGTTGAATTCTGACTGATTTAATATACTTATATTACATACATACATACGTATTAATATTAAACTTCTAATACACTTTCCATCATAAAAAACATGATACTTTTTATCTTAATATATTTAGGGGCGTGTATTTGACCCCTGCGGTTTATGGCGTTAGAATATCCCCGAGGTAGGTATGCCTGTATGCAAGGTGCTTGTATCGGAGCGTAACGGACATCAACCATCTGTTCACCTATTCGATATACCAGATTTTTCTAACACTATTTGTACTCTAGTCCAACCCTATTGAAGCCGCTAGTTTCCTGGGACTCCTGTTGGAAAATACTGATGACAATGTTAGGCAAGGAAAGGGACGACTAGGCGGGTTAGGGGTTTAGAATATGCCCGAGGTAGGCATACCGGTCGTAAGAGGCGACTAATATTCACAATGGTAATGACGTACAACTCGATAGTTGATCTACGGATATGATGCCTCTCACCTCTCATTACCCATCTTATCCTTCCTTACGGAAGGAAGGGTGACATGACCTAGAGGGTTTCACTGGTCATAAATCGCTACCACGACAGTCGGGCAGTACCGCAAGGGAGTACCGGAGCGTACCGGGTTCAAATACGGTCAAGGACTGTAAATTCGACAACACTCCCCAAAACCTTCGGGGAGTGTTTTTGTCATTAGCACAACAACAACGACTAGGCAGGGCGGAGCATCGCTACAATAATCACACCTACCAATTATCCCCTGTTGTTGTTGTTAACAGTGCTTGTTGTTGTTGTTGTTGTTGTTGTTAACAGTGCTTCGCCCTGCCCCAGATTGGACAGGGTTACACTGAAATAACAGCCCTTGGCCGGGTGAAAAACCCCGGGTCATTCCGGTGCGATAGAACCGGCTGTTGTGGGAATGCTTCGCCCTGCCCAATGGGCTCGATCACTCTAAACTGTCATCAGGCTCGTCTAACGGAAGTCCGAGGAAATGCGCAGTTTCCACAGGGTTGGACCAGAGTGATGTAGGTGTTAGAAGAGTGGGTTCGACTGAACAGGAGAAGAGATGTTTGGTATCATGAGGGGACATACCACCTGCAGGGCACGTGTTTAGTATGTTGGGGTTCAGTCTGGATAAGTAAGAGTTTAACCTATTACAATATCCAGAGCGAAGTTGTGCTACATGACTCTAGTCTCCCTCGGAAGTACACGCTCCTCTTCAGCCAATTCAGGTGGTTGAGTATTAATAACGGGATTCACAGGCCGAGATCTGAGTGATCTGTCTACCGACTCGGCGTGGAGGTCATTTAGAGCCCGTCTGTGGTTCCGCAGATCAAACGGCAAAGAGATATGGTGCCGGATCTCATCGTAGTGCTTACGAGGATGTCTCCTTATATCTCTGGGGGGCGGTGCTACATCCAAAGGATGCCGATTTGGATGACTAGGTTTATGACAGTTCAGAAGGAACTGTCTACTCAAGAGTTCCGCGTGCTCTTGAACATTGAGCAGTTTTGCCTCTTGATAGAGGTGAGACTCAGATGCATAAGCAGACATCCCGTAGCAGTTCTGATGGCGGCGCTTTGGCATACTTGCAATTTCCTCCAATTGGTGTCAGCAAGATTGGGCGACCATATGGGCGCAGCATAGTCAATAACCAGCCGGCCAATAGCCTTATATGTAGCAAGCAATGTTTCTTTGTCTTTTCCCCAAGTACTGCCGGCCAGTGACTTGAGGATCTTATTGTGGCTCTGTACCTTTGAGGCTATTGCGGTGGCATGACCAGCGAAGGTGAGGCCGTTGTCAAATGTCACACCCAAGATCTTCGTGTGGTTGACAGTAGGTAGAGGTACTCCGTCTGCGTGGACATTTAACTCTGGCCCCATCTGCGCATTCCATGTCGTAAACAGGGTCGCCGTCGATTTAGTCGGAGATAGGGTCAGATTTCGGTCGGTAAAGAAGCTGGAAAGGTCACGGATGGAACTGTTGATTCTAGTACAGAGTTCGTCAATGGAGGGACCCTTGCCCGAGGCCATTATCGTGCAGTCGTCAGCGTAGGAAACAATGGAGACTCCCTCTGGTGGGGGGGAAGTCTCGAAATATAGAAATTAAACAAAAGGGGAGAGAGAACACCACCTTGCGGCACCCCTTGTTTTATTCTTCGTGGCCTAGATTTCTTTTTCCTGAATTTGACTGATGCCTGTCGACCATTGAGGTAATTAGCGGTCCACCTTTTAAGGCCGGCAGGAAGCGGTGTCTCTTCCAGATCTCGAAGGAGGGTGGCGTGATTGACCGTGTCGAATGCATTTGATAGGTCAAGTGCCACGAGAACCGTCCTATAGTTTGGCGGGTGTTGATTCAAACCATCATTTATCTGCGTTGTAATGGCATTCAAAGCAGATGTCGTGCTATGAGATTTGCGGAAACCATGCTGGTGATCGGCCAATTTCAGATTTGTAATGAAGTAAGGGAGCAGAAAGGTCTCTAGTAATTTCACAACCGGCGAAAGGAGGGATATCGGGCGACAAGACTATCCTTGGTTCGCCGGCTTCCCTGGTTTTAGTAGGGGAACTACAATCGCCTGTTTCCATATCTCAGGTATAACGAAAGTATTTAGGGAGAGATTAAAAAGAGCCGCTAAATAACTCTGTCCCTCGTGGCCTAGGTGTTTGATCATCTTCATGGCGATTTCGTCGGGTCCGATGGATTTTGAGGGGTTGTCCTTCATTATGGCTTCCTTGACCTCTGCGACTGAGACGGCAATAGGCGCAGTGGAGTGTTTGGGGTTTGTCCGTCGTCGAGGTCAATGAAGCCATAATGAAGGCCAAGCCCTCAAGATCAATCGGACTCGACGGTATTGCCAAGAAGATGTTGAAACACCTAGGCCGCGAGGGACAGAGTTGTTTGTCGGCTCTATTTAACCTCTCGCTAACCACTTTCGACATTCCAGAGCGATTGTGGTCCCCCTACTAAAACCAGGGAAGCCGTCGAACCAAGGAGAATCATATCTTCCGATATCTCTCCTGTTGACGGTTGCGAATTTATTGGTAACCACTGTGCTCCCATATTACACAGCAAACCTGCACTTGCCCAGACAGTAAAAAGGTTTCAAGAAGTCACACAGCACAACAACCGCTTTGAACATCATAACGACCCAGATAAACTATGGCTTGAATCAACAGCCACCAAACTATATGACGGTGCTCGTGGCACTTGACCTTTCCAAAGTTTTCGACACGGTCAACCATGCCACACTCCTAAGATACCTGGAAGAGACACCGCTCCCTGCCGGGCTAAAAAGGAGGACGACTAAATACCTCAACGGTCGGCGGGCGTCAGTCAAATTTAGGGACAAGAAATCTATACCACGAAAAATCAAACAATGGGTGCCGCAGGGTGGTGTCCTATCCCCCTTTTGTTTAATTTCTATATTTCGAGACTTCCTCCCCCACCAGACGGAGTCTCCATTGTATCCCACGCTGAAGACTGCACGATTAAGGTTTCAGGCTCTTCTATTAACGAACTCTGTACGAGGATTAACTGTTACCTCCGAGACCTTTCCATCTTCTTCACCGAGCGGGACCTGACCCTGTCTCCGATTAAATCGACGGAGACACTTTTTACGACTTGAAATGCGTACATGGGACAAGAGTTAAACGTCCACGTAGATGGAGTACCTCTACCTACTGTCAACCACCCTTAAATCCTGGGTGGGACGTTTGACAACAGCATCACCTACGCTAGTCATACCACCGCAATAGCATCTAAGGTACAGAGCCGCAACAAGATCCTCAAGTCGCTGGCCGGCAGTACTTGGGGAAAAGATAAAGAAACGTTGCTAGCCACATATAAGGCTATTGACCGACCGGTTATTGATTACGCTGCACCCATATGGTCGCCCAACTTTGCTGACACCAACTGGAGAAAGTTGCAAGTCTGTCAAACACCACCATCAGAACTGCCACGGGATGTCTGCTTATGTCATCGGAGTCTCACTGTTGAGCAGACAGTTTTTACTGAACTGCCACAGGACCAGTCATCCAAACCGGTATCTATTGGATGAAGGTCCGCCCCCGAGAGACATAATGAAACATCTCCGTAAGCCGTTTGATTTGCGCAACCATAGGCGGGCTCTAAACGACCTCCATACCGAGTCGGTAGACAGATCCCTCAGATATCGGCCTGTGAACCCTGATAGCTGATGAGGATCGTATTCTTCCCAGGGAGACTAGAGTCATCCTAGCAAAACTTCTTTCTGGATATTGTAATAGGTTAAACTTTTACTTATCCAGACTGAACCCCACCATACCAAATACGTGCCCTGTATGTGGTATGTCCCCTCAGGATACCAAACATCTGATTTCCTGTTCAATTGAACCTACTCTTCTAACACCAAAATCAATCTGGTCCAACCCTGTTAAAACTGCGCGTTTCCTTGGACTTCCGTTAGAAGAGCTTGATGACGATTCTCAGAGTGATCGTCACCATTAGGCAACAACAACATCGCTATAATAACAACAGCCAAAATATCCCGAAACATGGACGATATACAAATCCTATTTTTCATTGTAAAGTTTGTATAAAGCAACTGTCAATATCAGTATAACCCTGTTTGGTCTCACGTCTCTTTCCTGAAAGGGTGCACGAACTAAGCAGTGCGTAGTACTGGCTCAATAATATTAATAATCCTTTAGTTTTGACTAACCGAATTATGCTCATATCTGGGAAAAGCTCAGTCAGCTCTATATACACCTTTGCCACCACGAGAACAAGGTTAATTTTTCAGAGAACGGTTTAATATGAGGCACACATCAGTTAGGTTATCTATTCAGTTACACCAAGTTATAGGCAGCTAAGAAATCAGATAAATGATTTTTGAATACGAGCCCTGTGCGCAAAAAAGTCGTAAGAGCCAAAAAGAAAATTTTACAGGAGAAGGTTTTTTTTAATTTATTTCACATTCAGTTTATGTATTGTCATGAAATTAGGTACATAGTAAAGGGTGTTTTTTTAGGGGTATAGAACTTCAAATTGAAATAAAACACAAGAAAATCGTTTTAAGGTCCATCAATTTGGCTTTATTGGAAGGATAATTTTATGCCATTAATGTTTAAATATGATTTCGGGCATGTGGCCGCCGCGGCTGGCTCGAATAAAGCCAATTCTACAGGTCCAATTTTCAACCACTTTTTCGAGCATATGGGGCCGTATGTCGGCAATAACGCCACGAATGTTGGCTTCCAATTCCCCTAACGTTTCTGGTTTGTTGGTGTAGACGAGCGACTTCACATATCCCCAAAGAAAATAATCCAATGGTGTCAAATCACACGACCTTGGTGGCCAATTGACAGGTCCATTCCGCGAAATTATGCGCTCATCGAATGTTTCCTTCAATAAATCGATTGTGACGTGCGCTGTGTGGCATGTAGCGCCGTCTTGTTGGAACCACAACTCATCCACATTCATGCCATCCAATTCGGGAACAAAATAGTCGGTTATCATGGCTCTATACCGGTCTCCATTAACGGTAGCTGCCTCTCCAGCATTATTGCGGAAGAAGTATGGCCCAATGACTCCACCAGCCCATAGAGCACACCAAACAGTCAGTTTTTGTGGATGTAATGGCGTTTCAAGGGTCTCATGTGGATTCTCTTCACTCCAAATGCGGCAATTTTGCTTGTTGACGTAGCCATTCAACCAAAAATGAGCCTCATCACTGAACAAAATTTTGCGATGAAAATCAGCATCGAAATCAATCTCATTTTCGGCCCATACACCAAAATCACGACGCATTGCATGGTCTCGCGGCTTTAATTCTTGCACAAGCTGGATCTTGTAAGGTCGCAAGCCAAGATCTTTGCGCAAAATCTTCCATAAAGTTGATGGACAAAGCTCCAATTGCTGTGCACGGTGGCGAATCGATTCATTCGGGTCCTCTTCAACACTTTGCTCTACAGCGGCAATTGTTTCTTCGGTGCGCACTGTTCGACGTCTCTGCGGATGCGTATTATCACATAGAGTAAACGTAGTGCGAAAACGATCCCTGGTTAACCGAATTAATTGCTCTGATGGACGATTATGTCGACCATAAAATGGACGGAGCTCACGGTAAACTTCGCGAACTGAACCATTATTTTCGAAATAAATTTGCACGATTTGCAAGCGTTGTTCTTTTGTCAACCTGTTCATGATGAAATGGCAAACCAAACTGAACATAAATGACATTAGAGTTGCCAGATTTGACCACAAAATGCCAGTTTTATCTCTATTCGAAAAACAAACCTGTAAAAAAAACACCCTATACATAGCTTTTCTTTAGCCCAACCTATGTAATGCAATCAATTTTATTTTTATATATGCAATATAAGCATAATTTTTGGCGCATACGTATTTCTGTCCTCACCAAATCAGTCTACTTTTTGATAATTTGGTTGTTACGTCACAAATTTTCTTTAACGAAGGTTGTTTTTCTGCAGTTTTCTTATGTTATTTCAAATTATTTGTCCCATTTTCATTCATTTCATTGGATTGCCTGAAGAGCTATTCGTCCGAATTTCCCGGCAGAAGCTGCGGCGATGGCAAGAGAACGTGACCAAGTGAGACTTATCAATCCCGCAGATCCCATAATAAAAGATCTCAATGCGGAAATCCGTAGGATTGTCAACGAACGCAAGCTGACCAAGTGGAAACAACACCTTGAGACATGCAACCTCTCCGGCGGAGTCGGCAAATTATGGTCTACTGTCAAGGCCCTATCCAATCCGACCAAACACAAAGACAAGGTCGCCATTGCTTTCGGCGACAGTGTCAAATCGGACGCCAGGAAATGTGCGAGCTGCTTTTGCCGGCTGTTTATAATGCATCCACCTGCGGATAGGACTAAGAGATGAGCCTTCCGACGTGCGCGCAAACACAAACACTCTACTGCGCCCATTGCCGTCTCAGTCGCAGAGGTTAAGGAAGCCATAATGAAGGCCAAACCCTCAAAATCCATCGGACCCGACGGAATTGCCATGAAGATGATCAAACACCTTGGCCATGAAGGACAGAATTATTTAGCGGCTCTCTTCAATCTCTCTCTAACTACCTTCGTTATACCTGAGAAATGGAAACAAGCGATTGTAGTTCCCCTATTAAAACCAGGGAAGCCGGCGAACCTAGGAGAGTCTTATCGTCCGATATCCCTCCTTTCGCCGGTAGCGAAATTGCTAGAGTCCATTCTGCTTCCTTACTTCGTAACATATCTAAAATTGGCCGATCATCAACATGGTTTTCGCAAAAATCACAGCACGACATCCGCTTTGAACGCCATTAGAACGCAGATTAACAACGGTTTGAATCAACATCCACCAAACCATAGAACGGTTCTCGTGGCACTTGACTTGTCAAATGCATTTGACACGTTCAATCACGCCACACTCCTCCGAGATCTGGATGAGACACCGCTCCCTGCCGGCCTTAAGAGGTGGACCGCTAATTACCTCAATGGTCGACAGGCAACAGTCAAATTTAGGAACAAGAAATCTAGACCACGAAGAATAAAACTAGGGGTGCCGCAAGGTGGTGTTCTCTCTCCCCTCTTGTTTAATTTCTATATTTCGCGACTTCCCCCCACCAGAGGGAGTCTCCATTGTTTCCTACGACGACTGCACGATAATGGCCTCGGGCAAGGGTCCCTCCATTGATGAACTCTGTATTAGAATCAACAGTTCCATCCGTGACCTTTCCAGCTTCTTCACCGAGCGTGATCTGACCCTGTCTCCGACTAAATCTACGGCGACCCTGTTTACTACATGGAATGCGCAGATGGGGCAAGAGTTAAATGTTCACGTAGACGGAGTACCTCTACCTACTGTCAACCACCAAAAAATCTTGGATGTGACATTTGACAACGGCCTCACCTTCGCTGGTCATGCCACCGCAATAGCCTCAAAGGTACAGAGCCGCAATAAGATCCTCAAGTCACTGGCCGGCAGTACTTGGGGAAAAGACAAAGAAACATTGCTTGCTACATATAAGGCTATTGGCCGGCCGGTTATTGACTATGCTGCGCCTATATGGTCGCCCAACCTTTCTGACACCAACTGGAGGAAATTGCAAGTCTGCCAAAACACCGCCATCAGAACTGCTACGGGATGCCTGCTTATGTCATCTGAGTCTCACCTCCATCAAGAGGCAAAATTGCTCAATGTTCAAGAGCACGCGGAACTCTTGAGTAGACAGTTCCTTCTGAACTGTCACAAACCTAGTCATCCAAACCGACATCTTTTGGATGTAGCACCACCCCCCAGAGACATAAGGAGACATCTCCGTAAGCATTACGATGAGATCCGGCATCATATCTCTTTGCCGTTTGACCTGCGGAACCATAGACGGGCTCTAAATGACCTCCACACCGAGTCGGTAGACAGATCTCTCAGATCTCGGCCTGTGAATCCCGTTATTAATACTCAACCACCTGAATTGGTTAAAGAGAAGCGTGTACTTCCGAGGGATACTAGAGTCATACTAGCTCAACTTCGCTCTGGATATTGTAATAGGTTAAACTCTTACTTATCCAGACTGAACGCCAACATACCAAATACATGCCCTGCATGTGGTATGTCCCCTCATCATACCATACATCTCTTCTCCTGTTCAGTTGAACCCACTCTTCTAACACCCACATCACTCTGGTCCAACCCTGTGGAAACTGCGCGTTTCCTCGGGCTTCCGTTAGAAGAGCCTGATGACAATTTAGAGTGATCGAGCCCATTGGGCAGGGCGAAGCACTGTTAACAACAACAACAACAACAAGAGCTATTCAATCACGGGGGCGAAAAGCTGATAAAACGCATTCATCAACTTATATACAGAATATGGAAGAATGAATGCATAGCTGAATCATTTGCCTGCTGTATAGTGCAAAAGTCTGGACGCTGGCAACATCTGTTGATATGGTTTTGGGAGTATTCGAGAGATATGGTCTTCGAAAGATTTATGGCCCTCTCCGCGTTGGCAATGTTCAAAAAGATTTAATGATGAGGGGTATGCAAACATCGACATAGTTCAACCAATTTGGTACACGAATTCCACAAATCAATATGTTTTCTTGCTTATTTTAACAATATCAATTTGGAAATAATATATCAATAGACAAAGTTTACAATGATATGCTCAGCGATGGTATGGGATGATGTGTTTCGAAGTCCCCAAATTCTTATGATACCCGTTCTCGGACACTGGGATGCGTACCCATGGACCTGAATCAAAGCCGCTGTTAGAACTAATACTGTAACAACTCAGCTATGATGCCCTGTAGCGTCACGATGCAATTTTCCTCTAAAGTGCCATTTTTGCATTATTCCTTTACATTCTTTGGTACATACAGGGTGGCTAATGAAAGCCGCTACCAAAAAAAAATTAAATAACTTTTTTTCTATTCAATGAATCTGGTTAATTTTATTTTTATTTTGCAGATTGACTTTTACATTTAACAAAAATGGATAACTGGGACACTGAAACAAGAATTTGGAATGTCCGCCGCTATCACGCACTGGAGTCCGTAGTTTCGGTTCAAAGAGAGTATAGGCGCACGTTTGGCGGCAATCCTCCGAGCAGATGGACCATAATAAGACTTGTAAACAATTTTGCCGAGCATGGGACAGTCAACAGAAGACCTTACCATCGAAACCCTTCAGTTCGAACGGAGGAAACAATCGCTGCTGTAGCTGCTGCCATACAAAACAATCCACGTGTTTCGACAAGAAGCTTATATGCTCAAATGGGTGTAAGCAGACAGTCATTACAGTCAATTATGCACAAAGATTTGGACTTATTCCCATATAAAATTCAAATGGCCAACAAACTGAACGCTGCAGACTTGCCGATTCGCTTGGAATTTTGCCAGAAGATGCTTCAAATGGTGGAAGAGGATGGAAACATGTTGAACTGTCTTTTCATGTCTGACGAGGCCCATTTCGATTTAAACGGCAACATAAACAAACAAAATTGTCGAATATGGAGTGCTTCCAACCCACAGATACTCCATGAGACGGAATTGCATCCACTTCGTGTCACAGTGTGCTGTGCAGTTTCATCACGCTGCATTGTCGGGCCCTACTTCTTCGAAGAAAACGGTCACACCGTTACGGTTACTGGAGACCGTTACTTGAGCATGTTGAGAGAGTTTTTCTATCCAGAATTACGCCGAATGAGGATTTCTTTCAACTCTGTGTGGTTTCAGCAAGATGGTGCAGCTCCTCATACAGCCCAACCTGTTATGACAGAATTGCGACGAAAATTTCCCAATAAGCTGATATCCAGAAACTCCACATTCCGTTGGCCACCCAGGTCGCCTGACCTTACTGCACCTGACTTTTTCTTGTGGGGTTATTGCAAACAGGAAGTCTTCAAAGCAAAACCAACAAATTTGAATGAACTAAGGCAATCCATTTGAGAAACAATTGCGGCTATTCCTGTCTCAACTCTCCAAGCAGTAATGAACAACTTTTTGGTAAGATGCCGCACGTGCATCGACGAGCAGGGGGGGCATTTAAATTCCATTATTTTTAAAACTAATACGCATATTGTCACTTGCGAAGCGAATATATTTGGCGAGTCGAACAGATTGGCGAACTCACATCAAATTTGCATTGTGAGTGGCGAATGAACTTATTCGACTGCCATGTGTCGTTGCCATTCAAACAAATTTAATTAGTTCATCCGAACTTGCCGTTTCTGTCATCTGTTTTTATTATTTATTTGTGCACAAAACAGAAATGTAAAAAGCAAGTTTAATTAAATAGTAATAAATAAAGTTAAAAATGTTAGTAATTGTTTCCTTTAGGAGACAACTGCTAAAACACGTCCGAACTTATCGGGAAAGGTATCAAAAGACGCATTTTGACCTCGGTAACTATAATCCGGAGGCGGATTTTCGAGTTTTTGTTTCAGTGAAGAGATATTTGCCATCAAAGTTGAAAAATTTTCGTCATTTTCATGTGGTTGTTGTAATCACAGATTGGGGTGTACCGAAAAGTGCAAAAAGTGTGTTCTGCGCAGAAATACTGTGGACCGCGTAGCCGGTGTTGGACCGGCTAAAGGTGTTCTGCACATAATTACCTTGGATCAAGCCCCCTATTTGGGATCGGACCTGGGTCATTTTTGGGTTTTTTGCGAATAACTTTTCACTGAAACAAAAAATTTAAAATCCGCTTTCGGATTGTTGATACCGAAGTCAAAACGCGTTGTTTGATACATCTCCCGATATTTTTGGACGTGTTTTAGCAGTTGTCTTCTAAAGGAAACAATTACCAAAATGTTTTATAAGGTTGATCTTTTTTTCGAAGACAATTATAATGTTGAGCCGCGAGTTGATGTTGTTGTTGTTGTTGTTAATAGTGCTTCGCCCTGCCCCAGATTGGACAGGGTTACACTGAAATAACAGCCCTTGGCCGGGTGAAAAAACCCGGGTCATTCCGGTGCGATAGAACCGGCTGTTGTGGGAATGCGAGTTGATCTTCTTCGTCAGCGGCGTTTTATAAGGGATTACTCCAATCCCATGGAGCTTCCGTCCACAGTGCACACAGAGGACCTATGGAGTTAAGATCCGTGGCTTTTGGAATTGCTGCGGCGTTGTTCTTCTCGTTCTAAAAACTTCATTTATTCAAACAAATAACTCAATTTAATTAAATTAATTACTCACTTTTATTTATTTATTCAATTTATTAAATTGAAAACGTTCAAATACATGCAAATGCGTCCTTTTTACTTTTAAGCGCGAACACAATAAGCATTCGACAAATTTTGACAGATTTGGCGAAGCGAATATGATTTTTTCGCTTTTGGCAATTCGACAAATTCATCTTCGTCACTCATTCGAATTTTTTTTGGCGAATTCGCTGGAGATTCGCATCTCGCAATTCGAGACCGCGAAATTCGACAAAATTTTCATTCGCTTCGCAAGTGACAATATGCGTATAATTAAGCTATATTTAATAAAATTTAATGAGCTTTAACATGAATAAAAGAAAAATGAATTCCATACACTGAAAAAAAAATTATTTGAGTTTCTTAATAGCAAAATTCATCAGCCACCCTGTATGTTTTTTAAGTGGAATATGTTTAGGAGTGTTCAGAAAACATTTTAGAGACAGCATGGATTTTTATTGCATATTTACACTCTGCATCTATTATAATTTTGGTAATTTTTGTTGGAGCAGTGAATATCTAAACGGTTCTACGAACACACCTATAAAAATATTCGACTTTCCTTGAGTTAACACAGATACCGGGTATACTCTCCGTAAAAGTGATATGTTTAGTAACAAGCTCCATTATTCAATTGATCGTGAAGTTATTATTTGTTCATTAATGTGTGGGTCTCGCGCCCATTTTCAAAAATTTTCAGAAAGCAATAATAGGACGAAAAGGCCCATGTATTTCCCAAATTTTAGTATTATGCAGAATAAGTCAATGAGATATAGCATTGCTACCTAATTTCCAGTAAACTTTTATGAACTTTCATATGATCATGGTCGAAAAGCGATTATATTCAGTGGGTGTACTTTTCCCAACAATCATTATTCTAACGTAAATGGGTTTCAATTTATAAACACTTGAAAATTTGCTCATACATATGTAGGCGGTGCCACGCCCATATTCCAAATTTTTTTTTTAAATCCTTAATACAATGATAAAGTTAGTATGTATACCGAATCTTACAATTTGAACTGATTTTGACAATGAAATATCATATTTTATCATCAAAAGCTACGAAACTTTGGGAGGTTATGTGTGTGTTAATAAGTGATCGATTTTCATCAAAAAGCTAAAATCGAAAATCATGGCTTTTTTGCGCATAGGGCTCGGTATGTACGAGGTGTGTTCAAAAAGTATCGCGAATTTTGAATTTTCGCTGGTTACGTATATTCGAATTTCCAATTTTTTGTGGCGCTATGTTGGTACTCATGTCTCTCACTTATGCCGACAAGCTCGGCCATTTTGAATGTTCAGTTAATTGTTGACAGCTGCTTTGCTTGCACGTGTTTTGGATCGTCTTCGATTTTTACGCGAAATTCGTACCAAAATTGCTCAATTGTGACCAAAAACAGCATCGCATGAACATTGCTAATGAGATGTTAAACTCTGTCCGCGACGACCCAAATTTGCTAAAGAGGGTCATAACTGGTGACGAATCGTGGGTTTATGGTTATGACGTGGAAACCAAAGCTCAATCATCTCAATGGAAGCTGCCGCACGAACCAAGACCGAAAAAAGCGCGCCAAGTTCGGTCGAATGTAAAAGTTTTGCTGACAGTTTTCTTCGATTGCAGGGGCGTGGTGCATCATGAGTTCTTGCCACAGGGAAGAACGGTCAATAAGGAATATTACCTGCAAGTTATGCGCAATTTGCGCGAAGCAATCCGCCAGAAACGCCCGGATTTGTGGAAGAACAAAAATTGGCTTTTGCACCACGATAACGCCCCTGCTCACGCATCGTTGCTTGTGCGCGACTTTTTGGCCAAAAACAACACACTAATGATGCCGCAGCCACCGTATTCCCCAGATCTGACCCCCTGTGACTTTTTCTAGTTCCCTAAACTGAAGAGGCCCATGAAAGGACGACGTTACGCTTCTCTTGACGAGATAAAGACGGCATCGAAGCAGGAGCTGAACAAGATACAAAAAATTTATTTTTTGAAGTGTTTCGAAGATTGGAAAAACCGTTGGCACAAGTGTATAATATCTCATGGGGATTACTTTCAAGGGGACAAAATAGATATTCATGAATAAATAAATAATTTTTGAAAAAACACAAAATTCGCGATACTTTTTGAACACACCTCGTATGCAGAAAAAAAATGTAAGCCTGCGTAAAACGACTCTGTCCAAACTGCATATTGGTCGTGTGCATCATGGGCGGACATCAACATAAACATCAGCCAGCATGCCATGGCTACAACCTGCCATCGTCGTCAAAAAATTTCTATGAAAAATATTAAAAAAAAAAAACACTTGCCGGACTCACTGTATAAAATACTGAGCGCCTAAAACCAGGCAATATATTATGAATTCGAATGGAAAGCGTAAAACTCTTCAGTTGCGCGCAGAAAGGGCCCGTTTTTAAAATAATTTTTTAGATGTTCGACAAATATAGAGAATGAGACAAGAATATGTAGACTTGCTAAGAAAAATATAGAATAGTTAGATAGGACCAAGACCTTTATATGGAAAGATCTTGAAAATATTAATTTTTCGTTAAAGTATTAGGCTTCTTTTTTTTCTCTAGGCGGCCGACGTGGTGTGGCGTTAGTGTTGCTCGTTTACCGAACCGAAGGTCCCAGGTTCAAGTGACGGCACAGATAACATCAAAAATGTTTGGAAACCCTCCAAATGTGTTTTTGTCATAAAAAATCTTCTCAGCAAAATTTCAATTTGCAGATGCCGTTCGGAATCGGCATAAAACATGTGGGCACCGCCAATTTGTAGGAAAAATTAGAAGCAGCCCCCCACAAGCTCGGCCTCAATCTCCTTAGGGGTATAACGCGCCAAATATTAGTTTTTAATTTTTATTAAATTTCTTTTCCGTAGTCAGGTAAATAAATGTAAGTATTGGTATATTTTACAACCAAGAAGACAAAACTGGCAGTCGAATATATGCTCGTACTTTCGTAGACCCTAAACGTATGTACCTTGAGACGTTATTGGAGGCCATGTCATTTTCATGTGTAGATTCAGTGGGATCCCGCTTGCTACAGATGAGCTAGGGATAACAAATAATTGGTAATATAAGTTGTATAGCGAACTTGCTGCTATTACCAACTAGGGTATGTAAAGTAGAGAATAGGAAGCTGGAACTTGGCACAAAATAAATAAATTACTTTTGTCAGACTGATAAAACCAATATATGCATCTGTGGGCACGCTGTTTGAAAACTTAAGAATGTAAATTACGTGCAATTTCCTAAGAAAGTTTTATATACATAAATGTTTACTAAACATTTATTTAAAATGTATTTTTATTCGTTTTAGTAAATTCACTAAAATAAATTCTTATTTTGAAATATGTATATTATAACTGCAGTTTTAAATAATTCTTGGAATATAATTCCATATTTCAAAGCTCTTAGAATGAACAAAGGAATCCATTAAGACATGTCCGTCCATCCGTGGAGACGATAACTTGAATGAAATTTGGTTGCTTTCTGGCCAAGGTAGGTTGCTATTTAAAATGGGCGAAATCGAACCATAACCACGCCCCTTTTTTCGATATCGAAAATTTCGAAAAGCGTTTAGAAAGAGATAATTCAATAATAAAAGCAGCTACAATAATGAAACTTGGTAAATTTATTGAATTGGTCGTTTTATTGACAATTTGACCAAATTTTTGGAAAATGATCGTGGTACCGCTCGCATATGAGTGAACAAAAAAACTTCGACTGTTGATAACTACAGAACCGTTTATGCTAGAATAACGAAATTTGGCAGGAGGTATACTATGGTTGTACACACACCAACAGAAAATAATCGAAATCGCTTTTCGACCCCGCCTACTTTTTCATAAAAAATACCTGAAAAGGAGGTAGAAATACTGAACTGCCCATATCTCGTTGACTGATACAGGTAGAATAATATTGTGAAGATTATTCTCAAGCATGTACCATCCCTCACTCAATAACACTAGTTAAACACAACAGAGATAACGATGGCTACTCTTAAGCGTGCAAGCGTGTAACTAGGAAGAGGAAGAGAGATGGCGCGAGTGTTTGCGAATACGATGCAAAGAGGAGATGCCAATAAATAACACCGACCCTTCCAGAACACGAAGAGCGAACAACCAAGAAACTTCTAGGTGCGTGGGGCAGTACCCCGTCGGACTATATAAGGCAGTGACCAAGCAAGGCAGGTGGATCAGTTTATTTTCAAGTGTTGTTCAGTGAACTACTGCGAAGTTACCAAACTCTTAAATTTGTATTGCGTTTATTACTAGTAAATAAAACTAGCTATTAGTTACAATATCTGTGCGTGTGTTTATTTGACTTTATAGTGATCGAACCCAGGATTGATAATTAAGGAATCATCGAATTCGTCACAATTGTTGTCAGAAGCGGTATTGTTGAATAAATACCAGTGATTTCAAAGATAACAAGGACATGGCGAAGCTGAATGAATTAAAGATTCAGCAACTCAAAAATGAGTTGGAAACCCGCGGACTAAACACTACAGGCAATAAATCAGAGTTACAGTCACGATTGCAAGAGGTTATGGAAGCAGAAGGAATCAACGTTGATGATCAAGTTTTTCATTTTGTGGAGGAGGCACCGACAAAACGGAAGAAAAAAAAGGTGTCTCCGAATCCAGTAGCAACCGTGGACACAAACATGATATTGGCTGTATTAACTCAGATGCCGACTAAAATGGAAGAACAGAAAACTTGCATGGCACCTCAGCTGGAAGAACAGAAAACTTGCATGGCATCTCAGCTGGAAGAACAGAAAACTTGTATAGTATCTCAGCTGGAAGAGCAGGAGACGCGAATGTCGAAAATGCTTAACTATTTTCAAGTATTTCAGAATTGCATTTACTCGAGTTTTGAAAATGATTCAGCAACTAAAAATAAGCAAAGTAAACAAAATTTTTTTTTTTCATTTTACTTCAGCAGTAAGTTGAACGGAAACGAGCCTCAGCAATCAGCAGAAAAAAACAGTTTTTAATTTGCATATACCTTACCGAAGAAAGAAAATATAACATTCTTAAAATTGCCTTTACTTAATCCGAAAGACATATGTACGGATGTGTATATGGACAAACAAAAGTAAGACGAGTAACAAACGAAGTACTATTCCCTGCATAACAGATATTACGCTAGGCTTGGGATTCGAAATATAAAAACTTCTTCCAACTGAGCCTCGCATAATAAAACCGCCGTGGTATAGAGGTAGTGTGTTGCCCTACCCCTGCAAAAAAGCGTGCACTAATCTCTAAAGAGAGTTGTCCGCGATTCATCCCTTTCGTCTACAGTGGGCTATAATTGATCTCAACTCGCCCCATATGGGCATAGTTGGGATAATTCAGTTTTAATTTCTGTTGCATACTTATAGGAGTTGAAAGCAAACTTGTCCAACTGTACCCGTAAAGGAACAAAGGGGATGTGTCCGACACTACCCGTTTGGCCATAAAGCGTACAATTGGTCTCTTCATTAGACATGCTCAAACAAAAGGGATCAGTTCTACCCAGTCCTTGGGTGTTATTGCACTCCACCGTTTCTGACTCGTACGGGATCACAACTATTGATTGTGTCCTAAGGTATTCTTTAATTAAGTCATCGTTTGCTTGTTTCTTTTTGTGTTAGCGAAACGGTCATATCGTAATGGATCTGAAAAAAGGATAAAAGCTGTACATTAGAAGGAAGTAATTGAGAAGTTAGAAAAATTAACATCATATTTTACTACTACTACTGGAGAAACTTCTGTAAGTAGCAACCAAACCAAAAATCTTCCAAATGATTAGTCGTGTCGTTCACAAATTGCGGGAATTTCTGAATCCTCATGTTCTTCAACAATTTCCCTAAACTTTGGAAAGTACATTGAAGTAGAAAGCGACCGTCCCTATAACGGAAGAGCAACAAACTCGGGGATTTCACAAGTTGCGACAACTGTGTCAGTAGAACAACAACAGCTTTCCAACCCGGAATAAATATCACACGATCTTGCCGAAAATTTTACTTAAAAAAATGCGAAATATTGATTCGTAAGGGACCAGGATATTTTAAATATAAATAAATTGACTTTTCCGATACATGCAGAACCTACCAAGATGGTAATAAATCAGTAACTATATAGGTATTTCAACAAAGCATTGATTATTCGCAAATTGAAGAGCAATGGATTATTATAGAAATGAAACCCCCTGCGGGTTAGGGGTTTAGAATATGCCCGAGGTAGGCATACCGGTCGTAAGAGGCGACTAATATGCACAAAGGTAATGACGTGCAACTCGATGGTTGATCTACGGATATGATGCCTCTCACCTCTCATTACCCATCTCTCCTTCCTTACGGAAGGAGGGGTGACATGACCTAGAAGGTTCCTCTGGTCATACCAAATCGCTACCACGACAGTCGGGCAGTACCGCAAGGAAGTACCGGAGCGTACCGGATTCATATCCGGCCAAGGACTGTCAGTTCGACAGCAACCCCCAAAACCTTCGGGGAGTGTTTTTGTCGTTACAACAACAACAACAACAACATTATAGAAATGAACTTAAACGGACTGTACCTATTGTAAATTTTTTGACATCGAGAGGGCTTTTATTTCGCGGTGACAATGAAAACCCAAGATCTCTTGATAAAGGGAATTATTGAGTGAATTCGATCCATTTATTGCAGTTCACTTAAAAAAATTTGGGAATCCTGGAAAAGGTAAAATTGCTTAAGTACAATGCTTCAAGAGAGATTAACCAGCTTCCATAGAATCTGATGTGCTAAAAAGCAATGATTTTGAAGAAGTGACTCACGATTTTGCCTATCTACCTAACGTAATATTTGTTATGCAGGGAATAACACTTCGTTTTTTACTCGTCTTACTTTTGTTTGTCCATATACACATCCGTACATATGTCTTTCGGATGTAAGTATATCAAAAAGGCATATAACAATCGAAGGAATTGCACCAGTACGATAAAAACATCGTATAATTATTTGAATTTCCCTATGAAATTTTGAAATAGCTGCTAAAAAAGCAAGAAAATTTTAGTTTTACTATCTTTCAGTCAGCAATTCGAAACATAAATTCGGCTGTGAAAAAACTGAAACATATGAAAAATGAAAAAACTTAAATATAAAAAGCTAATAGCTTAAAGCCTCAGTAAAATTCTCAAGTTTTTTTTCTGCTGATTGCTGAAGCTCGTTTCCGTTCAAATTACAGCTTATTTTTAGTTGCTGAAATATTTTTGAACTATAAATGTAGGCTACAAGAAAATTTCGAATCTAACAAAAAACTGATTTCTAGTTAAGCTAAAAATTTCAAACTTTTGCTATTTTTCAGCCAGCAAATCAAACCCTGGTTAGAATCACAGGAGGAGAGGGTTACGTCAAAACTAGAAGTACAAGATGCAAAAATTGCACAATTTCAGGACAAAATTGAGGCTGAGGTGTAAGCTTTGAGAGGTCGTATCCAGGAATTGCAACTAAATCGTCCATCTGTGTCAACGAGTGTCCCGAAGGTAAAACCCCCATCCTTTGATGGTTCTGTTCCTTTTCAGGTATTTAAGCTACAGTTTATGAAGACGGCAGCTGTGAATAATTGGGGCCCTGAAGACAAAGTTGCTGCACTATTCGTGGCATTGAAGGGACCTGCAGCTGAAATTTTGCAGACTATTCCTGACGGAGAACGGAACAATTATGAAGCATTGATGGGTGCAGTTGAGAGACGCTATGGTAGGGAACATCGGAAGCAGATATACCAAATAGAGCTACAGAATCGCTTTCAGAAGGCTAATGAGACATTGCAGGAATTTGCATCGGACATCGAGAGGTTGGCCCATCTAGCAAATGCGGACGCACCCGTGGAGTACACTGAGGGTAAAAATCCAAAGTTTTATAAATAGAATACGCGATGTGGAGACGAAGCGGGCTACATATGCAAACCCCAAACGGACATTCTCTGAAACGGTATCGCATGCTCTGACGCAGGAAACAGCCTCGCTTTTGAGTAAACCCGCATACAAGGCTCATCGCGTAGAAGTGGAAACTCCGGCTTGGGCAGACAAAATTTTGGAAGCGTTGAACGGAGTACAAAAAAAAAGTGATGGTGCCATTAAATGCTTTAAGTGTGGAAAATCTGGTCATATAGCACGTTATTGCGGCATTGGCTCCAGTAATTGTGGCAATTTAAGTGGGCATACACGCAAAGCTGGAGAAGATGAGCAAGATGAATGCCCCATAATCTCTGTGTCACAACTCGAACGGAAAGCGAGTAATGTTACTGTTGAAGGCTACGTGGACGGGAAAGAGCGCTTGCTGACTGTGGATACTGGTGCATCACATTCCATCATTCGGAGTGACTTGGTCAGCGGGAAGGTGAGACGATTGTAGAAAGGTAAGTTGTGGACAGTAACTGGTGAAAGCACGTAAGTCCTGGTAGCGAATATTGTCGACGAAGTCATCATTGGACACAATAGTGGCTATACCACCAAGGGAGTGATCTTGAAGATGAACCAACAGGAGCCTCGTAAAGCAGAGGTAGCTCATCGACCAAAAGCTTTCACGGACAGGTACCTCCTGAAGAAGATTCGGCAAGGCCTGGAGAAAGATCCAGATTTGGTACGAGTGTTGAAAGGACTGCAGGAGAACCAACAGCCAAGAAGAGGAGAGATGATTAGACAGAGTCGCATCGCAAAAGCATATTGGACGCAATGGAGCAGTTTGAAGCTGATATCTGGGGTCGAATCGCCACATACGATCACGGATCGAAATTTATACGAAAGACAATTCCGTGATACGTCAGACGTATGAACTAAATGGGATCGCCATATACGAAAGCTAACGTATCGTAATTTATTTTTAGTTCACAATAGAATTTGAGACAGAAACCACTGTGAATTGAATTTTTGTGTCACAATAGTTGTGGAAATGTCAAAAGATTCAAATTTTTTGAATAAATATAATAAAATTTAAAATTGACGTGCATCTACTTTTTTATTTAAGTTCAAGCGAAAGTGAGGAAGATGAAAGAGTAGCAAGGAAACTACTTAGAGATAAGAGTAATCCTTTTGATTTGTCGAACACAGCGTAAGTACATAACAAATAAAGTTTTTCAACAAAATAACATCTGCTTGCCTTGCAGATTCGTGAAACGATTTAGATTGTCCAAAGAGGCTTTCAAATACGTTATAAATATTTTGGATTTAAAGCAGTCGGATGCGAAAGAAGTGCCGCCAGTATTACAACTAGCTGCCACACTTTCTCTCCTGGGATGTGAAGGCTATCAGCATTGTGTTGGTAGTGACTATTTAGTTGGTATGTGCCAGAGTACTGTGTCCAAGGTGACATCCCACGTTCTTCTGGAAATGGAAAACAAGCTATGCTCACAACACATACGATTTGAACCAAATGATTCTTCCAGATGCAAGGAATGGTTTGTGGAGAAATATCGGATACCTGGAGGTAGATCAAAGTTAAGTTACATTTTAAAATTGATTTGTTATACTTTAATACTTAAATTGCAGTTATCGGTTGCGTTGATGGTACACACATCGGTTTGCAAAGGCCCTCAGTAGACGAGCATATGTACTTTAATAGGAAAGGGTACCATAGTATAAATTCCATGATAGTAAGTTGCTTTTGTACGTGGTATAATCTCAATTCTAACTGTAGACATATTTTTCCAGATATGCGATCATAAATATAAAATTTTGGCAATCAACTGCCAATACGGTGGTGCGGCCCATGACTCATTTGTTTGGAGGCATTCAGATCAAAGACGAGTTTTGCAAGAACGATTTGAGGGGAACAGGCGTGAAAATGCTTGGCTTTTAGGTATGCTAGCATTTTTTGTGTGTTGTATTGAAAATAGTGCAAATTTATATTTTAACAGGCGATTCTGGTTATCCACTTGTGGTGCATAACGCCTTACAGGAACCCTGCCGATGGTTCAGACGAATCCACATTCAATGACGTTCACTCAAAGGCAAGATGTATCATTGAACGAACAATTGGTATATATAAAGGGCGTTGGAGAATTTTAGGGTATGGTAATAGAGGAAGGTACCACCCTACAAAAGTGGCAAGGTTTGCCAATGTGTGCGCAGCGTTGCATAATGTCTGCATACAATTCAAAATTAGTTATAATTTACGAAATTATGAATCCGAGCAAAGCACCGAAGTTGACCCGGGTGAGGCGAGTCAATTAACCACAATTGGTCAGGCAATAAGAGACCAAATAAAGCACTCGCTTGTCAACTCCACCTAACATAAGTACACCTGTAAATCTTTAATAACATAAAATGCTGAGACAACAAATTGAAAACCATTTATGGATTTAAAACGCATATTTTTACTTGGATGTAAATAACTTCATTTTAATTTCGATGCCACTAAAATAGTATCACTTTTTTTTGGGTTTATGAGGAAAATATGTAAGTCTACATTCATTATATGTATATCAAAAAAGTAGTATAAATGCATTTTTCATAGCGTTTCTTAGGACTAAAAATTAAATTAAATAAAAATTCAGGTACTAATACAAAAAAAAAAAATACTTCATCACATTTTCTTAAAACTAACAATTACAGGTCACATAATTTTTTCTTATTTACACTTATAGATAATGCCTCTAACTCTAAATTCTTAATTTCTAAATCGATTTCTCTGGAAGCTTGTTGTGCGCGATGCTTCTCCTCTTTGATAACAAGCATCCTCTCCTGCACTGCCAACAACCTTTCTTGGACTTCCACTAGCCTGCCCAATTTTTCACCCAAGCTGTTCTGAAATTCGGACACCTTGCTTATATTTTGTTGGAGCAATTCCAACTTTTTGTTTCCACTACGCTGTCGCCTTGGTGTGTAGCACCGAGAGGCTGGACGCTGAGTTGGCGTTGTGGCTGGTCTTGATGGGCCCGGTAAGTCGCTGTGGGATGAACTTGACCCGTCATCACTGCCGCTGCCGCTGTTGCTGTCGCTGGTTTCGCTGGCGTTTCTTATATCGGCTTGGTCATTCCCAAAAGTTCGCACCGTAGAATTGCCTGCTACCGAGGCCTCTAGCCCTGCAGCTTCTATAATGAGCTCTTCGGTGGCACTTATAGCTCTTTCGCAGTATGGTCCTCCTCCGGTCTTTTTCTTGGACAGTTTATTGTCGGAGATCTTCTTCTTTGCCTGATACTTTTGATCAGCGAAAACCTACGAGCAATTAAAAACATTATATACTATAATTCAATAATTATTTCACATAAATACCTTTCTCCACATCTTGGCATCTTTAACAGGTGGTCCTACAGCGTTCAAACGCTTGGAAAGCTCTTCCCAAAGTTTATTGGACGCGTATCTGCCCTGCGCGCTATTGGCAAATTGGTTTTTAGCCAAATTTGGGTGGTCCGCCATATATTGCGCCATTATTTCCTTTTGATTTGGGTTTAGTTTATTGTAATTTGTCCTAAAATAATAAAAAAATGTTCAAATGTTTATTTATATACATATTTTTAAAATTAACTTAAATTTTGCACTAAATTCTTTCGTTTTCGTTTGGCAGTTTGTGATCGAATGACATTACGATAGAACGAGTATGTTCACTCGCTCGTTCACGGCTGTCACCATGCCGAATTACGATTCGTAGGGTACGTTCCCGTATGTAACAATCCAAAAAATTTCATTTTACGTGACGAGTTATACGATCACGTATGTAACAATCCGAAAACCAAGTTTTTACGTGACGAATGATACGATCACGTATGTGGCGATTCGGGCCCTGGTTGTTTGCATCGGATATGGGAAAGTGAAGATGGCCAGAATTATCGAGCACTTATTTTTGTTCCCAAAGCAAGAGTTCCAGACGTTATCAAAGCGTCGGATAGTTGCTCAGATAAAAAGTACATGGGAATAAAGAAAACGCTGCAGGAGGTAAAGCGGCGGTTCTATTGGATTGGTTGCAGACAATCTGTAAGAGAATGGATTACTAAGTGTGCAAAGTGTACTGAGGATAAAAGACGAACATCTAGTGGTCAGGTTCCGAGGAAGCAACTCAACTTAGTGGATAAGGTGAAACAGTGCACTGAACATGAGAGAACGGAACGGAATCCTGAAGAAGTGAGTTGCAGGAATATTTGGCGGGTACCACTGGAAACGAAAGTGAAGACAGAAAACCATGCGGGATTAAGGACAGACAAAATGGTTGGAATATGTGACAATGTAATGCATTGTGGGAATCTCTGCAGGAGAGGATTGATGTCGGAGTTTCAAACCCTGGAGGAAATGAAGTTTAATAGAGCGGTGCCAACCGTTGAGTGTCTAGCAGCGTTTGCTTCGGGCAATGTGTCTGATCGGAACGATCAGACTTAGGTGGAGGGCAGCGTGACGATTATTCTCAAGCATGTACCATCCCTAACTCAATAACACTCCCACCACTAGTTAAACACAACAGAGATAACGATGGCTGCTCTTACGCGTGCCAGCGTGTAACTAGGAATAGTAAGAGAGATGGCGCGAGTGTTTGCGAATACGATGCAAAGAGGAGATGCCAATAAATAACACCGACCCTTCTAGAACACGAAGAGCGAACAACCAAGAAACTATATAAGGCAGTGACCAAGCAAGGCAGGTGGATCAGTTTATTTTCAAGTGTTGTTCAGTGAACTACTGCGAAGTTACCGAACTCCTAAATTTGTATTGCGTTTATTACTAGTAAATAAAACTAGCTATTAGTTACAATATCTGTGCGTGTGTTTATTTGACTTTATAGTGCTCGATCCCAGGATTGATAATTAGGGATTAATCGAATTCGTCACAATATAATTTGGCAGTTGCCTCAATTTTATTCTTAATACGATTTTTGCAAAATTTTGGAAAGTGGGCATAGCACCGCCCATTTATGAGTGAAGCAAATTTCAAATTCCGGCGGCCGCCGTGGTGTGAAGGTAGTGTTGCCGGCCTACCACACCGAAGGTCCATGGTTCGAGCCCTGGTACAGGTAACATCAAAAGTGATTTGAAAAAAGTTTTTCAAAAACGGGGTCGCCCCTCGGCAGTGGTTTGGCAAACTCTCCGAGTGTATTTCTGCCATGACAAGCTTCTCAGCAAAAATTCGTCTCCTTTGTAGATGCCGTTCGGAGTCGGCAAAAAACTGTAGGTCCCACCAATTTGTAGGGAAAATTCAAATCGGCACACCACAAATTGGAAGAGAAGCTTGGCGCAAAAATCTCTTAGGAGGTTTATGATGACATACCTGTTGTATATCGCGCCATAGAGAGAAATTTCAAATTCCACTGCTAGTAACTTCAGAACGGTGTACTTAATACGAGGTGGTCGCGCCTAATGGGTACTTTTATATTACTATTTAATTTGCATATCTTATCATTATCTATGTATAAGCCCAACAAAGGGGTAATGCTTACAAGCATACTTGAGTGGTAACTCTAGCATCTGGTTGACACTTGCTTTTTCCCTGCTTTGTGTTACATTCGTTTTTTGCAGTCCACTCGCCCGCGAACTAATTGAACAGTTATTTGCTTTAATAAAATAAATATAAGATTCCATTGAAATATTGTGCAAGTGTCTTTTATTAACACAAAAGGAATAAGCGCATCGTATCAATACGCTGTACATCATAACCCGCATATTCGCTAAAACATTTTGGTCCATCGATCCATATTTTGGACAATCCTCATATATTACCACTACTAGCACTGATTTTTATCATACGTTTTCGCAACAGAAAAATCAATCGCTGTAGTATATTCCAACAACAACCTCAATTACATCGCACGCATTGGAAACAAAAGTTCATCAAATTTATTTATAAACAAGTTCGGGTGGAACCGAACATTATATACCTAGTAGTGATCTATTATATCTACCCGACTTACGCAGGTCTATTTTAATACTTTCAGTTCGTATTTGCGTTCAGATAGACAGACGGACAGACAGATAGACGTATCGAGAGACGGACATGCCTACATCGACTCAGCTCATCCTCCTGATCATTTCAGTATACGTACAAACATTTCATGTTCATGAAAGGTATGAAAATCAAAAAAGATACACAACTTCGCTTTTGCAGTGGGGTATTAACTACTTGCCCGGATATTTTACTTTTCATCCTAAACGTTTTGATATACATTTATAAATATATATCTGGATTCGTTTATGCCGAATGAAGTAATATACCTTGTGTGCGTAACAAAAATAGATATAAAAAAGGGTGTCTTTCATTGGCGCCAAAGAACTCAACCGATCTGTATGAAATTTTCACAATGTATACTTGGGTTCACTGTGTACAGCATAGACAATATATAGTTTTGGAAAAGTAGGCGGAGCCACGCCCCCAGGCTATATAAAGTTTCAATTCGTCATAAGATATATGTGTCACTTAGTCAATATCTACATAATTTTTCAAAAGTGGGCGGTGCCACGCCCACATATTTTATGTTTTGTTTTGCTCTCGAACCTTCACGATAGGTTCAGGAGTTCGCTGGGCACGACACAGTCTGTATATAGCTGTTGGAAAAGCCCCCAGGTTATATAAAGCTGCAGTTCGGTATAGCTAGAAGTTTATTTGAGTCAGGTTAATGACATTTTAAATATAGATGTGTTCAATGTATCAAAACGTCAAAACAACGCCTACCGGGTTTGCTAGTATATTATAAAATGGTAAAAGCAAACAACGAATTTCAGCATTCTTTTGTAAAAGTGAGAGACTAGTTTGCGCTCAAATAGACAGACGGACAGACAGACAGAGGGACGGAGAGACGGGCAAGGCTAAATCGAACCCGCTCATCGTGCTGATCATTTAAGTGAACTTTTCTCTTCTTCTTCTCATACTTAGATACATTTAATGTTTATGAAAGTTATGAAAATCGAAAAAGATATATAACTTCGCGATTGCAGTGGGCTATTAATACGGGCCCGAATATTTTGCTTTTGTGTTTTCCGATTTGGCTAATTTTTGGCAGGAGTATAATACATATTACTGAGAAGCAGCTGACCAATTTTCATTGAAATATCAAAATTGAATTATAAGCAATCGCTTTTGAAAATAACAGAAATTTTATGCTGAAAAGTGGGCGGCGCCACGCCTACTTCTTCATAATTGACAAAATTTTTTTGCGGTCGAGTTTGCCTTAAAAAGTTTATTATGTGTGCAATCTGATTGATATAACTTGCTTAGTTGTAGAAATATCGCTTTTTAAATTTTCCAAAAAAATTTTTCAGAACTATGTTAAGAAACTGGGCGTGGACATTAACCGATTTCGCCCATTTTTACAGCAAACAGTTACCTTTATATATAGAACATTATCACCAAATTTCGTTTTGACAAATCAATTTTTGGCGGAGTTATGGCATAAAAAGTTTTGTGAAATAGTCAACTATAAAAGGGGCGGGGCCACGCCCATTTTCGAAAATTTTAAGTTTTTGGATTTCCTTGTTTACGGAAACTTCAAAAGTGAAATATAAATGATGTAAACCTATTTTACGCAAAGTTATTGCCTATTTAATATATCTACGATCCTCTTCAAAATCTTTCATATAAAAGTGGGCGGAGACCTGAACCGATCCCGCCCATTTTTTCCTGGAACATTCCTTGCATACCTGGAAACCTGAATGCTGAATTTCGTTTCGATGTCTTGAACGGTTTTTGATTTATGATCAATATTATTTCTAAATTTGACTTAATCAAAAGTGGGCAGTGCCACACCCATTTTCAAAATTTTCTTGAAAAATTTTATTTTATGCGTCAATCTCAATGTATTCACCAAATTTTCTCCTTATAGGTGTATTATGTACTGAGTAATCACTTTTTTTGTGTTTTCGAAAATATTCTATATACAAAAAGTGGGCGTGGCTATCGTCCGATTTCGCCCATTTTAAATAGCGCTCGGAGATGAGTGCCAAGGAACCTGCATACCAAATTTCATCAAGATATCTCAAAATTTACTCAAGTTATCGTGTTCACAGACGGACGGACGAACAGACGGATCAATTTCTCTTTTCGTCCTGAACATTTTGATATATAGAAGTCTATATCTATCTCGATCCGTTTACGCCGTTACGTACTGCCGTTAGGCGACTAAAGTTAATATACCTTGTGTGCGTAGCACTACTAGGTATAAAAATATGGCATCAGTAAAAATACGCGATTCGGCATTAAACGCAATTAAAAGGTACGTACAAGCTCGTAAATCTGATGCCACTGCAGTCGATACCGATGCAATATCGACATATTCGCAGTTATTAGAAGAGCAGTGGGCACGTTTTTGCAAAGCTCAAGAGGAGGTAGAGCTTTCATGTGGGAAGTATAATGCTTCGGTAAAGGAACAGTCACGCGTTCAAGCTGAGGAATGGTATGCTACAACTTAAGCAAATTTCAAACGCCTTGGCATGCCTGAAAAGCAACCACTTCCACAGCAAACTTTAGTACAGGTCCCTCTTGCTAACGTACCCTTGCCTAAATTACAACTGCCGCCTTTTAGTGGCGATCCAACAGAGTGGCTATCATTCCACGATACCTTTTGCTTGTTAGTCCATGTAAATTCTAGTCTGTCAGACGGGCAAAAATTGCAATACCTGCGGAATTGCCTGAAAGGAGAAGCAATCGATTTGGTGCGCAGTTTAGCTATATGCGATAGCAACTACAGTGAAGCCTGGGAATTACTGACAGCAAGATATAAGGTAATGCGTGTTATAGTAGAAAGCCATGTCAAGGCTTTAGCATCGATTGAAAAGGCAACCAAAGATTCAGCCAAGTCAATCAAGCTGGTTTTGGATGCTACTTTACAACATATCGGGGCTTTACGTACGCTAAAGCGTCCCGTCGAATTTTGGGATGACTGGCTAGTGCATCTGACTGTTTCCAAGCTGGCGTATGAAACTCGCAAAACAATGGGAGCTATCTCTTGTTGTCGACAATCTACCATCGTTTAATGAACTTCGAGACTTTCTCGAATCGCGCGCTCGCTCATTGGAAATGGTACCATCAATCAACGCAACACAACGCCAGTCAACAAAAAACGTTTTACATACCACATGCACTAAGCCAGAATCTACATAATCCAATTATAACAAAATTTCTACATGTATTTTTTGCAAGGGTGACCATAAAATATATTCATGTTCACAATTTAGTCAACTTGACCCTAAGTCCAAACTTTCCGCTATGAAGAAGGATGGCGCTTGTTTGAATTGTCTCAGCAAGGGGCACATTTTAGCAAAATGTCATAGTACATCGTCCTGGCACATATGTCAACGGCTTCACCATACGCTTTTGCATACTAGCTTCACCGATCAACCCAATGAATCCGCAGCCAATACAACCGGTCAGCATGTCAGTATCGCATCTTACTACGCCGATTCCGACCGTGTGATTTTATTGGCAACCGCTGAAGTTCTGATTCAAGATAACGCCGATTGTTGGCAACCCGCTCGTGCGCTTCTCGATAGTGGCTCACACGCTTCATTTATAAGCGAGTCCTGTAGAAAGGCATCATCCGCTTACGTAACAGGCATTGGTTCATCACAAGGAGGTCATACAAGAGGAGAATGTAAAATAACAATATCACCGCGGTCATTGGGTACAAACTTCCAGGTTAAAGCACTAATTTTACCGAAAATCACTAACAATGTGGCCGCTACGGATGTTTCCATATCGTCATGGACTCACCTTCGCGACTTAACCCTAGCCAACCCGCATTTTTCGAAACCAGGACTAATCGATATATTAATTGGTATGGAAGAGATGGATAAATGTCTGCTTAAAGGGTTGCGAAAGGGACAGCTCGGTACACCAATGGCACAAAACATCGCTTTCGGATGGGTGTTGTTTAGCAACGCATCCAATTCTCAAACGCATTCCCATTCCATCCCCGCTTTGTATTGCGACATACAGCTAACACAACTCGTCAATAGGTTTTGGGAACTCGAAAATCTGACTCCCACAAAACATTACACGCCGGAAGAAAAATATTGTGAGAAGCTTTTTACCGAAACGACTCAATGGGCAGACGATGGCCGTTATATTGTGCGTTTACCATTTAAAGAGATATTTGTGCTCGGCGCGTCTCGAAACGCCGCAGTTCGGGCTCTACTCCGCATGGAGAAAAGGTTCGCTGTCGATACCCACCTTCAACAGGAGTATTAAGATTTCATGAAGGAGCTGATTGAACTCGGCCACATGGAGTTAGCAGGTCAAAGCACTTCTAACACATATTATATGTCTCATCACGCTGTGGCCAAAGACACAAGCGCCACAACAAAACTTAGAGTAGTCTTTAATGCTTCTATGGAGACTTCATGGGGATACCCTCTAAACGACGCGTTAATGGTAGGTCCGCAGCTACAGCAGGATCTATTTTCAATCCTAGTCCTATTCCGTACTCATCGCTATGGGCTCATAGCGGACGTAGAAAAAATGTATCGGCAGGTTTACGTCGCCTCGCAAGACTCCGAGTATCAACGCATAGTTTTGCGTGATAAAATATCTGAGCCCATACGAGATTATCGACTGTTGAGAGTAACATATGGTGTTGCTTCTGTCTCATACTTAGGCATAAAGTCATTGCAACAAGCAGCTACGGACTCCGCCGGCACAAACGAGAGTATTCCAAAGGTTGTCGCAAATGATTTTTATATGGGTGACTTGCTCACCGGTTCACATTCTATCGATAAACTTGCCATACTATAAAGGAGCGTATCCAATGCCCTCAGCCAAAGTGGGTTCGAACTACGCAAATGGGCTACCAATTGTTCTACGCTTAGAGAACGCATACCGCATGCATCGAAACAAATGTCTCACTTGCTAGCTGACGGAAACGAAATACGCACTCTGTGTATAATTTGGTGCACAGATAACGACTCGCTTTCTTTAGCCGTTAACTTGGAGGAGTTTCGCGGCACGCTCACAACACGAGTATTCCCGTCAGACGCAAGCAAAGAATTCGACCCGCTGAGTTTAATCGCACCATGTACAATTCGCTCAAAGATTTGGCTTCAAGGGATTTGGAGATCGAAAGTGGATTGGGATGAACCAGTTCCCCTTGATGTATCAAGGGAATGGTTTCATCACCGCGACGAACTACCGAAACTGGCATCACTAAAGCTAAAGCGCTGGCTAGGTACATACGGCATCAACGACTCAGCATTTAATCTTTTCACCGACGTTTCAGAAGAAGCTTACGCTGCCGCGCTCTATTGTCGTACGCTACATTCAAATAGAGGGATACAAGTCATCCTCATTGCAACCAAAACCAAAGTCGCGCCACTCAAGACTATGACGCTAACGCGTTTGGAGATTTGTGCTGCCCATCTAGGCGCAAGGCTTGTTCGCCAAGTTCAGATTAGTTTTGATTGCACATTCGAGAAACTTTACGCTTGGACCGATTCAATGGTCACATTAGCATGGCTGCAAAGTACTCCCAGTCGATGGTCCGTTTTCGTGGCAAATCGCGTAGCCGGGGTCCAGGAAATTGTGCCAGCACATCGGTGGGGACACGTTTCTTCAGAACACAATCCCGCAGATTGCGTGTCAAGGGGTATAAGCCCATCGCAGCTCCTAAATCATCAGTTCATACACCAAACTGAAGCGAATAACTGCTCTACTAATGCGATTCATCAAAAACGCTCGCAGTTATGCCGGGGGATCCAATGCGGGGCAACGCATATAAGGTCCATTAACTTGTGCCTATATTCGTAAAGCCCAACTGGCTTTGGTAAGGCATATGCAAACGAACGATTTCCAACAAGAAATTTCCCATTTCAGGTTGAGCAAATCCATACCCTTACGCAACAGTCTCATACGCCTTCAACCGGTCTTGGACGCTGATGAAATCATTCACGTAGGAGGTCGCCTCGAAAAGGCTTCGCTTGCAACAGACATTAAACACCCGATCATTCTACCAAAAACCTCTTCACTCGCCAAAGCCATCGCGGCTGAAGTGCATCTTACGACACTACATGCAGGGCCCCAAATCATGCAAACGCTGCTACAGCGACGATTTTGGGTGCCTGGGATGCGAAATCTCATACGAAGAATATATCGACGCTGCATCCGTTGTAGGCGATTAAATCATAAGCCATCGCAACAAGCCATGGGCAATCTACCTATCAGCCGTATTGCAAACGCCCGATGGGTTTTCAATAGTGCGGTCGATTTCGCCGGACCTTACACTTTAAAGTTTCCACATGGGAGAGGAACCAAGACTGCTTTTATATGCGCATTCATATGCATGAGTACTGGAGCTATGCATCTAGAGTTGGCTAGTGACCTACCATCGTTGTCCTTCATAGCGGCATTTATACGCTTTACAAATCGCAGTGGTCACTGCCAGAAGGTCTACTCCGATAATGGCACACATTTTGTGGGTGCCGACAGGGAGCTACGAGCTGCATACGAGCGATGTATCACAGACGAAAAAATCTATTCATATTTTGCTGACATGCAAACCACCTGGCATTTCAATCCACCAAGTGCACCTCACATGGGTGGCTTTTGGGAAACCGGCGTCAAGCGCGGAACCGGAAACGCGCGCTGGGGTCCACGCTCTCAACGTACGAAGAATTCACAACCATACTAACTGAAGTTGAAGGCTGTGTAAACTCGCGTGCTATTTGTTGTATTCCTACTGAAGTCGAGGACTTCGAAGTTTTAACACCGCGCCACTTTATTATTGGCGAGCCTTTGAAAGGACTGCCCGATCTTCGCGTAGAAGCCTTCAAAGGAACAATATATCAACGCTGGCAAACCATCACGACCATCAGGCAACATCTCTGGAAGCGCTGGAGTGACGAATATTTGGTCAACCTGCAAAAATGCAAACAAATTGGTTTCGGCCACAGCCAAGCTTGCAACCAGACGACGTAGTGGTCAAACATGACAATAACGCACCCCCTAAAAAATGGAAGATTGGCCGCATATTGGATGTTCATCCAGGTACCGATGGTTGCGTTCGTGTCAACATAAAAATTCCGATGGCAATGAGTTGCGATCCGTAGTTAAGTTATCGTTGCTACCAACAAAAAAAGATATTTTTGATACATAATTTTCATGTAAAAAGTTTTTAATATAACTTTTTGTAAATTTTGAAATCTTTGAACAGTCGTTCAAGGCGGCCGGCATGGTCGCGCCTAATGGGCACTTTTGTATTGCTACCTAATTTGCATATCTTATCATTATATATGTATAATCCCAACAAAGGGTTAATGCTTACAAGCATAATTGAGTGGTAACTGATTGACACTTGCTTTTTCCCTGCCTTGTATTATATATGAATAGTTATTTGCTTTAATAAAATAAATATAAGATTCCATTGAAATATTGTGCAAGTGTTTTTTATTAACACAAAAGGAATAAGCGTATCGTATCAATACGCTGTACATCATAACCCGCATATCCTCTAAAATACTAGGTATACTATAGACATGTAGAGTACGCCCACGGATAATAAGCAAAATCGGTTGACGACCACGCCCACTTTTGGACCAAAGTTTTCTAAAAGAGAGGTAGGAAGCCGGAACATGCCATATCTCCTTCACTAATGCAGATAGAATGCTAGAATTTTGTAGTTACAATGACCTGATGATCCTATTAATCATATTTTATACATTTTGGAAAATGGGTGTGGCACCACCCATATACGAGTATAAATGAACAAGATGTCAAATTTCAGCTATTATTGACTTCAGAACCGTGTTAAATAAAATTACCAAGCATGACACCAGGTATACTATCAACGCTTTTCAAAATTATATATAGCCTATGCTGTAACCAGTGAATCCAAGATTCTACTGTGAAAATTTCATAAAGATCGGTTGAGAACCTTGACGCCTATACAAGATTAAAATGTTGTATAGCATGGGGCGTGGTACCGCCCACTTTTACAAAATTATATATAGGTTATAGTGTAACCAGTGAACCCAAGAATCTACTGTGAAAATTGCATAAAGATCGGTTGATATATAGCCTATACTGTAACCAGTGAACCCAAGAATCTACTGTGAAAAGTTCGACTTTCTTTCTGAAACTTGTTTGTATAATTCCCAACAATAAAAAAAAAATACGTTTTGGCCAGTTTTTCGAAATTCGAGTTATTTTTAAGGTTTTAGCTATAAACCTATTTTCGAAGCTCCCTAGTTTTTGCCAATTTTCTCGCGATGGACCAGGCCCATTTTACTCATTTTTGGAATATATGTACAAGATGTTATCTTCTACCGAACTGCCTTTCTTTTTTGGATATATTTTTTGTTTTAAAAAAAATATTCGCAAATTTTTTTAAAATTTGTTACAAAGTATTTTTGTTTAATTTTTCAGTAGAGTGCTTTGAAAGTTAAAATTGTGTAAATACATGGTTTCGAAACATGAAAATTGTGTGATAATAGATTTGTGTATGAGGAAAACAATGCTGGTAATGCGATATAGTGGCGGAAGATTTGAAAATTCTTCGTCAATTATATTAAAAATATTGAAATCATCAGCATATGCCAGTCATTTTACGCTCTTATATTAAGGTTGTGACGATAGGAAGTCGCCTTATATGAAATCTTTCCAATTCTCAATGTCTTTTGAAATAGCCGTATAAGATGCAGGTAAGTAAAATTCTGATGCTGAAATCGACGGGGAGGTGGTGGTTGGCAGTTCTTTATACTTACAATTAATAAAACCGCCCGGGTAAGGTTCAGTTTGTTGACTATGCGATTCAGTCTTGGGCACAATGCCCCTAGGTATAGCGTGCCCAGGTACATAGTATGTTTAATATTAAGGAGACTGATGGTGTTATTTTTGTATTAAAGATATTTCGCCTTAATTACGAAGCTGGCAGTTTCCATAGGATTGGACCAAAGTGAAATTGGTTTTAAAAGACTCTGCTCAGTTGAGCAGTTATTCGGCATGTTAGGGTTTAGTAAGAGTTTTACCTATTAATATATGCCTATCGAAGTTGGATCAGAGTGACTAGCGTCTTTCTCGGGAGCTCGCCTTCCTTTGCGCAGACAGGTCGTACTTGTACCTGTATACGGTATTCACCGTGGCGGTCTGTCGATTCACATTTGGATCAATCGGTTATGTGGGTCCGGCTCTTGTCGTAATGCTTGCGAAGATGTCTCGTTATGTTTCGGAGAGGCGGTACTTCTTCGAACAATTGCTTGGAAGGATGTTGCGGTATGCAACAGTTTATCAAGAATTGCTAGAAGTCAGTATTTCAATATGGGCTTTAACTGTGAACGCTTTTGCCCCGCTACGTAAATGGTTGTGACGATGTAGTAACGTAATTGATGTCGTTTCCCGAAATCGCCTTTTGCTCGAATGTTCACCTACGTGTTAAAACAGCTCAGAGGGTGGTACGATATTTTCCACTTTCCATCATTTTAGATCTAGTTTTCCAATTTCCAACATAGATTTTTAACTTGGTATCAATTGGAGAAACAGCCCCTTCTCCAGCAAAAGGAAACATTTTATGTATGGAAATATTCTTATTTCTTCACTTGAAAGAATATTGGATTCCGACTTGAATTCCATCAATATTTTCCCAACGAAATCAAACGATTTCAAATAATGTAATTAAAAGTAAATGCGCAATGTACATAACATAGTTTTCAAACTGAAATCTCAACCTCTACAGAAACCGAAGGCAAAATGCTAAAAGTTCTTTTACTTGGCATATTTTTATAGAAACGTGGAGTGAATTTCACGGGCATAAGATAATCTTACTAATAATATAAATGCGTAAGTTTGTGAGTTTGTTTGTGGGGCTTTGTACACTTATTCTCAGGATCATAGAATAGGTAAGAGATTCATGCGATTCCGGAAAAGTGGGTCAGGAACCAACATATTAAAAAAAAAATATTATTTATGATGCGATTTGATTGAAGTTCGGTACCTTGGTAGACCTTTGACTTTGTTAAAATCCAAGATACTTTCTCTTCTGGGAAGTGGACCAGGGACCGACCTATTCAGAAAAATCTTATTTATGACGCGATTTGCTGATAAATAAAATTGTCTTCTGAAGAACTTTCGTTATTTTTCTAATTTTCTTCGCGCGGGTGGAGCCGCCAACTCTGCCTAGGACCTGCAGGGCACTGGTATGGAGAGTGTATGTTTTTGCGTAGGGTTTCCAACGCAGGGCATGTCTAGTTTTTCCTTGGTTATTAAAATTATGTGCAACTAATTCAAGTTGTTCAATTTGCCAAAAGATTTTAATGATTGTATTTGCTTAATGGGTAGAGAGGTGTGATGTAGAGATGCCCGGGTTCGATGCTGAATCAGTGGCAATTAAATATATATATATATTTTTTTTGAATTGGCATTGCCTTGGAAAAACTAGGTAGGACATAGATAGACATTACTACCCACGCCCTGTCTTAAACAGCAGTCACAAAGGCTGCGGCCGGCGGCTTTACAATTGGAAGAACGCTGGAACGCCATTACAAATCTATCTTTTACCTGTGTCAAGTGCAGGCTGTTATGTGAAATTTTTTTACCAAGCTTTAATGCTTTTTGAATCTTTCAACTAAACCGCTAGAGCAGCGCCGCATACGAAATCCCACCTGCTGGAAGAGGAATATGGATCTTCAATCGGGTCACTTCGACATATTTGAATTAAGAGTTTATTGAAGATGGTGGGAGTATGTCTTGGAGTAATCGATTAGCCTTAGTATTTTGGACTTACCAAATACATATCCAAAAAGCAACATATGAAACCTATGAAATACACATCGACTTGTTTACTGTATGAGAAATATGCACTATTAAAAGTTTTAGCCTTAGAACCTTCACCTCAGATTTTAACTTTGAAACGTAAAGCGGAGCAAAATGTTGACAAATTTTTAACTTATGGCGCGAGTATCTGCTAAAGGTGAAGTTGAATTTCAAAGTTCTGTGTATTTCAGCAAATATACTTCACGAAAAGAGTGCAATTCCCAAGCGAGTCTGGACCATTTGAATAATTTTTTTAGAAGCAGAAGACTACCCCTAACCAAGAAAATTCATAATCTTTAATGTGCAAGTTGCTCCATAACACTCCACATGTATGAAACAAGACGGTGCTGCCGGGTTATATAGTCGATAAAGGCGGGGTGCAATAAAGTAATATGGCCTTATTGAGAAATATGTTGATAAATAAGGCCATATTAATCAATATGGGATTATTTACACAACGTGAAATAAAGCCATAGAAGTTTGAGAAATAAAGCCATATATCACATCGCACACTAAATCAGAGAAAGTAAAATGTTTAGTCCTATTAATTTGATATTTATTAATAATCCGAAGGGGAAAAATAAATATTTTAAAAAATTATTTAAATCCGATTTCCAATGGGGGGGCGGGGAGTGGCGCAATCCATGGTATTTATGTGTAGAACACCTCAAAATAACCGTTAGTCGGTCCAACACCGGCCACGCGATCCTTTACAAAACAGGTGATTCTACCAACCTTATGATAAACAACTAAATCGATTATTGGTGTTACATCGTAATTCGATATCCGTAACATACCCTACAGACCAATTGCATTTAGGTTCTTCTCTTACGTTAAGGATACGACTACAGCGATACGACAAACGCGTCAATGTGTACATACTATAACATCCATCATATTGCGACGAATTCGATGATTCCTTGATTATCAATCCTGGGTTCGATCACTATAAAGTCAAATAAACACACGCACAGATATTGTAACTAATAGCTAGTTTTATTTACTAGTAATAACGCAATACAAATTTAAGAGTTTGGTAACTTCACAGCAGTTCACTGAACAACACTTGAAAATAAACTGATCAACCTGCCTTGCTTGGTTACTGCCTTATATAGTCCGACAGGGTGCTTGCCTACGCACCGAGAAGTTTCTTGGTTGTTCGCTCTTCGTGTTCTGGAAGGGTCGGTGTTATTTATTGGCATCTCCTCTTTGCATCGTATTCGCAAACACTCGCGCCATCTCTCTTCCTCTTTCTTGGTACATGCTTGCATACATAAGCGTAGCCATCGTTATCTCTGTTGTGTTTAACTAGTGGTGGGAGTGTTATTGAGTTAGGGATGGTACATGCTTGAGAATAATCGCCACACTGCCCTCCACCTAAGTCTGATCGTCCCGATCAGACACATTGCGGGAACCAAACGCAGCTAGCCTTTCTAAATGGACCACCTTCATCTTATTCCTTGGTCTTCCCATAGTTTGTATGCGATATACCACATCGTTGATCCGATTTATGACTTTGTATGGGCCTTCCCAGTTACATTGCAGTTTTGAGGACAAACCTTTCTTACGCTGTGGGTTGTATAGCAGCACTAAATCTTCTTCTATAACACCTTCCGAATTTATTGCTTTATCGTACCTGGCCTTCATCTTATCGCTCATGATCTTAGTCCGTTGTCTCACAAGGTCGTGAGTTTCTCTCATTTCTTCTTCAAATACGCTAGTAGATTTCCGAGCATTTACTCCTGCATCAGCGTTTATCCCAAACTTCAAATCAGCTAGCAATCGAAGATCATTCCCGAAAATTACATTTGCAGGAGTCTGACCAGTTGTTTCATGTACTGCAGAGCGATATGCCATTAGGAATAAGGAGATGTGAGTATCCCAATCCTTCTGGAACTTATCCACTACTTTCCTCAGGTGCTCTTCCAAGGTTCTATTGAATCGTTCCACCATGCCATCTGAGTGAGGATGCAGTGCAGTTGTTCGAGTTTTCCGAATGCCAAATGCCTTGCACATTTCCTGGAACACAGCTGATTCGAAATTTCTGCCTTGGTCAGAATGTATCTCCATCGGTGCACCAAACCTAGCTACCCAATTGTTAGTAAACACTTCTGCAATGGTTTTTGCCTCTTGATTTGGAATAGGGTACACTTCTGGCCATTTGCTGAAATAGTCCATAACTACCAGTACATATTTGTTTCCGAGTTTGCTAGTAGAAAATGGACCAGCTACATCCATGGCTGTCCTCTCAAATGGCGCACCTGAGTTATACTGTTTCATTTGGCCATGGCACCTTGATTTCGGTCCTTTTACTTTGATACATACTTCACAGTTGGCAATCCACTCCGCGATCGATTGATGGCAACCAACCCAATATAATCTCTGCTTGACTTTCTCCAAGGTATTGGTGACTCCAAGATGACCTCCGCTTGGACCGTTATGTAATTCATTAAGTACGTCAGGGATTTTCTTCCTTGGGACGACTATCAGCTTTCGAACGCATTGACCATCCCCACTCTCCCATATTCGATGCAAACAACCGGATTCTAATTGGAAACTATCTACTGTGCCCAATATGACTTGGGCTGACTTTCTGCTGACATCTCCTCTCTTGATGGTCGCTCCTTTCGTTCGAATCCTTGCATCACACGTGTAAGATCTGAATCTTCGTGCCGACACCTCCTTAATTGATCCATGTTCCATTTGTCCGTAGATGTTATAGTCATGAGCCGCACATCTATAATGTCTTCCTTGGCCTCAGCTTTGGAACAATGCTTGCATTCCAAGTTACAGGGTCTTCGTGACATTGCATCAGCATTTCCGTGGGTGCTACCTTTGTGATGCTCTACGGAAAAGTCATAACTTTGTAGTCGCTCTATCCACCGTGCCATTTGACCTTCCGGATTACGAAACTGTAAGAGCCATTTCAAAGCTGCATGGTCTGTCCTGACGTTGAATTGCTGCCCATAGAGATACTTGTGGAAATGCTTAACGCACTCTACCAATGCCAACAGTTCTCTCCGGGTTACACAATAGTTCCTTTCAGGCTTTCCAATTGTTCGGCTATAGATGCAACTACCTTCTCCTGTCCATCAACAATGTGGGACAAAACACCTCCTATAGCATAACCACTTGCATCTGTATCCAGAATAAACTTTGAACCTGGAATTGGATATGCTAACATCGGGGCAGTGCATAGTTGTTCCTTCAATTTTTGAAAAGCCACCTCCTGTTCCTTCTTCCATTCAAATCTCATATTCTTTCTGGTAGGGTCATGGAGACTACTAGCTACGCTGGCAAAATTCGGTACAAATCGGCGATAATACGTGCACAGCCCAAGGAAGCTTCGTAACTCATGCAAATTTCTCGGTCTTGGACAATCCTTTACGGCTTCGATCTTTTCCTTAGCAGTGCAGATTCCCTCCGTAGTTACCTTGTGACCCAAATAACTTACTTCCTTTTTAAACAAGGAACCCTTCATGGACTTAGTTTCAGACCAGCACCAGCTATTCTTTGGAAAACTTCCTCCAAGTTCTTTAGGTGTTCCTCAAATCTTTTTCCCAGCACGATGATGTCGTCGAGGTACACCAAACATGTTTGCCAGTGCAATCCTTTTAGTATCTGGTCCATGAGTCTCTCAAAAGTAGCTGGAGCATTGCATAGCCCGAAGGGCATTACCATAAACTGCCAAAGCCCTTCTCCAACTCTGAAGGTCGTCTTCTCTTTATCTTCATCCTTTACCTCCACTTGCCAGTAGCCGCTTTTCAAGTCCAGTGTGGAAAACCATTTCGTGCCAGATAACGAGTCCAGAGTATCGTCGATTCTTGGCAATAGATAACTGTCCTTCTTCGTTACGTCGTTCGGTAATCCACACAGAACCTCATTTTTCCATCCTTCTTTTTCAATAGTACTACCGGTGAGCTCCATAGACTAGCTGATGGTTCGATCACGGCGCTGTCACTCATTTCCTGTATAATTTCTCTTACTACTTGGCGTTTGGCCAATGGAATACTACGAGGAGCTTGGCGGATTGGCCTTGCATCACCAGTATCAATTTGATGCTTCACAACTTTGGTCCGACCTGGTTTGGAACCATCCTTGTCAAATATGCTCGAGTACTTTGACAGAAGTTCCTTTGCCTTTTTCTGCTGATCTTTTTCCAGGCCTGCCGTCCACGACGTGATATCATCTGAAAGATTAATCTTGATGGTAGAATCATTTTCCTGAAGCTGTTCACAATTGATAACTACGTCGACCTCTTGGCATTGTCCCAATATTGCTCCTTTGGAAAGTTTAATCGGCGATTTGAACTCATTAAGTACTCTTACCGGTACACGTCCATCTTGTTTTGTCATGGCTAGGGTTTTTCCTACTAACATGTTCGTCCTTGATTTGTTTGCTGCCTCGACAACCTACAATTTGTTTGTCCCATAATCTCCATCAATCTTTGCCCATATGATTGCTTCCGGCTTCGTTGGAATTTGTTGGCTCTCCTCCACAAGCACTCGCTTACTAACGTATTTGTTTTCGTAACCAAAATTTAATGGCACATCCATGTTCTGGTAATTCATAATCCTGTTTTGCATGTCGATCTTGATGCCTTGCTCGCAACACCACACCACACCAACTATGATTTCTCAACAACATCTGCTACTATAAAACTGTGTATAACGGCCACGTTCCCAATCGCGATTTCACATGTTACTTCTCCTAGGACATGGGTGTCCTCACCAGTGGCCGTACGTAACTTTGCTCCATGCAATGGTCTCACCTCCTTGTTGACTAAATCAGATCGAATTATGGAATGCGATGCGCCTGTATCCACAGTTAGTAAGTGCTCTCTTCCATCCACATATGCAACAACAGTAACATTACTAGCTTTCCTTCCGATCTGTGAGACAGAGATTATGGGGCATTCAGTTGCGGGAGCCAGTCCACGCCCCTTTCGGCTGGCTCGATTTAGTTTAACAATTGATTTGGTTGGGAGATTTGCTCATCTCCTTCAGCTTTACGTTTTCGTCCACCTGAATTGCTGGGGTTACTGGAGCCAGTGCCGCAATAACGTGCTATGTGACCTGGCTTTCCGCACTTAAAGCATTTAATGGCATCACTTTTTTCTGTACTCCGTTCAACGCTTCCAAAATTTTGTCTACTCAAGCCGGAGTGTCCAATTCTACGCGATGAGCCTTGTATGCAGGTTTACTCAAAAGCGAGGCTGTTTCCTGCGTCAGAGCATGCGATACCGTTTCAGCGAATGTCCTTTTGGGGTTTGCATATGTGGCCCGCTTCGTCTCCACATCGCGTATTCCATTTAGGAAACACTGAATTTTCACCCTCTCCGTATACTCTACAGGTGCGTCTGCATTTGCTAGATGGGCCAACCTCTCGATATCCGATGCAAATTCCTACAATGTCTCATTAGCCTTCTGACAGCGATTCTGTAGCTCTATTTGGTATATCTGTTTCCGATGTTCGCTACCATAGCGTCTCTCAACTGCACCCATCAATGCTTCATAATTGTTCCGTTCTCCGTCAGGAATAGTCTGCAAAATTTCGGTTGCAGGTCCCTTCAATGCCACGAATAATGCAGCAACTTTGTCTTCCATGCCCCAATTATTCACAGCTGCCGTCTTCTCAAACTGTAGCTTAAATACCTGGAAAGGAACAGAACCATCAAATGACGGGGATTTTACCTTGGGAGTATTCGCTAAAGCAGATGGACGGTTCAGTTGCAACTCCTGGATACGGCCCCTTAACGCATCTACCTCGGCTTCGATTTTCTCCTCAAACTGCATTATTTTCTCGTCCATGCGTGCCTCTAGCTTCAATGACATCCTAGCTTCCTGCTCTTCCAGCTTTGCAGAGATCTGCGATAACACCTTTGCTGAACTTTGTGATGATATTTCGGAAAGACGTGCCTTCAACTTAGATGTAATACGTGTATCTTTTTCTTCCAGCTGAGATGCCATGTGTGTCTTCTGTTCTTCCAGCTGAGATGCCATGTGTGTCTTCTGTTCTTCCAGCTGTGTTGAAATGCTTGACGACATCTGAGTGCGTTTGTGTCCACACTTGCCACTGTATTCGGAGGCTCTGTTTTCTCTTCCATTTTCGTCGATGCCTCCTCCACAAGATGGAAAACATGGTCGTCAACGTTGATTCCTTCCGCTTCCATACCCTCCCGTAATCTTGACTGTAGCTCGGACTTATTACCTGTAGTGTTTAGTCCGCGTTGTTCCAACTCATTTTTGAGTTGCTGAATCTTCAATTCATTCAACTTAGCCATGTCCTTGTTATCCTTGAAATCACTGGTATTTATTTAACAATACCGCTTCTGGCCCCAATTGTGACGAATTCGATGATTCCTTGATTATCAATCCTGGGTTCGATCACTATAAAGTCAAATAAACACACGCACAGATATTGTAACTAATAGCTAGTTTTATTTACTAGTAATAACGCAATACAAATTTAAGAGTTTGGTAACTTCGCAGTAGTCACTGAACAACACTTGAAAATAAAGTGATCAACCTGCCTTGCTTGGTTACTGCCTTATATAGTCCGACAGGGTGCTTGCCTACGCACCGAGAACTTTATTGGTTATTCGCTCTTCGTGTTCTCGAAGGATGGGTGTAATTTCTTGGCATCTCCTCTTTGCATCGTATTCACAAACACTCGCGATCTCTCTTCCTCTTGCTTGGTACATGCTTGCATACATAAGCGTAGCCATCGTTATCTCTGTTGTGTTTAACTAGTGGTGGGAGAGTTATTGAGTTAGGGATGGTACATGCTTGAGAATAATCGCCACAATACGAGGTGTGTTCAAAAAGTATCGCGAATTTTGAATTTTCGCTGGTTACGTATATTCGAATTTCGAATTTTTCGTGGCGTTATGTTGGTACTCATGTCTCTCACTTATGCCGACAAGCTCGGCCATTTTGAATGTTCAGTTAATTGTTGACAGCTGCTTTGCTTGCACGTGTTTTGGATCGTCTTCGAGTTTTACCATTAATTCGTACCAAAATTGCTCAATTGTGACCAAAAACAGCATCGCATGAACATTGCTAATGAGATGTTAAACTCTGCCCGCGACGACCCAAATTTGGTCCAGAGGGTCATAACTGGTGACGAATCGTGGGTTTATGGTTATGACGTGGAAACAAAAGCTCAATCATCTCAATGGAAGCTGCCGCACGAACCAAGACCGAAAAAAGCGCGCCAAGTTCGGTCGAATGTGAAAGTATTGCTGACAGTTTTCTTCGATTGCAGGGGCGTGGTGCATCATGAGTTCTTGCCACAGGGAAGAACGGTCAATAAGGAATATTACCTGCAAGTTATGCGCAATTTGCGCGAAGCAATCCGCCAGAAACGCCCGGATTTGTGGAAGAACAAAAATTGGCTTTTGCACCACGATAACGCCCCTGCTCACGCATCGTTGCTTGTGCGCGACTTTTTGGCCAAAAACAACACACTGGCCCCCTGTGACTTTTTCTTGTTCCCTAAACTGAAGAGGCCCATGAAAGGACGACGTTACGCTTCTCTTGACGAGATAAAGACGGCATCGAAGGAGGAGCTGAACAAGATACAAAAAAATGATTTTTTGAAGTGCTTCGAAGATTGAAAAAACCGTTGGCACAAGTGTATAATATCTCATGGGGATTACTTTGAAGGGGACAAAATAGATATTCATGAATAAATAAATAATTTTTGAAAAAACACAAAATTCGCGATACTTTTTGAACACACCTCGTATGTCAACTGCTAAAACACCTCAAACATATATACGAATAAACATTTCATTAAAGCATAAACAAATTTCATTCTATTACAGAACACGATTCACAGAACACGATCCAACATTGCATTTGGACGACACCTTCCACTGAAATTAAATATTCGTTGTCCAATCTACTTATCAAAGAAAACATGAAATACAAGGAAAATATAGCGAAATTTCGCAAATGAAATTTGTCTGAAGATGTTTCCCTTGCAAGTAGTAGATTAGAAAACGACGATATTCCGACTACAAGCAGAGCGGCATTGGGGTATTCTGATGTACATAGGTTAGACGATGATGATCAGCATCAGAATATTCCTGTGCAGAGCAACGCGATCCGAGTGACTGTGAGGATGCTTGTTTTCTATTCGATGATTTCGAAGTAGAAAATGATGAACGTGAAGGGGTTGGAATTAATGTTGACAAGTTTGCAAAGGTAAAGGCTTTTTCTCTAAGGCGCAAGATTTCGCAAGCTGACATAAAAGATTTGCTTAAAACAATGCGCGAAATTGGTTGCAAAGGTTTGCCACTGTCAGCCAGAACTCTTCTGGGAATAAGTAGAGAAAAAGTGGAATTAAAGTTAAATCCAGGTGGCGAATTTCTCTACATCGGTATTGAAGTCTAGTTGAAAATTAACGAGTATAATTATTTAGAGGACCAAGAAGAAGTCAATGTCGATGTAGGAATAGTTGGTTTGAAGTTATTTAAAAGCTCAAACAGAAGTCTTTGGCCAATTTTGGGGTCTGTTGTGGGTATTAATTTAATAGCCTGCTTCTCTGGGATGAGCAAGCCAGAAAATGTCAATGACTGTTTAAGAGACTTTTGCGAAAACGTAAATTTATTGAAACAAAACGGAGTTAAAGTTGGCAAACGAGAAACTCCTAAACCTTTTAACGTAAGGCTTTTTACTTGCGATGCAACAGCTCGCGCTTTTATAACGGGGGTTAGGTCTCACACTGGTAAAAACAGGGGCAGTATTTGCAAAGGCGGGTGAGTTTTCAAAAAACTATTGGGGAATTGAGAACTGACTTGTCTTTTAAAAATATATTGAACCCAAGTCATCACACTTCTGAATTTAGACAATAGAATTTGCTAGAAACTGCAAACTTTGGTATGGTTTCAGAGTTTCCTGTAGAGCCTATGCATTTAGTGGAGTTAGGTGTAACTAAAAAATTACTATAGTTAATTGTAAAGAGAGGAAACGTTACGCAAATGAATCAAAAGCTTTCGTTTCTAAATAGAATCATTCCCTCAGAATTTTGTAGATTAAGCCGAGACCTCGATCAGTTAAATAATTTGAAGTCAACTGAATTCCGGCAATTTCTTTTATATACAGGTCCATTTGTTTTAAAATATTGCATGCCAGATGATTTGTATTACCATTTTATTTTATTACATGCCGGTATTCGATTTCTTTCTTGTGAGAAATCTTATAACGTAGAGTCGAACGTCGCTAATGAATTGTTAAAAGAGTTCGTTACTTTATTCGGGGTTATTTATGGCGAACACTTAATTAGTTATATTATTCACGGTTTATTGCATCTTTGTGATTTCGCTAAACAATTTGGTCCTTTAGACAGTTTCTCTGCATATAAATTTGAAAATTGTACACAATATTTAAAAAAAATTATTAATAAGCCTAATCAAATTTTTGCAGCAACTGTATTTAAGAATTCTTGAAAGAATGGATGTTGTTGCAGGTTCTACCAAAGTTTCTATAATGGGGTTGTTTATAAAAAATTAAAAACAAAGATAGTTTTTTTAAGGAACCAATTAAAATTGTTGGAGAAGAATAAGGATCCAGCAATTTTAATGCATTAATTATATCTAACTTACAAAATTATTTTTCAGAACCTATAGAGTCAATGCCTGCTTTAGGTATTTTAGTAGGTGTGATGACTGAAGATATGATAATAGTTAGTCCGAGAGATATAGATTATATATATTTTTGCATTCCAAACATGAACACATTTATTTTAGTTCCGATTCTGCATAATCTCTTTTATTCGTTTTCCTAGTACTATGGATTCCGAAATTTTTACTGGGGAAAGCGAAGCACCATGCTCGAGTAGCCAAATTGCCAGAGGTATTTCGATCCTTTGTCTTTCGCATAGTTTTAAATCTAACATTTCTTTTTTTTGACTCAACAGTTTCAAGAAGAAGTTTTGAAGTGGCGGTTACCCTTGACGCAAGGTCAAGAGACTACTCTCGCCCAAAACTACATGCGCGACGAGTTATTGGCCGCCCTTCCCAGGATAGAGAGGAAGGTGGATAAGGTGGAGAAATCCCTCGCTGAAAAGGTATACAAAAATTTAACATTCACTTTATACGACAATTTTTCAACGGCTCGATTTCGAACGCTCGGTGCTCGGAAAGCAAAAACGATGACTTACTTCACGTTTTTTCTTATCGAATTACACGAGGCCATACTTGATTATTAATATTGTTAGTCTTTCTCCATAATACCATAATATGCTTCTAATTATTACCTACTTTACTTAAAGACACTAACCTCAACATTTACCCAAAGTATTTCCAAGATAAGTGGAGATGTTATCAGTGAGGAGTATACTAAAATTTAAAGTATGCTCCCACTGGCATCCCAGGATAGCTTAAATACTTTGGATGAGCTCTTTGGAAGCACGGCGTATTCAGCCACAATGGTAACTTTTGCAATCCGTGTACAAACTTCATATATTTATTTTGTTATACATTCCAGCTCAACATACTCCTTAAAATGAAGGGAGCAAAAGGGTTCCGTGAAGGATGTCCTTAAAGGCATATTCGCGGACCCTTTGACTTTCCACTACAATTATGAAGGGAGAGGGAAGAGGGCAGCATTATTAGGGTTGAGGATTATGCACCTAGTCTTCGGTAAGTATTTATAAGTACAGTTTTTATGCAGATTATAATGTTATATTTTCTATCGAGTGGGCCCCAAAATATTACTGTGTTAATCTTGTATATCTTTTAGCGAATACTTGAAATATTGGCTGTTGACATCAATGCTCCAAAGTCGTTGAAAATTTTTTTTAGAAACTATTTTGGGACATGTATATTAACAACTGAGATTTCAAATATCCGCTAAAGGATATACAAGATCGACAAAGTAGTATTTAGTCACCCACTTTATAGTGTTTGACCAAATAATGTATATAGTTTCCTATATAATTATCTTAAACTAGTTTTAATCGATTCTTTATAAATACTTATTATATTGTCCTGAATTGAGAATTAAATATGTATATTATAAATAGCACCACTTTTGTAAACAATCCTTGAAATAACTAACTGATAAAAAAGATGCATTGCAAATAACAGATTTTTACTTTTTATATGACAATAAAATATGTGTATTGTAAATAGTACCACTTTTGTAAATAATATATCTTCAACTTTTATTGCATTGTTAATAACACATTTTTACTTTTTATAGTACAATGAACGACAATAAAATCTGTGCCCCTGCGGTTTAGGGGCTTAGAATATGCCCGAGGTAGGCATACCGGTCGTAAGGGGCGACTAATATGCACAAAGGTAATGCAACTCGATGGTTGATCTACGGATATGAAGCCTCTCACCTCTCATTACCCATCTTATCCTTCCTTACGGAAGGAGGGGTGACATGACCTAGAAGGTTTCACTGGTCATAAATCGCTACCACGACAGTCGGGCAGTACCGCAAGGGAGTACCGGAGACTGTTAATTCGACAACACTCCCCAAAACCTTCGGGGAGTGTTTCTGTCGTTACCACAACAACAACAAGAACAATAAAATCTGAATATTGTAAATAGTACTGCTTTTGTTAATAAACCTAGTAATGATAATAGATTTAAAATATTGTAAATATTATCTTCTAATTATATTTAAAAAACATAATACAATTTTAGCAATGTTTTTAATCCAAGATAAACAAAAAATATATTACTATATACGAGGTGTGTTCAAAAAGTATCGCGAATTTTGTGTTTTTTCAAAAATTATTTATTTATTCATGAATATCTATTTTGTCCCCTTCAAAGTAATCCCCATGAGATATTATACACTTGTGCCAACGGTTTTTCCAATCTTCGAAGCACTTCAAAAATTCATTTTTTTGTATCTTGTTCAGCTCCTCCTTCGATGCCGTCTTTATCTCTTCAAGAGAAGCGTATCGTCGTCCTTTCATGGGCCTCTTCAGTTTAGGGAACAAGAAAAAGTCACAGGGGGCCAGATCTGGGGAATACGGTGGCTGCGGCATCATTAGTGTGTTGTTTTCGGCCAAAAAGTCGCGCACAAGCAACGATGCGTGAGCAGGGGCGTTATCGTGGTGCAAAAGCCAATTTTTGTTCTTCCACAAATCCGGGCGTTTCTGGCGGATTGCTTCGCGCAAATTGCGCATAACTTGCAGGTAATATTCCTTATTGACCGTTCTTCCCTGTGGCAAGAACTCATGATGCACCACGCCCCTGCAATCGAAGAAAACTGTTAGCAAAACTTTCACATTCGACCGAACTTGGCGCGCTTTTTTCGGTCTTGGTTCGTGCGGCAGCTTCCATTGAGATGATTGAGCTTTGGTTTTCACGTCATAACCATAAACCCACGATTCGTCACCAGTTATGACCCTCTGGAGCAAATTTGGGTCGTCGCGGACAGAGTTTAACATCTCATTAGCAATGTTCATGCAATGCTGTTTTTGGTCACAATTGAGCAATTTTGGTACGAATTTCGCGGCGACCCGTCTCATGCCCAAATCATTGATAAAAATCGAATGGCACGAGCCAAGCGATATTTTAAGGTCCTCAGCAACTTCTCTAACGGTGATTCGACGATTGGCCAATACCATTTTCTCCACTTCATTAATTTTTTCGTCTGTTGTTGAAGTGCTCGGGCGTCCGGCACGCTCTTCGTCGTTCACATCTTCTCGGCCTTCTGAGAACATTTTGTACCACCGATAAACGTTGCTTCGGTCCAAGGTAGCTTCTCCGTATGCTACAGTCAACATTCGGAATGCATCCGCGCACTTAATTTCGTTTTTCACACAAAATTTGATACAGGTTCTTTGATCCATTTTTTTGAATAGGTAAAAATCGAAGACGATCCAAAACACGTGCAAGCAAAGCAGCTGTCAACAATTAACTGAACATTCAAAATGGCCGAGCTTGTCGGCATAAGTGAGAGACATGAGTACCAACATAACGCCACAAAAAATTCGAAATTCGAATATACGTAACCAGCGAAAATTCAAAATTCGCGATACTTTTTGAACACACCTCGTACTTAGTATTCTATCCTTTTCTACTCTAAATTAATGTTTATAAACTTTACAAATGTAAATAAATACTACTTATAATATCCTCATGGTACTCTAAATTAATTTTTTTAAACTCCAACAATGTAAATAAGTCCTAGTCTTATTAATAATTGAATAACACTGTTTAACTATACAAAATTATAAACAAGTTTTAATATTAATAGTGGTAAAATAAAAGACTATTTATTATTTATAACAATTATAATAATTAACTATTTGGTTTTACTTACTTTTTCCCCAAAAACTATTAAAATTTGTAAAATACAGGGTGGCTGATGAAAGCCGCTACCAAAAAAAAATTAAATAACTTTTTTTCTATTTAATGAATCTGGTTAATTTTTTTTTATTTTGCAGATTGACTTTTACATTTAACAAAAATGGATAACTGGGACACTGAAACAAGAATTTGGATTGTCCGCCGCTATCACGCACTGGAGTCCGTAGTTTCGGTTCAAAGAGAGTATAGGCGCACGTTTGGCGGCAATCCTCCGAGCAGATGGACCATAATAAGACTTGTAAACAATTTTGCCGAGCATGGGACAGTCAACAGAAGACCTTACCATCGAAACCCTTCAGTTCGAACGGAGGAAACAATCGCTGCTGTAGCTGCTGCCATACAAAACAATCCACGTGTTTCGACAAGAAGCTTATCTGCTCAAATGGGTGTAAGCAGACAGTCATTACAGTCAATTATGCACAAAGATTTGGACTTATTCCCATATAAAATTCAAATGGCCAACAAACTGAGGGCTGCAGACTTGCCGATTCGCTTGGAATTTTGCCAGAAGATGCTTCAAATGGTGGAAGAGGATGGAAACATGTTGAACTGTCTTTTCATGTCTGACGAGGCCCATTTCGATTTAAACGGCAACATAAACAAACAAAATTGTCGGATATGGAGTGCTTCCAACCCACAGATACTCCATGAGACGGAATTGCATCCACTTCGTGTCACAGTGTGGTGTGCAGTTTCATCACGCTGCATTGTCGGGCCCTACTTCTTCGAAGAAAACGGTCACACCGTTACGGTTACTGGAGACCGTTACTTGAGCATGTTGAGAGAGTTTTTCTATCCAGAATTACGCCGAATGAGAATTTCTTTCAACTCTGTGTGGTTTCAGCAAGATGGTGCAGCTCCTCATATAGCCCAACCTGTTATGACAGAATTGCGACGAAAATTTCCCAATAAGCTGATATCCAGAAACTCCACATTCCGTTGGCCACCCAGGTCGCCTGACCTTACTGCACCTGACTTTTTCTTGTGGGGTTATTGCAAACAGGAAGTCTTCAAAGCAAAACCAACAAATTTGAATGAACTAAGGCAATCCATTCGAGAAACAATTGCGGCTATTCCTGTCTCAACTCTCCAAGCGGTAATGAACAACTTTTTGGTAAGATGCCGCTCATGCATCGACGAGCAGGGGGGGCATTTAAATTCCATTATTTTTAAAACTAAGTAAGCTATATTTAATAAAATTTAATGAGCTTCAACATGAATAAAAGAAAAATGAATTCCATACCCTGAAAAAAAAATTATTTGAGTTTCTTAATGTAGCAAAATTCATCAGCCACCCTGACATGATCTCTGGAGTGCAAAGTCCAGATCAAGACTTCAAAATATTTTATAAAATTCTGCGAGGGCCCTCGCGATAGGTTCATTATTATGGTAATTAGCACTGATTACCTTGACATGAAACGGATATTGCGCACGGAGAGTTCTGCACGGAACATTGGAGCTTATTTGTGGTAAAAGTTACGGACAGTCTACCAAATCGCAAATTAAGTCATATATAAACATCAAAGTTTGAATAGAACGCCTGGGCAAACTTCCAAACTTTTGCATGTGGCGTTTTTTTTTTAAATAAATGTCAAATCAATAGGAATAAATATTTTCCATTCGTATCATAATAAAAATTTGAAATTAAGAATCGTGCACACTACAGGGTCTCTATAAGAAGGCTGCTAGCATCCACCTCAGATTCTATAAGGTTGTACGGTGCAGAAATATACACCGATATCACCACGGACCAACGCAGAGGGCTCTCTGGTCATTGTGGGGACTATACCAATATACATATCTCCTCGGTAGCCGACGCTGGCAGCTGCATTAGAACAGTGCTGCAGAAAAGTGCGCCCAGGAATTAATTCCCGAACTGAAACCATGGTTAAAACGGCCTTCTGCAGAGGCCTACTTTTACCTGACCCAATTATTAACCGGATACGATTACTTCTGCGAATATCTCCACAGAACGACCCTTCACTATCATTAATGTGGATACATAGACGCTGTACGCCACACCTTGAAGGCGACCTATCATCGGACAGTGTTATCTAACAGGTGACGTACTTCTCGAGAAACGGGGCTACTGGGATAGTAAGGTGAGAAGAGCCACATAGCTCACTTAGCGCTCTTCCCTACCTGGAGTAATGCCAAACGTGGCCCCAGGTATGAGGCAATGCCCTGGCCGTGGGAGGCTATAAACTCTTAAAACCTATAAGTCTTTTTTAAACATGTGTTTTTTATGCTTCTACAAGTACAAAAAACCATAAAAAACTTTCAAACAACATATAGTTGATGCTCAGGTCTTATGAGGTTAATGTGAAAATGCTTTGGTGTCTAACCTTCTGTGCTCGCTGTCAAATCGCTCGTAGGTAAACTGTACCTGCCCGTAAAATGCTTAAATTGTGAATATTATATAAAAACAAGTCCTACTAGCATTAAAACTCACCTTCTTTGGTACTCGTACTAGTATTTTTTAATATTTGCTTCCAAACATGTCTCCAAACTGTAAATTTATTTCAGAATTACACTGGTCGAGAGGCTACCTTGTTTCAAACAGATTTTTTTTTTATTTTTGATGTGATGGCCTTCCATCCACTATATCACGGCGGTCACCGTCAAGTTAATTACGGTGAAGTTGAAAAGCAAGAATAATACTGTGACGAATTCGATGATTCCTTAATTAGCAATTCTGGGTTCGATCACTATAAAGTCAAATAAACACACGCACAGATAGTGTAACTAATAGCTAGTTTTATTTACTAGTAATAAACGCAATACAAATTTAAGAGTTTGGTAACTTCGCAGTAGTTCACTGAACAACACTTGAAAATAAACTGATCAACCTGCCTTGCTTGGTTACCGCCTTATATAGTCCAACAGGGTGCTTGCCTACGCACCGAGAACTTTCTTGGTTCTTCGCTTTTCGTGTTCTGGAAGGGTCGGTGTTATTTATTGGCATCTCCTCTTTGCATCGTATTCGCAAACACTCGCGCCATCTCTCTTCCTCTTCCTAGTTACACGCTTGCATGCATAAGCGTAGCCATCGTTATCTCGGTTGTGTTTACCTATCGGTGGAAGTGTTATTGAGTTAGGGATGGTACATGCTTGAAAATAATCGCCACAATACGATAATAATTACTGCATAAACAGCAACAGGAATAACCAAGCCAAAGGTTAATAAGCCGCCGAAGACTAGTACGACAACGAAAAGATGAATAAAAGGAATAGAAAACAAAGGGAGAAAATTTAAGTTCAGTTATTTACTGTTAAGCTATGCTATTTGCTTAGCAGACCCGGAAGAAGTTTTCTACCCAAATCTTACTCCTAATCTGCAGCTCCATCTCCAACACCTCCTATTTTTATTCCTCTTCCTTTTTCTGCAAATATTCCTTCCTCTTTCTCTTCTTACTTTCTACTCCTTGTGTTACTTTTCCTATTCGTACTAGTATTCATATTTCTCTCAATATTCATATTTTCCTCCTCTACCTCTTAATTTTCCTCCTCTCTCCTTTCCTTGGGTATTCTCCTCCGTCTTCCTCTTCTTGAGTAAATTTCTTGGAAGTGTACCTGCATTGTCAACGGCGGTTACCGAGGAATTTTTAAAGACATCAAGTTATTGGCACAGAAGAAATTTTTTTCGGTAACCACCGGTGGAAGTAGAATAAAAGGGAAGCCCCATTCCGTTCCAAGGACCAAGAGAAGAACGGGTTGAGATCTCTTGCTGTTTCCCATTGCATGTTATTCAATATAGAACAAGCCAGTTAGTCTTAATAATTCCTGAGTTCTTTCTCTTCTATTCTTTTCTTTTCGTTAATTCTAAAATAAAATTATACATAAAACCACTGGCTCTATCCACTGTGCGCTGCCGATGTCACAAACGAAAGAACACCACCATTTCTCCAGCCGGTAGTGCCTGCTCTGTTTAGTCTCAACGGCAGCGGCTATGCGAACGTACATGTGTTGAACGGTAAATTTTAACGTGTTGAAGGTGGTTTATACAAATTGGTGGTTGTACGGTGACGATCGACGCAGATCGGTTAGGGGGAAAGTGGAGAAAATCCGATTTATATTTTACTTCAAAAGTGAAACAAAAAAAAAATATTAATTTAAATTATGTTGTACAATTGAAATATACATATGTACCAGTGTAAGATAATGTTATATGAATAAGAAAAAATTGCAACAAAAGTGTTAAAAATTGAACAAAAAGAGTCGAAGTGCATTAAAAATTAGCAGAAGCTTGTGAATTAAGCGTGAGCGTGGGAATATCTGTAATGTTACAATGCATTATACATACATACGTTTTCACTTACACACACACATAAATTTAAAGTTTTAAACAATTGCAAATTGCATTAAATATTGTGAAAAAGGAGTTCTACAAACGAAATTTTCAATTGAGGCTACTTAAGGGCAAAGGTCTTCATATCGAGAGAATTCAATAGAGTCGCCTGACTAAATGGTACCTCTTTTAGTTTAATTACTTGTTATTTAAATTATTATAAGCAGTTGTGCATAATACTGGCGAGTAAGTGCGTTAAATACCTGATAAATCGACCTATCAAAAATTCCTGTTTAAATTTTTTCTTGTTTGACTGCGCCGATTTTTCTATACAACTTGATCGTCAACATATTTTTTTTATCTGCAGAGATGTGATATTTTCTTTAACGACTGTGCGTGCATACATGGTAGTTACCTACACAAATAAACAATTGTGCGAACAGCAACAAATAAATAAGAAAAAAACTATAAACCTGGTTGCCATGTATCTTGATGGCATCAAAAAACTGAGCAAGTAGCGATACGGACTTTGATACGATACCAAATCGATACTTCTGCTCATCGATACCGATACTTTTGTAACTACTTTTTTTCATCGCGTATTTAGATCTCGGTATCGTATCGAATTTTCAGACAAATCAATTTAGAAAAGAAAGAAATAATCGACCAAAAGAATGCATTGTTCGTTTGTCCCTTTCTATGTAGTTTGTGGCGCGAATCGAAAGAAAACTAGCGCATCATTGATTTTCAAATTATTTAAAATTTTCTTAGGAAGGAGCCAATATTTTTAAAACAAATTATAAAACCTTTGAGATGAATTTAAAACTGTAAATTTGAAATTTGATATGTAAAATATTATAAAAACATTGGATTCCTATGTAGGCACTTAAATTTAGTTGCAGAATTTTTGTCAAGAATCATATAAAATTTTTCAGTGGGCTGTAATAAACTTGAAGTACTAACTTATGGTGATTTCAATCACAAACGGATGTGTTGGCATGATACGCACTTTACAATTGCAATGGATATCAGCATTGAAATTGAAGCAGTGAATAAAAATTGTTAATTCCGCGAATTATGTTACCACCTGATTTTCAGGGCAACTCTGACACTCACATAATTAATGTTTATTTTAAAACCGATATGAAAATGCGGGGTTTTATGTCAATGAATGTTAATATGGATATACCAATCTTAAAAAGCTAAGCTTTTCTTTTGATTCTCTACTGTCTTGAAAAGTAACAAAAAATTTATGGTTTTGTAAACAAGTTCATATTTTTTAGATTTAAGCCACTGCAAACTATAAATCAATGTACACATAAATCTATATAATCTTAATCATTACATGTTATAAATTTATATATATATGGACACCTAAACAATTATTTTGTTGTTGTTGTTGTTTGCTTCGCCCTGCCCAATGGGCTCGATCACTCTAAATTGTCATCAGGCTCTTCTAACGGAAGTCCGAGGAAGCGCGCAGTTTCCACAGGGTTGGTAACTTGACAAAGTATCTTCACTTTAGCATTGTGCTATTAAACTGCTCATTTATTTATAATTTAGTATCGATTGAGTATCGATCCTTTTTCGATATTATCGAGTACAGCATCGATATTTTGCATTCGATATCGTGCATTAATGCATCGAAAGATATTTTGTTTAAACCACCACCACTCATCGCCAACTCACACTTACACATTAGTGTTGAAAAAACATCAACGTTTCGATTAATTTGGGAGAACACGTCGATGTAGCGATCAGTTTGAAAAGCGAATTTTTGAAAGCTTTTTCTGATACCGCAATATTTTAGAAATAAGGTTTCTCCACACAAATATACATGTATAAATAAACATAATTCTACCTTTGTTTTCCTTTTTTAATTTTTTGATTTACTAACTGTTTTCATTACTTTTCGCTCATTTGATTTAATTATGCTCAGATCTGACATAAAGAAAAAATAATATAAAATAAAATTTCACATAATAAATATTTATTTATAACATATAAAATTGAAATTAAAAACTGTAGCAAATCGAGAGCGAAGTAGACGATCGCCCTACTTAAAAATAATTTTCAAAAACACACCACCTCAAAATTTGTTTCAATACCGCCCTATTTCAGAATTTGGTTCAAAAACGCCCCATCTCAGCTGATCGGCAACGCGATTATATTTTTGCTATGATAAAGCTGGTCACCAAAAGTGAATTTGCATAAGCAGATGGAGTAAACATAAAACAATTGTAGGAATAAATATAACCATCATTTCACAAATTGGAAGACAAACTCGGCCTTAATCTCCTCGGAGGTAAATCACTTTAAATTATTATTATTATTGCAAAAAGAGCAACTACCGAATAAGTCAGAAATTTGGAAGTAAAGACCTTTCGAGGAACAAAAATCGTACGCGATGACGAGACCGATAAAGTATTCAACTTAAAAGTTGTCAGGAAGAGTTTTAAGCATTCCCGTGATGTTGTTGGTGCTGTGGTTTTAACTGTCTTTCGCCCTGCCTTATCGACTCGTTTCTAATGAATCTCTTCTAACGGAAGACGTAGGAAACTGGCCGTTTCAGTAGGGTTGGATCAATGTAAAACTGCTGTTAGAGACTGCTAAACTTCACACACATTTTAACTTGCTTAGCGAACAAAAAAAAAATCGATCCTAGGAGCAAGAATGATTGCTTTCCGGTGACGAAAGTATTAGTATATTTGTTGGTGTAATACCTCGTAGATTTAACGGAGTATTACTGCTGCCGATAGTTAATTTCATGGATCCAGTACGCTTCAGTACTAGCACCTTCTGGTACTAGCCCAACTTCAGTGAGAGCGATTTGTTTGACGCCTTCGAGTTATTGTTGTGGTTCTAATCGCAAAACTCTTCCCAAAAGTTGGGAAGTGTTGCAGATATGGACAGTCGTCTGCCGGAATGAATTCGATACCCTCCGGTGCTAGCACATCGGGTGGTGGATTTTAGTTGACTCTTTCGGCAGGGAGAAGGACTCGCCTTCCCGTGGCGTCTGTTCCCGTGAAGAAGATGGCTAAGAGCTAATTATTATTGAGTGATGGACGCAACACCTCAATCCGTTATCTAACACCTTTATAAAAATATATGTTTTACCACCCGAAAAGCACCGGGACACTAATTTCCATAAAACTTAGGACTTAGGATTCATAGGAAGCTGTTCTCAAGCCTCAAGAAGTACAGCATCATCATCAAGCAAACAAACTAGGGAACTCTTTTCCAGATAGCACAGTCAGAGTCTTCCGGTACAAGGTCTTAGTATTCCAAGTCTTCCATATCAATAAGGGAGCTCATTGCTAAAAAATTTGTATGATTTTTAAAATGAATGGCAATCCACTCCATAACACTCATTTTGTTGCAATCAATGTGCTTAAGCTGCAAAGAAGAAAAACGTTAAAAATATAGAAAAGCGAATAAAAGGGAGCGAAAACAAATGCAAGCCATTAAGTGGAGAAATGCCGGCAAACCTGTTTTAAAACTCAGAGAAGACATTACAATCTGCGCTGCACGAAAAAAACGTCAACAGTGAGGCAACTGTAACGGATGAATGAATGTTGGTGGATGAGAAGATGATGACTGTATGAATCAACATAGCAACAAATGTTATCGCAGTGCGGGTGGAATGCCACTGCGTCTATTTGGAGACAGAGCCACCGCTGAATATACTTGTACATATCACTTTCACACTGGTGTCTAAGCTAAGAAATTTATTAAGAAAGTCCGTTTCCACTATTTTTAAAAAAACCAGCAATTTTTGATATAACAACCCCACATCAAAAGCCTTTTAAATTGAGAGGACTTTCGTAAGATCATGCAAGAGAGCTGGAGTATATGCAGGCGACCTGCTGTTTTCACATATGGGCATGGTTCCCTGAATAGCGAGCTTTAACTTATTTCTGATTTGCAGCATTACTGATACAGCTCACGTTGTCATATCGTCCCTTCAAGGTTAGATTTCAGTTTTCCATTTCAACTACATTTTCTATTCAGGAACTCCTTTGTCCATTCGCATAATATGACGTGACCAGCGAAACAGTTGGGCCCTAGTTTTATGCACTATGCTTCTATCTGCTATAGCTCGTACATCACATTGCTAAATTTCCTTCGATACCCAGCGCTAACATCACGGAAAGGACCACATCTCTTCGGGAGAGCTTATCTATCGAATACTCCTTGATTCCAAGAAATACACTGAGACAGGTATGACGAGAGACTTGCAAAGCGTGATTCTTGTCGAGAGAGGACGTTAGTTCTCATTCGCGCACTCAGATTTTCCGTTTCTTGGCTGCCATTATTTTCAGTATAACGCTGATTCCCATGGTTTCAAATTTTAATCTGTAATAGCAGTGACGTGGCTGCTAAGATGAAGTGTGCCCATTCCAGAGACTGCGGAACTTACGGATCGTTTAATTAGGTCAATGATATGAATATCATCAGCATCGTTTTTAATTCTTCGGTCTTCAGTCAACCTAAAATTTAAAGACATCCTTCGTGAAAAATTCCACACTACTCCAAATTGGTTTCTTGAGAGGTGGAAGGTGTCGTCTCACTTGTAATCATATTTATAAGAGGCTATCTGTTTTGTCTACAGTAAGCCTGTTAATGTTCGTGTTGAAGCTTGATACCTGTCATATGGTAGAGTAAGACAATCTTCCTTGCATTCATCTTGGTCGTAGTTTCGGAATCTTAAGACATCTCCTCTATTCATAAGTGATTTCACGGTAGCAATTATTCGTGTTTAAGAAAAAGAAATTTGAGCCCCCCAAAACTGAACAAACTCTTTTCATTTTATAAACATACTCTTACTTCTTAGGGTTCAATGTGAATTATATAACTTTAGCTAAGCTAATTAAGAAAATATAAAAAGAGTATGCGTGTTTGTATGTACGTATGCGCATATCCTGTAAAAAACGGAAATACTCCGTTCCATACTCCAAAGAATACTCCTAAAGGAGTATCAGAGTACTCCAACACTTATCCTCTCTCTCTATGGCGCGATATACAACAGGTATATCATCATAAACCTCCTAATCCAATCAGCGGACATTGCCATGTAAATTGGACCACCTTTTTCATATGAATGAGGATAAGTGTTGGAGTACTCTAATACTCCATTGTTTTTTACATGGTTATCCTAGTAACACCACACAAATACGAACCGAAAGATTAACCACCGTTTTAGCCCCACGTGCTTTTTATGAGAAATTAGCTACTGGAATTACGCAAAATCACATCAGAAACGCCCCAACGTTTTAAGTCAAGCCGGAAAGCGAAAGATAATAAAACAGATGAAAGAAAAACCAAAATCTCAGCAAGAGTGAGAGAATGTACATATCACCAATGGCTACGAGCTCATCTATATGTCCTTAATTTGTGGAGAAACAATAACCACAACCATTAGGGTGTTAATTTTCTCTCAAGCTGGTGTCTGTTGTTGACTAAACTGACAAAAAATATAGTTTACTTGCTCCTATAATATGCAGTTAATTAAAAATTGTGTCAGTAATAAAATTTCTGAGCTTAAAGTTATGATATCATGTAAAGTGCCCTTCTTCGTTATTAACTGTGAAAGGTAAGGTCTATCGTATTTACTGATTAGGCTCTCTTGTCTTGAGCGAAATGATAAAGGGTCTCACCAAGTTTTTATAGATTGTGTAATGTAAAGTCAGCGCCTGACTAAAAGGCACGTTCTTCTAGGTAAATTTTTCTGTCGGGAATGACAACAAGAACACAATTTTAGCCAAACAACCTCCCTACGGCGTTTAGATTGAATTTTCTATTGGAGTGTTGCCCTAAAATGCTAACTGGCAGTTAAGTTGACAGAAACCGGTCGGCTATATGTCAGATGAAGTGCCAATTAGCGCTAACTGAAGGTGGTGAAAACGGCCCTGCGGCTGGCTTCCTAAACTTCAGATGCTTTGCTAACTAAAAAGAGTCACAGTCGAGAATTTTCGCAAGCTGAAACGTACATATGCATAAATTCATGCAATATTTTTTATTTAAAGTAATAAATTAAATATATAATTTTTACATTATTATAGTGAAAAAATCTTTCTTGCAATCCCGGGAGTTTCGGAATAGGATATATCCTACTAAAAGCTCAGTATCTATGATTTACTTGGGAAAATTATCTTAAGTTTTTTTCTATTTTAATTTTCTTTGTTGATTGTGGTATGCAAGTAACGTAAGCATTTCTAGCAACTAACAAGAAACCGTGGGTCTACCGCTCCCATTACCGAAAATTATCTATTTATTTATTAAATATTCGACATTTTAATTTGATTCTATGATATTCGATGACAAAAACTGAGTTAACATTGACTTTAAACTAAACAAAAGTGCTATTTTCTCACGTCAATTTAAAATTCATAGGCCGGATAAATATTTTTTTTCACAAAGATTGTGTTTACCAAAATAAACCATTTCAAAAATTCATTCATCTTTTCAAAAATGCAAAACTTTCAACTATGGGTACATATGTACATGTATGATTTTTCTTTGTAATAATAATAATAATAATAATACGAGTATTATTGAAAAGTAAAAAAAACATAGTAAACATCCCAATATTTGTTATACATTTTAAGGTCAGATAGTTTCTAAAACAATTTCTTAAGTTTTTTTCAAACTTTACTTTGGGAGAAGAGTGAATACCCAAGTCCCGGGATCCGGGATTGTAAAATCATCCACAAAATCCACAAAATTGGCATCCCTATTTGGTAGTTATCAGAACAAAATATTTCTTATTTACAGATTCAGATACACATGGTGTGTACCAGGTTGGCCGAATTCCTAAAAAACTGTAATTAAATTAAGTGCTTGAAAGGGAAAATGACAATATTTTGTTAAAAAATATATAGGTTATTGCTAATTTTGAAAAACCAAAACTAAACAATAATACTTAGTTAGTTGTTTTTATTGGATTTCTTACTTAGAGAAACCTTGAGGGATGCCATCAAGAAAGGACTAGCTTGAGGACTAAGTCACACTCTAATGTACATGTGCGCACACGTAACCAACAATCAAACAATACCCAACCAACATTTTTGTTCAATCTAAAAAAGAGTACCATTTGGGAAGCAATCTGGAACTTTAGTTCTCCAATATAACTGAAATTTCATTTGGATACCGTTCTTAAACTACTCTTAAGATGTACAGGGATGAAACAAGATAGAGTGTGTATGAACTTTACACAAGCTGAAAGTATACGTTTGAAAACAGTGAAAAAATGTTTAGTCTCAAATGATGAAAAATCGCAATATACAGTAGACCAGATACTGACGTTATTCGAAATTTAATACATAAGCCAATGTATAGTTATTGGGGACCGACCGGTGCAGAAGTACACAAAAAGTTCTGGTAATAAATTTGAACTTTAATACACATATTTATTGACTGGTGCCAGGTTATTATTTAATGGAACTGAATATCTTGAATAGGACGATAGCGATAGCGAGCGATCTTCTATTAAGTCGTGGTCTGGTGGTAATCGCTAGACAATTGCTGCATTGTTGATATGGTGTATATGTTTCCAATATGAGAGTTTAATTTGTCCGGATTATTATAAGCTCCAGCTGACCCGTATAATTTTATCTCAGATTTTACACCTTAGAGTTTTAAAAAAATCTACTATGTGCTGATTATCATATATATATTTATATATCTTTAGTCACAAGCTTGCTGTGAGGGGCTCTCCAGTTATCATCTTTCCAGGCCACGTGGTCATTGGCTTGTATATGATTTACATACACTTTGATGGTCATGTGATAGTCTACGATTTATACTCTACGATTTACAATTATTTGAACTTCTATAACTGTCGAAGTAGGAACTGTTTGGTCATAATTTCGAACGGTGCAAAAAGAAAGAGTGGAGTTTCAACGGCCATCAATTCCGATCATTGGATCATATTTGTTTAGCTGTAAATTACATTATTGCTTTATTTCAACAAAATTTACTGTTTTCTTTCTTGTTTTAACGCTTTTATGAAATATCTTATTATTCAATACTTTTATTTGAATTTTATGAAAAATGAATTCAATTATTTCAAAAGTGATGAAAGAAACACCTAAAACTGTTTTTAGCATTTTTCCACCCAACTAGCTCTGGTGTTTGCATTTCAGGTGACCAATTTTCAGTTAGAATGTACAAGCTCTCTTGAAATTAAATGAAATCCTGCTCTTTCAATTTCCTCTGCCTTGCAAGTTTTTTTTGACATCGAGAAGTCACTTTAAAAAAATCATTCGTAACAACTTGTAGCAATTATTTACACATACCCTGAGAAGGACTCTTCTGTTGTTTATTGGGTAAACACAGTATACAATTTAAAAGTAGCACATTACAGACACGGTTGCCAATTTGAACCATTTTGTAGCAATACCGCTGCTTTTCGCCATTCTATAAGTGGACGATTTCTGTGGGATTTATCTTCAAAAGCATTCAAAATGAATAAAGTATATACTGACCTTTGCACGTTTGTGGTCGCATTAAATAATTTAATAACTGTCATCGGGAAAATCGAACGACAGTCCTAAAGTCTCGCCAACTAAGTTTCTTTGTTTCTTTGAGCGGCGAACGGTTCAGAATCTTCTTCTGCTAAGGTGTTGGCAGTTGACGAAAGAATTCACCGACTCTTTATGGTTGTCGTTGGTGAGTGATCAGTACAACGATAAACAGCTGTTTAAAATTAAGAAAACAAAACGAGGCTGATATATATTTTGCCGGATGTTATCGTTGTATTCACGGACATGTCTGGATGGGCAGAAGTGATGAATAATATTTTATATGGGCACTATAACAAGCGCATGTTTAGATATCCAATCTGCCGACGAGATTTATGAGTATATTGTGTAGTTTTTCTCCGACATCATTTCCCTAATTTAACTCTCCTTTAAGGCTAATTTTTATCTCCATCCAGGCTCTTCCAGTCTGTGTGTTGTATTTTGAAACTTATTGGCCCAAACACTTTTTTGATGTGGCAACACTTTTTTAAAACATAAATGTACCCTTGTATGTTCACCTACAAGTAAAATCGAAAAGACAAAATCTGTTCCAGAATAAGTACCTACGCAATATCCAAAACAGGGAGTGTACGCATGAGCACACCTCTATTAACACGTTGACTGCCAGTGTATCACCGGTGATCGCAGCAAAAAACTACCCAGTGTTTCACCGGTGATCACAGCATAAAAATATACCCAATTGTTTCGAGCACTACTTTTGTTCCTGGTAAAATAATCCCTCTCTAAGTAAAAGCCAGAGATGTACTTTTGTACTTCGCACCTGGGGGAAGTTTTCTGTTTTAATCACCGGTGATACACTGGCAGTCAACGTGTTAAAAAGTGTGGATTATTTATGTATGTACTTACCGTTGTGGAAGCGGGGTTGGCACACCGCGCACATCCACGTTACGGTTTAATGATATGTGTGTACCTGCGGGAGGAAATGACAAGATGAGAATCACTGCAAAAACGTTTCTGAATACAATTTTGAACAACGGTGTAGAAAAATACTTTGTTTTGGCTTGGTGAAAACGATCAATTAATTGATTGAATATTTTTGTTACTTTAATTACATACCATATGCTTAGTACCTATGTTCGAATCTTAACGGCTTTAATTACACTTCTTTGCGCCACAGTGGATATATGCGCTTTATCGAAAGCCTGGATGTGCTGGATTCAAATAAAAACTTTGGCTAAGCAGTACATGTTTCTTTGGTAGTTTACAGTTCAAATTGTGTACATATTTCATTTGCTCTCTTCATTTTTTATTTGCCTCCTGCAAAAAATCGTGCAACTGATATCTTAAGAGTTTAATCCGCGTTTAATACCTTTCGTCTACAGTGGGCTATAATTGATTCCAACTACTCCGTTGCAGGCATAGTTCGGATAAGTTGATTTTAATTTGTGTGGCCTACTTATATGTGTTGGAAGTAGACTTGCCCTACCGTACCCTTATGGGAACAAAGGGACATGTCCGACACTACCCGTTCAGGCATAAGAGGGTGCAATTAGTCTCTTCATAGGACAAAAGGGGTCACTTCAGCCCATATAAAGATATAAAAACTGGCATAGGTTGCAACCTCCTTGTCGACTTTGCTTCGGGATGAGTCGCCAAGGAGGATGCCACCAATGTAAGTTTTGATTGTTCACTTGATATAAGTTTTAATTTTTTAGTCATTTTTGTTCTTTAAGATAATTTCAACAAAATAAGTGTAAATATATGTGAACTCTAAGGTCGGTGGCTTTTCTATTTCAAAGTATTCTGCCTGCTATAATAAATATATACCGATATTTGAGTGATTATAACTTCGAAATGTCAACAACTCTCCTTTTCGATTGTACAAAAACATTCACGTAATTTTATATGTATTTATGTGATCGCATATGAGCAAATTTTAATTGATTTTGCATAGGTTATTTACCAAACGTCAAGTTAATTGTATCGCATCATTTTCTAAATTGTTAGTTTCATTTTGGTTATCACTGATGAGATTGTACTACTACAACCTGTTCAACTAATAAAAATAATTATAAAATAAACAAGTAAGGAAGTCTAAGTTCGGGTGGAATCGAACATTATATACCTAGTAGTGATCTATTATGGCATCCCAATTTACGTAGGTCTATTTTAATACTTTCAGTTCGTATTTGCGTTCAAATAGACCGACGAACAGACAGACAGACGTACCGAAAGACGAATGGCTACATCGACTAAGCTCATCCTCCTGTTCATTTCAGTATACGTACAAACATTTCATGTTCATGAAAGGAATGAATATCAAAAATGATATACAACTTCGCTTTTGCAGTGGGGTATTAACTACTTGCACGGATATTTTCCTTTTCATCCCGAAGGTTTTGATATACATTAATAAATATATACCTCGATTCGTTTATGCCGAATGAAGTAAAATACCTTGTGTGCGTAACAAAAATAGATATAAAAAAGGGTGTCTTTTATAGGCGTCAAAGAACTCAACCGATATTTATGAAATTTTCACAATATTTACTTGGGTTCACTGGGTACAGCATAGACAATATATAGTTTTAGAAAAGTAAGCGGAGCCACGCCCCCAGGCTATATAAAGTTTCAATTCGGCATAACTCCTAACTTTTTTAGTCTAAATTAATGAAATTTAGATATATGCGTCACTTAGTCAGTATCTACATAATTTTTCAAAAGTGGGCGGTGCCACGCCCACATATTTTGTGTTTTGTTTTGCTCTTGAACTTTAACGATAGGTTCAGGAGTTCGCTGGGCACGACACAGTCTGTATATAGCTTTTGGAAAAGCCCCCAGGTTATATAAAGCTGCAGTTCGGTATAGTTAGGAGTTTATTTGGTTCAAGTTAATGACATTTTATACATAGATGTGTTCTATGTATTAAAACGTCAAAACAACATCTACCGGGTTTGCTAGTATATTATAAAATGGCGAAAGCAAACAACGAATTTCAGCATTCTTTTGTAAAACTGAGAGACTAGTTTGCGTTCAAATAGACAGACGGACAGGCAGACATACTGACGGAGAGACGGACATGGCTAAATCGACTCCGCTCATCGTGCTGATCATTTTAGTGAACTTTTCTTTTCTTCTTCTCATACTTACATACATTTAATGTTTATGAAAATTATGAAAATCAAGAAAGATATATAACTTCGCTATTGCAGTGGGCTATTAACTACGTTCCGGAATATTTTGCTTGTGTGTTTTACAATTTCAATACTTTTGGCAGGAGTATAATAAATACTACTGAGAAGCAGCTGACCTCATTGAAATATCAAGATTGAATTATAAGCGATTGCCTTTGAAAATAGCAGAAATTATTATGTGTGCAAAATATGATTCATATAACTTGCTTAGTTGTAGAAATATAGCATTTTAAATTTTACAAAAAAATTTTTCAGAACTATGTTAAAAAACTGTCCACGCCCAGTTTTCCAGCAAACAGTTACCTTTATATATAGAACACTATCACCAAATTTCGTTTCGACAAATCAATTTTTGGCGGAGTTGTGGCATAAAAAGTTTTGTGAAATAGTCAACTATAAAAGGGACGGGGCCACGCCCATTTTCGAACATTTTAAGTTTTTGGATTTCCTTGTTTACGGAAACTTCAAAAGTGAAATATAAATGATGTAAACCTATTTTACGCAAAGTTATTGCCTATTTAATATATCTACGATCCTCTTCAAAATCTTTCATATAAAAGTGGGCGTAGACCTTAACCCATTCCGCCCATTTTTGGAACATTCCTTGCATACCTGGAAACCTGCGTGCTGAATTTCGTTTCGATATCTTGAACGGTTTGTGATTTATGATATATATTATTTCTAAATTTGACTTAATCAAAAATTTGTTGAAAAATGTATTTAATTTCTCAATCTCAATGTATTCACCAAATTTTATCCTTATAAGTGTATTATATACTGAGTAATCACTTTGTTTGTGTTTTCGAAAATATTCTATATATAAAAAGTGGACGTGGCTATCATCCGATTTCGCCCATTTTAAATAGCGCTCGGAGATGAGTTCCAAGGAACCCGCATACCAAATTTCATTAAGATATCTCAAAATTTACTCAAGTTATCGTATTCACAGACGGACGGACGGACATGGCTTAATAAATTTTTCTTTTCGTCCTGAACATTTTGATATATATAAGTCAATATCTATCTCGATCCGTTTATGCCGTTACGTACTGCCGTTAGGCGACTAAAGTTAATATACCTTGTGTGCGTAGCACTACTAAGTATAATAAAAAAAAACCAAAATAGTTAACCATTAATAAAAACTAGCAACGCACTCAAGTAATATCTCTGAAAGTCATCAACGTCAATTACATGGTTATCGTTGACTTTTCTACTGTGGCATTTAACGACTTGTAAATTAGAAGAAGGCAATTGGTTCAAATTCTAAAACAATTAAGAATAGCATGTTATTATAACGGCTGATAATAATTATAAGATTTTAAAAATTTTTCAAAAATCAGTCTAAACGAATTATATCGAAAAATCGACTATTCGTACTATCGACAGTTTTGGATTTTTACATTGTTATGTGTATTAAAGAGCATCGAGTAATTATCTAATTATACTGAATAGTGCTTTTTGTGTGTATTCATAATGGAGGTGTACTTTAAAAGACCATATACTCCCTCTCTCGCTTAGGTGTTAAATACTCGATGGAGCAGTTTTGGGAGCATTTTGAAAGTACTCTCACGTAGGTGCTCCATGAAGTACTCAGAAGCAAAGAAATGAAACACTCCGAAGTGGATTAGGAAATGCTCTCCTATGGCATCGCCATGTAAATTGGATCACTTTTTATATAAAAAAGAATTCCAACTCTGATACTCCATCGCTTTGTGCAGGGCTCTAAAGAGTTTTTCAGTTTTTTCATTCTATTGAAATTTTTTCCTGAATGGACTCAGCAGCTTTTACGGCCGTGGTGACGACAGTTTTAAGAAAATAATAATTGATGAAGTTTTTTTTAAGAAAACTTCAGTAAATTTAAAAAAACAATTTACAAAAAAATGCAAGAAAAACTGGACTACAGTTCATTGGCATTCGCAAACAGATGTAATTCAAAGCGATAAATGTGTGTATGTTATAACTAGAGTTCGCAAATATTAGCGTATTTAACCGTCACATTTTTTCACAGCAAAAAAAAGGCCAAGCAAAGATAAGGTAAAGGCCAGAGAACTTCGTGGAATTCCATAGTTCTTGAAACCCGAAGTAATAGAATAGAGGTGGTTTTGACATACACACTTAACAGTGTTATTCAGATTCTGGAACGATGGTTACCAGAGAGCGCTTTGCATTCAATTTGCAGTTCAAAGTAAGAGAAGAGTTAGAAGTGGCAGCAGTGACAGCGATTTTTTAAGAGCTGCGATTTTCACACTGCTGTTAAGAATGTCAGACGTTTTCAGGATTTCTTTTAGTAACTTGGAAATTTTTGTAAAGTTACTAGTTATACTATTTTCAAAAATGGAAGGCAATATTCAGAACTTTGCTACATATATAAGTACATACATGCTATATATGATTTGGGTAGAGGTCGTTATGTGCTCATAGCGAGTTCCAATTCCTTGAAGTAAAAATTTGGAATTATTTTTATTCTCACATCAAACTTCCTACCGCACTTAACTCATATTTGAGTGAGTACATTTTTTTACTTTCAGCAATATTTTTACCGATTGTAACGTAAGCCAATGCTAGTGTGAAACCTTTTCAAAATAACTTGTGTCTTAAAGTAGGTCAGGCGATTTCGGGATTTTCATTGTCGTGATTTCAAAGCCGTGAAATTTTGTGTGATTATAGATCCTAGCTCGGGGAACACAATGGTGGTACTATCTAGTTTTCGAGCAAAATTGAGTTTGGCTTTTTCCGCTTATTGCCACGGATTTATTTCTGCGGGTAGATTAATATTTTGCTTGAGGACCTGAAAAAAAAAATGCTTAGGTTGATACGTGTACATGTATAGCTGGATAAGAGAATAATAGTCTGTACCTAGATTCTGCCAAATGCTCTTGGTCACAATCGCGGATAAACATAGTTGTGATTGACAATTCTAGTAAGGTGTCTCGTGTGCCACCCACCTATCACCTCAAAAGTAGCGGTGTCAGTCTGAGAACATATATTTGGATTATTGTTAATTTGAGCGCACGTTTGTATGTATATACGTACAGCGGTAAATTGTTATAATTTATATAAGTAACTAATTGTTTGTCATTGCGTTCAACATAAGGGCAGTCGTACATACATATAGATATGTACATATTTTTAGCAACAGTCATATGCAAATGTCATTGAACGTTTTATAACTTCTAATTAAATCGTAAATAAACGGAATGTTCGGATTATATATGTAGTTGATCTCATTTGGCAATTATGTGTGTATATAGTGTTACTGAAAGGTATTCGAATTCTCTCTTTCTTGTTCATAAAGTAGAAACTTTATCGATTAAAATTTTAATCAAAGCAAGAATTTTCTTTCAACTGGCAGTATTCGAAATTATACCTCCGAGAAGATAAAGACCGAACTTTTCTTCAAATTTGTGGTGTACTGCTTTTAATTTTTAATTGACCATGACCACTTTTAGATAGCTGGGATTTTAACGCTCGGTACCAGCTGAACTCAGATTTTCTTACTTGTTATTCGATTTAATTACGTGTCGGCTAGTTTAGGATTATTTCCTGCCATAATTGAAAACATTCCTGGGGACATTTATATTGCGGTTTCATTCTCTGCAGTATTTCGGACTTGTTTCCGGATTTTTTCGTTCTTGTTTTCATGCGGATTCGGGGAACACTTTGTAATAATTCAGGAATTATTTTTGTTCCAATTTTGTTGGGATTATTTAAAGGGTTGTTTCAAAATCATTCCTAACGCTACGACATTCGTGTTTCCCGAGAGATATTTTTGGGAGAAAAGGTATTTCACCGGCATTTATGTGAATGGATAGGAAAACAATCTAACGGCTTCAGGTCGCTGATTAGGTGCCGAAATGGATCGTAGAAATAAAACATCACCAGCATGATTTCAAATACATATATTCAGCAGCCTCCAAAAAAATAATTAATCGTTTTTTTGTAAAGAATAATTCGGTAACTAGCTTTAGATGCATTGATAAAACTTCGACAAATAAGCGTGGCACCACGTATCCATAACGAAATGCCGCTAAAATATTCAACCTTTGGTGGTAAGTGTTTCAAAACCTTACCGGAAATAAATCCATTAAATAGTCTTTAATTTCTTGCAGAAATCCTAAAAACTCAGTCAATGTTTACGACACTTGAAAAAGTACATCCCTAGTAGGTACATACTAAGTAGTTTTTACTGAGTGCTCATTTAGCAACAAATTAGATAAAAAGTAAAACCGTTGAGTCAGAATCACAATATTCAGTAGTGTTATTTTCAAGGTACCTAAAATAGTTTCAGTTTATTTAAATAACTCAGCTTGTAACGCGATATGTGGTATAAAACGAGCTGCTTTGTTAGAGATTACTAAGTACTAAATGAGACCTTAAACGCATTGTACGTTAGTAGTTATTATGCTCTTTGTTAGTGAAGCGATGGTATTTATAACTTTATATGGCTAACAAATGTTATAAATAAGGGGCCGGGAGTTAGTGTTCAATCTCGTTGCAGACTTTTCAAATTTTGACTAAAACCCGCTCAAATGGACATTTTTCAGAAACCTTCTCATTACTATGGTAATAGGTCTCAATATGTTTGCCGATAAAAAAAAAACTACTAAACTATATAGAATTTATTTTAAATTTTTAAAGCTTAATGGAAGAATACTCATCGACCCAGAATCAAGCACTGAGTTTTAAAAAAACAGATGCCGGATGATGGCGTGTTTTGCTTAGATGTCCAGGCTACTCAAGAAATTTTAACAATAATACATTCTGACCATTTTAAACCTTGTCCCGTCGATCCCGGTTTTCGCCACCATCTCTAGTTTGTATATATTTACGTATATGTGCTTGGTATATGTACTTGGTTTCAATTGAAGATAACGTAATTATTTTAGAGACTCTGGTTTGCTTACTTAAGTCATTTATCTTATCGAACGTACTAAATTTATGTAACTATGTAAGTGTGTCTGTACGAGTATTTATTACTTGTTTCATCACCGCTTCTGCATGAAAACCCTTTTTACATATCACACAGCAAACAACAAGAACTGTTAGTGTTGAGTGACAGCTAAAATGTTGTCTAACTTTTTCGCAATACCACATTTATTTATACTTGAAGTAGTTATTAAGCGTGTTAGCGGCCTAGTAAATGGCAGAAAATAAATGAATAGATGAAGAAATTCAAAAAAAAAAAATAACAGAACAATAAACCACCGTGTTTTTCAAAACTTTATATAGTGTAAGTCAATAAACACACACACTACATACATTTACTCATATGTATTAAAAGTTTAGAAACTTAATGTCAACTGGCGTACTACATTTTAATCGTTTCGTTTTGTTTTGCCATCACTTGCCTTATTCCTATATTTTGTTGCTAACTTTTAATTGCAGATTTTTTGAGTAGCACAGTGGGTAATAAACCATTCGAAGTCAATGAATGGGCGCGATTACCCATTTGTTTACTTTTCCATTAATTGTTATTTGTATATACATGACTGACTATTTAAACATAGGTGAATATTAGTACCCAACCGAATAGTTGACATCGATTTATAAGGCTCAATTATTCGATCTTTTTTTTGGCGTATAGTTAGTCAACAACTTTTGATTCCAATTTCAGATTAAACGTCATGGTTGTTCTATGAGTTTCAAGAATGCCCAATGTTGGGAAACCCGGCATTCGTTAAAAAAGATAATTTTTAATAGGAGCTTATCATTTTAGCTGTCACGTTTTAAACCTATTTAAAAAACCAAATTGGCCTCCCATTCATCCTCCATCTTTTTTTTTATTGCATTCGGGGCCTCCCGAATTCGCTTGTCGCTAGAAAAACCTTCTCCCCCGAGGTTTATTTTTTTATTCGCATAACATGATCCAGAGTGAAGCTCATCATCTCAACTTCAAATTTCCTTTGGTGCTCAACTTCTTTCAAATGCTCCAAGGCCATCTTATCTTCCTTCGATACTGACCATTCTCACGAGCCTTACATGTTAGCAAGAAACTTGATAATACGCAACGTGTGATTAGGTCTGGAGTTATTTTGGAGAACGATATATAAGCTGTGTTCGGTGACAAAATTCGCAAAGAAGTGTCAGTAAAGTAAAGTTCTCTTTAAACGCGAAAAGTAAAAAGTTTTTGCCGGACAGGAGTCAGTAAAAACGTGCAAGCAAAACAACTGGTGCTACAATAGAAAGGACTAACAGATCAAAAACACTGCTCTGGTGGTTGTCCCTCTCTAACTTGTGCCGCGAATCGAAGGAAAGTCAGCTCCAAAGTATTTACGGTCAATTTAGTCTGAATAGGCAGACGCATGCAATTAAAGAGTTGCCGTTGATAGATGATCTTTACAACATGTACTGATTTTGTTTTGCCTTTATACTGCGCAAAAAAAAAGGAAAGGGAAATAAAACGGGAAAACTCTAAAAATTCTGAAAAACCCTGACAATTTTGATGGATTTTTCTTATTTAATTTCAGCCTATATATTTTTACAAACCTATTATTTTAAATTATTTCACTGAAGCCAAAATTGGTGAACATGGCAAAAAAACGAATTCTGTCTAGTGTATGTAGATTCAAGCCATTGTAAACAGAAACCTAATTTACATATCTGTATGTATAATTTTATTCATTATAAATAAACATGATATGTTATAAATAAATATGTATGTACATATAGATTATTTTTTTACCGTTAGAATATCTAGAATTCCAGAGTAAGCGACATAACATACCTATTTTAAGGTAAAAATTTTGAATTTCGTTATGTAACTGCTTGCTAACCGATATTTAAAATCGAGTGGTTTTGTGTCGATACTATCCGATACCCGATACTTGTACAGCGATACTTCAAATGAGGACAGCATCAATACTTTGCATTCGATACCGTGTGCCTACACCGAACACAACTATAATTGCTAGCAAAATGATTCATTATACTCTGCTATATTTAAACTTTGGTACTAAATTTGTTAGATTATGGCAAATGAGGTTGGTCGTCTGTTTACCCCAGATTGGATCTCGAGATGGAAGGACAAACTCCACCAAAGCTTGAATACTAAGCTGTGGAGTTGCAGTTATTTCTTGGAATTTTGTTTGCAGACTCTTCGATGCTAAATAAGCGACATTCGATCAAAAATAATTTTCGGGCATTCACTAGACATGCTCATGTGTTTATGCATTTGTGATGCGCTCTTCAAAGGTGTGCAATCTGTTAGAATTTCGGTCGTTTCCATGCTTGCGTTCCTTTGCTACTCAAATGACTGTAAATTGTATGCGAAAAGCGACAATCATTCAAGTCGTTGAGCAATTGTGGTCAGTAAGAAAAAAATCATAATGAACATAATGTTAATACATGCATCTTGTTATTTTTTAGTTAATAATAAAAGACGAGTTCTGAGTTGAGATTCCCTTACACTTATCAAGGGGGTGCTACTTTAAATTGTTTTCAAACTCTACTAATTTCAATATGGAAATGTCTTAAAGTTATTTATTGTTATATTTTTAGTACGACGCATACATTTTTAAGGATATACATACCTACATACGTACAATTTCATAGTTTTTTATAACTTAACCTAGAACCAGCGAAAGTACGAATAAAGAATCAAATTTTATATGAATTTAAAATGCGATTTTAACTTAGTTTTAATGTTGTTTACTTCAGACCTTGCTGTCATTTTATTTGGAAGAAATTCCTGCTGGTTATGTGCTACTGGATAATTCCACAAATTACTGTCAATTGGTCTCAATTGATTGCCTTTTCTGCGAATAATTCTTGAAAAATGCGATGAGCTGCAAATGCGGAAAATATGGATAAAAAAAATAAAGATTGAAAATTATATATTCAGTATACCTTTTAGCACAATGTATCTAAAGATTTGTTAGTATCATAGGTGCAATTGCTGAACCTTTAAACAACTTTTTCTCTTCTTTTTACCTTTGCATCTACTTATGGAGGGAGCACTTTCCTAAACTGACTGATTAAGCCAATAGAATCCAAATCAACAGTTTTTATAGTTTTTGTCTATCTGTATGTCTGGGCGGATCACTCAAAATCATTTCTAACCTAAAATGTGTTGGCGCAACATGGGTATCAAACGAATGGTGGCGATGGTTGCTCCAATAAGCGATGTCATTAAGTTTCATATCTCAACTGGTTTCGGAGATATAATGACTAAAACCGGACTCAGTCAATTATATATTATAAGAAACAGCGAAGCGTAGCCGGGGTTTCTAGTCATACATATATGGAGACTTTTTGTGCAACGAAAAAAACAAAACCGGACAACTTCGGGTGAGCTTGTTATTGTTGAGATTATTAAAAGGTGACGTGTCATAATGTCAATGGAATTAATGTCAGTGATGTCACCTATTAAAATAATGACTATCTGGTTGTGCGGTTATTTGTGAATTGCCGCAAGCTCGCAAATAATTTTAACCCGAATTTGCTGATTTTAGAAATTTATTCACTGCAATTTTGTTATTATAGATGTCTGCATCCATTAACATTACTTTCAAATGTGGAAAGATGTTCATTATGTATATGGGCAAATCCGCCGTAGTGTTACATTTTTGGATACTCGGATGCTACACATGGGTTAATGAATTAAAGCCGCTAAAAAGCATATGGATATTTAGTTTCACGTATTCACTATCACCTCTGAAGATATGGATGGAAAAAATGTAGACAAAAAGTTTTTTCAGAACTTTGAAGAGTGAAAAACGTCGATTTTTCCGTTTTTTTCAAGTGATACTCGTTTTTTTTTTTTTTGGTATTTGTTCTATAAAATTTTGAGGAATCAATGTATCGCTTTGAAATTTTAAATGGGTGTAGTTTTTGAGACGGAGAATCTAAAAATGTAAGCGGGGTTAATGCGTTCCTTAACTATTTAAAGTTATCATCAATGAAAGTACCGATACTCAATTTTTGGCCTTTTTCAATATTTGTGAATTTGTGCTTATAAGTTTTTGAGGCAACAGAGTATTAAAATTTTGGTTATACGCGATGATAGCCTATTATACAGCAAAACTTTCGGTGGTTTTGAATTTGATGTGCTCTCTGTAGTTTTGACGTTAGAGGCAGAAATGTCGAGGTACTTTGCTGCGTAATTTTTTTTAGGTAGCATGTTTTTTTGTTGGCAAAGCTACAGTGTTACTTTTATTACATGTTACTCTTTTGTAATTTGTTGTCCCACACTACAGTAGTATAAAACCAAATGCCTCATTTTGAAAGATTAACATAACGAAAGTTATTGAAATTTGTTCAAGGGGCAAATATAGGAAATTTTCGAGATATATCAGAAACCGTAAAAAAATCTGGAAAAATATATCTAATTACTTCCAAACTAATTTTTATTCAAACGTTAGTGAAATGAAACACAAATTAAGTATAATAATTACAAAAGAACCAAAACATGCAAGTATACATATCATCATTATTTCTCTGTAATAGCCTTAAAGTTAAAGCTTTCATAATGGTCCCTTTAGTGAAGAGACTTAAAGTTCTCCTCTTCGTTAAATAAAATTTAACGAAAAGCTGGAGAACAGAGGTCAGATAAATATATGTATTACGTCCGACTATCTCATAACTGTAATTGAGCCATTAATAGGAAAAAACACTACTTTTACCCATGAAGTCGAAACCACCTCGCTTCTACGTCTATTTGATACCCTTATTGTTAAGACAAGTTTTGTGGGTCCCTGGGTGAAAATATCGGAATACACCTCCGAAGAAGTAGAAATATCGATATGAGAACCATAGTACGTCAAAGCTCTCTTCAGTACCTTTCGTTTGATAGCCATATTGCAGGTAGAAAGATTTTTGACCCGGTTTCATATTTTTGAGGATATCTTGAAAACCGTGTTTCGGGTATCAAAAAAAGTTTATTACGTCAAAGCTCTCTTCAGTACCTTTCGTTTGATACCCATATTGCAGGTAGAAAGATTTTTTACTCGGTTTCATATTTTTGAGGATATCTCGAAAACCGGGTTTCGGGTATCAAAAAAAGTGTACCCAAATATACTTTACATAAATATCTACATGCTGCTAAACTTTTAACATAGTCGGTAAAGAAGTGCTCAAATTAGCAAAAATATTTAACGGGTTTTCGGGTTTTACTTTCATCGATATATCCGAAACCGGTTTTCGGATATCGACAATTCCCAAATCATTCTTCGTTTATTCGTCAGTACGCTGGCAAAATTTCAACAAAATCGGTGCAGTAGTGTTTAAATAAATGTATATTAAACACTGCGACTTGAATTTATATATATTATCTCCGATCTATTGACTACATCTTTTTGAGGCACTATGTAAGACGAACTACGCCGATAAATTTAAGCTCCTCTTTATCTACCAATGTACCAGAAAAAAAGTTATTCTTGTGCTTCGATGTTTAAACATTTTTTTTTTTTGGCAAATGGCGGATTTGCCCATATATATATTACTTATGCAAGATGTACCTAGACAAGTGTGTATTTAGTTGGTATTAGCCATCTGCCAATGCGTCTGAGTGTAAGTTAGCCTACTGACCCGCGTTTGGCGGCACTGAAAAATGGTAATCAATTGATGAATTGTTTATGTGTAACAATCATTAGAGTGGAGCAATTTGCAACTAAGCAAAGTTCTATAACTATAGCAGCTGATAAATACATTTGAAACAGAATATGAAAGATAAAACCTTACATATCTCTCTCTATGGCGCGATACACAACAGGTATATCATCATAAACCTCCTAAGAGATTTTTGCGCCAAGCTTCTCTTCCAATTTGTGGTGTGCCGATTTGAATTTTCCATACAAATTGGTGGGACCTACAGTTTTTTGCCGACTCCGAACGGCATCTACAAAGGAGACGAATTTTTGCTGAGAAGCCTGTCATGGCAGAAATACACTCGGAGAGTTTGCCAAACCACTGCCGAGGGGCGACCCCGTTTTGAAAAACTTTTTTTTTTTTTTTTTCAAATCACTTTTGATGTTACCTGTACCAGGGCTCGAACCGTGGACCTTCGGTGTGGTAGGCCGGCAACACTACCTTCACACCACGGCGGCCGCCATATAAGGTATATAATAATACTAGAATTTGGGGCAATTTAGCTCTTACAAGTTGTTTGTCAAGACTATCCTCCAACTTGTGGTTTGCCACTTTTAAATTACTTAGATCTTAATGGGTATGCTTTTGGTTGTTGTCCAAAAAAGGTTTACGGATGATTAATAAGGAAAGGTTTTTATTTCAATATAGCCAACTGCTTCGTCTTTTGGGGGTGTAAAACGTGAAAAACATTTTGACGGGGCAACATAATGCTTCCCCCTGACTAGTCGTCAGAATTCTTTCTAGCATTGTCATCAAAATCTTCTAACGGAATTCCCAGGAACCTCGCGGCTTTAATAGGGTTGGACCAGAGTGAGATTGGTGTTAGAAGAGTCTGCTCTTTTGAGCAGAGAAAAAGATGGTGGTGTCATGAGGAGACACACCGCATGCCGGGCAAACATTTGGCATTACAGGGTTCAGTCTGTATAGGTAAGAGTTTAATCTGTTACAGTATCCAGATCGAAGTTGGGTTAGTGTGACTCTTGTCTCCCTTTGCTATTCGCGTTCCTCTACCCTCTAACCCTATCTATGTTTTTCCCCCCTCAAATTTTAGCTCTTGACCCAGGTAACCTGGCGCATTGCAAAAAGGCTGATTTTGTCAATAGTACAGGTCTTAGAAACTATTTTATAAAGTGATTAAATTAACGTGAGAGAGAGCGGAGAAAACCCGTAGTGTGGAACTGGTTCTAGAAAAGAAAACGCCATCTGTGATGTGCACATGTAGACAGGTAAAGATTATAAGAAGGTTTAGCTTGTGTTGCTTTAATAAAGACAACTTTTTTATAAGTTCACTAAATGTTAATTTTACTGTCACTACAGTACACAGCGAGATAAAATAGAAACTAAACTTACTTGGAGCGAGATAAAATAGACCCTAAACTTACTTGGAGATCTAATAGTCTTTGGTGGAAAGTTCATTCATTTGTGTGCATCAATTTTTGTTTGATGTGCGTGCAAACATGTACTCGTAGACATACAGGCAAACGTTCTGAAACATGTTTCGATTTCTGTTACTCTAATATAAATAGTTTCTGCTATCCGAAAACGAATCGGGATGACGAATGCCACATAAAAGGTTTAAAATTTAATATGTTTGCACCAAATTGTCTGAACGTGCTTTTGAACTTGAAATCGAATTGTTACCTCTAAATCTTATTCGATCTATTCGATTTCGGGTTTGCCACTTTTTAAGTTAAAATAATATTTCTAGGGGTTGTTGAAAAGATCCACCCTAATGTGAATTAGTCTGTGAATAAATTTAAATATTTCTGTACACACTTTACGCGTTAACATTTCTGTGAGTGTAAAGAAAACCAACAAAAAACCACAGAAAAAAATTTTTCTTTTTCGAGGAGATGTCTTTCAATGACAGACGTCCACAGGTTATAGTTTTAATCATAATAATAATAATAATCACTGATATACTTTTAATCATTGCGATCGTTATTAGAAAAAACTGCAAATGTTTTTACGTTGTGAAATAAGTTATGATTTGAAGTTATTAAACCATTGCTTTAGGCTATCCCAAGGTCGATTGCTAATTGCCACTTCAAATATTCTTAAAAAAGTAAAGTCTGGTGAAAATAACAGCATAACATTGTGGAATACCTTGATTAATTTTTAATACGAGGCGCGTGGCTTTTTCTCTATTTTTATCACTTGCGGCTATGTTGCTAGATGTGATTAATGGTTTTTCAATTGACCGATGTTGCGTATTATCATATTTAGTCAGGTGCCATTCCTACACTGAAAGGGAAGCTGGAAAATTAAAAAAAAAAAACTTTAAGTTGGCTTAGGAACTTGTAACGTCTTCTTAGTAACTTTGAGTTTTTTGAATCTATCTCATCTATGAATACTTAGCTCAATTAGGCGCAGGAGACAACTGAAGCGTTGAAGCTACAACTTCACAATTAGACTCTTGACATTTAGAGAGTTGTACATGTTTAAGCGACATAAGTTGTAATTATTTCTTTCGTTTAATTCATTTGCATTGCATGCTTTGTAATTCGCAGCCACCTTATGAAATATTCCAAAGTTTATGTTTGCAATCCCAAATCGGAGGTTTTCACATCCGCCCGCCCCCAATTTCTCTGAAAACGTAGTTTCATACTCTGAATGTTCGCGGATAAGACCTCATTCACGCTTTTCGTACCCTTTTTATCTTAGAGAGTAATATTTTGCATATATGATATTTTTTCGTGGAAAAACTTGTTCTGTAAAATTTTTTTTTGCATGGTTTTTTCACCGATTTTAAAAATAGCTGTATTAAAAATTGAATTTTAAAGAATAAAAAAATGTGCTCTTGAAGAGTTTTTGGAAATGAGAATATTGGCATTTGAACTGTCAAAATCGCTCCAGTATATTGGAAGTTATTGAGCTTTGATGTAAAAAGGACAAAAATTTTCAATTGTCGATAAAACAGGATAACATTTTTTTTTTCCAAAAATGAAAGATAGGAATTTGTTTGTATTGCCAATAGCCAATAAATAATAGATACTAATATTGATTAAAAAAAATTTTGACAATTTTAAGCAGAAACAAAAAATAACTGTTATTTGAAATTTATTCAAAACGTTGCTTCATAACAATTATTCAATGAAGAAAAAAATTAATTTTTCAAATAAGAGTTATTTGTCAACCGTTTATTTTTTATGCTTCTTGATAACTGTTATGGATGAGAAATACTTGTTTTCGTCGCACAAAAAAATTGTAATCTGAAATAAATTTTTGTATTTGTTTCATAATAGTTTCTAGATGATACATAGATAGAAAAAAATGGCACTGATAGGGATACATTCGAAAAAGAAAATACACATTATCCAAATGTAGGATTTCTAATTATACGAGAAGATTAACTCGATTCCGATTCTTCTTAGAAAAAACGTCCCGCAGACCATGGCATAGCCGTATAAGGAAGAAAGTCAGTTTCATAGATACATACTTAGCAACACATAGGAAACTCCTTTAACACTGTCAAGAGCTGAATTAAAATATACTAAGATATGTCTTCGTCGATCCCTACACGATGGTAGCTTTGTACTATTGAAAACCTCTTTCTATACACTAAGATTTTAATCAGTCTCCAACGGTTGGGTGCTTATCATAGGAGGAAGACTTATCTGAGCCACCGTGACCTGTGTGAATAAAGATGTATTGAAGACTTTTTTTGATCAGGATCGAGAGGATTTGCCCAATTCCAGTTGGGCAGTGATACCAGTTTGCGCATTCACAAAGACATCAACCATCGGGGGAAGCGGTACCTTCCTTACTAATTATCTGGATCTTCAAGATACATACCTCAAACCGTTGTTCATAACAAGCTTGCTGTTGTGGCCACTCCTTATCCAGATATGGATATGGCACGCTCAGTTACTGGTACTAGTTGGACTGTCGAGGGAGAAAAGCATGATATTGATAATGGGAGGTGCAAAAACATTCTTAGATGTGCCACATAATTGCACATCTCTAAGCTTTGCGACACCAGATCGATCTTTTCGGATTCTTTCGATTTCATTGACTATGGATTTTACTCTTTGACTATGGATTTTACTATTAAACTATTTTCTCGACGAACAAGGAGCATACCCGTCCTAAGAAATGCAGCGGCATAGGGCAGAAACTTTGCCAACTTCAGATGACGTGACCGCATGGATAGCTAAAAAAAAGTTAATGGAGCTCTGTGTTATAATAATAATAATAATAATAATAATAATAATAATAATAATAATAATAATAATAATAATAAGTCCGAGTCGTTGAAAGGCTTTGGTTTGTTAATCGTCGAGATCTAAAACTGCTCAGCTACAGAGAAAACCTCATCAGCTAAGTAGAGTAGATATAGGATAGATTATACATTAAGAAATAACTAGTTAACAGAATAAAATTATTGTTAGAAGTTAATATAGAAGTCAAAGAATAAGAAACAATTAGTAGCTATGAATTTAGGATAGAAAGAATTGGTTTTTTTATGCTGAAAAGCGAGTCTGAAATATCAAATCTACCAGAAAGAGAGTTATAATCTTGACACAAACAGCGAAAAGGCTCATTTAACTGAAAATTGGTTCGGCACTGTTTTAAGACTAGAGGTTTAAAATGCCTTCAAGGACGAGACGGTACATTGAAGTTCACTTCACTTAGAAGAATCATTTAGCAATTTAATCATAAAAATAATTCCAAGCATTTCCCTCCGACTAGAAACTGTGTGCAGATTAATGAGTTTTAAACGATTCGTACAGGGTGGCAGATTGTACAAGGGATCCCAATGAAAATCTCTTAAGGCAAATAGTAAAAATTGTTTTTGAACTGATTCAAGGCGATCTACATGAACCTGGTAACGCGGGTTCCAAATTATAGAACCGTATTCAAGTATCGGTCTGACTAATGTAGTGAAGAGGGCTTTAGTTACATAAGGGTCGCTAAATTCTTTAGACCATCGTTTAACGAATGCTAGGACACCTCTAGCCTTATTGACTGTTGTGTTAATATGGCGGTTGAAACTGAGTTTATAGTCCATAGCAACCCCCAGGTCAACAAAATCATACACTTGCTCAAGACTATAATTTTTAATTGTATAGGAAGCCGGCTGAGAAATTCCACGCGAAAAACCCATGTGTTTACATTTTTTAAGGTTAAGTGGCATATAATTTAAATCGCACCAAGTAACAAGTGTATCTAGATCTGATTGTAGCTTATTTCTATCTTCAAATGACGCGAACGACATGAAAAGCTTTACGTCGTCGGCATACATTAACATTTTTGAAAATTTTATTATTGTAGAAATATCATTTATAAACAACAAGAACAGAATCGGGCCAAGATGGCTTCCTTGAGGAACCCCCGAAGAGACATAAATGACATCGGATACTAAATTTGTAAACATTACTCTTTGTGTCCTGTCACTAAGGTAAGAAGAGATCCAGCGATTGAGACCCGGCTGGAAGCCCAACTGATCGAGTTTATGAATAAGTAATGAGTGACACACTTTGTCAAAAGCTTTGCTGAAATCCGTATAAATAACGTCGGTTTCTAAAGCCATTTGAGACATGACTGGTAAACTCAAGTAAATTCGTAACTGTGGACTTTCCCTTACTGAACCCGTGTTGGCAGTCAGCTATCAAAGTAGAGATCGGACCCGTAAGTTGATTTGTAACAATAGCTTCAAACAATTTTGGGATGGCAGAAAGCTTTGCGATGCCACGATAGTTCTCTATAGAAGACCTACTCCCGCTTTTATGCAGCGGTAGAAGAAACGATTCTTTCCACGCAGTTGAAAAAACACCACACTTTAGTGATAGATTGAACAAATTGGTAAGGGGTTGGTAAATATGGTTCGCACACTTCTTCAAGAAACATGTGGGAATCCTATCAAGACCATATTTAAAAGATTATTTTAAGGTTTTAAGGTAAATTAGAACATCTTTAGCGCATATAATTGGTGAATTAATTGAATTTTTCCCGTGTAGCTTATAGGGATAGTTTTGAAAGTTTGAATTGGTGACAGCAGAATAGTTAGAAGTGAAAAATTGAGCAAAAAAATTTGCGATACATTGATTATCGCTAGATATAATGTCTTGATATTTCATGGCTGAGGGAAACCCTGATACTTTACGTTTAGAATTTACGAAACCATAAAATGACTTTGGATTGAGAATAATGTCTCTTTTGGTTTTAGAGATATAAGCTTTATAGCACTTTTTATTTAAATCTATGTACTTCTGACGTAGAATGGAATACAGTAGGTAATGTTTATTTAATCCGGATTTCTTATATAAATTAAATGATCGCGTTTTCCTATTTTTAAGAGCCTTAAGCTCTTTAGTAAACCCAGCTTGCGTAGGATGATCATAAGTTACTTTACGTTTAGGAATAAACTTCTCAAATAGGCAGTAAATAGTTTGATTGAAATGTGAGACGTTTAGATCGATACCACAACCAAATTCAGGCCAAGTTAATTTAGACAGTTCTTTATTTAATTTCTTGTAGTTTGCTTTGGAAAAGTTAAAATCAAAGCTACTACATGAGTAGCATTGAGTGCCTTGGCCATTACTTATGGTTTCGTAGACTATTTCCATAGAAGGATGGTAACGGTCTTCTGGTAAAACCAACGGATCACAACGATTTACAGAAAATTGGTTTATATCATTAACATACACTAAATCTAAGACTTTCCTAAACTTGTTAGCGGTAACATTTATTTGATTAGGGCAAAGATCAGAAATTCCATCTAAAAAGTCATTGAACCCCAGTTTGGACGGATTTGGAATAATGTTCCACGATATATGAGGTAAGTTAAAATCACCCAAAACAATAATTGAATCTGAAGCTTTAGTCATAAAGTTAACAGTTTTGAGCAGAGAGACATGTTGCATGTAGACTGAAAAATCTGATGCTGGAGGGATGTAGCAAACATATAAGTACATAGAGACGTTGTCTAGTTGAAGGCGGATGCTTTTGAACTCAATGAAATCGATGTTAGGAATATTAACCTCTTTGAAGGGATGGAGGAATGAACGGCAAGTAGAACACCACCCCCGACTCTGTTCAAGCGATCATTTCTATATACTTGATATTCATTACATAAAAACTCTGAATTGAAAACATGACGTTTTATCCAAGTTTCGGTAAAAGCAATTACGTTATAATTACAATGAAAAGATTTCAAAACGAGATCAGTTAATTTGGTATTTAGACCTCTGACATTTTGATAAAAGATATTCACGGATTTAGTGCTCAGTTTTTTGACTCAACGTTATTACGAGAAATTTTCGCTACATTTTGAACATTGCTATTCGGTCTGTATTCAAACTCCCGCACAAGAGCCCCGGGAGGCAAAAAAGAGCTGTCCAAAAGAGTATCGAAATCTTTCCCAGATACATCAATCTTAAACGAAGACATACTTCTTTGATATGTGAAATTAAATTTTCTAACAGTTACGCTTTGATCTTTAACTTTAGAAGAAATATGGTACAACAAATCATCCTCGGTAGTGTCTGGATGGAACCTAGACACAAAAATAGATTTTTTGCGAGTAACCACAACCAGCTTACCAACGATTGGTTCAGACTCCATTGCAAGAGTTGGAATTTCCGGGTTTTTCCTAGTGGACATTTTTGAAGGGGCGTTCTTCGACGTTGCTCGGACAGCCGTACTAGGAATTGGAGAAGCCAAATCTATAAGTTCAAGGGGTTGAGGCAAGTTCGGGACTGTTGAGGTAGTAGGCCGATCATCCGTACGCCTGCGCTTGTTTTCGCGATTATCAGGGCATTCCAAATGAGGCGAATTCTCCAAAGTTTCCAAGGTTTTGAAAATATTTTCATATTTTTGGAATTTTTCAGTCAGCAATGAAAAATCTTTGCTTATTTCAGAAAACCCGTTTCTGATATGCCTAAAGATTTTACAGAGATCAACTTCCGTCGACCGGCATTTGGAACAAGACCAGCGCAGGCCTTTTCCTTCGTTAAGCAGGTCAGCTATTCTACCGGTTAACCCAGTGCACTTGGCGTGGACAAGTCCATCACACAGCCCGCATGCTACAAAGCGTTCGGACTCGCTTTTTAACTGGCAGTTTGCTATCATGCACGACATTTTCGTATAAATACTTATATAAATTTATAATAAAAATTATAAGTTAAGAAAAAAATTTAGCGGATTAAAGAAAAACAACCCTGACAGTTTAAATGACACAGTACTGATCGAACAGTTTTAAACACACTGTATCTGACGTTCAACAAACCACGCACACAGCGTGTTTAATATGAAGATAACCATAGTATAGGGAATAAAAGTTCCAAGTCTTTGCTGTCTGGTAACGTTATGTTAATGGTTGACAACTCTACTGCCGGAGGGTATAAGTGTCAGTATATGATACTGGCGATTTCGAAGAAACAAGCGGTACAATGATGAAGAGTGCCGCGTTGCAACGCAAAGAAGGGATGCTTCCTACAGGGCCACGCTAAGAGGGAATGCAACGAGTAGCGTGTGTGAACACTACTGCAATTGGGGGTGTCTCCAATTAGCACCAATTTGCAATGAAAAAAGACTGGAGAGATACATATGTTCGACCAGTGTGACCAGGTTAGCCTTTTCGAGGTTAGATTTATCCCTTTTTTTGTCCTTTAGCCTCATAATTTTGGGTTTAGCTTCGTGGCTTTTTTTTAGCCGTTTTTTACTCCAAACCTTTTCTGGTCCCAACACCATATTTTTCATATAAAATTAAAGTTAAATGAAGGTAGTATTGATGACGAAATACAGAAAAGAACATAAAAATTCATTAAACGAACCGCCTTTTTTAGAACTGGTCGAATTCGTATCTAGGTTTTTGGTATTACCTTTCAGTGCTTAAAGCTTATCCAAATGTTGCACTGATTTTGAAATTACCGATGATCTCATCTCTATGGTAAATACAAAAACTCTGTACGGCGACTCGTGCTCCTCTAATTAATCAGACGAAGAACTGACTTTCATTCTAAACTCATCTGCAAGTTCGAAAGGCCCGATCTTAAAACATACTTTTTTTCTAAAACCCAACCTCGGAGTCCTTTCAGAAATTTAATTTCTCAGAATACGGTTGAAGAACGCGTTAATGTAGAATTTGTGTCAAAAACCCCTATCTTAACGGAGAATATGTTGGGTTGACGTTGAGAAAGGGCGTTTACGAGACAAAATCCGAATTCTAAATAGTGGGGTTTTTGAAAATCAATCTTCAAACTAATTTTGATCCGGGTCGTTTTTCATTCGGGTCCTCGGTTCAGGGCGTTTTCGTTCCAGTTCATTTTCTTACTCGGACCCTAATGCATAATTTCAAGTAAGTACAGACAGGACAAAAATACATCGATATAAACTGTGCTGGCGTGATGGATTATAAAACAGTACGATAAAAAGACTTATCTTCACCACCTAAGATCGTTTCTTTTACATAACGCAAAGATTTCTTGAAGCATTATATTGCTGCAGAGATTTTTTAATGGAGGAATATTAAAAGCGTAAGTTTTTAGTTCATCCGATGCTTTCAGCGTAATGTGTTTGCAAATAATGTCATATCTTGCTTATAATTGGAATTTTCGAGCTCTTCTAATTCATCAGAAGAAGACAATAGTATATAGTTAATTAGTTTGTATGCACGTATGTATGTAGTTCTTTGAAAAAATTCCTAGTCAAGGAAAATGTGCCTGATATCTGTTGAAACAAGAATAATTCCTTCAAGTTATGTCTACAGCTTTATATATAAACAGTTTTAACTAAAACAAAAAATTGCTTTTTTATACCAACATTTTCAAGAATTCATGAAACGAGCTCAAGGCCAAGAATAATAATTTACCATTCCCACAACAGCCGGTTCTATCGCACCGGAATGATCCGGTTTTTTTTACCCGGCCAAGGGCTGTTATTTCAGTGTAGCCCTGTCCAATCTATCCCGTCCCACCCTTAAATTGTCATCCTCGGAGCTAACCCTGGCAGCTGGGTTGCGCCATTGTCTCTTGTTACGGGCTGGGGTCGAACCCAATCCTGGACCAAGAGATTGGATCTGCTGCGTTTGCTGGAAGAAAATTTATATTAAACGGTCGCATTCGGTACAATGCGCCAAGTGTAAGAGATGGTTACATAAATCTGGATGCTCAGGGCTTAACCCTGCCATTCACAGACCCCGTACTTTCTTTAGTACATTTGAGGCACCATGCTGTACACGTCCAAGGACGTCCCGCGGTAGTCGCCGCTCTGGCACTCCCTTACTGCTTCTACCTACTTCCAGCAGAGGAAAAGATGGTGGTGTCATGAGGAGACACACCGCATGCCGGGCAAACATTTGGCATTACAGGGTTCAGTCTGTATAGGTAAGAATTTAATCTGTTACAGTATCCAGATCGAAGTTGGGTTAGTGTGACTCTTGTCTCCCTTTGCTATTCGCGTTCCTCTAACCTCTAACCCTATCTATGTTTTCCCCCCCTCAAATTTTAGCTCTTGACCCAGGTAACCTGGCGCATTGCAAAGAGGCTGATTTTGTCAATAGTACAGGTCTTAGAAACTATTTTATAAAGTGATTAAATTAACGTGAGAGAGAGCGGAGAAAACCCGTAGTGTGGAACTGGTTCTAGAAAAGAAAACGCCATCTGTGATGTGCACATGTAGACAGGTAAAGATTATAAGAAGGTTTAGCTTGTGTTGCTCTAATAAAGACAACTTTTTTATAAGTTCACTAAATGTTAATTTTACTGTCACTACAGTACACAGCGAGATAAAATAGACCCTAAACTTACTTGGAGATCTAATAGTCTTTGGTGGAAAGTTCATTCATTTGTGTGCATCAATTTTTGTTTGATGTGCGTGCAAACATGTACTCGTAGACATACAGGAAAACGTTCTGAAACATGTTTCGATTTCTGTTACTCTAATATAAATAGTTTCTGCTATCCGAAAACGAATCGGGATGACGAATGCCACATAAAAGGTTTAAAATTTAATATGTTTGCACCAAATTGGCTGAACGTGCTTTTGAACTTGAAATCGAATTGTTACCTCTAAATCTTATTCGATCTATTCGATTTCGGGTTTGCCACTTTTTAAGTTAAAATAATATTTCTAGGGGTTGTTGAAAAGATCCACCCTAACGTGAATTAATCTGTGAATAAATTTAAATATTTCTGTACACACTTTACGCGTTAACATTTCTGTGAGTGTAAAGAAAACCAACAAAAAACCACAGAAAAAAATTTTTCTTTTTCGAGGAGATGTCTTTCAATGACAGACGTCCACAGGTTATAGTTTTAATCATAATAATAATAATAATCACTGATATACTTTTAATCATTGCGATCGTTATTAGAAAAAACTGCAAATGTTTTTACGTTGTGAAATAAGTTATGATGTGAAGTTATTAAACCATTGCTTTAGGCTATCCCAAGGTCGATTGCTAATTGCCACTTCAAAGATTCTTAAAAAAGAAAAGTCTGGTGAAAATAACAGCATAACATTGTGGAATACCTTGATTAATTTTTAATACGAGGCGCGTGGCTTTTTCTCTATTTTTATCACTTGCGGCTATGTTGCTAGATGTGATTAATGGTTTTTCAATTGACCGATGTTGCGTATTATCATATTTAGTCAGGTGCCATTCCTACACTGAAAGGGAAGCTGGAAAATTAAAAAAAAAAAAACTTTAAGTTGGCTTAGGTACTTGTAACGTCTTCTTAGTAACTCTGAGTTTTTTGAATCTCATCTATGAATACTTAGCTCAATTAGGCGCAGGAGACAACTGAAGCGTTGAAGCTACAACTTCACAATTAGACTCTTGACATTTAGAGAGTTGTACATGTTTAAGCGACATAAGTTGTAATTATTTCTTTCGTTTAATTCATTTGCATTGCATGCTTTGTAATTCGCAGCCACCTTATGAAATATTCCAAAGTTTATGTTTGCAATCCCAAATCGGGGATTTTCACATCCGCCCGCCCCCAATTTCTCTGAAAACGTAGTTTCATACTCTGAATGTTCGCGGATAAGACCTCATTCACGCTTTTCGTACCCTTTTTATCTTAGAGAGTAATATTTTGCATATATGGTATTTTTTCGTGAAAAAACTTGTTCTGTAAAATTTTTTTTGCATGGTTTTTTCACCGATTTTAAAAATAGCTGTATTAAAAATTGAATTTTAAAGAATAAAAAAATGTGCTCTTGAAGAGTTTTTGGGAATGCGAATATTGGCATTTGAACTGTCAAAATCGCTCCAGTATATTGGAAGTTATTGAGCTTTGATGTAAAAAGGACAAAAATTTTCAATTGTCGATAAAACAGGATAACATTTTTTTTTCCAAAAATGAAAGATAGGAATTTGTTTGTATTGCCAATAGCCAATAAATAATAGATACTTATATTGATTAAAAAAAATTTTGACAATTTTAAGCAGAAACAAAAAATAACTGTTATTTGAAACTTCTGTATCAAAAACGTTGCTCGAATTCTAAAATTTATTCAAAACGTTGCTTCATAACAATTATTCAATGAAGAAAAAAATTAATTTTTCAAATAAGAGTTATTTGTCAACCGTTTATTTTTTATGTTTCTTGATAACTGTTATTGATGAGAAATACTTTTTTTCGTTGCACAAAAAAATTGTAATCTGAAATAAATTTTTGTATTTGTTTCATAATAGTTTCTAGATGATACATAGATAGAAAAAAATGGCACTGATAGGGATACATTCGAAAAAGAAAATACACATTATCCAAATGTAGGATTTCTAATTATACGAGAAGATTAACTCGATTCCGATTCTTCTTAATAAAAACGTCCCGCAGACCATGGCATAGCCGTATAAGGAAGAAAGTCAGTTTCATAGATACATACTTAGCAACACATAGGAAACTCCTTTAACACTGTCAAGAGCTGAATTAAAATATACTAAGATATGTCTTCGTCGATCCCTACACGATGGTAGCTTTGTACTATTGAAAACCTCTTTCTATACACTAAGATTTTAATCAGTCTCCAACGGTTGGGTGCTTATCATAGGAGGAAGACTTATTTGAGCCACCGTGACCTGTGTGAATAAAGATGTATTGAAGACTTTTTTTGATCAGGATCGAGAGGATTTGCCCAATTCCAGTTGGGCAGTGATACCAGTTTGCGCATTCACAAAGACATCAACCATCGGGGGAAGCGGTACCTTCCTTACTAATTATCTGGATCTTCAAGATACATACCTCAAACCGTTGTTCATAACAAGCTTGCTGTTGTGGCCACTCCTTATCCAGATATGGATATGGCACGCTCAGTTACTGGTACTAGTTGGACTGTCGAGGGAGAAAAGCATGATATTGATAATGGGAGGTGCAAAAACATTCGTAGATGTGCCACATAATTGCACATCTCTAAGCTTTGCGACACCAGTTCGATCTTTTCGGAGACTTAGCTTTCGATTTCATTGACTATGGATTTTACTCTTTGACTATGGATTTTACTATTAAACTATTTTCTCGACGAACAAGGAGCATACCCGTCCTAAGAAATGCAGCGGCATAGGGCAGAAACTTTGCCAACTTCAGATGACGTGACCGCATGGATAGCTAGAAAAAAGTTAATGGAGCTCTGTGTTATGTTTAATATGAAGATAACCATAGTATAGGGAACAAAAGTTCCAAGTCTTTGCTGTCTGGTAACGTTATGTTAATGGTTGACAACTCTACTGCCGGAGGGTATAAGTGTCAGTATATGATACTGGCGATTTCGAAGAAACAAGCGGTACAATGATGAAGAGTGCCGCGTTGCAACGCAAAGAAGGGATGCTGCCTACAGGGCCACGCTAAGAGGGAATGCAACGAGTAGCGTGTGTGAACACTACTGCAATTGGGGGTGTCTCCAATTAGCACCAATTTGCAATGAAAAAAGACTGGAGAGATACATATGTTCGACCAGTGTGACCAGGTTAGCCTTTTCGAGGTTAGATTTATCCCTTTTTTTGTCCTTTAGCCTCATAATTTTGGGTTTAGCTTCGTGGCTTTTTTTTAGCCGTTTTTTACTCCAAACATTTTCTGGTCCCAACACCATATTTTTCATATAAAATTAAAGTTAAATGAAGGTAGTATTGATGACGAAATACAGAAAATTTTTCGTAAAAATTGTCAACAATTTTTAATGGAGTGATAACCCAACTGCGACATCGCCTACCTGATGATATGAACTCTTTACAAAAGATACTTTTTTTTCAATTGATAATTCTTTGAAAGTTACAAAGCACACTTTTCACACTTTTAAGAAGAAAAGTCTAGGTATTCTCCAAGTCAAGTAGCATTGATTGAGCTGCAGTGGCGAAAGCTAATAACCGTACAGTGGACAATTTGGGCGGAAGTCCGAGAACATAAAAATTCATTAAACGAACCGCCTTTTTTAGAACTGGTCGAATTCGTATCTAGGTTTTTGGTATTACCTTTCAGTGCTTAAAGCTTATCCAAATGTTGCACTGATTTTGAAATTACCGATGATCTCATCTCTATGGTAAATACAAAAACTCTGTACGGCGACTCGTGCTCCTCTAATTAATCAGACGAAGAACTGACTTTCATTCTAAACTCATCTGCAAGTTCGAAAGGCTCGATCTTAAAACATACTGTTTTTCTAAAACCCAACCTCGGAGTCCTTTCAGAAATTTCATTTCTCAGAATACGGTTGAAGAACGCGTCAATGTAGAATTTGTGTCAAAAACCCCTATCTTAACGGAGAATATGTTGGGTTGACGTTGAGAAAGGGCGTTTACGAGACAAAATCCGAATTCTAAATAGTGGGGTTTTTGAAAATCAATCTTCAAACTAATTTTGATCCGGGTCGTTTTTCATTCGGGTCCTCGGTTCAGGGCGTTTTCGTTCCAATTCATTTTCTTACTTGGACCCTAAGGCATAATTTCAAGTAAGTACAGACAGGACAAAAATACATCGATATAAACTGTGCTGGCGTGATGGATTATAAAACAGTATGATAAAAAGACTTATCTTCACCACCTAATATCGTTTCTTTTACATAACGCAAAGATTTCTTGAAGCATTATATTGCTGCAGAGATTTTTTAATGGAGGAATATTAAAAGCGTAATTTTTTAGTTCATCTGATGCTTTCAGCGTAATGTGTTTGCAAATAATGTCATATCTTGCTTATAATTGGAATTTTCGAGCTCTTATAATTCATCAGAAGAAGACAATAGTATATACAAGGTGGCGCAAAAGTAAGCTTCCAATGTTCAGCATATCGGTTGTGGCACGTGCAGTGTGTGCTGTTGCACCGTCTTGTTGGAACCACATGTTTTCCAATCCCAATTCATCAAGTTGCGGCAAAAAGAACTCGTTGATCATTGCTCTGTAGCGCTCACCATTCACAGTAACCGTTTGGCCCCGACCGATTATTGGTCAAATAAATAGTCAGCAATATTCCGCGTTCTGGAGCAGTGTAGCGTAACACTCTTAATTAATGTGTATTTCGCATGTGTTTACTACACAAATGTCAAAACAGAACTGACTTTAGGGGCCAATCGCAAAATTTATAGCATTTTCTGATAGGAGGATTACTTTTGCCCGGTAACCGTTTTTCACCGACCGATTATTGGTCAAATAAATAGTCAGCAATATTCCGCGTTCTGGAGCAGTGTAGCATAACATTGTTTATTAACGTGTATTTCGCATGTGTTTACTACACAAATGTGCAAACAGAACTGACTTTAGGGGCCAATCGCAAAATTTGTAGCATTTTCTGATAGGAGGATTACTTTTGCGCCACGTTGTAGTTAATTAGTTTGTATGTATGTATGTAGTTCTTTGAAAAAATTCCTAGTCAAGGAAAATGTGCCTGATATCTGTTGAAACAAGAATAGTTCCTTCAAGTTATGTCTACAGCTTTATATATAAACAGTTTAAACTAAAACAAAAAATTGCTTTTTTATACCAACATTTTCAAGCATTCATGAAACGAGCTCAAGGCCAAGAATAATAATTTACCATTCCCACAACAGCCGGTTCTATCGCACCGGAATGACCCGGTTTTGTTTACCCGGCCAAGGGCTGTTATTTCAGTGTAGCCCTGTCCAATCTGTCCAATCTGTCCCGTCCCACCCTTAAATTGTCATCCTCGGAGCTAACCCTGGCAGCTGGGTTGCGCCATTGTCTCTTGTTACGGGCTGGGGTCGAACCCAATCCTGGACCAAGAGATTGGATCTGCTGCGTTTGCTGGAAGAAAATTTATATTAAACGGTCGCATTCGGTACAATGCGCCAAGTGTAAGAGATGGTTACATAAATCTGGATGCTCAGGGCTTAACCCTGCCATTCACAGACCCCGTACTTTCTTTAGTACTTTTGAGGTACCGTGCTGTACACGTCCAAGGACGTCCCGCGGTAGTCGCCGCTCTGGAACTCCCCTCCTGCTTCTACCTACTTCCAATAGCCAGAATAGTGGCTAAGTCTATACGACTGGCAGCACCGCTGCCATTCCCGCCTCACCCACTCCCGACTGTCGCTCACGCACACCAGCGTCTCCATCCCACACGGCCGCTCAACACTCCTATCCCCTCCGGAATAGGTCAGATATGAGCATCGCCTAGCGTCAGTACCCTCTTTCTCTGCCCCTAATGCCCCCCCCCCCCGTGCTTCCAGCCTGCACGTGGGTCAGGAACACCACCTCCTAGTACCTTTCACTACGTACACCGTTTGTCGGCAAAGATTATATACGCCTGCGACTTCGGTCAAGTGCAACAATTGCCTTGGTCTGTGTCACACCCTTATGTGCTCTGGGCTCGCAAACGGTAACCTTTGGACGAATTCGTTCATAGCCCCCTGTTGCAGTACACAGACGTCAGACAACAAGACCTTAGCCTACCCCCACCTAGGCAAACGCATCCGTCCCTCACTGGTATATCCCCGGTCTCCCCTCCTACACACTTCAAAATTCTGCAGCTGAACTGTAACGGATTAGCTGGAAAGATCGCGGAGATAACTGATTTTATGAAGATGCACAACATCAAAATCGGCGCGATACAAGCGACAAAATTGAACACAAGATCGGACTTACGAACTTGTGATGGGTATAATATACATCGAAAAGACCGTTCCAGCGGTCTTGGGGGTGGCCTTGCGTTCACTACACATCACTCTGTACAATATAATCTATTTTCCCCTGACGTCGACCCCAGAGACTGCCAAGGCATAGCAGTCCGGTCAGGAGACGCCGACCTGCAAATCATAAACATCTATATTCCTCCTGTCACGTGTTGTCCCAGAGATTATCATCCCGACATTAGTGCGTTGCTAAGGGGCGATAACCGTCTAGTCCTAGGCGAACTCAACGCGCATCACGATCTCTGGCACTCCAACTTGCCAGCAGATAGCAGAGGACACGCAATTGCAGACCAAATAGATAACTCAGCATTCTGTACAGTCAATGGACTTACTTCATTGCAAATCTGAAATTGGCCGATCACCAACATGGTTTCCGCAAAAATCACAGCACGACATCCGCTCTGACCGCCATTACAACGCAGATTAATAACGGTTTGAATCAACACCCACCAAACCATAGGACGGTTCTCGTGGCACTTGACCTATCAAATGCATTCGACACGGTCAATCACGCCACACTCCTGCGAGATATGGAAGAGACACCGCTCCCTGCCGGCCTTAAAAGGTGGACCGCTAATTACCTCAATGGTCGACAGGCAACAGTCAAATTCCGGAACAAGAAATCTAGACCACGAAGAATAAAACAAGGGGTGCCGAGACTTGGATGTGACATTTGACAACGGCCTCACCTTCGCTGGTCGTGCCACCGCAATAGCCTCAAAGGTAGAGAGCCGCAATAAGATCTTCAAGTCACTGGCCGGCAGTACTTGGGGAAAAGACAAAGAAACATTGCTTGCTACATATAAGGCTATTGGCCGGCTGGTTATTGACTATGCTGCGCCCATTTGGTCGGCCAATCTTTCTGACACTAACTGGAGGAAATTGCAAGTCTGCCAAAACAACGCCATCAGAACTGCTACGGGATGTCTACATATGTACTCTGAGTCTCACCTCCATCAAGAGGCAAAATTGCTCAATGTTCAAGAGCACGCGGAACTTTTGAGTAGACAGTTCGTTATGAACTGTCATAAACCTAGTCATCCAAATCGACATCTTTTGGATGTAGCTCCGCCCCCCAGAGACATAAGGAGACATCTCCGTAAGCATTACGATGAGATCCGGCATCATATCTCTTTGCCGTTTGATCTGCGGAACCATAGACGGGCTCTAAATGACCTCCACACCCAGTCGGTAGACAGATCTCTCAGATCTCGGCCTGTGAATCCCGTTATTAATACTCAACCACCTGAATTGGCTAAAGAGAAGCGTGTACTTCCGAGGGAGACTAGAGTCATACTAGCTCAACTTCGCTCTGGATATTGTAATAGGTTAAACTCTTACTTATCCAGACTGAACGCCAACATACCAAATGCATGCCCTGCATGTGGTATGTCCCCTCATCATACCATACATCTCTTCTCCTGTTCAGTTGAACCCACTCTTCTAACACCTACGTCACTCTGGTCCAACCCTGTGGAAACTGCGCGTTTCCTTGGACTTCCGTTAGAAGAGCCTGATGACAATTTAGAGTGATCGAGCCCATTGGGCAGGGCGAAGCACTGTTAACAACAACAACAACAACAACAACAATAATAATTTTCACAAAAAAAACAATATTAGGTTTCATAAAAATTCAAAAAGTGAAAAATTATTATTCTTGGCCTGGAGCACGTTTCATGAATACTTGAAAACAAAAAATTTGAAATGGATTTCGTAAAAAAATTTCTGAATTTTTTAATCTTTTTTTTTCTTTTTTTCTTAATTTTAGCTTTTTCAACCTTTTTTTTGCCGATTTAGCCTCTTTTTTTTCTATCACCTGGTCACACTGTGTTAGACCGTCAAAATCGGCTTGGCGGTTAACTGGCGATTTAAAGTAAATTATGAATTAACAACGGTTATTAGATAACGAAAACATAAATGTTGGGATATAATAATTGCTGAGAAAAAGATGAATGCTATATATCATCTAAAACTGTTATGAAACAAAATTCGAAAATTTACTTCAAATTAAAATTTTTTTGGCAACGAAAAAAGTATTTCTCATCAATGACAGTTATCAAGCAACGTAAAAAAAAAACGTTGACAAATAACTATTATATCCAAAAAATAAAATAAACGTTGACAAATAACTATTATCCCCAAAAAATTAAATAAACGTTGACGTATAACTCTTATTTGAAAAATACATTTTTTATGAAGCAACGTTTAGTTGATAAAACTTATAACTGTTATGTCTCTGATTTTAAGTGAACCGTGTCAGACATTCTTACTCAATAGTAAATTGAAAGGTTTACAAACAAGTTTAGAAAATTTCATAAATCGATTAATTGTTTAGAGTTTGGCAGAATATAGGCTCAACAACCGCCTATCACGGTAGAAGGTCTTAATGCGGCTTTGTGCACTTTCGATTACCCAGACCAATTTCGAAGCATACATAACAGTATCAGATCCCTATCTTTCAATTTAACTTGTGCGTTTTAGAATTGATGCGACATAATTATTTAGTCTATGCTTCCATTAAACCGATAGTATGATCTCAACTTACAGTAAACCCCAACTTTAATAAATGTTTTTCTACTTCTTTTTTCTCAGAAATGTATCTCATAACCACCATCGTCCATAAAGTAAGAGCTTTGGCTTGTTCGCAATAAACACCAAACATCTTCAAACTGCCTAAACCGTACTCCGCTGGTACAAAAATCATAATGTCGATTAACCAAGGAAAATATAAGCCCAGTATTTGCGTCATCGACGAAGTAGATGATCGCAGTCTGAAAAATGATGATCTGCAGAAGCAACAAATAGAAGGTAGTGAAACGGCACCCTTAACCATCAATCAACAGAAATTGCACATAGAACCCAGTAATTGCACGGGAAAGCATTTCGAATCACAGATCGACGACAATGTTGGTGGTAATGGTAATAGCAAAACTGAGGGTGTGCATGGTGGGACAGCAAATCCTACTGCCAATAGCTTTCGTGGTGAGTACACATTCATCCTGCATTACTCATTCGCATTAGTTCATATTTTTCATTTTCCATTTCATTGCCGCTTTTTTTCTCCTGCTGCTCTTATAGCATTTCTACTTTCAGGTCGCCTCTCTTTAGATGCATTGATGCAATTGTCGCGTAAACGTCGCATTCTTTACATTACGACCGTTTGTTTTTGTGCTTTACTTTTAGTAATTATTGTAATGATGATCGCTTTTTGGCCGGAAGTGCCATTTTATTTTCGCGCCGAATTGTGCCTTGAGAAGGAATGTGTGCAAACCAGTCAACAATTGCTTTTATGGGCTAATATCTCAAAAAATCCCTGCCACGATACTTACGAATGGGCGTGTGGTAACTTTGCACGAGAATATGCTGAAAATGAGTATTATGTAATAAAACGTGGTGAATGGAATTACAAGACATATAATGAGTATGAAGGTATGTATATGAAGTCTATTAACTATTCCCAAGCTAAATCTTATTTTGTTTACTTTTTTATGTTGACGAAATGTAGAACTGAGTGAACTGAATCGTTTCATATCAATGTTACCACCAACTGGCGCATCCTATACAGTGGAATCGATGATTTCTAGCTTGTATCGTTCTTGTCGTGAAATCGATACACTCGATAAGAGCCAATCGGATTTGCTGCTGAAGAAGGCTATTAAGTCAGTGGGTGAGTCATGTTGAGGATTGTGGATTATTTGGCAAATTTCAGTAATCTGTAGTTAGTTAAACTCAATGTTCAAAGCTGAGGATCATTACTTACTCCCAATTCCGAATCTTCCGAGGAGATTAAGGCCCAGCTTCAATTCCAATTTTGAGTATTCCGCTTCTAATTTTTTCCTACAAATTTTTGTGACAAATTGGCAGGTTAATAGAGCCAGAGCTGTCATTCATTCTGCCCTGAATTCCTCTTAGATCACAGTAAATAGTCTTTATTGTAGTAGTGCTTCTAAGATAAATCTCTTCTAGAGGCAGACATAGGAAACTAGTTTTGCTTTGCTGTTAGAAGCGTTCGCTTGGCGGGAATTAAAAAAAAAAGGACAGTCTTTGTTTCGAACGGCTCGGAGAGGTCATTCCTAAGCTCAGAGCTAAAGTGTTGCTAAATGTCATTTTGCATAGCCGTATAAGTTTGTGGAGAATCCATTTGGCGATGTCTTTTAATTCTTTCTTCAAAGCGAATTTCTAGGATTTAAAGGTCTATGAACATCTAGCCAGGCCAAGTCGATCAGTCTAAATTCATTATCCGTTATTGAGACCGGACTTTCCGTTTGTCGAAAGCCACGTTATCTCTCGAAAGGGGCGGCTTGTATACAGGTATATTAAAAGTTTATGTAGCGGGTCATCTGTCAGCCGCACTTCAGGCTGGTACGCCGCTGCTGATGAAATTTCCCAACACGCGATTGTAAGCTAACCACTACGTGGATGCAAGCATCCAGATCTGGTGAATGACGGTCAGAAACTTTCCCACTTACTTTTGAACTTCTGATGTGGTCAATAACGGTACAAAATGTGTTCACTAAGTATAAATTCACTCCCAATGATTCAACTTTGATGATCATCAAAAGTGATCAAACACTTATGTAAAATAAGTTTAAATTCTACTGCCCAAGTTAAACAACCATTCATTTTTTATAACAATATAATTCGTGTGTAACAACCTCAAGACTACTTTAGATTAAACTGTTTTGGAAGGAGGTAGGTAAATAGAAGATTTGGCGGTGTTCAGATGAGAGGAGCCAACAACTCCACTCCCAAACATATCAGCCATGCCAGAGCTTCCACTAATGCCACCATTAACCCCTCCGATAACACCATCAACATGACCACTGGCTCCATCGCCACCACCACCCAGAATACCCACAACAGATTGCTGTTGACCAATACCGCCATCGGTATGTTCGGAAGTGCCCTCGATTTTGTCGTACTCGGCTGTGTGAAGAAAAATGTTAGGTTGTACCGGCCCATCTAAACTTACCCATTCATTTACCTTGAATTTGTTGTTGCGCATGAAGTGCTTCCTCTTCGGTTTCGTACTTTATGAATAGTACTTCCGGCTTGGACGGTACTGTTGGCGCTGGTGTAGCTATATCGTTGACTTCCAGTGTTGAATCCTTCTTGGACAATACATAAATGACAGTCTTTTCCTCTTGAGGCGCATATTCAGCTGAAAGTTTGACATTGGCTGCACTCGATGATGGTGCTTTAATGAAGAGAACACGATAATTCTTTTGTGGGCGACCAATAAGGAAATGTTTGGTTTTTTCTAATGTTTCATGATCTTCGGGCGCTGTAATAGTAATGAATTGTTTGTGCACAATAGGCGATTTAAGATCACCTCCATGTTGGTTATGACTTGCTCCAGCATTAAAGCCACCAGCAATACTGCCGAAACCGGTACTAATGCCTTCGCCGGCATTACCAAAGCCGGTGCCGAAACTTCCTCCAATACCGCTACCGAAGTCTGCTGCTCCAAAAATAGAGCTTTGGCCGGAGTCACCAAAACTTTTATCGCTATCGAAACTACCAAAACTGGGACCGTTGCTACTTGAGCTAGCGACGCCGCCAAGTGCGTGTGAGCTGGAGGCGCTTAAGCCACCAAGTCCACTTAAACTGCCTGAGAAGCTGCTGCCGTAGCTACCAAGAACACCATGATCTCCTCCAACCGAGTCGCCAGCACCATAGTTGTAACCTTGCGGCTTGGCATTGATTATTGTGTAGAAAGAGTAGAAAATCTAAGAAAAGTTAGTTAAGCTCGTGTTTAAAACTCTTTTCTTAATATCCTTTGAGACAAACAATTTATTACCAAAAACCAACGCATTTTTCTAGGATGTGCGTGGTTACTTCAACCGATAAACTAAGTAATACTGCTCGTAGATCTAAGCCTAACTGATGAGTTCTCAGCTCTGATTGCTGTTTTTATAGCCTTAAAAATTCATATACGAGTATACATGCTATTGCCTCATTACGAGTATTGCAATTTTACTACCGGCTTTGGCTATAACCACTCAAAAAGGTTACTAAAATCTTCTAGTTTAGAATGGAAAACATTGTTTAAAGCTAGAATCAACGGTTATTGACCATTTGATGTTCCTTCTGATTAATTGATTCTTAATTATAATAGCTGGTGGGTTTTGATTGAACGCTTGACGAGTTAAGGTCAACCAATAGATGAAGCTGCATCAGTACATTAGGACGGGTCAAATTGTATTGAACAATTGATATTGCTTTTCCCAGATTCGAATTATACTGGGGATCTAACGGAAGTGAGTTTACCGAAACCGGAATAGGAATCGGACTTTTAAAAGTTTCTTTATATGGAACGGAACCGAAACCGTAGGTCGAAACAGGGCACAAGAGACACATCTAACTAAGTGTAAATAGTATGGCCCTTAATCATAGTCGTTGCTTAACATGCGTTTTAATTAAAATCTTTACTTAACTTATAAAGATTTTAGCTAAAAGGAAATGTAACAGGGTTTCCTATGAAAAAAAAAATTTAGTTGGTGGTATCAAGAAATTTTGTATGTTTTGCAAGGTCACCCTGTGTCAGCTATTTTATTCAGAAACCCTAGTATACTATAGTATGGTATGGTATATGGCTTGGTGTAAGCAATGTCACAAACACAACCATAGACACATACTGTGATTTTAAAATGTTAAAATGACGTTTTCGTCATTCATTTTTTTATTTTAGCTAAAATCTTTGTTTAATATGACTATGATTGACCAACATTTTAAATGTCGTTTTAAGTTAAGTAAAGATTTTAATTAAGTACTGTGGTGAGTTATCTTTCCCTGTGGTGAAACAACTTTCTAGTACTAATTTGCGAGAATGTGAAATTATATTTATCTCTTAACTATCAAAAGTTTCCAATCGAAGGTACTTTGCTACCGTTTGAGACAGGCCTATTCCTCTGATGGACCTTCGTCATTACACTGTTTCCAAACAGTCGGAATTGAAATCGAAATTCGAAACCTAAAACGGAAGTTTCGATGCATGGAAAGCGGAATCGAACCCCTAGCTGAGTGGTCCTGCTCATGCCCGACTCTGGCGTCATAGCTCGAGCAATATGATCAATCGAGGTACCGCCGTGTGTAGAACCTTGCGTGAAGCTAGAAAGATTCCATTTTATTGGGCTATTCGACTTTTAGTAGGCGATCCCACAGTCTGCGTTGTGTTCTGTGTTTAGAATCCACCCTGCGAAACCACTTTCAATACAAAGAATCCGATATCTATGCCACTCCTGTTTCTATGACAATCATAGCAACATTTGACATCACCACATTGCAGGAAATATGAGTATGATGGTCTCGGAGTGATGGAACAAAATCAACATATGGACAAGCATGGAGATGAAGAGTTGGTTAAGTGCATACATAAACTCGTAAGCATAACGGAACAAAAATACCATAAGTATAAGGTTAAATCATGTGTATTAAGTGAGAGAAGGGCCGGGAATGAGCTGACTTAAACCTATCAGGGTGGGTTCTTCACTTTGTGTGTGAGATGCCACAGCCCCTTCTCTTATATCTCTTCATTCAAGCGTTCTGAGTGTGTTGGGTACTCGCCTTCACTTCATCCTTCATTACTTTGTATGTTTAATGGCATTAAATTGATTGACCGCATAGCGATGTGATATGAAATAGATAGGTTCTGCGCAAAAACTTGAGAGCAACAAAAATGATTAACAGCAGTTGCGGCCAGTTATTAAGAACTAGTTAAACATATACCTAAACAATTATCTATCTGTTTCGACAGCTATTCGTTTTAATTATTTCTAAAATCAAATAAATCAAAAATACGCCGTCGTTATTATTATTACTATTGTAGCAATCCTTCGCCCTGCTTAGTCCGTACATCAATTCATGGAATGAGGGGTGATGGACCAAACAGAGTTGTACTTTGCTAGAAATTACCCCTGTACGCTCCGATAAAAGCGCCTTCTGGTACTAGCCCAACAGCCATGGAGCAATTTTGTCGACCTCGGAACTAGGTCGATGTGGATTTTAGTCTTCTCTTACGACAGGCATACCTATCTCGCCGTTATCATATATTATTGTGTTCACCAAAATCTAAGTTTTTTAACATTCATAAATGCTATTATGTTCATACGTATGTAAACTTATCTATTGTGTGTTTCGAGCTAAATATGACAAATGATGCGACTACTCCCAGAAAAAATTAGGTTTTTCGTACTCCATCTCAGTATTTTCGAACTTAAAATGATCCCTCGCTAATAGTTTTTCATAGTTATTACGTACTTACTTAAAAGGCACATAAGCCGTCCAACATAGCTCGCCAATATTCTTTTCATAGTAATTATACGGGGAAAATCATTTTAACTTATATTTAGTCAACTATTGCTACCAATCGACGGCTGAGAGGAAGATCACAGCGTTTAAAAATGTTTTTAAAAAACAACATATTTCAGAATTTAGTAGACGAGGTCCATAGCTCAGAGTTTTTTCAATAACGCAATATTTCAGAAGAAGTTTCAAAAACGCCCTACTGAACGAAAATTTTATACAAAATCAACTGAGATAGGGCTTATAGGAATTAAGTCGTAAATATCTCCTTGGATGAATGCAGCTCTCCTCGGCCCTGACTTAAGTCATTCACAATAGACATAATATCGCCACAAGTATGAAAAATCCCATACATAATAGACTGGGTCGAAAAAAAACTTGCAAAAGTTCGCCCCTAAATTCGAATTTATGCAATCTAGAAAACAAACCTAATAAAAAAACTGTTTCCTTAAGAAAGAAATACAAGTTATGGATCTAAATATCAAGTATGGGTAGCTTTATAACATAACCAGTTTTCCCGAACATAGATTAGATTTTTTTCGAATTTGTCAAATAAGAACTGTAAAATCGGCACAACTACTTCAAATTTTCTAATAATATGAACACTCACTTACATCTCGGATTTAGCCAAAACATGCTTTCATCTTACACGCACCAAGAACATTTTATGACTAAAATGATTTTGCCCCAAACCATCATCAAAATGTCTCCATAGAAATACCTTTATAAACGGGTTTAAGTTGGCGCACCACCAAAGTGTATAAACTTAAGAGTTAAGTTCCACAAAAGAAAAAATAAATGTGTGAAAGATAAATTCAAATATCTTTTGAATGTCAAAAAGATGATCTTATTTTGCTCAGAGCTTGTTAAGCGATGGTTGAACTCATTTCGGTAAAATAAGTAAAGTTGCTAACGCAAAATAGTGCCAATGAGTTAGTTTATCCCCTCAAACCAACTAGTTACTTTAAGGCTGGTCAAGCCTAACTAATCAGCTTACTCTAGTATGATAAATTCACAGGCGTAGCTAGTACGTTGGGAGAGGAGAGTGAATTTCGCTTTTTGAGGACTTAAAATGGTCACATTTAAATAAAATACTGTAGACTTATCAATCACCGAACACAAACCAATAATTTGATAAGTTCATGTGCGTAGCCAGGGTGCTGTGGGTGGTGAGCGCTTGTCCGTTCGAACCGTCTATTTTCAACTTCATGTGGGAATGATCAACCCGAACCTACCTGGACACGGGATGGCTGTAGTTAAAAAAGTAGCACCTTCAGGAAAAACCTATTTAATCGAACGATGTCGTAAACGTGGAAAAAAATGGACTGAAAATTGTAAAATATATAGAACTGCCTAAAACAGCCCAATTAAAGCAAAAACTCCTATTGGATCATTCCAACTCTAAACGTTGAATTTTTAGTCATTGTCGGGGCTAGTTCAATACCAGTCGGTAAAATCTAGTTGCAAGCTGATATATTTTCTGGCTAGTTTGGTACTTCACTGTGGGGTCAGTTAAGAGGCGGGCACACATATATTAAAATACTTGCATAAGCATGAGTGAAAAATTGAGTGACTTTTTATACAGTGGCTCAAAAAAGAATGTGCACTTTTAAATTGTGAAAACTAAAAAGAGTATAATTGTAGCGTTTTGCGTGTCTTCTCCATTGCAGCTCTTGAACTAAGTTGCCTGGCGATCTATAAAATTTCGGAGTCTGTAAATAATGCTGACCCTTGTTTATTCAAAGGGAACTTCTCTAAAACACACAAGCCGGTGAAAGAGTTAAGAAAAAGCAATACGGTGGAAAAAAAAAAAAAAAATAATAAATATGGTAGATTTCAACTCAAAAATAGTGATATATATTTGATATAATGAAAAGTTGTTATCGGAAATAAAAAAATTATTTATTATAAAATGTTTTTCATGTTTTGTAAAAAATACGTTTTTTGATGAGAAATATTATGTTTTTTCAAACACCTCACAATTTTCTTTTAAAAATGTATTAGTTTTTTAATGCACTTTAAAAAGTCGCCCGCAATATTGTTTGTCAGTGGCATAATAAAGATTCACAATGAAGGCGATCCGTTTTGAGATAGTTTACTGAGATTTGGTACGAAGGTTGCTTGGATTATAGCCACACCTACTTTTTATACATCGAATATTTGGGGAAATAGTAAAAAAGGATTATTTCATACGTAATATTTTGGTGTGTACATTAATATAAAGGCAGTTAACTAATAATTTTTTTTTAATTTACAAATATTATTAATTATAAATCAAGTATTCATGAAACGAGCTCAAGGCTAAGAATAATAACTTTTCACTTTTTTGAATTAATCATTTTTAATTAATTATTAAAAGTTTTTTAATTGAATAGAGTAGGAAAAATGTCCAGATCTAACCGCCATAGCTTTTCTTATAGATCCATTTCAGAAGCTGCTAAGTTTCTTCATCAGAAAAATTTTGGTACGCATTGCTAACCAATAAGCTAACAATACGCTGGTTTTGATGCCATCTAAACTTCTAGTTCTATTCTTCGTCACCATATGCATAAACCACTTCCGCCATTTGACAGTTAGTAGTGTGATCATGATGAATGTTTTGATAGATCTATCAGCATAATTTTTTTTAATAATGTCTCAAACATTGTTCCTACTCTATTCAATTAAAAAACTTTTAATTTTTTAATAACACTGTCCAACAGCATTTTTGGAACAGAATAGCGACCCCATAATTCTGAAGGTGTATGTTGAGTAGATCATTTTTCTAGAACAAACTTATGGTCCAGCACGTCTGAGTTTTTTTTTACAGTGGGTCAAAGTTTTCATTTTTTGGTTGAAGGGAGCATTATACTATATGAAAAAAATGCTGTAAGTTAATGTCTGAGAGAATTGTTATGGTCAGAGTTGTGTTGTGGAATTGTATGAGGATTATTTTTGTGGAATATCTTAACCCTCTAACTGGTCTCTTTATGGGTCAATGTTGACCCTGTTTTTGAGAAAATCAAAAAATATCCTTTAAAAAAGGACATTTAAGGATTAAAATATTCTGCCGGAAAATTTCAGTGTGGGTCACCAAAGACATCATTGTTGTAAATAAAGCTCTTTACGATTAATTGGCAAAATTACACACCAACTTCTATAAAAAAATTATAATTTTGTTTTAATAGTGGTTTATTATAGTATGTACATATTTATTTTTTTGCTTCAAATTTTCGAGTAAAAGGGAATTGGGAAATAGCAGTAGTATGACAAAGGATTAAAGATTAAACTGAATATGCTTTCCTGTATTTAGCTTCACGTGAATGTCCCGATGGGTCAAGGTTTCTGTACAAGCCCCATACGTATTCAGCAAGCATTACACTTTGGGATTTCCCTTTGAGTCTTTCTTCCAATACCTTTATATCCTGATGAAACCTTTCACCGTGTTTATATGAAACCGCTCCAAGGTTTTCTTTAAAAAAATTAGGATGAGAGTGCAGAAAATGTAGCTTTAGTGACATCTTAACGCCAATATTGTTCAAACCGATTAGCATGCTTTCAATATTTTCTGCATAGTTTTGTGCTTTTGAGTTTCCAAGGAATTTTGATATAACCAGCTGCATAAAGTCAAATGCTGTCTTTTGCATATCCGACAGATGACCATAAAATTCTTCATCTTGTAATAATTTTCTTATATCGGGTCCAACGAGCATTCCTAGAAAAGGTAATTCACATTTATGAATGCGTTTGAAAGCATTTCCTTGTGTATTTAAGCTTTTAATAAAATTTTTCACCACGCCCAACTTAATATGCAGCGGTGGAAGTATGACCTTATCTTTTGGAACAAGGGATTCATGGATTACATTAAAGTCACCAATAATATTTTCTTCACGTTCTTCGAAATATTTAATATGATAATGGCTGCTGGTAGCACGTGAATCCCATTTACAAAGAAAGCACATATATTTTGTGTATCCTGTTTGCATTCCAGTCAATATTGCAATCATTTTGAGGTCTGCGCATACTTCCCATTTATATTTATAGTATTCAATTTTATTTAAGAGATTTGAAATATTTGCGTATGTTTCCTCTTTTTTTGTGGAATACGCAACTGGTATGGATGGATGCTGATTTCCATTGTGCAGTAAAACTGCTTTTAAGCTGTGTTTTGAACTATCTATAAATAGTCGCCAAGCGGAAGAGTCCAGTGGAAGCTTTAGATATTTTCGAACCTCTTCAATACTGCAACAGTATACAAGTTCTTCTGATTTTTTAAAATATCTTTCCAAATCGGCGTGTCTTTTTCTTGGAGATGTAACTTTTACATCGGCTTTTATCAAATTCCTGTTTTTCAATCTGGAACACAATATTTCAGTTTTCTCTTGTGTTGGTCCTAAACCTTCACAGCGCACTTTTGGTAAAATGACATTATTTGTCATTATCTGTTTTTACCTGTTTTGTATACTCGTATGTTGGTGTATAATTTTACTAATTAATCGTAAAGAGCTTTATTTACAACAATGGTGTCTTTGGTGACCCCCACTGAAATTTTCCGGCAAACATTTTCGTGGAATATTTTAATCCTTAAATGTCCTTTTTTAAAGGATATTTTTTGATTTTCTCAAAAAAAGGGTAAAAATTGACCCATAAAGAGACCAGTTAGAGGGTTAAGATCCTCCACAAAAATAATCCTCATACAATTCCACAACACAACTCTGACCATAACAATTCTCTCAGACATTAACTTACAGCATTTTTTTCATATAGTATAATGCTCCCTGCGACCAAAAAATTAAAACTTTGACCCACTGTAAAAAAAAACTCAGACGTGCTGGACCATAAGTTTGTTCTACAAAAATGATCTACTCAACATACACCTTCAGAATTATGGGGTCGCTATTCTGTTCCATTCAAAAAGTCTTATTTTGTTGGACTGTGTAATTAATTAAAAATGATAATAAAAAAAATAAAAACAATAATAATTTTCATAAAAATTCAAAAAAGTGAAAAATTATTGTTCTTGGCCTTGAGCTCGGTTCATGAATACTTGAAAATGTACAGGCCGTAAATGAACAAAAATTGTTGGTATAAAAAAGCAATTAATTATAAATCAAAAACCGTTGAGGATATCATAACAAATTTTGGCACATGGATTAACCTTATTACTAGGAATGTTCCAGAGAAAATGTTAAAACTCAGCTAAGGAACTTTTATATAAAAGGATCATGTAAGAAATATCTCTGCGAAAAATAACTTTGTCTCAATTCTATTTGAAGAAATTCGAAAAATCTACCTTTTTGAAAATAGACGTGGCCCCGCCCATTTTATAGTGGATTATTCCCAAACCTTTTAAACCATTAGTGGAACAGAAATGGATTATTAGCAACGAATTTATTGAAAATGTGGATTTGATAACGCGAACTGCTTATTTAAAGATAGGGAAAATAGGTAGAGGACCACGCCTACTTTTTCAAGATAGTTCTGGAAAGTTTGTATGTAAAATTTAAAGAGCTATTTTTCTATAACAGTGCAAGCTATATCAATAAGATTACACACGTAATGAGCTTTAAGAAAAACTCTGTATAAAATTACACTATTTTCGTAGCCTATTAGTCGTAAATTTATCATGATATTTCAATGAAAATTGATAAGCGGTTATCATTGGCATGTAACATATTCTGATCTAGTAGTTAGTACCTTGGAACTTATATTCCATTTTTATATATAATAACAGGCACTTCTATGTTTTCAATTCATATCATTTACCCACTAGCCTTCCTTGCAGGCCCTTAAAACAACTTATCATGCATTCCGATGTACATATGAACGATCTGGTATACTCGTATTCCATTCATTACCTAAGTATACATATATATGAATTCCGGCATACGATTAACATCTTAATATTGTTAGGTGAACCAAATTATAATATCAAGTATGGTGAATAAAAATAAACGGTCTTGACTTGTCACAAATTCTGTGCGGGGAAACCTAAGGCAAATCCATAGCAACCGTTTTTGATATATTTTTTTAAAATATTTGTAAATTAATATACATGCATAAATTCAGTGTCAGCCACTTATAACTAGTAACTTTTCAGTTAAGTCTATAATTTATCGGCAAGTAATGGAAATGTCTGTTAATCGTTTAATTTGGAAGTAAGTTATGAATACACTGCACTTTGTAATATTTGGGTTGTTTAAAAAGATGCTTTACTGCGAAAATATCACAAATATGTACCGGTGTCCAAAAAGTTCGAATACAAACTTTGTAACTTATTTAAAACACCAATCAAGTGAGCTTTGATTTTATTTTTTGTTCTAAATCGAGTATCGTTCCTATAACTCTCAAACCACTACGGACTCAAATCTGTAATAGTCGTATTATAGTTATTTTCCAAGTGCCAGCTAATTGTCAAGGCATTTTTACAAGGCGGGCGACCGTGCGCGATATTTAAAGACTTTAAAAGTGTGGGTTTCAAGTGCGATTTTGTTAAAAAAACTATAAAGCGGTACAATGAGACTTCGTCCGTTAAAAATAGACCAAGAAGCGGAAGACCGCGAACGCAATAGTGGTAACATAAAAGTTGTGAGGGAACAAATTCGGAGAAACCATTGCCGATCAGTTAGAAAAATTGCTGCGAAATTGAATATAAGCAAATCTTCAAAACATGTAATTTTGAATAAGAAAGAAACAAAAAATTCACGACATTCCTACATCAGGGAAAGAAAGAAGAGCCAAATGAGTATCTGATATTCTTGGATGGCGCGGCGGTGACGAATTCGTATTTTCTCATGAAAAGTTGTTCGTTCTACAACAAGCTTTCAACTCGCAAAATGATCGAGTATGGTCAGTGTCTCTAGAAAATGTGCCTGAAAATGAAATGTACAGATGTGCCCAGATTTCAAAGCGCTTCTTCCGTCACGGTGTGGGCCGGATTCTGTAAAAGAGGAAATCTTACCCTAGTTTTCATCGAAAAGGGGTTAAAGTTAAAGCCGGCTACTACAAACAACACGTCTTAAAGGCAGTAGGACTACCCAGCTGTCGCAGTTTATTCGGTGGTGATTATTATTGCTTTCAAAAAGATGGAGCGCCTTCACATACCGCAAACATCGTGCAACAATCGTGTCAGGAGAATTTGGTCTACTTTTTGCATAAGGACGAATGGCCACCTAGCAGTCCTGATCTCAATACACTGAATTTTTTTTGCATGGGGCTACATGACGTCGAAGCTTAGCGGTTATCTAAAAAAGAACTTATAAACTTTTCGTAAGGTTTTACTCAAAGTTTGGCACGAAATGCCGATGGATATGTATCGTGCCGCTTGTTGCTCTTTCGAAAAGCGATTACGATTGGTTCAGTTATCCAAAAGAGGTGTTATTAATAAAAACCTACTATAAATATTTATTGATGCTACATAAATTCTTTTAAATAAAAATAGATAAGGGTTTACAATAACATTTGCTTTAAAAGGACTTTAGTTTTGTATTCGAACTTTTTGGACCCCGTGTACATGTGTAGATATGGAAGATGGGATATGCCATTGTGTTCGAATTTTTTTTTGAAGAAAGAGGGTGAGAACGGAAAAAGAGGAAGACGAAGATGCGTGGTAGAGGTAGAGGTAGCGGAAGAAGTAAATGTAAAAGTCCACCATATGCTTCACCAAAGGAAAAGGGGGTTTTAGCCGATGTATATTGGAAAGATTTTCCGTCACCCCTTGTCAAATTTGGTTTTGTAACAAACCGGTTTCGGCGTTCCGCCATCCTCAGTGTTAAGTTTCGGTTTTTAGCCAGTAACTCCAGATCTTAAGAATATATTGGAAATTCTGAGGGACCTACCAGTTGAGCTTTACCCAGCAAACATTATATTTTCACCGTCACACAGTGTAATGATTCAATGTTAGGTAAGCGTTTCCTCCATTGATATTTTAAAATCGTTTGTATAGGAAAATATTTCCGAACACTTTTGTGTTAAAGAGATTTTAGTAACGGGAGTTTTGATGCCGTATTTGGAATAACTGCGAAAGTTAAGTTTAAGGAATAATGTGAGTGACTCAGTCAGGCAGGCTACGGTCAAGTGAAATACAATGCAATAAACTAAAATTATTTTTGTTGCTTACGGCCTTTTAATTATAACTTTTAAAAATTTTTAAACGAGCTCCAGGCCAAAAATTTACTAAAATAAAATAAGACAATATAAGTAAAACAAATAAAATTAAAATAAAATAAAATAAAATAAAATAAAGTAAAATAAAGTAAAATAAAATAAAATAAAATAAAATAAACTAAAGTAAAATAAAGTAAAATAAAATAAAATAAAATAAAATAAAATAAAATAAAATAAAATAAAATAAAATAAAATAAAATAAAATAAAATAAAGTAAAATAAAATAAAATAAAATAAAATGAAATGAAATGAAATGAAATAAAATAAAATAAAATTAAATATCTTGTCTATGGCGAGTTCGGTATTTACCAGACTATTAAAACACATCTTAAATGCTGGGATGACCTTCAACAACTGCATTCCTTACAGATTCAGTCTTTGTTTTACATAAATGCATATGCACATGGTACAACATAATTTTATACTGAATTTATTTAATATTCCGTACATATCTTCAACTTAGTCTAAGCGACATAATATTTTTTTAAGTATTTTAATTGCTGACTCATTTAATGCAGTCGCCAACGTTAAATGGCCTTTTAGCTAAGGTGTGATTTGTGCGCCTTTAGTACTTGCCGCAGACTGCTCTGGTGGCCTAAGCGTTGACCGAAACTATCAATAAAATGTATTTTTCTACGCTGAACATATGTGCATCTAATGGTGAATGCTATGCATTATGCATACATAACCGGTGGGCTTTCTGTTGTCAAACTCTGATCTTTTCAGGCCCGTATGATAGAAACTTTATAACCTCAAATATTACTCTAGGAATATCTTTTGTGGCAAAAACACATTTAGCTGACATGCAGCCACTTGCTGGTTAGTGATCATGCTTAGAAGAAATATTTCACAACTTTTTCAAAATAACATATCCAAAACTGGATTCGAACCCCTAATTTCTACCAAGTGAGTTCAGCGCCCTTCTTTCTTTTATGCATTGCCCAGCACATGCATTAAGCTCGAATAAATTATGATTTCACTAAGGTATTTGTTTAATCAAATACAATTTGTAGCGTGTAAGTCTGTCCCCCCAATTGGCGGCGCTTTTGATTTAAAACTTCGTTTTAACACATACTAACTCAAAATAAATATTTACATTTTTACATATTCTTGTAAGTTTAACGAGCTCAAGACCAGTTGATAATAATTCTTGGTTAATTATTATTATTTTTTGGTTAGAGGAAAAATTGAAGGCAACAAACATATACAGGCTATAGTGAAACTTACAAAAATATGTAAAAATGAACAGACCATAAAACCAACAAAAAAATTATTTGCATTTTTGTTACTAATAGTAATAAATACTTTACATAAAAAACAACATAATCTATGTGAAGTCATCATAATTATTAGAGATACAAGTGAACCAAATGTTTCAAATATAATTTGTCGAGACCGGAGTCGGCACCAAAAGTGGAGGTACAAAGGCACACACATTTTTTTGTGTAAAATTTGTACAGGTCATAACTCCAGAATTACTTAGATACAAGGCATGGCATTGTTGTAAATAGTATTTTGGTGAAAAGAAACAGATGGATATTTCATGTTCGCTTCCACGTGAACTTAGACTTTCTTAATTGTTTATTTATAGTATTAACTTACTTATTATGTAAGCCACCCCGACATTTTGCGTCGTATTTACTAACATTCCCTTTCACTCTTATGTAATACCAACAAATTCACATAGCAACACCTATTTATTAACAGTCACTGAAGGAAGTGAACGCCTTCATGTAATAAGAATTTTTCTCTTAACAAGAAGAAGTGACTCGTTGCGTCGTGTGATTTGCTACAAAACAACCCAGTAAGACTTCAATATTCTTCGACTTGAATTTGTTTCTCAAAACCCCTCGGTTATTTGATTAATCAAACACCCCAAAACACAATCTCGTACACAGTTCACCCAAAAATATTTCACTTACCATACATCTAATGTTAAGGTTAAACCTTTGATTTATTTTTAATAACTATTCTTGTATAATAAAAGCGAACATTTCATGGCTAACACCAGTTGTCGTTGGAATTCAGCCAATGAATGAGTGATCAGTGGGTTTAGGCAAAAAATACAAAGCAACTTAAATTACCAACTACTTGACATTAAGTGGGCAGGTTTTTAAACCCCAACTATTTAAACGAAAAATGTAAAACAATGGCACTCTTTCCATTCTAGCAAAAGCTGCATAGATTATTTCTGTAACTTTTTTTTATTCATTATTTGAAAATTCAAAATACAAATTTTGACTCAAACAATATTGCAGACACTTGGGTTCGTATCTCAGTGTACGAGAAGGGGTCATAACGTTGTAATTTTTCCTCTAATATCAATTAACAAACATACAAATTCGAGCTTTGCTCCAACAACAATCACCATAACTATAATTGTTAGAGGTACAGTGCGGGTGCATAACAAAAAACACGGAAGTGTTGATATGCAAAAAAGCCCTTCTGTATCTAAAACTGTTCTATGAACGCGCCTAAAAATATTCCACTTTCCTTGAGTTGACATATAAAATATATGTACCAAAGAATGTACAAGGTGGCGCAAAAGTAATCCTCCTATCAGAAAATGCTATAAATTTTGCGATTGGCCCCTAAAGTCAGTTCTGTTTTGACATTTGTGTAGTAAACACATGCGAAATACACGTTGATAAACAATGTTACGCTACACTGCTCCAGAACGCGGAATATTGCTGACTATTTATTTGACCAAAAATCTGTCGGGGCCAAACGGTTACTGTGAATGGTGAGCGCTACAGAGCAATGATCAACGAGTTCTCTTCGCCGCAACTTGATGAATTGGGATTGGAAAACATGTGGTTCCAACAAGACGGTGCAACAGCACACACTGCACGTGACACAACCGATATGCTGAACATCGGAAGCTTACTTTTGCGCCACCTTGTATAAAAGGAATAAGCAAATGGCACATTAGAGCAAAAATGCATCGTGACGCTACAGGGCATCATAGCTTAGTTGTTAGAGTACTCTAACAGCGGCTTTGGTGCAGACACTTGGGTCCGAGAAGGGGTCTGATGAGAAGTTGGGCACTTCGAAACATGTCATCCCATACCATCGCTGTGCATAACGTTGTAATTTTTCCTCTAATATCAATTAATAGTGCATAAATACTCGTGATAGATGTGCTAATTTAAATCAGGACCGTGCACAGGGGACTGTCTTCGGGGCGGGGTTTGAATTTTGGATGCTCAGATTGCTTTTATCGCACTTATGAAAAACTGAAAGCAAATTTACTTAATTTACACGATTCTGCGAGGTCCGAGAGGAAAATGACTATACGTCGCCTGTAGCAGAATCTTGAAAACCACGCAAGTACACGTCCAGTCTTAAGCGCTGCCAAGGAGAGAATGATACAAGTCGCAGCCTGTATGCCAGAGTGGGAGTGTAACTGCATTATTCCACTTTAGGCCCCTTCCACAATTAGGAAAATTCACGCACGCGCACTTTAAGACGAGTATACACCATATTAAAACCCGAAAACCAGTTTTCATCAAAAATTCAGTCGGTAAAAACCCTTTGCGCACGGGCCTGATTCAAATATAAATAGACCAACGACGGATCTGGATTTTTACAATTATAAAAATATATGCGATACCATAACTATCAGCAAATTTTTTGTAACATATGAAAACTAGAACTCGAAATGAGTTGGCTGCTAAAAGAAACCAGAAACACGTTGACAGCCTTATATTGGCATTCCAATGCCTTGAAAAACCAATTTTAGAAATCTAAAAATTTGGGATATAATTTTAATTTATCTCTCAACAATGTCCTAGACGCTGTGCTCAAAATATAAATGTGTAAAACTGAAAATGATGGAAGTATAAAGTTTTAATGTTTTCTAAAAAATATTTGATGTTCCTACTTGTTGAATAAAGTGATTTTAATGCATGACATCCATAGTTTTATTGTTAACTAGCAGACCCGGCAGACGTTTGAGTTGCCTACATTTAACAAATTGTACTCACTCGTTCACTCATTCCTATATCTTAATTTTTCTTTCTACTTCTGTCTTCCCCCTCTCCCATATCCGGTTAGTCTATTTCAACCTCTTCCTCTAACACCTCACCTAGTTCCTAAACTTTCTATTCCTATTCCCTTTCTTCTCTCTTTTCTTCTGCGGGTACTGATATGTACATAGTTTCGCTTACTTTTTCCAAGGTTTTTTTTTTATATATAGATCACACGTCTATATATAAAATATCATTAACTTGAACCAAATAAATTTCTGGCTATACCGAATTGCAGCTTTATATAACCTTGGGGCTGAACCCATATTGAGAGTCTACGAGACAACGTCAATAAACTGTGAACATTAATGAGACACAAAAAAACAAAACATATGCGGGCGTGGCGCCCCCACCTTTTCAAAAATTATGCAAATCTTGACTAAAGGATACCTATATTCAAATATCATAATTTAGACCAAATACGTTCAGAGCTACGACGAACTGAAATTTTATATGGCCTGGGGGCGTGGCACCTAAGCTGTAAACAGTGAACCCAAGAATATATTGTGAAAATTCCATGAATATCGGTTGAGAACTTTGGACACCTATAAAGGTGTCTGTGTGCTCATTCATAAATTTTTTTTATAAGATATAGAACATTCAATGATCTCATTAACTCAAATTAAAAACACAAATATTCATTAATGTTTCTGGAAAGAGATACATTAATAGTAAACATGTTTCTTTTTCGGTTGCCATTTTTGTGGCTTTTGTGGGAATACCCATTACCATTTACCAACAAAAAAGAGTAATTTTTCGGAATATAAAACCCGAGACATTCCGGTATGATAGATCCGACTGTTGTGGAAAAGCTCGGCATGCGGAGTGTGTCCCCACGATACTAACCATCTGTTGATCTGCTCAGCCGAGCCTACTCTTCTAACAGCAATTTCACTCTGATCCACCTCTGTTGAAGCCGCGAGGTTTCTTGGACTTCCGTTAGGAGAGCCTGATGACAATGTTGGATATGAGTGAATACTTTAGGCAGGTTAAATAGTCGCTAACACAACAACAATAATTTTTCGGAAGACAGCGCCATGATTTATGATAAAGATATAAATTATTACAATTCTACATGGCTGGTTTATTATGAAATATCTTTCAATTTCGATTTTTTTGTAAACAAAACACGATTTTCGCAACAAACAAATTCATAATTTGGCGCGGTAATAAAAATTACATCTATAATTTTACATCAAATTTACGAATCCCTAATAAAAAAATTGTCATATGACAGGCAGGTCAGCACACAGTTGGTGGCCAATTAATGCCATGCAAGATTCGTAACTCAAAAGTGGAGAAGTAAGCGAGACGAATTATTAATCACAGATTTGATAGCAATTAATCAAGCGTTTCATTTAATATTCGCAGATTGCCCTTAAATAGGTGTAGACATGATAAACATGCTTTTATTTTAATTAAAAGCAAAAAGGAGAGAAATACGTATTAGTCAAGCGTCAAAGCCTGATTAAAAGCGCAAACGATAATTCCAGATAATGCCGTATTTAGCATAAAATCTTTGCCGCGAACACATTTTGTCTACAGCTTATGTTTTTCATGTGTTCAAATAAATGACATTGACGTCAAAATACATTTCTATTACAAATATGTGTGATATTTTAACGAGGAGATTAATGTATAAACATTATTTTAAAATTTTGCCAAGTTAGTTTGCTTTTAATTTAAGCTTAGCAAGTTCGTTGCTTGAGTCTTTTGTTTTGAACCTTGCTTATAATTATTGTTCGTTGCCAGTCTTTAGTTTGAAATCTTCATCATAACCAAAATCTGGTTCGTTATTTAAGTTAAGTTTTTAGCGTAAGGAGCAAGTATGTGCCTTGCTTACATAACATTAAAAGTTACCCAGGTACTAGCCCTACTGTCGGTTAAACGGATTGATATGACATATTCTGCTTTTGACATCCAACTTTCTTTGTTTTACCAACTGGTGCCAATTTTGAAACCCAAGTGATTTCAAACAACTCTGTTACTCTTAATCTGCTTCCACTGGAGGATGCCGCTAAGAATATCTTCGTGGCTGAAATTTTCGTATCCGTGCTGTCAAAAGCAATTTTGAAATCGACATCGTGCACCGATACTCTTGTCATTGGTCTTTTCCAGGACAGATCACACTAAGTTCTAAAGTGGAGGTTATTTCCAGCCGCTTTATTATTTTCGAGCCGGGATGTTGCCTTTCTCACTTCATCATAGTCGGTCTTCTGCCATCATCACAAGAGCCTCAATTGATAAGAATAATAAAATGACATAACTTATTTTTGAATTTGTACTGAAAATCTTTTGAATGGCAAGAATCCACTGGGAAGGTGTCCAATCACTACCGAGGGGCGACCCCTTACTTTTCTCAAACAGTTTTGATGTTATCTGTCCCAATACTTGAACCTGGGACCTTCGGTGTGGTACCCCAGCAGCACTACCGCATTATAAATTAGAACCATCAATTTCATAATTTTTTATACATACCTAGTAGTGCTACGCACACAAGGTATATTCAGCCCGATTCTAAATATCCGCTCGGATTTATTTCCTCGTGGAAGTTTTTGTTCGCCAGAAAAATTTCCGCCAATTCGCTTTCGTTAGAGAACAGATAAATTGGCGAAGAGGGATTTCGAATTTTCGAATTCAGCTGTGTTGCTATTTTATGTCCTGTTTTGGCACTACTTTTTGTGGTCAGTGAATGAAAAGTAACAGTTTTTGATAAAAAGTTGTCAAATGGTAGCAGAAGAAGAAACCGAAGATTCTGTAGCACAGGAACCTCAAATAGATCTATGAGAGATGAGAAGAACATGAGTTGCCGGAATCATTGTAAGCGGAAACAAATTTATTTTTAGTTCATTTTATTTTTTCAGTTGTGTTGCAGATTAATTAAAACTATAGGATAAATAAGCTCGCATAAAAATACTTGTTGAACATTTTACCAACGCGCACAGAACAGGCCAAAAAGCAGGTGTAGATTCGCCGATTGAGCTCCTATTGATAAAATTTGTGTTATAAATAAAATTTGTGTTCCATTCCACAATACATTTTGCCGGTGGTCTTGCCGAATTTAACTCCTCCGCATTTTGCCAAAATCTATTCAGCGCTTTCTTTCTTCCTTAATAAAAGGCGTAAGAATTTCCGGCTGTCCTTGCATAAGCCGTATTTATACTTTTCGTCCTAAAAACACAGAAGCAATACGATATTAATGTATAAAAGTATTTTTTTTTTTATTAAAAGTTAAATTTACTTACATTTTGTTCAGCGCTCACTTAAAATTGCCTGGTGAAAGATCTCGCAAAAAACTGTTGTGTATTCTCAATTTTCTTTTCATTTATGATACCCACTTTACTCGCCAAACCACTTTCCCCTTTTTCGAACATCGTTTAGAATAGGCGAAGAGCGAGAAGCGAACAAATACTTGCGGATTTTGTGTTTAGAATAAGGGAATAGGGAGAAGAATCGGGCTGATTAACTTTAGTCGCGTAACGGCAGTACGTAACGGCATAAACGGATCGAGATATATATTGACTTATATATATCAAAATGTTCAGGACGAAAAGAGAAATTGATTAAGCCATCTCCGTCCGTCTGTGAACACGATAACTTGAGTAAATTTTGAGATATCTTAATGAAATTTTGTATGCGGGTTTGGCACCCATCTCCGAGCGCTATTTAAAATGGGCGAAATCGGAAGATAGCCACGCCCCCATTTTATATATAGAATATTTTCGAAAACACAAGTGATTACTCAGTACAAATTACACCTATAAGGATAAAATTTGGTGTATACATTGAGATTGAGGCATAAAATTCTTTTGATTAAGTCAAATTTGGAAATAATATTAATCATAAATCAAAAACCGTTCAAGGTATCGAAACGAAATTCGGCACGCAGGTTTCCAGGTATGCAAGGAATGCTGCAGGAAAAAAATGGGCGGGATCGGTTAAGGTCTCCGCCCACTTTTATATGAAAGATTTTGAAGAAAAGATATATTAAATAGGCAATAACTTTGCGTAAAATAGCTTTACATTATTTATATTTCAGTTTTAAAGTTTCCGTAAACAAAGAAATCCAAAAACTTAAAATTTTCGAAAATGGGCGTGGCCCCCCCCCCCCTTTATAGTGGACTATTCCACAAAACTTTTTATGCCATAACTCCGCAAAAATTGATTTGTCGAAACGAAATTTGGTAATAATGTTCTATATACAGGGTGTTTTTTTTACGGGTTTGTTTTTCGAATAGAGATAAAACTGGCATTTTGTGGTAAAATCTGGCAACTCTAATGTCATTTATGTTCAGTTTGGTTTGCCATTTCATCATGAACAGGTTGACAAAAGAACAACGCTTGCAAATCGTGCAAATTTATTTCGAAAATAATGGTTCAGTTCGCGAAGTTTACCGTGAGCTCCGTCCATTTTATGGTCGACATAATCGTCCATCAGAGCAATTAATTCGGTTAACCATGGTTCGTTTTTGCACTACGTTTACTCTATGTGATAATACGCATCCGCAGAGACGTCGAACAGTGCGCACCGAAGAAACAATTGCCGCTGTAGAGCAAAGTGTTGAAGAGGACCCGAATGAATCGATTCGCCACCGTGCACAGCAATTGGAGCTTTGTCCATCAACTTTATGGAAGATTTTGCGCAAAGATCTTGGCTTGCGACCTTACAAGATCCAGCTTGTGCAAGAATTAAAGCCGCGAGACCATGCAATGCGTCGTGATTTTGGTGTATGGGCCGAAAATGAGATTGATTTCGATGCTGATTTTCATCGCAAAATTTTGTTCAGTGATGAGGCTCATTTTTGGTTGAATGGCTACGTCAACAAGCAAAATTGCCGCATTTGGAGTGAAGAGAATCCACATGAGACCCTTGAAACGCCATTACATCCACAAAAACTGACTGTTTGGTGTGCTCTATGGGCTGGTGGAGTCATTGGGCCATACTTCTTCCGCAATAATGCTGGAGAGGCAGCTACCGTTAATGGAGACCGGTATAGAGCCATGATAACCGACTATTTTGTTCCCGAATTGGATGGCATGAATGTGGATGAGTTGTGGTTCCAACAAGACGGCGCTACATGCCACACAGCGCACGTCAGTATCGATTTATTGAGGGAAACATTCGATGAGCGCATAATTTCGCGGAATGGACCTGTCAATTGGCCACCAAGGTCGTGTGATTTGACACCATTGGATTATTTTCTTTGGGGATATGTGAAGTCGCTCGTCTACACCAACAAACCAGAAACGTTAGGGGAATTGGAAGCCAACATTCGTGGCGTTATTGCCGACATACGGCCCCATATGCTCGAAAAAGTGGTTGAAAATTGAACCTGTAGAATTGGCTTTATTCGAGCCAGCCGCGGCGGCCACATGCCCAAAACCATATTTAAACATTAATGGCATAAAATTATCCTTCCAATAAAGCCAAATTGATGGACCTTAAAACGATTTTCTTGTGTTTTATTTCAATTCAAAGTTCTATACCCCTAAAAAAAACACCCTATATAAAGGTAACTGTTTGCTGTAAAACTGTGGGCGTGGACAGTTTTTTAACATAGTTCTGAAAAATTTTTTTGTAAAATTTAAAATGCGATATTTCTACAACTAAGCAAGTTATATGAATCAGATCTTGCACACATAATAATTTCTGCTATTTTCAAAGGCAATCGCTTATAATTCAATCTTGATATTTCAATGAAAATTGGTCAGCTGCTTCTCAGTAGTATGTATTATACTCCTGCCAAAAATTAGCGAAATCGGAAAACACACAAGCAAAATATTCCGGGACGTTGTTAATAGACCACTGCAATAGCGATTTTTGATTTTCATATCTCTCATAAACATTAAATGTATGTAAGTATGAGAAGAAGAAGAGAAAAGTTCACTAAAATTATCAGCACGATCGATTTAGCCATGTCTGTCTCTCCGTCTGTCTGTCCGTCTGTCTATTTGAACGCAAACTAGTCTCTCAGTTTAACAAAAGAATGCTGAAATTCGTTGTTACTGTAATATACTAGCAAGCCCGGTAGACGTTGTTTTGACATTGTGATACATAGAACACATCTATATATAAAATGTAATTTTGAACCAAATAAACTCCTAACTATACCGAACGGCAGCTTTATATAAAATGGGGGCTTTTCCAAAAGCTATATACAGACTGTGTCGTGCCCAGCGAACTCCTGAACCTATCGTGAAAGCTCAAGAGCAAAACAAACACACAAAATATGTGGGCGTGGCACCGCCCACTTTTGAAAAATTATGTAGATATTGACTAAGTGACACATATATCCAAATTTCACTAATTTAGACGGAAAAAGTTTGGGGTTATTACGAATTGAATCTTTATATAACCTGGGGGCGTGGCTCCGCCTACTTTTCCAAAACTGGATACTGTCTATGCTGTACCCAGTAAACACAAGTATAACTTGTGAAAATTTCATAAAAATCGGTTAATTCTTTCGCGCCTATAAAAGACACACATTTTTATACCTAGTTTATATCTATTTTTGTTACGCACACAAGGTATACGAGGTGTGTTCAAAACGTAACGCGAATTTTGAATTTTCGGTGGTTACGTATATTCGAATTTCGAATTTTTTGTGGCGTTATGTTGGTACTCATGTCTCTCACTTATGCCGACAAGCTCGGCCACTTTGAATGCTCAGTTAATTGTTGACAGCTGCTTTGCTTGCACGTGTTTTGGATCGTCTTCGATTTTTACCTATTCAAAAAAATGGATCAAAGAACCTGTATCAAATTTTGTGTGACAAACGAAATTAAGTGCACGGATGCATTCCGAATGTTGACTGTGGCATACGGAGAAGCTACCTTGGACCGAAGCAACGTTTATCGGTGGTACAAAATGTTCTCAGAAGGCCGAGAAGATGTGCAAAGAAGAAAAAAAATTGGCTTTTGCACCACGATAACGCCCCTGCTCACGCATCGTTGCTTGTGCGCGACTTTTTGGCCAAAAACAACACACTAGTGATGCCGCCGCCCCCGTATTCTCCAGATCTGTGACTTTTTCTTGTTCCCTAAACTGAAGAGGCCCATGAAAGGACGACGTTACGCTTCTCTTGACGAGATAAAGACGGCATCGAAGGAGGAGCTGAACAAGATACAAAAAAATGATTTTTTGAAGTGCTTCGAAGATTGGAAAAACCGTTGGCACAAGTGTATAATATCTCATGGGGATTACTTTGAAGGGGACAAAATAGATATTCATGAATAAATAAATAATTTTTGAAAAAACACAAAATTCGCGATACTTTTTGAACACACCTCGTATTACTTCATTCGGCATAAACGAATCCAGATATACGAGTATATTTATTAATGTATATCAAAGCGTTCAGGATGAAAAGTAAAATATCCGGGCAAGTAGTTAATACCACACTGCAAAGGCGAAGTTGTATATCTTTTTTGATTTTCATACCTGTCATGAACATGAAATGTTTGTACGTATGAGGAGAAAAAGAGATAGTCCCATCAAAAAGTATACTGAAATGATCAGGAGGATGAGCTGAGTCGATGTAGGCGTGTCCGTCTCTCGATACGTCTATCTGTCTGTCCGTCTGTCTGTTTGAACGCAAATACGAACTGAAAGTATTAAAATAGACCTGCGTAAATTGGGATGACATAATAGATCACTACAAGGTATAGACTTCGTTACTTGTTTTTAACTAATTTTATGGACTTTACTTAGTCATTTTTCCGTCTTTTTAAAGCTCAAGTTTTCCAAACAGTTTCCACGAATTTGTCCACATTTTAAAATTGTTAAGGAATAACATTCCCCCATAGGGATTTTAAACCACGACCACCATGTGATCCTGTTTCCCGTAACACCAGATAGGATCCCTGTTATTTTACGTAGCTAACCTGCTGGTGGTGGTGTTTCTTTCATAGCATGTTACGAATAATTTCCAATTAGTCGATACAGAGTGGACTTTATCCATGTGATATTAAGAAGGCTGCTTCCCTGATAATTGACGCAGTCTTGCAAGACCGCCTTTCCTGAAAAATTTAGTTCCAATGGCCGAACTCCATATTATGCTTATTATTTGATGAATGAGTTTACCAACTCTTTGCCGCCTTACTTAAATAGCTCAGCAAAAACCCGCAGCGGCAGTGGATTTACTGTTTTTAAGAGTGATATTGCTATTCGTACTTCTGTGTAGTCAATTCAATTCAAGGACAGAAAGATGTTTCCTGCATAAGCTAAATAATTTCTGCACATCTTAAAACTTTCCAGAAACTTTCACATAAACTTAATATATTTGAAGAAACAAAAGTATTTAAAACTAGGTAACTCCACTAATTGCTACTAATACTCGTAGATAATGCAATAATTCAGAAATAAAAACGCGCTGGCTGTAAAATTGATGAATCACCAGCGCTTTGGGATTTGCGGTACTCATAGCCCTCGTTCGATGATACTGGGTCAAGGGAACCAACAACTGATTTAACGGGGACAACACCCTCATCAGAAAACTCTGAAGTACCGCCAAGACTGTCATATTGCTCTGAAAAAAAAAAATATAATAATAATATATATATATAGCAAAGTCCACACTCGATTTGTAGATTCTTTTTAAACGATAAATGGCTACAAAACAGCAAGGAAAGTTGATTTCCCGTTTTTGAGACTTAATTCACCTTGAATCTCCTTTTGTGCTGCCGTTGCCTCTTCAGGTGTTTTGTATTTAATAAAGAAGATTTCCGGTTTGTTCGGTTTGGTTGGCTCTGGTGTAGAAATCTCGTCAATATTCAAATCATTACCCTTCTTACTCAAAACATAAATTACGGTTTTCTCTTCATGTGGCGCATACTCAGCCGTGAATTTGACGTTTGAATTATCATGTGTAGGAGCTTTTATAAAAACTACACGATAATTCTTTTGCGGACGTCCAATAATTATATGTTTTTTACGCTGTGTTGTCTGTACAGGCTCCTCCTCAGCGGCTGAGACCATAAAGAATTGTTTGGTGATAATCGGTTTATCGGCATTGGTGTCAACAGGTGTTAAGTACTTGTTACCGCTGTACTTTTGCTGCGCCGCTTTCTCTTGCTGTTGCTCCTGGTGTTGCCGCCATGTTTGAGACAAGAAAACAGTATTACTTTTGGGTGTAGGATCGAAGAAATTCTCACTGTTATTGTCCTGCGAATTGGGACTTGAACTAGTGCTGTTGCTGTTGTTATTATTCGAGTGGCTGACGCTGTTCAGTGCGTAGTGATAACCGAAATGGGATGCAGCGTTGGCGGACATTGCTAGAAGTACGCTCAAATATACAAGCAACAGGTGCATTTTGCTACGTTTATGGCTAAAAAATACGTTAATTTAAATTGTGTATGTCTTTTATTTTGGTGCAGTGCCCGACTATCCTCACAACTACCGAAAGTGACAAAGTAATATTTGAAACTGTTAGAAACTTTGGGGTGATAGCAACATTTTATATGTGGCAAATTTTAAAATAGCACATCTTGTGAAAAACTCAAATGCTGTTCGTAGAAGTTACCCTTCAAATGTATGTAAATGCAAAGAAACTTTTTCACCAGCCGTCGATGAGCTCTTGGCCATGCGAAGTGTTGATTCGCTTGAGAAAATCCTAAAACTTTATTTGTTTACTTATTTAAATTTTCACTGATATAACGACATCCGCTCATGCCACACAGATGGAGATTTTGTAAAAACTGTTCCCAAAATAAAAAAACCATGCAGCTTTGTATTGAATGTTTAGCACAAAGGCACAAATTAAATATGTTGTGGATTGTGAAAAAGTCATAAAATGGAAAAAATTTAAAAAGTGAGGATTAAAAAACGTTTTTAAAAAAGTTAGTTTGATTTAATACACGGCTAAAAATTTCAGCCTAAATTTGAAACCATTCGCCGGCTTAAGCAATTTTTCAAACTTTTTTGTTATTAATTCCAAACACCAATTTATAATTTATTGCGGTTTAGAATTAAAACTGAATTGAAAAAAACGTCTAAAGTTTTGTAAATTTCTTTTCATTTATTTCTGAAAGCTTTTTCAAGTCATTGAATTTTTCTTCAAACACTTTTGCTGCATAGCTGAGTGGGTAGCGAAGACAAATCTGATGCGGTGGGCGTATTACCCGTGTAGCAAATGAAATTGGAGGATGACTTGGAATGCCTTGGTGTTTCCAGTTCGAGAAAGTTATCGGTAAATAGGGATGACTTATAGTAGGGTCAAACATTGTCGTATAGTATCAATACCACGATCTATACCACATATGTATCACCTTCATACCACGAGTAGTTGTAGATTATTTGTGTCACTGGTTGTAGTATACTCTAAACTACAGTATCGATACATGTGTATCATGGGTATTACCTGCTTTGATAAACAATGGAAAAAATCATTTAGGCGATTAAGCGCTAATAAATGTATGAATTTAAAAAGAAAACTCAAACATTGTTTAACTTTGAAAATCTTATTTCTAAAATATTTTTAAATTCTGAATTCGTAGGTACTCAGACACTTAAAACTGGCACGTTTCAATCATTTATACATGAACATGTATTATAAACTTTGTGAACATCTTTAAAAAGTTCAGTTCTGAGTTTGCTATAGTTATAATAAGCTGACGTAAAAAGCAGTAACCAAATTATATTTCAACGTATCGATTTTTTTTTCATAAATATGGTGTTCAAGTTCAAAGCAAGAGAACACATTTAAAATTAAAAAAAAAAAAAACTTTATTGTTTTCATCTAATAGGTGTAAATAACTACTTGACTTTTCGATTTACTAAGTATTTTAAATTTCTACGTTGCCCCGTATTTTGATTTCGATGCACATTTCTTTAAAACAACCCACTATGCGCCGTACCATGCAAAGCAGTTAAAGTGAACATTCATTCAACAAACAAAAATATGCAAGCAATTGATATATTACCAACAAATTTAATTAGTTCAATGTCAACAAAATTCATAACTCGTACACATTTCTCAGTTACAAAATATAATTCGTTGCCTTAATCTTGTAATTCTTCAGGCCACTAATGCTAAGTGAAATAATTTAGATAAGATAATTATGTTATTAGCCTAAATGTTAAAGATGTTTAAGCATTAAGATGTATTTTTACGCTTGCTTCTTTTATTGCTTGAATTATTCACGGAGCAAAATAAACAAAAACGTAAATTACATGAAGCCTATCTCGAATTTAGAGCACATTGTGTACTCCAGATTTATTAAGTCATATTGCAAATTATTTAGGCAAAAATCCCCTCTAATCCTAATCTTAATGGCAATTTTTCAATATACGGTTAAAAATTTGAGCTAAGATTTTAAACCATTTGTCAGTTTAACCATTTTTTAAACTTTTTTTGTGATAAATTTCAATTTATTGTGGTTTAGATTTAAAACTGAAATAAAAAAACGTCTGAAACTTTTAAATTTCTTTTCATTTATTTCTGAAAGGGTTTTCAAGTCATTGAATTTTTCTCATCACAGTTTTGTGTGCGCCGTAGCTCAGTGGGTAGAGCAGACGACTCTGATGCGGGGAGAGTCGGTTCGCATCCTGACAACTGATACAACTGTTTTTTATGCTTTTTAATTGTTAAAACATTTCTGGTTTAAAATTAAAACTCTTTAAGCTCATTTTCTCGAAAACTGGCACAATTAAATTTCTAAACCAAATTCGGTTTGGACAAATATGTAGCCCACAAAAGTTGAAAAGTTAGGGTTAAATATTTAGCTGTATGCTCCACTCATATACTTTTTTTTGACAAAGGATAGCACTGCCTTTAGAGGTAATTATGCCCTATTTTTTCTGCTAAATAGCATTGCCATATGAACCTTGTTCCAAATTTTAAGCCATCGGTCGTTGCATCGTTTATGAACAAACTATCATGTCTTCAGCTTCATGGGAGTTCCTTCAAAATCGGGAAAAATACAGATAACTTAAACACGTCAGTGAAATATGGAAATACTCAGAAAAAGTACCAGTATAGTAAAGTATAGTCTAAGAAAAACTAAATTTGTACCAGTAAAAATTCAAAGTTAAGCAGGCTACTGAAATATCTAGAGTTAGAGAACCCAGAGCAGAGGCCTTTGATTAAAGGCCTTTGTTTAAAATAACAAGAAAACAATTTTTCTTGAAAGGAACATTACCGTACCGTATTAATGCTCGAAGATATAATAATATTTCTGAAGAAACTTAAACAACGACGCCCACTTTTCATAAAATCACAAATAGAATTATTTTAATGTAGTATAGCCTACATATCGATGGGTGAGTGCGAACTTATGACAAATTTGAAATTTTTGATAATCTCGTATTTTTGCTTTTCAGTGGATATATCTTGTGAGCGTTAATACGCAAATCGATTATTCGATCAACCGAATTACAGTAGTTGTTCAAGAAAATAATCGATTATCATTAATCTACTAATGGAATAGTTGTTTGCGTGCCACTAGTTGACATAGCCGACCATTATTTTACTTTTAACTATTTTTTCCTGGGTTAATATAATTGAAGGGGGCGATGGATGTTCTATTCGCAAGGAACTGAGTTCCACCATCTTCATAAACTTGCAGCTATGGAAAATAAGGTATTTTTTTATTTTAAAAATTGTATTTATGATAATATCAGTTTTTAAAAAGTAACAGCTGGTCGAATTCGAATATTTGCTATTCGATCTTCAAAGAGCCCAATAGTTGATATTCAACTAATCGATAAGCTGGGTAATCGATTGCCAGCAAGATCCCTAATATGGCGGATGTGAAGAATTACCGATTTCCCTAATTAAAATGCAGCAGAATAGCATTTTTTCCTTTTTTGTTTTACTTTTTTTTTGTTTTATTTTTATTAACATATTGACTTACAAATATATTTTACAAAAGATACAAGAATAATAATTTTTTACTTTTTGAATTTTTATGAAAATTATTATTGTTTTTATTTTTTTAATAATCATTTTAATTAATTGTTAAAAGTTTTTTAATTGAATAGAGTGGGAAAAATGTTTAGACATAACCGCCATAGCTTTTCTTATAGATCCATTTCGGAAGCTGCTAAGCTTCTTCATCAGAGAAATTTTGGCACGCATTGCTAACCATTAAGCTAACAATACGCTGGTTTTGATGTCATCTAAACTTCTAGTTCTATTATTGTTTACCATATGCATGAACCACTTCCGCCATTTGACAGTTCTCGGTTTTGTTATTGCTTTTTTATACCAACAATTTTTGTTGATTTACGGCCTGTACATTTTCAAGTATTCAGAAGAAAAATTATTATTCTTGGCCTTGAGCTCGTTTCATGAACACTGGAAAAGATATAATTAAAATTCAAATTCCTTTAAATTCAGGTAAATAAAATTAGTTTCTTCAAGAATTTACGAATGTATGCTCTTTGCTGAACACCATTTTGAGATTAATTGCCGGTTTAAGCTTTAAATTATGTATGCTCTTTGGTTATGTGTTGATATCTGAACACCATTTTGAGATTAATTGCCGGTTTAAGCTTTAAATTATTTCCAGAACTCTGCTTCAACGCCGTAGCAGCAGTTAGTTGAGTCTTTCATGCTTAGTCTTGCTTCCTTGTTAGGGCCATTTTCACAGTGGCGAGTTAACTCACGTTCCACAGTTAACTCTAGATTTTCAGTTTTCAAGTTGAGTTAAGTATAGTTTAACCGCTCAACATTGGTGAGTTAACCTCGGGTTAGAATTCATAAGGTTGCCTATTGTGTACTGGGCAGTAAATATTTATCAAAATAGCTAAAACAAAATTGTGAATCGATAGTTAACTGTGGAATGTAAGTTAACTCAGCACTGTGAAAATGGCCTTTAGTGTGTGAAACTCTGATTCTACAAATTCACGAATTTTTACTAACACCAACGCATATTGGACAAACGACAAGTGTCTAAAAGTATGCAGTCCCTTAGACCTCACACGTACGCGGGGAAAACATTTTCAACATGTTTTTGTAAGTTTTACGAGCTCAAGACCAGTTGATAATAATTCTTAGTCAATTATTATTATTTTTGATTAGCGCTCTAATTCTAGTGTGGTAACAACATTCGTTTTGCCGGCAAATAAATAATTTGGAAAATAGGTGGTAACGTCGCGTAACCGCGGAAAATTGCACGTGTTTTGTAAATATTTTTGTAGACAGAAAATACCGCAAATTTTGTACACATACTAGTTCACAGGAATTAATAAACAGTATAACCACTTTTTTCCACGAAGTTTCGTTTGCGTTTGCAATTTAATTCTCTATTACGAATTGTTTGTTTTTGACAGCGTTGCCATGTATGCTAGAATCGCGTTTACATGAACTGCATTGCCAACGGTTACGATTTTCGGTTAGATATTCTTCTAGGTACAAAATTACCGGTTGCGCACAGAGCTGACCCCTTAGTCTCTGTGTTAGTCAGTTAGTAAGTACCCTGCAAAAAATCGTGTGACTAATCTCTAAAAAGAGCGGTCCGCGATTAATCTCTTCAGTCTGCAGTCGGCTATAATTGAAAATACATAAGTAACTTTTTATTTGTGTAGCATACTCACAGGTGCGAAAGTCAATTTTAGTTTTTGTAGCATACTAATAGAAGTTACAAGTACCCGTTTGGATAGAAAGTGGATTAGCCCTTTCGTACCCGTTCGGGTATAAATGGGTAAAATTGGTCTCTCCATAGAACATGCTCAAACAAATGTGAACAGTTCAACCCATACAAAGTGATCGGAACTGGCATTATTCGCATCCTCCTTTGCGACTCATCCCGGATCCATCCTAGACTAATCGCATTTTTTGCAGGGTACACATTTGCACTGATTGTGTTGGCTCATGACTAAGTGCACACATATTATTAGTACTTAAAGCAGATCACTGTTCTGTACTTTTGTCATTTAAATATGGGAAGGTATTAAAGTAACTTGCTTGAGCATGAATTCAAAATAGCACTTATTTATTGATCGATAAAATTTCAGCTTGCGCAGAATAAAATTGTGAAATTAACGGGAAAAAGTCTTCGAAATATCGAAATCATTTATATTTTGACCAAACAACGAATTCATAATAACATCGATTAATATCTATATTTGAAGCCTTGAATGTCGATGTTGCCGATACTTAGATATTTAATCTCCAAATAAATGATATCCTTCATAAAATTCAAATTTGCATATGTCAACAATGACGTGTATGCCAAGGCTCGGTTGCACGGGTTCTTTATTAAAAAAGTATAGTTTAAATCCCTAAAATACTTAATATATAAAAAGACAAAGCACATTGAAAAGACAAAATGACGATTTTAAGGTAACATTTTGGGGCAACAGCTCTAAGAAATGGCAAATGTTTAGTTTTGTCTTAAATTATATAGATAAATTCGCAAAAAAATTTGCAATTCAAATCGTAACACATTTTTAATGGTGGCGCTAAAGCTATAAAAGAATTGGAATAAAACAAAATATAGTTGTATGAGACGAAATAATTCCAGAGAGTAAATTAAAAACACTGAACAGATTCGAACATATCTAATATGTCATTTAAATTAGATGATGTTTATCATTGGCCTTTGTCTTTAAATTAAGATTATTGATTTCAGTTAGTCACACTACTGTATTAATTATATAAATAAATTTTATTTTACTTCTCATCTAAAGATGACTAGAGTTCGCTCAGTATTTGAGCAACCACAAATGCAGCCAGCATAAATTTAATTTTAAATTCATACTAGACCATAATACCAAAAAATGTTATTCATAGCTATTTTTTATTTATTAGATTTTATTTGTTTTCTTTTATTTCGCACAAATCTAATAAACAACGAACAAAATTAACTCCTGTGTTAAATATTCTCAACTATAATAAATTAAAAAAGCCGAATCACCTTTTTTGTTACTGTAAGCACTTTATTTGACTTTTCAAAAAAAAACAACTCTTCGTGCACTTACACGATATATTTCCTGATTAGCCAACAATACAATTACATAAACTCAACCCAAAATCACAGAAAAATATGTATATTCTCCACCGTGCGATAAGTCTTTAGTTCTGACGTTGAGTTTCAGCATTCCTTACTAATTGAGATTTGAAAACACTTGTGTTCTTTGTTGTAAATTAGAATTCTATGAGAATGTGCTATAGTTGTGAAACCCAGTTTATTTCTAGTACAAAGCAAAACATAAAAAAGAAGTAACGAAGCCTAAGTTCGGATGGAACCGAACATTAAATACCCAGCTATGTAAAAGTGGCTTCCACAATACTCTTTATGAAATTTTCACAGTATGTTCTCGGGTTCACTGGCTAAAGCACAAGCTATATGTAAGAAAGGTAGTCGGTGCCACGCCCGGTTATTATAAATGGAATGATTCTGAAATAATCAATGTTTTACACATTTTGTGTATATATTTGACTTTTGTCTGCGCTATGGACTTTTCTTGGAGCTTCTGTTTCTAAATAGTTTTCCTCAGAGTTGTTTACTTTTGAAAAAAAAAAAACAAATTTACCCGCTTCATCATTGGTGTACCTCAACCATCAAATATTAGGACAACGAAGTTTTATTTCCTGCATATTAATAATTCAAAAAATGTTCGTGCATTTTGGGTGTGATCTTTGAAGATTTGAGGAACTACATATATATTGCTTCGCTTTGCTTTCATAATTTGGCAGCCTCCTGAGCACCATATGCTGAAACATTTTTAAATTAATTGAATCACATTCTATATCTGAGGGACCAGTTTCAAATAATTTTTCGGTCATACATTTTGATAGTAGGGGGATATTGACAAATATAGGCAATTCACAAAGGTCTCATATTCTTAGTATGATTCCAAAACCCTCATATTTTCTTGGTTGTTGTTTCTCAGAGGGTTCGAAAATGCTTAGAAATTTTTAAAGCACATGATTTTGCTTTTGCTTAATAAAAAAACGAGCAGCAGCACGAAAAATGCTAGTGAGCAAACGATCGATTGCTGTTAAACAAATGTTGTATGCTTAGCAGCCTATGAGCTTGCTATTGCTTGCTTTTTGGAAATTTCAAAAGCTTAAGCAAAAGCAAACAAAGAGGTTTCGATATTTGTTGGTTGCTATTGGTGACAAGTTCGAAAAGCGAAGTGCTTAGTAGCAGTAAAGCAATAATTTAACCGGTTCGGGCACCCTAACCAAACAAAAACAATTCCAAAGGAATTTTTTCAAATTGCCTGTGAAATTTAATTTGTTTTACTTGAAACTATCTTTATTATTGTACACGATTGCTTCTGCTTTTTTAATTTTCAATAAGCAAGCACCAATAATAGATCGTTTGCTTCTCACCATCTTTAACGCTGCTGCTGTGGCTGCTCATTGTTTTCGAGCAAAAGCTTCCGCTTTGACTACTCATTTGTTTCAAGTAATAGCAAAAGCAAACATGTTACTGCTTCAGCAAGACAAATTTAAAAGCACAGCATTACCACATTTTCGTTGCTTTTGCTATCATCGCTTAATATAATTGAGCAGCCTATGTATATCAAGTGTGCTATTTTAATTTTCAAATTTCTTAAATTTTTTTATCATGATCCAAATAACAAGATATCGCAATAAAAATGTTAATATCTGGCTGTGACGTCACGCTTTTGAAAACATAAACAAAAAATGAAATAAGTAAGGGAATAAAAATGAAAACAAAAAAACAAATATTTGGATTGATTGCGAGTTTATTTGTATATTGACATACACATGTTTGTTTATAAATAAATTATGTAACCATTTTATTTAATTAAATTTTTTATAATTTTATTTAAAATATAGACAATAACAGAAATCACATAAAAAGAAATTTCAAAGTTTACACAAAGTTCAGGAAACTTAATTGAACTTTAAGAAATGGCCATCAAAATTTTAAAATCTTTTGGCAGATTTTCTAGAAAATTTTTGAATACACAGTTTTGTACACCAATAAAGTTCTGTTAAAAAATATTAAAATTTTGGTGTAAATTCCTAAAAGTTTAATTAACTTTCCTGTGTAAACTTTGAAATTTGTTTTTATGTGGTTTCTGTTATGGAATTCGCTATATTTTAAATCACAGCTTCTTCTAATTTCGTCGAACGATAACCAATTTAATTTCACCACTATTTTATTGAACACAACTGTATATTCCGGAAAATGTTTTACTTGCTAATACAAGTGAATATCTTTACATAATTCCTTTTCCTTTACACTCTATTTAGTGCTTTTTCAAACAAAGTTTAAAGTCCAAACCGAAGATTGAGATATGCCACCGAATCATAAACTGAAGGTGTACCCACGTTCAACAACTATACAGTAGATTCGATTGTCCCTTACCGGATAAAAGTCTAGTCGAACTTTTGAGTTTCACGATAGCATTTGATGGGCCATAACTTTAGTCTTAGAGCTCCTTGAATGCCTGGCATAAAATAGAGGTGTGGTTATCGTTCGAGTTCAATTTTATCCATATCCATCTCGATTCGTTTACATCAATATGCTGTGTGACCATATCCGGTTATATTAAACGCCAACCATTCTGAATTTCGAATTGATTGCATATTTAAATATTATACGATCGATTATATTTTTAATACTTAAAACCGAAGAAATAATAAAAATACACAATAACTATAGTCTTAGGCTTAGTGTCAAAGAGTCCTTAATTAATAAAAAAATATAATGACGAGTTTTGCTTTTACGCTGATAGCGGTTGAATGGCTCTGTAGTTGTAACCACCGTCGGCTGCTATTCCATCCAAAGATCCAATGACCGAAGAAACAGGAGCAATTTTTTCATCGAATTCGTTAGTGCCGCCCAACTGATCATATTGTCCTGTGAGGAATACAAAGTTGAATAAAATTTTTTTTATCAAATACATATATATTTTTGATGTATAAAATATATTTTGCGATAAACTATCAGCTCTTTAAATTCACTCACCTTGAATTTCTGTCTGCGCAGCCGCAGCTTCTTCCGGCGTCTTGTATTTAATGAAAAAGATTTCAGGTTTGCTTGGCACTGTTGGCGCTGGTGTGACAATGTCTTTGCTTGTCAATTCATGCTCCTTCTTGCTAAGCACATAAATCACGGTCTTCTCTTCCTGTGGTGCGAATTCCGCAGATAATTTGAGGTTGTCATTATCTGAGTGAGGTGCCTTAATGAATACAACGCGATAGTTCATTTGCGGACGTCCGAGGACCAAATGTTTCGTTTTGGCAATGTTTTCAGTGTCTTCAGGTGGTGATATCGAATAGAATTGTTTATGGACGAGTGGTGCCGCTGTTGTTGTGGCAGGTGGCAAATATTTCGCACCACCATATGTTTGTGCAGGTCCAAAATTACTGGCAGCTGATTGGGGTGCATAGCCATAACCCAATTGTGGTGCAGCGGTAACAGCGTAGATCATCGCAACACAAACGATAAATACTAATGAATCCATTTTAGAAAGGTTTAAAGTGATACAAATAATTTAGAGACTAAAATGTACTCGTCGTTCGTGGACGCTCTAAGAGGTTACCAGTTGTACTGTTTGCCTCACCTGCAGTGCACTGTCATTTTATATGCGATTTGTTAAATTTTTTTGCACAATAAATCACGAAATTAATGCAAATCCCAACTCATCTTCAACAAGTGTTATCAAGGCGATTGTATCTAACGGCGCCGACGTTCGATTGATAATTTATCAAAAAAATTTTGCGTTAGTGATAATATCATACCACTGTGTCACATATGCACTATCGTAAGAAAAAACAAAAAAAATAAAAATAAAAGTTTAACACAAAATACATGATTTATCGCGAAATTACTCTAACTTGTTTAGACTAAGCTCTCTTTTATGATGCACCGAACAGCGATGACATTGAAAAGTAGGCAAACGAATTAGATATCAACGACATCAACACTTTTGCCACTTGATAGCGATATTTCCTAATTGATAGATTTTTGGCGGTATTTTGTGGAATTAGAACAAGTAAAGAAGTCCAATCTATTATGGCATCCCAATTTACGCAGATCTATTTTAATACTTTCAGTTCGTATTTGCGTTCAAATAGACAGATGGACATGGTCAAATCGACTCCGCTCATCGTGTTGATCATTTACGTGAGCTTTTCTCTTCTTCTTCTCAAACTTACATACATTTAATGTTTATGAAAGGTATGAAAATCAAAAAAGATATATAACTTCGCTATTGCAGTGGTCTATTAACAACGTCCCGGAATATTTTGCTTGTGTGTTTTCCGATTTAGCTACTTTTTGCAGGAGTATAATACATACTATTGAGAAGCAGCTGACCAATTTTCATTGAAATATTAAGATTGAATTATGAGCGATTGCCTTTTGGAATTTTATACTTCTGCAAAATTGACAAAAAATTTTTGCGGTCGAGTTTTTATTAAAAAGCTTATTATGTGTGCAAAATCTGATTGATCTAACTTGCTTAGTTTTAGAAATATCGCTTTTTAAATTTTACAATAAATTTTTTCAGAACTATGTTAAAAAACTGGGAGTGGACATTAACCGATTTAGCCCATTTTTACAACAAACAGTTACCTTTATATATTGAACAATATCACCAAATTTCGTTTCGACAAATCAATTTTTGGCGGAGTTATGGCATAAAAAGTTTTGTGGAGCGGAGCCACGCCCATTTTCGAAAATGTTTAATTTTTGGATTTCTTAGTTTACGGAAACTTTAAAAGTGAAATGATGTTAAGCTATTTTACGCAAAGTTATTGCCTATTTAATATATCTACGACCCACTTCAAAATCTATATACAGTGAAACTTCTCTAACTCGAACTTCCGTAGCTCGAATTATTCTCTATATCGAATTTCCTTAAGAACAAAATACGTTTTTATAACATCACTATGTAATTTTTTCCCTATAACTCGAATTTCTGTTACCCGAATATTTCTAAAACACGAACTAAAATGTCACAGAAACCGCGGCGGTAACCAAGCGTAACTCGAATTTTTCGGGGAAACACCTAACGCAATTTCGGGGAATTAGCAAGCGTCGCACGCACTTACATAAGATTGTATCAGTTGTTGTCAGAACGGTGATGAAAATTGTCAATTTTTGTAGCGATATTAGAGGGCGACTAAAATGCCATCAAAACGAAGTGTAAAGTGTTTAACGCTTGAGGAAAAGTTAAAACTAATTGCTGAGGTAGAAAAGGGCGAAAAGAAAAAAAAAGACATTGCACAAATATTTGGGATTCCTCCTAATACGTTGTCAACCATTTTGAAAAACAAAGACAAACTTTTAGAACAAAAAGGTGACTATAATTTTAACTTCAAACGAAAAAGGATTACAACTTGTTTTAATAATGATGTTGATGAAGCTATGCTTAAGTGGGTTACTACCGCACGTGACAAAAGTTTTCCTCTCTCGGGAACCTTAATCAGAGAAAAAGCTAAAGAATTTGTGGTTGCTTTGGGTCGCGAAAATTTTTCTGCTAGTGTAGGGTGGCTAGACAAATTTAAAAAAAGGCATAATATCGCACAAATGTCGATTTGTGGAGAAAGTGCTTCAGCCGATTTACAGTCTAGTGAAGATTGGAAAAAAACGTTTTGCCAGATTTAATCGGACAATACCACGGAAACGATATTTTTAATGCAGATGAAACGGGCATTTTTTTTAAACGTTTACCCAATAAAACATTAGCCTTTAAAGGTCAAAAATGCTTTGGTGGCAAAAACAGCAAGGAGAGAATTACCGTTATGGTTGCGAGCAATATGAGTGGGTCAGAAAAGTTGAAATTGCTAGTTATCGGCAAGTCAAAAAACCCACGTTGTTTTAAGGGTATAAAATCACTTGATGTGGACTATGAGTACAACAAAAAAGAGTGGATGACAAGTGAAATTTATGATAAGTGGCCCAAAAATCTAGATAAAGTCTTTGTTGCTCAAAATAGAAAAATTCTACTGTTCGTTGACAATTGTCCCGCACATCCTAAAAGCGTACAAGCAAATTTAAAAAACATTAAACTGCAATATTTTCCTCCTAATCTGACGTCTGTTCTACGACCAATGGACCAAGGGATTATTCAAAATCTTAAGCAACATTATAGAAAACGAATTGTGATGAAAGTTTTGGCCCATATGGAAGAATCAACTCCTACGGCTGTGTCGTTACTTGATGCAATCAGGGATCTAAACAAAACCTGGAATCTGGATGTAAAACCACAATGCAGAATGCTACTGCGGATGACTGGGATGAAGAAGACGATCTTCCATTGTCTGAATTGAAACAAATTTGGACAACATATCGAACGGCAATGGGAACCGATAATGTGTCGTTTGATGATTACGTCGATATTGACGGTAGTGTGCAAACAATGGGATTCCCAACAGATGAAGACATTTTAGATAGCGTCATGGAAAATCTAGTTCCTTCTGGAAAAGGTAAGTCTAAAGTAAAATTTGTTAAATGTAGCATTGTTCAACACAAATAATCTATTGTTTCAGACTTAGAGGAGGAAGTCTCTGGTGATAGCGAGGTTGAAACAACAACTGAAACTATACCCACATTTAATCAAGCGTATTCTGCTATCCAGACCCTAAGAAATTTTACTTCGTCAAAAGAAAATGTTCCCAATGCAGTACATGCGTCAATAAATGTAGTGGAACATATTATAGAGAAAGAGAAATGGTCCGTATTTAAACAAAAAAAAATTACCAATTTTTTCCAATAAGAATTTATGTATGTATGTACATTTATTTATATACTACATATTTATTACAAACTGTCTTTTTAAATAAATATGTACATACATACATATGTAAATAAATTTTAACTCAACTTAGTGTATTTTCCTTAATTCGAATTTTCCGTAACTCGAACTCTACTTTCTGTCCCTTGGACATTCGAGTTAGAGAAGTTTCACTGTATATAAAAATGATTTGGTGTTTCATCGAAATGATAAAACTTTAAAACGGCTTAACCAAATCAAGTACTTCCTTTGGGGGGTTTGTTTGCTATTACCACGCGCAGGTCAGATTGAATATCTCTGAAAGGATTTATGGCAGGAACATGAAAATTGGTACAGAGCTATATTGCATCAAAACCATCGTCATGCAAAAAAGTGAGGGTTATCGGAAAAGGGGGCGTGGTACGTGCCATACAATCTTAATTTTTCAAAATAATTATCTCTAAAAGAGTTCAACGTAGGGAGTTGAAAATTGATATAGAGCTAGATGGTATCAAAACCCTTCTCACGCAGAAAAGTGGGGGTTATCAGAAAAGGGGGCGTGGCACCTCCCATACAAACTGAATTTTTTATGCTGAATATCTCTAAAAGGCTTTCAGGTAGGGCCTTGGAAATTGGTATAAGCTATATTACATCAAAACCATTCTCATGCAAAAAAGTGAGGGTTATTGGAAAAAGGGGCGTGGTACCTCCCATACAATCTTAATTTTTCAAGCTTATTATCTCTAAAAGAGTTCAAGATAGGGAGCTGAAAATTGATATAGAGCTAGATGATATCAAAACCCTTCTCACGCAGAAAAGTGGGGTTTATCAGAAAAGGGGGCGTGGCACATCCCATACGTACTAAACTTTTGATGCTGACTATCTCTAAAAGGTTTTCAGGTAGAGTCCTGGAAATTGGTATAGAGCTATATTACATCAAAACGATTCTCATGCAAAAAAGTGAGGGTTAGCGGAAAAGGGGGCGTGGTACCTCCCATAAAATCTTAATTTTTCAAGCTTATTTTCTCTAAAAGAGTTCAAGATAGGGAGCTGAAAATTGATACAGAGCTAGATGATATCAAAACCTTTCTCGCGCAGAAAAGTGGGGGTTATCAGAAAAGGGGGCGGGGCACCTCCCATACGTTCTAAACTTTTGAGGCTGAATATATATAAAAGGGTTGGTGGTAGGGACCTGAAAACTATTGTGGAGATATACTACACCAATACTCTTACTTACTTACTTACTTAAAATAGCCATCTAGGCGATTTTGGCCTTAAAAATCGTAAATTTTTTATTGAAACAAAATACCGGTGTAATAACAATTTTTGACAAAGAAAAAAAAGCAAAATAAATAAAAAACAATTTTTGAAATGAACTTAATAATAAAATCTATTTTGGGCAGAACGAAGTTTGCCGGGTCAGCTAGTCTTTCATATAAAAGTGGGCGCGGACCTTAACCGATCCCGCCCATTTTTGGAACATTCCTTGCATACCTGGAAACCTGCGTGCTGAATTTCGTTTCGATATCTTGAACGGTGTTTGATTTATGATTAATAACATTTCTAAATTTGACTTAATCAAAAGTGGTCGGTGCCTCGCCCATTTTCAAAAATTTCTTGAAAAATTGATTTTATGCCTCAATCTCAATGCATACACCAAATTTTATCCTTATGGGTGTATTATGTACTGAGTAAGCACTTTTTTTGTGTTTTCGAAAATATTATATACATAAAAAGTGGGCGTGGCTATCATCCGATTTCGCCAATTTTAAATAATGCTCGGAGATGAGTACCAAGGAACCTGCATTTATTAAGATATCTCAAAATTTACTCAAGTTATCGTGTCCACAGGCGGACGGACATGGCTTAATTAATTTCGCTTTTCGTCCTGAACATTTTGATATATATAAGTCAATATTTATCTCGATCCGCTTATGCCGTTACGTACTGCCGTTAGGCGACTAAAGTTAATATACATTGTGTGCGTAGCACTACTAGGTATACAAAGATAAAGTTACTAAATGAAAAGATCTTTTGAATGCTACAGTATCATTTCAGTTGTTATAAAAATATGATAATTGCCGAGCTCCCATACATCCTACATAATCGACTACCGATTCCCAATCTGAAACCGACTGGTTCTCAAACAAACACCTAGGGATGCCAATCCCTGAGTCCCGGGATACCGTGCTTTTTCAGGCGCCGAAAATCAAGGCATTTTTTATTTCTTACAATCAAGGAGTTTTCGGGATTGGAAATACGTTACTTAAAACGAAATATACATACGAGGTGTGTTCAAAAATTATCGCGAATTTTGTGTTTTTTCAAAAATTATTTATTTATTCATGAATATCTATTTTGTCCCCTTCAAAGTAATCCCCATGAGATATTATACACTTGGGCCAACGGTTTTTCCAATCTTCGAAGCACTTCAAAAAATCATTTTTTTGTATCTTCTTCAGCTCCTCCTTCGATGCCGTCTTTATCTCGTCAAGAGAAGCGTAACGTCGTCCTTTCATGGGCCTCTTCAGTTAAAGGAACAAGAAAAAGTCACAGGGGGCCAGATCTGGGGAATACGGTGGCTGCGGCATCATCAGTGTGTTGTTTTTGGCCAAAACGTCGCGCACAAGCAACGATGCGTGAGCAGGGGCGTTATCGTGGTGCAAAAGCCAATTTTTGTTCTTCCACAAATCCGGGCATTTCTGGCGGATTGCTTCGCGCAAATTGCGCATAACTTGCAGGTAATATTCCTTATTGACCGTTCTTCCCTGTGGCAAGAACTCATGATGCACCACGACCCTGCAATCGAAGAAAACTGTCAGCAAAACTTTCACATTCGACCGAACTTGGCGCGCTTTTTTCGGTCTTGGTTCGTGCGGCAGCTTCCATTGAGATTATTCAGCTTTGGTTTCTACGTCATAACCATAAACCCACGATTCGTCACCAGTTATGACCCTCTGGAGCAAATTTGGGTCGTCGCGGACAGAGTTTAACATCTCATTAGCAATGTTCATGCGATGCCGTTTTTGTCACAATTGAGCAATTTTGGTAAAAAAATAGGTAAAAATCGAAGACGATCCAAAACACGTGCAAGCAAAGCAGCTGTCAACAATTAACTGAACATTCAAAATGGCCGAGCTTGTCGGCATAAGTGAGAGACATGAGTATCAACATAACGCCACAAAAAATTCGAAATTCGAATATACGTAACCAGCGAAAATTCAAAATTCGCGATACTTTTTGAACACACCTCGTATTTATTTATGAAAATTATCTTAACTTAAAAAAATATATATACATATTTACACATTTTTTTCAATATAATTTATTTAAATATTTCCATAAAAAAACATCCATTGACAATTACCAAAATATGCTTTAAAAATTCAAAACTCTTATTTCCCTTCTTGATTTTTCTATGTTGTACATAAAATAGCTTTAGTTTCAAGCAAAAAAAAAAAACATGAAAAATACAATTATTTGTTACATATTTTGAGGTTAGATAGTTTCTCAAAACATTTCTTCACTTTTTCAATCTAAACTGCTGGAGAATAGCCGAATCATATACCGAAAAGCACGGGATTGGCATTCAATATATAATGTTGCTGCAAAACTATTGAATCCTGCAGGTAAAATTGGCACGTTTTATTCGATTCAATTTATTTTTGTGTTCTTTTTTGTTAAATATGTAATTATGTAAAGCTAGATTTACAACAATATCTTCACTTTTTTCAACCTACACTATGGAAGAATAGCGAATTCCTCATTCTCGGGGTTGCAAAAATCCAAAAAAAAGCATCCCTAATAAACTCACACATATTGACATTACCTGCTCCAATACCCACAGACTATTAGTATGAGACAACCGCTAGACACATATCCGAATGAAACAAAGCACGAACCCGGTTTGTCACAAACCTTGTTGATAAGAGATGACGGAAAATCGTTCAAATATTCTTTTATTTCAGATAGGCTCCTAAAAGGTGTGCTTGAATCCGCATATTAGCTTTAACGTAATGTACATTGGAACGATTTTCCGTCATCCCTTGTCAAATTTGGTTTTGTAACAATCCGGTATCGGCGTTCCGCTTTAACTTACCTTAAATCGAGTGATACGGCTGAAAACTTGTTTCGATGGCGAATCTACAACGGAACAGAAATAAAAAATTGGTACAAATATTCAATCTGTATTACCGTCTTTTTTTTTTCCTCATTATTATTATTTTTGTAATGGCTGTTTAGATTCAAAATGTTTATTTTACAAAATAACAAAACCCGATCTTGAACTCGAAAAGTCTATAACGATGAAAGGGGGTTTTGAACTAAACTAAAACGTTTAAAAGTTCTACCGGTAAGAACATAAAAAAATTTGTTCTCTGTTTTTGCCTATTTCTAAAAACTTTTGAAAGTCATACAATTTTTCTCTAACCATTTTTATACCTTTCATGATATGATATGAAATGGTATTATATCTTTGGTCCAGAGTTTGTAAGTATGAAAAGAAGAGGAGATAGACCCACCAATAAGTATACCGAAATGATCAGGGCGATGAGCTGAGCCATGTCCGTCTGTCTGTTTGTACGTAAACTAGTCCCTCAGTTTTTGAGATATCTCGATTGAATTTGATACAGAGACGCCATTTTGTAATATATTAATTATTTGTCGGAACCAACAAGATCGCACCAATACACCACGTAGCTCCCATACAATCGATTGTTCCGATAAACGGGTTTTGACCTATCAATCTTGCAATCAAAGAGCTAGGAACTTAAAATTTGCAGGTTTCATACATTTTATATACGTAATGCGATTTGTGAAAATCAGCCAGATCGGACCAACATAACATATAGCTCCCATATAATCGATAGTTCCGATGAATGGGTTTGGGGCTATAAATTATGCAATTAAAAAGCTACGAACGTAACATTTTGCGAATTTGGTAGACGTTATATTACATATGTAATGTGTGTAGTGAAAATCATCCAGATTGGACTAGTATATCGTATAGCTCGCATACAACACATTTTTCCGATAAACGGGGCTTGGGCTATGTATCTTTAAATTAACAGGGTAAGACCATTAAATTTTGCAGAGTTTGTACTTATTGTAAGTAAGGTTCGGACACTTAAAACCTCATGAAAGGTATAAAGCCTTCGGCACAGTCGAAGACAGCGCTTTCCTTACTTGTTATGTTTGTCGTAGTTCAGTGGATAGACCATTCCACGCTGATGATGAAAAGTTGCTGGAAACATATGCAGCCCAATTCTAAATGAAAATTCCGCAAGGATTTTTTCCCCTCTCCCATTCGTCGTATTCTGAATAAAAAATCCTTGGGAATTTTTTCACTCTTCCCTTTCCTCTTATTCTGAATAATGTTCGAAAAAGGGAAACCCAGTTAAGGGAGAAAAGTAGCTATTACGAATTTGAGGTAAAGGGAGATTTCGCTGTCACTTATAAGGAATTTTTTCACCAGCTAAACTGAAAGGAGCGCGGGATAAAATTGAATGTTTCTTGTATTTTTATAGGAAAACTTTTAACTTGTGTAAGTATATACTAAACTAAAATAATGTTATATTAGAATACGATGTGTTTCAGAACGAAAAGTACAAATGTACAACAGATATGGCTGTTTTTAAACTTGATGCAAGTCCATCATGAAACTGTATTTTTGAGTTGCTGAGTGTGCGATGTAAGGAGTTCCGGGCTTGTTTATTCTATACTACTTTTTAAATCTGCAAACAGGAGAAAGCAAGTTAAATATACAAACAAAAATTGTAAATAACGTTTGCGGCAACTCAAGCGTATACGTACTATCTCATAATCCTGTGTTTATTTTCCTGTGGGTCTTATTCGCTTAATTTCTGCCACAAACGTATGAAAAGCAACACTAAACGTTGCTTTCCATTTTTTTTCCTTACATTTTTAAATTTCGTTAGCCAGTTTAGAAATCCTTGTATACCATGCCAGTTGCCAAAACAGCTGATTTCGAAAATTCGAAATTCCTCTTCCCCAATTATTCTTCTCCCTAGGAGAACATAATTGGAGGAATTTTTCAGAGGGAACAAAAAAATCCGAGAGAAAATTATTCCGTGAGAATATTTACAATTGGGCTGATGATATTTTTTAATAAATAGTGGGTATTATTTCGAGTGTCTGGAAATACTGCTGTTTTTTGTTGGACGCAGACTAAACAGGGCTAAAATGGAATAATTGTTGTTGGTCAAGTGAACATTGGGCCATTTCGGAACGCAGACCCGTCTACAGAAGAAATATCTCTAGTTTTGCGGGTAAACTTTACAAGTATAAAAGAAGACATTTTTATAAAACTTTAAACTGAACTCGATTTGGATCTGAGTACCCAAATTAAGTCACAGAAATGCAATTATGTTTCACAATAGGCTCCATGAACTTTCGGACTTCTTTGTGTTAGATTTCTTGAACTAAGACTAGGTCATCCATAAATAATACAAGTTAATTTGGCCAAACAAATTGATTTAACATTTTTTATTTCATTTCGTATAAAAATTAGTCGGATATTAAGTACTTTAAAGATATTAAAATGTGGATATGAAACACTTTAAAATTATGCAAATTGCGTTATGGTCGTTCCTAACAAACTCAAAATCACCTAATTATGTGAGTTTATATCTCGATTTATTGCAAAGATAACAATTAACAAAACAAATAACACTTAATACATACACGAGGCGAATAGTTTTGCCACCGTGATCACTTAAGAATTAATCAACATTACTAACTAAAAGAAGATATGTGACCTAGCCCCATATCAGAATTAGATGACATTTTTTTTAAAGCTTTAAAAATGATGGCAAATACTGAGGACTAGGCTGATGTGGCTGAAGTGCCTGATGTGTCTGCTGTGCTTGATGTGGATGAGGTCCTTGGGCACTGCCACCATTCACTTGGCGATAGTTGTAGCTACCATCAGCGTTAAGGCTATCCAAAGAGCCGATGACTGAGGAAATGGGGGCAGTTGAATCGTTGAATTCGTTGCTGCCTCCCAATTGATCATATTGTTCTGAAAATTAAAGAAAACGAACATTAGTACACATCGGAAATAAGAAAAACGTTCATTATTTCTTGTAACCTTGAATTTCCTTTTGAGCCTGTTGTGCTTCCTCAGGTGTCTTATATTTGATGAAGAATACCTCGGGCTTGCTGGGCACTGTTGGTGCTGGAGTGGCAAGATTGGCAGCATCGATATCTTCACCCTTCTTGTGCAGCACATAGATAACCGTTTTCTCTTCTTGTGGCGCAAACTCAGCCGAGTATTGGACATTATCGGTCTGTGGCGCCTTGATGAAGATGACACGGTAGTTTTTCTGAGGTTTTCCTAATACTAAATGTTTCGATTTGGTTGAACTGTCTTCCGGTGCAGAAATGGTAAAGTACTGCTTGTGAATAATTGGAGCTTGTTGCTCGGCTGCGGGTGGTAAATATTTGCTACCACCGTGACCTGCACTATTATGGTTTTGGATATTGCCATTACCACTGGCAACACCAAACGCTGGTGCAAGACTTCCACTTCCAATGGCACCAATTTGTGCACCACCGATACCTCCATGTATCGGTAATCCAACACTGCTGATGCTATTCGATTCATACGCGTATTGAGGTGCAGCATAGCCACCAATAGCGAACAAGCCAAGTACAAACAGGATCAGCATTTTTTATAATTTCTATTCTAATTTTTTTATTATTCACGCAAATCCCTTCTTCGCAGTTCGTTAGTTTATATCGAACTAAGTTTGTTTACTGAATATATGCCCAACAATCTACACGGTTTATATACAAAGTCTGGGTCGATTGCCTTCACATTGACCGCTGCATAAATTGTGTATCTTTTTCAATTTAGTCATCTGCATAACATTAAAATTATGCAGATTTGCATTTCAAGTCGATCAAATTTAGTATTTCGGCTAATATCGATTTGTAAGGGCTAATCAACCATTTGGTGTTATTGACTTCATTTCTCAATACCTTTGCGTCAAATAGTCCAACATATGGAATGTGACAATTTGTTGTTGTTCCGAATAGTAAAAATTGGTGATTCCAAAGTGTGAGTCTAACGACACGAATTCTAATTTGGTATTGGGGCATAACAACAAATACTTTTGCTTTTGTTTTATTGATGTCGCGTGGGATGGTATTGTTAAACGGCTATTGATAAATAGCTCGTAGCTGCTTTCAGGTGCTATTTTTAGATTTTTTTCTTAAGCTCACAATTTTGATACTATCGCCAAAAACTCCATGTTTCACACAATATACTTTTTGATACAACACGTAACCTTAAAAAAACTGGTAAAAATACTAAAAATTGAACTTACCAATTTCTTACACTTTGGGCTTTTGAGGTATACATACACTATTAAAAATTTGGGTTTAACTCTTATAGATCTTAGAAATTTAAATAACATTTTTATACCTAGTAGTGCTACGCACACGAGCTATATTAACCTTAGTCGCGTAACGGTAGTATGTAACGGCATAAACGGATCGAGATAGACATTGACTGATGTATATAAAAATGTTCAGGAGGAAAAGAGAAATTGATTAAGCCATGTCCGTCCGTCTGTTAACACTATAACTAGAGTAAATTTTGTATGCAGGTTCCTTGGCACTTATCTCCGAGCGCTATTTAAAATGGGCGAAATCGGATGATAGCCACGCCCACTTTTTAGTGAAAATACCAAAAAAGTGATTATTCAGTATATAATACACTTATAAGGACACAATTTGGTGTGTACATTAATGTTAAGGCAGAAAATAAAATTTTCAAGAAATTTTTGAAAATGGGCACTTCAAGATGTCGAAACGAAATTTAGCACACATATTTATATTAATACAAGGTATGTTCCGTAAAAAAATGGGCGAAATCGGTTAAGGTCCACGCCCACTTTTATACGAAAAATTGCGTACAAAACTTTATATAATTTCTATTTCACTTTCAAAGTGTCCGTGAGCGAAGAAAGTCGAAAAATATACAGCCCGATTCTAAACGAAAAATCCGCACGTATTTTTCCGCTTCTCCCTATTCCCTTACTCTGACCACAAAATCCGCAAGTATTTGTTCGCTTCTCGCTCTTCGCCTATTCTAAACGATGTTCGAAAAAGGGGAAAGTGGTTTGGCGAGTAAAGTAGGTATCATAAATGAAAAGAAAATTGAGAATACACAACAATTTTTTGCGAGATCTTTCACCAGACAATTTTAAGTGAGAGCTGAACAAAATGTAAGTAAATTTAAATTTGAATAATAATAAAATCACTCTTTACATTAGTATCGTATTACTTTTGGTTTTTTTAGGACGAAAAGTATTAATACAATTCAAATAGATGCCTTGGTAAGCCTTATGCAAGGGCAGCCAGATATTGCGCGAGGCTTCTATAAAGGAAGTAAGGAAGCGCTGAACCGATTTTGGCGAAATGCAGAGGAGCAATTGAATTCGGCAGGACCACCAACAAAATGTATCGCCGAATGGAAAAAGGTGCCTATACTTTTATATGACAAGTTTTATTAATAGGAACTTATTACAACTATCGCATTACAGGTATGGGGCGATCAAAAAAGGTACGTGAGGAATAAAGCAGCTAGCAATATCAAGCATGCTAAAGGTACTGGTGGTGGTCCAAACAGGCAATACAAGTTATCGACAACGGAGGTTGCCATATATGATCTGATTGGAATGCAGGAGTCCGTGGAAGGAGTGGCGAGGAAGTTTGGGCTGCGACTGCCGGTAAAAAGTTTGGTATCTCTGGAACGGCCGAGGTCAACCAATCAGGTGCCCAACAAAACTTTTCCCACCTTTGTGAAATAATTGAGTGCGACTTCGTGAATGAGGTGGAGATTGTGGCTGATTGTGTGAATGAAAATGTACCTGCTAGTGTGAATGCAGATGCGCCTGCCTGTCTGAATGTAAATGTACCTGCTTGTGTGAATGTAGATGCGCCTGCCAGTGTGAATGTTGAGGAGGAGCGGCCTACTTCCTCGAGAAGGTCAAAAAGTAAAAAGACTCTTCCAGACGCTCTCGAGGAAGAGCTGTCAATCCAGCATGAGTTGTGTGGTTTGGTGAGGGAATAAGTTTTGGAAGCGGCAAAGCAGACTAAAGTTTTGAGAAAAACCTATGCCATTAAGAAAAATCACTTTAAAACCATTGCCAACTATAGGAAAGAAAAGTTGGAGCTTTTGAGAAGGCAAACTCAAATAATGAAGCAAAATATGCTTTGCCAGATCCCAAAACCCTAAAGAATATGAATATGAATTCTGTTTTTTAATTTTATATATGTATGTAGATATATTAATACATTTATAATGATTTTTTTTTGTTGGTTTTCGTGTACATAATTTTATATTTAATGCTTTTTTTTCCTTTCTTTAGTTTAAGTATATTGAAAGTTTTGCTTTAACTTTAGGGTTTTTACATTGCGTTTGTTTTATTTTGTTTATCACGTTTTATTTTTATGTAAATACATTTGTTTTGAATACTTTTTTGTTTAAGTATACGTATTCTTATATATTCCATATTTTTTAACGCAACGAAGAAACGACTGGCGAGCTATGTTGGACGGTCAAAATCGCTCAGGCGGTTAGATGACCATTTAAAGAAGAAGAAGACGCTATTTTAAGTAAAAAATTAACTGAGTTTTTTCGACATGTTTAAATAAAAGACTGAAAAAGATTTTTAATGAAGACAAAATGATGTGTTTTTGTTATGAAGGAGTGTTTCCTATTCTATTTCGTATGTTTTGTGCTACAGCCAAATACTGTGGAGATGTTAAAGACACCACATCTGCGTTTTCACTAACCGGTTCCGGGTGTTCCTCTGTAGGATTTGTTTCTGTTATATCTGTGTATACTTTATAATATATGGATATGTTGTGCAAATCACAACACACGTTGATTATTTTGCCTGCTTTTTTGGGAGTGTAGTGTAGCTCTCTTGCACCAAGGAGACACTCCATCGGGTTTTCAGCACTCCATTAGTTCGCTCTATTACATTGTGGCATTTGGAATGGGCATCATTGAATTTCATTTGCGTAGAGCCTTCTTCTGTGCTTCGATGTGGCGTTAGAAGCCATGGTTCCAAAGGATAACCGGCGTCGCCTGATTAAAAAAAAATATGGTTTGGATATAAATGTTGGCTAAAGGTTCAAATATGTTTGCCTAGTAACCAACTGTTGGTTTCCCTACTCAAATATTGATTTTCAAAAAAAGCTCTGAAGTCGCCAACACTCCAAATAAAGGAGTCATGAGAAGCTCCAGGGTGAGATGCATCAACATACCGTATCTTTAGCTCATGGTCGCACATCTACCAATCGAGAATAATACATTTGTAAATTGAACGAATATAGATACACATGCATCTACTTAAATATTCTATAAAATAAGTTACCAACATCACATTTAAGCTATAGTATCCTTTCCGGTTATAGTAAAGATGCTTATTTTGAGATGGAGCTATGATACGGACATGCGTTCCATCGAAACACCCAAGCACACCAGGAATGCTGTGCTTAACATTAAACGAACATGAAATTTTCCTTCTTTTATAGCTGTTCATGGTTGTCACTATCCATTTCGAATCGCCACAACTTCTTCTAGAACTTTGCGGAAGGTGGATTGGGCAAGGGATACGACTGTATCCTTTCCAACAACCGTTTGATATCCGCCTTCAGCAAAAAAACGTTAATATGCACTAAGCTTTATAACCGGCGAGCCTGCAAATTGTTTTTTGGCCTGTTATGTGTGCGTTATTAAAATGTCTATAGTATTTAATAAATCTGCAAAACAATTGAATCAATAAAATGCAATAGAAATGATTTTGTTAGCCTTACACTGATTCCGGCGTGGATTGTATCATCACGCAACCTTCTTCTTATAGACCTCTGTTGAGGTTCTTGTGCTACAGAATCTTCCGCTTCTTCTTCTGCTACCATTCGAAAGGCAATCCTATGCATTTTTATTATTAATTTATTTAACTAGACACCTTTTTATAAAAAATTTTAATATTTTCCATTCACTGATCACAAAAAGTAGTACCAAAATCAAACGTCAAATAGCAGCACAGCTGATTTCGAATTTTCGAAATTCCTCTTCGCCAATTCTTCTGTTCACTAGCGAAAGAGAATTGGCGGAAATTTTCCTGGCGAACAAAAAATTCCGCAAGGAAAGAATTTATTTAGAATCGGGCTAATACATTTTTGAAATTGAGCGTGGCCCCGCCCCTTCTATAGTGTATTATTCCACAAAACTTTTTATGCCATAACTCCGGCTGATTAAATTGAAATTGATATTTGGTGAAAATGTTGAATATATAAAGGGAAAGGTTTGTTGTAAAAGTGGGGGAAATCGGTCAACGCCAACACCCAGTTTTTTAACATAGTTCTGAGAAATTTGTTTGTAACATGTAAAACGCGATATTTTTGAAACAATGCAAGCTATATCAATAAGATCTTGCACACATAATAGGCTTTTTAAGCAAAACTCGACTGCAAAAAAATTGCTTGTAGTTTCAAGTAGACATTTCAATCGAAATTTGTCTGCTGCTTCTCAATAGTATGTAGTATACTTCTGCCAAAAATTAAGCAAATCGGATAACACACAAGTAAAATATCCGACCAAGTTGTTAATACCCCATTGAAAAAGGGAAGCTATACATCTTTTTTGATTTTAATACCTTTAATAAACATGAAATGTTTGTAAGTATGAGAAGAAGAAGAGGTGAGCCCATCAATAAGTATACTGAAATGATTAGGACGATAAGCTGAGTCGATTGAGTCATGTCTGTCTCCCCGTCCGTGTTGTTGTTGTTGTGGTAACGACAAAAACACTCCACAAAGGTTTTAGGGAGTGTTGTTGAATTAATAGTCCTTCGCCGGATTTGAACCCGGTACGCTCCGGTACTCCCTTGAGGTACTGCCCGACTGTCGTGGTAGCGATTTATGACCACTAAACCTTCTAGGTCATGTCACCCCTCCTTCCGTAAGGAAGGATAAGATGGGTAATGAGAGGTGAGAGGCATCATATCCGTAGATCAACCATCGAGTTGCACGTTATTACCTTCGTGCATATTAGTCGCCGCAGGGGCGTCTCCCCGTCCGCCTGTCTGTTTGTCCGTCCATCTATTTAAAAATTTTTGAAAAAATATTGTTAGCAGTTATTGGTAGGGAAGCTATTTATATACAGGGTGGCTGATGAATTTTGATACATTAAGAAACTCAAATAATTTTTTTTTCTGGGTATGGAATTCATTTTTCTTTTATTCATGTTAAAGCTCATTAAATTTTATTAAATATAGCTTAATTAGTTTTAAAAATAATGGAATTTAAATGCCCCCCCTGCTCGTCGATGCATGTGCGGCATCTTACCAAAAAGTTGTTTATTACTGCTTGGAGAGTTGAGACAGGAATAGCCGCAATTGTTTCTCGAATGGATTGCCTTAGTTCATTCAAATTTGTTGGTTTTGCTTTGAAGACTTCCTGTTTGCAATAACCCCACAAGAAAAAGTCAGGTGCAGTAAGGTGAGGCGACCTGGGTGGCCAACGGAATGTGGAGTTTCTGGATATTGGGAAATTTTCGTCGCAATTCTGTCATAACAGGTTGGGCTATATGAGGAGCTGCACCATCTTGCTGAAACCACACAGAGTTGAAAGAAATTCTCATTCGGCGTAATTCTGGATAGAAAAACTCTCTCAACATGCTCAAGTAACGGTCTCCAGTAACCGTAACGGTGTGACCGTTTTCTTCAAAGAAGTAGGGCCCGACAATGCAGCGTGATGAAACTGCACACCACACTGTGACACGAAGTAAGCTTCTTGTAGAAACACGTGGATTGTTTTGTATGGCAGCAGCTACAGCAGCGATTGTATCCTCCGTTCGAACTGAAGGGTTTCGATGGTAAGGTCTTCTGTTGACTGTCCCATGCTCGGCAAAATTGTTTACAAGTCTTATTATGGTCCATCTGCTCGGAGGATTGCCGCCAAACGTGCGCCTATACTCTCTTTGAACCGAAACTACGGACTCCAGTGCGTGATAGCGGCGGACAATCCAAATTCTTGTTTCAGTGTCCCAGTTATCCATTTTTGTTAAATGTAAAAGTCAATCTGCAAAATAAAAAAAAAATTAACCAGATTCATTAAATAGAAAAAAAGTTATTTAATTTTTTTTTAGTAGCGGCTTTCATTAGCCACCCTGTACAAATAAATTAATGGCGGCCGCCGTGGTATGGCGGGTGTCGCCGGCCTACCAAAATTCATATCCTTTGTAGATGCCGTTGGAAATCGGCAAAAATCTGTAGGTCCCGCCAATTTGTAGGAAAACCTTCAAAACGGCACACCACAAATTGGAAGGGAAGCTCGGCGCAAAAATCTATTAGGAGGTTTATGATGATATACCTGTTGTATATCGCGGCATACATTAATATTTTCTTAAATTAATTAATTTCCCCCTCAAAACTCATAACAGTAATGTTTTTATTGAAAACAATCAGCTGGCTTTATAATACGAATTGAAAAGTATCAAAATAGACCTGCGTAAATTGTTATGCCATAATAGATCACTACTAGGTATATAATGTTCGGTTCCACCCGAGCTTAGACTGCCTTACTTGTTTTTATTAAATTCCAAACCACTCAATTACCTGCTAGAATTTTTTAATTCTTGATAGTTTGATTTGAAACTTAACTTCAAATAAGAATTTTTGTGTACGGCGTTGATTTCGGCTTTTTTACTTATCTTTTATCTTCTTCGTTTCAATATCACTTGCCCTGTCTTTCACAGCCTTCAGGTTTCAGTTTCCGCTTTCGGTTCTTCTTATTTCTTTTTATACCCGGTGTAACACCCTGTAATAGTATTTGCAAGCAACCCTGCATGCGAACATATGTAGCAGTATCCTGAAACCCTGACGATAGAGCGAATACCAACGATGAAGCATTACGCGGCAGTATTCGTTCGAACGCGACTAAAACCAACCGGCCACTCGTACTCCTCCGCACTCATACGTTCATATATTAATCAATTTGTAAAGTCAATCAATTGTTCAATGTTATTTAAAGTGAATAAATATATATTTTCTCTTTTTGTATTAAATCAAGAAAGGACGCGTAATCATTCCTTTCAGTTCAGAAGTAGGGACGACCGGCCTAAAATAGAGTACGAGTGGCAAAAAAAAAAAAAAAATTAAGTGCACGCAAGTAGAATACTCAAACGGTTGAAATATCGCAAACGTCTCTGCGAGAAACACAAGCGCTAAAGTGTAGAAAACCTCGCAAATTTATATAAAATCGGTCATGATCTAAAAAGTGTTGGGCATGAAAAGCATAATTAATTTTGCCTAATAAATGGGTACAGCAGTGATTTAACAAAAAAATCGAGAACATTCCAATAGTATATCTCCGTTACGAAGGGGAAATCACAGTTATACCAACGCCGGTAAAATTTTCGGTGGAGACTCTCCACAGGAGAAGGGCAAACGAAGTTGAAATAATTGCATTTGTCTGACACGAACAAGTCATAAAATACATATATACTGTGCGAGTGTGAATAAGCGCCAAAAGTGCGAACGAATACGAATACTTGTAAATGAACTTGCGAGAACTAGAGTTAGAAGCAAAAACGAAACTCAACGAAGAAGCTAAACGAAAATCAGCGATTCGAACGATCAACGAATAAGACAACGAGTGAAAAATAAACGTCAAGCCAGAAACTCTAAACAACAAAAAAAGCGAAACGAACGAATAAGAAAATAAACGTCAAAGCAAAAAACAAACGTAAACAAAAAGTGGAACTAACGAGTAAGCGGCAACGTGTAGAGCTTAACGTAAACTAAATAATCGAAATAAAAAAAAAAAAAAAACTAAGCGAAAAGTAAGCAAACAACTCGAACGTGTGTTATGCGAACGCGATCACAAACTGATACGGAAATGTCACTCGACGGAGCAGGCATGGTTAAAATTGCGGATTTGCGAATCGAACAACTGAAATCGGTATTAAACCAAAAAGGTTTGCCAACCTCAGGCACTCGCGTCGAGCTAATACAGCGTTTATTCGATAATACAGATTCCGACGAAATACAGCTACCAAGCATCCAAACGAGTAGTGCAAATGCAAACTTTCAAGTATAGATAAACGAGTTGCGCGATGCAATTGCAACAAAGTGTGTCAAACGAAAATAATAACAACGTCGAAAACCATCGTGAAACCACTACTCCACCAACGTCGGATGTGAGCGCGCCGGAATTGGGTGGTAGAAGTCAAACTGTTAGAGAGATATGCGAGACAATCCCTGAATTCGATCCAACTAATCCTCAGTCGCTAACCGTGGAACAGTTTACAGACCGCGTTAGTAGTGTAGTGCGTGCATATCAGTTCGAAGAGAAGTGTCTTCTGCTAGCCATTATAGCAGATTGCGAGGTACAGCACGCATGTGGCTCGACTCGTTGCCAAGAGTACACACTACGTGGAACGAATTTTCGAAAGACCTGGTGGCAGAATTTGGTGTTCACCTCGACGAAGCACAAATCCATCGCGTGATGAGCGATAACGTTCGGAAAACGAGTGAGCGAATGAATGACTATTGTTTCCGCATGTACGCCCTCGGTAAACAGTATCACTTAAGCGAATCAGCAATAATTCATTACATACGTGCGGGCTTACGCAATCGGGACTTACAAATCGCAATCGCCGCAACAAAGTTTAAAACTGTAAAAGAAATGCGCGAAACTATCGAAAACTACTTGTCGAATCGTGGTAAAGCTACTGACATCCAGCCAAAAAACGTATCCATCGGCAAGCCGGAACAACCAACTAGTAGTAATACAAAATCATCATCCGTTACGTGTTTTAATTGCAAAGAAGTCGGTCATATCTCGAGCAAATGCCCCAAACCCCAACGTCGTGCAAGGTGTGTTGACTGTAATAAGGTTCATCCACGAAGTGAGCCCCAGAGCTGTGGTAAACGCGGCTTAGAAGTACGTTGATTAGAGGCATCAGCACTCGATGAATGTTTCACGAAATATATACATATGTGTTAATAACGTTCAATTTAAAACATTTATTGATACCGGTGGTCAGTGCAACATGGTGCGTAAATCGGTCGTTGAGTCACTCAAAACACCATGTAAAAAATGTCAAATACAATTAAAAGGGTTCGCTGGCGGTGCTCGCGTCATTCGTGAAAAATGTTCGTTAGTCGTTGAAATAGACGGAATATCAATCGATGCAATATTTTATGTAGTTGATGATATCATGCTGCAAACAGACTTTCTATTCGGTCAGGACATTATAGCTCATTCGTCAGTAAAACTGGAAGCCTGCGACGGTCAATCGGTTTTCGTGAGCAAACGGGTCATAGCACAAAGTGCGAAAAAACATACCGATGTCTCTCAGCTAGTGCTTAGCCTAGAAGACGATGATCAACGCGAACAAATCACTAGCGTGCTAAAAGACTTCAAAGACGTATTCGCTGAAGGTCTAAACGGGATCGGAAAAACAAATTTGGTCGAAATGCAAATCGAGATCGTCGGTAATAAAGTCGTTTTCAACCACCGTATCGTGTACCAGCCCCGAAGAAAGCTGCCGTAACGCAAATGATCAACGAACTTAAAGATAACGACATAATCGAGAAATCAAGCTCCGAGTTCGCAAGTCCTCTTGTCGTAGTCAAGAAGAAAGACAGCGGCGATCGACTATGCGTAGACTATCGACGTTTAAACCAACTTGTCAGGAAAGAGAACTTTCCTGTACCCAATATCGAAGAGCGTCTTCAAGAAGCAAAGCAGTATAAATATTTCTCGGTACTCGACATGAATAGTGGCTACTATCAGATACCAATCGCACCAAGTAGCCGAAAATATACGGCATTTATAACTCCTGACGGCCTTTACGAATTCAAGAGGATGCCTTTTGGGCTCACTAACGCACCGATCGTATTCCAGCGCTTGATGGCGAAGGTCCAAGAAAAGACTCAGCCTGGCGATATGCTGGTTTACATGGACGACATTTTAATTGGTAGCAACTCGCCAAACGAAATGGTTGCGAAACTACGACGGGTGCTAACTTTACTACGCGATTCGGGTCTAACTTTGAACGTAAAGAAATGTAGGTTTATGCGAAGTACAATTACATTTCTGGGACACGAGATTACCCCAGCTGGTATCACTCCAGCTGCCATAACAACGAAAGCTATTTCCGAGTTTGCAACACCAAAGGACGTAAGTGATGTACGGCGGTTCCTGGGACTGAGCGGATATTTTCGTAAATTTGTTCCAGGCTACGCTGTCATCTCAGAACCTCTAAGAAAACTCCTTCGCAAAGGCAAAAAATTCGATTGGTAAGCCGAACAGGACGAATCTTTCAATCAGCTAAAGCAAAAGTTAGTATCGCAGCCTCTACTAGTTGCCTATAACGTAAACGCAGATCACGAAATACACGCAGATGCAAGCGCTATCGGTTTGGAAGGCGTTCTGTTGCAGCGAGAAGGCAACGATCTTAAGGCCGTAGCGTATTTCAGCAGAGCGACCTCCAACGCGGAAAAACAATTTCATAGCTACGAACTCGAGACGTTAGCAGTCGTAGAGTCCCTCGAACGCTTCAGGTACTATATCTACGACAAGAAAGTGATAGTGCGAAGCGATTGCAGTGCCATACGTACGGCAATGCAAAAGAGAGAGCTAATACCACGTATTGCACGGTGGTGGCTCAAAATACAGGACTACGACATCTATATTCAGCACAGAGCAGGTAGAAGAATGCAGCACGTCGACGCATTAAGCCGTGCCCCAGCAGAAGAAGCTTCCAACGCTGAAGCCGCGCATTTACGTATAGGGTGTTTTTTTTACAGGTTTGCTTTTCAAATAGAGATAAAACTGGCATTTTGTGGTCAAATCTGGCAACTCTAATGTCATTTATGTTCAGTGTGATTTGCCATTTCATCATGAACAGGTTGACAAAAGAACAACGCTTGCAAATCGTGCAAATTTATTTCGAAAATAATGGTTCAGTTCGCGAAGTTTACCGTGAGCTCCGTCCATTTTATGGTCGACATAATCGTCCATCAGAGCAATTAATTCGGTTAACCATGGATCGTTTTCGCACTACGTTTACTCTATGTGATAATACGCATCCGCAGAGACGTCGAACAGTGCGCACCGAAGAAACAATTGCCGCTGTAGAGCAAAGTGTTGAAGAGGACCCGAATGAATCGATTCGCCACCGTGCACAGCAATTGGAGCTTTGTCCATCAACTTTATGGAAGATTTTGCGCAAAGATCTTGGCTTGCGACCTTACAAGATCCAGCTTGTGCTAGAATTAAAGCCGCGAGACCATGCAATGCGTCGTGATTTTGGTGTATGGGCCGAAAATGAGATTGATTTCGATGCTGATTTTCATCGCAAAATTTTGTTCAGTGATGAGGCTCATTTTTGGTTGAATGGCTACGTCAACAAGCAAAATTGCCGCATTTGGAGTGAAGAGAATCCACATGAGACCCTTGAAACGCCATTACATCCACAAAAACTCACTGTTTGGTGTGCTCTATGGGCTGGTGGAGTCATTGGGCCATACTTCTTCCGCAATAATGCTGGAGAGGCAGCTACCGTTAATGGAGACCGGTATAGAGCCATGATAACCGACTATTTTGTTCCCGAATTGGATGGCATGAATGTGGATGAGTTGTGGTTCCAACAAGACGGCGCTACATGCCACACAGCGCACGTCACAATCGATTTATTGAAGGAAACATTCGATGAGCGCATAATTTCGCGGAATGGACCTGTCAATTGGCCACCAAGGTCGTGTGATTTGACACCATTGGATTATTTTCTTTGGGGATATGTGAAGTCGCTCGTCTACACCAACAAACCAGAAACGTTAGGGGAATTGGAAGCCAACATTCGTGGCGTTATTGCCGACATACGGCCCCATATGCTCGAAAAAGTGGTTGAAAATTGGACCTGTAGAATTGGCTTTATTCGAGCCAGCCGCGGCGGCCACATGCCCGAAATCATATTTAAACATTAATGGCATAAAATTATCCTTCCAATAAATCCAAATTGATGGACCTTAAAGCGATTTTCTTGTGTTTTATTTCAATTCAAAGTTCTATACCCCTAAAAAAAACACCCTTTATATCTAAAGTGGCCATCGACGATTCCGACTGGCTATTTAGCATGCAGCTGCAAGACGCAAAATGACGTCAAATTGTTAACGATATTAGCGCTAAAAATAAAACGACCGTCGGCGATTACGTACTTCAAAGCGGTAGATTATTTCGGAATGTCAACGGTAAAATGTTATGGGTCGTTCCCAAAGAATTGAGATATAGAGTAACGCAGGACGCGCCCGATCGCGCTGGACATATAAGTGTCGATAAGACCATCCAACGACTCGCAGAACATCTCTGGTTCCCTAGAATGCGCAACTTCGTGAAAAATTACATACGGGCATGTTCTGCAATCCACTTTCACTCGGATTTGCTTGCTTTAAGCAGCTAATTTATATAGGCTCAACGCGCAATTTCACTCGAAAGTGAATTGCAGAACCTGCCTGATAAAGACGGGTATCGATTGTGCGTACTATAAGCGAAAGGAGGTTAAGCAAGACACACAGTATCACTACGACGACATCGACCCGATACCCTTCAAGACAGTGCATATGGATCACTTGGGTCCGTTTCCCAAAAGCGCAAAACGTAACGAGCATCTTTTAGTTGTCGTCGACGCATTCACAAAGTTTACGTTTCTTCGACCAGTCAGAAGCACAGCAACCAAAAGCGTTATTGAAGCACTAAATGAGATGTGTAGTTTCACAGGTATGCCTGAACGCATCGTCACCGACCGCGGAACGGCATTTACCTCGCAAGATTTCAAAAACTACTGCGCCGACCACAATGTCAAACACATACTCACCGCTGTCCGTACGCCTAGGGCAAATGGTCACGCTGAGCGCACTAATCGTACCATACTTTCTATGCTACTGCCATCAACGCCAAACGATAAGCACTGGGACGATAATATAACGATAACATTCAGTGGTGCATCAACACAATGAAAAACGCTACGACCTGGTGTACTCCATACGAGCTTCTTTATGGATTCCATCCTCGAGATATTCTCAAAAACAAAATTATTTCGACTGTACACGATCAACAGTATCTTAACGACGAAGAGCTATTGAACTTGCGTACCACTGCAGCCAGCCGAGTTAACGAAAAAAGAGCACAAGTAAAGTTGCGTTATGACAACAAACACACAAAACCAAAACAATTCAGTGAAGGTGATCTGGTTGTTGTTGTTGTTAACAGTGCTTCGCCCTGCCCCAGATTGGACAGGGTTACACTGAAATAACAGCCCTTGGCCGGGTGAAAAAAACCCGGGTCATTCCGGTGCGATAGAACCGGCTGTTGTGGGAATGTGGGTGATCTGGTGCTCGCGGAGAATGAACCCCCAAGCACTGGTTGTTCCCGAAAGCTAGAGCCGCGATACAAAGGCCCGTTTATCGTTACCAAGAAGCTCGATAAAGATCGATATGTCGTTGAAGATCTACCAAAGTCGAATCGTTGTCGTAAATATTACGTGTCCGTATACTCAGTGGACAAGCTTAAACCTTGGTGTGAGTTACCTGTTGACGATGATATCGGCGAAGAAGCAGAATGCAACTATAATTCTGTTGATGGGGACTAGGTCGCCCCACAAAAGCAGGATAGCCGACTGTAACACCCTGTAATAGTATTTGCAAGCAACCCTGCATTCGAACACATGTAGCAGTATCCTGAAACCCTGACGATAGAAGCGAATACCAACGATGAAGCATTACGCGGCAGTATTCGTTCGAACGCGACTACAACCGGCCACTCGTACTCCTCCGCACTCATACTTTCATATATTAATCAATTTGTAAAGTCAATCAATTGTTCAATGTAATTTAAAGTGAATAAATGTCTATTTTCTCTTTTTGTATTAAATCAAGAAAGGACGCGTAATCACTCCTTTCACCAGCGTGTACTAGTACACAGGGTATTATAGTTTTGGTCACATAACGGTGGTTTGCAACGTTACAAAATAATAGAGACAGATATGAAGTTCCATATATCAAAGTACTTAGAATGAACAGAGGAGTTCATTAAGACATGCCCGTTCGTCCGTCCATCCGTGGACACGATAACTTTAGTAAAAATTTAGATATTTTAATAAAATTTGGCACACTGGTTGCTTCCCGGCCAAGGTAGGTTGCTATTTTAAATGGGCGAAATCCCACCATAACCACGCCCCTTTTTTCGGTATCGAAAAACGTATAAAATGGGTTAATTCAATACCAGAAGCAGATACAATGATGAAACTTGCTAGATTTATTGATTTGGTTGTCCCATTGAAAATTTTATCAAATTTTTGGAAAAGGGGTGTGTCACTGCCCACATATGAATGAAGAAATTTTCAAACTTTAGAACCGTTTACGCTAGTATAACGAAATTTCGTAGGAGGCATACTATTGTTCTGATAAATTCACCCATGGAAAATAAGCGAAATCCCTTTTCGACCACGCCTCCTTTTTCATAAAGGTTATATGGAAAGGAGGTAGAAATATTGAACTGCCCATATCAAATTAACTGATACAGGTATAATAATATAATTTGATAGTTACATCAACTTTCTTATCCTTTATATGGTTTTTGGTAAATTTTGGAAGGTGGGCCCACTTATGAGTCAAGCAAATTTCAAACTCGAATGTTAATAACTTCAGAACGGTGTAAGGTAGAATTACAGAACTTAATACAAGATATACTATAGGCATGTATCTTACGCCCACTGAAAATAACCAAAATCGGTGGACGACCACGGCCACTTTTGGACCAAAGTCTTGTAAAAGAGAGGTTGGAAACCGGAACATGCCATATCTCATTTACTGATGCAGATAGAATGCTAGAATTTCGTAGATACAATGACCTGATGATCTTATTAATGATTTTTGTAAAATTTTGGAAAATGGGAGTGGTACCGCCCACATATAAATGAACAAAATATAAAATTTCAGCTATTAATAACTTCAGAACCGTGTTAAATAAAATTACGAAACATGATACGAGGTATACTATCTACGCTTTTCAAAATTATATATAGCCTATGCTGGAACCAGTGAATCAATGAATCTACTTCGCAAATTTCATAAAGATCGGTTAAGTACCTTGGACGCCTATACAAGGTTAAAATTTTATATAGCATGGGGGCGTGGCACCGCCAACCTTTCCAAAATTATATATAGCCTATACTGTAACCAGTGAAGCCAAGAATGTAAAAATTTTATAAATATCGGTTAAGTACTTTGGACGCCAGACACACAGACACATTCATTTTTATTTATAAGATTGCCCAGATGGTAGCAGAAAAAGTTTAAAACCACTATAGGTCATAACTCCACAACAATTTACCAGGACCACTTATACAGAGCTGGGTATTTAATGTTCGGTTCCACCCGAACTTAGACTTCCTTACTTGTTTATTTTTATTTTTGCTATCCTTTTTTATTATTTTTTTATATTATTTTCTTTTCTTTCATGTTTTCATTTTGCTTTTGACTTTATATTTGTCATCATGGACACATATAAATCTTAAATTTGGGGTTTCTGGAGTAAATTTCGCTTTTGCGTTCACTTTACTTAATTTTTTTTTCAAAGATTTTTTAAAAATTTTTTGAATACAGCTTTTTACGACTCTGCAGTTAAATTTCTATTACTATGTTCATACCAAAGATGTTAAGTAATGATTAGATAATGCTAATGATTGCTAATTAACCTTCATTTACGAAATTCTCTAATTCATTAAATAATTAGAATTACTTCAACTAATTCCCATTAGATAATTGAAATTTTTATTCCAATGGTAAATCTAATTGCAATTAGTTGCCATTAGCAAAAAAAATTGGTTTACCTTTACAAATCTAATTGACTTCTGCTAATGCAATTAGATATTCAATTAGCTCGAATTAGAATCAATTATTTTGATAAAAATAAATTTTTTTCAAAGAATTATTGAAGTGAACAAATAATGATGTAAGTAAACAAACGTGCTTTGCATTTTGTTTCAAGTGTTTGCATTGTTTAATATTGTAAATGAAACTGGTATTTTTGTTAAGTTAAAAACATATTTATTTGTCGCAATGTCGGAAGAAATATCATTTGCAAGTGAATTTTCTGGTGATGATGAGGATTTTGATGTTACATACACGCCTTCGAAAGAATCGAAGAAAAGGAAGGTGTTCAATAGAGATGGTGAACAATTTGTGAAGAGGCGTATGGAAAAAAATTTTGACAATATAATTTTTATATTGAAGTTAAGTAATAAATATGTGTGTGAAATTCATATTATAAATATTTTAGTTTTTTTTTGTTTTTGAAAATATAAAAATAATTGATTCTAATTCGAGCTAATTGAATCTCTAATTGCATTAGCAGAAGTCAATTAGATTTCTAATTGTGAAGGTAACCCAATTTTTTTTGCTAATGGCAACTAATTGAAATTAGATTTACCATTAGAATAGAAATTTCAATTATCTAATGGGAATTAGTTGAACTATTTCTAGTTGTTTAATGAATTAGAGAATATAAACCAATTGCATCAATTGCTAATTCTAATTGGAATTTAACATGTATGGTTCATACGCATGCATACGTTATTTTCAATTTGTACGCCTTCACTCAAAACGCATGCATAAATAGAATTTCAAATCGCATTGAAAGTACAAAGTATTTTGACTTAAACAACATTTCAAATCGGTCGCTAATATCTCCATACGCATTGAAAGAGTGTATATTTCTAGCGAATTGAAAACCTCTGACTAAGAGCAAGTGGTTCGTTTTTTTATACCTTTCACGAACATGAAATGGTATTATAACTTTCGTCCGATGTTTGTAAGTATAAGAAGAGGAAGAGATAGGCCCACCAATAAGTATACCGAAATGATCAGGGCGATGAGCGGAGTTGATTTAGCCATACCCGTCTGTCCGTCCGTCCGTCTGTCTGTTTGAACGTAAACTAGTCCCTCAGTTTTAGAGATATCTCGATGAAATTTGGTAAGAGGCAGGCATTTTGTAAACCATTAATCACTTGTCGGAACCAGGAACCAATTTAGGTGTGTTCGTATAAACATTTGATAAATATGTGTGTTCACTAAATGCAATTTTTTTAGAACCGTTTCTTTACAGATATAAATAAGGTATACTCGTATAAGTAAAATATTTAAATTCAAATGATAGTATTTTATTTATGATATCAATACATAACCTAAAAAGGTTTGACCCTTTTTACGGCCAAACTATATATCTAGGTTTTAAAAAAGTTGATTATAATATGGAAAAAATCAGTTTGAAATTGACACCACTACAAATGCCAAAAATGTATTCACACTGCAGAGCCGTTTTGTGTCAGTGGACATGTCATGCATGCATCAATGCAAAAAATCGTGTGACCGATCTCTAATGAGTGATCAGCTATCAATACTTTGCGACAATTCCCTCATTGGTATAGTTGGAATAAGTCGATTTAAATTTATGTAGCCTACTTTTAGGTGTTGAAAGTAAACTTGTCCGACTGTACCCGTCTCAGGCATAAATTAGACCCGTTAGTCTCTTCATAGGACATGCTCAAACAAAAGAGATCAAAACCGGCATTGGTAGCATGCTGCTTCGAGACTTACCCTTCATCCTAGACTAATCGCTTTTTTGCAGGAATGCTTGAGTAGCTGTTATTGTATTAATTTTCATAAAATATTATTATTCTTGGCCTTGAGCTCAATTATAGTCTTGGATACTTTAAAATAAAAAAAAATTAAAAAAAAAAAAAAATAATATAAAACAAAACAAAATAAAATAAAATAAAATAAAATTTAGTAAAATGCATTATTAAAAAATAATCAAGAGAAACGAAGGGCAGAAAAGTCAACAAATTAAAAGAACAAAGATTGCAATAACTATAGGAAAGCAAAGGAAAAGAAAGAAGAGTAACGAAAAGGAGCAGTAAAGAGAGCTACGGGAATGAATGTGAAGAAGCAAAACAGCATTGAAAGCAAACGGCTAAATAAAATAAAATGAAAAGAAACAAATAAAACCATTTGTAAAAAGAAAGAAAAGACAAAGAAAGGAGGAACTGAAAGAAAAACAAGCAAAGAAAGTTTTGTCTTCGGCTATGCCCCATACCAAATTTCAGAGAGATATCTCTAAAACTGAGGGACTAGTTTGGGTTCAAACAGACAGGCGGACGGACATGGATAATTCGACTCAGCTTTTCTTCTTCTCACCAAATCATGTTTATGAAAGGTATAATAAAATGATAAAAAATATAGAAATAGAAACTGTATGATAACATGGTTTAGAAACGAAAGGAAGATAGAAAAAAAAGAAAAGGAAATTAAAGGCATTGAATTAGAAAGATGTGGGTCAACCCGAAATTTTTTAAATCCAATAAAACATCAGTGGTCATCCTTGTTTGAAACTATTATTATATAATTTATGTATACAATGTTTGCTAATTTTTTTTCATATTTTATATTTATCGATATTCATATATGCGTCTGTTGACAACTTGATGGGAGTGGAGGCGTATAGTAAAAATTATTAAATTTAACATTGTTATTATTCGGAAATAGCCACAATGCGGCAAAAAATTATTGTCACACTTAGTACACCACTTTTAAAACAATTCTTCCAATGCAATATAAAACTGGTTTATTATTTTGCAAACAATCGTTTTCCTTAGCGTTAGCCTCTAAATACCTCTGTATAATGGTTAATCGGGCTGTGGCCAGGTGATTGTGGGAGGTCGTGAGGAATGTATGTCAGCAAAATAAGCACGATACATATACATGTTGAAAGTCTTAGTCGGATATGGACCCAGCACGCTCCGAGACTAGCACCTTGCGGTAGTATCCCGACTGTTGCGGGAACTATTTGATATGACCAGTGCAACCAGGCCATGTTAGCCCTACCTTCCGTAAGGAAAGAGAATATTGGAAATGGGAGCACGTCAGCACGTTTTGTGGAGTTTAGTTACTTCTTACGACAGAAATGCCTTACCTTACCCTTCGAACGGTCAAGGGAAGAATTTATTTTTCAAAAGTGGTTCGGTGAATTGAAAAAATTTATGAAAATATAAAGCAAACTTAGTTTCATTGTTCCAATGTCTCTCCTTCAGCTTTGAAATAAAACTATAGAAAAAAGCAGTGGATGTGCCAAAAATTATGTACTTCACTGTAAATATTTGCAGAAAGCTATTTCCAACGGTTAACCTTTTATGGCTCATAAAAAGATTATGAATGAATATTAAATTTTGAATTTAAATTCATGCAAGTTGTTTTTTTTATTAAATTTGGTTTGAGCTTGATCAATGTATTAGGTAATTGGTTTCTATTCAGACCATTGGAATGTAGCCGACATTGAACTTAGAGCTGAATAGAGCTAAGAGGAGGATACAAATTTTCCCTAAAGCGAAATATAATCTCGACGAAGTAATATTTATAACTGTCTACATTTTTGAGATTCAAAAGGAAACCAAAGGAAATAAAAATAACCCCACTATCTTTATCATCTCATCATCTAACTCACTGAAAACATCCACTTGTATCGGCCTCTTTGAATAGCAAACTATAGTTTCTTAACCCATCATCGATAATATAGTTCAGAGTAGAGTTTAGCTGCTCTGACTGGTGCCGCAAATGGTAGGGTTGTGCAACTCAATTGCTGACCTACATATATAACGCCTTTCATTTCTCACTATGATTGACCTTCCATAGTATGGTAGGGGGAAATTTTATTTCGAATTAGAAAGGGTTAACACATCGGTATGGATATTATAACAGGTTGAACTAAGATCAGTCCAGACTAAAACAACCTTAATGACACCACACATCTCTTAAACTTTTCCAAGAACCTTCTTTTCTAACACTAATTTAGTTTTGGTCTAACCCTGTTAAAACTAACTATTCCATTGGAATTTGCTGACGATTTTCAGTATAATCGTGCCAATTAGGACGGGTGAGACACATAAAGTGGCTATGCATCTCTGGGTTATTCCCTTTCTATAAACCTTGTATATTTATCGGCAATGCTTCTTTACCATATATGAACTCGGCACTATCGCTATTTTTTCAATATAATATAATGCAAATACTATCAATAGCCTCTTATACACCAGCCAAGGTATCGACAATGCCATCGATGTTTTGCGAACTATTTAAGCATTTTTGGTCTATACAAGCCTTGTTAAAACAACAGCTACATCATTCTCACACTAATTTGTGCCTGTTTTACTATTTGGTAAACACCATACTATAAATAAAGCATAATATTGTTATTTTTGAAGTGTACACATCTTTGGGCTCGGCAGGGGCTGCCCAGAAAAGTAATGCGTCGCTGCCTGTAAGCGTACCTCTGCCGCTTTTTGTTACTGTGATTCTGTCTGTGCCTTGACTGCTTTGCCGATATGTATGTGACGTGTGTGTGTGGAAGTTGTTTGCTGATTGTTGTTATTCGATACCCGGGCCTAAACACGATGAATGCTAGAAATCGGAAAAAGGCGAAGTTAACTGCCTTTATCATAAATATACACAGTGTTTACAAATCAAAATAAGTGATTATTCATGTTACATTTATTTTAGCTCAGAATTCTCAAGATGTTAGTAAATTTGTTTTGTTTGTGTAATAACTACATATGCAATGAAATTCAAAAAAATTAACTAATGTAAATTTAATAAAATAAAATAAATAAAAATTAAATAGAATTAATCAAAACAAAATTAAAATTAAGCAAAAAAAAAACAAATAAAAAAAATTTAAATAAAACAAAATAAATAAAAATTAAATAGAATAAAACACACCAAAATTAAAAAAAAACGAAATAAAGCAAACAAAAAAAAAATTGAAAAAAAAAAAAAAATAAATAAAAATAAAATAGAATAAAAAAAACCAAAATAAAGTAAAGCAAAATAAGATAAAATAAAATAAAATTAAATTAAATACAAAAGAAAAATACAAGAAAATAAAATAAAATAAAATAAAACAAAATAAAATAGCTCATGAAACGAGCTCAAGGCCAAGAATAATAATTTTTCACTTTTTGAATTCTTATGAAAGTTATTATTGTTTTTATTTTTTTAATAATGATTTTTAATAAATTTTTAAAAGTTTGGCGGCCGCCGTGGTGTGAAGGTACTGTTGCCGGCCTACCACACCGAAGGTCCATGGTTCGAGCCCTGGTACAGGTAACATCAAAAGTGATTTGAAAAAAGTTTTTCAAAACGGGGTCGCCCCTCGGCAGTGGTTTGGCAAAATCTCCGAGTGTATTTCTGCCATGACAGGCTTCTCAGCAAAAATTCGTCTCCTTTGTAGATGCCGTTCGGAGTCGGCAAAAAACTGTAGGTCCCACCAATTTGTAGGGAAAATTCAAATCGGCACACCACAAATTGGAAGAGAAGCTTGGCGCAAAAATCTCTTAGGAGGTTTATGATGATATACCTGTTGTATATCGCGCCATAGAGATAGAGAGAGATTAAAAGTTGTTTAATTGGATAGAGCAGGAAAAATGTTTAGACACAACCAATAAAAACCATAATAAAATAAAATAAAATAAAATAGAATAAAATAAAATAAAATATAATAAAATAAAATAAAATAAAATAAAATAAAATAAAATAAAATAAAATAAAATAAAATAAAATATAACAAAATAAAATCAAATAAAATAAAATCAAATAAAAGCAAACAAAATAAAATTTAAAAAAATAAAATAAAACAAAATGAAATGAAATGAAATGAAATAAAATGAAACGAAATGAAATAAAATAAAGTAAAACAAAATAAAATAAAACAAAATAAAATAAAATAAAATTAAATGAAATTAAATTAATTTAAAAGAACGGTAGGAAATGAGTGGAAGGGAAGGACAGGGAAGGAAACTAAAGGAAAGCAAAGGAATGGAAAGGGAAGGAAAGAAAGGAAAGGAAGGGAAAGGAAAGGATAAGAAAGGAAAAGAAAGAAAAAAAAGAAAAGAAAGGGAAAGGATAAGAAGGGAAAGAGAGGAAAAAAGGAAGGAAAACGAAGGGATAGGAAAGGAAAGGAAAGGAAAGGTAAGGAAAGAAAAGGATGGGAAAGGAAAGGAAAGGATAAGAAAGGAAAGGAAATGAAAAGAAGAGGAACGAAAAGGAAAGGAAAGGGCATAGCCGGAAAGGATCAGGAAACACTAAAATATAATACAATAAAATAAAGTAAAAATAAGGAAAAGAAGGCCAAGAAGGCCAAGAAAGGAGTAGCTAATAACTTAATTACACAATTCTGAAAATTCTGGAAAAAGGTACTATGCAACCATCAAAATATTTTGATCGAGTTTTGCTGAGTTTTCAGAATCTTCCGAATCATCTTTGTTATATGCAAGAATAAAAAGAATGTTTGTTTTCTGTCCATGCATTATTAAGCTTGTCAAATACGGAACAAGGCCATCAGTATTTTTGTTGTTATTTAAATTAAAAAAAAAAAAGAATGAATAATAACAACAAAAAAACCTACGGGAACTTTATGCTTTTTTTTTGATTGCTGTGCTGATTTCTAAGTGTAAATACGAGTATCTGTAATTTTTACGACTTATAATTTGTCACATCATTTGCAGCCAATTTAAGTAGCGATTTAACCCAGTTAGGTATCTCAAGACGTCCGCCAAATTCGTATATACATACAAATGTATCTAAATTGGTAATGTGACACTATGTGTTGTTAACTTGCTCATTTGCATATATTTTACAACCACTTACATGGTGATTATTCGATATCGGCGTCTCTAATAGACGTAACCAAACCAAAACAGTTTTGATTGATTATTTTTAAAGTTGTTGGTGCCATATAATTAATGACATTAATTAGAAAACGAACAGATACACGAAATGTGTGGATCTCGAAAATATTTTTTGTGGAAGGTGTTGGAGTTAATAGTGACTCCTACATTAGGGAAAGTAGGATATTGATAGTAAGCGGTTGAAGGAACATGTCTGCACTGAAGTCATTTCAAAGTTTTATTACATTGTTTCGGTTGCTATCATACAAGACATTTTGACAGTAATGATAAGCTTGAAAAGTAACTTATAGTTCAATTAAAATAAGCTATTTAAGGTCAAGCATCTTTCCATTGACACGGGATCTATAACCTTTTGTCTTTGTAGATTTAAAAACCGCTTTCTTCGGCAAGGAAATCTACTATTTCTGAATTTGAGTTCCCTCCAAATCTTTGTCAGCTTTGGAAAGTTTTTTTCCGAGTCTTTTGAAACTAAGCAAGATAGCCGATTTCTCCAACTCGATGCTGGATAAGATAATTCCAGTAGCGCAAATATACTATACATATGATATTGTTATTATTGAACTTAATAAAACCACTGCCAATTTTGCCTTCAAATTGGATCGCGCAGAGAACTGAAGTTTCGTAGTTGACAAATACAAATTTGAAACAGTGAGGCAATTCGTCGATTTAGGAAAAAGCGCTAGAGTGAAAATTTTGCGTTTAGTTTATCGAATCAAATAGTTGAGTGCTATGCAGCCCATCAAAGGGCCTACAGCTTCGATGTCTGGGCCATATAATGTAAGTTGACAAAGACGCTTCCGCTGAGAGAATTTGTTTTATTGACAAACCGACTTTAGCAGGAGAGTTGGGATTAGTTGAAAAACAATTCGAAGGAGATTATGGAGTCTATCAGCTATTCCGACGGAACTGCCGACGGGAGAAATTTAACAGATCATGAGAGAATTCAATCGATTTAATCGGAATTTGCAAGTGAATTTCGATAAAGCCGATGGAGATCACAAAACTCTATTACAATTATTCCCCCCCGGCAGCTCCGGAATAGCTGTATGTAAATAGTAGTGTATGTAAATAGTTTAAGATAGAAAGTCGACACCAAATTAACATAAAAGCTTCTCACTAAAAAAATGTAAGAACTGAGCTTCCCACAAAAAAAAAACGAAATATCAAAAGCTATCTGGATATCAACAGCAAACAGGCACGATGTCCCTAGGCAGGGTCCCACCAAAGACTAGGTACTCTTAGGCCCACCAAACATGTTAAAATTTTTTTACTTATCCGAAAATTTCGGGAGAAGGGCAAACTTCCCGGACAAACGACCCCGCTATATACCCCTTGAGTTAATAAGTAAATATACTATGGCTTGATATTATACATATAATCTGCAGCGTGCATTCGATCTAGCATTGACGTTATTCAGCTTATGTGTCTCTAATTTTAAACAAAACTCAAGGTAAGACAATTCAATGATTTCCAACGATACCGAGATCAGAGATGCATTCAACATGATTGATCTATTAGATGCTAAACTTCTAATGTTCATTACTAAAAACGTTAAAGGATTGAAAGATTTGAATTTTGTGTTAGATCGAACACTTTATGCACCTCATTGGGATGGCTGAACAGTAAGATTAGTGCAGTCTTTGTCATCTATTGATTCAATATGCATTCATCTGTATTCATTTATTATTTATGTTAATTTTTACGAACCCGTTTCCCTAATAACCATTTATGTTTCCTTTATTTTTATCGCCACCCGTCAAGATTGTGTCGCGGCACTTTAATTCAAATAATATTCGCAGTTTATCCACAACTGTCAAATTTAACAAACGTTAATGATCAATTACTTATTTCTAATGATAGCTGATTTTGCGCTATTTCATGTAAGCGTTTGTGTGTTGGCAGTTGACATAGAAAATTTATGAAATTTGTTATTAGTACTGACAGTATTAATGTGATCTTCGCCTCTTATTGTCAATATAGCATAGGTTGACGATCTTGACAACGGGGCGGCGGCTTTTTGTTCGACGATTGAAGACTGGTTCAATAAATTTATATTTAAAATGGGGTTTCTTCATTAATAAATTCCAAAGATTTTTTGTTTGTGAATTATTTAACTATTATATCGCCGCCTTCTAAAAGAATAGCGTGTTTTCGCATTTTTGTGTACGGGTTCTTTGAAGTTAAATATATTGAGCTGAGATAAGCCGGTAATTTATGGTGGTTTGACACCTTCTCGGTCAAACTTTGAATACTATTTAACAGTTATTTAGGTTATTTCAATTCAATAAAGTTGGTGGAAAAATTCAAAGATTTAATATTTGATATAAGAATACAGGAACGGAATGCTAATATGACATCTAATGCTATCATGACATAGTTTCCATGTTTTCATGGAAGCCAGAAATAACTAGTTACTAGGAACTTAGTTTTTAAGTCGACAATATCTTACTGCATCTAATATTTTGTAGACCCTTGGCTCCTCTTTTATAAACTCCCTCAATTGTTTCTTTCTTTGTATTTATTGCAGAGGGCTGGCAAGCGTTTCGTGATTCTAATCGATTGCAAAATTGGGAGTACAAAAAGGCTTTAGTGCATCTGCAGGGAATCTATGGCATATTTCCATATTATAAAGTCAGTGTGGAAAATCGGTTCGTATTTGTTATGGTTTTTACTAAAAGAGAAGTAAGCTACACTGCGTACAGAAGCTATAAAACACACTTAATTTTTTCAAACAAAGTGTTCTGTATAATAAACGTGCACAGTTTTAAAAATTCTAATATGAGTAAGTATAAGTCATTGTGAATACATATGTACAAATGCCGAGTGTGTGAAAATAGCATTCACAATATATAACAGCTGCAATCACCTGGGGTCGAATTACGTTTTACGTTCCGTGATCGAAAGCGAATTTTTAAATTACAATAGGTCGAATTCCATAATTCGGAATGATGGCATACGTGAGCAATTGGCTGGAAGTACCGGTCGGTTCAATTATGCATTATTACCCTTTTAAAAAGTTGGAGAAAGTTGGTCAACGTTATTCTGACTTAAAAATTGGATTACGATCACGGAACGTGTTACGTAATTCCGACCCTGATTCACAACGGTGCTTTTTTCACAGAGTTGCACTTGTTAGCCAGAAAAATCTATTTAATTTGTACGTAAATTTGATAAAAGAATATTATTCACTGGCGCACTGGTACATATGGAAATATGGTTAACTTAGAAAATATGGGAGGTGCATTACCTGCTTAGAAGTAAGAAATGCCACAGCTTGCCTAAGCTGTTGCACTGGTTTCCTTATTGAAAAGTATTTTAATAAATTGTCTTTAATTTCGTTACATACTTTGGCAAAAATAAATTTTCAACATTCGGGTGAGAGCACAGATTAATTGGCGAAGATTTTCCTCGTGTAGAAAATTACAATGACCTAAGAGCAATATAGGTATAGTTGTATGTATCATAATTTTTTAGGACAATTATTTAAAAACAGTTTAAATTTCGATGTACATATGTGATAAACTAGGTAATTATGTGAATTGATTTCGATCAAATGTAGTATACACAGGTTTATTCTTTTTAATAAACAACCCCGAATTTCTTTCGTTCCCCAATTGTTCACGTGGTAAAATTCTTCATTCTTGTGTCACTCGTATTGAAAATTCCGCCCTTTTAATACAACTCTGCTCACATGACTTTTAGATACCCTGCCACAACTATTTCCAGGGTTAAGATAATGAAGGAAAATCGAGTTGATTTTAAAGTATTTTTTGTTGCAGTAATTTTCCGTTTTCTTCCATATAAAAATGAGTAGTGTTTATTTGCTATATGTTGTAAAATCAAGTAAAAAAATTTTTTTTTTTAATTCCGGGCGTATTTGAAACACATCAAAGTTGAGCTCCGTTCTTCCAAAATTTTAAGCCATTAATTTATTTAAACCATTTTTTGAATCTCCAAACCTTTCTTCTAATATTATTAATAATTAATACTGAGGCTGTGAAGCGTTCTAATCCTAATTGGAGAACATTAATTCCATCACGTTTCTTAAAGTAACTTTTCCGAGTGTATATAATGTGTACTATAGTTTCTAAGCTCAGTGCCCATACTTACTTTTTTCCCATGTATAAATCGGAACAAATAAATATTATTAATTTGTAGCTTTAATAAGCCACATGAATATATCGTGACATTGGACGAAGGTGAAATTGGTTTACCTGATCGTTATTTCTACAGCGTTGATCCTAATGACGAGGTAAGTGTAGTATTTTTATTGGGAATTATTAGTATGTATAGTGCTCTAAAGTAAAAGATAGGCGCCTAGATATTTTGGATTGAACCTTTTATATTTTGTTTGGTTTGACGGTCTATTTGAATATGAATGATCTACAGCGCCCGAATACTTATTTCAGACTTGAAATTTAGCTCTAATCCACTAGAGTATTCCCTTCAGAAAGCTTAAAATTAATATTGCACAAGGATCAACTATATTAAGTAAATATTCTTAACAATACAATTCCAATTCCGACTCTATTTATAGATTGTTCGTGGTTATAAATTGTTACTGAGGGATTTTGCGATCAATATCGGTGAGTACAACAGCCTAAGGATCTGCATCTGACGTGATATTGAAGGTACAAACTCTAAAAACCGTTTCTACCCAAAGAGTGGTCGAGGGAACCTGAAGAGACCAATTGCGGAAAAATTTTTAGCCTGACCCTCAGATTAGGTTTAGTATAAGTATTTAGTTCCCCGACTGGTACTAGCCCGGCTGGTGTGCGAATGAATTGATTTGAGGTGTCTGTTCTCCAACAAGATGTTTATAGTTACTGTCCAATGTTACAAGAAGAAAACGTAGTGGGGCTGTTTTATGTCAAATCTTCAGATAGTTGGAATCGACCCATTCCGATTTGAATGAAATTTGGTGGGGTGTTGTCTTTTATCATAAAACAAAACTTGGCCAAAGAATTTTTTTTTTAAAAGTTATGTAAATTCGAAATTTCAAATTTTTCCTGTTTTGCAAAGTTTTTTTTTCAATGCTTCCGAAACTACTTTACTTAAATTAAGAACCTTTGGCTATTTTATAGGGTATGAAAAATATATTAAAATACAAAATTACAAATTACTAATTTTAAAAAAATTTAAATTTTTAAAAATCTCAAAAAATAAAGTTCACCTTTAAATGTTGTTCTCAAACTTTTTCGTACTATACCTTTGATACATTTGAAGATATCCTGAAAATTTCAAAAAGGTATCTTTTGTTTTTTCCAAAATAAGAATTTTCGAATTTTGTGCCAAATGTTTATTTTTTATTTTTTTAACTTTCTAACCTAGTTCAATTAGTTAAGCTCAAAATTGTTCAATTACGATTACTGAATTTTTTTTCGTGTTAGTGGAATGTCAAAACAAAAATACGTTTCCATTTTTTCGAAGACATACTTCGAGTTTTCGAAATCAGTTAAAGAGTTAACTTAAAAATGCAATGAACTTTAATTTTTACCCAGCATTTTTTGTTTAGCTATTGAATAAATTCTTTAAAGATGGCAGCGAAATCTCCCTTTTACTCATATTCGTAGTAGATCCATTTTTATTTAACCGCTTTTTCCTATTTCGAACATGATGTGAAATTTTCATCTCGAATTGGGCACAATGAAATGAAAGTCACCTAAGAGCCTTTCTCATGCATCTCATCATTCATTTGTTATATCTACTTAAAAATCCGATAGGCACGTTATCACTGACTGAGAAATGCATGTTTTAAGGTGCTTCTATTTATAATGAGGGTTTACATATATTGGACGTTTTTGGATATAATAATAATTCTCAACGAAACGTCAGTTGCGAAAAATCGTAAAACACTTTAATCTTAACTCTACATTGCTCATACATAGGTATTATATCCCGTGAAGCAGATCTGTTTGCCGATGAAATTTTCCATTATGAAAAGAGGATTGTGAGTCATATCGATTCTGTAAAACAATCGGACGAGAGTAAATTAAATGAAATAAAAACATTAGCTGAAATGAAAACAATTGCACCATCGGTAAGTGCTCCGCCGTAGCTATTTGCCCCCATTTCAAATAATATTTTAGTGAGCTATTTTTTATTTTATTAATTTTTCTTATCATGCAGCTGCCGATATTTGAATCTCTTCAAGCAATCTTCAGTCACACCAAAATAAGTGATGAAACAGAAATCTTGGTGCGAGACGTGAATGTTTTTCGCGAACTCTCAACTGTAGTATCTACTTCTGATAAAAAGTAAGTAATAACTCTAATTGTTATATGGCAATGAACAGTGAATTTTATTTTGTTGCTGGCGGTGCGCATTTACTGAATTCCCTAACTATTTTGGTGTTTTTCAAGTACCTGAAGGAAAATGTGGATTTTAAGAAGAGTAAAGACATACTTGAAGTTATTTGCCAATTTTAGTTTATACAATTCAAAATTGTGAATGAATAACTTCTGCCTTTAATTTTCAAATTTTCTTTTTTGATTTAAAAAAGTGCTCAGCTTACAAACTTCACAATATATTCGCTAAAGGAATTTTTAATTTATACCAGTTTAAAGAACTGTGTAGTTCGTGAACTATTTAGTCCATTTAACTAGATGCTCCAGCCTGCCTTATAAATATAAACCGATCTTATTCTGTTGTGTTTGAGCTTTGCTTTTTTAGTCCTGTCCTGAATGTATTTTTTGAATGTGGGAAACGAACTTAAGCAACGAACAAAATAACTTGCTTACTGCTTTTTTCCCTACGTACATATATTTTCAAGAAATCGCTAAAGTTGAATGACAGTTATTCCACCTACTGATCGCCAGAGTTGTGCCAAGTGTCACACATGGGATCGTTTTGGTCAGGACATAGGGGTTTCAAGTTTACGCTTGAAGACTAATATCTGATGTGTGGTAATGATGCTCCTCATGGACTTTAAACTGGTTTTTCGTATATACCAATAACATACTCAGAGCATTTAGCAATCTTATATAAGAAACACGAATTATTGACATTTTCTTTTTCTATATTCTTAAAAGTTTATAACATTCAAGAAAATTTCATAAAAATGTATTTATTTTGGGTTAAGGCAAATGACATCTTTTGGCAGAAATGAAATAAATTTGTCACATAAGCATGTTTACATTTGTTTGTTTTGCTTATCGGTCTACTGTTTACTGTGAGTTGAAACATTCGAAAATTCATAAGTAACACTAAACACCAAATTTTTCTTTCGAAATCAACATAAAATTAAAGGCAACTCCTTGGGAGCAACTTAAATTCAGAATATGTAGTTGGTTTAAGGCTTAATAAAAAAATTTAAAGGGTCAAGCTACTTTCAGAACCATTTTAAGCATCTAAATCTTCTTAAGTCATTTCCGCATAATTTATTGCTGTACGTATACTCGTATTCATGCCAAGTAACAAATGTGCTTAATGAAATCACTCATTCACTGCAATAATTTTTAATAGCGGTTTAATTCTATTAAACATTGAACTACATGAACTAGTTTATTTTGGTAAACTAGTTAAAAATTTCTAATCATTTTAATGAACTTAAATTCCCAGCTATACCAATTTGAGTACTGCAGCTATTATTGATTTGGTTATACAGAATGGGTACTCAAGGACACGGTGGTAGGTAAAAAGCCAGTAACGTCAGTTGAACAATTGACTTCATTTCACGTAATTATATCTTTCATGAACATGGAATGGTATTATAACTTTGGTTCGATGTTTGGAAGAATGAGAAAAAGAAGAGATAGACTTACCAATAAGTATACCGAAATGATCAGGGCGATGAGCTGAGTCGATTTAGCGATGTCCGTCTGTCTGTTTGTACGCAAACTAGTCCCTCAGTTTTTGAGATATCTTGATGAAATATGGTCTGGAACCGCCATTTTGTATGAGATAAATCATTTGTCGGAATCAGCAAGATCGGAGCAATACAACGCATAGCTCCCATACAATTGATAGTTTCGATAAATGGGTTTCCGGCTATAAATTTTGCAATTGAAAAGCTAGGAACGTAAAATTTTGCAGGTTTGGTATTTATTATGTATGTAATGTGCGTAGTGAGAATCAGCCAGATCGGACCAACATAACATATAGCTCCCATGCAATCGATTGTTCCGATAAAAAGGGCTTGGGCCATGTATCTAATTGTGAGTAAGGATCGGACACTTAAAACCGTGATGCGTATTCATGAAAGGTAAAAAATCTTCGACAATCTTTATGACGTCATCCCCTATCAGAAAACGTGTCAGGTTATCTGAAAGTTCCGAATGGAAAGAGTATGGAAGATAATGTCAACCGATGCGGAGCAATAATAGATCGATACCGATTGCTTGAAAAAACAAAAAATACATAAAAATTAATTTATACAGAAATGGTTTTTATATATTTGCCACATTACTTTTAAACCACTAAAGAAAGTTATACTCCGACTTTGTTATCCTGGCATGAATACGAGTCGGCAGTGCTCGATATTGTCTTCTAAGCTGCTTTATTACCGGATCAAAAATTGTTTGCTCATTGTTTTCGAGCTGGAAAAAATTAGGTTTAGGCTGCCAATTCTTTCTGCTTGCATGACTACGCGTCTTGAGATACACCATCCTCATAAAATGCGCCACTACCAGTATGATGTCCGGATTTCTATGCCAAAACACAATTGAGCGGTGTCTTAAGAAAACCTTACATTGTCCTAATACCGGCTTCATGGTATCAGCGTCAATACCCAGCCTTAATTTACATCAGAAAATATTAAATTAACAAACGAATTTAAGCGAAGAAGTTTTCGTAATATATTTGAAGAACCAACTTGATCGTTTTCCCTGTGAGCCGCTTTAGTATGTCAACAAGGCAAATGCCAAATTATTCATTGAATAATGGTCTGGAAGAATTGAAAGTCTAAGTATCGCTAAATAAGTTGGACGATATTGCTTATTAAAATGCTACATATCATTGAATTCTGCATATGTTTTAAGATTTTAATACAATTGTTCTTTTGTTGAAAAGACAAAAGTGTTTGTTTATGAAATTAGTCTAACCTAAATATAAGCCCCATTAAATATGCGCTTTAATTATAGCCACAATTGTAAGTCCACTTACCTTCGAACATTGCTTGTAATATTTGAATATATGACCTTTTCAACTTACTTTTTTGTCTTAAGTTGTTTGCCTTTGTTTATCTAAAGTTTGTATCAATTTCATCAATCGCATAAAACTTAATTTTTGACTATTTCAGACCGATTAACAATTTCATTATTTGGTCATTGGCGCGCCATCTTTTGCCGCATTTGTCGCGGGAGTATCGCAACTTGGTTGGAAATTTCGATCACTCTATTTATGGTAAGTTGTGTCACAGATTAAATTCGCTGCAATAAAACGTATGCGCTTATTTGTATTAAAAGGTCGTACCGCAACATATCCACGTTGGATGATTTGTTCGCAAATTGTACGTGACTGGTTGCCATTCGCAGTAGATGCGTTACAACAACAACAAAACACCGCACTTACAAAGGTTTGTTGACTTTTTAAATAATATACGATATAATATAATATCGTATGTACCCATCTTCAGCAACAGCTTATGTCAACATACCTATGACCAAATAGAGATATAACATATTTCTTTCCTTAACTGGCTCCTGCATGTCAACTGGTATGACAGACTGGTATCATACCAGTTACCAGTCCAATTCGCCAAATTACATAACAAACCATTTTATTAAAAATTCAGTCATCGACTATAAATTTTTTTTTCTATCAAAATAATATTACTTCACTATATTAAACAATTGAAAAATAATTGAATTAATTACACAGTGCCAGTGATTTTTTACTTTTGAAGCGACCTACTAGAGATTGTTCATCTGGTCGAGTTATACACGAAACACCGTTCCGAAAATTCCTAACACCTCCAAAATTTTGTTTTAAAATTTTCAGCCGATTTCAAAATTCTCAAAGGTTTTGAATAGAGAAATGTTGACACTTTCGAAATATATATAGTGCTCTGTTCATTTGAAAAGAGTATGACATGTTTTTCACACGACAAGTTGAATTTTTTGAAAAATTTTTCAGTTTTTCCGACTTTGACGTCATTTTTTGGCACTAATTGATATTTTTTGGACATATATCACTACTTAAATATGCCAATTTTTTTTTTTTGGAAAGGACTTCAAGCTTTCAAGTTAAGCTGCATAATCTAAAATCGAATATTTTGGTCTCAAGCGCCCTACAGGGGTACTGTGTGAAAGTGGTGAACTGTAAGAACAGTAATTATAATTTTTAATACAAAATATTCGTTTTTAGCGATAGCAAAGCACTTTTCGATCGCCGATATTTCCTGGCGAAATCGTTCACCTTGTTCGTGGCTAAACTGACCAAGACTATCTGGGAAAAAATTCAAATGTTCTCTAGTTAATTACTGCTGGTCGCTTAAAGGTGAAACCGATGACTTATTTTATAAACGCAGAAGATCCAGCAAACATTTTTAAGTCAAATTGTGTTCATGTCGGTATCGTTCCTCAATTCATTATTTTGCCTAAAATGAATCTCATGAGTGTAAAATTTTATGAAAAATATATATGTTACCAATCTAACTATCGCTAAAACGACTATTTTTTATATAAATTATAATTACTGTTCTTACAGTTCACCATTTTCGCACAGTACCCCTGTAGGGCGCTTGAGACCAAGATATTCGATTTTAGATTATGCAGCTTAACTTGAATATTTAAGTAGTGATTGCCTGTCGATGATATATGTCCAAAAAGTAGCATTCATTGCCAATTAGTGCCAAAAAAATGAACAGAACACTATATATATTTCGAAAGTGTCAACATTTCTCTATCCAAAACCGTTGCGAATTTTAATAAATTTTTTTTTGCGAATACATTGACCATAAAACAAGATTTTGGGGGTGTTAGGAATTTTCGAAACGGTGTTTCGCTTATAATTCGACCAGATGAACAATCTCTACTAGGTCTCCTTAAAAGTATAGTCACTTTTTTTTCTTTTTGTAGCACCGTGTTATTGAAATTTTTAATTGAATAGAAAAGGAAAATTTTAGAGACAACAGTCATAGCTTTTCTTATACACCCATTTCGGAAGCTGCTAGACTTCATCAGAGGAATATTGGCACGCTCTGCTAACCATTAAGTTAACAGAACGCTTGTTTTGCTTTCAGCTACACTCCTACTCTATTCACTTTACCATATCTATAAGCAACCCCCGCCATCTGGCAGCCAGTATTTCCTTTTCGATTCCATTAAAAACTTTTAATAAATAATTAAATTATTAAAAAAATAAAACAATAATTTTCATAAAAAAAATTATTATTGTGGGCCTTGAGCTTATTTACATAAAGTCATGGATACTTAAATAAAATGTACCACTTAACTGAATTGTTGGTACACAAAAATAACAATTGAAAAATATTTCAATAAAAATAATCTCTATTCAAAGCAACTTTATCTGGAAAAACATTTATAAAAAGTAATTTTTATTTTTTTTGATAATAGTTAATTTTTGAATAACTTTTATAATTGACTCCACAAATCTTTAAATTTTCTTGGAACATTTCGTGGAAAATTTTATGATCTAAAAGAAATATATCTTCATATAAAATTGAGAAAATTCAAGGGAAGATTAACTCTGTATGGTGAAATTTACAACTTTCGGAGTTCTTGTCAAATACCTATACAGACAACTCGTTTATGGAACTGTGGTACATAATGCACAAGTTCTTAATAACTAAATTTTTGAAAAAGGTTTTTTCAACGACCTTGTTATCGTATGTACCTTTGCTGACCGTTTTCATTGTTGCAGCTTCTAAGCGGTTCCGTTGGAGTATCGCTATTTTTAAGGCGTTTCGATAAATATCTTTTATTTAAAATTTTATTTATTGAAGCAGCATTTCACAACCACAATTAGTCAAACCGGAATAAATACTTCAATACTTCGTTTATATATTTGGTGACAACCTTTTCTTAAGAAAAAGCTAACTTTGATTATTCTAAAAATAAATTTTATGTACTTACTTACATAATTGCTTTGACAAAAGAAATGGCAAAATAAGGGCTGATCGTTTTCTTTTCACTTCTTACTCGCTGTTGCGTCGCACAGTGGCGCCTTTTGAGTTTTTTCTTTGCAAACATCATAACTCGAACCAATGAAGATATTTTAAAAATTTTAAATGCAAATGAAAGCTAATTATTTGAAGTTTTATTGTGTGAAAGCTCAGAATGTCACAGATACAAAATACTTTTAGTAAAAAATAAAAAAAATAAAATAAGATTTGTCTTATAATGACGTGTTTAAGCATTAAATAAGATAAACTAATGATTTTGATAAGATAGCGTGGCACGGCCCACTTATGACAAAAAGTTGTATCTAAGTAGTCACGTAATCAATAACTACCAAAATCGATAGACGTATTGTTTCTTTTAAATGGCAATACTCTTATAAAACTCAAATGTCCGTTTTTGGTGCCACAATAACAAGGTGCTTCAAAATTCATCGTAAAATTTTACATGTTTTGTTTTTTTTTAATTTACAAGCCAAATATGTACTTTATTAATAACTAAAAGTTATTGAACGTGGTCCTTGTTCTTAGATTCTTGAGCTTCTTCAGACAATTCTCCTAATGGTAAGCACTGGTACTCTATTAAATCTTTTCCATGTGCTAAAATTTTATGTACCGTTGGTGTAAGTTTCTTCTCATGATACTTTTGATGCAGCAACTCTGTAGTTTTAGATGCATATTCTCCAAATTTGGGTCCATTAACTGGTTCATGGCAGTTTAAAATATTTAAAATCACTCCCAATCTTTTCACAATATCTCTATCAACTCCTGTTATGCGAGCAGTCACTTCATCGTTTTCAAAAAATCTTCTTGAGGAGTTACCATCATTTGTATTTCCGTATCCATACTTTGGACACTCAACTCTAAGGCCAATCTCTTTATAGAATGCATCCTGAATTATTTTTTTTTCTCCTGTTTTGTTTCTCCTTACATGTTGCATTGTCGTCGAAAACTTCTCCTTGTTGTGGTAGTGTATAAGCCAGCTTCAAAACAAATTTCATACATCTTATCCTAGCATGCAAAGGAGATATTCCATACTCATAATTTAGTTCGTCAGTTATTGAATCATCAAGATTTTCAAAGTCCTTTTGGCTCTTCTTACAAATTGGAAATTTCATTGTAGATGTCGTATTTGTTATTAAGTTCAAAACATCGACCATTGTTAGAAGAAAATCATGCTTTATTGTAATGCCACTCCCCTCTTCAATTTCAATTATTGTTGGTTCTAATTTGGCAATTTGATTTTTTATATCACTCATTATAGCTATTATGAGTTCCGAAGACTCCTTCTCGTATTTAAATAATATCGGACGGCACAATATAGTTGATGACGGACGTGGATTTTTCCAATATTCTGAAGCTTAATCTTTTAGTCGTAATGGAACAATAGAAGCCATAAACATATTACTATCTGTAATTGTTTCATCGTCTACATTTATTCCTTGTTTATATGCGCTTTGTCCTGATGATCCATGACAGCCCCACTTAGTTATCAATGCTAGCTCCTTTGGCAGTGATTTTCTTCAGTAAATCTTTGAAGGAGTCGTGTAGACGTATGATCCATTAGGTTTTGTGGCTCAATTTCAGCTGATACTTCGGTTATTTTGGGACTTAGAGGAACTGCTTCTTTCTTGGCTTGAGTCATTTTTTTGTATCCAGGTAAAATATCGGCATTACGTTACAATAATGACTCACGCAATATAACATATTTTTTCTTCGTCAAACCGAGATCCATAAGCAGCGCCAAAGCTTCTTCGGGAGTGTATTTCCTAGGTAGCGCATTTGGTGGTGTGGGAATGCTGTTTTTGATCCTCATCAGGCGCACTGGACTTGCTACCGCAACTGCTTCTGTTATATGAGACTTCACGTTTTCTTCGTCTTTTTTATATTTAATAGCTAGTGCTTCTGAAAGATGAGTCGTGGCCATAGCTTTTGTGGTATCAGACAGCTTCCTTTTCCTTGTATAGGTAGAACACTCTTCTATGGGTTTTGTTGGTCTCCCTCTAGTTGGATTGGTTGACCTGCTAGGCGCTTCTTCGTCCAAAAAAGTTTTGTCAGCTAGCCACTTTTGATGCCTACTTAGAAATTTTGAATTGTTACGATAGACGTCCTTCCATTTTCGTTCTATCATAATGTATTGTAAACCAATTTTTTCTTCCAGGCCTTCCTTTTCTTGAATGCTTGTTTCACACAAAACCATTTTAAATACAACGAAAAAGAAGAAAAATTTCAAATTTTTCGCAATGTTAAAAATTGGTCAACTTAGAGCGGCTCTACCCTCTGTGAAAAAGCAGTTGCATATTCTTGATTCTTGCAGTAGCGACGTCGCAAAGAAATAAGGGCTATTTTGCTGACATGCACGTACGTGTATGATGTGCAACGTAAATGTACTATTCGAAGCACGAAACTACAGGGTGGCGCAAGAGTAATCCTCCTATCAGAAAATGCTATAAATTTTGCGATTGGCCCCTAAAGTCAGTTCTGTTTTGACATTTGTGTAGTAAACATATGCGAAATACACGTTAATAAACAATGTTACGCTACACTGCTCCAGAACGCGGAATATTGCTGACTAATTATTTGACCAATAATCGGTCGGGGCCAAACGGTTACTGTGAATGGTGAGCGCTACAGAGCAATGATCAACGAGTTCTTTTTGCCGCAACTTGATGAATTGGGATTGGAAAACATGTGGTTCCAACAAGACGGTGCAACAGCACACACTGCACGTGCCACAACCGATATGCTGAACATCGGAAGCTTACTTTTGCGTCACCTTGTATTAAGTGGATTATGATTTAACTATAACAACTTTTATCTTTAGTTTTATTAAATTATAATCTCTAAAACTTATAATATTGGTTAAACAGAAAATTAAAATGTAAGATGGCATTGTTAACTGAAGGATTGCTGTCCGAATACTGAACTGTTTTGTTCTTCGCTCGTGTATCTCTGGAAAGTTTTGGAGGGTTGTTGCTACTTATCATAGTTGAAACGTTGCAGTCGCTCAGACTGGTATGACTAAGCCCACGAAATTCTAGTCAATAAACTAGAATGCTTGCTGACTAGTGAGTCAGTTGATTGCAGCGTGTTATCAGCCAGAATCTTAAACGCCTTGCACTCCCGCCTTTGGGCCTCACTATTATTTTTTCTAAATGATTGGCCTACCGAAGGTCCAAGGTTTGAGTCCTGGGACAGGCGTTAGCTCATCTTGCAAGATTCCATAAAAGTAGTTGACGAATATTAAGGTTTCTTATACATACATACCTATTGCCTTGAGCGGATATTTTAAAGTTGGCTAAGACATTATGTTGAATTTGGAATTGGCAAAATTTCACTTTGTTCATATGTATGCTCACTCAAGCCGTTATTGAAAAAAAAAATCACATTACATAAGTATATAGTGCATATGTATGTATATCTTTATATATTTTTATCGCACTGTAGTACAAACGATATGCGTCCCGAGACTATAAGCATGGTGAATCCAATTCTGCATTCTACCCCACTAAATCGCAAGGCAATGATGCATTTCTACGACTCATGTTTTATAGCTTACAGAATCAGTTGAGAGACTCGGTGAAGCAGGCCCATTGGATTGACAAACGTGTGAAGAGCTATATTATTGACAAGGTAAGGCAAAAAATTTCTCATTGTTTCCAGATCTGAACGTGGTGTTTGCTTCTCTCATTTTCAATAACGTAGTTGATTACTATGCGTCTACAGATTGGAATACCGGATGAAGCGATAACCGAAAATTCCTATATAAAGGACTACTACAATGAACTTTTGTTAAACAATTTGTACTTTGTTGAACATTTGGAATCGATTTGGAGTTTTCGGAAAGTGAGGATGGAAGCCAAATTGAAGGCTATGAGTATTGTAGACACGTATGTTTGATATATATACATACATGTTTGCTTTATTTTTTGTAAGTAATTTATTTTTGGTTTAGTATTGTCTCTGAGATGTACACACGACCATCACCGCAGTCAACTAGGTACTCGAATATATTAAATATGCTGATCATATCGAGGCGCATCGCCGCATCTGATTATTATGACTACAGATATCCAATGTAAGTCCACAAATATTGCCCTTCCGTTTGAGGAAGGGGCCGGGGGTATATTCATATATGAATAAGAGATCACATATGAAAAGCTGGAATTAAAAGTCATTATTTTTTTCTTGTGAGTAAAAGGGAAACTTATAAAAAGTGGAATAAAAAGAGGTACGAAAAAAATTGCTCAGTAAAAGTCAGACAAATAGTTTTTAACATTAAAAGGGAAAACGGAAACACATCGTTTTGGTTAATAATAAGGAGACGTATCATATTCCTCAATTCAAGAGAGTTTGGATGCACGTGCATGTCTCCGTTATGTTCTTCAAGTTTTGTCGCTACACATTAGCTCTTCCATTATCCAATCTTTTCCAGGACTCTATCAACAATGGTACATTTTTGGAAGAGTGGCAGTTATGCTATATTGTTTTAGTATTTAAATCTGGCGATCGCAATGATGTCTGCAAATCTGGCGATGTTGTTGTTGTTGTTGTAGCGACTACTTAACCTGCCTAGGATGTCACCCCCCATCCAACACTGTCATCAGGCTCTTCTAACGGAAGTCCAAGAAACCTCGCGGCTTCAACAGGGGTGGACCAGAGTGAAATTGGTGTTAGAAGAGTGGGCTCAGTTGAGCAGATGAACAGATCGTTAGTATCGTGGGGAGACACGCCGCATGCCGGGCAGACATTTGGCATGTCAGGGTTCAGTCTGGATAGGTAAGAGTTTAGTCTGTTACAGTATCCAGAATGAAGATGAGCCAGCGTGACTCTTGTCTCCCTGGGCAGTTCGAGTTCCTCGTCGGCAACAGGTGGAGCTTGTGCCTGTAGGACTGCATTCACTGGACGTGACCTGACAAGGGAGTTTACCGACTCCGTGTGGATGAGGTTGAGGGCCCGCCGGTGCACCTTTGGATCAAATAAAATGTGGTGCCGGATCTCGTCATAGTGCTTACGGAGGTGACTCCTTATTCTCCTGGGAGGCGGATTTTCGTTGAGCAGGTTCCTGTTCGGGTGCTGCGGCTTATGGCAGTTGAACAGGAATTGTCTGGTCAACATCTCGCAGTGCTCTTTGACATCGAACATTTTTGCCTCATTATGAAGATGGTGCTCAGGAGACATAAGGAGGCACCCCGTGGCAGTTCTGAGTGCGGTGTTTTGGCAGGCCTGCAACCTCCTCCAATGTGTGTCTGCTAACGCCGGCGACCATATTGGCGTCGCGTAGCTCAGAACCGGCTGGCCGATTGCCTTGTACGTTGCCAGTAACGTTTCTTTGTCTTTCCCCCAAGTACTGCCAGCTAGTGATTTGAGGATTTTGTTACGGCTTTGTACTTTGGTGGCAATCGCGGCTACATGAGCACCGTATTTGAACATGTTATCAAACGCGACCCCTAAGATTCTGGGGTGTGTGACAGTCGGAAGCTTAATGCCGTCGACGTAGACGTCTAATTCCATGTTCGCCTGCGCTGTCCACGTCGTAAATAAGGTGGCCGAGGATTTGGTCGGTGACAATGTCAGGTTCCGTGCAGCGAAGAAACTGGAAAGGGTTGGCAGGTAAGAATTAATTCTCGAGCAAAGCTCATCGACGGAGGGTCCAGTCGCCAGGATCGTGCAGTCATCGGCGTAGGAGACGATCGAGACGCCTTCTGGTGGGGAAGGGAGCCTCGATATGTAATAATTAAACAGAAGCGGGGATAGGACACCACCCTGTGGCACCCCTTGCTTAATTATACGTGGTTTTGATCTTTCGCCTCTAAATTCCACCGATGACTGCCGGCCACTCAGATAGTTGGCGGTCCAACGCTTTAGACAGGGGGGAAGGTTTGAATCTTCCAGATCGTTAATGAGTTGTGCGTGATTAACAGTGTCAAACGCTTTCGACAAATCAAGCGCAACTAGCACGGTCCTGTCGTTTGGGCGAGATTGGTTGAGACCGACACCTATCTGTGTGGTGATGGCGTTTAGCGCGGTGGTAGTGCTATGCATTTTGCGGAATCCATGCTGATGTTCGGCTAATCGCAGGTTAGCGGTATAATAAGGGAGCAAGACCGTCTCCAGGGTCTTCACTACTGGCGAGAGGAGTGATATCGGTCGATATGACTCCCCCACGTTAGCCGGCTTGCCGGGCTTTAGTAGTGGCACCACCTTGGCCTGTTTCCATCTTTCTGGAATGACAAAGGTGGTCATGGACAGATTGAAGACGGTTGTTAGGTACCTCCCTCATCACCGAGATGTTTTAGCATCAGCATGGATATACCGTCTGGGCCAATAGATTTGGAGTTTTTGGACCCCCGTATGGCCTCCCGAACCTCTGTGGTGGTGATGGCAATGGGCGCTTGGTTGTTTTTGCGTTTGTGCGCTTCCCTGATGGCGCGCCTGATTTCCTTGTCAACCGGAGGATGCAGTTCAAATTGCCGGCAGAAAGCGCTCGCGCATCTCTTTGGTTTCGACTGTACCTTATCACCAAAGGTGATGGATATTTTGTCGTTCGGTTTGGTCGGATTAGACAAAGATTTAACAGTGGACCATAATTTGCCAACACCAGCAGAGAGGTTACAGGACCTTAGGTGCTCCTCCCATTTGGCGCGTTTGTGTTGATCAACTAGGCGTCGGATTTCCGCATTGAGATCTTGAATTTGAAAATCCGTAGGGTTTAAGCGTCGCACGTGGTCACGTTCATTAGCCAGGGCCGCTGCCTCTGCGGAGAAGTACGGACGTATCTCCTTAATTCTACCTGACGGAATATATTGATTGGAGGCTGAAGCTATGACTAAGCGAAACGCTTTTTCCCCTTCTGGTACGTCAGACGGGATGGGAAGAGCAGCGAAGGTGCTCTCAGTGAAATTAAGAAAACCAACCCAGTCAGCTTTACTGAAGTTAGTGAAGGTGCGCTTCTCAGAAGTAACGAAGTCATTGGGGCGATCGATTGAGAGGACTATCGGCAAATGGTCAGATGCAAGAGTAAGCATTGGTCGCCATTCAACGCAGTTTATGAGACCTGCGCTGCAATTGTGAGGTCTGGCGAACTGGAACAATTTACCGCAACTCTCGTGGGGGCGTCCCCGTTCACAGTGCAAAACGTCGAATCGTCTATTTGTTCGGCCAATTCCTGTCCCCTGCCATCGGTCTGTAGGCTTGAGTGCCACAGATCGTGGTGTGCGTTGAAGTCTCCGAGGATTACACGATTATCCCCTCTGAGTAACGCACTGATGTCAGGGTGGTAATCTCTCGGACAGCAGGTGGCAGGAGGTATATAGATGTTAATGATTTCCAGGTCGACGTCGGCCGGACAACCATTCCTTGACGTTCCAGGAGGTTGTCCCTCGGGTCGACGTCGGGCTCAAATGGACGATATTGCACGGATTGGTGTGTGATGAAGGCGAATCCGCCCCCAAGACCTCTCTCTCGATCACATCGGTGGATGTTATAGCCGTCACAAGTCCGAAGATTTGATCGGGCAAATCTGGCGATCGCAATGATGTCTGCAATTACAGACCTATCGTGATACAAGCAACGGTTGCCAAATTGTTCGATTCTATAATCCAATCTAAGTTATTCGACCATGTTAGAGATGCAATATCTCAATTTCAACACTGCTTTTCTCCGGGAAGATCAACCTGTTCGAACCTGGCTCTATTGATAAACCAAATAGTGACCGCCTTATCAAAGCAGGCGCCACTTTTGCAGAAATTGAGGAGTAAAGGAGTAGGCGGTTTTCTTATCGACTTCTTCGCCAGTTTTTTATCTGACAGAAAATTGTGTTTTAAGTTAGGGAACACAATTTCTACGGTGTCCATCGACGCTTGCTCTGGTATACCCCAGGGAGCTCACATTGGCCCACTTTTGTTTTTTCTATTTATTAACGACTTACCAAATTACTTTAAGTTAGCTGAGTGCCTTATGTTTGTGGATGACGTCGAACTTTTTTATACCGTACGAGATGCTTGCGACAGTCTTAATCTGCAACTTGACTTCAATTCACTCACTAAGTGGTGCACACTTAATTGTCTCAAAGTAAACATTAATAAATGCTGTGTTGTCGCCTTCTGATTTAATTCGATATACCGAAATTAAAGATTAAGGAGTTATTTTCGACTCTAATTACTACCACGAAGGAGTCGATTGCTAGGGGCGTTAGACTGTATAACTCCTATGCAACCGTTATAAACATAAACATGTTTAAATTAAATTTGTTTAGAATTTTTAATTTTATCGACCTAGTTTTAATTTATTTATTACTGTACTATACCTAGTCTGTAAGAAATGAGTTATGTAGACTGAACTAAATAAATAAATGCTAAGTGCACGCGGATGGTATAGGAGACGTATCAGATTCTTCAACTCAAGAGAGTTTGGATGCCTGTGCATGTTAAAGCGAATATTATTAAAAACATTAATTACTCAGTATTAAAAACTAAATTATTTGGGTTTTAATTAAAGAAGTGTGCAGGACTTAATGTTGTAAATTTTACTTAAATTCAATCCCTGCTTCAAACACTTTCTATTTTCTCTTTATCACTACATGGAAATAATTTACTCATACTTGCATACTTCTTTAATTTATAACTAAATAATTTAGTTTTTCATACTGAGTAATTAATGTATTTAATAATATTAGCTGTAAATTGCACAGGCATCCAAACCGTCTTAAATTGAGGAATCTGAAACGTTCCTTATTATTAAACAAACAATGTGTTTATGTTGTTTTAAATAAAAAAAAATGTTTCTGTTTTGCTATAAAAACATATCTCCTATTTAATGGAAAAAACGATTTGTCTACCTTCTATTGAATACTTTTTTTCGTACCCCTTTTTATTAAACATTTTATAATTTTCTCATTTACTTACACGAAGAATACGTTTACTTTTCACTCCCAGCCCTTCAAATGTAAGTTCTTGGGTAACAAAAGAACATCAACTTTAAAACATTTTTTAATTTTAATTTTCCTATTAAATTTTCAAAAAAAAAAAGCAAACCTTCCGGGCCTGCTGTGGTTGACAAAAATTCCTGCTTTTATAATTTATGCACTAAGTTCCAAACGTTTCACCTACCTTACCTCTTGCATCAACCTTGATTCTGAAGCATTACCATAACACTTTTCGAATTCGGGAAAATTTCAACATGCATTTTCAAGCCAACAGAATACCAAAACTTATTATTTCATTTAATTGTCGTTATTCTTTATAGACCCATTAATTTTGCACGTATTGGAACTGATATTCTGGAGGTTTTGATTGATTCGATTTACACATTTGTTGAACAGTACAAAGCTGAGCATGCAATATTGACCAATGAAAGCTTGTCAGCTCAATTCGATTTACCCAAAGTAGATATAAACTGCATATTGGGTAGGACGAATGCTCATGCATCTTTGGATGATTTGGATGAACTTTCTACGCATGCGCTGAGAAGTTTCCATTGCACTTTGAGTGCTGCAAAAATTGCTGCAAGAGCACAAACCAACTTTATAGAGGCGATAGCTACGGGGAGTCCAATAATTGGCGCCAGCATAGATCAGGGTCTTACTTATGAAAATTTAAGGCTGACGAAACGTCATCGAATGCCTGGGCTACGATCATTTAATGAAAATGAACTCTTTACACTGGCGTACATGCAGAAACATTGTAGTACGCTGATTGCTGATAAAGATTATGCGCCGATCAAACCGCACGTGGAGAAACAATTAGCCGAGAACTATTTGTGAGTGAAATACTTTTCATTTATATGTACCTTTCATTTATTTACATTCATTCATTATAGATTCAATGCGACGTGGCAACAAATACAGTTTTTACCACGCTCTATTAGTTGTTTAACTAACGAATTGCGTTGCTCTAATATACTCTAATAATGCAGAGATTGAAAATTTAAATTTAAATATAAATGTAATAACTTTTACTTGCCAAGATTAGACAATCGCAACACTGCATATATTTTTACTTATACATACATACAAATATATGAAAGCGTATTAGGGTGTGCCTTATTTCGCAGCTTTGGCTCACGAAGCAAGACTCGCCCTAGAAATCTCCGTTAAGTGCCAAAAAAGTATCCGCTAAAAACTTTTTTAAATCGGAAACCTACAAAGGTCCATACTCAAGAAGGTAAGTTTCTCTTACCTCAACTTGATCAACTTTGACAAAACGCAAATACCTGCCTCAACGCTATTTACTGGGATTTAACTTAAGGTCGCACCACGTTTTTCGATATAGCGAGTGTTTCTAGAAAAGCTTTGTCTTGTAACCTGACAAAAAATTTGACCTTACAAATAAGGCGCATCCTAACGTATAAGACTGATGCAAAAAAATAATAATTTTTTTCCCCAAACAAACTCAAAAGTTTGGTGTAAATAAACTTAAAAAAAATATTAAGTACCGGCGCATCGCACTTCACATTTTTTCCTAAATTTCCTTGAAAATTTAATTTAAGCCAAAAAACTTATGCACAGATCCTTTTATTGCTATCGGCGGCGATTTTGAAATCGACAAAGAGGTGACGTCTGTCTGCTTTAGTTTTTTTGCGCAATTGACAATCGAAAAGCATTTTCGAGAAAAAGTCTGCTGCTTTCTATTCATTGAAATATTCAGAAATCGTTGTACTGATTTATTTTTAGACAATTCTATAATCTTTAAACGCTAGTAGTATACTCGTATGTTTGACAATTCCTTTGAAAGTTATAATGCGCAGTAGAAATGATTTTATTTTTCGTACATGAAAAATCGAAAGTGGCAATGTGCACGTGCTTAATATTATTAACTTATAATCCAGCAAGGAAAAATTATATATTTTTGCTACCAGTCTAATTTTCATTGAATGTAGTTGAGTCAGAAAATAAAGAAACGGTTAGATTTTAAATCTATTGTAACTAGTCTTACAATATTTATATTTTATTATTATAGTAATCATAAAATCTTAAGATTATAAACAAATTATTGTAATAATTAAGTAGTACACCTTGATACATGTTTGTAATTTTATTGCATTTATCGTAATATAATTTACAAGTTATATTTAGTTAGTCTAGCTTGTATAGAAATTTGTCTGGCACATGTTTAGATTAAATTTTACCTTACTTTTTATACTGAGTAAAGATCTGAGGCGTTTATTATGAAAGTCGCACAAGTCAAAAAATGAAAATAAAAATTTTAGTTAATAATTTTAAAAACAGGAGGGTTAATCTGTATTGTGATGCGAATGAAATTATTTTGGCATTTGGAAAAATGTATGTTATTTGACAGCTTTCCCATCAAGTTCCAGGGTAAACCACCACGTATCTTCATTTAAAAAAGATTCATTTAGTCCTTATTAGGTTTGTAAATTATTATGACAGTATCGATGTTTTGCAAAAATATATCTATGGTAGTTCGATTTTTTGTATTGGAACCTCGCTGTGTTTACGAATTATTTCTTCACGTCCTACGTGAACTGTTTAAACACTTGGAAAAATGTCGGGAGAGGTATATGATATTATTTATTTAAAAGTAATAACTTCATTATGCTTACATCTCAATACCATTTGGTGGTTTGAGCTGGCAATTATTTCCAAAGCTTGCTCTTAACGCCGTGTAAGACTAGCAGTGGTTTTACTCTTTCAGACTTGTCATGTTTCTTTGGTAGTATGTATGAACGTTTGTTTTTTAACTATGTGAAATTATTAAAGAAACCTACTTGGGCATTGTTCAAGCGACATAAGCTGTGGTAACTTCTTTCGTTTATTTCATTTGCATTGCATGCTATTGTAATTCGCTATCAGCTTATGAAATATTCCAAAGATATAGTTTATGTTCGCAATCCCAAAGTGGGCGGTGTGGAGGGGTTCACAGCAAAAAAGAGTGCCCACCCCCAATGAATGTATATAAGATGTAACAGGTATTCGTTTAATTCAGTGATAGACACACTAACACTACAGTGTAACCCTGTCCAATCTGGGGCAGGGCGAAGCACTGTTAACTACAACAACTACATAGACACACTAACACAGTCACAATTTGTCACTGTTTTGGTGCGCGAAGAATTCATGCTTGTCACATTGTTTCATTCGTGTTTAAAAGTGAGCGCCTTTAGACGGGGTATAATTTTTGGCCAATAATTCCCTAAATTTAATTATACATATGTCCACATCTAAAGAAATCGTTTTTATCACCTTTTTGTAGTTATCAAAAACACTTTTGTCAAAACTGTTTTTTTTTTACAAATTGCACACAATTTTTCAACGAGAATGATTATGCCACCACTTAAAACCTTAAATCAAAGTTACGTCATAGATAAAATATTTTGCGAAGATTATGTGTCGATAATTATAGAAGAAGAGTAGAGGTATGCGGGTTATATCTGTTTAACTTAACCCCGCCTAAAGGCGGTCCTGCCAGTGAGAGGGTTAAGTTCTGGTGCATTATTATGATGCTAGATTTATGGTCCTTCCTGTGATGCCAACCCGCTGCCCGGGTCATGTTTTTCACCTTAGGCTTTTCTGAGAAATCGGAATTTAAAAAAGGGCTTGCCATTAAATCCAATAGCTTATAGGTCACTAAAAAATTAACAAGTGAAAAATCAATATAAAACAGTAATATAAATAATCGCTTTAGAAAGTTTGACTCACTAGTTTGACTTCGTCTTTTGTAACCTTGCTCAAGAACCTTCGATGAAGATAATAATTGTCCACAAAATGTAGTAAAATATAAAAGAAAAGCAACACCGTTTGAAACCAGGTCCGCCTTTTGAAACGGTTTCGGTGTCGTTCTTTTTCAGATCAAAACAACGGTTCCGCAAAACGATTCGGGTTTAATTGGTAATGGTGCCCGTTTCAGTCCTTGCTTTGAATAATTTACATAAAAAATGTGCGTTCTTCAGTTTCAGCCATTTCGCAATTGCAATAAATACGTAAATATGAAAAGCATCAACAAATTTTGTGACGCGCGAATTGTACATGCGCACCGAGAATACGCCTAAATGTATGCAGTGAATTTGACGAATGCGCATCATCGACATTTAAGTTTGGGAACATTTGACTTTGTACATATACAAAGCAATTGGCCTTAACCCATTAACGACGAAGGGGTGTTTAAATACCCCAAAAACAGTTCATCCAAATCGCCATATCTTGAAAACTATAACAGATACCACACTTTTTTTTTTTTAATGTTAAGAAAGTGTAGTGTAATCCCTTCTACTATATAGTATTATGAAATTCCGATCACTTTTTGTCGTTTTTTCTTATCTAATGTGGGGAGTTGAAAATATATTAAAAAAGCATATTTTCGGGTCGTTTAAGATGGGACAATAATTGAAGAACAACATCGTCAAACGTCAAAGACCAATATTTGTACCCAAATCTAATTGGCTTGTTTTTTATAAACATTTTACAAGAATGACTTCCATAATAAGCGATCATCTGTTCATCTATGCTTAAATTTTGGGAGAATACGCCGAACTGCATGAACTTTTTATTCCAAATATCGTTCAGTGGCGATAATTTAGCAAATTTGTCACTCGGCGGAAGGGTTTGGTTGTCACAAACATGTATACATATCTCTTGATTCGATTGAATCTGTCTCGGCTCATAGATTTATTTATGTACTCACAGCCTAGAGATTCACGGTTAGACCAATATGCTGCTATATTGGGCAATGTGTGGTAGCCAGTAACGTATAAAATGCCAAGGAAACTTTTTACCTCGTCTATTGTTGTTAAGAATTCAGGATCATTATTTTGGGCAGCATACTCATTTGTTATATCTAAAATAAGCATAAGTACCTCCTCATCTAGGAGGCATTCCCACAACTGAAGTGGACACAGTGATCCTGAAGGCATTCAAGTGCACTTGCAGTGTTATCAAAAGGTTTCTTGCAGATCTCGTAGCTTGGCCGGTGGCTCCACTTTGGTTTATGTGATTCATTAAAATTGCGAGTTTCTTGTGCCGCTTTTGATGTGGATAGCTGCAAATTAATATTGTCGTCAGCGACTTTTGCTAAATTGTTAACGCCGTCGTTATATATATATTCCACTTCAAAGCTACCGGCTACTTCCTGTGGAAACTTTTCGTTGTCTGTCGTAATTTTAATATTATCATCAAGGTCTTCCGTATCACTAACAGCATCCACTTTCTCAGGTGGCGCAATAATAATATTTATTTTATCCGCATTTCCACCGGATTCGTCCCGTAATTCAAACTTTTTACTTCTGCCTGTAGTTTCAAAGCAGTTAAAAACTTTCTTCTTATCATTTTTACTGAGCAACGCAAAATTTTGGTCTTCACTTATTTGCACAAAAGTTACTTTTCAATTCTGTTTTGATTATACTTTCGTTACACAACTCATATCAGCTGTTTGGCTTGGCAAGATAACGCTGCCATACTGAACATTTTATTTATGCCTAGAACTCGAATTGGCGGCCGCCGTCGTGGTGTGAAGGTAGTGCTGCCGGCCTACCACACCGAAGGTCCATGGTTCGAGCCCTGGTACAGGTAACATCAAAAGTGATTTGAAAAAAGTTTTTCAAAACGGGGTCGCCCCTCGGCAGTGGTTTGGCAAACTCTCCGAGTGTATTTCTGCCATGACAGGCTCCTCAGCAAAAATTCGTCTCCTTTGTAGATGCCGTTCGGAGTCGGCAAAAAACTGTAGGTCCCACCAATTTGTAGGGAAAATTCAAATCGGCACACCACAAATTGGAAGAGAAGCTTGGCGCAAAAATCTCTTAGGAGGTTTATGATGATATACTTGTTGTATATCGCGCCATAGAGAGAGAGAGAGAGAACTCGAATTGCCGGATGGGTATTTAAATACCCCCTTATTTTTTGTTATCATTTTTACTGAGCAACGCAAAATTTTGGTCTTCACTTATTTGCACAAAAGTTACTTTTCAATTCTGTTTTGATTATACTTTCGTTACACAACTCATATCAGCTGTTTGGCTTGGCAAGATAACGCTGCCATACTGAACATTTTATTTATGCCTAGAACTCGAATTGGCGGCCGCCGTCGTGGTGTGAAGGTAGTGCTGCCGGCCTACCACACCGAAGGTCCATGGTTCGAGCCCTGGTACAGGTAACATCAAAAGTGATTTGAAAAAAGTTTTTCAAAACGGGGTCGCCCCTCGGCAGTGGTTTGGCAAACTCTCCGAGTGTATTTCTGCCATGACAGGCTCCTCAGCAAAAATTCGTCTCCTTTGTAGATGCCGTTCGGAGTCGGCAAAAAACTGTAGGTCCCACCAATTTGTAGGGAAAATTCAAATCGGCACACCACAAATTGGAAGAGAAGCTTGGCGCAAAAATCTCTTAGGAGGTTTATGATGATATACTTCTTGTATATCGCGCCATAGAGAGAGAACTCGAATTGCCGGATGGGTATTTAAATACCCCCTTATTTTTTGTTATCATTTTTACTGAGCAACGCAAAATTTTGGTCTTCACTTATTTGCACAAAAGTTACTTTTCAATTCTGTTTTGATTATACTTTCGTTACACAACTCATATCAGCTGTTTGGCTTGGCAAGATAACGCTGCCATACTGAACATTTCATTTATGCCTAGAACTCGAATTCCCGGATGGGTATTTAAATACCCCCTGAAAATCTCGGTTATGGTAAAAGTTATAAGCCTGAATTTGGCATTACAACTTCTATGACTAATATATGCAATGTGATAAAATTTCAATAAAATCAGGATCTTTGAGCAGGCTTTAGAGGGTTAAGGAAGTCAGCATGCATTTCATACCGCAATATAAAGCTCGTGCTATATGTACACAGCGCTTCTTGTAAGTGAGTGGGAGTAATTTTCAAAATATTTCCTACTGCAGAAGCTGCAAAGATAAATGATGTGAGTAGTGCCAGCCCTCAGCGGTGGCTTAGTCGTATATTTAAAAAATATTCCCTGTATGTTGTAACAGAGACGATGGTTTCATAAGGCAAGATATTAATGTACATATATTCCAACTTCAGTCTCTACAAAACTTTGGTGATACTGCAAAACTTTCCATGAATATTACCTGCAATTGAGTGCATTTTTAAATTTATTCATTACCAATAACCAATCTATAAAATATTTACGACCACGTTGAAACAGGTTCCTTGAAAATTATAAAACGTTCTAAATCTAACAAGTAAAGTGATATGGATCGACTTGCAGTATCACCAATGAAAAGCATAATTGCCCGTTGGAACATTCTTACCTTTTGCTGAATAAAGTAACACAAGTTTTTAGTTTTTTGAGTTCTTTATTGAATTATTTTTGTCTCTAACAATAGCAGCAGCTTTGCTTTTGTTTTAGTTTGTGTTATTTAATTTTTTATTACTGTATTTTTGTATTTGTTAAGGTTAATAATTATTATCTTATATACATTTACTTGTATATATATATATCTATGTATATACATATATCATAATTATATAATTTTATTTCATTACTTATATACCTTTTGCTGTAGTAATTATCTTAACGATTTATAAAACTTTTCATTTTTTAGAATTATAACAACGTATTTGCTTTATACATCTCATATCGTTTTGTGGTATCTTTTGTAATTATTTTTATTTAATATTACCTAATTTTTGATGGCTTCTTAGTCCTTTTTTTAATATATTGCGAGAGTGTTTTTGAATGCTCTAGGGAAATAGCCAAATGCTTAAGTGTCAGTTGTAGATTCTTCAATTAATTTAAATATATCATATATTGCATTAAATAATAGATTTTATGTAAATACTATATGTAGTATCTGTATGTATGTACGTATCTATGTAAATAGTAGCTACTGTCGCCGATAATAAAACTCGCACGCCACTTTCGCTTGGATGTATTTGTGATTTATTAAATTTTTTTATAAAACAAATAAATATTCATTTTATTATTTTCGTTTATTATTCGTATTCTTTACTGTCGTTTGCTTTGCCAACTTTTAGGTACTGCTTTTGCCTTTACATAATTTTTTTGGTTAATTTTCACTATCTCTGTATTTGTTTGAATATCACATTCGTCATCTTAGATTTGCTAATAAATTTTACTATTTCTTTTTTTGTGTTCGACTCTTCGCCTTTCCACTTAACGTTTTAAATATTTTTTTATTGTGGTAAATATAGGGCTTCTTAAAGGAGTGTCTGTGTGTATTGGTATGAAAATGATTTGTTTTTAAATTTAGTATGTATTTCATAAATAATTTGCCTAACTTATTTTTTTGCATTCATTTTTGTTTCTTTGTTTGATTTCCCTTCTATTAATAATCATAAGCATATTTTTTGTTATTTTATTTGTTTGCACTTCTTATTGTTCATTTGCGTAACTATTTTTTCAGATAAGGTTTTACTCGTTTTTATATATGAAATGTTTGATAGTGTTTTGTATTGCACGTAACCTCTGTTAATTTTGCTAAAAGCGCTCGTTTAACTAATATTACCCATGTATTGGTCAGCAAACTAAATACTTGTAGAGCGAATATTTTATTTTCAAAAGTGTACAAAATAACATTCAATTTAGTAATTAGAAATTTGGTTTCTAATTTGAGTCCAGTCTTTTTCAATTGCATTTATAACGAGCTTTTAATTACCTTGCGAAAGTTTTCTGATAAAGTGAGTTTAAGTATTTTAGTACAGGCTTTAAAATCCGGAAAACCAAATAAATATTTAGGGCTTCCTTGCTTTTTTTTTAAATCGTACAATTTACAATTGGCCTACCATTCTTAAACCGTTTAAACACAAAACTAATAAAAATTAAAAGCATATAACTAAAGTTTTTAAGAACTAGAAAAAATCATCTAATAAACTAAAAAATAGCAGTGTGTTAAGCAAAATAAGGTCAATCATCCTATAGTTTTAATTCTGTTCAAAATGGAAAGCGTCAAATTGCCATGAATAAGAAACGGCAACGCCTAATTCGAACAAAGAAACGCAAGATTGGGTTTTTAAGGCCAATGCAAACTCATGCCGAAACAACTATGGCGACGTGATAACTGATACAAAGCATGCTTAAGTTATGGAGAGACCATATCTCTTCATTGCTACATAACGAGAAAAACAATAAACCCGATACCATAAACCTTTGGCGATGGAGTCTAGGTTCAAGCACCACTGCAACGTAGTGAAACGAACAATATTTCAATATACGTTTCAGGTATTAGAAAGGGCCCTTTGACTCGGCCCTAGTTTGGACAAAACGCACTGTTGAAAATTTGTGTTGTTGACACCACTCATCGGCTTAAGCATTTTTTTTTACCCTTTTAATTAACCAATCCGATATTCAATTTTTTTCGGTGCAATCCTGAACTCAATAGGGAGTTTATAACCTTAAAAAGGTTCCAGAAGCAAACCAAAATATTTAACCGTAGTGTAGATAAGAGAAAAATAAATTTTGTTTAGTTTCGAGTCTGGTGCGAAATACGTGTCAACACTTTTAGTTTAAAATTGAAACGCTTTTCAGCACAACATATTTTCTCTGAAATTAGAATCATTTGATTGTTATAGTTAAAGTACAAATTTTTTTGGTGTTTATGACCTTCAATTATACTTATTATAAAACTTACGAGATCAAGGCCACTGATCAAATCAAACTCAACTTTTTCTTTTCACATGTTTATTGATGTTGAGTTAATCGATATTTCGACTTCAATCTGAAGTCACCTTGAGGAACTCTTGGTCAGGCACAGCCAAGCCTTGGAGTGCTTTGTTTGATGAACGAGTGGCTGATAATTTGGAGTCATTGGCTCACATTTTTCACATATTTGAGACTCTTAAAATATGAGTGCTCTTGGAGCGGTAACTTTCTTCAAGCTTTGTAGCATACAGGTCCTTGAGATGACCCTGGGAGTGTATTAATATGTCAATATCGAACGAAATTTTTTAATAAGCCATACGAACTTAATGATATGAACTCTAAGATCTCTCTTTTGTGTGTCCCAATATATATTGTAGACTTGAGGTCTAAAACTCGGAGCTAAATATCAGGGACGATTTTCGCAATGACATTGGTTGTTTTATGGGTTCTCTCTAAAGAGTCGATGAATCTTATTCGCTTCTCCCTACATCCACTGATAGTTCAATGAACCAGTTGACCCCAAACACATAAACTCAGATCATTTTATAAAAATTTCCGCGCGAGTTGGTCGATTTCCTCGTGAAACAAATCAATGAAATGAAAAAATGAAAATACGAGTAAGTAAGAAAACACAAGTGGTGAAATCCACAAAGCCTTTGATTTTTTTTCATGGTTAAAATGGCTAAACGAGAGTTCATACAAACTGATTCATTGATTAACGGTGCTATGCTCATATGGGATAATCGGCTAAAAGTGTTTCGCTCGTAATATTTGCGCAATCAAAAACTGTTCACTAATCGAAGAAACGCTCAACTTTGAAAGCTCGATTGCCTCCACCATATGCTCTAAAGGAATTTTTAGTTTTTACATAGTATTTTTTGGCGCTCCGTGGTGAAGCTTCAATAACAACATCTGTCGTATGGTGTGAATTACCTGGATACGATGTTTCCAGTAATAGAGAATGCCCGTTTCAAATCATTTAAGTTGCCGCTATACATAAAAATGTAATAAAATTCGCATTAGGGTTTCCACTTAACGTCTGTATCTGTTATGCATAAATCCATTTGCAACGTGGAAAGTTCTGGAGAAACTGTAGCACAAAAATTAAAAATTCACCGCCATCTCCAACGCCTTAGCACTCTTCAAAAAACTTTCAAATCCAGGAACATTTTGCCTTAAAATCGTTTATATTTCTCCTGTAAAATTTAATTTTTATTGGTTATACTGAAATTGTTGTTTGGGCTCGATATTAGTAGCCGAAGCAGAGCTACTACTCGAGTAATCGGAGCTATGTGACTACCGAACTATCAAAAGTTCGATTTATCAAAATGAGCGACTTTTCGAAACTACAGAGGAAACTCGGTTATTGATACGACTTGAAACGATGCTCGACTTGAAACCAGTCGACGCAAAGCGACTATTTGATTAATCGAAATTAAAAAAAAAATCGGTTACTGAAAGTTGACGACTATTCGAATAACTTTATGGGTCATAACCAACCACATATTTTCATTTTATAAAAGTCAAAGGTTTTATGGATATTGTGTTAAACCAATACAAGTTTTTGCTAAGAGTAAGTAAATTTTTTGCTGTTTTGAACTGCACTCTATATAAGTACGAGCTATGATATTTTAGGTTTGACGAAATGTTGCAAAAGCTCATCAGAAGTAGAAATGCATTTTAGTTTAAGTTTATTTATAAAATATTGAAAATACTTCCACGATACCAATGCATTTTACCGTTTTTAATATAAGTTATTTTGATTTAGTTAGATCTATTTTTTTACTTTGAAGTTACATAAATAAAATTGTAAGTCGCGCTTGTGCTTTTCATATTTCTTTCTATATTTAATTACATATTATTTTCCATTCATATTTATAATTATTTTAGTTTAGTTTGGCAAGACTTTTAACAAATTACTATTATAATTTTGTGTTTTGATATTTACACACATACATGTAAATATGTGTATACAAAACAAACATATATTTGTTCTAATTGAATTTGCTGCCTTATAGCATTCGTTTTGGTTTCATTATCTATTTGCTTATAATATTTTGAATAAAAAAGCCATTTTCATTGATTTAATAGTTTATTTCACGCTGTTATTAAATTTGATGTCTAAAATTTTTTTTTTTTGTAATAATTTGAATAAGAAACACGCTTTATTTTATAATGATTTTTCATTAGTTGCTGTTTTTTTTAAACAATTTTTTATTTGTTCCATCAATCAACCGAAAAGTTGTACAAAAACTTCTACATATATCGATATGTTGCTTTTTTTCTAATAAAATAAATTCATTAATCGATTGGCGTTTTAGTGTCTTCCAGACAATCGATAAAGCGATAACTAATTATGAAAACCAATGAATTACTTTTTGAACTTAGAGTTTATTAACATGCTTGACAAAAGAAAATTAGCTTTATGACTTCATATTGTAAAGACGCATTTGTTAATTTTGTTCCAATACAAAAAATGTGCATTTTTCATAACATGCCTTCTGTTGCGATTTTTTTTGGCATTTTTTACTTAGTTTTTATTTTGCGTGGACGGTATTCAAAGCTTTTAGATAACATCAAAATTGTATGTTTGTTTCTAGCTGTTTTTCATTCTACTCAATTCTTTACATTTTTATAGTGGATATTTACAAATGCACAAGTGTTTATATTCTAAAAAATAAAATTTTACCTAAATATAAGTTGTGAACAGAAACAAGTGATTTATATCAATACTTGCGCTACTTGAATGCGACATACATTGTTTTTTTTTATGGTCCCAAACAAATAAGAGTCCATAACTAGCCTAAGATTCAAGGGGTTACTAAGCACAAAACATCTACCCAAGCGAGTTGAATTCTCTGACAAATAACACAGGCCGACAAGAAATTTGACCATAAACTAGACCATACTTTCCTAAAGGTTTTCGATGCGCTGAATTCAAATCTGGACGCAGAATTGCTCTATCACGTCAGGATTTTGAGATATCCTAACCTAAATGTGCAAAAAACACCGTTTTTGCCTATTTTTGAGGTTATATATAAACGACGGATTTTTTTTTTTTTTGAAAAGCACACATAGCATCTTAAAGAAGAAGTCTTTCTCTTACGAATGGCGTTGAGTTTGCTCAAATATCTTTTTTTTTCGCTAAGATAGAGCAATTTAAAGTTTATAAATTTTGCTAATTTTCATATAGCTGAAAAACCACTGAATTAACGTAGGTACGAGTATGATGCAGTAGAACACATACCTCTTACAATGAGTCTACTTTAAATTGCTCTATCTTAGCGAAAAAAAAGATATTTGAGCAAACTGTGTTCTTTTTAAAAAAAAAAAATCTGTCGTTTATATATAACCTCAAAAATAGGCAAAAACGGTGTTTTTTGCACATTTAGGTTAGGATATCTCAAAATCCTGACGTGATAGAGTAATTCTGCGTCCAGATTTGAATTCAGCGCATCGAAAATCTTTAGGAAAGTATGGTCTGGTTTATGGTCAAAAAAAAATCGGTCTCATTTTGTCGGCCTGTGTAATGATGTGCATGTACACATTTTTAGCAGAAAGCTCTGGCGATCTTAATATCCGTACGAAAGAAGGGGTTGGAAGACTGTAATCTCGAAAACACTCCCCAAAACCTTAATTTTTGGTAGTGTTTACTTTTTAACCACAGTTTTATAAGGCCACTCACTCTCTTGGAACATACATCAGAGTCTGGCTGTAATGCAACGGTCGGTCGATATATTGAGCAAATTCGTCAGAAATACCTGCAGGAAGTGGCCGGTCGAGATATCTGCATTGATATTAGTACTTACCGAAGAACTAAAGCAGTGATCGAGATATTAAGAAAATGCGATCGAAACTTGGAATAATGTGATCGATTGTGAAGTTGCTTATCGGTGAGCTAAATTCTTGAAATAAGGCGTAATTGCGTCATGAGTAGAACAAAATTCACGCAAGATACTTTAGTAACTTCTTTTTGAACTACAACCATGACGTGGAACATAGATCTTAGCTCATGAACAACTGATTCTTGCGTTAAAAGCTGCAAACCAGCTATTTTGTTTATAATAATAATAATAATCATAATAATAATAATAATAATAATAGTAATAATAATAATGATAATAATAGTAATAATAATAATATTAATAGTAATAATAATAATAATAATAATAATAGTAATAATAATAATAATAATAATAATAATAATAATATTAATAATAATAATAATAATAATAATAATAATAATAATAATAATAATAATAATAATAATTCCCAAACGGATTACCCTCATATCCCGCCCGACCAGGCTTTGGTTTGTTAATCGTCGAGAGCTTAAACTGCTTAGCTACATAGAAAACCTCACTAGATAAGTAAAGTAGATGTAAGATAGATTACACATTAACAAATATTTATTTATATAAAGAAGAAGGTGAAATTCTACTTTTAGAAGTTTCCGTTGAGCTGGGGCTTTAAAATTTAGAACGTAAATGGCCATGAAACAATAAATTTTATAATAAAATAAAAAGTTTTGTGCAATTTTGTAAGGAGAAATTTGGGCCCTTATAAATTGTTTTTTGAATGTTCTCAGCCATCTTCTCAAAAATAATTTTCAGTTTTGAAATTATCTACTGAGATAATAATAACTCACAAAATAGGAAATAAAACAGAAAATATTCTTTAAAACTCTATTGAACTATAGTTTAGGATGGACTTCATAATAGAATCAAGGAATTTTTGATATGCTTATGCTTAAGTAACTCCAACCAAAAATTTAATAAATTATATAATAAGGTTATGTATTAAGGTCTAGAAAGAAAAACTCAAAATTTTAATTTGTTGCAAATCAACCTATTTCAGCGATTTAAGAACAGCCTATCTCAGAATTTTTTCCTAAATCGCTTTATGTCGACATAAATTCAACGACTTCTCAGCCGAGATAAGGACTTTTGAATCAAATGTTGGGATAGGTAGTTCTTGAAAAATGTTTTGAAATAGGTTGATCTTCCACTCAGCCGTCGATTTTACAATATACATAAATATGTGTAGATATACAACTTTTTGGGTTCTATGCATAAAAAATGTCTTATTATTTATTAAAAACGATTTCTCAACTTGGTTTGCATATTTCTATGGTTCTTTTTTGTTTTTATTGCAAAAAGGAAGTATTTTTTGTGGAGTAGCATTATTTGCATGTGCCCGTGGATTGAGTTCTGGTATGTTTTTTGGGTTCTTAGTTTTGTTTATTGTTGTTTGTGTCTTTAATGTAAGAGTACGGGCATTTAGTATTTTTATTTTTTTTACTTAACGGCAGTTTTATTGATTAATTAATAGTTTGTATGTATGCATGCGAGTGTTTTTATATGTAAGTGGATGAACGACAATTTTAGAAAATGAAATTATGGTCAAACTCATATTGATGTGTATAACCAATTTAATTATTTTGAATATCTTAATATTTTACATAACCCAGCAATAATTTAATAATTATGATTAATAAATCTAAAGTTATAAAAGAAATAATTTAACCAAAAATACCCATGAATTGTTAGAAATATATAGATGTAGTCCATTAAAATTGTAAATCGTAATTTTTTTTTGCATTTTATAGATCTGACGAATGTTTTATTGTTGTTGTCTGGTCAATTAAAATAAAGTTTACCTAATTAACTAACAGCTCTCTCAAAAAAAAAAAATTATTATTTTTAACTTTAAAGTTTTTAGGAAGCATTAAAAGAAGAACTCAAGCTATAATCAAACACAATCAAATAGTCAAAGCTTATATTTAGTTGCAAATTGCAAAGAAGTCTAAATTTTTTATTATATTTAAGTCGTTGAATGATTGCTATAATATGTTTATAAAATAATTTTGAATTTGAGGGTTTGTTGACACACAAATATATGAGCAACCGAAATTAAAGTGTGAGCCTGGCTTTTTGAGTGTAAAAATTCGGTGGCTTTTGAATAAATAGAAATTGTAAATTATAACTAATTTACTTAGTACTTATTTATTTGTATAAAACGATTCATTTAAATAACAAACATAACCAAACAACAATAAATCACAATAACATAACTTCAATAAAAAATGTCACGCAAAAAAAATTCCGGATTTAGAGTTAGCTTTTAACGCATGGAAATCGATTGCTCTCCTACAAGTTATCTGAGCATGAGGCATTTTATACAGAAAGTTTATTCTGTGCGTATGGTTGCGCTCATGGAATTAAAAATAAAATAATAATTTAATTAAAAAAAAAGGAATGCATTATCTTTTTATTTCAATTTTTAGATTGTTTTTAACTAACTAATAACGTTTTTTTCTAAATATGTCAAGCTGTGCATGGAAGAACAAATTTAAAAGGAAACTGAAATAAATCATGAGATTGAAAGAAACGAAAATATTTATACTAATGGTATAATTGAACAAATTGGAAACGAATAAAATTTATTTTAAATCCCAATTAAAGCTAAGCTAATTAATTAAAGGGATTGTTGGGTGGAACAATAGAAGGGTTACTCTAGCGGTTCCTAAATATTATTTTCTTCGGATTATCCAAAAAAAGGAACCAAAACGAGAGAATTTTGGCAGTTTTTTGAAGTGTATACTTATATCACTCAATAAAAAATTAAATTTAATTCAATTGTCTGGGTCTTTCATTAAGAGTAGCGATTATTCTGCCTGCAATGATTCTAAAATGTTTGTGCTCTATCTTATTTCATTGCAAAGGTTTATATACAGTTCAGTTGTGTTCAATATAATAGCAGTGAAATTTAATTGGATATCGTTCGACGAAATATGAAGAAGCTGTATTTTTAATAACTTTCACTTAAAGTATATCGAATTCTGCAAGAGAATCCACATAAAAAGAAATTTCAAAGTTCACACAAAGTTAATTAAACTTTAAAAACTGGCCAGAAAAATCTGCAAACTCTTTGACAGAGTTTTTAATAAATTTTTGGGTATGCAGATCTTTAGCTCAATCAATTCAAGTATAATAATATGCAATTTAGAAATTCTTAAAAATTTCCCTGAATTTTTGAATTTTTTTCGTCGAGGGTGTTGGTTGATTTCTTCCATACAATGCATGAACAGAATTTAATTAAAAAGATTTAACTAAAATTTTCAGGACTGCTTCGGTTTAGGAAACAGCTAAGAGGGCTATGCTAGTTCAATTGAGAATTTTAATAATTATTAAAATATTTTTTTATATAAATTTATTTGCTTTTGATCTCATGCCATTTTAAGAAAGAGGAGGGTCATGGCCACTTGATACTGATTGTAGGTCATAAATGACACAATAGGTCAGTTAGGTAAGATCAATATCAACCTAGGAAGGTAGAAAACTAAAACCAAACTGAAACTGAAAATAAAGTTTTTTGTATTTTAAATTTTAAAGTTAAATTACTTTTAAAAGTAATGAAGTAACCTCCGTAAAAATCTAAATTGCTTAGAAAGTCACTACATGTTTGTTAAATATCGTCAAAAAGTTAAAAAAAAAATGAATCATTGGCAAATAATGAAAATTGGCAATTGAAAAACTATGAATCAGAAAATTGTTATTTAATAAATAATTTTAAAACAAATTTGAATGTCGCGTATTTATGATTGTACGAAATGTAACGGCTTCAACCTAACATTTATTAAAAAACTATGCTACATGCTTTGCTATACTTTTTATTGTTTCTCTGAGTTTATTCGTTTTCTAGCTGGATAGGTAAGTGATGATTGATTTTTATCTGCTTTTGAATTTTTTCTAGTACCGCCGTTGATAGACAAAAAAATAAACAAATATATATGTATACTTTTATTCCAATTATAAATTTATTTGTTTTTGCTATTTTTTTGTTTTAAATTTTTCGTTTAGTTATTTGCATTGTAGTTAGATTTTTTTTATTCTGTAGCTAAATATGATGTTCTCTAAATGTGATCTAAAAAAATTATTCGCTTTCTTAATTTTTTGTATTTGTTTTTTTTTGTTTTTTTTTTGCTAACAATAAGATTAACTAATATTTGTATGTTTTTGTCTTTTCTTTTTTAAAATATTTCTTATATTTTTTCAGTTGATTCGGTTTTTACATTTTTCTTACTCATCACCATACTGTGATTCTTGATTTTGCACTGAAGCGGAGAATTACACCGCTTTCGATGACGTTTCTGGCATCCAACGCAGCATTTCACGTTGCCAATTGAGGCCATTTTCCAAGTGTTTTACTAGAAATTGTACGATACTGTTAGTTACGATATATTTAAGTTGTAACTGGTTTCTTGCTTAATTTTTAGAAGATACCAGCTTTTTGGAAACAAATAAATAAAAAAATCGTAATATTCAGGTGTCCTTTAGGAATGAGGCTGGATGATCCTGAATGGGGCCTTCATTTATTTGACTTCTTAAATATTTTCTAGAACTAGAATGAAGTAAAGTCCATATATTTTATGGTATTTTATATTCCAGAAAAAATGGTAACCTCTCAAATTATAGCTCTTGATTTTGTAGATGCGATTCTCTTTACTTATTTGAAACTATACTACATAAAAACTACTAGTTACAAAAGCATAGTATATGTCTACTAGTAGCGCAACTTACTCCGAATCTGCACAGACACACAAACCACACAGGGTGCGTTGTATGCAATAATAAAACAATAAAATTTAAATACTGCAATATTGAACGTGAAGACTTAAAACACCCAATTTATTGAATATAAAGGACTTATAACACCTTATCAGTTCCTACAGAATGTAAGTTTCAGTTTAAATTGAAATTTTTAGTTGTAGTTTTTATTTTAACACAACTCTGAACGCGATTTCCTTCATTCCACTCTCTCGGAGTACATTCAGCCACTGCCTTCCACTCCGATTCGCAAAAGAAGATGCCAAACTAGTACGGGTAAACAATGTACAAAAGCTACTTCAAAACAAGTAAGGGAGGCTAAGTTCATGTGTACATAGCTTTATTTGGAATGTGGGCATGGTTATCAACCGAAACGCGAGTGGCTATCATCCGATCTCTCCCATTCTAAGTAGCGTTAAGAGACGAGAGAGGGAACCTGCATACCCAATTTTAATAAGATATCTAAAAATATGTTTAAATTATAGTGTTCACAGACGGAGCTATGCTCCGAAGTTGAAATTGGCACACAAAATTTAGGTTCCAAAAATCTGAACACAAAATTAAAAGGAGAACCTTTTGAAGTGGAAGTGAAGCTCAGCCTTAATCTCATCGCGCCAAATTGTTATTGCATATTTAATGTCCATTCGAAAATTGGAAATTTTTGCGATCAGAAGCGATCCATTTAGGATGAGACTTTGAGCTGTTAACGGATTTGATTAATTGTCTTCTAGGGAACCCAGCATATCCAAATATAGGGGGTGGAAAGAAAGTTGATTGAAATAGCATAAATTATACTTACCCAGTAGTCAGACGTCAGTTTCAATGCTGACAGCCATGGCACTATTGTGACGCAGTTGCAGTGTATTCGGTTGGCCCCGTAGACCGTTCTGTTGTTGTTGCAACTGTAATTGTTGTTTTTCAAATGATTGCTGTGCTCGCAAAAATGGAGCTAAATGTCGGCCAGGATGATCAGTCAAACCTGTTGTAGCATCGATGCCATCATCCAAATCCATTATATCGGACGATGATTCGGACATGGAAGATTGTTTCATATGTTGGCCTAAAGGAAGCAACAAAAAAGTGTTAGTTTAGGAATATAACAGTGAAGAAGCATTTCTATGTATATATGTACATATATACTTTTAAGTACATACGTATATCTACATTATTTAAAGTGTTTTTTGTTGTTGATATTTACAGAGTAGAGTGATTAATTTTCCCAAAGTTTTGTTTGTTCTATTTTGGTGCCCAAGCAAAATTATAATCTGCTAATAATGCAAAATGCTGGCCGATTTCTGTGATCAAAAACAATTTTTTAAATTAAAATTGGAAAAAAAACGTTTTGCGGAAATGAATCCATATACTCTATATGAATCGCCCTATTACAGAGTCACCGACTGTAATGAAATTCCTGAAAGTATTTTATACGAGTACACAATTAGATCTTTGGATATGTGCGGGGTAAAATATTCACGGCGATCGTGCGAGAGGACGTGGTGGACTTGCTTTCATTACCCATCAATGCGTACAATATCGTCTATTTAAGCCTGACATCGACCCCAGGGATAACATCCTAGAATGTCGATGCGAATGTCGTCACTCAGGCACAAGCAGCACCTGCTGCCGAAGGGATTTGTCAACTTCCGAGGGAGACAAGAGTAACAATGGCCCAACTTAGATCTGGATACTGTTACAGTTCAAAGCCCCTATTACGGCTTACAACTCAACTCTACTTTAGTTGAAATTTTGCAATTTGGTATTATCGTTTACAACCCAACCTACCAAAAAATTTAAGTTGAAGTTGTATAGTCAACAATTTGTTTTGTGGTATTTTCATTTACAACGCTGTGCCAGTTCGGTTGTCAACAAATTTATAGAAAAAAAGGTTACAACAAAACCACAGTTTGAAAAACTTGTGGAATTAATGGAGCAGCATCCCGATACTGGACGAGGCAAGTAGCAATTTGCATGTACTAAAAATAAAAGGAAGGGACTATAGGAAGAATTTGCAGTACAGCTCACTAGCTTAGGACGGCCAACAAGAACTGCGCAGGAGTAGGGCCGAGTAAGTAGTAGCCACGAAAGTAGACCAATGCAGTGCTAGTGCAATAATAATTTAAAAATTTATCTTGCAGGTTTGGATACATTCTAAGGCAAACCTGAAAATAAAGCTTGTTAACAATCGCGCAAACCAGTTTGAGGAAAGTGTAGCGGATCTAATGAGGAGTCAGGTTGCACCTAGTGGCCAAGCTTTCGGGACACATAATTCACTAAAATGTGTTGATTAAATTTTTCGCTACAAAATAGTCAGCTGTTTTACAAGTTGTCACTTTTTAGGTTGGCAGCATCCATTCAACTTCAACTGAAATAAGTTGTAGTTCATAATGCGAAAAAATAGTTGAGCTGTCTTAAAGTTGAGTTGTTATAATTACAATTCAACTAAGTAGGGCTTTAAGCTCTTAGCTATTCAGACTAAACCTGATATATCGAATGCTTGCTCGGCATGCGGTGTGTCTCCCAGTGACACCAACTTCTCGGCGGATCAAAGTCTTCTAACACCATCTGCACTCTGATGCAACCCTATTAAAACTCTGATCCAACCCTTTAGAAGATGTTGGTGTCAATGATAAGTAAGGAGAGGGACGACAAGGCGAGGTTATTTGGCGTGGAAATCGGCTGTGTGCTGCAACAGGGGGCTATGAATGTATCGGTCCAGAGGTTACCGTTTGCGAGCCCAGAGCACATAAGGGTGTGACACAGGCCAAGGCAATTGTTGCACTTGACCGATGTCGCAGGCGTATTAAATCTTTGCCGACAAACGGTGCACGTAGTGAAAGGTAATAGGAGGTGGTGTTCCTGACCCACGTGCAGAATAGAAGCAGGGGGGGGGAGGCATTAGGGGCAGAGAAAGAAGGTACTGAAGCTCGGCGATGCTCATATCTGACCTATTCCGGAGGGTATAGGAGTGTTGAGCGGCCGTGTGAGATGGAGACGCTGGTGTGCGTGAGCGACAGTCGGGAGTGGGTGAGGCGGGAATGGCAGCGGTGCTGCCAGTCGTATAGACTGAGCCACTATTGTGGCTATTGGAAGTAGGTAGAAGCAGTAAGGGAGTGCCAGAGCGCCGACTACCGCGGAACGTCCTTGGACGTGTACAGCATGGTGCCTCAAAAGTACTAAAGAAAGTACGGGGTCTGTGAATGGCAGGGTTAAGCCCCGACCATCCAGATTTATGTAACCATCTCTTACACTTGGCGCATTGTACCGAATGCGACCGTTTAATATACATTTTCGTCCAGCAAGCACAGCAGATCCAATCTCTTGGTCCAGGATTGGGTTCGACCCCAGCTCGTAACAAGAGACAATGGCGCAACCCAGCTGCCAGGGTTAGCTCTGAGGATGACAATTTAAGGGTGGGACGGGATAGATTGGACAGGGTTACACTTAAATAACAGCCCTTGGCCTGGTAAAAAAACCCGGGTCATTCAGGTACGATAGAACCGGCTGTTGTGGGAATGTAATTGCAGGTAATAGGTTAAACTCTTACTTATCCAGACTGAACCCCAACATACCAAACACATGCCCTATATGTGGTATGTCCCCTAATGATACCAAACATCTCTTCTCCTGTTCAGTCGGACCTACTCTTTTAACACCTACACCACTCTGGTCCAACCCTGTGGAAACTGCGCGTTTCCTCGGACTTCCGTTAGAAGAGCCTGGTGACAATTTACAGTGATCGAGCCCATTGGGCAGGGCGAAGCACTGTTAACCACAACAACAACGACAAGGCAGGGTTAAGCATTTTCACAACAACAAGTGCTAAGGTGCTGTGCAGCACTTTTGGATTTTTGATGTTTATTATAAGATTTCTTAAAAGCCCTTTTCGTTTAAATGCTTTAGACTCATGTCTTAGCATGTTATTTTGTGCTTATCAAAATGAGGAATAATAATATCCCTCAAATAATTTATACGTACTTCAGGGCGATGTAGAAGGGAGAAATATGAGTATATATGCATATATAAATAAATGGTAAATATAATATAATAAATGGTAAATATATGTGTAAATGTACATGTCACTCACCCAACGCACCAGGTAAATATGAACAACTTGTGACGTGATTGAAATTTTGGCTCTGCATCTCCTCCTGGTCGGTTTCGCGATGATAGAAATAGTTAAAGTTGCTTACGATTACAGGGACGGGCAGTGCAATGGTCAATACACCAGCGATCACACAAAGCGAACCAACAATTTTGCCCCAGAATCCGACAGGCCTAGTTAGTGAGTACCAAGAGCGCGCCGATTTCCACGGTTGGTGAAGTTGCCATAGTTGTTGAATTACCGAACGATATTTTATTATATTATTTTAAATTATATTTATGATTCATTTGTTTCATTAAGTTGAAAGAGAGCAAAATATTTTTTATTAGTTTACTTTAACTTTTTAAATGTTTGAATTAAAGAAAGTTGTTGCATATAATACGCTAAATTAAGAGAAAAAACTTTAGACACCGATTTTGGTAACTCAGAAAAGTAACTGTAAAAGCAAAATGAGGCTTTCACTATTAACATGTTAGCAAGTTAGTTTCAAAGCGAGTGATAGAGAACTTAAAGTTATTACGATCGTTTTATGATATGAGAAAGAAAGAGAGAGATGAAATAATGATAGAGAGGATTGTAGATTTATGTACGAGAATTCAAATGAGGTTAGCATGAGCTATTTTATGTTTTTATATGATAAGTGTGCAGGGGTAAATTGAGCTGTTCTAGAATCTAGATTAAGAGTAGATGCATGTTACGTGAGTGTAGACTATGTGATTATGGCAGCGAGAGTAAGGTACGAATGATTGCGCTACTTGGTTGGGGAAACGTCAAGAACATAGTAATGATAACAATAAATTATGTATCTTCGGTTATCTGATAATATGTGCTTCTATCAGTGGCAGAGTACATATAACGGTATTGTAGGTTTGTATGTATGCGGGCATGTTATTGCCGACCTAGAGCTAAATTTAGTAATGTGTGGTGTTTAAGTATAATGTTGTCTACTATTATTGATGGATATTAAGTACGAAAGTTGTGACAAAAGAAATTTTATAGTATCAATAAAATAAATTATGTAGATATAAAAAACTTACATTCAAACTCTGTGACTATTTTGGTATAATAGTTTCGAATTTTTAGTGTAGCGAAAGTTCGGTGGCAGGAGCGGTTCTTAGTGTTTTGTTTGTATATACTTTTTAAAACAAAACTAAGTAGTTGAATTTGGTTTGTTGGTTATTAACAAAGTAGCAATAACGTGCTCAACTCGTTGTAAAATTAGTGAAAAATAAAATTTGAGTAATGAAGTTGCACGAAAATTTTAAATAAGCCTAATTGCCATGCATTCATAGTTTTAACAAAATAAATATGTAAATAAAAAAATCTCAAAAAACATATACTCCTGATTTATATTTAAAATAACTAATAAATAATAAAAAAGAAAATAAATTAAGAAAACAGAAAAAAATAATTACGTTTTAATGGACATGTAATTGTTTGTGAAGACATTAATCATACACAGTCACACATCAAGAAGTAATAGGTATTTAGTAGATATTTATAAAAAGTATTTGATGTTTGAGTCTTCAAAACTGCACAATTTTCAATAAGAATTGTTACATTTTTTAAGACAACAACAACAAATATATATTTACTTACCGCAATCACGTCTTTAAGTACATATATACATTTCATTTTACAATTAAACTTCATGTAAATATTTCAATTCGATCTACTTTTTTTACTGATACAAAATGTATCAATATAATTAATTTTACACTATAACTGACAATAGTACGAAATTTAAATAGCGTTTTAAGATTCTGCTGTTATTCAATTAGAATATATTACATGTTTCAACCATAAACTTAACAAGGTTCATAACAGAAAAGGCACTAACCATTTAAAACTTCTAATTAGCTTTAAGTTCCAAATATTCATAAATCGATAGCTAAGGTTGCCAAAGTAGCTATTGGGAGTATAACGGTTGCAGATTACAATAAAAATTAAACTAAAAGCGCTAAAACCTATAGAACTGAACTTGAACTAAAGGCCGACATTCTAAAGACAATGTTAGAACTTGAAAATTTTACTATGCTGCAGGGCTTCCAGAAATTAGTTGTTAATTTGTTGCCATTTAAAATTATGGAAATAATTTGTATGCAATGAAAATTACCCACCTCTTTTCCTATAGATACAGAAGTGGGAATAGTAGATTGCGATACGCTTAGATAAAATATTAAATTATTATTATAAATCCTTTTGTTTTCTATATTCCAGCTGACGAAAACCCGAACCATTCTTTCGGCAGAATTTTTTAAACTACATACATGTAAACATAATCGATATTTTCGTCGTATAAATGGATTCACAGTAATTGCAATAAACTCCGCACCCTGGATCCCATTTCACAAATGTTTGCCTACCTTTCCAATAATTTGTGGATGGTGTCACCGCTCATTGGCTTAAATATGAACAACTCATGTGTTATGTTAGCTTGCTTTTAAGCCTCATCAGAGTTGCAGTGTCATAAACTTAAATATTTAAGGCTGAAAATATGGACACTCCTGCTGTTTTGGGCAATTAAAAAAAGGAATCGTACGTCGAAATGAAGTCTAAAAGAGTAGTAGTAGTAGAGTGACTTGGTTACAAGAGCTCTTACCCTTTCAAAATCGTGTATTTGCTTTCGAAATCAGTGTAGCAAATTATACCAGGCGTCCGAAGATTTCTCGGAAACTTTTTCTATTAAAAGTTTTGTCCGCAAAGCTGCCATGGTTATGGAAAAGTATTCTTGGAGGTATACTGTCTCCGAAATGTTATAGAAGTTTTGTTAGGTTTTCCTTAAAAGTTACTAAAATATATACTATCGATCAACTAAAATAGTTTACTTTCCTATTAATTCTGAGATTATGTAACATTTTTTTACTCTGATTAACGGATCAAAATACTTCTGATAGATTGTTTTTATAAAGTTAACAAACATTCGGCCCAAATTGTAAACTATTGAATTTTTCGTAAGTTGAGTGGAATATCAAACTATCTTCCTTGCAGCATCTAAAACACACTTTCTCAAAATATTTTTAAGGAACGCCATATCTACAGTTTTTTAAATTGCCCCCAAACTGGGATTCTGTTCGAAAACCCTTTGTTCAGAATAAGGTCTTTAGAGTGCTATCTCAAAAACGTTTCAAAAACTTCTGCTGTAAGCTTAAAGTATATCAAGTTTGCGTTGAGATAATGCTTTGTTCAGACGAATTTCCAGAAAATATGTATTTGGAAAAAGTTCCGTGAAGGCATTTCTTAAACATGGTCTGTAAAGTGCCCTTCCACTCATCCGACATTTTTTAAAGGTTTTATAATCTGTCAAAAACAATTTAATTGGGATTTACGCTATCCTTCCTAGTAAAAATGAATGCAAAAAAGAATTATATTTTGTGAAAGCCCGATAGAAATTTGTAAAACAGAAAATCGTCGAGCACACTTAAGGACTGTGTCTGAGTAATCTCCTTGTCTCAATTTAACAGCAGATTCGATATTTTAGCATTGAGCTGTACTTGCCTATGGTAATATTTAAAGACATACACAGGTTGGTGTGCGCTCACAGTGAATTCCTTTTAACTACTGAATTGTGCCGATCTTGAAAATGTTTACGCTGCATACAAAAACCAAATGTCGCAGGGATGAGAGGCAAACTTCTTAAGCAGCTACTATTTTTAAAATTGTGTTTAAATTTTGGAAAACAAAAATCGTAACTCACATAAAAACCAGTAATGCCTTATATTTTTTCTCATAATTTTATTACTTTTTCTGCTTTTATTTTTTGTTTTTACCTTTTTTCCTATTTTTTGTTTTGTTAATCTATAATTATCGCCGCTTTGCTTTTTCATAATATTTTGCTCTATAATTTGTTTTCTTTTATTATAATTGTTTCGTATAATAATAATGATGTTAATAATAGTAATCATAATAATAATTCCTCAGTAATAATAAGAGTAATAGCGGAATAGTTTTGGTTGGTAATATTTTTTATTATTATTTGTAAATTGCAGTTTTTTGGTTGCTTTCTATGAAATTTTCACAATTTAATTTTTTCAATGTTTTTTTTTAGTTTTTTATGCTGTAGCGTTTCGAATTATTTGCAGCGTTTTGTTTGCCTGATGTCGTGTTTTTTTGTTATTTGTTTATTTTTTCGCATTTTTTATTGTTAATTGATTTTCATTTATTATTATAATTACTTTCTAGATAATTAATTATAGATAACGTTTATAAAACAGTTTAATGCTTAACAACTTTTGTTTATTTTTTTTATTTTTTTTTTTTTATTTTTACAAGCGCATTGAATGAATAATTGTAGTTGAAAATCAAATTGTTTTTATCTTTTCAATACCTTGGCTTGTTTTATATTTAAATTTTAACATACCTTCACACAGTTATAACATTTAATAATTTTTTTTTGGTCTTATTTCTTTGTGTGAACTTTTAGAATTTAAAGTATTTCTGGCGTTATTTACCTTGTTTGCTCTGCAAATGAACTGTTATTTTCAATTATTAGCGTTTGAATGTTTGCAATTTTGATATATTTTATTTAAATTTATCAGGGTAGCGCTATTATTTTTTCTTTTGTTTCAAACACCTACATTTCATTGTTCATATCCTATTTGAAGAATTCTGTTCAAGGTAGCATATGAGCATTTCTTATGCACTTAAGTATATTAAGTATGGCTAACTAACTAATAGTATTTGAGAAAAAAAATTTCTTTTTACTACAGTTGATACATTTAATTTCGATTATTCATTTACTGTTAAAATAACTGTTATTTTATCAATATCATACTAAGCTGTTGACGTCTTTGACGTTTAGTTGGAACTAAATTAATGAGTTGTTAATGCCTGGTTCCACACATCATTTTTAAGTTTTGTCTCAGCTAAACAGAGTTTCCATGTGTGAAATCGAGCATGAGAGTTGTTGCAAAGCAATGCAGCATTTTGTTGAATTTAGTTCTTTAAATAAATTTTAAAAGAAAAAGTGAAATCATCAGGCTGTAGCTAAACCCCATGCGCAGAGACAACTTAATAAAAAGTTTTGACGCCTTAAGGTTTTGCACATTCGTTCTTGAGGCAACTCGTATTTGGCTAAATTAAAATTTTTCTGGTAATTTTTATAATTCTCATTGTTTTGGAGTTCAGCTACAAGGTTCAACGTACAAAAAAAAAAATTTCTAACATTTTCAAATTCAAATTATTTTTAATTATATTAATTTATGCGTTATGTTTAATCTCATTTACCAGTCTTATTTTTTAATTTAAATGTTAATATCTTATTTCTTCAATGCATTTCATTTATCACTTTCTTCGTAAGCAGGAAAACCAATGCAGTTCTATGTTGAAGTGCACATAAAAGCGGAAAAAGTCAGATCGCGATTAGTGAAATGTTAGCATATCAAACTTTACATATGTATGTTAAAATTGAAAACAAGTGCGGTATTCAAATAGGCCTGGTCAGTTCGACTTAGTTTACAATAGCCAAATACACTAGAGAGAAATTCATTTTAAGCAAATTGCTTTATAACACGCCTGAGGTGAATACCAGTAACGATTTGGTAAGACAGAATTGAGGTTAAAACAATTTTACGTTCAAGGTAACTTGCTTCCTTTGATAAGATTAACGATATGTTGAATTTTTTTACTTAGTTAAATACAAAAAAATTTAAATAAGAGTACGAAACTAACAACACAAACTAGCTAAAGAAACTAACTAAATGAAAATAAGCAAATTGTTAATAGAAAACCCGCTAAGATGCAGGTTTTTACTAATTATTCCTTACGCATATCAGGAAATTCTGGAGTACCTGACAGAGTTTGTAAGGTGCTTAGTTTATATTTACCCAACAGTCGGTTATCGGCTAACTTCGGTAAGCCCGCAAAGTGAGTTTATACCATTGTAACTAAATTATGTATCAATTGCTTTTTTTGCAAATCGATTTCCGCCAACTATAATCGTTTTAAAACATAATATCGCATACCTATAGGTAACTGGAGCTAGATCAATAACGTAGATTTTTGAAACAATACTTACTACCGAGTTAATACTAGCTCTACAGTTTGCCTAGCAAAACCTTCGGGAAAATAAAAAATCATTAGCACATATGGAAGATGTATAAAGATAAATTATAAAACTAAATGCAACAAAGTTGATTCTCGATTTTCTATATACATATTGATGTTTAAAAACAAGATTTGTATAGTTTAGACAAACTTTTTATTATTGCCACAAACCTATAAGGAGTGGTTTGTGTGGACAACAGCAACCTTTTTAAGAAAATTCTAGACAGCATTTTACAGGAAATTCCTTATTGTGATTTTTGTCAGAAAAAATAACACCGAAGCAAAAATATTCAGTTGCAGCTCTAACTATCTATAGTTCCCCGATTCGATGTTTTTTATAGTTTGCCGTATACCATTAAATAGCTTCGCTAGTTCGAATCAAAACCATCGATAGTATCGGAAAATACTTTTTAACAAAACAAATAATAAACTTTAACATAAAATTAACCAAGAAAATATGGTATGTATAAGACATATTCCCCAAAACTAAAGATTTAAATTGTCGGGTAATTTTTCCTGTGCTTTTACGATGCAAGCAATTTCGTTTTCTAAAAGTTTTGCCCCTATGTCTGCTTCTAAAAAGCGAAAATCGTCCTTTCTGAATCGCGGCCCTAATCTTGAATGATAAAGGTGCAAGCATTTGATGATTTTTGAGTTTTGAGTTTACTTTTACAGTTTTCTAGACTGTAAGATAACGCAAATAATTAGGAATTACTACTGAAATCATTACAAAAGAGCTTTATTATACTAATACAATCGCTTTGCCAATATTTGAAAGCATTTCGCTTAGGTCGCTCATTATGTCGATATCATCCATTGTCAACAGAGGTGGAGCTTTTGGCATATTCAGAAGTACTAGGGGAATGGCAATCTTTGTCATTAAGATTCTCTCTATCATCCTGTTTGCCTGCTCCAACTTTTACGTTGTATAGTATTTACTAACCTTGTATTTCACAGTAACTATCGATAGTGGGTAAGAGCTATTCGATAGTGACGCCCGTTAAGATTTAAATAAGACATTCGACAGTGTCGATAGTGCTAACTAAAGTATTCGATGTATCGACAGTGCCATCAATAGTTTTGCAGCTATAATATTCAGACCTTCCTACTTTTTTTTTTTTTTTTGTGAGCGCATGCTACTTATTATACATACGGCCTGAATTTCACTAATATTTTCATGCATTATTACAGGCCTGCATCTAGACCAAAAAGGCAAAGTAAACATTCCCTACTCTATTTTGAAAATATTATTTATTGTCAAAAAGAACCAAGCATACGCATTACCACTCCATTTTGTCGGTATGTGTTTGTTTCCACACCGTTTGCAGGGTTTGTCCTATATTATGGAAGTGGGACATTTCATTTTATATTTTATGGCTCCCCTTACTCGGCTTGTTGAGAGCACCTTACATCTTCGTCTGCCAGAAATTCATGTCTAAGTCAGATTCGATTTGGCTTTTCTATTGCAACTTTAGAAGAAAAATTATCATGTGAAACTAAACCAAGAGTAATTTATACAAAAAAAAAATAAACAATTTATTTTTTAACAGAAGAGTATTTTTCTTCTTCTTCTATTTTGTTCTAAAAAAAAGATATATTTACATTTGACGTAATTTGTTATCTGTATTTACATAATTTTACTATTTAATAATTCAAAAACTTTTACTGCGCTGGCTTTACTTTATTACTTTCTAGGAATGGTATGTATAGTACAAATTTAAATTTACATACATGTTAATTTTCAGAATAGGCAAAACAAAAATTCTGTTAAAGTTCCAGATCTTAATATTATTTTTTAGAGTTTGCATAGTGTGGTGGTATGCTGGCCTACTGCACCGAAGTCTGCCGGGACAGTTAGCACCAAATTGATTTGTAAAAGTTTTGAAAAATGGGTCCCCAGCAGTGGTCGGCAACCCTCTTCGAGTGTTTTTCTGATAGGAAAGATCTTCTCAACAAAAATTCATCAGTGTTGGGCCCGCATTTGTAAAAAAAATTAGAATCAGCACACCACAAATTCTTGGAGTAGCTCGGCCTTAATTTTTTCGGAGGTATATCGTGCCAAATTATTATTATAATTGAATTGATTTTTATGTTTTTAACAAATCAAAGTAAAAACGTGAAATCAGAAAACCATACCAATGCTTAATGCTTGATTACTAGGGCACGGCTCATCTGACGAAAGTTTTCGTTCCAAACAATATTGTGGTGAATTTCTTTTGCAACAAAACTTAAAGTAGCTTAATTTTTTAACTCAATAGTTTGGAAGTTTTACAGCAAAAATGATCTCAGTTTAGAAATCTAAGATAGACTTGTAAAAATTAATACTCAAGTTTGAAACTGTTTTGCTATTCTGAAAAAATGTATTAAATTAATTTAAAAAAAAATATTTTTTGGCCTAGTTAATATGCATATTACTCAAACGTGCTATTTACATACACACATTCAAATGTGTTGGATTTAAAAACTCTAGGAGGCATTAGGGCTTTGTAATTTCAAATCTTTTAATAATTATTTTAAATTATGAATTTGGTTTGTTTTAAAATTATTTTCTAATAGAAAATATAAATTTAGGAGTATTTTTGTTTGTTTTGGAATTCACTTTGGTTTTCAATATACACAAGTTTACATAATTTTTTTGCTGAAATAGCAAGTTTAGACACTAAAAAATTTAATTTTTTACTAAGCGTTTCTTGCATCTACATTATTACTACACTAATTTGCAATATTTTTTCGTTATTTTATTAACTGATATGTTTAATATAGAAGAATTTGTTTTTAAATTATCATATGCTATAATTAAGAGAAAACTTAATTAATAAGAATGATTATCTAGCTACTATTTGTTTTGTATTAACAAAAGATTATACTATGGTGGACGGCAAATATTAAAGAAAAAACAATAAAAGAGTTATAACGAGAGTAAATTTAAATAATTGAATATTTTCATATTTCTGAATAGAAATAGGGGTTTTCTTTGTATTAAAACAAAAATTTAAATTGCAAACATCGCCAAAAATAATAAAAGAGATATTGTAAAATAAAAGTGTCAAACTGTGGATAGATTGTTTAGATAGTTTTCGGATGTAGTACCGCTAGACATGATGGTTTCAAAGTGGCGATAGTCAAACCAATAATTAGAAGAAAACCCATCAGTACTTACAATAGCGCCAAAAGATCGAAAACTATCAATAGTGCAATCGATTTACTGGTCGAGAAGTATAACTATTAAATAACTGAATGCTTTGCTCTGCTATTACAAGTGAAATTTAGATATACTCAATAGTATTACTAAATTATAGAAAGTTTATTTTTAAAAAACAGCTGGAACCTAATGCCAAAGCTAGCTGGTGAATAATTTGCAGCTGTTAACTAAGCTAGCCTCAAATGGCAAGGATGAAGAAATTTTACCCGCACTAAATTATAATTAAAATGGATTTTCACACTACTTTGAATTGAAAGCTGTGCTTAGCTACTTGGGTTTAAAGCAGATTACAAATTAAAAAAAAAATACTTCAAAAAAATTGTCAGATATGGTTGGTAATGATTCACATGTAATTAAATTTCACTAGTTTGCTAAATAAAACTAATCGGAATTAGCTAATTACTAGTAAAATAATTTATTACTTTAAATTTTCCTTCCTATTTCGATTTGCTGTACTTCTATGGAGTGCATTACTTTGTTCACATACTGAGTAATGTAATTGTAGTTGTAAGGCAGGTGCAGCTACCCAGCTCTGTATAGAAAAAAATCATAAACTAACACGCAATACAAAACAAAAAAAAAAATAACTAAAACAAAGAAATTTCAAAATAGTACTATTGAAATATTTTTTATTAAGAGTAGCCAAATCTTTTAACAATATTTCTTTTAACTATTTAACATTACAAAATACTTATAATTCGAATTATGTTTTCATTCATATTTTTTCTACTTAGTATTAATTTTTAATTATTTGTTATACTAATTTTCGCTAAGAAACTATCTAAATGATATAAAAATTATTAATTAAATATAAAAACAATTACACAATTCCAAGAACCTAGTCGAACTTTAATGTATTACGTACTTGCAAACTACTAACTAAACTAAATTCACTTTATACAAATTCTTGTTTATTCATCAGTTTCCTAATTTCACATCTCTCATTACACCCGAAAAGTAATTTCACGAAGTTTTTTTTTTCAATTTGTTTAATCATAGATAAATTTTTATTTTCGTTTTTATTTAGTTATTTATACATATTATTTAAATTTACTACTTACATAATTTTTTTTTAATATTTACAAAATCTTAATATTTTAACATATCCACACAAATAATTTCATGTAATTTTTTTTGGAATTTTTTTTACTATACATTTAACAAATTTGAAATCTCAACTGATTAGGCTCTCAATTTATGTTTAGTATTATTGTTAAATAATCTTTAATGAGCTGTTTTTTTTTTTAAGTTTGAACACATTTATTCCGAATTTAAACACTTAGTTTAGCTTTTGCATTATACCCTCAAAGGACTCAAAATCCAACAAAGATTTAATGCATGATTGTGATTAAGGGTTTGACATGGCAATCAAGGGCTAAGCCTCACCAAATTTGCAGAGCAGTATACGCACCGGGAAGCTAAACGACCATGCACATACACATGTAGGCGTATGTTAGACGGGAGAGGGCTCGACATGAAGTTCGTCGTGGCAGTGCGCATGTTCGAACTTTAATTTATTGGATAGTCGGCTCAAAAATAAATGAATTTAACATATGTACTAAATGCAGATAATTTAAAAGAATATAAGAGCTAACAAAAACTTAAGAATCAGGCTTAAATTTTAAACAAAGATTGTTTAAGAATCCAAGAAATTCCAGAAATTAAATTTTGTCTGTTCAGTTTGGGTTGCGAATAAAATCGTTATCTTTTGTAAAATCATTAACATTTTGATACATAAAAATTAGTTGGTTGTAGTGGTCATCACGATTGAAAGAAGATATTACTCGTATTTACGATTTATTATCATAATAATGCACCTTTTCTCTAATCGTTTCTAGTTTGCCAGTCAGTCATAATAAACGTAGAAAATATAACGACTCAAATCAGTAAATTTGTATTCAATATGAAAAAGCAATTCTGAGTGAAAAGTGGACTTCGCAGCTTTTACCATGGGAACGACCATATAGTTCTACATAAATTCAAACTTCGAAAGTTGAGTGTAGATTTCACTCAATTGAGTTTTTCGTTCTGCGAAAAAATTTTCTGAAGGGATCTAACAGTGCATTAATTAACTGATCCACAAGGTCATCAAACCTTAACAATTTTGAACTTAAAATAAGTTCTTTCATATAAAAAGGGATATGTAGTTATATCGAGTAAAGATAAGTCTGCAGATTTAATGCAAAATATATGAATATAGTGTGTTGAAGAATGGACTTTTTAATGTAAAATTTAGAGTTATGCAAAAAGACTAAAAAATCTGATTCAATATAAATTCTTATATAAATTTGCCTCAGCACTAGAATCGTGATTCTACTGCTTCACAAATGATTGTTGTTTCATCGAACACCACTGCAGAATCACGACTTGTTTGCGTTAATAATTCTTTTTCTACGAATAAGTTTTTCAAAATTGAAAAGAAATTTTTTTTGTCTAAAAATTCCAGAAAAGTTGAAACCAATTCTGATATGGTCGCCACTACTTCATAAAGGCTCGCAGCCTTCGAGCTGGTTCCAGAAATCACCAACGAAGTTATCTATCATTTATAAAAATAAGCCATTGGACCGGATGGCATATACCCTTACATAGCTTATAAAACCCCTGCTAAGTTTTTTTTTATCGGAACGCTTTTAACATGAGCACACAATTTAGGGCTGACTTTTGCAACTTTTTTTTTTGGACCGACCCAGTCTAATGGACATGCTATTACTAAAACAATAACTATAGAAATAAGGCTCATATTGCACTATCATTGTCTCATCTATGTATTTATTTCGAACTTTCAAAAGAGCTCAGAATGAGTGAAACATTTTGTTTAGGGACTAAATTCTGACTTGTTTATGACTCTGAATGCTTGATTCAGATATGTATATTAAGAAAGCGTTCAATTAGGAGAAAAACAATTTACAAATGCCGTAGACATTAAAATCAAATTTTTAATGGAAAAAAGTTGGCTTTGCGATGATCAATTCATTTTCCATATCATGGTTATATTTGATAATATTTGGAAGGCCAAACTCATTTTTCTCGTGAAAGCGGCCTAATAGTTATACTTAGCGGTTTGGAATCTCTGTGTCTTTTTGAATGCAAAATAATCGGCAAAATAGCACTTTATTTTTTAGCAAAATCTTCTATTGCTTTCACAGGCTTACACTTATGATCCTATGATCGAGTGTGAGCAGTTAAGGAAACCATAGCGCGGATAGATTTTTCATGTCAATATATTCATGCAAGATGTAATTTAATTGCTCAGTTGAGATAACTGTGATCTCAGCTGTGTTACGCACTTTCATTATCTTTAATCTTTCTTCTAAGAGGCGGGTGACTGATCTCTAAAGAGAGTCACCCGCAGCTGCAGGTATTATGTCTACAGTGACATAGTTGGGATAGGTCGATTGTAATTTCTATAGCCTACTTATAGGTTTTGAAAGTAAATTTGTTCATTCGTAAACGCAGGGGAACAAAGAGGATCTATCCGACACTGCCCGATCAGGCATAAAAGGAACAGAGAGATCAAAACTGGCATTGGGCGCATAGGGCATCCTAGACTAATCGCATTTATTGCAGTGGATATTCCCGTTGGGAATGCAAAATACATTAATACTTCATTATTAAAATCAGCAATTGATACTACATGAACATTCTTTTGTGGCGTTCGATGAAAAGTTTTGCTATAAACCAAGGGTATAATCACTCGAGTCAACTAAATCAGCCTCGTTTAAGTATGTATGTATGAATGCGTGCGTTAAGGAACATAAATTATTATTAATTCGGAAATATTGGGAGTATGCATATGTAGGCATAAATGCCATCTAGATGTGTAAACCCAGTAAAGAATTCAAACACGTTTACTGGGTTTACGAGCTTAAAGGAGCCTGGAAATGTGTGTAATTGTGAACGCATAATAGCATTTGTGTTTGTGTAACTATGTCTGAGTGCGTGGACGGTATTCAAAGCTTGCGAATTTACATTTTAACATTCACACTTGTCTTTATACATATGCATTTTATTTATTATCACTACATTTATATATATATATTCATATTTTTTTAAATTAATATTTACATTTTAAATAATTTTTAATACATATTTTTGGTAGCCTTTTAAATAAGTTTTTTATTTTTTATTTTTTTTTTAATACTATTTACACAATAATATTTTGATATTTAGTTTACAAATAGTGCAACTTAAAAAAATTGCATATTTTCAGTCGTAATTTTTTGTGTTTATATGTATGTTTGCATACATGCTTGTAGTTTTAGTTGTTGTCTCTGAAGAATTTGTGTATTAAATATGATATGGATTCTGTTGAAAAAAAGAAATAAAAAACAAATAACAATTCCAAGACTTAAAATCATAGATGTTTCGAACAAATAAAGCAGCGACTGTAGTTTTGCATTGAAATTAGAAAGGTCGTGTATGAAAAATAATTGATTAGAGTTAACGCACACAATATTACACCAAAAAGCGGCCTATTTAGTTGCACTCTTCGAACGTGTGTTATTTGTTTTATATTTATTTGTATGCGTGGGTGTAGACAATCATAAGCATGGTTAACGGTTCGTTAAGTTTTTATTTGTATGTAGAAGTTTATTATTTTCTTCATTTAAATATTGTTTTCGTTGGGGATACTTTTTCATAAACTGGCATTTGCGTTATTTTATTTCTTCTTCATTTTGTACTTTTATCATTTTTGGTCGTGGGTTTGAAGAAAGCGGGTACTATTTTTACTTGGAGAGTATTTAGTTGAAAAACATTGACAGACAGCTATATTGAGGATAAATGCAAGCAAGGCAAAACTTTTTTATAGTTTGTTTTATATTGAATAAAGTATTTTGGATTTTTAGGTTTGAAATTTTGGAGTGAAATAAGTGAAGGAAACTGGATATAGAGCACAGACGATCGACACTATGTTTTAAGCTCTCGTACAAATAAGGGCACGAGGAATATTCTGGAGTTATTTTGAAGAATGGATACAATTTCCCTTTATTTCACATCAAAAAGCGCTATTTAAAAAATGTTGGCATATTTTCAATGAAATGCAAATTTCTGTGAGAATGGTAAATAGTATGAAGAATTTTTTAAGGCAATCGATCCAGATTATGGTGACTTCAAACCTGTTTACTGAAGTTCGTTGGTTAGGTTTCGGAAAAAGTTACATCTGGTATTTGATTTGCTCAGTAAAATTGTCTTATTTCTGGGAGGCGTTTATGACTTCTGGCAGATCTAACAAATCCAAGAAAAGTATAAACTGTTATTTGATTTAGTCTCAGCAATTGAAATATTTGGGCCAAAATGCAGCTAGGTTACAATGAGTTTAAAAGAAAACGACTTTACTGCTCTAAAAAGAACACACTGCATTCTTGAAAGAGATTCGAATCATTGTAGGCTGCAAGGATATTATTGCAAACGACTTTTAAAAAATGTTATTGAAATTCATTATAGCAACATTTTTTAAGCGACATAAGCTGAAGTCATTTCTTTCGTTTATTTCATTTGCATTGCATGCAATTCGCAATCAGCTTATAAAGTATTCCAAAGATATAGTTTATGCTTTGCAATCCCAAGTCGGGGTTTTTCACAACGAGAATGAGGAAGCCAATCCCGCGCAATATCTCAGAGCCAACAGTGCTCGCCCCCAATTAATACATACAAGGTGTAAAGGTGCCTCGCACTCCCCGTTCTATATAGAACATATAAATTTAATAAAAACAAATAATATTAATCAAAGGTTGTCCCCTATGCAACATGTGCTTTGCACCCCCGTTCTACTCCCTGAACAAATAATAAAATAATATACAATAAATTAACTTAAAAAACTACTCCCCCTTTATAAAGCTTAGACAAACATATTTATTCTTAAATAAGGAGTTTAGATATAAAACGTGCAACATGATTTATTTGTGCCTAGTGAATCTGCGAATCTTAGCTAAAGCTTTTATTGAAAGTTAGTAATATTTTGAGCTTTGAGAACTCCATGACTTCACCTCGTTTTTTAGCTGAACTAGAAATAGACAGTTTTTCTTTAAAACCACGAAAATAAAAATTTTCAATTATCAATTATGCTTTATGCTGATGATTAATACTTTGTTCCAAAAGAACTCACTTTTTGAATATTTTAGGATACCCAAACAGGAGCAGACTATGCCCACTAGTTTTAACATGAATAATACCAATCTTTGACGCTAATCTTCATGGGACCAGTGAATAACACTTTTTTGTTTTACGTTGCTTACGTTTACGTTACCTCAAAACCAATTATTGAATATGAATTTTCTGTCAATGACTTTTATTAGCTATTAATCAACATATAATACTCTCCATCCAAAGTATATTTTTTTTTGTTAGGGTTGGTTGTACCATATGCATGTGTGAGGTGGGTTATTACTTTTGTACACAAGCCTGAATTTTGCAATATTACTTTGATTTCTCTATATAATATCCGTGAATTTATATATATGTACATGTATTCAATTTATGGTGTGTTAAAATCTCGCGCCTAAATGCAAGCTATTAAACGGTAAGAGTGAGTAGTTTTTTTATTGCTGGGTTTTGTTAATTCAGTATTTAGTTTATATACAATTTTTACAGGTTTTAATTTTTTTGAATATTTTTGTGTTTTTAGAATAATTTTGTGTTCAAATATTGTTTGCTAGTATTTATATCTTGGCTCATATTTTTTTTATGCCAATTAATTAGCTAATTAGTTTATTTTCCTCTACCCATTTTTATTCGTTATGTATCTAATAGTTTAACAATTAACGGCAGTTTACTCTTTTAGGGATTTACATTGTTTGCACGAGTAAATATTTTAATATTATAGTAACTAAGCAAGAAAAATTGAAAGCCACAAAGATGCTATTATTTTTTAAATTAATAAATTTTAGTTTTTATTGAAAACCAAACAGCAAAACTAAGTATTGAAGTTTGAAACATAGCTTTATGTTGACAAAACAATCTTCATCTTAGCAGTTTACAAGACATTTTTTTTTATTTTGCGTGAATTAGCAACAGGCTATGCTTTTATATTTTTCATAGAAGTTTCGAATTTTTAAAACATAAAAAATGTCTTTAGTTATTATTTTTGGTTGTTGGTTGGTTTTCAGATAAGTTTCGTGGCTGCGCTTTTAAATCGCCGAAGTTCCCCTTTGTATGCAGTTAGGCGATTAGATAGAGTAATTCAGCTTGATAATTTAAGATCTTTTCTCAATGGAATTTTCTTAGTAAGCCTTGAATAAATTTGAAAATTTGGCTTGGTTTGATCAGACTAATGCGCAACTATTATAAGCTATATTTGCATTCAAAGGGAAGCAACGTTTCGAAAATGGAATTATTAAGAGTGATATTCAATTAAATGTTAATTAGGTCAGGGTTGTCTAAAACTTAGATCAATCCAAAATTATACACAAATCATTTTTGACTTCCTCGAAGGCAGATATATTTTGTAATAAAAAGGTACCTCTATAATTGTTAGGTGACGTTAGTTTGAAGTTGGTTATATAGTAAGTTGTAAAAATTGAAATTTAGTAGTTATAGTTATAGAGACACATTGCTTTTGTAACCAATTTTACGGTACGCTTTTGTGTGTTCTTAAATTCTTCAACTTCAGCCCGGTTAGCCCGTTTTTCTAAACAGTTTTTTCTATGTTTCCATTTTCTTCTTGAAGCTACTAAATATTTCGCTAACTTTCTAATATATTTCCACTGAGAGCAGTATAGGATTTAGTTGCCTTCATAACTATTCAATTGCTACTATTTCTATTTATACTACGGCATCATCAAATGAATCGATAGAGCCCTGAAAGTCCGTCTGCCTATCATATTGTATACAAGAGTCAAACGGGGCCAAATTACCTAAATACCACTTAGTTTCTTAAATAAACTATTTTAAAACGGTTTAATAGTGATATGTTTTACGTCTTCCTTCTTTAAATTGCGCTTAACCGTCTAAACGATTTTGGCCGTAAGGAAAAGGTTTAATTTCGAAAATGGCCTATTTTTGAATTGAGCCTTTAACTATTTTTTAGTAGTCATAAGCCGACCACGACTGCTTTGATGATGAGAAGGTAATTTCATTGGTACACACCGGTCTAACTAGAAGAAGCAAGATACCACAACTTATATTGAAGGACCCAGTGAAGAGCGAGTCGAAGACAATTCCCATCCATCAAGCTGCAACTCATGCATAATTAAAGATATTTGGCAGTGTAACTTACTGTACGAGTATGTCTTGCTCATATGACAAACATTGCTCTAACTCAGAGTAGAGAGAGCTAGACTAGATGTCAAAATAATAAATATTTTAATGGAAATAGCGAAAACGTCACTCTAACAGATTTGTCGAGTTGCACAACTGAGTATATCATGTGCCGTTTCAAGCGAACTTAGGCTTCCTTACATCTTCGTTAAAATTTCTGTGATATTTTCGATGTTTCTTGCAGTTTTTCTTTGTTTTGGTAGTTTTTTTTTGGAATTTTGTTCCATATTTGTTGTAATTGTGTTATTAAAATATAATTTTTGTGTTATTTTGTATGTTTGTTTTTAGCTTCAATTAATTTAATTATTTGTCTACTTAAATTTAATTTCAAACAGCTTTTGTAGTCGTTTCTGGCATCCAACGTAACATTTCACAAGGCAAAATTAGAGCGCGAATCGTCGTTTTTACTGAGTTTGCAGCAAAAGAAGAAGAAATAGCAAAATTGAAAAGAACAAATTTTATTTAATTCAAAAGCAGCGCAATCATGCACAGTTATAAGTCATTGTAGTTATAAAATATTCATAATGCTTCAAGAAATATAAAGTATTTTTGATTTTTTGATGTGAAAAGGAAATCTTTTATAATGAAATGGTATAGCAAAATAATATTGTTATAAGAAATTAAATATCTGAAAGTTATTGTTCCTCTGGCAGTTTGCTAATAAATATATTTAAGGAGGTCTCGTGCAACTAGAAGGAAATTCAAAAAGTAAGATGATTAACTAACAAAGCTCAGTTTACGCAGGTTGCTAATACAGATAAATTCCCCGCAAACGTCTTTAGTTAAGTCCATAATCATTGGTGGACTTTTTCATGGTGATTATGAATCATTGAATACCAAGTTTCTACCAGAGCAATATTTCGGGAACAACACCAAAAAATTTAAAAAGCTCTTTGAACTTGAATAGTAACCCAACTCAGTACTGGTGACCGGAACTGCGTACGTTATTCAAATAAGTTTCATTTTGTTTTGTAATACGAACCAAAATAACTTTAAAGTTTCGAGCGCATTACTTGTTTAATTTAAGGAATAGTGTAGAATATATAATTTCAATATATCCAATCGACGCCATTTTAAAAATATTTCTAATGTACAGGGTGGCTGATGAATTTTGCTACATTAAGAAACTCAAATAATTTTTTTTTTCAGTGTATGGAATTCATTTTTCTTTTATTCATGTTAAAGCTCATTAAATTTTATTAAATATAGCTTAATCAGTTTTAAAAATAATGGAATTTAAATGCCCCCCTGCTCGTCGATGCATGTGCGGCATCTTACCAAAAAGTTGTTCATTACTGCTTGGAGAGTTGAGACAGGAATAGCCGCAATTGTTTCTCGAATGGATTGCCTTAGTTCATTCAAATTTGTTGGTTTTGCTTTGAAGACTTCCTGTTTGCAATAACCCCACAAGAAAAAGTCAGGTGCAGTAAGGTCAGGCGACCTGGGTGGCCAACGGAATGTGGAGTTTCTGGATATCAGCTTATTGGGAAATTTTCGTCGCAATTCTGTCATAACAGGTTGGGCTATATGAGTAGCTGCACCATCTTGCTGAAACCACACAGAGTTGAAAGAAATTCTCATTCGGCGTAATTCTGGATAGAAAAACTCTCTCAACATGCTCAAGTAACGGTCTCCAGTAACCGTAACGGTGTGACCGTTTTCTTCAAAGAAGTAGGGCCCGACAATGCAGCGTGATGAAACTGCACACCACACTGTGACACGAAGTGGATGCAATTCCGTCTCATGGAGTATCTGTGGGTTGGAAGCACTCCATATTCGACAATTTTGTCTGTTTATGTTGCCGTTTAAATCGAAATGGGCCTCGTCAGACATGAAAAGACAGTTCAACATGTTTCCATCCTCTTCCACTATTTGAAGCATCTTCTGGCAAAATTCCAAGCGAATCGGCAATTCTGCAGCGTTCAGTTTGTTGGCCATTTGAATTTTATATGGGAATAAGTCCAAATCTTTGTGCATAATTGACTGTAATGACTGTCTGCTTACACCCATTTGAGCAGATAAGCTTCTTGTCGAAACACGTGGATTGTTTTGTATGGCAGCAGCTACAGCAGCGATTGTTTCCTCCGTTCGAACTGAAGGGTTTCGATGGTAAGGTCTTCTGTTGACTGTCCCATGCTCGGCAAAATTGTTTACAAGTCTTTTTATGGTCCATCTGCTCGGAGGATTGCCGCCAAACGTGCGCCTATACTCTCTTTGAACCGAAACTACGGACTCCAGTGCGTGATAGCGGCGGACAATCCAAATTCTTGTTTCAGTGTCCCAGTTATCCATTTTTGTTAAACGTAAAAGTCAATCTGCAAAATAAAAAAAAAATTAACCAGATTCATTAAATAGAAAAAAAGTTATTTAATTTTTTTTTGGTAGCGGCTTTCATTAGCCACCCTGTATGTTACACCGCAAAATGGAATTTTGAGTTTGAGTATTTTGGCGTTGGGGACGTTGAAGACCTCTCGGTCATTCCCACAACAGCCGGTTCTATGCACCGGAATGACCCGGGTTTTTTACCCGGCCAAGGGCTGTTATTTCAGTGTAATCCTGTCCAATCTGTCCCGTCCCACCCTTAAATTGTCATCCTCGGAGCAAACCCTGGCAGCTGGGTTGCTCCATTGTCTCTTGTTACGGGCTGGGGTCGAACCCAATCCTGGACCAAGAGATTGGATCTGCTGCGTTTGCTGGAAGAAAATTCATATTAAACGGTCGTATTCGGTACAATGCGCCAAGTGTAAGAGATGGTTACATAAATCTGGATGTTCAGGGCTTAACCCTGCCATCCACAGACCCCGTACTTTCTTTAGTACTTTTGAGACCCCTTGCTGTACACGTCCAAGGACGTCCCGCGGTGGTCGCCGCTCTGGCACTCCCTTACCGCTTCTACCTACTTCCAACAGCCACAATAGTGGCTCAGTCTATACGATTGGCAGCACCGCCATCCCCGCCTGACCCACTCCCGACTGTCGCTCACGCACACCAGCGTCTCCATCTCACACGGCCGCTCAACACTCCTATCCCCTCCGGAATAGTTCAGATATGAGCATCGTCGAGCGTCAGTCCCCTCTTTCTCTTCCCCTAATGCACCCCTGCTTCCAGCCTAAACGTGGATCAGGAAAACCACCTCATAGCACCTTTCACTACGTGCACCGTTTGTCGGCAAAGATTATATACGCCTGCGACATCGGTCAAGTGCAACAATTGCCTTGGCCTGTGTCACACCCTTATGTGCTCAGCCGCATTCCACGCCAGACAACATCGGCCATGGCGCTGTCAACTCTAGACTGCGACATAGCTTAGGCCCTAGCCTGCCTCCACCTAGCCAAACGCATCCGTCCCTCACGCTTAGTATGTCCACCGTCTCCCCTCCTACATACTTCAAAATTTTGCAGCTGAACTGTAACGGATTAGCTGGAAAGATCGCGGAGATAACTGACTTTATGAAGACGCACAACATCAAAATCGCCGCGATACAAGAGACAAAATGGAACACGAGATCGGACTTACGAACTTGTGATGGGTATAATGTACATCGAAAAGACCGTCCCAGCGGTCTTGGGGTGGCCTTGCGTTCATTACACATCACTCTGTACAATATAATCTATTTTCCCCTGACGTCGACCCCAGGGACTCTACCTTAGAATGCCAAGGCATAGCAGTCCGGTCAGGAGACGGTGACCTGCAAATCATAAACATCTATATTCCTCCTGTGACGTGTTGTCCTAGAGATTATCATCCCGACATTAGTGCGTTGCTAAGGGGCGATAACCGTCTAGTCCTAGGTAACTTCAACGCGCATCACGATCTCTGGCACTCCAACTTGCCAGCAGACAGCAGAGGACACGCAATTGCAGACCAAATAGATAACTCAGCATTCTGTAAAGTCAATGGAGATGTCCCCACCAGGGTGGCAGGTAACTGTCACAGTTCTCCAGACATCTCCATAACGAGCGCGGGCCTTATTAACTTTGTCATCTGGCGACCGATGCTTACATTAGCTTCAGCCCACCTACCCATCTTACTCTCTGTTGAACGACCGACCGACTTCATAGCGACTGATAAAATGACATACATCAACTTCACCAAAGCGGACTGGGACCGCTTTACTGAATACGAGGTGTGTTCAAAAAGTATCGCGAATTTTGTGTTTTTTCAAAAATTATTTATTTATTCATGAATATCTATTTTGTCCCCTTCAAAGTAATCCCCATGAGATATTATACACTTGTGCCAACGGTTTTTACAATCTTCGAAGCACTTCAAAAAATCATTTTTTTGTATCTTGTTCAGTCGCGCACAAGCAACGATGCGTGAGCAAGGGCGTTATCGTGGTGCAAAAGCCAATTTTTGTTCTTCCACAAATCCGGGCGTTTCTGGCGGATGGCTTCGCGCAAATTGCGCATAACTTGCAGGTAATATTCCTTATTGACCGTTCTTCCCTGTGGCAAGAACTCATGATGCACCACGACCCTGCAATCGAAGAAAACTGTCAGCAAAACTTTCACATTCGACCGAACTTGGCGCGCTTTTTTCGGTCTTGGTTCGTGCGGCAGCTTCCATTGGGATGATTGAGCTTTGGTTTCCACGTCATAACCATAAACCCACGATTCGTCACCAGTTATGACCCTCTGGAGCAAATTTGGGTCGTCGCGGACAGAGTTTAACATCTCATTAGCAATGTTCATGCGATGCTGTTTTTGGTCACAATTGAGCAATTTTGGTACGAATTTCGCGTAAAAATCGAAGACGATCCAAAACACGTGCAAGCAAAGCAGCTGTCAACAATTAACTGAACATTCAAAATGGCCGAGCTTGTCGGCATAAGTGAGAGACATGAGTACTAACATAACGCCACAAAAAATTCGAAATTCGAATAAACGTAACCAGCGAAAATTCAAAATTCGCGATACTTTTTGAACACACCTCGTATACAGAGCGCTCCTTCGCTGCCTTACCCACTCCTGCGGACGAACGCAAAGGCGAAAGAGAGTTTCGCAAGATCATTGATTAAGCCTCATGCCGCTTTATTCCTGCTGGCAGAATACCAGAAATTCGTCCGAATTTCCCGGCTGAAGCTGCGGCGATGGCAAGAGAACGTGACCAAGTGAGACTCATCAATCCCGCAGATCCCAGAATAAAAGATCTCAATGCGGAAATTCGTAGGACTGTCAACGAACACAAGCTGACCAAGTGGAAACAACACCTTGAGACATGCAACCTCTCCGGCGAAATCGGCAAATTATGGTCGACTGTCAAGGCCCTATCCAATTCGACCAAACACGAAGACAAGGTCGCCATTGCTTTCGGCGACAGCGTCAAATCGGACGCCAGGAAATGCGCGAGTTCATTTTGTCGGCTTTTTATAATGCATCCACCTGCGGATAGGACTAAGAGAAGAGCCTTCCGACGTGCGCGCAAACACAAACACTCTACTGCGCCCATTGCTGTCTCAGTCGCAGAGGTTAAGGAAGCCATAATGAAGGCCAAACCCTCAAAATCCATCGGAGCCGACGGAATCGCCATGAAGATGATCAAACACCTTGGCCACGAGGGACAGAGTTATTTAGCAGCTCTCTTTAATCTTTCTCTAACTACCTTCGTTATACCTGAGATATGGAAACAAGCGATTGTAGTTCCCCTATTAAAACCAGGGAAGCCGGCGAACCTAGGAGAGTCTTATCGCCCGATATCCCGCCTTTCGCCGGTAGTGAAATTAGTAGAGTCCATTCTGCTTACTTACTTCCTTACAAATCTAAAATTGGCCGATCATCAACATGGTTTCCGCAAAAATCACAGCACGACATCCGCTTTGAACGCCATTACAACGCAGATTAATAACGGTTTGAATCAACACCCAATAGGACGGTTCTCGTGGCACTTGACCTGTCAAATGCATTTGACACGGTCAATCATGCCACACTCCTCCGAGATCTGGATGAGACACCGCTCCCTGCCGGCCTTAAGAGGTGGACCGCTAATTACCTCAATGGTCGACAGGCAACAGTCAAATTCAGGAACAAGAAATCTAGACCACGAAGAATAAAACAAGGGGTGTCGCAAGGTGGTGTTCTCTCTCCCCTTTTGTTTAATTTCTATATTTCGAGACTTCCCCCCCACCAGAGGGAGTCTCCATTGTTTCCTACGCTGACGTCTGCACGATAATGGCCTCGGGCAAGGGCCCCTCCATTGACGAACTCTGTATTAGAATCAACAGTTACCTCCATGCCCTTTCCAGCTTCTTCACCGAGCGAAATCTGACCCTATCTCCGACTAAATCGACGGCGACCCTGTTTACTACACGGAATGCGTAGATGGGGCAGGAGTTATATGACCACGTAGACGGAGTACCTCTACCTACTGTCAACCACCCAAAAATCTTGGATGTGACATTTGACAACGGCCTCACCTTCGCTGGTCATGCCACCGCAATAGCCTCAAAGGTAGTGAGCCGCAATAAGATCCTCAAGTCACTGGCCGGCAGTACTTGGGGAAAAGACAAAGAAACATTGCTTGCTACATATAAGGCTATTGGTCGGCCGGTTATTGACTATGCTGCGCCTATATGGTCGCCAAATCTTTCTGACACCAATTGGAGGAAATTGCAAGTCTGCCAAAACACCGCCATCAGAACTGCTACGGGATGCCTACTTATGTCATCTGAGTCCACCTCCATCAAGAGGCAAAATTGCTCAATGTTCAAGAGCACGCGGAACTCTTGAGTAGACAGTTCCTTCTGAACTGTCATAAACCTAGTCATCCAAACCGACATCTTTTGGATGTAGCTCCGCCCCCCAGAGACATAAGGAGACATCTCCGTAAGCATTACGATGAGATCCGGCATCATATCTCTTTGCCGTTTGATCTGCGGAACCATAGACGGGCTCTAAATGACCTCCATACCGAGTCGGTAGACAGATCTCTCAGATCTCGGCCTGTGAATCCCGTTATTAATACTCAACCACCTGAATTGGCTGAAGAGGAGCGTGTACTTCCGAGGGAGACTAGAGTCATACTAGCACAACTTCGCTCTGGACATTGTAATAGGTTAAACTTTTACTTATCCAGACTGAACCCCAACATACCAAACACATGCCCTGCATGTGATATGTCCCCTCATGATACCATACATCTCTTCTCCTGTTCAGGTGAACCCACTCTTCTAACATCTACAACACTCTGGTCCAACCCTGTGGAAACTGCGCGTTTCCTCGGACTTCCGTTAGAAGAGCCTGATGACAATTTAGAGTGATCGAGCCCATTGGGCAGGGCGAAGCATTGTTAATAACAACAACAACACCGCTCGGTATTCATTCATAATCAGCATAAGCCACCACTTTAATTTTTTCTGCACCCACATTTCTGGATCAATATATTTAAGTAGCGTCTGATAAACCTGATAGGCTTTATGAATGTGTTTTTTAGGGTGCCAGCGCAATGTAAGTTTGTGAATGAGAAGATAAAGTAGTTCTTGATTTTGCACTTCCTTGAATGCTCTTCAGATATGTTAATCCAATCGTGTTTATAGATTTCGTATACGAATAAATCATCTAAGTAAAGCTCTCCATTTGCGTGTAACAGGCAAATTTTTTCTGGGCGGCATCACGTTTACAAGAATTATTTTAAAAATGTTATATTTATTTATACATGAAAATAAAGTATCAAAGTATACTTGAAAATCCGTCTACCGAAGATCAAAAACCTCACATAAGACATAACTATGAAAAACTATAGTTCAATTCTAGGTTATTAAGGTAAATTTCATGTTTTTAAAGTAGAAAAACGATTTCATTAACAAAGTTTTACATGGGATTAAAAGAAAATTAGTTGTTGAATTAGTTGCCCTTTTATAAAATTTAATTGCCTTTAGATAGGTGGTTTTGCATTTAGATGATGGGTGGTTTTGCGTTGACCACCTAAGCTATTGAAAATTTTTCTCGAAAATAAAGAAGCTTTGTCAGTCTTGAGTGCTAAGGATTAAAATAAAATAAAATATGGGTACAGAAGTGTGTGTGTATTTCATATGTAAAAAAAGTTTTTCATATAGCGGCGTTTTGGTTTTATATAGCATGTGTTTGTACATAGTCTGTTTCATAGTTATAAGGTGTGTTACTGATTTCTTTAATATTCGAAACAATGAACAGGACACCCGGCTGTCAGATACTATATTCAGGTAGGACAGACTGTATGAAATGTTTAAATTTTCAACCTGTGTGTGAGTTATTAGAACAGATTGAGCTCAGTATCGAACGTATCGAACTCGCATGTCAGTTATAGCTTCCGGCCTTTTTAGCTTTGTCAATTCCAGAAAAAATTTTCCAAAATTTACCCATTTTGCGCTCCCCTATAAAAAGGTTAACTAAGAATTGCACAAAATGCGAATGTTCAAGAATATTGAGTCTCGTTCATAAAATGGCTTCAGTTATCGCTTCCTGCCTTTTTTGCTTTGTTGATTCCACACAAATTTTTATAAGATTTGCCTAAATTTGGTCCTTATTGAATATTGCAAAACAAAATCCAATTTTAAATCCCCTTTTCTCTGCTCGTATTTCCTATCATCGTCTTATGGTGATTTCGTTACCGCCATAATCTGCAGCTTGTTATGTTTAGGCTCTGATCGTAGCCACCGATTTTTCTCGTTCGACACATTCGGGTGATTTTTGTTTACATAAGAGTTTAAAGTACATGTGTGCCTGCTGTCGGAAGACAAAAATCTGTGGTAGTGGGCAGGGCCGCGGAGAGGGGGGGGGGGACCGTCAGGGCAATTTCCCTGAGGCCCGGAAGGTTTTTGGGGGCCCGGCAAGGCAAAGCAGTATTGACAGTACTCTAATCAGGATTTCAAAGAGAAATAAACGCGAAATCCTCGGGGCCCGGATCGGCTCTCTGCGGCCCTGGTAGTGGGAGCGTGGCATATGGACTCGGTTTCACACGTCTTTGAATGAGTGCGGTACCAGTAGCTAACGAGTACTTTCCCTCGATACTTTTTTGGAATGGAATCCCTTTTCAGAAAATTTAATTAAGTACAAGTATCGAGTACATGGCGGTATCGGAACAACACTAGCTACCTGTTATATTAGCCCGACCTTTCTGATTTTACACTCCCCATGTTCCATGTGTAACAAAACCTGCAAAATTTTAAGTTGATAACTGTTGAATTGCAGGAGTTATGCCACAAAAACCGTTTATCGATTGTATGGTGCTATTTGATATATTGATCCGATCTTGTTAGTTTCGACAAATGATTGATGTATTACAAAGTGGTGGCCACAAACCAAATTTTAGCCAGATATCTCTAAAACTGAGGAACTAGCTTGAGTTCATAGAGACAGAATGACGGGCAGACGGACATGGCTATATCGACTTAGCTCATCATCCTGATCATTGCGGTATAGTTATTAGTGCGTCTATCTATTGTAAATAATATCATTGACTTTATAATTATGAAACGGAACTTAAATTTGTGTTTGTGAAATGGAATGCAACTGTTATATAATTTTCTTTATAATGAGTTACGTTATTTTATGTAGTGAATAAATTACGAAACCATGAACATACACTTTGCGGAACTTGTATAGTGTATATATTACTTATGATACCTAGAATTGGAAGTTTTTAAATTTTTTTGGTTTATGGGTGGATCAAATATTTCTAATATACACAGAGCTTCGAATATATTTATGACTTTTAGCACAACCTGAAGTGAAGAAACTGGTGTGTGTAGTTTGTATTGACAAATGAAATGCTTTATTGCCATCAGCTGTTAAGATATTTAGAGTAGCAAGAATGCCGAGCTTCGAAGTTGCCTTTGTTGGAATTGAGTTGTTTTGTGCTACTTAAACAATTAATTTTGTTAATTTTCTAATCAATCAGAAAAGCGATTTTCAAGGAAAAAATTTTATCAAAAGATGATTTGAATTCGATTAGCTTTTGGGTTGTGGTGCTCACGCTTACACTAGACAAGATTCTGGATGACAAAATCTGGTATCTTGAGAACAAGAACGGCATTTTCAAGATTCAGAGATGAAAAATTCAGAAGAATCGATAACTATTTCTTTTACGACTTAAATATATTCCTATTAAAAATATATATGATGGAATACTCAACAAGTTTTCAGAATGTAGTATATTTTTATGGTCATTGCTTCTACCGTAAAATGTAAGCAATATGAGTCTATTTAGTGCAAAATGGAAAGCTTAACATTTTAGGCAGTTGTTAAGACGATGAGATTAGTTTTGGGAAAGGTATGCTTTCGTTACGTTTGAAACAAAAATGCTCTAAGCAAATATAGGTTAGTTTGCTGCGCCTTCTGTAAATTTGTATGCACTTGGAAGTGTGTGTATGAATTTACTTAGGAAAGAATAGATATGCAGATCACAGGTTTAAAAGTTCACAAATTTACAGTTACAATAAAACTTGTGAATTTCAAATTTTGAATTATTAAAAACAAACTAGCAGAAATTTGTACATAAACACTATAATAATACGTAACTGTAACAACTGATTTAACGCACTTACCCAGTAGTCAAACATCGGTTTCGATACTAACTGCTAGGGCATTGTTATGTCTTAGCGTTGTTGTTGTGGTAGTTAGGCTATTACCGCCAGTGACGCTTGTTGCCGATTGCTTATAACCATTTTGTTGTTGTTGATGCTGCTGCTGCTGTGCCTGCTGCGGCGACGCTTGCTGCTGCTGCTGTAGTTGTTGTTGTAGCTGCAGTTGCTGTTGCTTTTCGATCGATTGTTGTTGTGCTCCTAAAAATGGAGCCATCGCACGACCAGGATGCATTTCGCTTAATCCTGGAGTTGATTCAACACCATCATCCAAATCCATCATATCCGATGAGGATTCAGACAACGATGATTTCTTTAAATGTTGACCTACTTGTGAATGTACGATTAGGGGATTTCATGATAGGCGGTAAGGATAAGGAAATGTAAGTTGGTTAAGGTTTATTTGGCCAGGATATGAGTGGTTTTTGTTTTAGTGAGGTCGGTGAAATTAGTAGTTGTTAAGAGAAAGAAGGAAATATATTGAAAATTAACCAGAAAATTACGGAAATAATTGCTCAAAAATTTAAAAAAAATTTATTTGATTTTAGTTAGCAGTAAACATATGTAAAATACATTCAATGAACAATATCTCTTAAACATTAGTAACCGGTGTTTTCTTATTTAATATTTCAGGCCTCTTCATTTTTGAGACTACATGGATCGGTCGAAAGTGAATTCCCGCTATACATAGATTGTGATAAGCTTATAAGCTGTTTCTAGTGTCTTAACTATGTCTCAAATATGTTCCTTTGTCTGAAAACTACATCTTCTTGTCTGTATGTTGCTTTGTGAAGTTCCACAAAAAATTATGGTGTTGCCATATTTGTAAAAAAAAAGTATCATTGAAGTTATCTGTCATAATGGACTCTCATTGATGCAAGTACGGATTTCTGACAAGTGGCGTTATAGCTACAAATACTTTGCCATACTTTTGCCAACATGCTTATTTGTATACATAGGAACGCCAATTTCCAGGCAGCACAACGTCTGCCGTGTCTGCTAGCTTACAATAAGTACAACCTTATATAAACATGCTAATGACTAAATTGTATGCGTAAAATTTGTAGATGGAATGAGATAAATTCTCCCAAAAAAATTTTTTTTTTTTTTGAGAATGTATATGTAGAATTTTGAGCGTATACGCAAGAAATAAAAAAACCTTGCGGAATACGACTTTCTTACCAGCATTGCTTAGTAAAATTTTACGTTCTTGTGTATTTAATTGCAGGACCTATAGCCCAAAAAGTCTAAAACTGAGGGACACGTTGTCGTTGAAGCACATAGACGGACATATCCATCGGTTTAAATTTTTTATACCATTCCATGTTCATTAAAGGTACAAAAAGACGATTTACAAATCATAACATTGCAAGGGTCTAAAACAGATTGACAAGCTTAAAATCTAAGGTAAATTATTATTTGCTAATTATTACCAGCAGGAAAATCTTATTTATCGATACGGATTTTTTATCTTTAAAAGTAATTTAGACCATTACATCATAAAATATCTAAAGAAATCAAATCAAAATGTTGATGTTGGGCTTGGGAGCTCAGGAACAAGCAATTCCAAAAAAGAGGCTCAATATATTAGAGGTTTTGGGTCTAACGCCACTTTGCTGATGAAGAAGAAAAACTCTTCATTCCACGCTAGCACATTTGTAATATCTACTCTTCTAGGCCTAGTACTGGAGAGTTCTGGGAGTAAGTTTGGAATCATGGATTGCCACACTCTACTTTATTTTAGAAATTGGTATCGATATTTCGCATATCGAGTTGTTCGCTCCAATATCCTATTTCATATCAATTGATTTCGCCTTCTTATCATATTTCTTTTGTTTTGAAAGAAGGTTGATAATAATTTAACTTATTTTATATTATGGCAAACAGTTTTCCTAACAAGACCACATGGTTACTAATATTGTAATATCCTAATTGGTTTGCAATATTAAATAAGCGAGTATTTGATAAAAATTTACTTACCTAATGTACCTGGTAAATATGGACAACTAGTAACGTGATTAAAGTTTTGGCTCTGCATCTCCTCTTGATCCGTTTCGCGGTGATAGAAGTAATTGAAATTACTGACGATAACTGGCACCGGGAGTGCGATTGTCAAGACACCAGCAATGGCACATAGTGATCCCACGATTTTACCCCAAACACCAACGGGTCTGTTGTTGTTTAACGTTTTAATTGAAGTTTTTTTTAGGAGTTTCATTTGCCACGTTTCCAAAAGGCAATAGTAATAGTACAGATATCATTTTTATTTATTTTTTTTTCATATTTTTCGCAGTGTAGTTGAGTTGCATTTTCATACGTTTACGTGAGCATTCATTCATTCATTCACATATGATTTACGTGCGATAAATAACGATTTGAGTTGATTCGATTTTCAATTAGTTTGTATATTCGATTACATTTTAAATAATTTGGTGAGTTTTTGACACGATTTTTTTTTTGATTTTGTTTTGAATTTAGATTTTGATTTATTAATTTGATTTGATTGATTTGAATTTTTGAATTGGCATTTGGATGAAGTACGATGTGTAACGAACGAACGAGAACGAACGATAATAAAATGAAAATACAGATATATAAAAATATAAAGTAAAATTCTGAAACTGCTGCAATTTTTTGTTGTTTTTGATTAATTGCACGTAAATATAAAATTATCGATAGCGATAAAGAGCATATTTTTTTATGTGACGTAAAAATAAATACGTAAAACACACAAAGTCACAATGTTTAGGTACAAATAACTACGTTAAGAGCTTTTTTATTTGACAAAAAAAAAAAAGGAATAGAAATGCTGAAAATAATATGTATAGATAAGTAATAGGAAAATATAGTTAGGAGATTCGTAAATATGATATAGTCGTTTGGTACCAGCACGAGTGATGGGTGTATATATGCGAGTACAATGGCAGATATGAGTGCATAATGTACTACGAAGTGTGAGCTCATGTGTGATAGATTGTACGTGATCTTGAACAAGAGATTGTGCATGCATGATTTATGAATAGGCTTTTGTCCGCACTTAGCCTGTATCAATATCATACCTTCAACTGAAGAATGATGTTTGAACAAAATGATGATGTCTACGATATTACAATATACACATATCTGTATCAGCTAAAATTGCGTTTAGTTACATGTTTGACAAATCACGGAACGACTCGTATCAAATAATATACCGATAACCGTTAACGATTTCAATTTAAAATGGGATAACGGTGTTATATATGCATATAATGTATGTCGTCTTCTTTAACTTACTCGCCCTTTTACTTAAGTCTCCAATAAGAGTGAATCTTTTGTTTAAAAAGAGTACACACATAAACGATAAATCTCGTGCCGAGTGTTTGTCCAAAACATGGCAATATAACAAACCAAATAAGGACACGTTACAACATTTTATTAAAAAGCAATGCAGCATTGACTAATGTAGTGGGCTGAGAACACAATTTTATACACTTGATCGAGCTCATGGTTTTAAAATATTTAATCTACAGTAATTAGGATATACGATCCCCAAAAAAAGAATCGAAAACCCCCCTGTTTGCTATTTCGAGATGCAAATATACCTTTTTGTCGGTTGCACAGAAAGTCGGTGGAACTGTTATGTGTTCCCCTTAGTTGATGATCCTGCATTTTCTTCCAAACAATATTTTTTGGCAAAAGGGGGTAGCAAAATTCAAATTGTATGGAAACATGTATTTTGGACTTGAATCAAATTTATAAAATACCACTCTCGGTAAGTTATCTCTTCGAAAACCTTAATTAGAATCATATTTTTCGGGACCGGATAATTAAAACCCTTATCAATATGTGCTTTCCAAGGCGACTTTAAACTCAACAAAGAGGTGATGTGTGACAATTCTTTTCTAACGGTCGATGGAGGATTTATCAGGTCTGAAGCCGGTCTGTTAGGGGGACAGTCATGTAGCTTTATGGATATTTTTGTGCATAAATCTGGTGCTGGATATAACCATGTTTTGGGTACCGGCGAAGTCGATCAGCCTTAAACCTCCATCCTTTTCTTCCGTCAGCGCATGTGCGCAGCTAAACGAAATGTTGAAAGATCTTGATTTATTGATGGTTTTTCATTGGAACGGTGTTTTATGTGGCGGGTTCTAATCCCAGCGCACAACCCGTTTTCCGGGAGGGGAGTTGGTGAAGTTATGCCACACGTTTATATAGCGTGACGCTTGATCCCAGACAGACGCCCGCTTTCACCCGCACTTCATAATGATCAGGCGCTGCTGCATTAAATGGGTTTCTGAATCAAAAAAATATTATTTTTATTTTCAAACATTAAATATTTATACAAAATCTTTCCAACTAGTTTTTAATTTCGGTACTAGGAAGAAATTCTTATAAAAGCTTTCACAGATGACAAGTATAAAAGTTACGATCTTAACTGAACATCGGCTAAGTGTAAAGTTGCAAATGCTGAGTTTAGTATCTATTGAACTCAATTTGTTGGGCCGGAATTGGAGATTCCAAATAGATTTTCACACTTAATTACGATGCGTGAAGCCAGGAATAAATGTAGAATCTGAACAGTGTTTTTTAAATGTTATGAAAAAAAAAATTGCAAATAATTTGTGACATGTACTATAGATGATGTGCTATTGACGATTAAAGAAAATCAAAAATGATTAAAGCATATGATTACTCTAATGAGATATGTTTGTGTGGCTTTTTTATTGCAATTCGTTTATGTATTTCCACTAAGAACGTGAAATATTTATGTTACATACATATATGTATATGGTCATATGTATGTAAAACATTTACAAAATGAAGAAGTTAGCGCTTTTATAAACCAAACACAATAAAATAAATAAAAAAAATCAAAACTTTAAACAAAACAAAAAAGAAACATTGCTATAAAAATTAAGTTTCCAAAAGAAAAGAAAACAAGTAATTTGAATTAAAGTTTTTTAAAATTTTGCTATAATCTTTGTTAATCATAATGAAGCACTAGAGAATTTCAAGCATGCCCTCATGCAGTTTGTCAATTAAGTTTGCGTTTAATTGGCATTCAAAAAGCATTATATTAACTGTGTGTTATGTAGTATATTTAGCAATGATGTTCAGTTACAAGTGATTTGGTGACTTGTTTTGTATTGAAGTATGTAAATATATCAAACTACACGATATGTACTCTTAATGCTGAGATAATATTGGAGAAGTTTTGGAAACTTTATAGCTTTATCATTTCCATCAAAAAATAATCAGCAGTTTTGAATATGAATCTTTGTAAACTAGTGTAAACTTGGGACTCTACTTTGTTTGGGAAAGTCTAGTCTTTCTAGGTGCATAAAAATTTAGATGTCCATTATATTTAGTAAAGTTGAGTTCAATGGCATAACTAATTCTCAAAAACTGTGGTTCTTAAGCTGGTATATCTAAGAAATTTCGTAAGAAATAGGAATATCACACGAGCTCTAGGTACGAGTTTTTTTAGTGTTTAAATCGCGTTATCTGCAGGGTGAACTCTTTATCAAGATATGCATTTGCAGTGGAACAGCATTCACTTATGCGCTGAACCGTCTTTCTATCAATGGACTCTAAGGAAGCATTAACCTCTTTCAACTGACATCGCTAAAACCGACAAAGGTAAATTTCGCCCTTGTAAGAAGCAGTGATGATAGTGAGCTGCATTATTTTCGTTGTCAAATCTGGCTGCCAAATAGTAGACGGACTTTAAAGTTTTGGAGTTTTATTAATCAAAAGTGTCTTCCTTCCGATTTACACATTGCTATGTTTCTAGCCGTACACGAATTAGCTTTTGTTTGCGACTTTTATGTGGACTCGGGGTTAATAAACAATTGCAATTCAACTAAGTTGTTAAATGATTACACTGGGTGGCCTTTGTGGGAGAGGAAAAAAAGGGTTGTGGATAGTGGTAGTAGGGAGAGGGATGAGGAATGGGGATTGTAACTGTGGAAAAATTGAAATTATTTGCAAAAAATGTTCGGCACGCAAACGCTTGTTAGTAGTCTTTATTTTATAAGGGTTGGATACTTGTTTGCTAAGCTCATAGGGTAAAGTGTAAACTCGGCGTAAGACTTAAGTGAGCTGTTAAGTATGTAAGTAGATACGGACCGTAAGTTATTTGATACACATGCAAATGAAATAGATACTATGCGCCCCTGCCCAATTGTAAATTTAATCGCTAGTATGTATGTAGTGATATGTATTAGGGATGGACAAGATAACAAGTTTTTAATAAAAACACGATGTATAATGGCTGAACATCCATGTTTTTCGTCTGCCTCCTATTATTTTGAAACATAATTAATAGTTAATGTCCGGCATGTTGGTGTGGGTGGTTATATGGAAAGAACATATCTTGGTGGGGTTAAATCTAAGTCATTCCGGCACCTAGAAGTAGGTATCATGGAAACATTGGATGTTTTAATTATGTCGTAACTTGAATCCCGTCTTATTTTTCTTCTTCTTACAAAGAATTGTACTAAACGTTTAAACGGTTTTTGTAATGCGTAGCGCTTGTGCTAAAGATTTTTTTCAATCCCGCGATCACCATAAATTAATAAATTCAACAAAACGAATTAAAAGTAAAATAGACTGAGACTTCGATTTGCTTAAGAACTAAGTCAGGAAACTTCGAAAAGTGTGGAGTGATTATAATCAAGCTAAAAAATAGTATAGGAACATTAGACGTAACCTAACCTAGATATGTGACTTATCTGAGTAGGTTTAGAATTCTACCATGAATCGTAGCAGGATTGTTTGTGCAGGCGGCTTACATTATGATAACCCAAGGAAAGCGATGAAGGGCCACACATGGGATAATATTATAATTCGGCTAATAATGCTAAATTTAAAAAAATTAAAGAAAACACGTGACATCTATAGCATCGATGCTTTGACTAAAAAATCGAAGCTATGGTTTTATTGTCCATCCCTAAACTGTAAAGATTTGAGTTAACATTTGGAGAAAATGCTTAAAAGGTATGCACAAATGTATGTAGCTTATTATGTTCAATGGACAGCAAGTGCAAGAACAAGTGAGAAGGTTTGTGAAAAATTATGAATGGGAAAACGATTTCTGATGCAAATGGGTGAGTGCCAGTTGAAATGTGAATGTATGCGTGATTTGTATGTTTTTTGATTTAATGTCGATATAGAGGCGAAAGGCGAAAATATATGTGTCAATGTATGTATGATTGAATGCAAAATGTTAATGTGACTGAATGCATACTTTTTTCGAAATTCGATAATCAAGAAGATGCAAGTGAAATGCGAAGGTTGTAGAATGATAAGAATAAATATATATTTGTATGCAAGTATGTTTATCAGAAATGAATTAAAAAGTCATTTATTTACTTTCTTTTTGCGTGAAACATTAAATTGAACTGAAAAAAGTATTATTGCTATTTGAAGAAACGATTCTTAAACTTTTGCAAACATTTGCAAAAAAAAATACAAATTAAGCATATGAGTGAGATGATAAAAAAATGGAATAAAGCGGCAAAATGCAATTACGTAAATTGAAAAAATTAATTAACGGCAGTACAAGAATACAAGAATTTGGAACAAATGTTGGTACAAGAATACAATAATTTGGATCAAATGTTGGTATTAAATAGTTGTTAATTTTTAAACCCAGATTTTGTCTGAACAAAGCATCTATACAACTCCACCGCTTTACTTCATTTCTTTTGGATAGCTAAAGAAATACTGAATTTTTTATGAAAACTTTTTTGTTCAAATCTTAAAATATATGTATATATGAAGAATATTCAGCAAATGAATTTATGCGAAAACTTTAAAAATAACGTTAAATATTAAGTGAGAATAATTAATATTAGTAGATTTTGCATACGTCATGTCACCATATCCAACGGTTGTCATGGTAACGACAGCCCACCAAAATGCATCGGGTATGGACTTGAAGAAGGAATTTTCGCTTCCAGCTTCCGCAAAATAAACCGCCGATGAGAAGAGTACAACGCCTAAAATCAAATAAATCTGTTGGTCTTTTCGTTTAGGTTTTTATAGTAAAAATAGGAACGAGTGATGATATTTTCGGAGAAGTCATGAGTAAGGAAGGGGGTTGTGACAGTTATAGTTTAACATAAAATGCAGGTAAATTTGAGAAAAATGTCATGCAAAGTGCCTCCAAAAAAAAGGAATGTTGGAGAGAAACAATAAATGCTTAAAAGTTAAGGAATATACAGGAAACGATGTTAGGATTAGGTAATGTAGGTTAGTAAAGTTGTATTTTTCAAATTTGTCTATGCATGTATGAGAATCCGCTGAGTTATTTGTTAGATTGAATGGTTGATAAATTGTTTGTTTAGGAAGTGGGTACTGTAATGCTTGCTTTTATCACCAGTGTTCGTAGTAAACTGTTTAAGGCGCTACTAGTTTTTGATGTCGAAAATTGTTAGTATTGTTAGATAATATATGGTATATACGTAATAAGTTTTGGGAATCGACTTAAATGTTGATTTTATTTTTTCCTACAGGCTTTCATTTGCACACATTTTTCACAAGTTAGTGTGTAATATATATTTTCTTTCGAAACAGGAAAAATATCTTATGAAGCTATGTTAAATAAATTGGTTTATTTGTACCAGAATTAGCCATCAAATAATATTATTGAAGAATTTAAGTTTCTCATTTAACATCTAAAATTTACTTTCGTCACTAATTTAGCGTTTTTTTTGGTTGGACACATTTCATTAAACTACCAAACTACCCCAAGCAGAATGTACTACAAATGAAAAAAAGTGCTTAAAATCACCAATGGTAAAGATTAAAAAATTTAAAATTAGTAGTAATCATAATCCAGGCGTATGAGATAAATTATAAAATCAAAAGATAGGGATAGTTAGAATTTCGCGCTAGGATAATTTCGATTTGCACGCACAGTGCAGACGGTGGAAAATTAGAGCATGGGGAAGCAGGGTACTCATACAGCTTAAAACAAGAGAGAATATATTCAATGAGTGATGTATAAATAAAGTGTGGCAACAAGTGAGATTGAAAGGCTAATGCCGAATTTAACTAATTCCTCAGCTCCACAATACGAATACTTAAGAACAGCAAAAAAACCCAGCTGGATGAAAAGAGGGTGGGGTTTGGGAGGATTGTCTAAAAATACTCATGTTTCCCTTGCTGCCAAAATACAACAGAAAACGGATTACTTTGCGTCCCTTAAAGAAGCTAGTGAACTCAATAGTAAAAAAAAAAAAATAAAACTACACAGTTTCCAACTTGGCGATCACTAGGTGCTGACAAAAACCTTATGCAATCTCACTATACAACTTTTTCACAAATATTAGTTTTGAAAGTTCAGTTTTCATGTAATTAAGCCTGACACCAATTAAACCCGCTAGTAGATATTGAAGTCGGGTACTTAAAATTGTTGGTAGTGAAGCGAGACTAAAATAATCGATACTATACATTTTAAGTTCTAGGCTTTAATCTAACTTAATTTATGACTGTAAAAAGGAAGCTTTGGTGCGGCAGTTTTTTAAATTGAAATATGGTGATACGTTCGGTGGCAGATTTAAGCTTTAAAAAAGTAAGAATCATAAATGGAAACTAAGATGTTTAATAAAGCAAGTTAAAATTTAATAGCAATCTTAAAAACTATAAAAAAGCAACGAAATAGATTTGCTGAATTTAAAAACACACATTGTTCCACTATACTATAATTAAATACACACAATTAGAAAATTTTTTATAACTCTCTTGAAATATTTTACAACTCCTCAAAGCATAATTAAAAACAAACAAAGCTAAATCACTTTAAAATTTTCACAACTAATTCACAATTCAGCTTGAGAAGACATTAAACTTAAAAATATGTTTTATATTTTAGTCAATCATAGTCATGCTAAAATTATGTTTAGCTATGCCACTCATAGTTACCATACACAGGGCTAACCTTATCAAATGAAAGGCCGTCAAAGCACTAAGCAATCGTAAATACAGAACTTGAATGGCAAATATCTAAAAACCAATAAAAAAGTTAGCAGTTTTCAATTCAAACGCATATAACTGGCTTTATTAGGAAATTAAATAAGTCGCAAAGGTAAAGTTATTCGTCGGGTGAGCTTTTGATTTGACATATATTTTGGTATTGCTGTCATATCCTTTATAAATTACTTTTAATAAGAGTTTTAACTTGACGTTACGTTTATGTGAAATCCATAATAAATTCTTTAAAACAATATTTTAGTTAGACTTTGACTGTGGATCACCTATACACAGTGTGATGGTTGTCGACCACGATTACAGGGTAACACATAGGCACACAAATTATATATTCAGTTAAAAATTTACAATTTTTACAACCTTTGATAACTGCTGCGGGAAAACATTTGCAGTTATCAATATATAAAAGAAATATGTATAAGGTAGACCGTAAAGCTAGAGTCTCTGTAAGAATAAGGATTTTATTACATCAAGAAGCAATAGAAACGTAAACACCTTTTAACAACAAAGAGTAATAACATTTGTGTATAATATATTATTAATAATTATCAGGGACAGTAACCATTTAAATAGGTAAGAATGAATTAAGCGAGAGCTAAAATTATTCTAGATATAATTTCTCAAAATAGCTCCCATCAAAATTTAAAGTTAACGATACGATGGTGCCACGATGCAGAGATAGAAACTGATCATATTCACCAATTACCAGCTGAACTAAAGAGCAGCGAAAAAAAGCCCTGAATATAGTCCTAAAATTCTATAGCTTGAAAACAAAAATCTTGCCACAAAAGTGCTTTTACTAATCTTATAGGTATGATTATGTATATCTCGAATAGGCCAAATTACAAAATATGTATTCGAAACCTCAATCATTCTCTCAGTGTGGCAATCGGTAATTTCCTACTGGGGAAAACCAGTTGAACAATTTCCGATTACTTAAAAAGGATTTTGCAAAAGCCCAATTTTTTTTTGCAATTTCTAACCAAAATAAGCATTGAAAAAAGCATTCACACTTCCTTCCATTATACTGTGGCGAATGCTATCGATCCAACTTTCATCACTAATAGTTAAAGTTCCATCACTAAATGACAACTTAGATAACGATAAAGCAAGAACATATGAACAGATGGAACACGGATAACAACTAATGTATGGTTAGCGGGATTGATATTTATCAGAGATAATCGCTATCGATAAATAACTCGGACGTGTCAAAAAGATTTCCGAAGAGGAAATATTACCACAAATAGAAGTTACATTGAACTAATTTCTTTAACTATTACCCACCAGTTGCTCAAAGTTTCGTACAATAAAATAATTTTTGCCACATAGTTTGATAAGCCGGAAGACGGGAAGGCAATATATGCACTTATTAGTATATGATTATGACTTCAACGTAAAATATCGAACTATTCAAATTCGTTCAAGTACATATACGGAACGACTGTATAGCGTTGTTAAAGAGCCTAGTAATGCCGTGCTGAAAACTGTTTTAGTAAAACCCGTTTTTGACAAAAGAATTGCAAAGGACACATGCGTTATTGTAAACGATTTGGCTTTAGGCTCATTTAAATAAAGTTCCGTCTATTTTTTACTACCTTTATATCAAGTCCTTTCTTGTTTGCCCGCTCATTCTCTATCTCTCTATCTCTATGGCGCGATATACAACAGGTATATCATCATAAACCTCCTAAGAGATTTTTGCGCCAAGCTTCTCTTCCAATTTGTGGTATGCCGATTTGAATTTTTCCCTACAAATTGGTGGGACCTACAGTTTTTTGCCGACTCCGAACGGCATCTACAAAGGAGACGAATTTTTGCTGAGAAGCCTGTCATGGCAGAAATACACTCGGAGAGTTTGCCAAACCACTGCCGAGGGGCGACCCCGTTTTGAAAAACTTTTTTTTCAAATCACTTTTGATGTTACCTGTACCAGGGCTTGAACCATGGACCTTCGGTGTGGTAGGCCGGCAACACTACCTTCACACCACGGCGGCCGCTCATTCCCATACGAAATTTCGGAATCTTTTTAGGTAACTTCCCGTTAAAAATTTATAATGTGGAATCTTGCGATAAATTTTTAAGTAACTTTTTTGTAGGCTAGAGGTTTGAAACCGGACACATGGTTCAGAATCCGGTGACAGTGCGAAAATTCGTTTGAAATTGGGAAACTTGCGATAGATTTTAACTAACTTACTGGTGACCTAGGGACCTGAAGCTTAGCACATAGGTTAGAACTAGAGCTGTAAAACTATAGACGGCACTTTCGATACATCAAATGCTTTAGTTAGCACTATCGAAACTATCGAATGTTTTATTTAAATATTAGCGGGTCTCACTATTGAATAGCTCTCACCCACTATGGGTAGTTATTGTGAAATAAAAGGTTCATAAATACTATTCCAAATTGGAAATGTATTTCGACTAGGAAAGAAAATTTGCTGTTGACGGTAAAGTCTGTCTGTGCACTCCCTCTATACTTTCAAATCTCAGAAATTAATTACAATTGGTATGGTTAAAATTCCAAATCTAAAACTCGCATATGTCTTTGTTTAAGGACTAATTTGCTGCTGATTTTTGGCGACATGAATATAAAGGGGTCTTTATAATGTTTTAATCATCTTTTATTGTGATATTAGAAGTCTTTCTTAATGTCAGAATAAATTTATTAACTATCCAAAAAAGAACAAATAAAAATTTTAGGTTTCAAAATAAAACAAACATTGATATTTTCACATACTGTCTTTGATAGTTATCTAATACGAATATACATAGGTTAAAAACAAATTTTAAATGTCTACCCCATTTTAATGAATATACTACTTGTTCACATTCTGTCCGTGATAATTATCAAATTGTTTATTATGCCTTTGCTTGATTAATTTAAAATGTGTATTGTTAGCTTTTGTTCTATACCTCATATCACCATATCCCACCGTGGTCATGGTAACCACAGCCCACCAAAATGCATCTGGGATAGATTTGAAGAATGATAATTCGGCACCAGCTTCCGCAAAGTAAACCGCCGATGAGAACAGCACAATACCTACGTTTGACACACGGTAATTGATGTGCACGGGTTTTTGGTAGATGAATACATGAAAAAATGATAAGAACCAAAAACTATTGTAATACATACTATGTAACTTCATTTAAATTCTGCTTGGTAGTAAAAAATGCAATGAACATTAAAAATGCAAATAACAATTAGCGCTTAATGAATATGTGCGTTTTGGATTTTGAAATGAAACTGTTTTATCATATTATCACTGTACAGTCTCATATAATTTTACTTTAAGTACATAGATATGCTTTCCACTAAGCAATGACGTTTTTAAGTTCTTAAAGAGTTTAACTGGATTACAACTACAAGCTAACAACTTTAAATCTTATTAGAAACACTTTTTAAACATTTAAAGAAATGATCGGCATTTACTCTCCTGTGAAATGCTACCAATACATACTCATATTTTATTTAAGAAACTACTATGTTCACGTACTGTGCCCTGTATTTGCTTTCTTCGTGTAGAAAACAGAGCGAAAGCTAAAATTTGAATTGTTTTAACGAAATCAGAGTAGATAAATTTCCGGACGAATATTGAGAGTATTTTTTTTTTTAAATCTATTGAAATAAGTACAAACACTATTATAGAACGGTTTAAATTAACTACATACATATGTAAGTGAACTGCAAAATATAATATTTATAAAAAAACAAAAATTTCTGTAAAATTTATGCAGTTGTAAGTCAAAAGTAACTAAAGGCATTTAATGGTGGAGAAAAATTGGGAAAGGATAACAATTTAATATTTTGCGATTAAGGCCCGGTTTTTCAGTCCTTGGTTAAGCTCAGTTAAAACTAAGTTTGCTTAAACTCGGCATAAATTTAAACACCAGTTAAACTGCAGAGCGGTTTTTCAGTGTGAGTTTAAGGCCGCTTTTAATATTTGCTTTTTATACGGCAACATTGGCTTTTTCTTTATCTAGAAACGGCAACAGATAATATTTGTATACATATTCAACGCCATTGCTTCTCCTCAGTATTGTAATAGTGAGCATTTCGCTAATTTCTGCATCACTATAATCACTTTCGCCAGATGATATATCCAGTATTTAATTAAATATAAAAATATCGTCCTTTCTTAATTGCGTTCAGCTTATTGTTTCACAACCAAAACCATCAAATATGCAAAACAGCTGACAGGTTAACTAGAGTTTAACCCTGCCGAATTGACCGCTTAAACTACGTTTAAACTTCGTTTAAAGTTGACTGAAAAACTGCGTAACAAGTTTAAGCTTAGTTTAACTGACAAATTGAGTTAAACTTGTACTGAAAAACCGGGCCTAAATATTGGTAGGTTCTTGATAATATTTTCAACAACTTTAGGTTAACTTTAAGTGCAACTTAAAGTTAAATTTTAACTAAAATGCTGCAAAATATATAAAATAATATATAAAATATTATTTTGTTTTCGTTCTAGCTTATTAGCAGTATTGCTTGCAAAGTTCGATACATTATGCTGAACCTTTTTTGAAAAGGCATATATTTTTTTCTGTAACGGCATACAACATTTCATTTCCTTCTAACCTTCCCTGAAAAAAAAATTTATTGACTACCAATTCCAAATTTACAATTAGGTTGTTAGTTAGGTTAGTTTGTAACTTCCTGTGATTACACAGATGGGAAGTTTATTGAACCAGAATTCAACCTATACTTTTCTAGTTAAAGATCTTTGGTTCTCTGAATCTGTATCTGTAAGATCTTCCAAAACAGTTTTGATACTACACTTACTACTAATTTTCAAAGCTATGAATTTCACATCAAAATCTATAAAGCAAGGCAGATTTTGAACCCGACCCTCTCAGATTTGATCAAAATTTGCATAAAGGTACATTTTAATTACATAAACACAACCTTTGGGAAATTGATGGGCGTGGCAAGGTATTATTTGTAAAATGGCTGTAATAGGTACCTTTAAGGTGTGATTACTACGGAATGACTCAACTAGTTTCAAAGATTTTTGTACCATTAGAAAGGAATTTAAATCAGATTTCGAAAACATACACTGTAAATATATTTTTTAGAAGGGGTTTACTTAAAATATGTAACATATCTAAAAACTAAAACGGAGTCTTTTTTCTCTGTATTTTAAAAACAATTGGCCTCTGAAGTGTTTTCCCAAAAAAAAAGAAAATTTTGGTATGGTGATTGTTGTTGGAGCAAAGCTCGAATTTTTATGTTTGTTTGTTAATTGATATTAGAGGAAAAATTACAATTAATATCAATTAACAAACAAACATAAAAATTCGAGCTTTGCTCCAACAACAATCACCATACCTATAATTGTTACAGGTACAGTGCGGGTGCATAACAAATAACATGGAAGTGTTGATATGCAAAAAAGCCCTTCTGTATCTAAAACTGTTCTATGAACGCGCCTAAAAATATTCCACTTTCCTTGAGTTGACATATAAAATATATGTACCAAAGAATGTATAAAAGGAATAAGCAAATGGCACATTAGAGGAAAAATGCATCGTGACGCTACAGGGCATCATAGCTTAGTTGTTAGAGTACTCTAACAGCGGCTTTGGTGCAGACACTTGGGTTCGTATCTCAGTGTCCAAGAAGGGGTCTGATGAGAAGCTGGGCACTTCGAAACATGTCATCCCATACCATCGCTGTGCATAACGTTGTAATTTTTCCTCTAATATCAATTAACGAAAATTTTTTCTTTGAAAACGGTTGAGCCATTCCGTAGTAATCACAGCTTAAAAGTACCTATTACTTTGTTGTGTTGATCTTCCGACAGGGTAGTTAGCTGATTTTTGTTGGAACGATTTTCCGTCATCCCTTGTCAAGTTTGGTTTTGTGACAAACCGGTTTCGGCGTTCTGCCATTTTCAATGCCTAGTTTCGTTCGAAGTATTTGACAAGGGATGACAGAAAATCGTTCCAACAAAAATCAGTACCTATTACCGCTATTTTTCAAATAAACATTTGTTTAAAAAATAAAAAACAACACCATTTTAATTTTTAGATTTTAGTGTAACCAACAAAAATAAAATTTTACAAGAGAAGGGTTTTTAGTTTGAAAATATACAAAATTTTAAAACAAAATGTTACTTACATGTTGCTTTATTTTTGTAATAGTATATACCACAGTTGTGATATTTTGTGATTGGTTTAAAAAAAAAACAGAACTATCGATATCTGTCAAAATACAGATTTTCTAAATTTTGCTGGTTACGCCGAAATTGCGGTTCGGGAGCGATATGTTATATATAATTAATAGACCTTTCTAAAAAATTTTTTTTTTGAATACTTGCAAAAAGTTCAAAGTATGCAAAGAATATAGTACGTACATTAAAACATTAAAATATATTTAGATAAAGGTATCCGAAAAAAGTTGATTTCAAGGAAAATAGTTACGCTGTCAATTGGTATGAGCAGTTTTTAAATGGTATGCAGTCTTTGTCAACAATCTGCGTACAGGATATAGACAAAAACATAATTTTCACACCCCTAGGCATGAATATCTCGCAACAAAGAACCAACTTATAAAATCTGATTCCAGACTCAGGGTAAGTACCTCAGACCTTTAACAAAGTAAAGTTCGATATCTCTGAATTATTCAAAAAGCTATTTTGATTTTGTAAGATACTGTATTTTTTGTTGTATATAAGTATTTGTAGTTAGAGATGTATAACTTTTAAATTATTTTATTAGTATAGTTAATGTATATACGTTTTTCGTTATTATTACAAAGAAAATCATTAGCTAAACTCTACAGCGCAAGCACTAACTAACCAAATATTTATGTTTGTTTATGAATACGATTGAATGAACTTTCAGTTATGAGATGAGGTTGGATGACATTCGTTATCGTCCTAAGTATGACTATTGGCGAATTTTATACGTACATACGAGCAAATCATATTTAATTTTTTCGTTTCGAGTTAATCCTGTTTAATCATTTATATACCTTGTAAATTCGATAAACGAGCTCACTGACCTTACTTTTTTGTACATGGTCGGCCATAATTGCAAAAAAAAAATCAGGGCACTAAATTTTTACTTATCTTAATCCTTTATTGAAACAATAAAAAATGTGCACTTTTACTAAGTACACAAAGGGGGAAAAAAATGCGCATACCCTAGTGACAGTGAAACCCCCTAGTGATACCACTTTTTGATCAGTTTGAAACCATTCGCAATCTTTTAATAGTTTTCGGAAGTATACTCGTATTCCGGCGGAATTGGGATGATGGTGGAGATGATTCGATATGTAAGGAACTGTTAGCTGTCTAAATGAAAAACACTGAAAAAATGAAAGTGCTATATGAAAGATATATGGTTAAATCTTAGCTGAGCTTTTCGGTGCAATAATGGGTGGATCTATGTCTATATCGTCTGGTACATTCAAACGTCGAAACAAAGCAAATAATATGCCATTAAATGTCCATAAAATTGTGGTTTGTATGAATTGAATACTTGAAAACACTGAGGTTAGAAGCTTGGATGGAAGACAGAGAGGCCTTGTCTCTGCTTGACGTTATTAGTACGAAGGGACAATCGCCATCCTTTGTTACCCAGCCCAATTAGTGACGAAGATTTCAATATCCATAAAAGTATACAGTTGCAAGTTGAAATAGTATTTGGCTTACTTTTTATAATTAAAAAGATTTTTCAACGTTCTGTTTTGAAATTGATACCAATATTTGAGTTTGCTCCTGTTTTCAATATTTGCGCCTACTTTACCTGCAACCTTTCTCACAAAGCGGCGTTTTAAGTCTGGACCACACCAGGAACTACAACTTTTAATGAAAATTAATTGAGCTCAGGGAATTCTCCAGCCTCAATATATTTTTGCAGAGAGTCAGGGTATTTCTAAATTTGTAGATTTTTTTTGTTTCTCGACCTGACGTCTTAAATACAGAGTTATAACATTCTCTAAAGTGTGTACATCCGTATGCATGTATGACTGATAATGAAAGTGTTATTATATTAAATATAATCTATAAACGCTAAGCTAAGCTAAGTTAGTTGATTAGTAATATTTAACGGGTGTATACGAGTTTCAATTTTTTGTGAATCGTTAACTTAGATGACGGAAATAACAAACAAGAGATACTGAATTATGATGATTTATTGAGATAATTTTACAAATACTGGGATATATATGTGAATTTAAATTTGCACTTGAAAACTTTAGTATAAATGCAACAATATCATTAGCTCATCTTTGTTATCTCTTGTTTTATTATTTTTTTTGTTTTTTATTTAAGGCCACTACAAACCGATAGCAACTAAGTAATGACGTTCAATAAGGACGACAGTTTAGATCTATACGAAGATTATTTATACATATGCATATTTTGCAAGAACGAACATTTATTATAAGTAGTGTATGATTTTGTACAACTTTAACGAAGGCGAAATGTCTACTAAAAAAAAAAACAAAAAACAATCACGACTAACGACATGAGACACAATGACGATGAGACTACGACAATACTACATTTACTACAATTGTTTAGCACAAACTATTTTTAAAGATGTATGACAGACGTAGATATTATGGTGCAACTTGAACGCAACAACACAATCAAAATTTGTTAGGCCAAAAAACTTTCAATCACAAAAAATAAATTAAAGCAAAATATTGTTGTTGTTGTTCCAGCACAACAGCAGTCGACGAAATTTGCAATTTTAAGCATTTGCATTTGTGAAGGAGAGCCCAGAATAGTAAAGGGGGTATTGTGAATATGCCAATTGGGCGTTGCAGTGCATTCTTAAGAAGAGGGCCGGGGTTGTGCGTGTGGGAAAAAAGAGTTAACAAATTGTTTCAAAAATAAGCAGTGAACATTTTTTGGAGTAAAAAAAAGAAATAGAGAAATTCTTATTTGCTAAGCAAAGTGTAAGCATGAAATAGTCTGGCTATTGTAGGATTAGCGTCAAAAAGTATTAAAAAACTGAGCATAAATAACGTTGGCCAAAAAATTTTCTTGGACCAAAGTATTGTATTCGAGTTTGAGAAATTTTCTGCGGTGAATGCGAATCTGATTTTGAAAATTACTGTCTGACTTTTGAAAAAAATATACATTTTCGTCATCAGATTCGAATCCTACGCCAACCCTCTATAAAAATTGGCTGCCAAATCTTAGTCAACAATCAACGGTTGGAATTGTTTTGATTTTTGTAATACGTAACATTATTTTAAAAGTTATTTATAGATTCGTGTAAATATAAATACTTACTCAGAATATAAATACTTGTTCGAAAATACTTTAATTAACATGATTAAATTATATTTCTAAAATGCTAATCGATATATTTCTCTTAAAACTAAAGTAGTTTCAAAATAAAGACTGAAACCCCTGAAGATGCCAAGGAGTTTGGCGAAGCGTGGGGTGTAATCGATCATAAGGAAAAAACTTGCATTTTTTCTTTGTTTTCCATTTAAAATTTTTGACCAGCAAGGCCGATTAAAAAACCCTTAAATAATAAAAATCCAAATGGTCAGCAAATCATTACGATTAATATAGTTCCACTTGTACAAATATCTTTCACGAGTTTTTTTCCTAATAATTGAAAATTAGGGTTTTGATAAAAGATTTGTTCACATCCCAAAACTTATTAAAAATTTTACTACTAATTTGTCAGTAACAAAAATCTAAACTTTTAGTTTTAATCACTAAAACAAATTACAAATTAAACCAGATTCTATTGTTATGGTCCGAAAGCTTCCTATTGGTGAAATGTGTTTTGGTTGGAGAAAAGAGGACAAGGTAACAAATTTTTATATTAACTGTCACAATATTTACACGGCTAAAAAAATAAACCTAAATTTCAGAACTACATATATGTCCAAACCAAATTTGGTTTCGAATTTAAATTGTGCCAGTTTTCGAGAAAATGAGCGTGAAGTAAAGAGTTTTAATTTTAAACCAGAAATGCCTTAACAATTAAAAAACATAAAAAACATCTGTAGCAGTTGGCAAGATTCGAACCGACGCTCCCCACATCAGTGTCGTCTGCCCTACCCAGAATGAGAAAAATTCATTGACTTAAAAAAACTTTCAGAAATAATTAAAAAAATTTTTTTTAAAATTTCACGTTTCTTTCAGTTCAGTTTTAGGTAATTGAAAGGTTTGGAATTTATTACCAAAAAGTTTAAGAAAAATTAAAAGGTATAGTTTGGGTGTGAATAGGTTGCAATTGTCTATATTGTTTTTCATATCTGGTTAACAATAACAATAGCAAACCTAAAAAAATATTTTTGGAAAGTGTCCTTAGTGAATACTTTAATGTATTCCCTATTGAGATGTAGGAACACCTGTCAGATGTTCATCGAGGACTTTTCGCGAAAACGATACTCTATAATCTAGATGTTCACAGACAAGATTTCTTGTGGATCACATGTAAGAAAACCTAAAACATTTCTAAAAATGGTTATAAAATTGAAACTCTAGCTAACTTTTGAGCTGTACATTTTTTATAGAATACTACGGTTAAATTTTTCCTGCCGCAGAGTGTATATAATAATACCAACATAGTGTTATAGTAATACCAACAATAACAATAAAACTCTAATATACTAAATATACTTAGTAAGTTTTAATTATAATTTATATTTTTAATAACACAATCCAGACCTAATATCAAAGCTCACTTTGCTTACTTTTGAACTTTATTGGTAAAAAATGTGGACACACGATAAATGGTGCTTGAATAGAAGACCAGCAAAATAAACAAGTAGAAAGAGATAACTACAAGTATATACTAGAAAATAAATAGTTTATTAGGCGGAAAAGTCCCAGTCAGATAGTGGAATAGAATAGAGATATGCAATCCAAATTCCTCAGTACGGGCTTGGTAAAATAGTTTAAAGAATTATAAATTTTAAAATACTTTCAAAAAAAAAACTGTTGACACATATATACTTAAATTGAGACTGATGTGCTTTGAAACATAGACTTAAACATTTTGGGTTAACCAATGACTTAAGATTATAAATACGGAAAACAAAACCAATTATGATAAGAGAAGCTATGCCAACACATTAATACGAAGATTGTGAACATATTTTGAAATATCTACAATTTAGAAAAGGGGGCACAAGTTGGACATATACATAAGACACCGCATTGCCATTAATGGGTAATAAACACAAATTTAAATTTCACCTTAAAATTGCAAACGGACTGCTGATAAATATTTTCTGTTTTACTCTGTCAAAGTATATCAGGAGTAATAGACTAAAATTCGAGTAAATTTCTATATATTTACTTCTCAGGACTCGAAATATTTTTTTTTATGTTCTTAAAATAATTTTAGGTGTCATACTTAGACGAGTTGATGATATATGTATGTATGTTTGCTCATTTTCCTAGCATTTCCACATATATAAAAATTTATGTATCCTCGGAACGCTTGTAGTTGTTTTAGTTTATGGTTTGTATATATATGAAGACACTATATTTGTATACATATTGTTGTTGTGTTTAAAAGTTATTGCACAATTTGCTTATATGTAATAAATGATTGACTGCCTAAGACAAAATTACATATCTACATGCGTTTCGTTTGTATTCAATAGTCATTTTCCCACTAGATGTATTTGTATGTAAATATGGTGTATATCCTAAAACTATGCTTGCTTAAAAACAAAAAGTTACCTAACACCGACACCTACACATACTCAATTGTATTCTATACATTGATGTACAAAAATTTTGTTACACTAAATATTGCTAAATAGTAGTAAAAAATATTACCTACACAGTGTTGATATAAAATTACTATTTATTGTTAAAACATATGTGTTATCACTTAATTCATTGTCATAAGTTCATACTCACATAAAACAACAAAAAAAAATTCATAAAAAACTGACGGTAAACTGCTTTAGCGGGTATATATTTGGGAAGCACTTTTAAAAGTACCTTTTGGAGTACTTTGGAAAGTACTTACCCAAGCACTAATTTTCTTATTTTTTCTATTTTTAGTTTTTTGTTCCTTCTCTTTTTCTACAAAGGTACAGTGCAAATACATTTATTTATTTTTTTCATTTCTTCACGTTGCTTTGCCATCTTTAAATTGTTTAAGTTTACTATATTTTTGATATTTATAGAAAAAGCGATAATTTTTTTAATATGGAATTCAAAGTGTTTTAGGGTAGGCGCTCAAGTGGGCTTTGGCGGAGGGTGGGGGAACGTAAGAAATGAAATCGAAAAAAGTTATTGGAAAAGTGCAAGTGTTTTTGTTTTCAGATAGATTTTTTTTTATTATTTTTTGTTTGTAGATTTTTAGTTTAGACACAAATCAGTAAAAAGCTCAAGTTAAGTACCGGGGGTTTAGGCAGCAATTATATATTTTTCTGATGCAATTATAGGATTTTTGCAAAAAAAAGTAGTAGCATTTTTTTATAGTAATTGTAAAACTCCCCATTCTTCGTGTTCCAATGACGAATAAAGCATAGAGCAGAATCAGGAGCATACAACGTGGCAGCATAACTGTGGCTCTGCTGCAAGCTAATCCGCTCTACAGCACGGAGCAAATTGCAGAATACAATACTTATAGCATAGCGGTCGTAAGCAAAAAGTTTTTTCTTCCACATTGTGGTGTGCAACTTTTAAATTTTAATATTATTTAGACTGCCCTTGTCTAACGCTTTATCATTAGATATTTCAGCCCCAGCTTACAAACTATTGATTGCAAAATATAATCGTAAGTTGGATAGGGAACGACCGAAAATTTACTTTTAAAGGCGCCTTGTGGACTCCATTTCAACCCCATCTCGCTTCACTAGAAGATATAAGAAAACTGCCTTCCCTCTATTGGGGTGTATCGCTGGTATAGTCTGATAGCGTTAGATTTATAATACTTGATAGAAAGCTATCCCGGAAACATATTATGGGCGATAGGGCTAGGAAGTCATCGGTCGACTTCATCAGGCCGATACTCTTCAATGAAGTGCTGATGTCTTGGAACGCACTGGACACGCCTAGTTAAGTTAAAGTACTAGTATCTGTACAACAAACTGCTGTTAGTAGAAGTCCGGCGATCTGTCCTAAGTCTCATTTAATGTTGGCGATCGATGTTCTGGTGACCCTCTGTTCAATCGGAATATACGCCGAGCGCTTGAAAATATTGGAACATTTTTTCTGTTACATTTGCATAGGGGTTGAGGAGGTGGACTCATCGAACCACTTTATGCTTAGCAGTTCAGTGTTCACCACCACTAGGCTGATGCCAATAAGAAACCGAACTTTAAATGCGAATTAAGGTTAACTGATTATGAAAATTTACTTAAAAAGCGGTTCGCGGTTTTTACGCAGGTTCCCTTCATATCCAACTTATTAGTTTGCAATGACGTCCGTTTCTTGTTCAAGTTTTTTATTTCGTTCTTCAGCAGAGCGATCTTGGTCTAGTGTAATTTTTTACTTTTATTATTATAACAAAATCATTTATTCCTTTTTAATAACCGTTGTTTCTCAATTTTTTACCTCCGCGATTATTCTTTTTTGAGCCATTTACTGATCTCAGTGCTAATACAAATTTAAATACATAAAAATCTTCGAGCCAAAATTATATTTTTAATAACTTGAAAATTTAGAACCATTTTTAGAGCCATTTTTTGCATGAAAATGTTATATGACAAAGTTTGAAGTCAAATTGGACTTAGAAGTGGGGAACGACTTAAATATATTTGGCTGTATGTGTCACTTCTGCTAATTTTAGGCCCTCGTGTGTTTTTGTTTAGTTTTAGGTTTTGTGTTTAAGGTGCATAGAAATGTTGGTGATAGTATATAAATAGTAGTAATAGCAGTAGTAGTAGTAGTTTTGGTGATATAGGTTTTGGAATGTGATTTAATGATTTGTATATATCTTTTTTAGTTTAGACTATTTCGAGGTTTAGATTTATGAGTATGTGGCTGTGTAGGTGTATTGGTAGTTTAGTTGTTATTTTTGTTTTGTGTTTGATTCTTGGGTTTTGAGATGTTTTTGGTATGTTATGCTTTTAATTTTTTGTCTGGAACTTACCTATAAATAAGAAAAATATAAGTAAACCTAATTCCCGCATTGAGGCTTTTAGAGTTCGTCCTAAAATTTGTAAACCCTTCGAATGCCTAGATAACTTAAATATTCGAAATACTCGAACTAATCGTATCACTCGTAATATTGCCAAGGACATAGCCTGATTCGATGACTTGTCCTAAAAAATTATAATCCGTATGGTATGTTTTCAATCAACAAATATTTTAATATATATAAATATGTATGTAAGATATAACATATATGTGTAGTTATGTATCAAAAGTACGTGTATGTGAATATTTTTTTTTTAGAATTGTGTTCAAAGCAATCAATAACAAACATAAATAAGTATTTAGGAATTCAGTTATTAGTAACAAATAGCGTTGGGTATATTTAGTATAAGTTAGTAATTTAAGTACAAATTGCAATTAAAAACAAAAAACTAAAACATAAATTACTGTCTTTATACATAACGTTAGCGATAGATAGAGATAGGCCACCCTATATATGACAAGGTGAAAGGAAAACACGACGAGCTTACTAGTCTGTAAGTAGTCATAATAATGCAATTTGTAGTTGAGTAGTGGGCTCGTCGTTTTTGCTGCGTAGATATCGATGGTCATACGGGCTATAAGCCGGCAATACTATCGATAATTGAGAGTGAGTTCTTATTAGAATTTGGATTTTCTTTACTCGACAACAAAGGTCCTCAAAATCTGCGAGGAAAGAAAGGTTTTGGAAATTCGTTCCAAAGAAATTCTACAGCCTGTTAAATATTATTCAGTTCAACGAAAAATGTCGACTGTACTTCCAGCTCTATTATTATGAATGCGTCATATATAGGTTGTAGCATACTTTGTGAGTTTATCATGTTTACATACATATGTACAAATCAATTTAAGTATGTTATGTGTGTGAATATATTATTTCAAACGCAACTTGCTCGTAATCTCAACAAAAATAAGTAAAAATAGTTGTTGTTTTAATATACAACATATTAGACCCTTTTTATTCGTCACTTCGCTTTCTGGTTGCTTTTAAAAAATTTTAATGGGAAAGCAACAAAATAATTAAGCAGCAAACAATCATAAGCACCTACAAATTTTCCTGCTTACCACTCCAGCAACTTATTAATTTTTTCCAATATACATTTTTTTAACTTGTCATTTTATTCATACGTTGCTAAGTGATTAAGAATAAAATGGGCTAATATGAATTTCAATTTTGAATTTCATATAAATAATATAATAAAAATATAATTTTTATTTAACGCAGTCAATGGACAAAAAAGTAACAAAAATCAGAGCTAATAGAGTTTCTCAAATATTTACAACTTTTATGTTTCCATAAAGAAACTAGGTGTAAGTGTTTTATAATGGCTTAGTTGTTTCTTCTTAAAATTCGTGTAAATGTTCATAAATTCTAGCAATGCTGTTATTGTTATTATTAAGCATTACTTATATGTATAATTGTAAATATTGTCAAACAAAAACTTCTGTTTTAGGGCAAACATTTCTCATACAAAAGGACATACCTGTGGACTAACTGGCGCTTTTGGAAGATTTAACGTATCCTCCTCTTCGGCGACGACGGTCGCCAATGTTATAAAATACGGAATGATGGCGATTATGTCGATAACATTCATGACATCCCTGCAGAAATTTAACTTATTCGGACATGCCAGGAACCTTTAAATTAGTAAATTCAATTAGAATAAGAAAATAAAAAGAAAACGAAGAGAAGATTGTGATAAATTGTAATACATAAATATTAATTATTACGTTGTCAATATGTAAAGGCAAGTATGTAAATACATTCGTAAAGAATATGAATGGTGATTGAATCAGTTCGGAGTGAAGTAGAAGATTTTTGGTGCATCCATACCTAACTTTATTTTCCATAAATTTGTAATACAATATATTTGTATTTCACTTTATTTCAAGTTTTTTTTAAGACTGAAATTGAAAAGTTAATATTTTCCGTATGACTATTGGTTTGTTTTTCGACAGAGCCAGCTCTCGCATTGCTATTTACGGAATTTCCTTTTTTTCGTTTGTTTGGGTAAGCTTCTTTGCAGTATTCCCTTCTGTGAGCACAGATTTCGAAGACAAAAATATTATGTACTTCCTTTGACACTCAGCATCTTAACGCCCTAGTTAGTTCTAATAGGAACAAATTGATTTAAAAATTCTGTATCGATTTTGTAATAACACGTTCGCTAATCAGAAGCCATGTGCACCATCGAATAAATTAAAACAAAGAAATAGAGATAAATAAAAAATAGAAACTACTGATGTGACCACCGGTGGGCTCCACGTGATCCACCAGCACTCACCCTCCACAAACACAAAAATTTCTATAGAAAATGTAAATAAAATGAACTAAGTAAATATATAACTACGATGAAGAGATGACTTTAATCCCAAAATACTATATTAGCACGTGGTCAATAGTTTTTGTTTTGTATGGCGGCAGCGAACGTGTTCAGTGGTTAAGTTCTTTCAGTAAGTTGATAAGAATGAATGCAATTGTGATATTGCCAGCGATTACTTAAATTTGTGGTATGACAATAAAATTCAAAAAAAAAAAATAATAACCCGTTTTGGTTGTTAAGAAAATACAGCAGTTGTCTGTCTCACAAAAAAGTTGTATGTCTTAAGATTAGCAATAACCATAACATATAGTGTATTATTATTCCTGGTGGTGTTCAATAAAGCCATAGGCAATAAAGCCATAAATAATGCCATATTGCTTAGAAGCAATATTATTTAAAATCATATATATCATATGTTAGCTAATTATAATTGACAATTCACACTTACCTGACTGTGAGTTCAAATGTAAACCAAATAATGCATAACGTTTCTATTAGGAAGAAAGGATCTGTAATATCAGGCACCTCGTCTTCCTCGATTTTTGTGCCATTTGTTGTTGTATTGAACACCTGTTATATAGGAAATTTAAAAAATTATTGAATCGCTTTCAGTTATTAAATATAAAAAAAAATCACACACACAGATTTAGCATTTTACCTAAGTAAAACTAGTAAAAATAAAAATTATGTCTTTTTTTCTATGTATGTATGTAATAACATATTCGGAAACAACAGACAAGCAAAACAGGTAGCAGTGTGCCCAGATGATAATAAAAAGTGGGTCCAAATTAGCAAAATTAAAAGACAGATAAAAATTTAAGTCTTTAAAGATTTGTCTGTATTGAGTATAGGTAAAATTTTTTTAGATATTAGCCTCATACAATTAAATATATGTGCATATATGTGCATAAACTTGTCTTTCCCTAGTAGCCCTGGTTTTTACTTTTGCACTTTTTTGCGTAATCATTTAGCTGTTATATTTTAGTGTTGTTATTTTATATATGTTAGCTTCATATGTTACTTGGTTATTTGTTCCGTTATTTCAATAATGTAAGTGTCTATAGCACTACTTTATAATAAATAATTATATGTGCTCGTCATCATTAGTTTACTTCTAGTCATCAGAAACGCGTGTTAGTTGTGAAAATATTCGCGGATAAAAAAGTGTCAAAATTGTTTGCATTTTGTGAAAAAGATTTGGTTTTAGGATCAAAATGCCGCTTGGAACCAGTCTTTCCCAATATGAGCAGGGACAAATACTTGGACTGCGTGACGGTGGTTGGAAAAATAAAGAAATAGCTAAAAAAATTAATCGCCATAGAAACACGATAATCAATTTTTTAAAAGCTCCCCGAAACTATGGCTCTATCAAGCGCAGCGGCAGAAAACCAACCATCGACGCCCGATCCAAACTACACATCAAGCGATTAGCAGTGGTGAAATTAGGCGTCATATGGATCTTAAAGTAACCAGAAGCCGGATTGTGCAAATAATAAATGAAAATGTTGACGTTACATATACTTCCATGATAGCTTTGCCAGAGCTTTTACCCCGACATGCTCGATTGGCTTTCGCTCAGAAATACCAGTTTTGGGATACGGAGTGGCAAAATATTGTGTTTAGTGACGAAAAAAAGTTCAACTTAGACGGGCCTGATTGTTCCAAGAAGTATTGGCGGCAAGTCACTCAACCAAGACGCACCTGTCACCGCCGTGTTCATGGTGGAGGATCGGTCATGGTTTGGGCTGGATTCTGCTATGGCGGAAAAACTCCAATGTGCTTTATATCAACTAAAATGAATGCGACAATGTATATGGACTTATTGGATAGTGAGCTGATAGAGTTTGCGGAGCAGATTTATGGCGATAACTGGATTTTCCAACAAGACAACGCGCCAATCCACAGTGCAAAACATACAAAGGAGTTTTCTAACACAAGAAATATCCCGTTACTGGACTGGCCAGCAAAAAGCCCAGATCTAAACCCCATCGAGGATCTCTGGGGCATACTTTCCGCACGAGCTTTTAAGAATGGCAGGCAATTCGAGACCGCAAAACAATTAAAAGAGGTAATAGTGCAGGAGTGGGATAGTATCGATTCACTTACGCTAAAACGGTTAGTTGACTCAATGCCAGTTCGTATAAATCAGCTGATAATTGCAAGAGGAAAGCAAATAAAATATTGAAGGTGCCATTTTTTTACATTACATAACAATATACTCGAACAACCTAAAATGCACATATAAATATTTACTATTGAGAATAATTTCCTTTTAAGTTTTTGCTTTAGCATATGCATGAAACTTAAGTTTGTTGTTGTTTTAATATTACATTCTAAATAAACAATATAATATAAAAAACTGAACTTTGATATGTAGCTTTGTTTTATTTAATTGGGTTTTAAGGTTGTGCACATATATTTAATTGTATGAGTACTTGCATTGTCAAAAGTTCTGTTACAAAATTTTCAAAGCAGCAGGCTTTGACACTTTAAATTGTAAGCTCCCCATATTCCACATTTTAATTAAATTTTCTATGTCAATATACATATATTCAAATCATTCTGGTCACACTGATTCCGTTATTATATTATTACATGAATGATGGCTGAGAAATACTTCGAAGTGGGCTGTGTTTATAATGTAGCACCTAAAGGCAAGATTGTAGACATAGAATACATCCCACTTACAGAAATTTATACAAATGTTTTACTTTTTACAACTTAATGTCAAAAGGATGAATGCAATTACGGCATATAAGTATTGTTGATTCTGTAAATGTACACATATAAGTATTGCTCAAAATACACTTTTTTACAATCAAAAGCAATAATATGCGTTAGAGGAGCATGTACTTGAAAATCGTTATATTTATAATAAGCTCATTTAGCTATAAACATGAATTAAGATGCAAACTGGTTTGAGTGTTTGAAAAATTACAAAGTTATTATAGTAATAAAGGATAGTAGCTCAATTGATTTAAGACCATTTAATAAAAGCGTCTATATCGCCGTCAATATCAAAACGAAACTTAAAAATTTCCTGAACGGCATAGTTGTTCATTTCAATTAGCAGAGAGATGACACAGTCTTTTTCAGCTCTACCCAAAGCGCCACCAAAATTTTTTTAACCATAATAAAGGCGTTGGGGAAGCGGATGTCTCAACGACTAAATATGTACATCGTCGTTACTTTGTAATCATTTCCATTCCACCATTTTCCTTAACAATTTATTTACAATCCCAAAAACTTTTTCAACTCGTGATGATGGAACCTACATACGTCTCACTAAACCATTATGACAGGATGAGAATGGAAATATCGCGAATAAATATGAAAAACCGAAAATAATGCCAGGAAGAAATTAAACGGCTATTAATTTTTGCTAACAAGTGTTATTTTGGACAGGATAGTCGAAGTAAAGTAGTGTGCTTACCCGAAGACATATATGCCAACATAAGAGGACCATTGAAGTATGCCAGGTTTTCTTAAAATTTACGGACAGCAAATAGATGATCTATTTCGAATAAAAAAACTTGGCCTCTATCGCTATTGTAAAAGGAAAAAAGGAATCACTTAAAAATTAAGTTGGCCAAGCTGACTATTCTCAGATAAAACGAGAAGCTTTTGTGAGTGTGCACATCACTGAACTAAAGTGCTAAACAATATAACAGATTATTTTACAGTTATTTTAGTGGAAAAACTTAGCGAGCAACGCAGTATATGTACTTTCAAAACTCATACCAGTATGCGGTCTTAACTTAAGCGCTGACATTACATTAATACAACACCGAACATTTAGCATTATGGAAAACAAGTTCAATCAAAAAGTAATCCAACCCGCTCCGGTAGCTATTTATTTCAACCAATTTGACATCAAGTTGCAAAAGTGCGTGCATTAATATGAAAATTAAAATATTGGTTAAACATTTTTTGGAAATTGAAAAACAATGGAAAATGAAATTTAATAATTATGTGATAAAACTAATAATAATGAGTAATATTCAGTGAGCTTTTTCAAACTTCTTCCAAAGTGGGTAGGGTAGAAATAGTAGTTAAGAGACTTTATTGAACTTAGTTGATTAGTTTTTTAATTCAAAAATAAGTTACTCCTGCCATAGAAATAATTTACTAAGATAAAACAGACATTCAAATTTATTCAGGCCAAAGGGCTCTCCGAAACAAAGTTTGTGAAAAGGCTCATTTTATCACAGCTTAAACTTTTGAAAGCACTTATGAACTTACCTTGTAATGCTTAAATTCGGGTAATGTTTCTAGACAAAATATAACAATTGATAGCAATATAACAAATACACTAATTATGGCTACAACTCTGGCGGCTTGCGAACTTTCCGGATACTCAAAGAGCAACCACACTTTTCTTTGATTTTCATTATCTGGCAATGGTCGTTCTTCTTCTTTTATAAAGCCTTCGTCCTCTCTGCGGTTGTTTTTGTGTTGTGTTGCGAAAGAATATACAATGAAGAGAAAAGTTTATTAGTTCGTAAATTTAACATACTTTGTAGAGATCTTGAATAAAATCGGAACATATTAAGGCAACTCATTCAAATTCGAAAAGCTCTGCTTAACATGAAAACTTCAGGAATTAAAAAGCTTTCCATATAAGACACACAATTCTTATGAGCTTTGCACCGCATTTGCGAGTTTTAGTGAGTTGTCCTATTAAATTCTTCCAACTTTTTAATATAAATTATTAATTTTAATATTATTATTATAAATTTTAAGCCACTTTTTTGATTAGTTATCAAATAATAATCTTGTTAAAAATTGATTTACAAATAAAAATGCATACAAAAATTCAACAACAATTCTACTCGGATGAATGTAGATATGTATGTTTGTATATAAAAAATAGTTTGGTTTTACAAGAAGAATCAAAAATAGCTTTCTTCGTTCAATATACAGATGAAAACCGTCCAAAAAAACCACGCAATTGTATGAGCGGTGTAGCTATTTAACAGCGGTGTAAGCATTGCCAGCTAGGCCGGTTCGTGTCTTCGCTGAATTGGCGTTCACTTGTGCTTTAAGTGGGAGCACCCCTGTTTTCTCAGTGTAGATTTTTGGCGTTACGGTATTTTGATTTGCTTTTGAATGCTTTCCTTTTAGTACAGCGTATGATTCCAGCTAAAGATGGTGTATGTATTAATGTATGCTGGGTTGTATGTGTTTTCTTTTGGTGACCGTTGCACATCAACTATAATTTGCATTTTTATTTCAATGCAATTTCCTTAGAGTTGTACATTTTAATTGATTGCAGTTTAGGCGCATGCGTGTGCATACCACGGTACCGGCCATATATTCCCCCCATGTCGTATGCACAAAATTTTAAGCTGGTGTTCAAGTGATTAATTGTTTGAATGAAATGTCGTCTTTCGAGTGTGACAAATAAATTTGGCGATAATTTTTAATTTTTTTTTCTTAGTATGCTCATCCGATTGCGTGTAGTTTATATAACTTACTTTCAATATTTATTTTAGAAAATACAAGTAAATACTTTTTAACAATTAGTCATAAGTTAGGAACAACACCGAATTTAACAACAACAACAGTAACATAAAAAAATATGTACACGTACAAAAATTATTTATAAAAACTAGTTACTTTTTATGCGGTAACAAATGCTTTATGTCACCCGTAATGCCCAGTTGGAAGATGACCCGATTTGATTTTATTTTTGGTCTGATTACTAGGCATATATCTTAGTTGAAACTTTACTATACGTTCTTACTTTAAGTGAAGATAGCTGTAAATTTTTTGTCAGTGCTGTCGGTTTTTATACGCATGTCCAATCCGATGGTAAATCTATCTATCAAGTCTATTAAAGTAGCGTTACTTAGGGAGCGTTTCTTCTTTTGGTAATTTTGGCTTGGAAATGTCTTTCTTTAGTATTTCTTAATTTGCCTAAGAACTATTCTAAGAAAAACCCAGTAAGGAAAGCGCTGTGCCGAAGGTTTTATACCTTTCATGAATACGCATCACGGTTTTAAGAGTCCGATCCTTACTCACTATTAGTACAAACTCTGCCAAAATGTTAATTTAAAGATACATAGCCCAAACCCCGTTTATCGGAAAAATATGTTGTATGGGGGATAGACGATATATTGTTCCAATCTTGATGATTTTCACTAAACGCACGTACTGTAGCTGCTAAATTTTGTGTTCCTTTCTATTAAATTGCAAAATTTATAGCCCAAGCCCCATTTCTCGGAACTATCGATTATATGGAGCTATGCGTTGTATTGTTGCGATCTCGTTGGTTCCGAAAAATGATTAATATATTACAAAATGGCGGCCCCGTACCAAATTTTATCGAGATATCTCTAAAACTGAGAGATTAGTTTCCGTTTAAACAGACAGACGGACAGACGAACATGGCTAAATCGACTCTTATCTAAATCGGTAAACTTATTGGTGGGTTTATGTCTTTTTCTACTCATACTTACAAACATCGGACCAAAGTTATAATACCATTTCATGTTCAGGAAAGGTATAAAAAGAAAGTATAATTTGGGGAAAGCAAACATATAGCTAATACTGATGAAAAATATAAGTAAAATATCATTATTATTCACAACGAAATTTTGGGTTATATTTAGTTATGACAATTAAAGCCTTCAGTGTGACGCCCATTAAAAAAAAATTAAGGTTAATGATCATAAACGGTAAAATAGCACTAGTTTTCGATATTAGTTTCTTTCATTTTCCGAAAGTTTCGATGCAGTAGTTATTTAACATTCCATTTTTTGGTGTAACCATCAGTTTCTTGAAATTTCTTTGCTAGAATTATATCCCTTGAGTTCCGAGGTTTCTAAATTATATGTTAGATATGTAGCAGTACATCGGTGAAATTTGTATTCACTTATATACAGCTGTTTTTTCCATCTATTGGTCTATTTTTTTTTTATATATATAACTTCCTTTATAATTTTATTACATGTAAAGACTGTAAGAAATAGTATTCAGATGAGGCGTGTAAAGTATGTAATGGTTACATTCAGTGCTCTCTGAGATGATCTGATGTGCAAAAATTGAATCAGTAGGTAATTGATATTATCATATATATGTATTATTAATATGTATATTATTTTATTTCAATCTGAGTTTTTCACTGTGTTAAAGTTAAATGACACACAGAAACACCAAAACACATCAACTTAATTTTAGATAGAAGTTTACAATACTGCTTTCCCATTCTTTACATATAAATTCCCAAGATATCTGCACAGTACCCTTTGTTTGTTTGTTTGAGTAGCAGCAGAAATAGTCGCCGAAGGTTTAGAGGAGCATTACCGGTGTGTACAGTTCTTTGCCGGAGCTTCTGGTACTAGCCCGAGTGCCGCGGGAACGACTTAGGGTCGTAGTAGCATTTACCTACCTCGGCTATATTCTAAGCTCCTGAGAAGCACGCTTCTATCAGGAATTATAATTAAACAGATCATTGGAAATACCAATATTTTACTTTACAAATGCTTATATCTTTTTCAAGCTTAATCGTATTTGCTATAAATATTCGCTCAAGTATCTAGGATGCAAAACATCTTCGGCCCAAGGGCATCTGGATGTTGAAATGTAGCAATCTGAGAAAGTATATCAACCCAATGGAATGTACGAGTAGTCTATATGACCGACGATTAAGTGAGTATATACTGCCGACATCGACAAACCAAATGGTGCGAGGAAGAGTGCCGATTTACAAAGGAAAAAAGGAGAACGCTTATTGGGCTACGATTATTTCGTAGGGAACGAGAACAGTACATGAACATGGTTATGAGCTGAATAAAAGCCAGGCCACCTTTATGGAAAAAATTTTTGAAAACAGGCATAGGAGCAAGGAGCTCAAGTTACTAACTTTCCGAAAAGTATACGAACTTTTGCAAAATCGAAAACGAAATATAGAGTCTTCCAAGGTATTGGACGGAGCACACGGCTACGACGAGGTACGAATAATATTAGCTGCAACCAAAGGCTGATTGCCTGCTGAGTTATTCCATTAGGCGGCAAATAGTTGGTCGAACGAGTGCATGTCTGGCAATTGGAATCTCAGTCCTTTATGCCCCGTCCACATGAAAGAAGATCCTGCACATATGACTTTCTATCAAGCAATTTGAGCAGATTGGGCTTTTTAATGCAGCTTAAGATCGAAATAAAATAAATCTACTACCGACCAGATTTTCCAAAGTAGCCAAATCTTGTTAAAACTGTGCAAAGGCAACTGTCGAACTTAAGGTCGTTTTCTCCAGTACGCAAAAGGAGAACGTTTCTTCTCATAATTTAGCATTAGGGAAGGATTCTCCTAGGTTTTAGAAAGGCTGAGAAATCTTCGTCTGGTTTCTGAAATTCGTTACTGGAGATAATAATAATAAAAGATATAAGAACGGCCAATTGATGGGATAAGCTGACGACATTGACATCATTAGCATTAAGAAACTGATCGGCTGTTGAGGTTACTGTAACGAGACTTTGCGCTCCTAGTAGTCGCCTTACCTTCTTACCTAATTTTGTCATCAGTATCTTCTAACGGAAGCCCCAGGAAACTGGATTGCCCCAAAGTGAGGCTGATGTTAGAAGAGTCTGCTTCATCGACAATGATGAAGAGAGTAAAATGGTGAGCTAGAAATGCTTGCTTGATACAGTGGGGAAAATGTAAATTTTTTTTATTTTCGGGCCTTCAGTCGAACATTTCAGTCTCCACCGATGAGGCGTCGCCACATAGATACAGGCTGATCAACTCTGCCGGTCCCCGAAACATGATCATATCCACCACAAGGTTTTTGCACAAGAAAATCCATCAGGCAACAAGATCGACCACGTTGCGATAGACGCATGGCATGCTTTCAGCGTTTTAGACATACTCACGATTTGCCCCACTACTCATACACCCACAATTTCCCTGCAGTCAAACCAACTAGTTGCAAACTACTTTACAACTAGTATATGCACCAAGCCCAACTAGTCAGTCAACTGTTATATTTCCATATAAGCAACTGGTATTTTTAACATGGCGATGTCCTACGAGATGTCAATTGTCAGATTTCGACCAGAACACCAGTCATCTACTACCCATAAAATACTAGTTTGTATATAGTGGAAATATACTAGTATCATACTGGTCGTTAAATACCAGTTTCATAGTAGTTAAAAAGGGAAGGAAATGTACTAGTAAAATTTGCAGTCTAATCATACCAGTATCATACTAGTTCGAAAAAGATAAAAGAATACCAGTTCAAATGTGGATAAAAACCTCTAGCAGGGATTAAAATAAGAAAATGCACTCACCAACACATCATTTTCATTTTTCATAATTTTCCCCGGATTTGGGATTGGATAACATAAACTATATCTTTGGAATATTTCACAAGCTGGTTGCGAATTACAATAGCATGCAATGCAAATGAAATAAATGAAAGAAATAATCACAGCTTTTGTCTCTTAAACGCATACATATGAAAATTGTAGTCGTATACTAGAATGGATTGAACTTTTTCTGACTAGTATGATTTCAACCAGATAATTATAGTTGGATACTAGTATGTTTATTGACTAGTTTGATATTTCACTGCAGGGTAGTGCTGCTCATTTGTTTGTTATGGTAACCATTTCAGCTTATCGTACACATCCTGCTGTATGGTGCTTCTACGCCTCTGGAAGCATACGGAGAGGTTCTACAAAAGATTTGTGTACATCTACTTATTGACCACGGCGAGTACCGAAGAAGCTTTAATAATGAGTGTGCATTGACATAGTTAAAATAATTAACAGCGTACCAGTTGTTGAAAGAAGATGTGCCAGCACAGAAGGTATTTAGGGAAGGATCAAATGGAAACCGATTCGAGATCCTTTAATATTGGAAGGCCCCACCAATTAAAATACTTAAAGAAAGATATGAAAAAATTAAGTTAAAGTGTTTCAGCGCTTTTTGTCATTTGAAAATATTACATTTGGCACAACGCACAACGCACTACGTATTGAAAATAAGTAAATCATCTACATAACTATGTACTTTAATTTAGAGTTGAGTGCCTTATAAGACGTGAAATGGCCTTAAGTAAGTGTTTCAAAACAAATTTTACTAACCGAGATGTCGTACTAAATTTCATAAAAGCATGCATCTAAAGTAAACTTTTCCAACTGGGCTTTGTAAATTTATATATATGTACATGTGTTAGTGGTGTTGACTCATATAAATTAAAATTTTTTAAAACTGTGTTTAGCTGTACAATTATTATTTGTGTTTACATATGTATGTATAATAAACCAATTTGTTAAATTAAAAATCATCCAACAATTATATCATTCCAATGAAATCTACGCTTATTAATCAGTTACATTTATTTTTTAGTTTAATAATTTTTTAATATTTTGCAACACGTTTGCTGTCTTTGGTTTGGTAACAATCTTACCTGAATTTATTAATTGCTTGATCACCTAATTCATAAAATTTTATTTCTTCACTAAATACGTCTAAAGGGACATTGACCGGTCTCCGCAGTCGACCACCTAAATGATTTAGTTTCAAATTATATATATAAAAAAAAAAATTGAACACAAATAATATAAATGAATTTGAAGCAAAATAATCATAAAAGTTTTTTTTGTTTGTTTTTTATTGAATTAAAAACAGCAAATATGTGAAACAGAGTAATTATAAATGAGTATGATTACATAATAGCAACAATGTGTTGGTGCGTATGAGTTTGTGTTGTATGATGAGGGGATAAAAGAGAAAAGCAGAAAAAACATGTTAATATAAAATAGATATTTCTGACATGTTTTTGTATTAATAGCGTTTTTATCAATAAATCTTAGCCAGCGGCTTCATACAATATTTATTTATGAAAATCGGGCAGTGAAACTTAACAAGTTGAGGAAAATATGCACAGTAAAAACAGAAAGCTAGCCAACAATCATTTTTGTAAACGGTTTTGAAAATAACCGAAGGTAAACTTGCTTTTACATTCTCAGTTAAATGAAATTATTTTTAAGTTTTTCAAGAAACCCTTTTATAAGCATTGAGAATCTATATTTAATAGATATTTAGCTTTCAAAAGGAAACAAAAATGTCAACAAATTAAATTTTTTTCCAATATAAAATATTTGAAATTCTATTTTTCAAACGTTTGTGCATGAGCGAGGAGGTCAAGAAACAAAAGTCGTAGCGGCATGTTAAAAACTCTAAGAATTTGGAGGACTTTGGTTAGAATTGTAGCAGTATTGCATTTTGTGCATATTTTAAATTTAGAACTTATGTACTTTATATAGAGATATCGTTTAAATAAGGCTTTTTTAAAAATATTTATAAAAGCTCTTAAAACTTGTGTAGAGGTTTAATTTCATTTTAATACTCTTACTTTGTTACGCTTACTTTAAAATATTTTGTGAACGAAAAAGCAGTGATATCTGAGCTTACTCTTTGCTTCAGTAAGCTTTTTTAAACTTACTTTTCCATTACTTTGCTTGTTGGGTAAGATTGCTTTTCAATGATTTGTTTACTTTTTTAAAACCTTTTTTGTTTTTTACCCAGTTTTTCAAGAAACCCTTTTATAAGCATTGGAAATCTATATTTAATAGATATTTAGCTTTCAAAAGGAAACAAAAATGTCAACAAATTAAATTTTTTTCCAATATAAAATATTTGAAATTCTATTTTTCAAACGTTTGTGCATGAGCGAGGAGGTCAAGAAACAAAAGTCGTAGCGGCATGTTAAAAACTCTAAGAATTTGGAGGACTTTGGTTAGAATTGTAGCAGTATTGCATTTTGTGCATATTTTAAATTTAGAACTTATGTACTTTATATAGAGATATCGTTTAAATAAGGCTTTATAAAAATATTTATAAAAGCTCTTAAAACTTGTGTAGAGGTTTAATTTCATTTTAATACTCTTACTTTGTTACGCTTACTTTAAAATATTTTGTGAACGAAAAAGCAGTGATATCTGAGCTTACTCTTTGCTTCAGTAAGCTTTTTTAAACTTACTTTTCCATTACTTTGCTTGTTGGGTAAGATTGCTTTTCAATGATTTGTTTACCTTTTTAAAACCTTTTTTGTTTTTTACCCAGTTGCCTTATTTTTAATGAACATATTTTTATTTATAGATTTTCAAAGTTCGGTTTATATGTGTGCTAAATTTTACTGCCAGGTTTTTATATACAGATACCCTTGCATGCTTAAAAAAAAAAGACCCGCGAGGTAATGAAAATATTATACATACATATTTTAGTGGAGTGACTATTTTTTCTACGTCACCAAAATAGAGCAGAATATATGATATGTGCTAAAGTTTTTAAGTTACTGTTCGTATTTCATTAATAATTTGTTATAAAGTTAGTCATATTTTTAATTTTTGGGAATAAAAATTACCAACGTTGTTATGGGTTTTTGGTGCGTGACTTACAACTAACGATAAAATACTCAATTTAAAGATATTCAGACTCATAAATACATCTATTTTAAGCGTTTTGTATTGAGTACAAAAAATTGAGCTTAAAGGGCCAAATTTATAAAAAAAAATCAATCAATTACGGCTGGACACTATACCCAGCTGCATGCATCTGCATCAATATCATATATGAGAGCAGTTTGAAAATTCGTTGACTTTTTGACATCAAGGAAAAAATAGTTTTTCATTCAGGCGAAATAATTTTTTTTTCTGCTATTGAACATGAGTTTGTATGTATAGATATATCCAATGAAATAATATCACACATTTTATTCTTGAGAGAAAATGTTTCAAACCACTTCAGAATATAATACCAAACACAGAAATAGACCTACCTAACTATGTATTTACTATTAGTCACTTAAGTGAATTTGATTTCAGGCCAGAGAAACAGTCTCACTGAGTGGCGTTTTCTTTCACATAAAAGGCGTCAAAGAATTATTTACAATACTAGAGAGAATGACAGACTTCCTATTCTTGTGCTCCATTTACCTCTTCGTCCTCTTCCTCTAGCATGTTGTTTCTTTGTTTTTCTTTATTTTTATATTCTCATCAATATCCCTCAGTCTTAAATTCTCCTCCCCCCTTTCTTAATCGTACTCCTTTTTACAAAAGATTTGTAAACCAATTACATATCTCCCTAACCACCTGATTTTCTGGAGGCGTTTGAGATTAGCTTCACATAACTCTGTAATTACATTTTTATATGAGGCGCTAAGCCCCTTTCTTTCTTATTCGATGTGGTGCTAAAGGTCATCATCTTACAACTCTTACCCAACTCTCAATATTCCACCATCGGTACTTGCAAGGATATCTCGTATGGGAGGTGACACACGCTGTTCCCCTCCTTTTTCTTGAGGTGTTAGGATTAATCGCATTTACTATTCTAACATAAAATATGCATAGCGAAAGTTCCATCTAAATAAAGATTCTCCAAACGACACCTCTAACTTCGTAAGCACATAACGCTAATACCTATACAAATATTTCTAAGAAAGTATTTATCGCTTGCTTTGAAATCGTATGTAAATTGTAAAGCACTTTTAATAACAAATTTTAATTCTCAAAACTTACCACTTTGATAATAGTATAAAATTGCATCGAAGCTCGGCCGACTACGGTCAAAAAAATATTCATTTCTAAGCGGGTCAAAGTACCGTAATCGCCGAGCTGGATCCCCCAGCAGTGTGTCCGGAAATTGATTTAACGTTCTTAATTGTGTTTCGAACCTTAACCCGCTTACCTGCAAGAGATATTGGAAAAAAGGAGCAACAAAAAACAAAATTCGAAAAAAGAGAGAAATAATTTAATTAATATTTTTACGAGACGGATCTTGAAAATTTGGAGGTGAATTAATTAAATTTAAATCAGGGTTGGATTTTTAGTTCTTGTTTAGTAGAATCACGTATAGTCAACTGTTTTAGAATAACACAGGATTTGTCTACTGTAAGCTTTAAATAAATATTCTACTAACTAGAGCTGTTATTTAAAATTTGAATAAATTGAACTCGAAAATTTAATTTGTTGTAGGTTCTATACGAAAACTTCTACTGCATTGATTTCATTGGGGTCGAACGTTATGTAATTGTTTTTAACTAGCCATAATTAGATCGGAATTGAGCGCGTCGTGGTCTATGGCAGGTAAAGTTTCAGTCTGCGTGTTGTAAGTGGTCATGTGCATAAGCCCCATCGCCTCTTTGCAGGGAATAACCATACCCCAACACCCGACTAAGACGAAGTGAGAATAACAATATCCCCGACGAAATATAACAAAGCACAGGGAAATGCTGCATTACCCGCCGAGTGGGAAGAGTTTATGAAAAGCTTGCATTAGAATTAATTAACATCGCATGTATGCAAGTTTCTATCTAGCGTATTGTGGAAAAGATAGAACCACATCATCACCAAGCTGATTTAAGAAAATAATTGCGGTCTAAAATAGAAGCATCTTTTTGTCGCTTTCTAACCAGCTTTTGATAGGGCGAATAGGAGCAGTGTATGTCTGGATGATGAGCAATATCAGCAGCTCTCCCAGCATGAGAATGAACATTGACACCAAACGATGCTTCTTACAAGAGCATTGATGATGGAAAATATAAGTCGAGTTGTGGAACTAAACCCGACTGGTATACTCTATTCAATTGTTGAAATAGGCTTCATAGGCTTAATCCTAGGACGCTTCGGGAAGAAGGTTCCGATTCTATCAACAAAAATGGCTTTTAAGTAAAAAAAATATTCGAGACTTAAACATTTTTCAGCACATTACTACTGAAACTATAGCGCAAGGAACCGATCTGCAATTGTTAATTTCTAAAGAAAAATATAAGCTGTAATAAAACCTTCGTTTCGAATATAACTTTTAGAACTTTAGAACTGTAGCTTAGTGGTTAGAGTACTCTAACAGCGGCTTTGGTGCAGGCACCTGGGTCCGTATCCCAGTGTCTGATGAGAAGTTGGTGACTTCGAAACATGTCATCCCATACCACCGCTGTGCTTATCGTTGCAATTTCCTCTGATATCAACTAACAAACAAACATAACAATTCGAGTACTGTTTCAAGAACAATTACCATAAAAGTGTAATAGTTTTTATTTCAAAATCATACCTTTTCATTCCAACAAACTAAATACAATTATGAAGTTTCTTCAGAATACATGGAAATTGAAAATTTACTTACGTTTATAACGACTCTTTCACAGAAATCATGATCATGAGGAATTGGCTCAAAGTGTTGTGGCCCCCCACCATACCCATGACCTGCCCCCCCTTCTTCGTCTTGACTGCTTAATTTGGGTAAAGACCTGAAAATAAGGAAAAAATTATTATTAATTAAATGTAGTGAATAAATACAAAGTATCTTCTAAAGTAAGTGAGTAAATGCTTTTTTAAAAAACGCTGTGCGACAGTTAATAAAAAGTTTTTACTAGGTAAACCTCAAGTTGTAGGTCTAGTCAAGAACATAAAAATTTAATACACAGGATTCCAAGTGAACTCTTGAAATTAGTTTTTTCATAGGTGAAAATAATCCTCGCTCCTTTTTTTGTCTAGAAAATATGTAGTTCAAAGATATTAGAAATTTAGTGTCTTTCATTATATTTCAGTGGCAGCATTTTCTTTTTATAGAGAAACCAGGAATAGCTTGATGGGCCAATATATGCCTTAACCTATGAAACAATTGTTTTCGCTTTTTTATTGGTTTTTGTGTTACTTGTTTTGAAAATAGTAATCTGGGTCTCAAGGTATAAAATGTGCAGAAGGTTTTCTCCATTTCATTACTAGAAATGAAACAGTGATCCCATAAACCTTTGTATAGCTTCTATTTAGGAGTTCGATTTTCAACACATCAAGTTCAAAATAAAATAGTCTGGTAAGTTAAACTTCAATGTCGTTATTCACCTTTTTAAACAGAGACCGAAAGGTCCTCGATTCAAATAGCGCCAGTGTGTCGGCTAGAAGATAAACTACAGCTACCTCTGACGTATAGTACCCCAAATTATTATAATTAATATTTGATTTGAAACATCTCGTTAAAGACAATGCTTATCGAACATTTCGATTTGTCTACCACCACTTTTAATGTATAATGGGCATATTAAGCGTTTAGTATTTTTGCTGTTTGTTGACTATTTCAATAGATTTTTTGGCAACGTTTTCACTGTCGCTTGCCAAACAGCGATTTGTTCAAATTTAACACACGAATAAATGGAAAGCGGAAATTGCCCTATATTTGGTGTTGAAATAGTAATCTTTTGTGTTGAAATAGTAATTGAAATGAGTATTTATTATGTTTCAACATCATAATCAGTTTTAATGGATGTTAAAGTGTGCCAAATTTTGGCACCGTGGCCAAATCAGGTTGTATTAAATATTCATATCTTTGTGAGTTAAAATGTTGAGGACCTTAAATCCGTTGGGTATTACTTCTGAGATGTCTGAGGGTTTCCACCACTGATTTAAATTGATGGTAGAAAAGAAAACGGATACAGCCATTTGAAAACAAGCCAACTGTATGAATAAAGGGTTTCTTACTCTAATAGGAGACTCTCAAATCGACGACTGAGTGAAAGGTCATCCTGTTCGCAAAATGTAATACATTTTGACCTGATATATGAGATTTTTTTATCAGTACTTTCATATCGTGTTTTTGAAACAACAAATTAGATACTGCGTTCTTCAGTCGTCGATAACTTGACGAATGACTAACAAACATGCCGGATGAATGGACACTGAAATATGAATCTAGAGAGAATGGTAATTTTGGTCCACCTCTGATCACAATTTCCTTTAGGAGTAGTTTTTCTGGAATGCTTAGTATTATGGGAATAAATGTCTTATAGGTGTAAGAAGCAGGTTTTGATGATGCCACCATATTGTAGTTTTAGATTTCCACTAGCAAGTAGAAAAACGGATTATGAAAAATTCATGGCAGTACTCCAACGAGAATGATAGCAGTAAGCAAAGGAATTAGTGAGTTCGAACACTTCTTGACATATTCATATGCTCTTAGATCTCGTTAACAAATAATTTCCCTTTGAGCACGCTGTCATTATCACAAAGGGGAATATTGGCATATTTTGTAACCGTCGCTTAACCCTGGGCCGCTTTCGCATTACTTCTGCTTGGCGTTTAATTTTTTTGTGCTTTGCGTGAAACTGCTGAGTTTTCGTAACTTCCGATCTTCGACCTTTCCACCTATATATAGTTTCATTGGAAGTACCTGTACCCAGGAAGGATTTTTGTCTAACTGCCTCGGCGTTCAGTTTCCCAACGCCTTTGCTAAAGTATACAAAATTCCATGATTACTTGGCTAAGCAACTTTAAACGATCTTGATCCATAGCTCTTTGCTTCCCATAGCCCTCCGGATCGTGATATTCATTCGCAGAGTAAGGGCTTTATTTCTCAATTGAAAACTTAGTTCAAAGTAGCACTAGTTCAATTTCTTATTTAAGCTCGAAAAATACTAAGGACCCAGTGCTGGACTGTGTTTGTTGTAGTATTTATAATGACCTTGATCTAGTTCACTTCTATAAACGAGAAACAAAATTATAGTAAGCATGATTTAAATCGAAAATCAGACACTCAACGTTTGCTCTCTTGCTCATAGTGATTATACAAAATTGCTGCATAATTTCCAATAAATAAATAACCATTTTAAATCGCTCAATCGCTATCACAGTCTAGCAAACTTAATCCAATATTTGCCATCAAATTATTGTGAAGGCCTTCGAATATGACGGATTTGCAAAATAAAAGCGAAAAGAGAAAACAAGAAAATGTGCAGAAGCCATGTTAACCCATACAAACATACATACGTAAGCAACGGAATGGAGCATCTTATTAAAAATTGCCATCGTAAGCGGAAAAATGCAAGTCGCTTAAGTTACTGCTTTGCAATGCACACAATAACACGATGGCGTATGTATGTTCGTTTGTATGTATGTATGTACGCAACATGTCTTTCCATTGCACCTTGTAGGGAACGTCTTAGAGCAAGCGATTTGTTGGAAATTATGTGTGCTTCGCACTTTCAAGGCTCTCTTCACCTCTATCACAAAAGTATGTTTACTGGGTGCTCAAAGCCCGCAGCGCTGCTTGTAGCTATTAGCCTTGAACGAAAGCCACAAGTGCAGAAAAAACAAAAGTAAATAAATTGAATATTATTTGTATGCTAGTAAATATAAAGTTTGCCAAATCAATTTGCACACAAATATAATATTTACAACAATCCCCTTACATTCACTTTCCCGGCCACTTACAACTCATCAATGTTGGCCTTATTGTTGTCAATTTGTGTCGTTTGAAAAACGAAAAACAAAACTTCAATGAAATCAAATGAAATACACGGCAAAGTGGAACAAGAGTGCAGTGTAGACGAAATTACGAATTGCTGAAACAAAGGATGCGGGAAAAATCTGTGCATGAGAAATGACGTCAGTCGAATAAAAATGCACAGAAAAGATGACTGCTTGGCTTTTATGTTGGCGCCAACAGAGACGCCGGTATAAGTAATGATTGCTGCTATGTAAAAAGCAATGAAGAAAGAAAGAAGGGGATCACGGATGATATACATGTTCTTACAAGTATAAACCTACTGAAAAGAGCGAAAAATATTTAAGTGTGTTCCTTTTATTATTCTTAACCCTTAATCACACCCCCTGAGTAGCCGGGACTCACTCAAACTTAAACGCATCATAACAAACACATTTTTTACTTTCATCACCCAGGATGACGTTGATGTTGACCTCATTCCAACTGACCATGACACTGCTACGGATTATTCCAATAGGGATAGCGACGCAGAAAATGCGGATGAAGAAGAATAAACTTCAAATAGTAATTATTTATATGGTAGGAACAGAGACTTCACCCATTGCACGATTTTTTATTTTGTATAGCGAGTACAACTTCTAAGGTATATTTCTTAAGAAATAGTATTGTTTCAAGTTAAATATATAAAATGTTTACTTCACCTTGCATTATTTTCATGTTTACTTTCGTTTAACCTTAAGTCTTAAGATTTTCTATTTTTTTCATGAATTCAGAAAAGTAGCATAAAAATTAAATTTATGTTTAGTATAATTATTTAATTTGGTTAAATTACTTTATGTTATACGAACCTTAATTCTACTTTTCAATTAAATTAAATAATTAAAAAAATAATGCCTTTGTTTCTTTTTTTCCAAAAATAAAGTATGAGTCCATAATAATAATTTTTTCTAGGAGGTGCGATTAAGGGTTAATTTAAATTTATTTCAAACTAGACGTTGTTCTGTCTGAAAACTGACCTGCATACCTTTAAAAAATTATACTTTATTTCCTCATCTTTGTCTGCTTCCCTTACCCTTCCTCTTCGCTCTCACTTTCCTCATCATGATCTTCTCCTTCTTCTCTTTATTCGCCGAGGGAACTGGCGAGTTTAACTCTTAAGAGAAGAAGAAAGTAATGACCTAACGATAAGAACATAGAAATGAGCAGAGTCGATTTGGCTACGTTCGATAGTTTCTTTGTTTGATAGCAAATTAGTCCTTCAGTTTTAGAGATGTCTATATAACTCAAACTTATCTGATTGTTTAGACAAAAGAGTTTTTGCGCAATAGCTGTTTATATTAAAAGGCTGAGAACGTCAAATTTTGCACTTATCACAGAGGTTGTAAGTGGAGAACATGAAAAGCCATAATAATGACCAACACTTCCTAAGATCCTTCTATATCATTGGTCTTAAGCGCCAAGACGAGTGTAGCCGTTGCTTAACAAAGCATGCCAGCCACGCTATATTAGGAACAACGGCAGTCTTTTGGTGGAATCAGTTGGTTGCGCTCCGATACAAGCACTTTCTGCTACTAGGTCAATTGAAACCTACATTCCCTATTTTTACTCCAAAAGGGGGTTGTATTTAATAGTGCCATGTGAAGATAAGCGCGATATTGATAGTGGGAGGTGTAAAGCGTCATATCATCAGATCAGCTAACGAGGTGTTGCCACTACTTTTAGCGGTACCATTACCATACCTGTAGGTGAAGTAAATTAACAGAAAAGTGGATGTGACACCACACTGTGACACCCCTTGCTTAATCCTTATGCCGACAACTCAGGAAACTGGCGGTCCATCGTTTGAGACAGCCAGTTCTTTATGACATTTAGCGCAGTGGTAGTGCTGCAAATTTTTGCTCAAACCATGCCGATCATCAGTAAACCGAAGGGGGGAGGAGAGATTGTGAATTGATTTAGTGGAGGGCCCCATTTCCATGCTTCCATTTTTCGGGAATAACCAATGTGGTCTTAGATAGATTAAAGATAGCAGTTATATATTTGACCCCCACATCACCGAGGTATTTTAGAACAAGCATGAATGTACCGTCTGAACCTACAGATTTCGATCCTCTAGGCTGCCGTATGACCTCCTCAACCTGTGTACATCCAAGATGAAGTTTAAGCTCTCTTCTGGTATTTAAATTTATAAGAAACATTACCACCGCCATCCATAATTCCAGATATTCCGACTTTAGAATGTGAATCCTATCAATAGCAGTCAACCAGACACCTTCTGGACAACAATAACCATCAAATATCATTGTTGCCATTTTTAAACTTGCAGCAGTTTCACATAACAACAATATCCGACATGTTCTATAAATAAATTCTCGGTCAATTGCAACATTGATGTATACAGAAGATATTTCATTGATGCAACATCAAGGTGAATGGACGATTGGGAAATTACCTAAATGGGCGGACGCTCTGTGGTCGCCGAGCTGAGGCCACCCAACAATCGGACATAAGAACTGAAAAATTGCTTCGTCATGCCTCCGACGTTTTTCTTTATGCTGTATTTGTATACAAACACAGGCACATTTTGTTTTGTTGCTAACGCCGGCCGTCCCTTTTAGGGTTGCCATTGCGACGTAGTGTGAAATGTGGCATATAAGAGCCGTTAGTAGTTAGATTTCATTACTGTGAGTTTCTTGTGTGAGAATGATGAAAACTACAAGGGAGCCAGAGCAACAACTAAAACTGCAAGATAGGTTTCACGAAAGCATTCGGTGTGGCATTCAAATTGGGTCAGTTGCTGCGTTGCACTCGCTCACTCTCTATCGCACGCAACACAGCATAAATACAACATTCATGTTGCGGCTATGTGGCAGCATATATATAACTACTAGTTACATATATATATACATATATTATGTGTTAGCTGTGACGTCACAGCAAGCACATATACATAGTAAAGCCGCATAGTGGGCCATAACCTCGACAAGTCGCATTACAGCCAATGTGCCGTCTGTGCAGCTATTGTGTGAATAGTGGTGAGTGGAGTTGAATTAGAAACGATGTTGTAGTTGTAGTTTTTTTGACCTATATAGTATACTCATCTATGTACACATAAAACACAGAATTTTTAACATATAACATGTGTACATAAGGCAAGTGCAGAGCACGTAAATACGTTGAAATATATGTAAAAGCATTAAATCAATAATATACATATGTTTTGAGCTCTTACCGTGAAAAAGATGTAAGTTGCAGTATTATCGACTTTTATTTTTTCCAGCCATCGATCATACTCACAACTTTTTGCGCTTTTTGTCGCATGCTTTTTACATAAGTAACTACGAAATGTCAATTCTGACAATTATGAAAGTCATAAAAAACCGTTTTGTAGCCTATGTATGACATTCTTGTTTAATAAATAATAAATTTCAGATTTTTAAGAATCACATTGTTTATCTACTCTTACTGATTACCGGTTTGATTGATTAGTTTTTGGAAAAGCCTACTTATGATTGATTTCGTTTTGTTTTTGATTTTCAGTCATTATTTAAAAAAATTATTAAAACAAAAAAACAAGTAAACAAATAAATAAAAAAATAAGGAAAATCAAAAATAGTAAAAAAAAAATTATTTTCTTACTTTTGATTGCTTTTGTTTGTTTGATTGCTTTTGATTACCTTTCGTTATTGTTGCAGACAAACATAAGCACATGCAGAAAAGTCATAAAAAGAGGAATGATGTGTAAACATGTGTATCCTGTACATAAATTTAATAAAATTAGACCTCGCCCTGTGGATGGAATTCAACCATTAAACTTTATTTTATTTTAGTTATTATTCAATTAGTTTAATTTAATTTTATTTATTTCATTTCACTTCATTGCATTTCATTTTATTTCCTTTCCTTCCCTTTCCTTTCCTTTCTTTTACTTTCCCCTTCCTTTTCCTTTCCTTTCTTTTCCCTTAATTTCCTTTCCTTTTAACTAATTGAATTTAATTTTATTTGACTTTAATTTATGCTTTGTTAGTTAATCGTTTTGCATTTCATTCCATAAGTATAACCGAGAAAGATTACACAAACAAAATAAATTTACTACCGATTTGATTATTCTGAGCAAAAATAAATCTGACAAGAATAATAACTTATTTTGTTTTTGTGAACACTGTGTATGCTTATGATAAATGCAGTTGCCTTCGTCTTTTTTCGATTGATAGCATTCATCGTGTTTAGGCACGATTACCGAATAATAATAACAATCAGAAAAGCACTTGCATACACACACACCCACATAAGCAGAGCGGCACATACATATAGCAACAGAGTCAAACAAGATTTCTATACACATGGAAAAGGCAGAGGCACGGTTACAAGCAGCGACGCTTAACTTTGCTGGACTGATCTATCTAGCGCAAAGATGTTTACACATCAAAAAAATTGAAAGTTACATCAATTTAAAGGTAAAATATTCAATCTCAATATTTGTGGAGCTGAAAGACCCGTTTTCAAGTTTTAAAAATGCGAGTTACTCGTAGATGAATCTTAAGAAAAAATTGCTGAAGCTTGGGTTAAAGGAACTCAATTACTTTGCTAGTTACGTATATATCTACAAAATAAAAATATAAATCATATAATATATCTAAGTGTATATGAAAGCATGTTTTGCGTAGACTTACGTTGTACATAAGTTCCTTGTGACGTAGCTGAATCCAAATAGGAACGGTGTGCTAGTTTTCTGTTCCCGTTTTTGTCGAAATTTGTAAATGAACTATTGTACGCACTTCAACATATATAGATGATGTAAATACATACATATATATAAAATTATATGCAAAATATTAGTATAAGATAGGACGACATTTTTGCCGGTATGCACGTTAAATGGAGCTCGGTATTTCCGAATGACGTCAACAAATATATTCATAAACAATAACCGTAAGTACGCAATAATGAGAGGGGAAGCTGGTCAATACAGACGTATACTGATTATTATTTAATACTTATAACTATTTATTTGCGTTAAGAAGTATAATCAAGTGGGTGGGGGTTGAAGCTATGGTACACGGTTATATAGCGAGCCGCTTGATCCAAGACAGAAACCCGCTTGCTGCCGAACCTCATTTAAACCATTTATATCGGAGTGGCCTTACCAGGTTGTCGCTTTCTCACATTTAGCTCGGTGAAACCTGTTATATTACAACCTACTTTCATCCTGCCTTTCTCCGAACAATGTATATGCATAGGGTAGACTCTAACCACTCTTAGTTCCGGGTGGCCATATTGATTTTCAGATGATTGCGATAAATTAATAATATGAGGGGAATTTTTGCTACCTTTTCCATACCAAATATTTGAACACTCAGAGAACGCACTTTTTTATAAAATAACGAACAAAAAATTGTAGTGCTGTTTTCAATATGCTTGTCAAAGTTATAAAACTTTTTTTATGGAATTATGGTTAGAAAAAGTAGAAACCGTAAAAAATATTTCACATGAGTACTTTGTTGTTGCATGTACATATATACATTTTGATGGTAACGTGGAATACTTTCTGCGTTTTCCTAGTGTAAAAATAATGAAGTGGGTAAGGGCTGTGGAAAGCCTAATGCAATATGTTTTATTTAACGATTATTTGGGGATTTATTTCATCCCTTGTTGAACGAGTGGTCCGACCAAGACACAGCATAGTGCTCTTAGGCCCGGTTTTTCAGTCCTTGATTAAGCTCAGTTTAAACTAAGTTTGCTCAAGCTCGGCATAATTTTAAACTCCAGTTAAACTGCAGAGCGGGTTTTCAGTGAGAGTTTAAGGCCGCTTTTAAGATTTGCTTTTTATACGGCAACGTTGGTTTTTTCTTTATCTAGATACGGCAACAGATAATATTTGTTTACATATTCAACGCCATTGCTTCTCCTCAGTATTGTAATAGTTAGGATTTCGCTAATTTCTGCATCACTATAATCACTTTAGTCAAATGATATATCCAGTATTTAATTAAATATAAAAATATCGTCCTTTTTTAATTGCGTTCAGTTTATTGTTTCACAACCAAAACCATCAAATATGCAAACAGCTGACAGGTTAGCTAGAGTTTAACCCTGCCAAATTGGCCGCGTAAACTACGTTTAAACTTCGTTTACAGTTGATTGAAAAACTGCGTAACAAGTTTAAGCTTAGTTTAACTGATAAATTGAGTTGAACTTGTACTGAAAAACCGAGCCTTAGTAGCATGATCAACATGCCAGTCTTGGTATTGAGTTTTAGCGTTTATCAAAAATAAGTTCACTTTTCTAAGCTTAAGGGCCGTCTTTTTAAGTAAATTTTAAAATTTACTTGCCTGGTAAGCAAACATTTTCCACACCAAAATTTGAAGTTTACTTGAGAAAACGGCTCTAAGTAAAAACTAGTTGTTTTTTTTTATTTACTTGGAAACAAACAATAGTACAGGCGACAGGGATTTAACACGGAAGTGGCGCGGACCATAGGTTTTTTTGGTTTATCTAACTCTCCTACTACTGGACATGGAAGGGTAAAAAAAAAAAATCCAAAAATATGCAAAACATACTTTTCTGCAACCATGCAAAGTGCATTTTTTTGTTTTTATTTTAATTATTTCGGTAATTGTAATATCTATAAAAAATTTTTCTTCCACAGTTTGCTGGTGAAGTGTCTTACCAAGTCTATTTTTATGATTAATTTTGTATGGGATAAAAAATATTTTGTTTGCAAAATTTAATTTTTTTTGCGGATTTCGGTAGAATGTTAAATTGCTATGAATGTTTGTTGTAGCGGTTTCTTGATAAAGGTGACTAACCCCTCGAAAATGGGCGTGGCAGCCACCCCACCTACGTTCGAAATTTCATAATTTGTTAAGTTATCCCGTCAAAATTAATTAGTAAATTTAATGTTAAGCACTTTTGTGTCGACAAAGAATATTTTAATTTATTTTAAATTAAGACCATGACTATAATAATGTCAAGACCTAACATATTGCTTCTGCTTTTCGTTTTGTGAACCATTTGGCTATGAGAACAAGGTTTCATCTGCCTTTTTTCCTTCCTTTCTCTGTCGTTCCTTTCCTCTAACATATTTTGGTTTTCCTTGATTTCTTCTTTTACTCTCTGCAGTCTCTATTTTGAATTTATTTTATTCTTCCCTTTCCGTACCCTTCCTTTCCCTTGCCTTCCCTTCCCTTCCATTCCCCTTCTTTCCTTTCCTTTACTTTTCTTTACTTTCCTTTCCATTCCCTTTCTTTTCTTTCCTTTCCTTACCTTTACTGTCTTTCCCTTCTTTATTTTAATAAACTTTGTTTTATTTTTTTTTAATCTTATTTAATTTATTTTATTTTATTTTACTTTATTTCAATTTACACAAACCCAACCACAAATACAAATCAAGCTTCGGTGTTTAATACTCTTTATGAGTAATCATTTATTTTGTTTTTGTAAACCCTGTTTGTAGGTAGCAGCAATAAAGTTTACATATTTGCTCATATTTGAAATTGCTTGTTTATGTCTCCGACAAAGAAACTTTTCGTGCTCTCAGGAGAGCCGCTGACACTGGGCGGCGTAGCCAGTGCTCAATGCAATAAAAACAACTAAAGCAAAAATGCACGACACGTTTACTCACACAACAGCTGCGCTGTTCATTGGTCCACTACCAACTCTTCGCATTCACAGTGAGAGCCGATCACACGAGTAATACAACGTCGTGCATGACATATTTACTCACACAACAGCGGCTCTATAGTGTGAATAAGTGAATGTGTAGTGGTGTGACTTTTATGTAAAATTTTTTATCATAAAATGATTTTTTAAATTTTTTTTATTTACGGATAAAAGTACACCTCAAAATTTCCTATCTATCCATAAATAATTTGTATACCTTAGAACTATAGTTTAGCAGAAAACGGTTCCACATTTCATTCATCTTGTCTATTTATAATAGTTATAAGTCAGTTCTCTAAATTTTGTTCAACGATGATGACAACTGTTATTTATTTAGAGATTGCAGAATGCAACTACGGTGCCACTAAAAACTTTATGATTTCAGCAATTTTTGATAGACCACTTTTTTTTACAGTTTCTGAGAAATTCGATTTTGATACAACTTTTTTCAAATGCAGCGTTAGTACTTCTCTTATATTTTAATCCTGTTTAACTATTCAAAGTAATTATAATTAGCGGGTAGGAGAAAGTGTTTAAAAATTTATTAAATCACATTTCCCTTTTTAAATAAGGTTGTTTGTTCCCCTTCGAAAATGTGTACTCGCGCCATTTAAAATGCTGGAGATATTGCAATTTAACCGATGATATATGGGGAACAACTTTCTTAAGCCTTGAGTTTTCAAAAACACACACAAACATATACAAATACCGTTTTATATGCATTACAGTAGCTATTGAATTTTGTTGACAATTAAAAGGCAGCAAGTGTATGCTACAGATGGTTAAGTGAAGAAAGAGTCTGTGTGGGTGAATTCATCATTTTTGCCATGAATATGCATTGCGTATGAAGTTTTGTGCTTTTTAAACGTTTTGCATATTTGTGCATGTTTGAGTGTAGTAAACGTGTTGCCATTTGCACTTTACGTTCCACTTGAAGTCGTACAAAGACTATACGAAGAAGAAGAGGAAGACAGCAACAAGATTGATTTTACGCTCTTGTTATTATTATTTTACTTTGCATAGCTTTTTCTATTTACTTAGTTTTTGCTCTATAATACTCTTTGAGCAGGCTCACTACACCCACAGCTCGCTTGTTGGTTCATGAATATCAAAGTGCATAAGAGTGTTTATTAGCAACTTAGTGTGATGCACATATGGGTGAATGTTAAAGGACACCAACAGAAACACACTCCATGTTTCTTGGTACATTTACGAGTTTTTTTCGCATGTTTATGTCAATGGCATATTTCAGTTATTTAGTCCTTTTAGTCATTTATGTATTTACGCAGTCACACTGTCTGTTAGTGAGTCAAGGTAATTGCAGCATTTACAGCAGCATCACAAAAAGTTCGTTCAAACATTAGCTAACCGATTTCATTTCACACATATTCAAAAGATAATCATCTGAAGTCGAAAATGGTGATGTTTATGATTGTAGGCGAACTTTATAAAAATTCCAGGTTAGCTGAAGGTTTATTTTAGTTTATTTAATTATACTGCAGCTCTGCATAAAGCAAATAAAATAATTAATAACTTGCTAAGATATTTGCATAAGAACTTTATAGTTTTCATGGATATTTATGTGGAAGCCATCTCGCAGTCCTAGAAAACTAGCAGTTTGATATGCATTAAGTTCATTGGGCCTCATTATGCATTACAGCATTCTAATCGAAGTTGAATCAGGTTGGCTCACATCTTTCTGAGAAAGCTAAGCTCTTGTTTGAGTTGACAAAGGAATTTACCGACTCTGCTCAAATTTGTTCGCAGACCCGATGCACCGCTTTACAAAACTGGCAATTTATATGATGGCGGATTGTCGAGGCGTGTCCTTATTTGCCGTGGTAGTGGATCAGGCTCAAGCAGTTGTCAGCTAGGGTGTCTCATTACTTTCTTGAACTCTGAATATTTCTAAATCACTATATAAACGATTCCAAGGAGATATGCAGCAGTATTGTTAAATGAGTTGCTCAAAACTGGCAGCATCCTCCAGATTGTATCGCTGTCTGTAATTATGCGAGCATATTGACGACTGTGTAGATGACCAAAACAGTTTTCAAAAATACGGCATCTCAGAATTGGTTTGCTGAATACCCCGTCTCAAAAACTGTTCCAATAACGTATTTCAGAATGATTTCCGAAATCGGTCTACATGAACGATAATTCAATACATTTTCTGATTAAATATGGAAATATTTAATAATATATACCTAGCGTACTTGTCCTCATTGTTAAATTCCGAGGAAGACGACGAACCCGATACCCCAATCCCTGACGATGGGAAAAAGTCCCACGGCGCTACTAGTGAGGATGGCTATTTTTCGGCTCATTGAAAGCTCCTTGAGGGGATGTACTTCCCACTCAGTTGTTGAAACACGGAGGCGAAGAGCTGCTGAAAAGCATGCATCAACTCTGACACAGAAGAAGGTCGGACGAGTGCATGCCTGAAGATTCGAATTTAAGTGTGCTATGCCCAATCCACTTGAAAGGCGATCCCGCTAAGTGCACCAATTACTGCGGGGTCATTCTACTTAATATCACATGTAAGTTTGTATCTATAGTATTGCGAGAAAATCTGAAGCACATTGTCGAAAAGCTGATTAGTTAGTATCAATGTGGTTTCAGACTTGGTAACACTACCATCGACCAGATCTTCACGATACGCCAATTCCTGGTGAATACCTATGATAAGAGGATCGGCGAGCCCCATCCTTTAAGTGTCAGTCGGAAAATTCAACGGAGAATCACTCTTGCTTACTGTGAAGTAAAGCCCTCTATCGGAGCACAAAAATCACGCTCTATAAGTCTCTCATCAGTTCTCGACAGGTACTCAGTCTGAGCAGACGTGTTTGTTTACTCTCAATTTTCTGTTGAAACTTTTCTCTTGGTGTTTGATAAAAGTACACGTGTTTCTTTTGTAAACCTTTTCTTTAATTTCCTTAAACAAGTGCATTCAAGCCAAGTGTGTGTAGTGAAAAATCAAAGCATGGCCCCCGGGCCACCAAATCTCGGGGATAATAGGTTTGCTCCGCTTGCCTTAGATCCCCAACCGAAAAGGAAAAAATCCACGTATACGCCCATAGTGTATCCAAAATTACCAGAAATTAAAAGAGAAAACCCTAAATTCATTACCATTCCTTCTACTGATACAAACAAACCAATCTCTAAGTATTCGTGTTTTCCGGTTCATAAAGCATTAGAATCAATAAGCAGGGAAATTGTCTCGATATCGGAACTACGTGACGGCAACCTTTTGCTTCTAGTTAAGAGCCCACAAATAGCAGACAAATTTGTCTCGGCGAAAAAACTTCCTGGTGTGTGTCAAATAGAGGGGAGCTATCACGAAAACTTGAATAGTTCAAAGGGAACTATTTATGCTCCATGCCTTAATAATGTTGAGGAAGAAGAAATAGTGGATAACATGAAGTCACGAGGTGTCGTGTCAGTGTACAAGTTTAAGAAAACACTCGATAATGAAACCAAGCACACTGGAGTCGTACTTCTTACTTTCAATCTCTACAAACTTCCCGAAAAAGTTGAAGTATCTTGGCGAAGTGCTAAAGTTAGGCCGTAGTACCCTAACGCTATGAGGTGTAAAACATGTCAACTCCTGGGACATACAACCAAGCGTTGTAATAATTCGCCGGCCTGTCATACATGCAGCCTTCCCCCTCATCCCCCTCCATGCTCACGTACCTTATGCGTAAATTGTTCAGGAAATCACCCATCCTACTCTAATGCATGCCCTAAGTACATGCAGTCAAAAGAAATACTGAAAATCCAATGCCAAAACAAGTGCACAATGAGAGAAGCGCTGAAGCTCTACAAACAACAAACACCAACAATGCTCGACACATCTTATGCCGATGCCGTTAGAGCACAGCAAAAGCAAAGCAACAATGAATCTAACATTGCCAAGCCCCTTCCCTCGTTACCCCAACAAACATCTAACACTCATTCCCATTTATCTAATTCTTCTTTGAACACTCAACCGCAAGCACTCTCTAATTCAACCAACTCCATAACAGAAAATAACAATCAAGCAAATAAAATTGAAAAACCAATTGCCGATTCACTAGATATCACATCCAACACCTTATACGAAAACCGGGAGCGTGTCATTATTCTGTATTACAAAATTCTGTGTGACAAAATTCTGTAAATTGCAAAAAAATTCTGCTTGAACAAAATTCTGCTTTTTTAAAATTCTGCTTTTTAAAATTCTGCTTTTTTAAAATTCTGCTTTCTAAAATTCTGCTTTCAATGTTCTGTATTACAAAATTCTGTATTAAAATATAATGTTAACAATGTTAAAGAGGTAATGTAATTATTTTGAAAAAGTGCGCACATGTACATATGTATATATTTTATTTGTTTTGTCGCAAGTTTTCATGTGGTTGTTGTAAATTATTAGGCTGTACTTAAAAACGCGCAAAAGAGTCGGATCGGTGGCATGTTGCCACCGATCAGGGCAACCACCTGGACTTGGCATGGCGTAGCCCAGGGTTATTTAAATAAGCGCGGCCGAAGGCCGCCTATGCAGAAAGGTCTTTTGTACAGAATAACTGTAGTTCGCGTAGCTGCGCACTTTTTCAAAATAATTACATTACCTCTTTAACATTGTTAACATTATATTTTAATACAGAATTTTGTAATACAGAACATTGAAAGCAGAATTTTAGAAAGCAGAATTTTAAAAAAGCAGAATTTTAAAAAGCAGAATTTTAAAAAGCAGAATTTTGTTTTTAGAATTTTGTACATACAGAATTTCGACACCAACCCACGAAAACCCATCGAATTTACACAATTTTACTCTTCAGAATAATAATAATCAACAAATTAACATACAACCTTCATCATTAAACAAATAAAACCAACTTTGATTCTATACCACAAACTTTCTGCAATACACGTCTCCTTTTGGATTCCACTCTCTCGCAAATTCTCACACAAGTCCATAACATCCAAACTCAACATGTCCCACAAAACTCAGCAGCACAAACTGCTGGTACATCAATAAACAATCAAAATAACCCACATCATAATAATGATGTACAATTTATGTCCGATGATGACCAACAATAATATAACCAATAACTATCATACAAAAATTCCTATGTTTAAAATATTGCAATGGAACATTAAAGGTTTTTACAACAACTACACCGAGTTAGAGCTTCTAATAAAAGAGCAATCCCCGAGCTTTATTGCTCTGCAGGAAACTCACTTGGCTGTGGGTAAAACCGGCCCTGTTCCTAAACAATATATAAGTTATTTCCATAACTTACCAGACAACAAACAGAATAAGCAAGGCATTGCTGTTCTGGTCAAAAAAAACGTCCAGCATAAAATGATCCATATAACTTCTCCTATTTCTGTCCTTGCAGTAGAAATATCTCTTAGCTTTAAGTTCACTATCTTATCTTTATATATTCCGCCACAACAAAAGTTCACTCGAAGGGAGTTAAGCAATATGATAAATGGCATTTCGGGTCCTATTATGATAGTTGGGGATTTTAATGCGTGGAGCCCTCTTTGGGGCTCCCATACTTGCAACAAACGCGGCGAGGTCTTAGAAGACTTGATTCTTTCCGAAAATCTTACAGTTCTGAATGACAACAAACCTACACACTTCTCTACACATAGCTCTTTTACCAATATAGATTTAACAATATGCTCCACAAATATAGCCCCAAAGTTCTGCACTAACACATTAGGCCACCTACACGGTAGTGACCACTATCCAGTCACTACCGTGCTTCAGACTAATTTAGTTATCATTACGCCTGTTTGCCCCAAGTTCTTAACAGACAAAGCCAATTGGGACAGCTTTCAAAACATATGTGCCAAACTTTCTAGCGAAACGCCTATTTCCGAAAATATTAACCAAGAAGCAGCCTTGATCACTAAAATCATCCGCACCGCAGCCCATTACTCAATTCCCCAAACATCTAGGAAAATTCATCAAAAATATGTTCCTTATTGGACAGAGAAGCTTTCCAAGTTGAGAAATTCCAAAAACAATCTCTGGGCGGAATTTAAAAGAAATAGGTCGGACCTTAACTTAGTTAACTATAAAAAAGCGAATGCCTTGTTCAGGAAACAATCTAAAATTGCAAAAAGAGATGCTTTTAATAAATTTTCCGAGAAAATCGACCACAAAACGAATACAAAAAAGCTTGGGCAGATATCAAAAAGCTCTCAGGCTCCTACAATCAAACAAACATTCCCTTCGTTAATAGTTCTAGCGGACCTATCCTTGACTCAAAAGACATGGCTAGTCACTTTTCTGCAATTTGATCGAATTACTCATCAGATTCAAACTTTGACCCATCCTTCATATTAGCTAAAAAAGAATTTTTAAGCAAATCTATCAGCCCAAGCAATGGCTCTGCGGAGCTTGGTGACTATAGAGTCGATTTCAAAGAAATAGAATCTGCTCTCGTGACTATGACGGGCAAAACTCCAGGCGCCGATAGAATAACCTACCCGATGCTCCAGCATCTTCCCAACAGCTTAAAATTAAGACTAATCGAATTACACAACAACATTTTATTAAAAGGGATATATCCGCAAGTTTGGAAAAGCGCAATAGTAGTTCCTATACCTAAATCGTCCAACGTCTCCACAGAAGTTCTTGGTTATAGACCGATTTCTCTTCTTTGCTGCCTGGGAAAATTGTTAGAAAAAATAATCGCCAAACGCATCTCCTGGTACGCTTCAAAACACACTCTTATAAGCCCGCATCAAATTGCATTCAAACAAGGTCAGGGCACTATCGACGGCTTACTTATTTTCGACAATTATATTTCCACTGCACTTTCTAATAGAGCTCATGTTTCGTGCTTAAACCTCGACTTTGAAAAGGCTTTTGATCGAGTCGGCGCGCATGTAGTATTGCGTCAAATTGAAAAATGGAACATGAATACATCAATACTCATCTTTGTCAAAAATTTTCTCACAAATCGCAAGTTTAAAACTAAAGTAAATTCCACACTATCCGATATGTTCGATATAGACAATGGCATACCGCAAGGATCACCTTTATCAGTAGTTTTGTTCAGCATCGCATTTAACGAAGTAAATAACATATTTATTAAATACAAACAAGTTTCACATATTTGCTATGCCGATGATGTTCTGCTTTTTACAAAAATTAACGATCTAAACGTAGCCAAAAATTACTTTCACGATATCCTTTCTAGTATAACAAACTGGTCTAGAAATTCAGGCGCAAGCATTAATGTAACCAAATGTCAAACTCTTCATATTTGTCGTAAGCAAAAATGTAGTAGCTTAAGTCTGAGTCTTAATAATGTAAATATTATAAGTTCAAATTGTCTTAAGTTTTTGGGTATTATCTTTGATAAAAGATATAATTTCAAGGAACATTGTTTGTACATTCGAAAGCAGCTGGCTGCCAGGTTAAACATTATTAAATATTTAACATCCAAACACTGTTTGATTAACATCTCGACCACAGTTAATGTTACTAAGTCGTTTATTCTGTCAAAGATAGACTATGGTCTTCCAATATATGGACACTGTGCAAAAAGCAACATTAAACTTCTGTACGCACCATACCACTCCTCCGTCTGTCGCAGCATCAGAGCGTTCCCAAGGTCACCTACGAAATTTGTACTTGCGGAGGCTGGTCTGCCAACGATCGAAGAGCGTATTGTGATTAACACCAAAAAACTGATTTCAAAACTCTTTGTTTGTAACAACATCACACTATACCAAACGGTTAGTGCCGAAATCAATCGACATCGCCCGCTTAAGCGAAAGTCAGTAATAACCAGATGCATAGAATACGGAAAAGAGCTTGGAATCAATACACCGATACAAAGCATCAAAGATACATTTCCACCATGGTCGTTGGATAAGTCATCCTTTATCTTAGAACTCAGCAAACATGCAAAAGACACAAGCAGCCCAATGGTTTACCAACGATTGTTCGCCGAAACTCTGGCTTACTTTTCTCCTGTTTGGAGTACCATATTTACGGATGGTTCTAAGACTGCCGACTACACTTCATTTGCAGTAGTCAAATCTAGCGGGGAAACTTTAATCGCAGGCCACTTACCTAATTTTTCATCCGTCTACACAGCGGAAGCTGTAGCGATTTTGAAAGCAATCGATCTCGCCCAAAGATTCACCTCTAAAACTATAATCTGTACGGACAGCATGGCAACTATAAGGTCTATACTAAATACATCGAACAAAAACTATATCATATCCTGCATACGAAACAAGCTAATTGTAAACTCGAATAACATAAAAGTAATGTCGGTCCCTGGACATAGGGAAATAAGAGGAAATGAGCTTGCGGAGCAGCGTGCCAAATTCGCTGGGATAGAGCCACTAACCACTTTTCAATTTCTCGACAAAAGAGACTTGTATAAATTTTTCTTAACACAACAGAAAAACAAACAAATAGCTGACTGGAAATCCATTCAGCATCACTACACGCAACTGAATGAGGTGACAATCAAACCAGAATACCCACCGTCAATCCGGTGTAACGACATCAAAGCCTTCGTTCGTCTTCGCATAGGGCACACCACAGGCACACATGCATACAGACTCGTAGGTCAAAGCCCACCAGGTTGCCACTACTTCTCTGTTACACCCTTAACTTTCACGCACCTGCTCGACGAATGCCATCAGTTTTCTGCCATTCGACTCGAAGTATTCAAACATAATACACCAACCAATCTGCTGAAAAATCCTTCCTCCGATAATATTGGAAAAATCGCAACATTCCTAAAACTGGCTAACTTGAAGAAATTTATTTAATGTAAGATTATTGATATACAAAATGTAATTGATACTATATCTAGCATAAGCTTTTATAATCTTGTACAAGGGAGCCGAAGGCCCTGGCAGCCAGCGCTCTTTCTTTAGTGTAATAACAATTGTATTTTTGCTTCACTTTTTGTAAATAAATAAATAAATAAATAAATAAATAAGTCTCTCATCATTATTGCGCTCATATACGACTCGGAATCATGGACAGAGGCGAAAGAAGATGAGATGTTCTTCGGCGTATTCGATAAAAAAGTTTTCCGGAAAATTTATTGTCCTGCCCTTACGCAGCGAACAAAAGCCCAAAGACTGCGCTGGCTGGGCCATGTTATGCGAATGGATAAAGAAGCTCTAGCCCAAAAGGGTTTCCTATCGACACCCGAATTCAGCAGAAGAGTAGAGGGCGGCCTCGAGTGAGTTGGAAAAAACAGGAGGAGGATGACCCTTGGTATTTTCAATTGGCGTCAGTCATCGATGAAAAGGGATGACTGGCGTACTTTGATACGCAACGACCAAAATCGTCTAGGCGGTTAAGCGCTAATAAATGATTATGATTTAAAATTATTTTGAGATTGCGCGTTCTCCATCCGAAGTCTGAAATAGTGCGGCGGCCGCCGTGGTGTGAAGGTAGTGTTGCCGGCCTACCACACCGAAGGTCCATGGTTCGAGCCCTGGTACAGGTAACATCAAAAGTGATTTGAAAAAAGTTTTTCAAAACGGGGTCGCCCCTCGGCAGTGGTTTGGCAAACTCTCCGAGTGTATTTCTGCCATGACAGGCTTCTCAGCAAAAATTCGTCTACTTTGTAGATGCCGTTCGGAGTCGGCAAAAAACTGTAGGTCCCACCAATTTGTAGGGAAAATTCAAATCGGCACACCACAAATTGGAAGAGAAGCTTGGCGCAAAAATCTCTTAGGAGGTTTATGATGATATACCTGTTGTATATCGCGCCATAGAGATAGAGATAGAAACAAAAATTATATACGGCAGTCTTGAAAAATATTTTGAAATAGGTCTTTCTACTACACAGTCGTCGATTAGGAGGTGAAAGTGCAGAAATGTTCTTAGGGATTGCCACAAGTAATTGGCCCATTTGTGTATCTTGCATGAGGATTTTTTGGCTTATTACAAGTCTAATACCTGAAAAACGTCCTGAAATAGTATGTTAAGAGTCCGATAAGTATCGTGTAAGGGGGAATATAGTATGAAATTATTATGGGACCACTAAATGTCTTTTATCACAAATACATAAATAGATTCAGCAAAGGCTATCAAAGTCGCTTATAGTGGATAAAAGAGCTCAATGACAACAGGCTCTTACATGGAAACACATTTTTACTGGCATTGATAAGAGGGGCAGATTAGAGTTCTGAATCGTTATTTTTACACTCATTATGAGTTCGGTCAGTAGTATGAAATAAGCTTTTGCAATACTCGCCTAGTTTGAACTAATTAATTTCGTTTATCGCAAGAGTCAGAATTAGAGTCCTATATGGCAATAATTGCTTCTCATTTGGCTCACAATTTTCATCATATCATAAGATCGTAGTTCTGAGTCTGGTATTACAATTTACGGGGCTCCCAAACTTTGAAGGCTGCGAGAATTTTCATGGACTAATAAAACCATATACAAATTGGTCTGCCGTTTTCGAGGAACCCTACCGATAGATAACAGTTAAGAGAGTCTAAGTTCGAGTATAACTGAACAGCGTATACTCAACTGTGAGATTTAGCATTTAGCATACCTATAACAAATTTGTGGTATCAACGAGTTACAAAATTTTTTACCAAAAATGTTTCCTTTTCCCAGTGATATATGTGTGGTACTCCACTTCGAGCTAAGACTACAAAAAATATGGTCAAAGAGGCTGGTGAAAAAGTGAAGATCACACCCTCTGGAGAACTCTATTTTCTAGGCAACTTTATGCACATCAATTTTTTTACTGCAAGTTTATAGCAAAAAATAAATAAAAAAAACCAATGCAACTAAAAATTAATATTAAGATTTGAAGCTTTTACGCAAGTTTTCGCCACTCAAAAAAAGAATATAAATTTTCAAAAAAAACAAAAAAATTTATCTCAGATTAAAATACAAACGAGTAAATATTAAACTAAAACGGGACTGTTGGGAATTTGCTGCATATGGTACTTTCGAGGAGGGTTAAATCACCGAAGACGTCTATACGACATTAAATTTTTCTCAAAGACAAATATATGCATATGTGGGCCGATTTGTATGGACGAAAGTTAACCGATATCGCGGTATCGATTTTTCGATAGGTTTTGGGCTCAGGACAAAAAAGTTCCACTACGCATACCCAAAAAAATAATTTTCGAGCCTGCGAAATTTATTTTTTTTTGACTTTTTTCGACTTTGATTTTTAAGGGTTTTTCATGACCTACTAAAAAAATTTTCGTTTGATTTAAAAACTTTCATGTATACACTGTCCGACCCAAAAATGTCCGCTAAAAACGTTGGCGATAACAGTTTTTGGAAAAAAAAAAAAATTTTTTGGGTTTTGGGGAGTGTTTTGGTCAAAAAATTTACCCTTTCGCCATTTTTTTTTAAGGGTTTTTTCAGCATATATGCAAAAATATTTTCGATGAAAATGAATTTGTCTCATATTTCCTGTCCCACTTAAAATTATACGCTAAAAACGTTGGCGATAACAGTTTTTTGAAAAAAAAATTTTATTTTCGGGTTTTGGAAAAGCCGATTTTTCGACCAAAACAAGCCACGCCCCCAGGCTATATAAAGTTTCAATTCGTCATAACTCCGAACTTTTTTCGTCTAAATTAATGAAATTTGGATATATGTGTCACTTAGTCAATATCTACATAATGTTTCAAAAGCGGGCGGTGCCAGGCCCACATATTTTGTGTTTTGTATTGCTCTTGAACTTTCACGATAGGTTCAGGAGTTCGCTGGGCACGAAACAGTCTGTATATAAAGCTGCAGTTCGGTATAGTTAGGAGTTTATTTGGTTCAAGTAAGGTAAGAAAATCAAAAAAGATGTATAAATTCGCTATTGCAGTGGGCTATTAATACGTGCCCGAATATTTTGCTTTTGTGTTTTCCGATTTGGGTAATTTTTGGCAGGAGTATAATACATACTACTGAGAAGCAGGGGACCACTTTTCATTGAAATATCAAAATTGAATTGTAAGCGATTGCCTTTTAAAATAGCAGAAATTATTATGTGTGCAAAATTTGATTGATATAACTTGGATAGTGTAGAAATATCGCCTTTTAAATTTTCCAAAAAAATTTTTGAGAACTATGTTAAAAACCTGGGCGTGGACATTAACCGATTCCGCCCATTTTTACAACAAACAGTTACCTTTATATATAAAACAGTATCACCAAATTTCGTTTCGACAAATCAACTTTTCCTGGAACATTCCTTGCATACCTGGAAACCTGCCTGCTGAATTTCGTTTCGATATCTTGAATGGTTTTTTATTTGTGATTAATATTATTTATAATTTTGACTTAATCAAAAGTGGGCGGTGCCACTCCCATTTTCAAACGTTTCTTGAAAAATTTATTTTATGCCACAATCTCAATGTATTCACCAAATTTTGTCCTTATAGGTGTATTATGTACTGAGTAATCACTTTTTTTGTGTTTTCGAAAATATTCTATTCTATATATAAAGTGCGGGCGTGGCTATCATCCGACTTCGCATTTTAAATAGCGCTCGGAGATGAGTGCCAAGGAACCCGCATACAAATTTCATTAAGATATCTCAAGCTTTACTCAAGTTATCGTGTTCACAGACGGACGGACGGACGGACATGGCTTAATCAATTTCTCTTTTCGTCCTGAACATTTTGGTATATATTAGTCAATATCTATCTCGATCCGGTTATGCCGTTACGTACTGCCGTTAGGCGACTAAAGTTAATATACCTTGTGTGCGTAGCACTACTAGGTACAAAAAACGTGGGTAAATAAATAGTAAAAATTTTAAATACATGTGTTCTTTTTATCTGTGACTGAGTCATTCATGTCCAACTCATGCCCAACTCAAATAAAAAGAAAAGACAAAGAAAGAAGTTAAGGAAAAAGTGCGTGCAAATGACCGACATCTTATTTTGAGGCGCAGTGCCATTTATTTACAATGCAAATTAACGATTTTATAAATTATAAATCGAAAAAAAATGTTTTAGGGTCGCAACGACCTTTATTGAGTATCAGCTAAACTAAGACTAAAGTTTACAATTTATTTTACTTAAAAGGTAACCTAAATGCACCGGCCAATTGTTGTTTTGGTTTTGCGAATTCCCTGAATTCGCTTTTTGGGCTGGGCGGTTGGGCTTCTGCTCCCACCGAAAAATAAGCTTTTGCGCTGACCGTGTATTCAGTAATTGTTAACATTTGCCATGTTAACACTTCCGCTCTTAAAAGCGATCGTCCTCGAGCGTTCTTAAAAAATAAGGTAAGTTATTGAAATTCACGTATGTTGGTTGATCGTGGGGGGTATCTTTGCTCTCGTTAAGAGTGATGTTTGTTGCCGGTATCTGCTGGATACCAAGATTCGAAGAGATGAATACTCAATTTTTGGATTTTTGCCAAAATTTGAAAAAAAAAATATTGCAACGATTAAAGTAGCGGCAAGTGCTCCGATTGAAGAAGAGCTGTTGGATATTGTTGCTACTTTGAGAAGTTGTATTCTCCGTATTTAGTTTATTTCAGAGCTTCAAGAGAAAGTAGTTCGATTTGACTTTCTTCTATTGGTGCGGGTTGCAGGACCGCAGGGATTGCGGGATATGGTATGGTATCGTCATTGATGTACGTTTGGTTATTGATCTTTAAAGTTGAATTGTTAAAATTAATAATATGCGTTCCTGTCATATTCATGAGCGCTCCGTCAGCATATATTCGACCTTCAAAGCCACTGAGGAGTAAAACACCAGTTTTAATTTCTTCGATGTGATGAATGTGGTGGCCGTTACTTTTAGTACAAGTTGAATTAAAACTATTTATTATCCTAGGTAGCATATATTATTACTAATATTAATTAAATGATCTTGTTTGCAAATATAAATTTTTTTATTATTGTCGCAAGTTTTTATTATTCCATAAATTTCTTTTTTAGCTTTTAATATTTCTTCAAATTCAATATTTATTATAGTATTATCTGCTTTCAAGACAGGTTTTAAAATTTTTTTTTATAAATTTTCCTTAAAAGTTAATTGTATTTTTACCAAATAAAAAATCGTCATATCCTTACTAACTATGTTGATATTCTCTATTTCTAATGCTTCTTCCGCATTTTTCAACGGAATTTGTTCATCTTCTAATTTTTCCAATGCAATATTGATTTCATTTTTATTTAACAATAGTCTATTTAGAATGTCTTTTTTTGCCCATTGTATGGCGTATTTGATATTAGTTAATTCTTCTTTTATCAATCTTATCCTGTTTTGTAAATTAATAATAGTATCATTTTCTACATATATATCTTTTCTAATATTGTTCAAAAGATTGCTGACAACGTTTGTAATACTATTAATTTTCTCGTTAAAGACTTCGTTTACAACTACTTGATTATTATTATTGGTGTTTTATCGTTTAAATTGTTTGTTATTATCTCCAGATCTTCGTGATCTGGGCTTCCGGCGATGAGTTTCCATGCCGTTCCTAAAATATCTAATAATCTTTTCTGCTTGTTTTCTATAGGTTTAATGGTGTCTAATATTTGAATTGGGTTACTTCGTGCTTTAGGATGGGGTACAGGATCATATTTTTGGGTATGTCTGAGGAAATGAATTTGTATATGTATATGTATTTGTAACGTCCGTTCGTATTTGCTAAGGTCAATTACGTGTATAAGCCTGAAGGCGCCGTTCTGTATTTTAGCGAGTCCGTCATTTATTGTCACTAGTTGTGCGTTTGAGTAGTCGTAGATGTCTATTGTCGCCGTAGTGGAGCAAATTAGAAGAAATCTGTAAGTGGAAAGATTAATTTCGATTGTTTATATTACTTTTGTGGACTGTTCTTCCGGATTCTGTTAAAATGGTAGAGTTCTTGTCTTCCTTTACTACTTCTTTTTTATACTTTGGTGAAATTTTCGTGCCCAATCTCTTATTAATTTTTATGTCAATAATTTCTCCTGGGTGGTAGATTTTTTTAGGATGCTGGTTTTTATTGTGATATGAAATATCTTTTTCCTGTTTGGTTTTTAGTTCAGAGATATTTTCTTGCCCTCCTTTTCGAATTGGCTTGGATCTGTGGAGACTCGTCTCCCGAAAAATACTTCTATCAGTTTCTTTTTTGTGGTAGAATGAACTGTGTAATTGTATTCTTAGACTGAGTTATCAAGGAGTTCGGCAAATGAAGTGAAAGTTCGTTCTGCTTTTAGGCAGCGCATTATTTCCGTGAGTGTCGAGTGAAAGCGTTCCACTTGACCGTTAAGGGAACTGGCATAAGGTGGTGTTTTAAAAATTGATATAGTTAATGTGTCTTGTAATAGGAACCTAATGGTGGCTGAGTTAAGAGAAGTTTCGTTGCCTATTACTACTGATTCGGGTACGCCAAATTGAAAAATTAGCTCGCGAAGATCGAATTATTTTTGTTTGTGCATATTTCGAAAATTTATATATTGCTGTTAAAACTATGTGCAATATCGATGTGTAAAATTTGTCCTGGATACGTAGAAATGGGTGTTGGGCCTATTCTGGTTTCTTTGCAAATTGAACACTGTTTTATAGTTCTGTTAATTTTTTTTGTCATTGATGGGAAATAGTAATAATCGAGAATTTGGACCTTATTATAATCTCTTCCTGTTCATGTTCGTTTGTAACGTCCTGGACTTGGAGTTGGGTAAATCTGACTTTGTAGTTACTGAAATGTATTAGGTATATTTCTTGTATTTTTTCCATTATGTGTTCATCTGTTTTGATGCAATTTACAACGGAGGGGTTTAAATATCTTTTGAGGCGATTTATAAGTATTGCTGAGTCATATCCTGGTTCTTCAAGGATGTGTCTGTGGTATGTGGGAAATACGATTTTAAACTGATAAGTTGAGGTTGGACCAATGTTTAAGAATATTTGGTTTTTAAAAACATTTATTGGAGTTTCTACATGGTGAATTAAATTGTCTGATGAGCTTTCGTCACTGTGTTGCGTCGAAGAAAGGGAGTTAACTGGTTCAGTAGGCATTTTTGAGAGTGCGTCGGCTACAACATTAGTTGTACCAGGTTTATAGTGGAATTCGTGATTGTATTCTTCTATGATTGATTTCCATCGTTTAATTTTAGAATTTTTGTTTTTATTGTTAAGGGCCTGCGTAAGGGGTTTTTGGTCGGTAAATAGTTTAACTTTGGCGGAGCCATAAAGATAGTTTCTAAAGTTGTTAAGAGCCCATATTATGGCTAGAAATTCTTTTTCGTTTGCAGCGTGAGATCTTCTGTTTTGGTAAGTGTTCTGGAAATGAATGCAATCGGTTTTTTGTCTTCAGAAAGGACTGCGCCGATGGCGTTGTTAGAAGCGTCGGTTGTCAGATGGAATTCTTTCGTGAAGTCAGGGTAGGAAGGCACGACGTCGTCGGACATAAGGGATCTTTTAATTTTATTGAAAACGTATTTTGCGTCCTCGTTTAAATCAATGTTTATTTTCGCGGACTTGTTTTTGGATATACGCCCTTCTTCCCCTCTTAAGAGTAGCATAATGGCATAATCTTTTATAAAGCGGCGGTAATAACCGGAAAGGCTCAAAAAAGAGCGAAGTTCTTTAATTTCATTAGGGTAGGATATGTTCGCAATCGCGTCTACCTTTGCTGGATTCTTTGTGATTCCTTTTGAAGAAATAATGAATCCTAGGAATTCTAGAGAATTCATTAAAAACTTACATATATCCAACTGAATTTTCATGTTGGCATCTTCAAGAGTTCTGAAAATCTGTCGCAAGTGAAGAGCGTCCTCTTCTTCGGAGTTACTGAATACGACAATGTCGTCGATGTAAACGTGTCTGATTCCTTGCGTGGGATTTGGTGAAAGAAAAATATTTGTTTTTCGCAAGTTGGGATAACACTTCGTTTATTTGGGGTATTGGGTAGCGATCTGCTAGAGGGATTGCATTAAGTTTCCGGTAATCAATAACTATTCTATATTGTTTATTACCCTGCGAGTTAGGTTTTTTTGCTATGACGCAAACGGGTGAGTTATAAGGAGATCTTGACGGTCGAATGATGCCGTCGTCTAACATTTTATTGATTTGAGATTCTACTTCGATTTTTAGCGACATTGGGTATGGATAATACCTTGTGTAGACTGGGGTGTCTTTATTTGTCCTGATTTCGCCAAAGACTTTGGTCTAGTAAGTCAGTTTGTCATCAGGCTCGGCAAAAAGTTGGGAAAAATTGTCTACCAATTTATTGATTTTTGCCTTTGGTTAGGCGTCATATCATCTTTTATGTCTATTGTGTTAACGGATTAAGAGGAAGTTGCTTTATTTTTTTTTTAAATTTACTTTGAACAACCATGTAGTTATGCTTAACATGTAATACAGCGCCGAGTTCTTTGAGGCTGTCGTTACCAAGGATACCATGGAATGAGCGTAATGCAGGAAGTAGGTAGAATTTAAGTCTATTCGGTGAGTTGAAAATACTAATGAAAGTATGCTCGCTGATTTCTATATCGCCTGCTATTGACTTAGCGAAGAAGTTAGATTTGTTTTTTATAGGGTTTGGCACTATGGATGGTTGGATATAATTTTTTGTTGAGCCTGTGTCAATCAAAAATTTTACTATGATTCCACTCTTCAGTCTGCATTCGAAATAAGGCAGAGACGAGTGATTAATTCTAAAAAATTTAGTTCAGTTGTATCAATGTAATTATCGTCCTGAGGATCTTTCTCGTAGTAGTCAGTGTCATTATTTGTCCGGTAGTTGTTTGTGTTAATGAGATAGTCCGTATTAGGAGAGTAGTCCTCTTGAACATTATATTGAAATGGGTCTGAGTCAATGTGAAATTTTCTTTGTATTTTGTTAGGTACGGGTGCCGCAAGGGTACCTGGTGGTCGTCGTTTGTTGTTCGGGTCGTTTGGTTTTGGTCGGTTCATGTAGTTTAAGTTCCGTGTTCTTAACGATTGGTCAATGTCCATTGGTTCCGGACGTGGTTGGCGTTTCTGGGGTGGACGAGTTGGTGGGTTATTTGGACGTGGGATGTACTGATTTTGTTGGTAAGGATGTTGGTATTGGTAGTTCGGTTGGGGATGTTGGTATTGGTAGCTCGGTTGGGGAGGCCTGTAGGGAGGAGTTGTGTTGGGGCATATATGCCAATTCGGGGTAAATTTCGTGATGAAGTCGTTTGGGAGGAAGAAGTGGACGGATGTCCAAAGTTCTGCTAGCTTGGCCATTATTTATTAAGGCATAGGGGGACCTGCAATTTTGGTTTTCAAGCTTTAAACACAAGTGGAGGGCTTGAGGAAGATCTGCGGGTTCCCTCATTCCGAGGAGTCTAGACAAGTCTGCTTTAAGTCGACGAATTAATGTGTCTAGGGCTTTGTCCCTATACGTGCGGGTAAGCAGATGTATGGCTTCTGCGCCGACATCCATGTAGACGAGCTTATTTAGAATAGGCGACAAGTGCGAATATACCCGTTGGTAAAATTCTTGACTTGTCAGGTTACCCTGCACAAGCGACGTCATCTGGTACTCGAGAGTACCTAAGTCGCGTTTATCCACATAGTGTAGCGTTAAGCATCTGGAAATTGCTTTCCAGTCTAGTGGAGTATTGCATGACTCCAAGGCAATGTCGGCGTTTCCGATAATTTTATTGCGGATAACGTTGAGGATCCCATAATATTTGGGAGATCCCCTTTGAGGCTCGTAGATTTGAAAAATCCTATCTACGCTCTTCTTCCACAAGTTAAATTCTCCAGGTTTCCTTGAGAATTCGCGAAGACACCTTACCACATCAGGTATTTTGTCTAGCTCCGAGATGTTAGGCGAACCCGTGTCTATGGTAATGCCCCTAAAATAGGAAAAACTCGCGTTGGGGTTAAGGGCGGCTTAAACACAAATATTTATTTTTCTTCTAATTTTGATCATTAAATTTTAATTTAACTTAGTGCTTAAACTCTTTTATTAGCATTTCTACTGTTTCGCACAAATTAATATTTCCGAAAAGAAAAAATATTTATTGGTAAACTTAACTTACATTGGTATTCTTAGTCTTAAGGTGGTGCGGCGGCTGATGTCTAGCATCTCCTTTTTGCGGTCCAATGGCCGGTACTGGGGGGCCTCTTTCCTGCACACTTGTATATTCCGGCTCAATTTAGTAGGTTCTTGCCGGGGGGCCTTGTTGCTGCTCGAGCTATTTTAATCCAGGCGTTTTGTTTTAACGGTTTGGATGAATTTCGGATTTGCGGATTGACAACACTTTACCACGACCGCGAACTTGACAACGAAGGCCTCACGTTGGGGGCCAATTAACGATTTATAAATTATAAATCGAAAAAAAAAATGTTTTATGGTCGCAACGACCTTTATTGAGTATCAGCTAAACTAAGACTAAAGTTTTCAATTTATTTTACTTAAAAGGTAACCTAATTGCACCGGCCAGTTGTTGTTTTGTTGTTGGGTCTGGTTTTTTGTGGGAAATATTGTGCAACTAAAGCTGCACTTCCGTTATGCTTATTTGTTATTGCTGATTGCTAAATATTCTGTTTAGCAATTGTTAACATTCGCTTCGCTTCTTAAGATAAAATACAAAAACAAAAAACTGGAATACACATAGTATGAGCGCACAGGCTACCTGCCCCTTTAAAATATCTCTTATTCGGAACTTGTGATCTTACTACCATACAGCATCCCTTGTTATTCAACAAAAATAGAAATGGAGATTGGTAGGGATGGGATTTAATGGAAATTACCTTTTTTTCATTTATACATATTTTATTTTTCTTTTTTTGAAATAAATGCCTTTTTGCGGTTTTCGAAATAAATGCATCAAAATTTAAAATTTTAAAAGTAATAGGTGATTTTAAATGGCATTGCGATTGCTTAAATGCTTACGGCACTGCTGTTCAATTCAAAATAATTTTCCAGACTGCTTGTTTTAATTTTACAAAAAGGGATATTGACAAAATATTAAATGGCGAGGAGAGTGCCCTAATTCCTGATAATTTCAAAACTTCCAATATTTCATATTTCAATTGGGCACCACTTGATCAACGTAGGGCTAGCTCTCTCTTAGTACATTTACAGCCTTTCTTTGCGATAGTCGAATGAAAATGATACCCCAAAATTTTGAAATGCACCTTGTGGTACAATGTTACCAAAAGCATGGGTTAAAAGCTCGATTGGAATAAAAGTTCAAAAATAAGTGCCTTTATGAAAATAAATGAAGTTTTCAACTTATTACTTTTTTATGCTGCACTTTCCCTTTTTTATATTTTTTAGTGCATTTTCTTGCCTATCTCGTCACTTTGTTTTGCCTCTTTTGCAGGTTTTTAGGTCCTAAAAATCATATCCCTGGTCATCAGTGAAACATATGTTTATTTCGACAGCTTTAAAAAGTTTTATTTTTTTAAAGGAATACCAAAACTGGAAAACGCTGAACGATATGTGTGGAGATAATAGAAAATTTTGTTGAAAAGTAAATGATTTTATTGCTGAAAAACATATGTTTAATTCTAAAACTTTCCGAATTTGTTATCATATTATTATTACTAATCAATTAAAATTTTATCAAGTTCTTGTTTTTTGTCAAAAGCCACTTAAATGATTCTAAAAATTTCGTGATCTTGCAACTTGCATGAAAACAAATAAATGGCATTGCATCCTATACTTTCCACATTTGGATACACATTTTTCATAAGTTAATTTGGCCCACTTTATATTGCGTCCTTGAATGACGACATGTACCACCCACATACAAGAGAAAAAAACGATAAATCCGACTAACTGATGCGGACACTTGTGGCAAATATAATAATATTGCTGTGTTAAGCCATAACTTCATGATTAGCCTTAAGAACGTCTCATCTAAGAGCGGTGTGAGTGAAATAGCTGGCAAACGAGGTGAAATTCTACAACGCCTGAAGCGCCCAAAAGCCTGCTCATGGAGTTCTGCATTAAGTGTATGTGTGTGTGTGCATGTGGTGGAAAAAAATTCGAGTACAAAATTTACCATGAGTGTAAATTTATGCCAAACATGTGACATCTAGGCTTTACATCCCTATGCGTGAACTATAACAAAATAAAACTCAATGGCTAGTTATAATTGTGACAATAGATATGTTTAGAAAGGAAAAATTCGAAAGCTTTTGCCATATCAATTCTCACTATTTTTGTGATGATCTAACGAGTATGTAACAATGCTTAGTGGATAAGCAGAGACAGCGAAGTCCAGATAACCCCCTAAAAACAGACTAGAAATAAAATTGCAAGTTTTAATTCACCTCCCTTTGATGACCAAAAGTTGCACCACAGACGATGTTCTGCCTTAAATTTCACTTGCCTACATTTAACATATTGTACTCTTTTCCCTCCCCACTTGGCGCTTCTTCAACATTTATCCTTATATCTTCCTTTTTCCTTCTACTTTTACTTTCACCCCACCCCCATATACCGTTACTCTTGTTTACCCTCTTCATTTTCCTCTAACACCTCCTCTATATTTCAAATTTCTATTCCTCCGATGATGGTGGCTTCAAACAAGTGCATTTTTATACCTTTCTTGAACATGAAATGGTCCGATGTTTATAAGTATGAGAATAAGAAGAGATGGACCCACTAATAAGTATACCGAAATGATCAGGACGATGAGCTGAGTTGATTTAGCCATGTCCGTCTGTTCGTCCGTCCGTCCGTCTGTCTGTTTGAACGCAAACTAGTCCCCCAGTTTTAGAGATATCCCGATGAAATTTGGTAAGAGGCAGCCATTTTGTAAAGCAATACAACGCATAGCTCCCATACAATCGATTTTCCCGATAAATGGGGTTTGGGCTATGTATCTTTAAATTAACAGTTTTGCAGAGTTTGTACTAATTGTGAGTAAGGATCGGACACTTAAAACCGTGACGCGTATTCATGAAAAGTATAAAGTCTTCGGCACAGTCGAAGACATCCCTTTCCTTACTTCTTGATATTGTGATAAAAGCAAAGCAGGGAAATATGAATATTTGTATTTATTAAGAAATAAAGAAAAAAGTTGAGTGCATAGGTTCAAAGACAGCCAGACGAAATCCTTTCTAAACACAAAGGCAGATTCTAATACGAGCATGTGCTAGCGTAGCTACGAATGTTGTCTTTTGAGTGTTACTGCGAGAGTGTAGATGAGTTGGTCCATATCGGCCATATCGTTAAATGGTAAGTCCAATTTTCACTCAAAACTACTTTTTTATAATGCTGGAAACGTTTGAGATTTTTTCACTTGGTTGTAAAAGAAAACTATGTCCTCGGTGTTAAGAATTTGTTTTTTACATTTAGAAAATTTAAAGGCTGAGAGTAGTTTTCATTTAGTTGAATTTTTTCGTTTTTCTGAAAAATATTTCTGAAAGAAGTTGGCAACTTTTACCGCCGGGTGGGTCATATTATTCTTCAGCTTTGAAAAAAAAATATATTTTAATTTAAAATGACAACCAAAGTTAACCTAAGTTTAAAAAATAATTTTTACCTGCTGGAATAATGACCTATATAACAGCTAAAACTTAACTTCTGCTTTAAAATTTAAAACCAAAAATTTCGGATGAAACCCATCTCAAATCACTAAACTCAGATAACGATTTCAGCTGTAAAATTCAATGTTGCGAGATAAAAGTGTTAGCTGTGGATCATTGAGTTAAGTTGAATTGAGTGTAACACATAGGTGGAGGATGATCTGGCCCCCTTTGTTCTTTTCTCTTTTACGACAGTTGTAGCCAATAGGGATGACTGACGTGCTTTGGTAAGAATGACCAAAATCAACAAGGCTTGGGTAGGGAGGATCAAGCTCTTTGCGGGAAAGACCGAACATGCCGGGTTCATATCCAGCAATGGCCTACCACATCGACAATCCTCAACAAATATTTTGTGTTTTGTGTTTTGTTAAACCACAACAACAACATTAACAGCAACCACTTGAAAGCCAAGAAAAGAATCCAGTAATTTGACAGTGATTTAAACTGACATAAAAAATGTGTATATCACCAGCAAAGTAGAACAACACAAAAGAACGTATTGGCTGTAAGTAAGTGTTGAAGAACAAGAAAACAGTGATGGTATCGTACACAAGTGATATTTGGCATCAGCTCAATTCAATCACCCGAAGCTTTATGCCATAACCTTTAACAATGGAAATAAGTATGTAAATTCATCTGCACGTATGTATGTGTGAAGGGTTAAAGTGGTTAATGAATTGTAACACCAGAAAGCCCATTGTATTTTTCCTTAAGCGGCTTGCATACAGATAGTTTTTGGCGAACATGCTCATAATTCAGCAATTGGTGATGGGGTCAAATGTGGCATTTGGACCACATGATCATTATAAAAGGATTTGCATTTTATATTGACACTAGTCCTTGAATTTTTTTGTGCCATTACGTAACAGGTTGCAACTTAGTGAAATTGAACAGCTTGAATTAAATGTCTTATAATATTAATAATCGAGGAAAAAGTAGGCAGGCAGCTACAGCCCCCTGCTAAATTTTCCAATCAAGGTATAACCTGGGAGAACCCCATTGCAGAATATACGATAAATTGTCAGTAGATTGGGAAACATACGCTTTCCAAGCCTGAGCCAGTGTTGTCCACTGTTGAGAAAATCTATCCAGGGCCAGAAAAGATTTGCATGGATTATTTTTTAACAGGGTGTGCTATGTTCATTCCACAATAAATGTGATCCTGTAAGTTTCTATCTATAGCTCATTAGACCTTATCAGTACGGCTTGAGGCATAGTTAGTTTACCATCTACCGGATATTCTTTTATAAGTTTATAAACAATGCTACATATAATTATTCGTATAGGCAACAACTAATTACAATTTTGTATTAGTATATTAAAAAATATTTTTTAATAAAAGTATGATATGCTCATGGATTTTTTAAAACAAAATTTATTATTTCGGTACGTATGTTGTTGTGGTCGACAAAAAACTCCCCGAAGGTATGGAGGAGTGTTGTCGAAAGTGGCAGTCCTTTGCCGGATATGAACCTGGCACACCACGATATTCACTTGCGGTATGCCTACCTCATATCCTCGTATACCTCGGTGTATTCTAAACCCCTAACCCGCAGGGGCTTTTCGGTACGTACGTTGCTTATACATATACGTATCAAGACTCGGAATTTGGGGAGTATACTAACTGCTTTCTAGCAAATATAGTTAAAAACACTTTCTGATGAATACTATGTAACAAATTATAACAAGCAATCGTAGTTCATAGAAATATCATTACCTATTACGTAGAAGAGGGGGCGATGCTGTTGATAAATTTTCACCGCTTAGTGGTTGCTCCTGACGCGGTCGCAGAACCGGTGTTAGGCCCCATCGTTCGATGAAATCAATGCGGGAAATGATTGATGGTGAACAAGTTGGTGTAATTGGTTGTAATTTCGCCAATTTTCCGTATTTCACTTTTGCTTATGCACTGCGCTGCTCACTAGTACTTAACAAATTTAAAATTCAGTAGGAGCTTTCAAAAGAAATCAACACACACGCGCACACACTCGACCACAGCTTACGCATATAACAAAGCTCGATACTGAATTAAAAGCGTTTAGCACAGATAAAAAGCGCCTTTTTAAAGATCATTAACCCAACGGACATTTAAATGCAGAACACCATTTTTATGTTTAACATCTTTTGAGCTTTTCCGTGTCTTGTATTTTTGACTTAGTTGAGAGTAAGTGTGAATTTGTTAGTAGTTGTTTGTAGGTAGCAGCAGTAGTTTGTAGAGGTAGGTAGGTAGCAAATAGTTACAATCGTAGTTAGATAGTTGAGAAATAGTAGTCAAGTAGTTATGAAGATTAGCAAGCGCTAGCTTTTATTTTGTTGTTGTAAGTTTGTGCAACTAATCCTTTTTTATACCAATTTTTTGTTTACTATTGATTTTTTTGATTGCTACGTTTACGCAGAGCTTATAGGCGTTTTATTATCTGCACTGCATTTTGTGTTTGTTTTGATATTTCCATTGAGGCATTCTTAGAGCTTGTTATTTCGAATAAATAAGTTATATTTACAATTTATTAATGTATTTTTAATATTATTTACTTTGGCAATTTTATTGCGACTTCATTTAAACATTCTTGCTTTCTTTCTTATTTTTAAAGGAGCTGGGTTTGCTTTTTTTGTTGTTGTTGCTGACAGCGCATACGCAACGTGCATTTTTTTATTTACAATTTTTGGCAGTTGTGTTAAGTTTAATTATCGGTTTTAGTATCAGTATTTTTACTTCAGTTTCGCAATCTTTTATGTTTGAATTTAGTTTTATTATTTTCTGACGAACCATTGTCATTTCTATATTTTTCTTGTTTTCGCCACTGATTTTTGGGCTTTAAATTTAACTCTCTTCATTCATTGTTTTGTGTTTTTTTTTTGCTGTATTCTTAAGTTTTCATCAGTCGAAAATATTTTTTTGATATGGTAACTCTAGAAAGTAAGTAAAAAATGTGGTTCATTAAATCTAACTCTATGCAAAGCTTTAATTATTTTGTTTCCTCATATTTCCCAAGCCTTTATATATATTAGAAAAAGGATTCCAGTTTCGCTTTTTTTAATTTTCTAATTTCTGCAAAAGCATAGAAAGCGCCACTTATAGCGCTATTAAATGTTATCCTCGTGTTTCCCTATCAAATTTATCTTAGTGGCGTCCTGTTCAATCATAACAAGGTATCTTTTTAGGGGATCAAAAAAACCTGACATAGAGGGAGCTGAGAATAACCAACAGGCTAACAATTTTCTTGAAAAGAAAACGCTGATGTGTGCTAAATAAAAAATGAAGAAAGGAAGTCTCACTGGTGGACTGCTGACAAAAGTGGGAACTTGAGCACCAGTGGTATATTTTTTGAATCGTATTAAATGCTGGAAATCCTCTCCACGCCTCTTAGGCCGATGTTATAAATTATGTCTCCGAAACCAGTTGAGATGTGGAAGTTAATCGCATATATTGGTAGATAACTTCGAAACAGGTAGAGATATCGAAGTAAGGGATCTCTCTATATAAGTCAGGAAACTAGTAATGCAACAATGAAAGCTGCATTCAATTATGCTAAGCCGTTTTTGACAGATAGACAAACAAAAATTTTAAAAACTGTTCTTTGGATTCTATTGACACAATAATGATCCTTTTTATTGATGATTCTTGAATGCCTGCAATGTCACCTATTATACATACAAGGTGGCGCAAAAGTAAGCTTCCGATGTTCAGCATATCGGTTGTGGCACGTGCAGTGTGTGCTGTTGCACCGTCTTGTTGGAACCACATGTTTTCCAATCCCAATTCATCAAGTTGCGGCGAAGAGAACTCGTTGATCATTGCTCTGTAGCGCTCACCATTCACAGTAACCGTTTGGCCCCGACCGATTATTGGTCAAATAAATAGTCAGCAATATTCCGCGTTCTGGAGCAGTGTAGCGTAACATTGTTTATTAACGTGTATTTCGCATGTGTTTACTACACAAATGTCAAAACAGAACTGACTTTAGGGGCCAATCGCAAAATTTATAGCATTTTCTGATAGGAGGATTACTTTTGCGCCACCTTGTAGTTTAATTTGGAACAGTGAGTAATTAGCTTTGGTGTATTCAATAATTTGGCTCAGTTAGTTTTCGAAATAAAAGCGGAAAATAAAATATATAATAAGATTAGGTGGCAACTTTTGATAGTAACTTTTGCTAGAAATATTTATGTTGAAATGGGACGTAAAATACCTTTCGTTAGATACTCATATTCGCATATCTCATTCCATATAAAAAAATGTCAAAGAGGTTGTAACACCTACGAAAGAGAGCTTAGATTATTAGGAATATAGTACACTAACATTAAATTGCATCCAAATTGGTTGTATCGATTCAAGAATTTCTCGTTAAAAGTTATTAGATTAAGTTATTAACGTTCTTTTAGTAATAGAGGATAGGACTGTTAACAGGCTTTTCATAAAGTTGTGATAAAAGGAAATCTTTACTGGGAGAAGAAATAAGTGTTGCTGCTTTTCAACTACACACTCGGGAGAACACATACGTATATGTATATTTTTTTGTATGTGTGTTGTCAACCGGAAATGGTTATGTTTTTTTTGCAAACAGATACCACTACAATATTCGGCTTTCGGTAAAGGTGCAAATTATATGAAATTGGCACAAACCCCAAAAGTGCTACATGTTTGAGTCAGAGGCTAAAAATATGAGAAGAAATATGTTTAATGCACAGTTGGTAGAGGGATGTGCATTTTCGAAATGTGTCCATTAAATAAGTTTCTCTGAGGCAAAGCCAAATCTAAAAAAACATATTAAGTTTTTTCGTTAACCCTAATGTACATAGCTTTACGAGAAATACAATTGCGAGATTAGATTAAAAGAGGGGATAAAGATATTAAGATGCGAGAAGTTGCAGACTCATATTAATGGACCAAAGATAGTGTGTAATGAAAATAAAAATTGCATCTAATAATATTGAGAAAAAAAGAGTCGATTACCATATTGAATCCATATTAAGAAGGGCGGAAGGCGTTATCCTCAGTCATGTTTGTATACCACTTGAATTGAAATTTTTAGGGGAAGAAAGCTATACCATCTACCCACATGGTTCCCATTTCATCCAAGTGAAATTACCACCCTACTACGACAGCGGAGTTAGTAAAGGCTTCAGCTGCTTTCCAAGCGAAGACCACGTCTTCGTACGCCATCACAAAAGAACGTAGCGTGCATCTAATCAGCTTAGATTACCGAGGAATGCACCCTCGTATGAAAAATTAGTTAGAACCCAAGTGGTGGTAAAGTTTTTGAGTTTTCGAAATTTGCTTCCATGTTAAGGACCTTAAAGCTATGCTTCGCCAGGTGGTAACAGCTAGTTAGTGTTTATAAAAGAAACATATTTTTCTACTACTTTTATATTTTTCTACTACTTTTATATTTCAGCTTCCAGACTTAGTATATGACACGCTGTTATGTTGCAGATATTCTTCGATACACACATATATAAAATACAAATATGCATATTTGATGCAATTGTCATCTATTTATTTGCAGCACATTTATGTATTATATGACACTCATTTCATTATTCATAATTTTCATAGCTTACAGCTGTCTGAGAGCATGGTACTGGAAACCTTTTTTTTTGTTTCACCTTTGCCAATAAAGCATATATTTTTGCACAGAATTTTTCTTTTTTTTGTATTCGCACACTTAGAATTTATTTCGCTATTTTCGTACACTTTTTATTTGTTATTGCTCATTTGTTTTTGTGCGTTTTTCCCCACTTTTCGTTTGCTCCGCTTTTGCAACATATCGCGCACACATCTGTTCGCCTGACTACAACAACCTTGAACCTTTTGGGCCTGCTGCAAATGCACCCAAGTTAAAATCGCACTGAATTTCACACGAATACATCTAAACATAGCCACACACATATGCACATACATATATGCATGTTTGTATGTTTCCAAATGTATGCTGACTGGCAGCCTCACTGTCAAGCAACGTTTGGCCTAAACGAGTTCAACAAGGCATAACAACTACCACAACAACAGACGTCAAGTCAATGTTGTGTAGTGACAATATTGTGCAATAAACAACAACAGCAACAGCAAGAAGCGTAAGCACAAAAAGCAAGTTGATAATGACGAAAACTAAAAACAAAAAAAACTCTAACAATTACGACTAAAAATATATAAGTTCAAGCGCTAGTTGAGTTGTCGAGTGCTTTTGAGCATGTTTTGTTATTGTTAGTATTTTAGCACACATTGGTTGTAATAAAAAAAAACACACACACGCGTCATGTTTTTTTACGTACAGACAAAAAGCTTCCGTATGCACGAAAGGTGTTGGAGCGTTGAAAAATACAGCCGTGTGTTTGATGGTTTTTTTATGCTGCTGCAGCAATTGTTGTTGTTGCTCATCTCTAAATAAACCAGCTACCAAATTGGCTATAATTTCAAATTTCGTTTGTTTTCTTTTGCTGTTGCTTTCGCATTTTCACACTTGCACCAACTATTACATTTCTTCAATTTCTCCATTTTCTCATTCACACTACACTCGTATCCTCTTACGAACTCAGTTACATACGCTTACGCTTCTCTTGACGAGATAAAGACGGCATCGAAGGAGGAGCTGAACAAGATACAAAAAAATGATTTTTTGAAGTGCTTCGAAGATTGGAAAAACCGTTGGCACAAGTGTATAATATCTCATGGGGATTACTTTGAAGGGGACAAAATAGATATTCATGAATAAATAAATAATTTTTGAAAAAACACAAAATTCGCGATACTTTTTGAACACACCTCGTAGACCGATGTGTACCTGCACTACAACAAATAGCTATCTTCTATTGATTTACTTTTTAATGCTAGTTTTTTTTTTATTTTCATTATCTGTATTTCACTTTCTTTCTTTATTTGTTGTTTTTTCTTTTGTGCTATACATTTTTTAGACTTTTCTGAAACTTTTTTTTTTAATTTTCTCGAAGGTTTGTGTTATTTATGACTTGAGCGCGCACAGATGCTGCGCACAACAACCTGTCACTTCAGTTTATTGTTAAATCGACACGCACACATTCGTATGAATAAATTCTATTGAGAATAGCTTGGATGGGGTGAAATGAATGTTGGAAATTACAAATAAGATAACGATCCAAACTCTGGGGAATGAATTTATCGCCAAAAGTGCCAGTGATTCTCGATTTGTAGATTAAAAAAGTGAAAGTTTTTCTGCAAATAACACTCACAATTTTTATACTCAACTTTACTAGTGCACAGAATATTATAAAGGAATAGGCAGTAGTTATATACTGTCTAGTAGTATACCAAAATGCTTAGATGCATACAAACTTGAATACAAGTAATGGGTTTAAATTTAATTAGGTACACAAATAGATTTCCACCTAAGCAATGCTCATATTAAAAAAAGCAAATTGTCCCTAACCATTTTTGAGATCGAAAGTTCAAACTTGGTAAGTTTGTTATTAATTGCATTTTGAAAAGGGGACGGGCTTAGCCTCCGTTTGACCGAACGCTTGCTCAGAGTACACATGCATGGACTAAATCGCTTAACGACTCCACCCATCCCAGTTGGTAGATTGCAACACTTAACATATTCAAGACAGACAAAATAAGAATGCTATAGACAAAGGTACGGTGATTGAATAAAATGTAAAACGGTGAAATGATATTATGTGTACGTAAATAAGAAAATATCAATTGAAAATACGGAAGCGCCATTTGTGAATGCAAAATACGTGTATTGCTTGGTTCCTTTAGTTAATGTCTCAATTACAAATGACGCTGTGTAGTTTTCAAAAACATTTTCGCACTTTAAAGTACCTAATCTGTGTGACTAATCACTATTCTAATTTAGAACTGGCTATCCGCAATTACAAACGCCGCCCTAGCATTTTCATTTCACAATTTCTAATATACAACTGAATATTCTTATTAACACTTGACGTTTTTGATCCCACTGATGTTTTCTAATTTGCAATTGACTAATGTTGTTTACCATTGACATGTCTTATTCTAATGTGACAGTTTCTCATTAAGAAAAAAGTATTCTCACTGACAAAAAGGCTTTTTGCATTCACAATTGACTACTGTTATATTCAAGTGGCTATTTCAATTACAATTGGATAGGTTGTAAAAGATTTATAGAAATATTTGCAAATGGGCTTGGTACCGCCTATTATCAACTTTAGAAAGTCCAGTTTCAGCGCTGAAGAATGTTTAGTTTCTGATTTTAGAGTCGATGCGTGATTCTTTAATTTACTCAGGAGTAACTTGGCCCAGTAGTAAATAAAAAACGATCCCCTAAAACTTATGTAGATTACAGACTTAATTGAGTATATTTTGTTGTGGGCTGTTATTATGAAATATTGGTGGTGGCCGAGGATATCTTTGGTTGAAATCGAGGGGCACTTCGTATACCACCCGCTGTGTCTTGAACATAATGCTTAATTCTTGCCATAAAAATTTGAATGAATGTATGAATAGATTCCGAGTTTTTAGATAGGTTTTGTTTACTAGAGAACTTCTATGGGTGATAGGGGGCATATTCTCTCAAGAATTATATGTCGGCCGCCTCAATATGTGACTAATTTTTGCAAAATTAAAAAAACAAATAGTTCTGCTTGAGTATCTTGGGAACTCTTGAAGACAAACTAAAGTCTAAAAAAATATTTTTTGCAAATCGGCAGAGTGGAATAACTTCTGTGTTTTTTTCCTGAGAAAAATAAAGAAAATTGTTTCATCATCTATTTGTTAAAGGTAAACGGGCTAAAGTGAGGTACGGGTAAGGTTCTGATGCATATTGGAGTGCTTTTCCGTCATCACGAACCGAGTTAGGTTTGCAGAAAAAGTGTATTAGCGTTGTGCCATCTTCAGTTTGATTTTTCGTTCGCCCTAAAAATTTTCTCTTTTGTCTAATACTGCACGGTGCACCTGACTCTTACCTAGAAGTTGGAGTACAGTATATTTGGCTTTACTTTATAAGAATACATGCTAAATGAAATGATGTCACGCAAAAGCCAAAATTGTCGCCAGAGCCGTTTTTGAGAAAACCGCGAAATGAACGCACTTTTCACACTACTTTTCTTTCCACACTTTGGAAAAAACTATATATTCTGAAAGAGGATCTGAAACTGCATCACACACATCAACGCAAAACTTGCCTTACTTTGTTTTAGTAACTGACGCATAATTTATCGAACTTGCCCAGTAAAGACGAATGTTTTGGGCTATCATATTCTGCCACGTAAATACTTATATCACATTCACTTAATCTAAAAATTTTAAAAGCAGATTAGGATTTTACGGAAAAAACTCTAGCAACCTATATACTCAAAACCATAGTTAAGTTCACTAACAGGTTTTTAAGAGGGGGTGCCGTACTCCCCCTAACAAAAAAACTGATCAATTCAAAAGTCAATATTCAATAGAAGAGCTTGTTGCCTAGTTAATTCTAGAGGTATGCACACATGAATTGGTTTAAGTTTGTACAGTTTTTGTACATTGAAATTTAACGGAATTTATGGTGCCTCCGCTAGCGCATCTGGGAAAACATTATGCTGAAATTAATAGTGGTAATTCAAAAAACAAATGAATGCTGTACTTGGCAAATTTTTATTATGAACTTATACCTTAATATAATATTTTATTAACCATATTCAAACCTCCATTTGATTCATATTTATTTACAAAACTTTTACTCTCACCACACTTAGACGGGTTTATCTAGAAAGCAAGACCGACTACGCCAATCTTATTCGAAAACTTTAATATACATATATGTGTAACAAAATAGAAGTTAAATCAGGAGTGACTTTTTCCTGTCTAAGTTTGCATGATCTTTGTAAATGTAAACTATAACCTGAAGGAAAGTAGTTCACTATTTAGGTAAAAACTAGACATGCGTAAAAAAGGCATTCAAACATTTATGGTACTAAATAGGCTGATGACATATTGAGGATGATAGATCTAACCCTAACTCATAAAATTTGTACAGCAACCGCTCTGAAAGTTGCCTCCATGTATCGAACCGTATTATGGCTAGCCGCAGTCGCCATCGAGCGATCGGCGATGGGAACGATTAAAAATCACAAGGACACTTCAAAAAATACTTATATATGTATGTAGATTGAAAAAGATAGAATATAAGATATGCGTTTGTGGTGCTGCAAATTAAGATGATGTGGGATGAAATGAAAGTACACAGAAAATAAAAAATAAAAAAAAAATTAGAAAAATGCTTGGTGGCCCATTACTGACTACGCTCTTAAAAAATTCAAATTATTGACAGACATTCTCGACAAAGATGTTTCCAATATTGTTGGGAGTTGAATAGTCTACGTAGACATGGCGCCTGTGATGACATCAACTATGGTGCATTGGACATTTTTTAATCCCACAACCAAAAAAACAAAATATTTCCAGTCATAAAATAGCACCTCAGGACAATTTCTTCAAGAAAGCATCACAAATTTCTCTCTTCACATTAGTCGTCTAGTCCTCTGAGTATATGAGCGAAGATCTGTCTATATCGTTTCCATACGTTTGATTTGACTAGTACGGCACATAAACAGCTGTTATTCTTAGCTGACTATCGGCATATATTTGCTTTACAGCGCTGGTTAAACTAATTTCAATGCTGTTTGCTTTGCTTTTTCAATACAAATTTATTTGAGAATGTACTGAAATACGAAGGACAGGATGAACATATTAGGCGAATTTCAGGACAAAACTTGGTATACAACTGACGTGTTGGTAGATTCGTTTCTACGTGAGATGTCTAGTGAGAAGTATTCAAAGGATTCGAGATAAACGAATATCTGTTTTCTAACTTTGGTTCACTTTTGTGGTTGAAATTTATTCGATTTATTCAAACGTTTCAGTATTTTATTTCAGGTTTAAAGATGAAAAAAGTAAGTAAATTATGCTTCAATATAGTAACATGCTTATTTGGCGACTTTCTGATTTTAGCTAGTATTCACAAGTCGCATTTTTCTGCTCGCATTGGTATTCATTTTTTTCCGTTTACCTCGCTACAGAGTTAGGTTTTACAAAATCAGCTGTAAGTGCAGCAATTCGACACATAACTTCATTTACGAAATTGATACACATTTCTTTTTTTATTTCAAAACGTAAAATTTTTCATATTCAACTCTGATCTCACTATATACAAATGAAGGACCAACAAACTCCCACACATTTATACGCACTTTCCAAGTACACCGATAAACGCACCTTTTTCTTTTGTTCGCTCAACTGAATTTTTTCCACCAGCATTTTTACGACACATTTTTTTTAACCAGTAATAAGCTTTGAGCTATTTCAATACACTTCTAAACACATTTTTCATATTTTGCAGCATACATTTTTTTTCCAAATTTCTAAAAGCATTTTTTTTTTGTGCAACAGAACCGAAACAGTTATCCTAGTATAGTAATTCTTCTACACGCTTTAACAATTTTCAGCATTTCTACGTTTTTTTCGGTTATGCTTCGCTTTAAGCTGCTTTGTTGCTGTAAACACACGAAACTTGCCCGAATGCTGTGACCAACGTGTAGACATAGAAAAATGTGATAGAATCGGCATTAACGGTGGCTGTGTGGCTTTGATGGCATTGCGTTTATTAAGCTCACTGTCGTGGGTTTGGTAAACACGAGCGAGCGCACAACTTGGCTGTTTGGCCTACAAGTCTTTTTGTATATAAATCACATACACAAATGATACATACTTGCAAAGAAGGATATGGTAACGCAATGAAATAAGCAAAAACGAAAGAAATAAGACCAAAATGGTATTGCCAATGCTAATGAAAATTCTGTATTGCTTAAAGGTGTGCTTGCCATTGTGTACTTGCCGTGCGCGTGCATGTGGGTGTGAGTCAGTGAGTTACACGAGTAATGTGATTGAAAGCGAAAAACCACCACTTGCTGCTGCAATTGCTTTCGCTGCGACTTATAACAAACGACACCAGAGGACTCGGCTGTTTTGTTGTACCTAAGCGCTTTCGGTTATTGTGTGTGTATTATAGCTATCTCTTTTACGCTTGCCACAGTTTGGTACAAAAATTGTTTGAAGCAGTAAAGCAGTAGAGGTACATATGTTACAGAGTTGGATTCACCAAACCAGGATTGGACGATAAACGAAATGGCAAAGAGCATAACTGGAATGTATAAATTCAAAAGGACAACGAAAAAAAGCTGACCGTGAAAGAAAGTCGCTAAATGCCAGCACTAAACGAAAACAGAGAATAATTGTGAAAGTGACAGGTAAAACAGGTGAGCGCGTTAATGAGGGTGAAAAATGTTAGAGAATAGCAAAATAATACTAAAGAGAGAAAAAAAGAGTGAACATGCCAGCTAATAATAATGAAAGACCTATTGTTGCTTGATACTTCTTAGAAAGCTGGGAATTTAAAATATATGGCTTTATAATAGCTCTACAACAAATTTTGCAACTTGTTTAGTACTCTATTTTTAGCTACGAGTATTAACAATAATAGTAGCTATGTATATAACATCATTTGCAGTTCAGTGCTGTGTAGCAACACGGCGTATGAGTAATATTTTATTAATTGTGGCAGAAGGAGCCGTATTTTAGATTTTAGCGTAAACGCCAAAGGCGAATTTTAGGGGAGCAACTTTTTATGTTTTTCTGTCAAAAAGTAAATTTTTTATTTGGCTTGGGTAGCAAAATAACTAAGGCTAAGTTATTTTAAGGATACTGGATGTTTTCTTTATTTTAATTATATAACATTTAAGTGAACCAATTTTCAATCAGAATTTCTTCAAAAACATACAAGTTGTTACAGAAATAGGCCACTGAAAAGAACATAGTTAGTTTCATATATATAGCAAACTCATGTTTCAATTATTTGTATAAATACCATTTTTTTTTGAAAGAGGGGGACATTCTAAACTTTTGCGCTAAAAAAATTCAATATTTTCACTTTCAGGACAATCTTATTTGCAGTTAATATATAGAACAGTTAATCGACAGTGTAGGCACTCTACATTTGTTTGGAGCATGATGAACGCGTAATCCCAAAAAGCATTTCTGTACATGTTTTTAAAAATAAATTAAAGTAAACTCTCTCTATATATAAACGTTTTCAGTATGAATTGAATCTTGAATCTTGAACAACGAGAGAAAAGTTTTCCGAAAAATTTATAGTCCTTTCCGTGATGCCAACGGCGAGTATCGAAGAAAACTTAGTGATGAGCTTTACGATCTTAAGTAGATCTGACCATTGTGAAGCGTCAGTTATCGAAATTATGCATATCGCGTTTTGATATTCAATGGCTAGAATCGTCCAGGCGCTTAAGCGCACATAAATGAAGACGATGTTTAAACTAAACTAAACATTTTTTTTAATCATTTATCTTTAAAAAAAGCTGTCACAGTCCTGTTGATTCAGGCAAGTTGCGTGGTGTAAACCGGTCGTTCAACAATTGCATGTAATAAGTTTGAACCAACGCCTTGTGCAACTGAAATTGATTCCAAAGTTGACTAATGTAAACAGCTCTTAAGTGAAATGTAAATTGTTACAAGAGCTCTAGAAAAAAGTGCACTCGGAGGATTTCAAATTCTTTTTATACAATTTTCTACATGGAAATGTAAATGAAAATCACTGCTCTTAACCGCTTCCCCATCTTTCTACGAGTTGGTAAAAGTTGCAGTTATAACATGCACTTTTGAAAATAAGAACTTATTTTAGTGAATTTACTACACATAACAGTAAAGTTTAAGTAAAGGTTTAGGAATTCATTTATATCAAGCTTTCTCTGGCAATTTTATTTTAGGTTTACATTTATAAGCTTTTAACCAACCTCTCGTTTCGATTATAAAACCTTTTTTTTTCAAAACATTTTGTAAACGAGAAATCAGCATCTTGTAAACTTTTTTGTTTATATCAATAAACTTTTTGAACATTTACTTCACATTTGCTATGCTAGTTGGGATATATTAAAACATTTCATAAAATTTGAAAGTATATTTATCATTAAAATTTATTTGCGCCCAGCAAATTTGGCAGTTGCTTGTCAGAGTACGTCTTTCTAGGAAACAACTAGGGAGGAAAGATCAACTGGCTTTCCTTCTCCATTTGAATCCAGATAAGACTGCAGAGTACAATTTTGTATGTTACCGGGAAAAGCAATTTTCATTTTTTCTAAACGAATTACCACTCTCCATTCATAAAGCGAAGTACACGGATTTAAAATTTTTTCCGTGGATTCCGAATAAGGGCATGGCATTCTCAGATACAGAAGTATGACTTTTTGTCCATGTTTTGAAATCTGTAAATCAATAAGTTGCATTTTTGGACCTGCAAATACTACACTATTAATTTCCTGAGTTGAGAGAAATATCCTGAAAGAGAGGAGTACAGAGTTGAATTGCGAACAAGACGTTTTTGTGTTTCGGCACCTTTAAGCTTCTTTTAATGACAACAAGTTAAGCAACGTTCTACTTAAAATTTTCAGTTAAGAGAAGTCAGAAAATCTTAGTTCGGCTGGAATTAAACATTAAGTCCCAGATCTATTTGTGAGGCGCAAATGCCAAATTTTATCGTTTTAGTAGCATCAGTCAACGAATTATCTTGGAGTCATGTTTTTCAAAGTTTTCGGTATCCAATTCAAGGTAAACTGAGAAAGAAACTGTATTCAAATATCTGTTTTTTTATTTGAGTTATCGTGTGAAGAGAGGATGGGCGGATAGACCGAAATGGCCCCATCGATTTCTCTATTCATCCTAAGAATGTGATGTATCTCGATTCGTTTGTGACGTTAAAAATACGCGTTATGTGAACAAAATTATAATACGAAGATGTCCGATAAACTTATGGCAAAAAGCATAAAAAGCCAAACTCAAGTTTTGTCGAAAACGAGATAGTACCACCATTGTGGTCTCCGTGTTAGGATCTATAATCATTTCACGGTTTTTGCTCAAAAATTTGTGGATTTTATGGACAAAAAACTATATTTCAATTGCATACATTTATACTACAATTTCCACTGAAACATTAACAAAAAAAATACTTTGATAGTTTTCCCTAATTGCTACAGAAATAGTTGCTTGCGTTACATCCGCTATCAAGGCCCCAGCATAGGGAAAAATGTTGCTCATACGCCTGTACGCCTAAACCACATTTAGGGCCGCTGTCATAAAAGCCGGTAACCGCTAACCGGAATTTAATTGACGTATGTTGTACGGTTAGCTGTCAAATTAATCGCCGATTAAGCTTAACCGGCCTTTATGAAAGTGGCCCTTAAATCAACAGAAAGTACAATATGTTCGTCAAATTTAGCTTTTTCATCTGTTTATTGCTATCTTTATTAAGTACTATTCTTATACTTATTATATTATATATCTACTTTATTATATATCTATTTTATATCCCTAATTGTATGTTGTTGTTTTTGTAAGAGTATGCTCTAATCGTCTCTTTATTGTCACTGTTTCGTTTGCTTGAAGAGTACGCTTATGCGTATATTTGTAGATATTAACGCTCATTGTTATTGTTTGTCTGCCTATTGAATTTCGTATTGTGTAATGGGTGTTTTCTTATTACTTCATTTCTTGACATTTTCTCTCATTTTATATTTCTTTACTACTTGCTTATGCTTCTTTGTTTTCTTTCATCCTATTTATTGCTTTGCTTATGAGCATTAGGTTATCGCTATCTGCTCTAATTTTAATTTGTTGGATTGTCTAGCTGAATACAAAATATTGCTGTAGCCCAAAGTATACGCTGTGTTTTTTCACCTTTCCATTTTGTCTTTCACTACGTCGCCTCTGACCTTTGTGATATTAGATGATATAAAAATAGGCATACACATGACCAATTCTCCCTTTCAGTTCGTATCGTTACGGTTCAACTTAAGTCTTTTTTTTACGTTGGGGTAGTTGATGTTATAGTTGGTTGCTTTGAAGTCAAGCGTGTGTGTTTGATTTGACTGCTAACCACGTATAGAATACTTAAAGCCAGGGTCTAGATAGCCTACCTATTCCGGAACACTGTATGCTTCTGTATGAGTACAGGGATAGGTCGTTGTGTTACCAATACAAACAAGTATACGAAGTAGCAATTTCTCAATTCCGAGTGATTATCCATCAGATAGTGAATGATATTCAATTCACAGTTATTCAATTGTGTCGGTAGCTGCATTTAGATCCTATCTCAGCATATTCTATATTAATTAGTCCATAGACTGAACCGCCTAAGCGATTTTGGCCATTGCGTAGTTCATAATCCAAGTGGGTCAATTCTGATCGATAAACGATGACAGTTGTGATTAAGTTTCATATCTCAAGTGGCTTAGGAATTATAATAATTGAAATCGTACTCAGTCTATTATAACTTCTGAGACACAGCGAAGGAAATTACGACCACTCAAAAGTCAATAGTGCCGAAAGGATATTTTTCAAAGGAAGTAAAGCCAATAGACGATATCTAATGATCTTCTGATTCATGTGTGTACATGCTGAAATTATCAAAAAATTTCCCAAAACTAAACCCAAAATTCAGCATAAGTTTCTTCCATCAACAAATTCTTAACGATAATGCTTTTTAGTGGTAGCGCTCCAGATCTGTCAAATAGTTTTTCATTATTCATCGATTTAAGTTTTTAGTATTATTAACTGCATGTTCTGCATTTTTTGTCCAAACACACATACATATACACACGTGAACAACAACCAACAAACTTCTCAACTGCAGATTTGAATGCAGTCGAATAATAGCCAAAATGCTGTGCCTTCATGCTCTCCGGGGCAAAAGTACGTGTGAAGCGCAAGTTCGGAGAACAAAGCGAGAGCACTCAACCAGAAGTAGGCAGTTAGACAGTTCTTTTCACTTGACTTTCAGCTTACACTTGAATATACGAGCACATATCTTCTACGTGTGACCTGAACATGCGTCTTTTCTATGTTATTGGGCAAAAAATAAAATGTCAAGCGTGACAAAGTTAGTGGAACTATTTTGTTGACTTTTTTATTAGAGAAAAGCGTTCAAATGGAAACGTAGCTGGATATTGGTGGGTACATATGTATGTCCTCAAATATCTAATCTATCAGGCAAATAAGTTTTCTGAAATCTGATAACTGTCGCAAGATGAGCTGAAACCAATAGAAATGTCTGAAAACTATTTGAACCTTCAACCGCAGTCGATATTTTTTAAACCGAGCTCCACGGATTGGTTTGTTGATGGCTGGTCTCATCTTTAACCTATTAGCCCTGAGTCAAAAAGATCCCTGCTCAATAATTCCTAGAATTGCAGAAAGTGCTACCGGCGGGTTATAGTTTATTGTGCTACACTAGTTGTGATTTGTGGCATCAGACCCCAGCCTTTCCTTATCATTCTTTTGTAGCTGTACAGTACAGGACTTGCCTTATATTAAGGACTTCAGTCCATCTTAGTTGTCAAAAGGATACAAACTTTCTTTGTACAGTAGGAAAGATAGAGCTCTTGACCATAACGATAAGTGACTTAAAAATTTGAGATGTGCAGTATGTTGTACTAGTTTAGCTTCACAGTTATCACATCACTACATCCCACTTTTCCCTCCCTTACTATTTCCCAGCTTGATTAATATGATGGGCCTCAAAAGCTTCAGTAGTAGAGGCGTTGGTAAATTTCCCCAAGAAAAAAGCGGTGGCATCTCGGAATACCTAAATGAACGTGGTAATATCCTATCGTCAAAGCCTACTTGGCGCTACGAAAACAAAAACTTCTTTTTCGATGTACATATTCAGTAAATTTGTTGAAAAGGGGGAAAATGTGGCGATTTATTTCTAAGTTACTGCTTAATGAGTTTGCAAAACTTGATATGACTAAAGAAAATCAAATTACACCAACTGGCATCGAGATATTTTGAAAAATTCCGCCAAAATTGGAAATTGCCTTTTTTTTAACTTATTGGTTAGTTGGGGACCTAAACATTGTAAAAAAAAAGTAAGGAAGTCCAAGCTCGGGTGGAACTGAACATTATATACCTAGAAGTGATGTATTATGGCATATCAATTTTCCCAGGTCCATTATATTACTTTTCAGTTCGTATTATAAAGCCAGCTAAGTTTCAATTATAAGTTTTGAGGGGTAAATTAATTTATTTGCATAAAAATAGCTTCCCTACCAGCTTACCACTTTTTTTCAAAATACCAATGCATGCACATTTTATGTTTGAAAAATTTGCGTTAAAATAGACAGACGAACAGACAGACAGCCGGACGGAGAGACGGGCATGGCTAAATCGAATCAGCTAATCATCTTGATTATTTCAGTATACTTATTGATGGGCCCGTCTTCTCTTCTTCTCATACTTACAAACATTTCCGGTTCATGAAAGATATGAAAATCAAAAAATATATATAACTGTCCTATTGCAGTGGTTTATTAACAACGTGCCAGAATATTTTGCTTGTGTGTTATTCGATTTGCCTAATTTTGGCAGGAGTATACTAAATGCTATTGTGCAGCAGCTGACAAATTGTCATTGAAATATCTAGTTGAAATAACAAGCAATTGCGTTTGAAAATAGCAGAATTTTTATGCTGAAAAGTGGGCGGCGCACCGACTACGTCCTTAAAATTCACAAAATTGTTCTGCGGTCGAGTTTTTCTTAAAAAGTTTATTATGTGTGCAAGGTCTTATCGATATAGCTTGCCTAGTTATATAAATATCGCATGCTGCATTTTACAAACAACATTTTCAGAACTATGTTAAAAAACTGGGCGTGGCCGTTTATTGTAGAGGTAGAGGTAATCGTAATTGTAGAGAGTTTACCGATTTTGCTAATTTTTACAACAAACATTTCCCTTTATATCCTTAACCCTTTCGCCAAATATCGTTTCGATTAATCAATTTTTGCCGGAGTAATGGTATTAAAAGTATTGTGGAGTAATTGACTATAAAAGGGGCGGGGCCACGCCCATTTTTCGACTTTTTTCGTTCACGGAAACTTTGAAAGTGAAATGGAAATGATATAAAGCTATTGCACGCAAAGTTATTGTATATTAATAATATATATGATCCTTTTCAAAATCTTTTGTATAAAAGTGGGCGTGAGCCTTTTCTTAATATAAAAATGTGTCCTAAATTTCGTTTCGATATCTTGAACGGTTTTTGATTTATGATTAATATTATTTCTGATTTTGACTTAATCAAAAGGGGGCGGTGCCACACCCATTTTAAAAGATTTCTAAAAAAATTTATTTTCTGCCTTAACGCTAATGTATACACCAAACTTTATCCTTATAAGTGTATTATGTACTGACTAATCACTTTTTTGTATTTACGAAAATATTTTATACATAACAAGTAGGCGTGGCTATCATCCGATTTATCCCATTTTAAATAGCGCTCGGAGATGAGTGACAAGGAACCTGCATTTTATTAAGATATTTAAAAATTTACTCAAGTTATCGTGTTAACAGACGGACGGACGGACAGACAAGGTTTAATGAATTTCTCTTTTCCTCCTGAACATTTTGATATATATAAGTCAATATGTATCTCGATCCGTTTATGCCGTGACATAAGACCGTTAGGCGAATGAAGTTAATATATCTGTGCGCGTAGTACTACTAGGTATACAAATTTCAAATTAAAAGGCGATGAACACTATTTTCAAAACATCCTTTCTATAAAAGTAGCATGAAACTTGTTTGGCGAAACAAGTTATAATAACCCATATATAAGTGCAGCTGGTTTTAAGTTTACAAGAGTTATCTATACTTTCTTGCTTCAACTACAGATATGTGTGCATGTATAGGCAGTCGCATATATGTATACTAGTATCCAACTATAATTTTCTGGTTGAAATCATACTAGTCAGAAAAAGTCCTGTCGATACTAGAGAATACAACTATAATTTTCTGGTTGAAATCATATTGTCAGAAAAAGTTCAATCCATACTAGTATACGACTACAATTTTCATAGCATGTGTTTGAGCGACATAAGCTGTAATTAGTTTTTTCGTTTATTTAATTTGCATTGCAAGCTATTGTAATTCGCAACCAGCTTAGGAAATATTCCAAAGATATAGTTTATGTTTTGCAATCCTAAATCGGGGGAAAATTATGAAAAATGAAAATGATGTATTGGTGAGTCCATTTTCTTTTTTTAATCCCTGCTAGAGGTTTTGGTCCACATTTGGACTGGTATTCTTTTATCTTTTTTGAGCTAGTATGATACTGGTATGATTAGACTGCAAATTTTACTAGTACATTTTCTTCCATTTTTAACTGCCGTGAAACTGGTATTTAACGACCAGTATGATACTAGTATATTTCCACTATATACAAACTAGTATTTTATGGGTAGTAGATGACTGGTGTGTTCTGGTCGAAATCTGACAATTGACATCTCGTAGGACATCGCCATGTTAAAAATACCAGTTGCTTATATGGAAATATAACAGTTGACTGACTAGTTGGGCTTGGTGCATATACTAGTTGTAAAGTAGTTTGCAACTAGTTGGTTTGACTGCAGGGTACCTGTCCATATTTCGTTACTCAGATACATATAAGTATAAAAGAGTGCAGTTGCTTCAGCTCCATTCTTCAAAAGAATGTAGAAATCGCCTTTGGAATGCCCTTAAGGAGAATAATAAAATCTTTGTTTTTATGTTTGTTACTCAAAACGTTGGTGTTACTTCTACTGCTTCTTCATCCTTTCTATTTCTTCTATTACTTGAATATTGCCTTGGGTAAGGACAAATGCTGCTGCCTCTGCTGATAGCACACGCTTGCTATTTATTGCTATTACTATGAGTACATAGAAACATTCATACATACAAACCTATATGAACAAATGCCTCTTTTCGTTGCTATAAAATATTAAAACACTTCACGCTTGCCCCTTCATATACTTGTTTTGAATGGGTGTAGATATGTATGTATGTAAGCATTTATTAGTGGCTGTTTGAGGGTAAGCAGCAATGGCCTTTGAATAGAAAATTTGTATGTAATTATACCTAGTAGTGCTCTGCACACATATTAACTTTAGTCGCGTAACGGTAGTACCTAACGGCATTAACGGATCGAGATAGATATTGCTTTATACATACCAAAATGTTCAGGATGCAAAGAGAAATTGATTAAGCCATGTCCGTCCGTTCGTCCGTCCGTCTGTGAACACGAAAACTTGAGTAAATTTTGAGATATCTTAATGAAATTTGGTGATAATGTTCTATATATAAAGGTAACTGTTTGCTTTAAAATTGGGCGAAATCGGTTAATGTCCACGCCCAGTTTTGTAACATAGTTCTGAAAATTTTTTTGGGAAAATTTAAAAAGCGATATTTCTAAAACTAAGAAAGATATATCAATTAAATTTTGCACACATAATAAGCTTTTTAAGAAAAACTCGGCCGCAAACAAATTTTGTCAATTTTGAAGAAGTAGGCGTGGCGCCGCCCACTTTTCAGCATAAAATTTCTGCTATTTTCAAAGGCAATCGCTTATAATTTATCTTGATATTTCAATGAAAATTGGTCAGCTGCTTCTCAGTAGTATGTATTATACTCCGGCCAAAAATTAGCCAAATCGGGAAACACGCAAGCAAAATATTCGGGCACGTAGATAATAGCCCACTGCAATAGCGAAGTTACATATCTTTTTTGAATTTCATATCTTTCATAAACATTAAATGTATCTAAGTATGAGAACAGGAAGAGAAAAGTTCACTACTAAAATGATCAGCACGATGAGCGGAGTCGATTTAGCCATGCCCGTCTCTCCGTCCGTCTGTCTGTCCGTCCGTCTGTCTATTTGAATGCAAACTAGTCTCTCAGTTTTACAAAAGAATGCTGAAATTCGTTGTTTGCTTTCGCCATTTTATAATATACTAGCAAACCCGGTAGACGTTGTGTTGATGTTTTAATACATAGAACACATCAATATATAAAACTTGAACCAAATAAACTCATATCTATACCGAACTGCAGCTTTATATGACCTGGGGGATTTTCCAAAAGCTATATACAGACTGTGTCGTGCCCAGCGAACTCCTGAACCTATCGTGAAAGTTCGAGAGCAAAACAAAACACAAAGTATGTGGGTGTGGCTCCGCCCACTTTTGAAAAATTATGTAGATATTGACTAAGTGACACATATATCCAAATTTCACTAATTAAACCGAAAAAGTTCAAAGTTATGACGAATTGAAACTTTATATAGCCTGGGGGGTGGCTCCGCCTACTTTTCCAAAACTATATATTGTCTATGCTGTACCCAGTGAACCCAAGTATATATTGTGAAAATTTCATAAAGATTGGTTGAGTTCTTTGGCGCCTATGAAAGACACCCTTTTTATACCTAGTAGTGCTACGCACACGAGGTATATTAGCTTTAGTCGCGTAACGGCAGTACGTAACGGCATTAACGGATTGAGATAGATATTGACTTATACACATCAAAATGTTCAGGACTAAAAGGGAAATTGATTAAGCCATGTCCGTCCGTCCGTCCGTCCGTCCATCGTAAATCCGTCCGTCTGTGAACACGATAACTTGAGTAAATTTTGAGATATCAAAATGAAATTTAAAATGGGCGAAATCGGATGATAGCCAAGCCCGCTTTTTATATACATAATATTTTCGAAAACACAAAAAGGATAAAATTTGGTGAATACATTGAGATTGTGGCATAAAATAAATTTTTCAAGAAATTTTTTAAAATGGGCGTGGCACCGCCCGTTTTTGATTAAGTCAAATTTAGAAATAATATTAATCATAAATCAGAAACCGTTCAAGATATCTAAACGAAATTCAGCAGGCAGGTTTGCAGGTATGCAAGGAATGTTTCAGGAAAAAATGGGTGGAATCGGTTAAGGTTTACGCCCACTTTTATATAAAAGATTTTGAAAAGGATCGTAGATATATTAAATAGGCAATAACTTTGCGTAAAACAGCTTTACATCATTTATATTTCAGTTTTAAAGTTTCCGTAAACAAAGAAATCCAAAAATTTAAAATTTTCGAAAATGGGCGTGGCCCCGCACTTTTTATAGTGGACTATTCCACAAAACTTTTTATACCATAACTCCGCCAAACATTGACTCGTCGAAACGAAATTTGGTGGTAATGTTCTACATATAAAGGCAACTGTTTGTTGTAAAATTGGGCGAAATCGGTTAACGTCCACGCCCAGTTTTTTAACATAGTTCTGAAAATTTTTTTGGAAAAATTTAAAAAGCGATATTTCTAAAACTAAGCAAGATATATCAATTAAATTTTGCACACCTAATAAGCTTTTTAAGAAAAAGTCGGCCGCAAACAAATTTTGTCAATTTTGAAGAAGTAGGCGTGGCGCCGCCCACTTTTCGGCATAATTCGCTTATAATTTATCTTGATATTTCAATGAAAATTGGTCAGCTGCTTCTCAGTAGTATGTATTATACTCCGGCCAAAAATTAGCCAAATCGGGAAACACGCAAGCAAAATATTCGGGCACGTAGATAATAGCCCACTGCAATAGCGAGGTTACATATCTTTTTTGAATTTCATATCTTTCATAAACATTAAATGTATCTAAGTATGAGAACAGGAAGAGAAAAGTTCACTACTAAAATGATCAGCACGATGAGCGGAGTCGATTTAGCCATGCCCGTCTCTCCGTCCGTCTGTCTGTCTGTCCGTCTGTCTATTTGAACGCAAACTAGTCTCTCAGTTTTACAAAAGAATGCTGAAATTCGTGGCTTGCTTTCGCCATTTTATAATATACTAGCAAACCCGATAGACGTTGGTTTGGCGTTTTGATATATAGAACACATCTATACATAAAATTTCATTCACTTGAACCAAATAAACTCCTAACTATACCGAACTGCAGCTTTATATGACCTGGGGGCTTTCCAAAAGCTATATACAGACCGTGTCGTGCCCAGCGAACTCCTGAACTTATCCCGAAAGTTCAAGAGCAAAACAAAACACAAAATATGTGGGCGTGGCACCGCATACTTTTGAAAAATGATGTAGATATTGACTAAGTGACACATACTCGTATATCCAAATTTCATTAATTTTGACCAAAAAATTTGGTTATTATGACGAATTGAAACTTTGTATAGCCTGGGGGCGTAGCTCCGCCTACTTTTCCAAAACCATATATTCTCTATGCTATACCCAGTGTATATATTGTGAAAATTTCATAAAGATCGGTTGAGTTCTTTGTCGCCTATGAAAGACACCCTTTTTATACCTAGTTTATATATATTTTTGTTACGCACACAAGGTAAATTACTTCATTCGGCTTAAACGAATCGAATGTATGTCAAAACCTTCAGGATGAAAAGTAAGATATCCGTGCAAGTAGTTAAAACCCCACTGCAAAAGCGAAGTTGTATATCTTTTTTGATATTCATTCCTTTCATGAACATGAAATGTTTGTACGTATACTGAAATGATCAGGAGGATGAGCTGAGTCGATGTAGCCATCCGTCTTTCGATACGTCTGTCTGTCTGTTCGTCGGTCTATTTGAACGCAAATACAAACTGAAAGTATTAAAATAGACCTGCGTAAATTGGGATGACATAATAGCTCACTACTAGGTACATAATGTTCGGTTCCACCCGAACTTAGACTTCCCTACTTGTTTTAGATATACTTTGATGCAGGTGTACATAAAAATATATACATACATAAACACATACATTTATTTAAGTGAGCAGAAATCCACGAAATCTAAACATTTTTGAAAAGAAAGTTGAATATTATTTTACTTACAAAAAAATAGAATTTCAGAAGCTTTAACCAGTTGCAATTCCAGGGGGTCAGTTCTGGTTTTGCGTTAACGTGAAGTGAAAAGTAAGTTCGATTTTTGATTCTCGTTTTATTTGAAAACTTTGTTTTGAAGTGAAGTGAACAAGTTAACGCCAATATATGCAAATTTGGTGTTAAAGTCTGAAATTCGAAAAATTCAAAGATTTGCTTTAAGATAACTTGTACAAATTATTTATATTTTTACAATTCTGTAATAAATTATTACCATTTAGTAAGCAATCAGTTTTTACCGCAAGTATCAGCGTCGCATTTTAGAGCTCAGTGAAGTGAATAAAGGGAAACGTCAAACCCGGGATTGGCTAATGTATCTTGCCGTTATTCCTGTAATCGAACCGTTACGTTTCGTTACTACTACATTGTGTTTGGCGTTAATATACATTTCTTTTCCCTTTTCAAAAATATTTCACATCAACAAAAAAAAGATAATATTCAAAAGTAAGTCATATATATATCGTGTTTAACATATTTCCCGAAAAATTCGGGATTATAAAAAAAATAGAAAATTTTTTTTAGCCTAAAAATCGCTAGGTCCCGGAATCAAAATTGCTTACAGTGCAATGGAAGTGTCGAGAAGTGGTTTTATTTACTCTATAATCGGTTTGAAGTCAGCAAGAGACAGGAAGTAAGTCAACCCATTAAAGGGTTTCAGCTCAGTGATGTCATTAATAACGTCATACCTCAGGAACTCTTTTTAAAATGTTGGAAAATGATGGTCGTATAGTATGAAGCTATCTCAACGAAGGTGTGCAAGACTTTAGCAACTTCAACGCGATTCGAACATATTCAATAACTGTATAATCATACTATCAGTATTTGTGTAACAAAAGAAAAGCAAGATATAAAAAGTTGTCTGATGCAGCTTTGGCAAAAGACAAATATATCAGTGTTGCTTGCTTTGACTATCAAAAACTTTTCAATACATGCGGAAAACGAAAACTTTTGGTTAGCAATTTTACGATCTGCTGCACTGGTCGTCTCGTGGCCATTAATTTTGTTTATGGAGAAGCAATTGCGGTAAAAGGAGCCATGTGAAATTAATTGTGACCCACATTTTCCATGTTTAAGGGCGGTACAAGTTGAACATCCCTTGAATCTGTTTATATTCTTTTTGGAATCAGCCTACAGTTAAAGGACAAAATATTTCAAAGGGGGAAAATACCAGGATCTGCTGAATATTTGTCACAAAAAATTGATCATAGCGCTACGTTACGAAAGATGGCAATAAATCGGAATAACTTTAAACTACTGAATTTGTATCTCTCCTGTGGAAAACCTTATTTGTGCAGTGAGAAGATTTTCGAAAGAGTTCCTTAGTTTTATCCGTTTTAAGAATGTGGTACTAGTCCTCTCCTTGTAATCGTCAATTGATATCTAGTGGCTCTTATTTTTTATAACATACATGGTTTTATATTTACTTTCATAATTTAAAAAGAAATGCGTTATCAAATGGCAACTGTCACAACAGCTGATTTCGAAAGTTCGAGACTTTTCACCAATTATTCCTCTCGCTAGGAGAAAAGAATTGGAGGAAATTTTTGGCGGGGAAAAAAAAATCAGAGAGCAAATTCTTAGAGGCTTGTGTTCTTTTAATTTTATGATTTTTCAGCTTGTTTTTCAAGGTCGAATATAAAATCAAATAGCCATTCGCAAATGAAAACTGAAAAAGTAATTTGGTTAAAAAAATTCAGAAAACACCATATGCGAGCTCTTTCAGACATACTCGTCGCTTCGTATTCAAAACACTCCGTGGAAGATTTGTTGCTTTATTAAGTTTTGGCTTCCATTTAAAAGAACTTTTGTTTTATAGCAATAAAGAATAAACTCGTAGTTTGGTAATGATTATTTAACTTTGATGAACACTTTGAAAGAAACAAAACGAAAAAGCAGTAGTTGATATAACTCTTTAGGTAATTCTAAGCAAGGCTAAATCTTTTAAAAGGTTACGGCGATTTGTTTGCGGATGCTCAGAGAGTACTTAAACTATGAAGGGAACACTTCTTTGCTCTCTTAAATGGCAAAAATGAGAACACGACGAACTGAGTAGAAAACGGAATGGATAAACTTGACTACTTTTACATAAAATATTTTTAAAAACTAATTCTGAATTAATTATATTCAAATTCCAATACAAAATCCGAAAATTAAATATGACTATCGGAATTACATATTTAGACAAGACTGATCGGAGTGCAAGAAATGCTCAACAGGCAATTCCTACTAAACATCGTTGCTTCATACTGAACCTTGCCGGTAAATAAGAATGCATCCCTGGAAACATTTCGAGGAGATTCGCCATCATATAACTAGACCCTTTTACGCATAGGTGTAACGGTAGGCCAACAACAACATCCATACTCCTTTGTCACCTACGGGGCTGTGGACGCGTCTCGCAAGCACCACCTATAGCTGCATTAGGCTGAACTTTTACGTACCCAGACTATACCTCTATATACCAAGTGTTTTCAATGCATTTGGTGTGTCTCCAATGACATCTACCATTTTTTAGCTACTTACTTCAATACCCATTTAACTTTGGTTCGAACCTTTTAAAAGTGATTGTTTTCTAGGACATTACAAGTTGATTAGAGGTGGAATACTGTTACATTAACAAAAACCTGTGTTGTATCTAACAATATTTCTGGTAAATATGGATACAAATAGGTAGATAACGAAACGCATTTTTAGTAATAGTGCGAGTAAAGTAATGCTCGGCTAGCGCAACGAAAGTCAAAGGGACAAGCGCCGGAACAGATAACATCAAAATGTTTTGAACAAGTTTTTTGTGAAACGAGATCGACCTAAGACAGTGGTCGGCCACCCTCCGAGTGTATCTCTGTCATGAACGAGCTTCTCAGCAAACATTCTCCTTGGCAGGTGCCGTTTGTAGTCGGGAAAATAACTCCTCAAACTCTGAAATCCCAGAAATTCACTCTTAGAGCGTCCGACCACTGTCAAAGTGCGACCCCAGTTGTGCAAACACTGTTGCTGTATTTATGATAATTTATCGGAATGTGAATCCAGGACTTTCCATCAGTACGTAAAACTGCTGTTTTGTGATCTGAAATTGGTACTTGTTTCACTTTGGCTGATTAATTCGTTTGCCTATTTGTCTTATTTCCAAGTTAGTAACGAGCGGACTTTTGAACTTACTTATCACTTGCGTGTCACAACAACACACCTCTTTTAGCATATAAGCAATAGCATTTTATTTTTTTTATTTATTATTACTCTTTTATTAGCATTTATTTATTATTCCATTGCGGGACGCTGTTTATATTTAGATTTTGCCTATTAATTATTTATCCAGCGCTGTTGTGTTTATTGCTTCGGCTGTTTGGGTCGTCAGTTTTTATTCTTGTTTTTGTTATTTGTTTGTTTGTGCAGCTTTTAGTGGCATGTCGCTGGTGCTGTTAATGGTATTGGGTGGTTGTTTGGTTTGTAGGTTGGTTGGTGCGTTGCGTCTTGTACTTTGATATGTCAAGGTTAAGTAGCCTCAAATTCACACGGAATTTTAGCGCAGAAAGAAAATTTTTGTATACACATTAAACGCATTTTTCTTTTCTCACATCTTTTTTGTATTGTTTTCATATATGTAGTATATTTTTCATATATGTACTTTTTCCGCTATTTATTTATTTTTCACGACTTTGCTAAATTTCCTTGCAAAACCAATACTGACACACACACACACAGATATACACACTTATTCAACGGCACTGAATTCGTATGGCCGTTTATGTAGTGGGAGCACCAGGAGTGCGGGTGCGCGTATTTGTGCTGCACAATCTTCCAGCACACTTTTCATTAGAAAATTTTTTTTCTTCCTTTTTAATTAAACTATAGCAAAATTTCCACACGCTTTAACACCTCCTTCGAGTAACTATTGAATACAAAAAAAATTATTTTTCACTTCCAACGAACCGTTACGCTTTAGTACTTTTTCACATTCAATACAATTCGGCAGCATCCGTCCACTGTGTGTGCCGTTCGTTTCAGCGCAGCGATTTTTCTCGCTTTGAGTTGCTGCGTTCACTGTTCGCTGTGCTTCGGCTGCTTGATTGTTTGGCTGGCTTACTAAACAGCCCACTAGCTGAGCGTCTATCAACATGCTCAGCTAGGTGCATGAAAACATCGCTGCAAAGCGTGTGAGTTCGTGTATGTGTATATTTTGTGCACGAGTTTGAATGAATTGAGAATTCTTCTTAATGAAGCACGCAATTTTACCACAGTCAACGCCAATGCCGCATTTTAATTATTTTTTCTGATTTCCAGTTTAACCAGCATTTCAGTTTGTTTCATGTGGGAAACTTTGGCAATAGAACATTGCAAAAATTTCCCACCATTTTTCATCCAGCTTTCATAGCATTTCTGACGGCTGGAAATTTCCATCTGTACAAATGTTGCAGATTTTGATTGTAGTTGTCAGCTATTATCTCGTTTTTGACATTTGCTTTCATCTGACATTTGCGTAATAACAAGTGGCAGGCTAAGATAAATCTAGCGGATTTTGATGGGAGACAAATTAATCAAATTAAATGATGCTCGTATGTATAAAAGAAGAAAAGTTTTATGGAAAATGTTCAGCCGTTCTCGTGTTTTTAAATTTATTTTTCGAACACACTGCATGCATTGGTGCAACTCTTTTTATTATGTTGGCTGTTCTTTTCGTGTTATCGATCAATATTTAGACTTGAATGATTTTAAGATATTTTTGTTTGATTTATTATTATTATTTGAAAAGTGATTTTTAAGTATTTATAAAAGAGTATATGCCGGCGGTTCTGTGAGGTTTTATTTTAATGCAAATCAAATTTCAATTATTTTTTTATAAATTTAAAAATAAAAAGTAAGTACCCTAGACCCCACAATGTTATACCCATTATGCATACAGTTCAAGTGTCTATACCTTGAGTTATTTTGGAATAAACTAAGATTTATTGAGATAATTTTACTAAAATTTTCTGGGCTAGTTCGGGGTTATTGTTGGACAAAATAAGGCATTTGGCGAGACTACTTTGTTTTACTCGGGTCTATGTATGGACATTTGCGCGATCAATTCGCGATAACTCGCCGACTTTTCGGAATAGGTTTCTGGTCAAGAAAAGTCCCGAAATTATCCCCACAACTATCCGAACTGGATCTGAAAAAGTTCCAAAAACAATTATGAAATGATCCTAGAAAAAACCCTTAAAAAGTTCCTGCTGAGAACCTCACCGAGTGCTTCTGAATTTATCCCACAAAGGTTCCTATATGGACCGGTAAAACCAAGTAGTCCCAGCGCTATTTTGTGCAGCAATGATCTCGAGCTAACCTTACGAGACTGCATTGAAATATTTCAATATTTTTCGTAATACCCCAAAAAAATCTTCAAAAATACACACTAAAACTACATGTACACATGGGTATAATTTTGGGGGATATAGGGTACTTATTTTTTATTTTTGAAAAATTTAATAATAATTGAAATTTTTTTCGATAAATATTCAACAATTTTTGAATAACCAATAACATTTGAATAGCGAATAAACTTTATTTTTTACTCAACCCTGTATTGTATAATGCTTTCTTTGAGTAGACGAAAACAGTTTCTAGATTGAAAATCGAGTTATAGACACCCTGGCATCAAAGGGTGACACAGAATGCCCGAAAAAAATAAAACAGCAAACCCATAGTACCCAAAATCAAAGTCCTCTTCATCAATATACTCAAAATCAGTCCTCAAAAATCATTTTTTGCACCTTTTTTGGAGGTGATTATTGTACATGTAAATCATGCTTCGATGTCATAGTATTTTTCAACCCGAGATCTTCGGAAATAGCTACATAAAAACTATGCGAAGTAGTCTGAAGAAAAATCGTGGCTGTTTTCAAAGTAGTATTATAACTATTGCATGTGTATAATAATTGAGTAATAGTTATGAACACCTGGTCGATCTAGTAAAAATTACAAAATATTGTTCTTATTTTTTAGTAATAATTTAATTCGCAATAGTTCAGTCTAGACTTGTTATCATAAAAATAGGAAGAAAAATATACAAATTAAAAGTCCACCGCATATGATTTACATAGTTATAGCCAAATGTCTAGAAAGGTGTGTGCACTTGCTGTTTATGGGTTTGGGAAAAGTAGATTTAAGCACGATGCAAAAAACACACAGCCTATGGGTATACTTATCAGTTTGCAAATCAGATGTGCTTAGATTCGATTCATTGCAACTGGTCTTGAGCTCGTGAAACTAACAAGGTATTGAAAATGGTAAAATCAATAACAAAATAATAATAATAATTTGGAGCGATACTTGTGCTGGTACTTGAACGGTGGTTGCCGAGGCAAATTCACTAATTTTCTGTTTTCGTCCAGTATTGAAAATTAATTTATATTAATTGTGAGCTTCCACAAACTTGTCTAAGGTCAGGTAATATTTTCTGAATTTTAGTCTATAAATAAGCATGAGAATCAATTTATGGGTATGCAGGGCGCATAATTATACCAATTTTCAGTTTTCAGACCCTCACTTCTAAGGAACGCATACATCCCTTAGAGTTTATTGTATTTGTATTACAAGTACAAAGAGGTGTAACTAGTTCTTGAAATAGGAGTGATTTGTTTAATTTATAAGTGGTTTTGGAAGTTTTTTGGTCAAATATATTCTGTTGTCGAACCTGAGTGGGCTTAATTTTACTGAAAGCGAAGTTTGATGCCCTTGATGCTCTCAGCCGAAGCCTCATTCACAATTTTCGGTCTCCTTAGTTTAAAACCTATTTATCTGATATGTGAATGACAACAAGCTCTTCTCATATTTGCAGCGAATTACCCATTATTTTCTGCTTTGGCGTTGTAATTTGACTTAAACTATTCTGTGACGCATTCTTAAATTTTGTTTGTTTGTTTACAACTGCAGTTAATGTATGTTCTGTGTTCGGTATGTTATTATGCATTAAGACTTTGTTGTTTGTTATTGTTTTTTTCAATACTCACTGTCTACGAAACGCATGAAGAAGGAAATAATTTTATTTTATGTGTTAGTTGATAAATGCATGAAATTCTTTGGCACGGGCCTCCTATTTACTTACTAAGGTCAATGATATGGTGACTTTGAAAATTTTCGGGCAAAATGTGCGGAAATGGGAAAAATACTTAGTACTATGTTCATTTATTATTAAAAGGTATTGAGGTATTTATATAGAAAAACTGTTAAGTGTTTGCTAGTGAAACTGAAGATTTTACTTTTAATCATAAAAATATTTCATCTCGCAAGTGGTCGAAGCATCCAACACGGAAATTGTGCAAGCTAATAAATTTTCAAAAGCTCCGTTGTTGCAGTGCTGCATTTCGTAAAAGTTTTGGAAATTCCAGCGTGGAAATACGTGCAATACAAAACAATTTACTTGCGATGTTATTCCAATAACATGTATCTTTTGTCAAGTGATGCTGCTGCGAAAGCTCAAAGATGGCGCTGAGCTTGCAGAACAGCATTGTAAATGGCCAATAGCTTTTGTGTTGCGCAGGTTTACTGAAGTGAGAAATTAACATAGTATATATCTACTAGTAGCGCAACTTACTCCGAATCTGCACACACACACAAACCACACAGGGTGCGTTGTGTGCAATAATAAAACAATCAAATTTAAATACTGCAATATTGAATGTGAAGACTTAAAACACCCAAATTATTGAATATAAAGCACTTATAACACCTTATCAGTTTCTACAGAATGTAAGTTTCAGTTTAAATTGAAATTCTTAGTTGTAGTTTTTACTTTAAAACAACTCTGAACGCAATTTCCTTCATTCCACTCTCTCGGAGTACATTCATCCACTGCCTTCCACACCGATTCGCAAAAGAAGATTCCAAACTAATACGGGTAAACAATGGAAATTAAAGATGTGAAAGAGAGTGAAAAAGCACGGAAGCTGTCATCACGGTAACCAGTTGTGAGCTTTAAATAGTAGTTGGTTATTTAAAAAAAACGCGATACTTGGTAGCTTGAAGTGGCATTATTTATGGCGATGTTTAGAAAATCCATACTTTTTATTTGTTACACTAAAGCCACTATCGTACTTTATTACAGAAATCTCTCCAAATCATCTTAACCTGCAAACAATGTGATTATTCTAGAAGGAATCCGATATCAGACGCAAAGGAACCTGCTACTAGGGCCAGTTTAGATCTCTTTATAGGGATTGACCTATGAGCAGACTTGGGCATAGTCATGGTAAACGTTAGGTAAGACTTAAATTTAGATGAAGCTTTTTTGATAGTTAGCCCATATACAATTGTGTCAAATATTTACAACTAAATTTAAATCATACTTAAATTTGACTATGATTATGTCCCACTAAATGTAAGTTATTTATGGCTGAAGGGGTATTGTCTATATACTTCGTTGCCCTATCGGTACGGTCGGATAGTTTTACTTTCTATACCTATGGGCATGCTTTACAAATTAAAATGGGTATATCGGGTTTTATAGAAGCAGGGCGGCAGTCGCCGGAGAGTTCCGAGTGTATTTCTGCACTGCCAGGGTATTTATCAAAACGGGAAGTGTTTTACCAAATGCCTTTCGGAGTCGGTATAAGAGCAGAAATTACTTGTTAGCTTACACAATTAAATTTAGCCCATAGATTTGCAAATAACCAACACCCGAAAAGTTTTGAGGTGAAATCGAGCATTATTAAGGCATCACAATTTCAGCAGTTCTATCATGTTAGATAAATTATATTAGCTAACTATTTTAAAAGTAAGTTTTCGCCACACCTATCTCATATTCATTCATCCAAAGAAGTAAGGAAGTTTAAGTTCGGGTGGAACCGAACATTATATACCTAGTAGTGATCTATTATGGAATCCCAATTTACTGTTACAGGTCTGTTTTAATACTTTTAGTTCGTATTTGCATTCAAATAGACAGACGGACAGACAGACAGACGTATCGAGAGACGGACATGGCTACATCGACTCAGCTCATGTTGTTGTTGTTGTGGTAACGACAAAAACACTCCCCGAAAGTTTTGGGGAGTGTTGTCGAATTAACAGTCCTTGGCCGGATTTGAACCCGGTACGCTCCGGTACTCCCTTACGGTACTGCCCGACTGTCGTGGTAGCGATTTATGACCAGTGAAACCTTCTAGGTCACGTCACCCCTCCTTCCGTAAGGAAAGATAAGATGGGTAATGAGAGGTAAGAGGCATCATGTCCATAGATCAAGCATCGAGTTGCACGTCATTACCTTTGTGCATATTAGTCGCATCTTACGACCGGTATGCCTACCTCGGGCATATTCTAAGCCCCTAACCCGCAGGGATCACCACTTAGCTCATCCTCCTGATCATTTCAGTGTAGTTTTTGATGGGACTATTTCTTTTTCTTCTCATACGTGCAAACATTTCATGTTTATGAAAGGTATGAAAATCAAAAAAGATATACAACTTCGCTTTTGCAGTGGGGTATTAACTACTTGCCCGGATATTGTGCTTTTCATCCTGAACGTTTTGATATACATTAATAATTACATATCTCGATTCGTTTATGCCGAATGAAGTAATATACCTTGTGTGCGTAACAAAACTAGATATAAACTAGGTATAAAAATGTGTGTCTTTACAGGCGCCAAAGTACTCAACCGATCTTTATATAATTTTCACAATAGATACCTGGGTTCACTGGGTACAGCATAGACAATATATAGTTTTGGAAAAGTGGGCGGAACCAAGTCGTCATAACTCCGAACTTTCTTGATCTAAATTAATGCTATTTGGATATATGTGTCACTTAGTCAATATCTATATAAATTTGGAAAAGTGGGCGGCTCTACGCCCACATATTTTGTGTTTTGTTTTTGCTCTTGAACTTTCACGATATGTTCAGGAGCTCGCTGGGCACGACAGAGTCTGTATATAGCTTTTGGAAAAACCCCTTAGGTTATATGAAGCTGCAGTTCGGTATAGTTAGGAGTTTATTTGATTCAAGTAAATGACATTTTATGTGTAGATGTGTTCTATGTATCAAAACGTCTACCGGCTTTGCTAGTATATTATAAAATGGCGTTAGCAAACAACGAATTTCAGCATTCTTTTGTAAAACTAAGAGACTAGTTTGCGTTCCAATAGACAGACGGACAGACAGACAGACGGACGGAGAGACGAACATGGCTAAATCGACTCCGCTCATCGTGCTGATCATTTTAGTGAACCTTTCTCTTCTTCTTCTCATACTTACATACATTTAATGTTTATGAAAGGAAGGAAAATCAAAAAAGATATATAACTTCGCTATTGACGTGGGCTATTAATTTTTGGCAGGAGTATAATACATACTACTGGGAAGCAGCTGACCAATTTTTATTGAAATATCAAAATTGAATTAGTGAGTGAGCGGCGCCACGCCTACTTCTTCAAAATTAACACAATTTTTTTGCAGCCGAGTTTTTCTTAGAAAGCTTATTATGTGTGCAAAATCTGATTGATATAACTTGCTTGGTTGTAGAAATATCGCTTTTTAAATTTAACAAAAAAATTGTTCAGAACTATGTTAAAAAACTGGGCGTGGACATGAACCGATTTCGCCCATTTTTACAATAAACAGTTACCTTTATATATTTAACTTTATCAAAAAATTCCGTTACGACAAATCAATTTTTGGCGGAGTTATGGCATTAAAAGTTTAGTGGAGTAATCCACTAGAAAAGGGCGGGGCCACGTCTATTTTCGAAAATTGGTATTTTTTGGATTTCTTAGTTTACGGAAATTTTAAAAGTGAAATATAAATGATGTAAAGCTTTTTTACGCAAAGTTATTGCCTATTTAATATATCTACGATCCTCTTCAAAATCTTTTATATAAAAGTGGGCGTGTACCTTAACCGATTTCCCCATTTTTTTCTCGAACTTTCCTTGCACACCTGGAAACCTGCGTGCTGGATTTCGTTTTAATATCTTGAACGGTGTTTGATTTATGATTAATAACATTTCTAAATTTGACTTAATCAAAAGCCCATTTTCAAAAATTTCTGTATGCCTTATTTATTTTATGCCTTAATCTTAATGTATACATCACAATTTTATCCTTATAGGTGTATTATGTACTGAGTAATCACTTTTTTTGTGTTTTCAAAAATATTCTATATACAAAAAGTGGGTGTGGTTATAATCGCCCATTTTAAATAGCGCTCGGAGAGTAGTGCCAAGGAACCAGCATACCAAATTACAATAAGATATCTCACAGACGGACGGACATGGCTTAATCAATTTCTCTTTTCGTCCTGAACATTTTGATATATATAAGTCAATATCTATTTTGATCCGTTTATGCCGTTACATACTGCCGTTAGGCGACTAAAGTTAATATATGCCAAGTACTTTGAGCAGGTAATAATTACAGTCCTAGGACAGTAATAGGTCTTTCCTTACATATTCGTTTTACTTCAGAATAAAGAAGTTGCAGAAAAATTATGTTCATAGATATGTTCAATCGTGGTGTAGTTGATAAGTAATTGAAAAGCTTATACAAGAAATATCGCCTTTTCAATTTTACACACATATTTTTCAGAACTAAATTAAAAAGTGGGCGTGGCCGTTGAATCCTTCCGAACATTTTCACCGCAAACAACTACCAGGCTAAAATGAAGATTTTTATCAAATTTCGTGCTCGAGTCATCCAATTAAAATTGATGTAGAATGAGCCCCTTTAAAAGGGGCGAGTCCACGCTTTCTTTTGAAAAATTATATTTGCATGAATTTGGTGGGGAACTAGCATGGAAGCGGAAAAAGGATATAGGATACTCTTTTTTCGGGAATTGGACCGAGAACCGACCTTTTCCAATTTTTTTATTTATTTTGCGTCTAACTTGAAATTTGGTACATTGCTAGCCTTTTACTTTTATTAAAATTTACGATTGGTTCTTTTCCGGGAAGTGGATCAGGGACCGACCTATTCCAAAACTTTTTATTTATGGTGCGATTTGACTTGATATATTGGTAGCCCTTTGGTTTTGTTGATATTTCATATTCTTTTTTTCCGGGAAGTGGCCCAGCGACCGTCCTATTCTAATTTTCTTTAAAAGATTTGCAGGGAGAGAGCGCATTTTGACATTTCATTGGGGGAGAGAGTTGCGGGGGGAAGTTCACTCCGTAAAACTTGCAAATCCAAAACAAATGGTCGTGACATAGGAAAACAACAACAAAATCTTAAAAATTTAAGTTATTGACCAAAATCCAAAAGCAGTTTTGCTTGCAGCTGTTGGCGTACGCTGAGGATATTGATACCAACCGCGCAGTAGCTTCTGCTTACTCAAAATTAGAAAAGGAGTTGGAAAAAATGGGGTTTGGCAACCACGCCACTGTTCACAGCAATTATTTCGAAATAGCAAAGGACTTCGTTTACCTGGGAACAGCCTGTTAGCCTAGAAATCCGACGAAGAATTACTCTTGCAAACAAATGCTACACCTCTCTCCACGAACGAAAATAACCCTCGCTGGCTAGGCCATGTTGTGCGAATGGGCGAAGTGTTCCAGTCCAGAAGGTATTCTTATCGGCACCCGCCGGTGGAAGCAGAGGAAAAGGGAGACCACTACTCCGATGGAAGGACCAAGTGGAGGCCGATTTGCGATCCTGCGGTGTTTCCAATTGGCGCCAGTATGTTGGACGGTCAAAATCGCCCATGCGGTTAGATGATCATTTAAAGAAGAAAGAAGTTTTGCTTGCAAGTATTTACTGATTCCTGTTAAGCGGAAGCTTTTTACTTTTTGCGTTTCGAGATAGTTTTTCGTCATTCTCATTTTACTGACACTTCCTCGAAAGTTTTAAAAATTTAATATTTTGAAGTTGACCGGTTAATGTGTGTATTACGAGTTTCTATTAGTGTATTGTGCAGATATTATCATTAACAATATCATGCCGCCACCGAGGCAATCAAATCTTGAAATGAAAGGCCTGAAGAAGAGAAAGAGCGCCGTGTTAGTATGGTTCGACATCCTGATCTTTAATTACAAGAGCAAGAAGGGGCATCCCGAGAAACGGCTCGGTTGGCAATGCGAAATCGGCATGCTCACGCGTCTTAAGACCATCTGCTTTACTTGTTCTTGCGGCTGATAATAAAACGAAAAATGTCGTCTATCACAAGGTGCTTGATTAAAGAATGCAACCCATGCACCAAAATACATGACCAAAAAGGAATCGTAAAAAAATAAATTTTTTATTTACATTTATCAATCTGATCATTTATTGCTTTTAAGGCGGAACAAAGTTCGGCGGGTCAGCTAGTATGAAATAAAAAAAGTGTATTAAATGAATTTGGATAATTTTCAGAAAAGCGACACAGGAAATCTGGAATAAAAAATCGCGCGATCACGACATTATGACATCGTCACCTCCCTGAACACTTTGATGTGTATAAGTCTATAGAAGCATTACATACCAAAGGCAAGGTCGAAGTCTGGGATTTTCTACAAAATCGGATAGGTGCATAGAATAGTCTGATACATTTTTTTCTAATTTAATTTTTTTTGCAAATATTAGCATTTGAAAAATTGTGGTACCTTTTTTTAAATTGAAATAACTAGCAAGGTATTAGGATAAGCAAAAAAATATTTTAGCACGTTGACTGCCAAGGCACTTTCAGCAAATAAATTGCTGGGGGCCACGGCAATTTTTTTTTTTTAATCTCATCAGAGACGTCAAAATTGGAATTTAGGGTAGTGCTGGTAATATTTTATGCTTAGAAACAGACAGTTTTTAACTAATTAATATGTCACACACGTATGTTCGACGTGGCGCCTACCGACTTTTTTTTAATTCAGGGCCATGGCGGACATATATGTACGACAAAAACAGTGTCACACATAAATATATGTCCGACGTGATTGAATTTCGTAATAAAATAAAAATTTACCAAAAATTGTTGGTTTAGTTTAGAACTATGAAGGAGATAAAAAAAAGTCTTGAAAGTCGTGTATCAAGTTAACAAAATTATATTTATTTTTATATTGCCAAGCTGCACCATCTAAAAAGTTGTTAACATTACTCTTGCTATATTTTGAACCGAGCCAGTTGATCAATTTCTTTCAAAATAAATAAATATTAGTTCCATCATATATTATTATGAAGATATTAACAAAACGTTGTCATATTTTAAGCAATTATTTGTATCTTTTTCTTCGCGACAAACGATAAAAGAATGAATTGCAACTTAGTATCTTATGGTAAAAACTGTTCTGAAGGAATCGGTGGAGCGGTTAGAAGATTTGCATAACGAAACAGCTTACGTCGGCCTTATTCCACACCTATTACTATGCCAATTGAATTTTATAATACAAAGGCGATTTAAAAACAACAAATTTTGAATTTTTATCAAACAGTGCACTGGTGCATATAAAACTCAGACTTTTGCACACAAGTTGCGTAATACTGCAGCATACACAAATTGACGCTCTCTTGTCAAAGGCATGAATGTGCATATTTTAAAATTATGAGTTAATTAGTTCACTAGTTCTACCATTGCATTTTCTATAATTATCCAAAATTTCGAGTACCAAAACTAAAGGGAAACAGCAATTGAGTTGGCCGAAGATACCACACAATCCTAGAATTTAACAAACGTTAAAGGTTTAAACTTGCTTCTGCAGCATTTTAATTTTACACTTTCAAGTATCTGGCAAAAACATTTATGTTTTTCGAAAATTATTTTGATATTATTTTTCAGAATGACTACAAAAATACTAATACCAAATTTTAATCAATATTTAAGCAATTTTAAAGCTTAGCTGAGATCAGACCTATTAAATCTAATCAAGCAATGATATGTCTCTAGAAGGTATTATTGATATCTGTAACTTTTACATATTTTTTTTGGCCCAGCCTAATTCACACTCTCCATTTCCTGTCACCGCACAACATGCGATTATGTAAAATGATTATGATGCTTGAGCTCTGTGTTGTTGCAACTGTGCTGCACATTTATGATGACGAAGGTGGTGACCCAGAAGTCAAAATGCTCAGAATGTTTTGCCTGAACGCGTCCACTGCCACATGGTAACGTCTTTTAGGACATTCAACCAAATCAAAAGGCAGATGCGTTTGTTCTATAAAAATTTAAGTATACGGTGGTGTTGTTGTTGTTAGTGTAGCAGCATATTACTCAGCTTAGTCGAGTCTTCCATGCCAGAATGGTTAACCAGGTAATCTAAAAGTAGCTCTTGGAAGCGTAACGTTTTAATGTGCTCGGACCACAGTGATAGTATTTACAATTATCGAGAAGTCATATCGAGATGCCATTCCACATGTTCATCATCACGTACTCTGTTTCATTCTTATATAGGAGGGAACGTAGGAATTGAAAGGGAAGAAGTACTACTACAACGAAAACAACAGATGCCAATCGAACATGAGAGTTGGTATCTCCTTCTGGCGAAGAAGGAAGATTGATTCAGGCTTAATCAAATCCTTCGGAGGCTTGTCCATTAAGGGTCGCTGCGGTGTTTTGGTGGTAAAATGCTGGTCTATTATGTCGAAGTTCCCAGATTATGGGATAGTAATATCTCAATTACTTATAAAATTCGTTTTCAAAACTGGCTCACCCCTCGGCTGTGGTCTGCAACCTTCCCAAGGTGAGACATCGGTCAAGAAGACTAATCTTGGTTAGCTGGATTTTCAAGTATCAGCTCGGGATCCCCTTTCCTTTTTTAGTTTTTCTGGTAAAAAAGGGTGAAGAGAGGACAACTGGTTATCTAAAGTGCAAGTGCTCATACAAATTTGATACGTCGACTTTCACCTGCCACTATCGATTTCCTGATTCCCTTCACTTTAGGTGGAGCTGTTAACTTCAAAAATCTTTTGGACCTCCAATCAGGACAGATAAGCCATTTAGGTCATATTCAGATAATAATCTGAATATATCTATTGGCACTGAAAATAAGGATTCTTTGGGGAGTAAACAAGGACACGGATGACAGATTACGAGCTCGAAAGAGGCTTTCGTCAGATCAGTTTGTTTGTTTTTTAACTTATTTCACATGTTACATAATATAAAAATAATTAATACATACATATTTATGGACGCATCGAGGTTTATAATAATTAAGAATCGACCCACTTACCTAGAAAGAAAAAAAAAATGGAAATGAATTGATAAAAAAAATTATAAAAATTTTCACAAAACATACATGTTTAATAAATAAAGTAAACACTAAATAATTCAAGTTACATTTATATTATTATTGTAGCAGTCCTTCACTTTGCTCAGTTCGCGCATCCATTCATGGCATGGTATGCGACGGACCAAACAGGGTTATGCTGAGATTTACGGTCCTTTCGGAATATTGTATTAGCAACTTGTGATATAAGCCTTTAAGGAATGCGTACCTATCACGGGTATATTCTAACCACCCAAATAAGAATAGCTAAAAATAACCTTATACCAAAATTACCATGAAGACGAATTATAGCTCTATTTTGGAAATTGCAGGCTCCATTTGTGAGCTATATCATTTACATAGCTAACAAACGAGATGGAATTGTACAGCGATTAAAGCGACCAAGAGGCTTAAGAGGGTCGTAAGAGGGGACTAATATGCACCAAGGTAATGACGTGTAACTCAATGGTTGATCGACGAATATGATGCCTCTCACTTCTCATTACCGATCTCTTTTTCCTTACGGAATGAGGGGTGACATGATCTAGAAGGTTCCACTGGTGATCAAATCGCTACCACGACAGTCGGGCAGTACCGCAAGGGAATATCGAAGCGTCAGTTCGACAGCAATCCCCCAAACCTTCGGGGAGTGTTTTTGTCGTTACAACAACAACAACAACCAAGAGGCTTGCCACGAAGTTACGGCTTACCCTTGGACTGGGTAGGCAATGGGGAAGCAAAATTCTCAAATGCTTTATATGAATGTAGTTATGATTGTCTTCATTTGTGAGTTGGGACTGAGACGATTTCAAAAGTAGATTTTATGGAGGATTCGAGAGAAAAGTTCAAGGTTTTGCTAGTGCGAGCTTTATAGGCAGGAAAATTGTATACCAGGAAGTGCACTGAGCCTTCTGGAGTGAGGATCGCTTGGATTTGAAGGGAGTTATCTTCGATTAGTTAAGTAAGATTTAAGTCTCTAGCAGTATGCTGCTTGAAGACTCAAGAATCGCAGCTTAGAAATCAATATTGAGTAAGATAGAACCTAACAAAATATCAAGCGGTCGTCTTCTGCTAAGATTAGTGCAACCTCATAACATATCGCAAGGTTTTGTATTTGTTGTTGCAGCAGTAAAAAAATACTTCTACCATAAAGTTTGGGGTCGGGTTTTTCAATACCAATGGCAATAAGGTGCAATTTAAGAGTAGTAATAAGCTCCGAAAATAACCTACTTAAGAGGATAATATTTAGATAGCGGGTATAAGAGACTTCACTCCACTCCTTTTTAAAGTCTAAAGACAATAACATTTGGTAGCTCTTTTATTGGGTAAGAATGTTTGTAAGGGAGGTTTATAAAATGGAATGTAACGAATATATTTTCCGCTTTTCTTCATAATTTATTTACTATTATTTGGCCCAAAGAGTGTTTACTAATTTATTGAAGCAGCTGTTTGATTGCCTTAACATTTTTATACAATTTAAGCACTTATTGTGCTCTGGAACTTGGTAATTTTGTTTAAAAAATAAATTACAATTTAAAATTTTCTACTGAGCTTCCATAAATTTTCGAGAAGTTGTGTGATAATCGATCTACAATACAGCATACATTTTCATAAACTTTTAGCTTAACATATTTTTGCAATTCCTAAATTTGAACATATAACTTTTCATTTCTGTTCAAGCATAGTTACTGAGCACACACTAAATTAGATTCGAAAGTATTTTCCAGTCAGTTAAGTTAACTATTCATAAACAATGAATTTTGCAGCTTAGCTAGCAGCGTGTTGAAGGCAATACTAAGTTCATATACTAGAGATGCTAACTCGCTGGATTTTAATTGACCCGGGATTTTTGGGATGTAATTTTACGATCCCGGAATCCCATTACTAGTCCCAGGGGTCGGAGGTTAAATAAAATAAAAGCAACGTATTTACTCAAAGTACTGTGGAGTTGTTTACACCTTATTTGCAAATACGAATTTACGATAGAAAGTAGTTATATCAATTAACTAGTAGAGTATCTGAAGTACCTCAGGCCAAGCAGTATTCGCATCGGCAACCGCCGGTGGAAGCAGAGGAAGAACGAAACCACGACTCCGATAGAATAACCAAAAGGAGACCGTTTGCGATCCCATGGTGTTTCCAGTTGGCAGATCAGAGATACGACCGGCGTGCTATGTTAAACGGCCTAAATCGTTTACACGGAAAAACTTCTTTTTAGTAATCTGCTCATGTTGCGTAAAAGCTACACAGAAAACGCAGAAATTAGATATCGATGGGAGAAACACTGAAAAAACACGGAGTTTTCAAACGAGTTATCCAGGCGGATTCTAATGTCATTTCCTTATTTTACTTTTATATAAATTGAATTTGCATTACTCCCGTGACAGAACAAAACCAAGTAACTGAATACATCTTGGCAGAGGAGGAAGAGCTTTCAGATATTACATCTGAAATTTTTGTAAGTGATTGTCTAGCAGTGTTCTATTGACTATGTCCATTTTCTGTGGCAGCGGTAGTCGCATCAACATGTGATGGTAGAATAATAAACGAACAAACAAACACTAACTCTGACAAGATATTTGAACCTTTAAAGCTGATTTACGAAAAACGAAGCAATACCGCAAGTACAGCACCAAAAGAAGTAACAATGAACACACACACACACACAAAATAAACCAAAAGAAAAAATCACCGATTTCTACCTGCCTTAACCTATCACTTAGCTAACGATCGTGTAAAAACAACCCTCATTACAGGCATCCATTTAGACGCACTGACGCATATTCACATTATCTGCTCCAGCGCATGCACACACATATTACCTGCTACAGCATCCACAGACTATACATATATACAAGAAAACGGATAAACAAAGATCAGAACGAAACTAAACACTGAGGATGGCGGAACGCCGAAACCGGCTTGTTACAAAACCAAACTGGACAAGGGAAAACGCAAAATCGTTCCAATATACATCAAAACCAAGTAACTCGTGTGCTTTTTGTAAGTAACTGAAAACATTTGTACAGAATACTTTGAGTACAGATAATAAGTTTTGCCAAAAAAGTCATCAAAAATTAATTTAGGTTAGCAAAAGTTAGGTCGATTCTGAGAGTGAGGGGTGAAAATAGAGGCTAAATTAGAAGATCCGTTTCGCGGCGTTTGTTTATGTTAGTACGATTTTTTTTTTATCGAACTTTGCAGTCAAATGCCGCTTTTCAGCATATTGTTTTTATGGTTTTTTGGCTATTACTCGTCGACTAATTTATATTTTTTCAATCTGTTAAAGCCAAATTATTGCTAGAGACATGTGCAACAATTAAAATTAAAAAAAAATTGATTTTTAAAATTTTTGTAGTGCTTATGAAGCAAAACGCTCTGTTTGATCTATTACATGCTTCTCAATTTGTTCAGTGATGGCTTTGAAGAAACATTGAAAAAGAAATTATAAAAATACGGAAAAAATATAATTTTGAAATGTTAGTTATGAAAAGTTTAAATAAATAAAATTAATGAAAAATTTCAGGTACAGAGGAAAGAAATCTTCAGATGCAATACTCGCTGAAATTTGTTGGTGGTATAAAAACATCTTTGAAGAAGAGGAAGACGAGGAAAAAGAGGATGAAGGGGAAGACAAAGATGAAATTCCAGAATATCAGTTGGACGAATTGATCGACCTTTCTGATGATGATGACGTTTACCAAGATATTAGAGAGAGCAGTGATGTTGATCTACAGCCGCCTGCTAAACGGCAAATGGCCAAATCATTAATTTAATTTATTTAATTTTTTTACTTTAAACTTTTCATAACTAACATTTCAAAATTATATTTTCTCCGTATTTTTATAATTTCTTTTTCAATGTTTCTTCAAAACCAACACTGAACAAATTGAGAAGCATACTATAGATCAAACAGAAAGAAAAAAGACTAAGTTTTGTGGAAAATATGTTCAAAAAGCATGAAAAAAAAACTGTCCAACATTTTGCTCCATAAGCACTACAAAAATTTTATAAATCACTTTTTGTAAAAATTTTAGTTGTTGCACAGGTCTCTAGCAATAATTTGGCCTGAACAGATTGAAAAAATATCAATTAGTCGACGAGTTATAGCCAAAAACCATACAAACAATATGCTGAAAATCGGCATTTGACATCAAAGTTCGAAGGTCAGTTAAACAAAAATTCGAACTAACATAAACAAACGCCGCGATACGGGTCTTCTAATTGAGCCCTTTATTTTCACCCCTCACTCTCAGAATCGACCTTACTTTTGCTAACCTGAATTTGTTCCACAGTGTTATCAAACATTTCTCTCCATCTTTCGTCCTTCTCTCCGACTCTTCCCACCCCGTCTTATCAAACCTTCAGTCTCTCACTGTTTCCCAACCCTCCCTCCTCTTAATTTATCCATCTCCATTTACATCTTGGTATCTATTTTCAATACCCCTCTATTTATTTTCCTTTTTGACCACCCCCTAATTTTTTCTCACTAGTAATTTTTCCATTAATCCATCTCTCTATCTTCGTTTGTAGAGGAAAAACCCTCCCTGCATATTAAGGGTTTGGTAATAATCTGGGAAATCCTTTAGCACGTCCCTTCTGAGAATAATGCTATGATACCTATGGTTTTAACAAGGTTGTACAATAATAGCAACTCGAAGTTTAACGAGAGAGACGCGCATCTCCCTTTGTAGGTGGCGTCCATCTTCAGCTATTGGTGCTGTTTTAGTTCGGATTATGGGACTCATACGACGCGACTTGACAATAGAATTTACGGAAGGATGTTTTTGAAACCGAACCGCTGCAAGTCTGGATCGAACGTCTGTGTTTTTTTCTAACTAGATCTCATAGAACCTCTTTCCGAAATGGAGCCATATTTACCTAGGAGGCTGATCTGTCTTAGTGACTTGCATTTTGCGGTATCTTTTTTAGGACCTTATAGTACTTGCTCTTTAGATTTGAGAATATTGTCCAAGTCATATCTCATCTTCGTCCAATTCGTAATTTGCCAGCTCACAGCCGTGAATTCGGTAGCCGTTCATTTCATCGGTGACAGTGACAAACTAATCAAAGTGAAGAAACTGAAGAGATTCGTTAGGGAGTTAGATTGCTAGCGCGTCACATCATTTAACCGATTTTTGTTAACTTTTAATTTCTATTTCACTATATTGTAACAAACCTCCTTTTTTCCAAACGAAGTTATAATACCCTAAGCGCCACCACCACTGGGTATATGTTAACGATTGGTGTTTATTGCATTTTTTGCCATTCCCAGCCACTAAAACTCTGCAGACACACTTAAAGCAAAAGCAAAAGCAACTTTGTTAATGACCAACTCGAAACAGCAGTAGAAAGCAACAACAAAATCGGCTTGGGCGAGATCATCAAATAGACAAGGCTATCGTTTTTGTTGTCATTGGTGCTGACGTCGACCCAGTGAAACCTTGAGCTGCACGAAAGTTAGAGATAGCATGAGCTGACATATACAAAATTTGCATCAATATGTATGTGTATTTCGCAAGCCATTTTCAAAAGTTAAAGAACTCCAAAATTGTAACTTTTGAAATGTAATGTAATGGTAAAAGTAACAGTTCAAAAGTTTACCTAATCAGCAAGCTGAGCAATGACTTCATAACGACAGGATAGTTCATATAATAGCATTTGAGCTCCGGCTCTATGATTGACATTTTGTTATCGTTTAAATGCTAATACATATACGTATATATAACATAAAATTGAGTCTAATCTTTTAACATGACATTACAATAATAACATCGAGCCCAAGCAATCAAATTAAGCCAATCTTCATTTGTCTGCCTTTTTTGGCTCTCATCATTTAGTCTCACATGAAAGTGTGCGTGATTGTCAAGCGATTTGCTTGATGTTGTTACAAATATGTCCTATCGAGGGCTGAGTAGATAATCACCTTATTTCAAAATATTTTTCAATAATACCCTGCTTCAAAATTTATTGCAAGAGCGCTCTATCCCAGAATAAGTTCCAAAAAGCCATTTTTGAACCAAATTTTGAAATAGGGCGTTAGTGAAAAAAAATTCGGAGATGAAGCATTTTTCAAAAATATTTTGAAATAAGGTGACTTTCCACTCAGCCGTCGCTATGGTAATAAAAATACATTCACTCTTTTTAATTAAAATTTCTAAACAAATGTACAAGTAATAACTTTAAACTGAAAATTGTCCTGGAAATGTCTATCTAAACAAATTTTGTACATACCTGTACTACTAATGGTTTTTTGTAGTTCGGTTCAAAAAGATTACACTCTCATAATGTTCGAAACTAAGGTATGATATAGAAAATTCACTATCTTAGAAAATATTTATTAGTTTGTAACCAAAATTCTCAAATTGTTGGAGCAACCCACGTACATTCTAATGCGGGATTGTCAAACTCGGTTGTTTTTAGCGGGAAAATCGCTAGTATCTGAGTCATGGTTGTCAAGCTCTTTGAGGAATAAATCTAGAGCCATAAATAAGCAAAGTCTTTTTGGCATTTATTGTCTGCTTAATATTTGCGTCAGATTTTACTAAAAACATATTACTATGGCAAACTTAATTGAGCATAGAATAAAGCAAATCAATTCACTTAACAAAAGCTAATCTTAAACATTTGCGGCGTCAAATGTGCTGCGGATTTTGGACAACCACAAAATGATGTTGAAAATTCAAATACACTCATTTTGTTCATACATACATACACACTTATTTATATATAAACCAAGGAACACGACCGACTAAAATAACGTTCCGGTTTCGGTTTCGGCCGCGGAATCGTTATTTAGCATAATGGATTGCCTCCAATATATTAAAAATAAACTCGAATAAAAAGTAATACATATTTTTTATTAGAAAACTATTAGTTTTTTTTCGACACCTTTATTCAGTCTGTTCTGTAGTTACGTATCTATACGTCAAGAAAATTTCATCGAATTTGATCTTGGGCTTTTGTGAAATAGGAGTTTGAAAAAGGGGTAACCATTAAATTCTAGCTTATGGGTCACTAAAAAAATAACAAGTAAACAAATTAATATAAGACAGCTAGAGGGACCGGCAGACTTTGTTCTGCCCAGATATTTACCTGAATGGATCTAGAAACATTGCTTTTTCCTATCCCTATCATTATCTCTATCACTATCCCTATCCCTATCTCCATTCCTATCCCTATAGATGTAACTATTTCGCACACACACAATTCCACTTCACCATCGATCGACCCCTTATTGAGCTTTTCTAACAAAAAAAAAAATTATAAAAATGTATGGGAAAAAAAAAATTTTTTTTCAGGAATTTTTTGGAAATTTTATTGGGTATTCTCCTATTCTGGTCAGAAAACAATCTAAATTAGTGTCAATCATCGACATCGGTGCATTCGTTCTTGAGTTATGAGCGTTGGAACTAACGTCACTTTCTTTCATATATATAGATAATATTAATAATCGCTTCAGAAAGGTTTAACATCAAATTAACGGTTACGGTTTCAGTTTCGGTTTCAAAAAATGCATCTGTTTTAATATTTTAGGGGTTTCGTTGCAGTGATTGATATAAATTCAATTAACTCTGCCGGCATACAAATATGATGATTTGAAGTTATTAAGGCAATACAGTAGTGGGCATAATATTGGGAAACTAAATGGTCGATTCACATTTTAAGTGCTCCAATTTTTGCAAACTCCATTCTCAAAACTTTGTAATGTTTATTTCTATTGGACAATTTTGAAATATATTTAAACTATTTCTCTATACTCCCGATAATTCATACAGAGTTCTAGAACCGTACTTTATGCAGCACAAAAAAATAATTTTGAAGAGGTGGCGCAAGTGTAGAGATGTTTCAAGAACTTTTATATGTAGATATAAATGATACATAATGAGGATGTGCGCTGTATAGAGAGATATAAAAGGAAATTGATGACGTTAAGACAATTTATACAAAATGGCAATTTATATGCATTGCAAACAATTTTTATAATTTTCTTGACATTTCGCTTGGACATTTTTTAGATTCCTCTAAAGAGAAATGCTGATCTATGGTTCTCAATGATTTGCACATACCGACGAAATCGTTTATATACCATCGATTTTTTTGCTCTCTATTTAATGTCTTCATTTTTTGAGTATACAGCATCACAAAGAAAAAAAATATTATTCATACATTGTACAAGGTACTGCTGGTACATATATGTCCCACTATAAAACCCGGCTGGGACACACACGTCTCAAGAATAATTTTTTTCAAATAATTTTTACAAAACTCAAGCACAAATATATATTTCTACTTATCACTAGAAGTTCAGTATTTAGTTTTCGAAAATCCACTCCACTGTGAAATATGCGTAATCCTTTTTAGAAATTATTTGTAAATTTGATACAAAGGCAGTCACTGCTAAAAATTAACAGATAAAAACCAAACACGATCGAAGTTGTATGGTAATTGCATAATGGTAAATTGCAATTATTGTGGAAAGCTGGGACATTTCGGATGAGTTTGCACTAAAGATTGTGAGTTTCAGGGTCATATGAACATGAAGTGGGACATAAGTGTATCTGCAGGAGCGATAGGGTTAAATGTTTAATAATTCTGAATGTTTACTTCTTTCTGCCTGAAATGTGTGGTGGTGAAAACACACTTGCATAAATCTTAAGTACAGCACATGACAGCATTCGTATAAATATCGCAATAGCGCAGTTAGTAAGCCTCTCGAGTACAACGTGTGCGACGCAGGTTCGAACCCAGGATAGCGGACAATTTATTAATATTAAAATTTTTTTTTTTTGTTAATTAAATATTATTTTTTTGTAACTATATAAATGGTTCTAAGTTTAACATTTTTTTTTAATTCATTAATTTTTGAACCCAATATTTCTCTGTTTGTGACCTGCCTAAAACCACCTGACAAATTAATGACTCTTTTTTTGAGACTAGAGATACGAGACAGCTTACTGAATACCAAATTGTCTAAAAATTTGAATTGACCACAAAATGTCTCTATTAGTGACTAGATACTGCTTACAAAATTCACCTATTATTCTTGTACAGGGTGTTTTTTTTACAGGTTTGTTTTTCGAATAGAGATAAAACTGGCATTTTGTGGTCAAATCTGGCAACTCTAATGTCATTTATGTTCAGTTTGGTTTGCCATTTCATCATGAACAGGTTGACAAAAGAACAACGCTTGCAAATCGTGCAAATTTATTTCGAAAATAATGGTTCAGTTCGCGAAGTTTACCGTGAGCTCCGTCCATTTTATGGTCGACATAATCGTCCATCAGAGCAATTAATTCGGTTAACCATGGATCGTTTTCGCACTACGTTTACTCTATGTGATAATACGCATCCGCAGAGACGTCGAACAGTGCGCACCGAAGAAACAATTGCCGCTGTAGAGCAAAGTGTTGAAGAGGACCCGAATGAATCGATTCGCCACCGTGCACAGCAATTGGAGCTTTGTCCATCAACTTTATGGAAGATTTTGCGCAAAGATCTTGGCTTGCGACCTTACAAGATCCAGCTTGTGCAAGAATTAAAGCCGCGAGACCATGCAATGCGTCGTGATTTTGGTGTATGGGCCGAAAATGAGATTGATTTCGATGCTGATTTTCATCGCAAAATTTTGTTCAGTGATGAGGCTCATTTTTGGTTGAATAGCTACGTCAACAAGCAAAATTGCCGCATTTGGAGTGAAGAGAATCCACATGAGACCCTTGAAACGCCATTACATCCACAAAAACTGACTGTTTGGTGTGCTCTATGGGCTGGTGGAGTCATTGGGCCATACTTCTTCCGCAATAATGCTGGAGAGGCAGCTACCGTTAATGGAGACCGGTATAGAGCCATGATAACCGACTATTTTGTTCCCGAATTGGATGGCATGAATGTGGATGAGTTGTGGTTCCAACAAGACGGCGCTACATGCCACACAGCGCACGTCACAATCGATTTATTGAAGGAAACATTCGATGAGCGCATAATTTCGCGGAATGGACCTGTCAATTGGCCACCAAGGTCGTGTGATTTGACACCATTGGATTATTTTCTTTGGGGATATGTGAAGTCGCTCGTCTACACCAACAAACCAGAAACGTTAGGGGAATTGGAAGCCAACATTCGTGGCGTTATTGCCGACATACGGCCCCATATGCTCGAAAAAGTGGTTGAAAATTGGACCTGTAGAATTGGCTTTATTCGAGCCAGCCGCGGCGGCCACATGCCCGAAATCATATTTAAACATTAATGGCATAAAATTATCCTTCCAATAAAGCCAAATTGATGGACCTTAAAACGATTTTCTTGTGTGTTTATTTCAATTCGAAGTTCTATACCCCTAAAAAAACACCCTTTAGTTGCAATTGTCTTATGCTGTGTTGGAAAAATTGTGAGAAAATCAACATTCGTATGAGTAAAGTTTGTTCCGCCTTGGCAGGTAATAGCGCTGCGTGTTAACACGAATAATTTAATATGGCCAAGTCGAAATTGCTTGCGAAAATATTCAAAAAGTTACTAAGAAAAAAGTATAAAATAATTTCGTGTTAAAAAGTGTTGCTTATTATACGACCACCGCTGTACATATTGAACCAGACGCTTCATATTTGCCATAGCAAGTGCATTTCTATGTGTGAGTATGTTTGAATATCGTTGTTGCGTGCGCTTGGCTGGGAGTGTCAAACTGTTAAGTGATTTGAAAACCTTAACTGAGTTATTTAAGTCGTAATTTAATGGAACATCAGTTGAATGTGTGCAATACCACCGAATTATCACTGCAAAGACAATGTCGCTAATGGTTTTTGCTCCAAATTGATTGTGGATAAATATTGTGGATTGGTTTGGACACTTTTATGACCGCACAAAGTGCCTTGTGCAGCTAAGTGAAGCTATAAAATGCCAATAAAATCGAAATATTTGCAATTATTTTCTTAGTTTACCGTTTTGTATGAAGAAATTACTAGTAAACTAGAGCAATTAGACTTTATCGTAGATATTCCATTGACACAAGATTGCAATATATTAAGAGGGATAGGGGAAATGGGGCGGGGTACCTCCCATACAAATTTGGTTTTTCATACTGCATATCTGTAGAAGTATTCATGGTAATTGGGTATATTAGAACGATCTTTAGAATTCACCTCAATAAAGCTCAAAGATAATCATTAGCTGTAGCAGGAGTCAATCTCACCAGATTTTGTTTCACCCATAGCCAATTATACATAGACTGCTGCAGGGATAAAGAGGGAATAACATTTTTATTTACTAAATCTAGTAATGCCGTATATTCTATATATTTTTCCGCAATACCGTTAAGCATCATTAAAGTCTAGGTTATTCCTTTGCTTAACATATTTGGTTTCAATGTATTAATCTATCAACCTGTAAATTTTGTTCACTGTACCTTGCAAAGACAGTTCTCATTTTCTGCGATGAAATGACTCTTAATCTATGTTTGAAAAGATTAAGGACGTACTTAAATACATAAAAATGCTCCAAGTGCTGTAATTATCAGAAAAGATGCGAGTGTCAAGATTTTAGCTATAGAACGAGGAAGGTTGCAAGGAAGGAGCAATTTTATATCCTTCTATATAGGGTCCATACCATTCCGATCCATCCAGGAAGTGTGATAAAATTCGACCCCACAAACGAAGATGATGCAATTGATGTTGTTCACCCGCCTGTAACGAACAGCAATATGCCCATGAAAAACGACAAATTCGGGTACACGGAAGAATTCCCACCTGACTTATTAAAGTGAGCTGGAGATTACTTAGTAAAGCGCCTACATCAGCTGCTAGGACGGGCTTAAGAAATCTACACGCTAAAAAAATGTCTTTAATTTTTACTACGTCAGCACTTTGAAGTGGGTCCAAAACCAAAGTTTAATAACTTTTGTTATTCCATTTTATATTTTTTCAAGTACGACATAGTAGAAGATTGCTAAGCAAATTATTCTAAGTTTTGAAGAAGATTGTATTAAAAGTAAACAAAAATTAGTAAAACTTAGTAGTTGGTGAATGAAACGTATTAGAATACGAGTATATCAAATTTTAATATTTTGGAATATTCAGAATTTTCTATGCTATTCTTCAATTTTTAATTAAAGTTCAAAACTGTTTAGTATTTTACAGCAATGTTTATTATAATTTAATACTTTTTCGCATATTTCTATAAAATTTCATAGTTTCTCTTTAATTTTTAATATATTCTTGCTGATATTTCTCTCCGTGTATATGTTTGTTTTACTCAACCCGTAATAAAGATGATCGTGAATATCGTGGAATCCTTGCATCGGATATAAGGTGCTTTCAAGTGTATTGAGCAAAATACCAAAACTGTTTTCGAAAAAAACCTAGCCTAAAAATTGTGTGTCTGGTTCTAATAAATACAATCCATTGTAGTTTTAAGATGTGTGTTACTCACTATAAACGTCACGTCAACTCACTACTGGGTACAAAATATTTGTTTTCCCCCGAAATGCTTATGCAAGAGTTCTGAGATATTATTATATTTACACACGCTGACACTTCATCCCAGATCACCTTAGTTAATGTCTTTGGAAATGTGTTTAGTTAAAACTTCAAAGCTTCAAGGTCTGTTCGGACTTTGTAATTGGGGAGCCCCATCAGAAAAATTAAGAGTAGATCAACTGCTGCTAGTTATATAAACTTTCTCTTTTCGTTACAAGTTTATATCTAGCTTCAATTGAAAATACGTGTACTTATGTATATTTGTGCTAACAAACTTAGGCACAGATGCATACTCACATATTTGCTTAATTCATTAATTGGTTCGTTAGCCTTAGCAGCAGGCCGTATGCGGCATGCGGCATGGTGACCAACATAATCGCCGCCCAGCTTAAGTACGTGTTGTTGTAGTGGATGGTACATTTTAAAGTTTCTCACTGATTGCTACATTTTTTTTCTTTTAATATATAAACAAAATTCTATTTATATAATATTTGCATAGATATCCTGACTTCAGACAAACTAGTTGTAAACTATATCACAAATAGTATGAATAGCAAGCTAACTAGTTGGTCAATTTTATTCTTTTCCAAGAAGTAACTGGTATTTTTGATATGGAGGAATGTAGAGCAACTGTAGAGCCAAAATCCATAGTTGAATTGTGATGGCGACACTTAAATAAAAATAAGTGAGGAAGTTTAAGTTTGGCCTGTAGTGGTTTTAAACTTTTTCCACCACCACGTGGGCAATACCAGGCTGATTCTGCTTCAATTTAAATCTTACAAATAGCATGTTAGGAAAGCTCTGTCCTCGGCTGTGCCGAAGGCTTTATACCTTCCATGAATACGCATCACGGTTTTAAGTGTCCGATCCTTACCGACAATAAGTCCAAACTCTGCAAAATTTGAAAGTCTTACCCTTTTAATTTAAAGATATATAGCCCAAACGCCGTTTATAGGGAAAATGTGTTGCATGGGGGCTATAGGATATATTGGTCCAATCTTGATGATTTTCGCTACACATATAACACACTTATTATGCTGTGTCGACTTTTAATAAATAAATAAAAGAATTTGTTAATGAGATCATCAAGTCATTGTAATTACTAAATTTTAGCATCCTATCTGCATTCGTGAAGGAGATATGGCATGTTCTGTTTCTTACCTCCCTTTTAGAAAGCTTTAGTAAAAAGTGGGCGTGATCGTATTCCATAGTACACCTCGTATCAAGCTTCGTAATTACTTCTTACACGGTTCCTAAGTTGTTAACAGTCGAATTTGAAAATTGCGTCACTCATAAGTGGGTGGTGCCACGCGAGCTTTCCAAATCGTTTAAGGAATAAGAAAATTGATGTAACTGCCTTATTATATCAATTTACCTGTCTCAGTTAATGAGAATGTCCAGCTAAGTATTTCTACCCCCTTTTCAGATAACATTTACGAAGAAGTAGGCATGGTCGAAAGTGATTTCGCTTCTTTTCTATATGTACGAGTATATGTTTCAAAACAATAGTATGTCTCGTACCCGGTTTCGTTATTCTAAGCTTATTAAGAGTCGAAGTTTGAAAATTTTTTTCACTCATATGTGGGCGGTACCACGCCCCTTTTCCAAAAATTTGGTATAATCGTCAACAGAATGATCACTAGTACAGCTTGGCTAGTCCAGCTTGGTATAAAAATGTAAATGCATGTTTGCATATTGTATGAGTACTCATGGGAGTGAGGTAAGAAGCTCAAAATTTCATGCCGGAAACGTCAAGGCGTCGGTAAAAATTCAATTGCAACTCTCCAATTCTGACAAGTGCAGTATTCTCCTAAACATTTATTTTATGTTCTTACAAATTTGGTATTTCTCGGACTAGTTTGATATCAGTCAAAAAATTAAGAAGTTGTGAACTAGTTTTTGGCTAATTACTTTTATGTTTAACAGCAGGGTATATACAAATTTCTGATGACTGTTTATTGTTGTGTTCCGAGCCCATTTTGTTTTTGTTTGGAATAAAGACACAACAAGGTCAGCGGCGTTTGAAGCAAATGTAGGTTTGTATGAAAATATAAAAAATATCACCCTATTTCTTTTTAACATAGTATAAAGATGACATACATATGCCACATTGTGTGATTACCTGTATTTAAAATGATGCAGATTGAGTAGGAGAAAAATGCGCAGAAACAAGTCAAATAGTCTTAGTAAGGGTGAAACCGAGCCCTACATAACAAGCTGCAGTTACGAGGTGCAGAGCCGGTCATAAACACCCATGACTTGTTTGCTACAGCTTGCGCAGTACTACGATCATTCTTCAAGGTGTTCTGCAAAAATTGAGAAAGGAAACTTCGTCTCAGCTCGCTGATGTCCGCACTGTTTTGCAGGAAATGCGATAGAGGGGGCAAGGCCTGAAATTAGTCAGGGAAGAAAGACCAAATACGTCTTCCGTTTGGATATCTGTAGCACTAGGTTACAACATAAAAACATGCAGCAAGTCACCTGACTGTCCCTTGGAGAAAGCAAAACCAAACTGGCCATATCGTAACAGTTGGCGTTAGCGTCCTTAACGTGCTTATCTTACGTCGTTTCAATATCGACACTGACAACCGTATATGCACAAGTCTCTGTGTAGAGAAGAAAGTGCGTACAGTAGCGGACTAAGTAACGTCATCGAGGACACCATAGCTCTTAAGCGAGTCCGGAAGAACAAATGATACGACGAGGAATGCCTTTCTGCATTGTAAAAGAAGGACGAGGCGAAGTAACCCTGTATTACTTTACGAATACTCGTATATGTAGATATAAGTGTATATACAGTGATTTGAAGATTGTAGCTAAATGCCACGTTGGACCAAAAGATGCGCAAATACAAAGCTTGACACAATAATTCTAACAAAAGATCCAGAAGGGGACCCGTTAAAATTCCAGAGGAACCATAGAAAGTTTGTAAATAGCTTATGTAAGCAACACTTCTGCTCATTGCATAGATCCGAGGTGTATAATACACCCTAAGCGAATTTCAAAACCCGTCTAAAAATAATAATGAGAAGAAAACAAAGGAATATAAAGTCTCTAAAGAATTTTGTGTGAAGGAGTCGTATATATAGATATACTGCAACTTTTTAGCCAGGACGTTATTGACAGGCACAAATTTGAAACTTCATAGGGCTTTATCTGTCATTGAAAACAAAGAAAAATTAAGGGCTTGGCGTAATATATCTCCGAAGAGATTAAGGTCCGTTACTTGAACCACCCACACCACGCCGGCCGCTTTGGAGTATTAGAGAGGAAAAATCTTGGGCGATCCATGGTCTTTTCTATAATGAAATGCAGCAAATTAGGATGTCGGAGAACAAATATTATTACTTGGCTTCCCTCGTGGCCAGTTGTGTCTAAGAAGAAGATTCCTTGAGGTGAAATAGCACCTAAAACCGCTAGCCAGTTTCTAAATTCCCTATCTGAGCAAAAGGTTCCAGATCGTCGTATTTTTTCCAAAAACGTTCAAGCACTGTCGTATAACAATGTCAGCAAAACGACATCAAATGCCATAGAAAATGTGGCAACTTGGAAAAAATGTGATGGTATTGTCTAACTTATATACATTATTGGGGATAGCACGCTTCCACCTAAGAACCACGTTGGCCGCTTACAAATTGGTTCATTTATATTCCTGCTAGTTGCAACACTTGACATACCTACCTTAAAATTGTATTTTTGCTGTGATAAAACACATCTAGCAAAAGCTCTTCCGGTAGGTCCCAGTAATCTGTAGCAGAATTTAAAAATAACGTCACATTTTGTGGGAAACACTTTTGCCTTATTTTGAATTAATTTGAATGTCTGCGGGGTATAAAGTTGCTAGAATATGGAAACTCATTTATTAACTAATGACACTATAAATTGCAGTACGGAAACGAAAAATGTGGACGGCAACAAAAAAATTCCAAATTACTGTTTAAAATTTTAACGAATATATCCACACTGCAACAGGGCAATATTTCATTGCTAAAATGTGCAAAATAGTGAAAAATATACACTTGTAAAAATATTTATCGCTCAATGCCAACCAGCTAGGGGGGCAACCCACACACTATTCAACTCATCAGGCAAGCAAACGGTTCACCCACAAAATTGAGTGCTCATGCTCATAAATTTTCGAGTTGGCACACGAGTGCACCCACAGTGAGTGCATGAATTAATATGAAAACACGGTGCATTATTACTGTAAAACATGACACTAACATTTTCATTTACATACAACGAGCTGTTTCGGTGACGGGCGACGGCATGCTGAGCTACCGGCAATACAGGGACTGAAGGGTGGAATAAAGGAAGAGAGGCGAAGGGAGTGGATATTTGAGATTACGTTCGCTGCTAAAAATTTGCATGACATTACATACTTATTTGTTTTTGTTGTTTGACAATTTACTTTTTAATTTAATCAAGCGTAACGCTTTTGCCAATTTTAAATGATAACAATAAATTAAAAAATATTTTATTATTTGCATATGAATGCTTGGGAGAAACACACTTATTAGGTACTAGATTCACGCGGTGGCTCGCAATCTTCCACGTACCTAAATAAAAGCATTGCATAGAACAGCAACGGAAAAATGTGTCTCATACTCGTACCTCAACATAGACCCCCAGCAATATTTCGGAGAAGAAACCATACAACGCCTAAATTCAGACAGCTAAAAAATCTAAGAGTTTTGGATTGCGTTAGTCCAATTAAAACTACCCATATAAATGCTTGCGTAGTATCTATTATGTACATACGTTGTCGTGTTCTTTATGTTTAAAAATATTTTGAACCGACTCGTGTTGCCACTAGCAATACCAATTTTTGTGATATTTACAATCCTGGGATTTAAAATTCTGAATTTAATAGTGATATCGATCTAAACGTCTCGCATTTCAATCAAACTATTTGCTGCCTATTTCGGAAGTTTATTCCTAAACGTAAATTAACTTATGACCATCCTACGCAAGCTTGATTTGCTAAAGAGCTTAAGACTCTGAAAAATAGGAAAACGAGACCATTTAATTTATGTAAGAAATCCGGATAAACCAACATTACTTACTGTATTCCATTCTACGTCAGAAGTACATAGATTTTAAATAAAAAGGGCTCGTTCCAATATACATCAATTATTCACCCTGTCGGAAAAACAACAAAACAAAATAAAACAGTTAATGCTTGTCAGGCTTTTAACTTAAACGAAAACGGTCTACTTATAGTTTACAAACGACGCTTACTGAAACTGCGTACAACGATGGCAAACGTTTGGTTTAACAAACAATGCATAGAATTGAATGTGACACGAAAATTTGCGAAAATAACAATGAAGACAAACACCAATGCAAGCAGGAGGACAATTAGGAAGGCGGAAAGAGACTTCCTAAGATATGAGTTGAGAAACCAGTACGCCAAGAAAGATGGAATAACTGCCGAAATTCTATCCATCCATTTAAGGTTGGCGGAGCAATTACCTACCCATACGTTAATGGAATGCTTCGAGCGCATAAGGACTGAGGTCGAACATGAACTACAACAGAAATACAGGACGCTGAACCGGAAACTAGATAAGCTGACAGGACGGCGCGAACGGGACAGCAACCAACAACCGCACCATTTCCATGCCAGGCTCGTAAACCTAACGACAGTGGCCATCACCGCGGCGGAAGAACAACTTCTTAAAAAGGGACTGAAACACAATATTATAGACCAAAACTAAAAAAGAAAAACGGAACAGGCGATCGTAGACGCAAAGGACGCAATATCATTAATACCAGTTGAGAAACAAGGGCACGCAAGACACATGTGCAGAGAAATAATAAACAAGGAAGTGAAAGCAAAGGAAGGACAGAAGAGGAACACGGAGCAAAAAACAGTCAAGAACCTACAACATAAACTCAGGATAAACAACATTGTCGCAACGAAGGCGGACAAAGGCAACACAACTGTGCTAATTGAAAAAGATGAGTATATAACAAAAACCGAAAAACTCATCGAAGATATGGAATGTCGTAGAATAAGAGTGAGCCCCACGGATGAATACCAGAAATAATATAAAAGTGGCTATAAAAGCTGCAACAAATATAATAGATACAAACTCGGCATATACATTAGTTAACCCGTCAACTCCATCAATGATTGCGCTACAAAAAATCCACAAGCCAGGCAATCCAATGAGACCAATCATTAATTTTAAATCGGCACCATGCTATAAGCTATGTAAATATTTAAAAACAATATTGAAGGATCCACTGGAACTTAGCAACGAACAAACTTAGGACCGTTGAAATGACAAAGGACAGCAAATTGGTATCTTTCGATATAAAAGATCTATACACATCAATACCACTAGCAGAGACATTGAACATAGTAAACTCTATAATACTACGTAAAACAAAAGATAAAGTAACAAGTACGCAAATCACGAACACGGTAAGAACCACTCTACGTCAAAACTATTTTCAATTCAACAATAAAATATCCCGACAAACAAACGGACTTGCGATGGGAAACCCAACATCGGCTATTCTTATGGAAGAATTTATGCAAAACCTGGAAAAAGAGTATATACAGGATTTAAATTCCAAATTAGGAGTGTTATTTTACGCAAGGTACGTGGACGATATTATATGCGTTTTAACTACCAACAACGAAGAGCAAGTACTGGAGTACCTCAACAAGCATCACGTGAACATAAAATTTACAATGGAAACCCAAAAAGACGGAGGAATCAATTATCTGGACCTCACAATAAGTATTGATAAAGCTAGCAATAAATTCGACTACGAAATATATAGGAAATCAACGGCCACCGACACAATAATACATAATACCTCGAACCACCCACAACAACATAAAAATGCAGCGCTCAGGCCTTAGTACAAAGGTTGGAAAGAACACCTCTTACACAAGAAGCATATTGAAGAGAGCTTGGAATAATATATAACATCGCTACAAACAACGGATATAAAAAAGCACTAGTAGTTAAAATCAGGAGAGACTTTAGAGAACAAAAAAGAAACAATGGAGAGGAAAGTACACAAACCTGGACGACAATGACATATACTGGAAGGGCAACACAATACAACATCAACACAGCGTTCAAAACATCGAACAATTTAGGACGGAAGCTAAGAACCAAAACTAACTCAGAAGATCCGTTTAGCAGCCATGGTGTATACAAGCTGACTTGTGAATGCCAGCACAGTGACATAGGGCAAACAGGACGACAAGTAAGAACGAGGTTCAGGACAACACATTAGAGATTACAACAAAAAGATACGGCATCCAACCATCATACCAGAGTCCAACTTTGCGAATCACATGGCGGAGAATAAATGCCCCCCCGGAAACATCAAAAAAACAGTCAAGGTCCTACATGTACCAGCCAAAGGCTGACGTCTGAACGTGCTCGAAAACATGGAAATCTACAAAAAAAAAACATTCGACGGTAGAATAATAAACGAACAGACAAACACTGTCTCCGACACAATATTCGAAACTTTAAAATTGGTTTACAAAAAACAAAGCAACCACTCAGGTACAACAAGCACACACGCACCAACAAATAAACACAAAACAGCAAAAGATCAAAAACAACAAACAAGCAACAAAGATCAAACAACAAAAATCACCAACTTTTACCTGCCTCAGTCAACCACACAAAAACCGATCGATGCAAACCACCCCCATTTCTGAATGTACACACACAACACCTGCACACACGTACACAAACAGACACCCATGCTGACGTTACCTGCTACCTACTATAAATACAAGACAAACGACAACAACAGATCAGAACGGAAATCGACACTGATGATGGCACAACGCCGAAATCGGTTTGTCTCAAAACCAAATTTGACAAGGGATGACGAAAAATCGTTCCAATATACATCAAATGCTGTAAAGCTTATATCTCTAAAACAAAAATAGACATCCTTTTCAATCCAAAGTCATTTCATGGTTTCGTAAATTCTAAACGTAAAGTAGCGGGGTTTTCCTGAGCCATGAAACATCAAGACATTATATCTAGCGATAATCAAGATATCGCAAATTTCTTTGCTCAATTTTTCATTTCTAACTATTCTGCCGTCACCAACTCCAACTTTCAAAACTATCCTTATAAGCTACACTGGAAAAATTCAATTAATTCACCAATTATATGTGCCAAGATGTTCTAATGTACCTTAAAACCTTAAAAGAATTTTTTAAATAAGGTCCTGATAGGATTCCTACATGTTTCTTGAAAAAGTGTGCTAACCATATTTACCAGCCCCTTACCAATTGTTCAATCTATCACGAAAGTGTGATGTTTTTCCAACTGCGTGGAAAGAATCGTTACTTCTACCGCTGCATAAAAGCGGGAGTAGGTCTTCTATAGAGAACTATCGTGACATAGCAAAGCTTGCTACAAATCAACTTACTGGTCTCTACTTTGATAGCTGACTGCCAACACGGGTTCAGTAAGGGAAAGTCCACAGTTACGAATTTACTTGAGTTTACAAGTTATGTCTCAAATGGCTTTAGAAAAAATCTGCACACCGAAGTTGTTCATACGGATTGCAGCAAAGTTTTTGACAAAGTGTGTCACTCATTACTTATTCATAAACTCGATCAGTTAGGCTTCCATCCGGGTCTGAATCGCTGGATCTCTTCTTACCTCAGTGATAGGACACAAAGAGTAGTGTTTAAAAATTTCGTATCCGATGTCATTTATGCCTCTCCCGGAGTTCCTCAAGGAAACCATCTTGGCCCGATTCTGTTCTTGTTGTTTTTAAATGATATTTCTACAATAATAAAATTTTCAAAAATGTTAATGTATGCTGACGACGTAAAGCTTTTTATGTCATTCGCGTCATTTGAAAATAGAAATAAGCTACAATCAGATCTAGATACACTAGTTAATTGGTGGGATTTAAATTATTTGCCACATAACCTTAAAAAATGTAAATACATGGGTTTTTCGCGTGGAACTTCTCAGCCGGCTTCCTATACCTTGTGTGCATAGCACTACTAGGTATAATGACAAAATACTATACATCAGAAACAGCAAGAGAGCGCTGTTACTATTATATTCTCAAGCGAGACCCAGAAGGACAGAAAAAATATGACCGCTTCTCTGCTTTTGCGAGACATGCTCCGATGGAGAGAGCACACATTACTACTACTCTGTTTAACCGATACAACCTAGCATGCTTTCTTGATGTCACACCTCGGTAGCTTTGACGGAGAGCGCAAACATTACGACTTCGCTTTTTTGTGATGCATGGACACGTGCATTCGGCATCTCATATTTTTGAATCTGAAGCTAATAGCCTAGTGATGGAAAGTTCACTGTTTTTAGGATGCATTCAACCATACAATCGTTTTATCCTTACTTGGAAACTAATAAAGAGAGCGCTTCATTGAAAATGATAGTTTCTTAATGGTTGCATATTTGTATACAAGTGTTCGGATGCATCTCCGCATACGTCGTTAAAATCATGCATGACGAATTTTCCCACTGAGCAGTGATCAATGCAATAACAACGACTAAAGCAAAAATGCATCACACGTTTCCTCACACAACAATGGCTCTATAGTGTGAACACGTGTTTTTAATTGGTCCAGTGCCAACTGGTCGCACTCACAGTGAGAGCTGATCACACGAGTAATACAACAACATGCATGACATGTCTACTCAAACGACTACGGCTCTATAGTGTGAATACATGTCTGGCATTTGTAGTGGTGTCACTTCTAAACTAATTTTTATTATATTATAATTACTTAAAAAACTTTATTTTTTTTGACGGCACTGTTGCTTGGATAGGCCTATCGATACATATGGAATTGTGTATACCTTAAATGTATAGTTCGGTCGTAAAGCGGGACAACTTGCGCGTGTGTTTGATATACTATGTATTTAACTATATTGTCTTCTAAAAACAAGGCAAAGCTTTCCCCAGAATATATAAAAATGTTTCAAAGTTCAAAAGTTTTCAAACTGCGCCTTAATCCTCCATTGAATTTTAGTACCCTGAATTAGAAATATCAAGTCTCTATAAAATATATCTGATTTTAGTAATCTTCATTACAAGAGAACTTTTCTCCCTTACAGCGAATATAACCCTGCTAATATTATAAATGTGAAAGTAAGTCTAGCTGATTCCTTTTCAGTCGAAAAATATTTAACCGATCACCATGAAGGTATTAGAACTATCAAAATATGAAGTATAACAACTTTTTTTCCCGAAAGTGGTCTTGATACCGACCTATTGAAAAAAATCTTATTTATGATGCGATTTGCTTGAACATCACTGAATTGGAAGAACTTTGCCTATAGTAATATTTAGAACTCTTTCTCTCGGAGAAGTGAGTCACGGACCGACCTAGAGATAGGAATAGGGATAGTGATAGGGATGGGGATAAGGATAGTGGTATGCTTCATGCTTTCCTTACATCACCAATGCCATTACTTCAGCATTTTTCAGGAACATTTATCATGTACTTACAATATTTTAAAAGAAGAAAATGTCATTGTCTTCTTAAACAACTATATAGGTTACGTTTTACTGTTCAACTTTATCAGAGCTGTACGGGGTCCGCTTATGCACTTGAAACGGCCGACTTTAATTGAAAAGTTCAAAGTCTATCCAGGGCGGATGAAATTAAAATGATTTCATAAGTTAATGGCAGTAGCAAAGATGCTAGGGGTAGAGGACCGTTACCCATTTTTAACTTTCAGATTCAATCAAAATATTGTAGACTTATCTATGGTTGATTACAATACAATTATTTGATATGTTGGCCCCATCTCCTGATAATCATTGCAAGAATTATGCGCCTGAAAGTGGACATCATTGTTCGTAAGTGTGAGAGTATAACCAACTTTTTGTAAATTGTATTAACTAAATTTGTTTTTATATTTTCTGCATAAGCGTGCACTGAGGTCTACAGCGTCTGTTTACTAGAAGGTCTAATTGGAAGCAGACGGATGTTTAGATCAAGCGGCTCGCTGAATAGCAAGTAATACACTGATCGGGATAAGTACCTGGGCGACCAAGCTTTGCTCGGCATTTTCATAGGTTGCTATACATTTTAGTTCGCTTTAGATACTCATCAATGGAGCTTTTTAAAAAAGAGATTTTAAAAGCATATTTTGACAAAGTTTGAATACACATAATTATACCTTGGTGGATGCTCAAAAAAGGTTTCCCCATATTTTCGACAAGTTTTTACAGGATTTCTTGCTGAATTGAATGTTTAGAGGCTGTCGGTTCGTATAATATAATCGAGAAAGAGTAGGGTTAGTGGTCTGTATATCGGTCAACATGTTTGGATTTATTCTTTATTTTGCAAGATAGAATTATCCATAACTTTTTATATTTAATACATAAGAAATCTAAGCCAACAGTTAATTCCACACTATGTTGCGATTACGTCTCTGATTCTCTTTCGGAAGCATTATTTTTAACGTATTTGCTAGCTTAACTCATGAAAGCGCCACATATAACATACCATGCATGAACACCGATGAATTTAGCTCCATTTCGACATACTCAAAAGTTTGTCCCTGAGCTTTGAGCACAGCCATGGCAAATATTGGACTTACTGGAAATGGATGCCGTTGTAAGGTACGCCCTAGTGGCCCCTTGGACGAGTGTGATTTCCGGTATATGTACTTCTTTGGCGCATTTTTGTTCTCGAGCAAAATTTTAATTATGCGACACTTCTTCGCTTAGATATACTCTCCAAACATCTCCACTCGAATTTTTATTAACTTCAAAAATTTTTTTAGCTGTATACGCTTTTGTCACCAATTTATAAATTTTTCAAATAACAATACTATATTACTGTTTAACGTACACCAGTTAAATGTCAAAGTTTGATTTTCCCAATTTGAATAGCTGTTTGAACTTTTCATCTCAGAGAGCATTGTTGATATCTGAACACCATTACATAGAAACGGTTGCTACGAGGCGACTGAGGTTGCTTCATTGAACTTCCCATGACTGCATATATCGTTTAGCACTTACGCGAAAAGATCAGGTGGCAACAAAAAGTGGCAACTCTTCTTAGAAATGTTTTTTTTTTTAATACGCACAAACATACCTTTCGTTTGATACCCATATTGGCTTTTTCATTTCATTTAAAAAAAATTCTGCTAGGTGCCAACCCCGTAAAGATATCCTGTGTGGCAACACCTAGGTAAAAATTCTTAAAATGTGGTACACTATGTACATACCAAATTGGTTGAGGGGTTTCCGAGATAGTCTGGATATACTCGTACAAATATTCAAATATAGCTCGTTTAAAGTTATAAGATAAGCACTGCCTGCAGAGTTCAAAATGAGAATCTTAAACAATAGAGGAGACAAACGATACTAATAATAATAGGAAACTAATAAATACGACGCATTGATGGATAATGACAACCAAAGTGTTCACGTTAAAGAATTTATTTATATCTATCCACCAGTGTTGGAACTTACATGGTAAATTTGAAAGTTGCGTCATTTATTCGTCTCAATGACCCTTACAACTGAATAATGCATTCATTTGTAACGAAATATTGTATTTATATTTTAATTGAATATCGAATTTTATCACGAGCGAAGTCAGAGGAAGCTTCACAAAAAACCACGAAATTCATGTGGAGCCTACAAACACTCGGCACTGCAAGAAAAGGTAGACATATGGGTGTGAAAAGGATAAGAGACCCAAGACAAACAGGATATGGAACCACATTGAATGATGCAAGGTTGTAGGTCAATTCATGAGAAATAATGTTAAGTGCACTGAGTGGAATGAAAGATGGCATAACATTCGCATGCAATGCAAGGACGACAAGTAACACTGTCGATGAGTACGAAAGTAGGACGAAGAGTAAGTGAAAAACCGGATGTCCATATTGGGCTGTCCATTCTTTACTCGATGTGGTGCTCTTGCGTTTACTCAAAAAAACGTATTCAGTACTAAATTATTTTATGTTAACTGGATGCTAAGGGTATACCAATCCTAACCGTCACGAATGAGCCCAAATAGTTCAGTGCTAGAAAATCTGCAGAACTGAAATCATTCCAGCCTAGCTTAGCCAGTGCTAATATTAAATTAACCTTAATAAGTCCCCAAAGTAATCAACAAAGCTTTGTTTAATTTAATTAACTTCACAATCAACGTCAATGGGGGAAGGGAGATTGGTTAGGCAATCCTGATATGGAAATGCAAATTGGAGCTTTACTCACCATATTTTGGTTGAGGCTACCGGCATGCAGTCGGGATATGCTTTTTGAATATATTTTTAAGTATATGAAAAGTTGGTAAACAATTTTATTATTTTTAAAGACACAACAATTTATATTTTCTTTTTTCGAAATTTGAAAAAATTTTTTACTTTATTTAGCCGTTCGTTTTGTTTTCTAATCGCTATCAAAAAATCCTTTCGTCTGTCAAACTTTGTTTACAAAGAACTCGCTAAAAAATTAAAATGAGCTTAAAGGCTTTTGGAATAATATTTCACACTATATTAACTTGCAGTATCGGTCAGTGAAATATAAAATATTGAAGAGTAATTTTTGGGTGGTCCACCTAGCAAAGCTGACAAAATAATTAAGCCATTTTCTATAAAAAAATTTTTCTTCTTCCTTAACGTCTAAATGATTTTTGCTGTTTGGCCAACTTATCCCCATTAAATATGTAAATAAAATATCCTATATATTATTACCGATTGGTGTTTTTGTGTTCGCCTTCCATTTTCTGCTCTCATGGGAACCATCATTAATGAGTAAGGTATCGTTTTAAAGGTAGAAATTAGCACTGCATGCAGAATCATGTATTAATAGTCGTAGTGCTTTTGTTTAGGCATATTTTGTATAAATTAATTGTTAAAAATAAAACCATTGTGAACGCACAAAAAAATCAATTTGTACTGCTACGCCATTTTGAGCGTAAAAATCCAGCTTGGCGCCTAAAAGTATGCAATTACAGACACTCGCGCCAAGTTCCTTTATGTGATCCGAGACCGATAGTGTTTTGTAAATTAGGAGTCAAGAGAAAGGTTTGGAGTCAAGAGAAAGGTTTGATATTAGTACGGCTGAGTTAAGTTAATAGCCGTATTTTTTTTTCAACCGCATCTGCTACGAGGATAAACATGGGCTGTATTTTATATGGAAAAAATTAATATGGTAGATAATGTTATGACATGGTATGGACGACGATATCTAAATTATTTCCTGTATTTGTCTTGTCTTGTTGTAAATTATTTAAAAAATATTCATTACTATATATATATTTTTATTTTTTAATAATTCAATTATTTATTTTAATTGAAAAGAAAAGGCAAATTTAGAGACTTGTAAATACTATAATACCGCGCCGTAACTTCTGCTTACTCCAAATAAGAAAAAGAAGCGGAGAAAATGGGATTGGTGGTGAACGAGGGCAAAACGAAGTACCTTCTGTCATCATGCAAAGAGTCAGCGCATTCGCGCCTTTGCAACCAAGCCACTGTTGGCGAAATAGTAAAGGACTTCGTTTACCTGGGAACCAGCATTAACACCAACAATAATGTTAGCCTAGAAATCCGACGAAGAATTACTCTGATGAGGCGGCTCTGGGAGTATTCGAGAGAAAGGTTCTTCGAAAGCTTTGTAGACCTCTACGCGTTGGCGATGGCGAGTACCGAAGAAGATTTAATGATGAGCTCTATGAACTTTACGCAGACGCCGACATAGTTCAGCGAATTAAAACACAGCGGCTTCGCTGGCTAGCCCACGTAGTGCGAATGAGCGAAGATGCTCCAACCCACAAGGTATTCTTATCGGCACGCGCCGGTGGAAGCAGAGTAAGAGGGAGACCACCACTGCGATGGAAGGACCAAGTGGAGACCGATTTGCGATCCCGCGGTGTTTCCAATTGGCGCCAGTCGGCGCAACGAAGAAACGACTGGCGAGCTATGTTGGACGGTCAAATCGCCCAGGCGGTTAGATGACCATTTAAAGAAGAAGAAAAAGAAATACTATAATAAAATGCTGAAATTTTAATGACATGTTTTCCAAGTTTTCCTGTTGTCGCAAAGCACTCGCCCTAACTTCATATATGTACGTATTATAATGATGTGAAACCAATTAATCTCTTATTATTATTACAACCATATTGCAATCATTTTTAGGTTCTGAAACAGTTGCAAACATGAAGGAAAATAATAAATATATTTGTCTAATTTTACAGATAAATCAAATAATAAATTACAAAACAAGAAAGATATAGGCATACAGTTCAGGAGCATTTGCATCAAATACAATTCAACATTATTGCGAAGTGACTACAAAGCCTGTTAACCTAGCCAGACATACATCTTAACTTGGTCGTTGGGAAGTAATAAAAATGTGTCCATTGCGTGCCCGTGAGTAGTGACAAATCCCTTCCAAGTCACAAAATTAGTCAAAACTCCATTCGGGCTACTAAATGCAGGCTAGCCTCTTCCTCTGGTTTCACAGGTAGGTGGCGCTTACCAATTTATGTATTCCAGCTCTCCAAAAAAATAAAAATCGTTTAAAGAAATTAAAGTAAAACGTCACTACAATAAAAAAAAGGACACGCTAATATAAATATATGTATGTACATGTATCTATGGGTATGCAATTTTAATTAATATTGAAAAGTGTATGGATATTTTTGTTTTCGTTTGGCCCATTTGTTTTTGGGTGATTCCCATTCACTGCAGCTCAATGTTTATGTAATCAGCGAGAAGCAAAGTTGGGTGAAAAAAATAATAGAGCGATAAGGAAGTCTGAATACCACCAAAAGTATTCAGTAGTCGTATTCAAAAGCCACATTCAGTCTCACGTTCAGTGCCAGAAGAATAAAAAAATGCAACACTGCAAAGCAAACACACAAAATTGCTTTTCTGAAAATACTAAAGGAGCCAAAAAAAAAAGCAAAAGGCGAAGGAAGCGACGAATGCAAGAAAAATCTCAAAAATTTATGTTTTTTTTTTGGTATTGGGCGCCACGTTGACTTGCCAAACCGCAACGCATCTACAGTTAGCATTGTAAATACAACTTTTTTTTGCGCCACCATCGCTGCCGTAGTCGCCGCCATCACTCACGCTGACCAACTTTCACACAACATTACCACCGGCAAAGAGCTAGGCAACCAAAATATGTGAGGCATAAAATAGCAAACACAAAATCCAGCTTTAAAAGTTAAAAAGTAGAAAAATTTTGTACTTTGTTGATGTGAGTGCTGCACTGGGGATATTCCATTGTGAAGCGTGGGACCATGATAATTTCGCTAAAATTTTAAAAAGATAAAGTGCGCATTTCAAGTAATGACGGTTATTCCCGGCAGATAAACACTTGAAGGACCGCATTTACGACCCGAATAACTGTTAGAAAACTACGAGGAATGTTACCTTATATATTTGGTATTTTAACAAATTTTTGCATTACAAACAATTCAAGACAGCAAGGCATATTGTTCAAAGTTTTTTCGAATGAATCATTTTTTCAAAAAAAAAAACAAAAATGTTTTGAAATCAGACAGAGCTTTCTATGTGACGGGTGGGACCTAGTATGAAATCCCTCAGATATCAAACAAATTGCTCTCGCTGGTAGTACCATTGCGGATAAGGACTGCTAATACCCGTAACACTCGAAAAACCTTCAGAGAGTATTTTGCGGTTACAACATCAACAGCCTAGTATGAAAAGTAGCAAGTTTTTCGAGTCAACACTTTTTTTTTGCTTATTTTAGTAATAACGAGCAATGCTGAAAAATTAAATTTTTTCGAGTTGTCATAAATACCACAAAAAAGCAAAGGTGTAGTTATACTTGAGGTAAATTTTGGACGGATGAGACAAAAAAAAATTAAGTTTTAAAGAATATATAAAATTCCTGCTATAAAAAGGATAATAGCGTAACTACATAGGAACACAAACAAGATCCAAACGTGTTCAGAAGTTACGGCTTTTATTGATAGTGGAAAAGGCAAACTAAGAAAGTTTTAAATGTTAAGTGAGTAGAGGCTCAAAGCGTCGCCGAACTTATAAATCTTGAAACGAGTACATATTTTTCATTCGTCCAATTATTGGTTGATTTAATTTAATTTAAAATAAGCAAATTATTATCATTGTTTTATGTGGAATTGACCATAGTGAAGGGACTTAATGAGCGTAGTGTAGCATCACTGCCTGCTTGGTGCCGGCTACCACCACTTCCGCGTTGAAGTTGCTGCTGCTGTTTTTGTGGACCGTTATTGTGGTTGCATTGGTAATAAAAAATTAAAAACAAAAATATTCCATATTTCACTTCCGTTTGTCGCAGTGGCTATGGTAAGGACCTATATGAAGAGCGTAGGAAGGGATGTAAAAATGTGACAGAACGCAGTACAAATATTCACTCTTCTGGACCTTGTAATTGCAGTTGTTGCAACTTGTCTTTGGTGGAACTGAATCTCTTTGGAAATTATTAACGTCACATATGGAATTTGAATTGTCATACGAGGGTACGTTAACAAGTTTCTTGTTCATAGTGAATTCTTGTAAAATCGTAAGATACATACAGTGGCGGACATAAGTGTACATACAGTCGTTTTCTGCGATTTTCACAAATTTTGGCCTTGATAAAATTATTTTAACAAAGCTTGAGCAAAAACATGTGTCAGGGTGTAATACAACAACTATAAATTTTCTTTTAAAAATGTACACAAACTTAGTGGAAATTCCAAGAAATTTTACTAAAATTTTGAATTTTTTTTCCAGAATTTTTATAAATTTTTGGAGCATTCAGTTTTGTAGGCCATTAAATTTTAGTGCAATAAGGGCATAATCTTAAGTTCGTGACAGATTTCGCTGATTTTTGACAATTTTTTTTCTTGAAGGCTTCTGTATTTTCCTTCATACAAGTTTATGAACACAATTTTTTTTTGTATGGAAGAAAATACTTTAGCTCGTCGGGAAAAAATGACAAAAATTAACGAAATCTGTTACGAACTTAAGGTTAACACCTTATTATACTAAACTTTAATGGGCTACAAAACTAAATACTCCACAAAATTCTACAAATTCTGAAAAAAAAAATCCAAAATTTTAATAAAATTTCTTTGTATTTCCACTAATTTTGTGTATTAGACCCTGATACATGTTTTTACTCAAGCTTTGTTGAAAGAATTTTATCAAGGCCAATATTATGTCCGCCACTGTAACTGAGTATGTGCAACTGAATTGATTGAAAAACAGTCAAGATTTCGTCTATTTGGTGTTTGTTTCCATTTTGGGTTAACATGATCAACCAGCTAAATCATTTTGCTAAAATTCGTCTCATGCACAAGACAAAATTTCTTCACTTTTTTTATGCAGACCAAACCGGGCACCACTTTTATTTAAGTCAATGATATCATATTGAGTGCTCTACTGGAAGTTTGTTCGAGTTGATATTGAGAGCTAAGCCCACATCCAGTATGCTGAAAATATGGTTGCGGTTGCCGTGATATGATCAACTTGATTTCGATTTGTTTAATGAGGTAGATTGGTAGTTCGGTTCGGTATAGTTTTTGAATGTTATCATTATTCCACAGACATTTCATTTATGATGTTTCACTTCTGACTAAAGAGATTTACTACAAATTTTACACATTTATCATGACTATCAATAATTATGTTGTTCTTAATATTTTTATACATACGAATCTAGTTAATCTGTTGCCTCAATTGACCCAAATCCTTATTGGCTACTGAAATTTGCACACTTACCTGAAAAGAGAAAAAAAAAGTATATAAGTATTGTAAACATACCTTAATTTGCCGTAAAATTTGAATTTAAAGTAGTAACATAAAATGCGTAATACTTCATTGAATTTACTTAATTTACCCTCTCAAAACCCCTTTGTTATGAAACGAATAAATTAAACCAGTTATCTATATATATCAAATTTACGTGCACAAAGATATATTCTGATGAAATTCGAGCAGACGTTGATCGAAAAAAGGAATATACATATTTATTAGATTGGACCAAAAAATCAATTTTTTTTTTTTCGTCTGTCGCTATAATATTAATATTAGCTTTTTGAGGCCTATCATTGCTAATCTAGATTTTGCAGTACTCATCTGAAGTTTGCCTTAAAACTGCCAAACTATTAAAGCAAATACTGCAAATAGTTTTGTTAGAAATACAATTCATGCCAGCATCATTACCAGTACCAAATTCTACGAAAGTGGAGGATTGAGTGACATTTCCAGTAACAGGCCCATTTTCGTTGCAAATGAAAAACCTTATACCTAGTAGTTCTGGTGCGATAAACTAGAATTTTATATATCCAAAAGGGTTCATAATTTTGCTTCCAGGGCTGAAACCCCCAACCCCGCCTCTAGCCGGACTTGCCTTTAGGCGGGGTATGATTTTTGCCCTATACTTTTATAAATTTAACTATAAATCCACATCTCCTTCATAATATCTAATCCATAATAATTATTTCACTGGCCAACAATTTTGTTTTTTACTGCAGAAATCCTTTTGATCACTTTTTTTGAAGTTACCAAAAATACTTCTCTCAAAACTAATTTTTTTTACAAATTGCACTCAATTTTTCAACGAGAATGATTATAGCGGAACTCTGCTACCACTTAAAACTATGAAATCAAGGTTACGACATAGATAAAATATTTGGCGAACATTATGGGTCAATAATTACACCGCGTTAAACACATTCTGTGATATGAACCAAATATACATTTTCGGAAAGGGGAGAAAAAATAAAAATTCACGTGTATCGGCGATTTTCATGTACGAGTACACGTCAGAATTTTTTTTTGAGTCGTGTGCGACTATTGCTATAGAAATTTATGCAAGTTTACTAAGGGAAGGTCAACAACAAAGTGCTCTGTACCAACAATTTGGTTACCACGTACGGAGCACTGCAAAAAAAAAAAAAAATCTGAAATTCTCCCCTTTCCGAAAAAGTATATTTGGTTCATAGGACATAACTAAAGCTCGGTTTTGTAACGCAGTGTTATAGAAGAAAAGTATAGGTGTGCGGGTTATATCTGTTTAACTGAACCCTGTTAGAGGGTTAAACTTTAGTTCCGCTGAATTTCGAAAGGAAAGCGAGACGCTCTGTCACAAGCACAACTTAATGATTGGATAAGAGATTTGGAATTATCCAAGGAAAACGGCGAGCTACATGCTTTTCTTATACAACAATTTAAACTAGTGTAATACGACGTAAACATAACATGTTATAGAACTCGTTACGGCAAAGACATGCCTGGTTTATTCAAAGAGTTTGGTGATTCATATGATTCCAAAGAGTGGCGATTGTTCATAGGCTGCATATGCAATAATCACAAAGGAAACCTACGAGGTAATGCCAGCATTAGTTAAACTCATCAAATATGAACAGCATGATTGGAAAATGTGTGCCAAACTTAAAGTCGGTGGAATGCTATGCAGTCTACAAAGTGGGAACACATAATACTGCTGCTTTCTTTTGCAAATGGGATGGACGAGTTCGCTAAGACCACTATGTCATAAGCGATTGGCCCAAAAAAGTCGAATTTAGAAAGATCAAATACTCCAATCTTGTAAAGAAAGAAAAAACAATTCTACCCCCTCACACCTCAGGCTCGGCCTAATCAAACACTTTGCTGAGGCTTTGGTCAAAGAAGGCAAAGCCTTCGATCATTTGAAAACAATCTTTCCAGATATTGCAGAAGCCAAGATAAAATAAGGAACTTTTGTTGGATCGCAAATAAAAAAGATGCTTAACAATAAGAATTTCAAAGAACTATTGTCACCAGTTAAGCCAGCAGCGTGGGATTCTTTTGAAAAGAAAGTTACTTCTTTTTTAGGCAAACCCAAAAGTCCTAACTACGAAATGATAGTGCACGAATTAATCAAGAATTAAGCAAAAATTTGTAAATAAAAAAGCATATTTAAGAGAACTGCATACAACATTTTCACTTATTTATCAAAGTTTCTATTTTATTTTCTTTTCAGGCGTAAATATATTTCTAAAAATTAATTTTCTGCACTAACATTTAAGTTTTTTTCTGCAAAAACTTGGTGACGAAAGTGACGAGCATGGCGGAAGGTTTCATCAGCAAATGAAATTAATAGAGAGTCGGTATCAAGGATTCTGGGATGTCGGAATGATGGGTGACTACTCTCTCCCCTATGAGAAACCGATCCTAATCTAAATAAGTGTCAAAATAAAGCACATAACTATGTGAAGTATAACAAAATAAGATCATAAAGTTAAGGCAAAATTTACACACATTGTTAACGTATCATATGAACATATACTCGTATACTAATACTGGTATGGTTCTTCTAATATGGCTACATATATTTGATCGTTTATAACTCTTGTTTTAATCCATAGATTTTCCTGAATGATAGTTTTTTTTTCTAATAAAACAGAGCTTACCGCTGAAGAAAAATGTCTGCAAAAAAATAGAAAATTTTTGAGATCTTCCCACGCAAATTCCATTTTTCTATATTTTTCCATAGAAAAAGATAAAAATGACTAATGATGAATCATTTTATCAGAAACTACAAGGCCTGCACTATTTATAGCAAATTTAATTATATATTTTATAAACCATTTTTTAATTGCAAATTTGTTCATGAGATATACATGATTAAGTGAAGCCATCTTTTTTTTGTTTGATTAACGGTAAATCGTAAATATCTCAAAAGCGTTACCACAGAATCAAAACTTACCTCGATTTTTTTAATCAGTAGTTGGTTTTACTTACGAATTTCATAACGGCGTCTCTGGTGCTTTTTGGCTGTACACCAGTGTAATTAGTGATAGTAAGGTTGCATATCCACATGAAGGCCCGATTAAACCTGTCCTGTTTTCAACCTCCGGGCTAAGTAGGATTGCACTGTCCACTGGAAAATCGACTATACAGCCGGTAATAATTATTTCAGTATTTGAAGAAGGGAAAGCTAAATTGAAAGGAGGGGACTGTTTTTTGTAATTATTGCAAGTTTTACCTGTATAAGTTCGACATACACTTTTACCGTTTTATACAACACAACAAACTTTTGAACTTGATTTCGCAACATTTGTTCTGAAGTCGAAGGTTTTTGTTCAATGGCACAAACAATATATTGTACTGGCGAAAATTCTTTTGAACGGGTTTTCGTACGACTGGGATTTTTAACGACTGGCTTAAATATTCTTTCTCTAGCTTTAAGGTAATTTTCTATACGAACTTTGGTATGTGTAAGCGCATTAGGCGTAACAGGGCTATCAGATCGTTTTGCTATTGTTGTTGCGACATCCCATTAACCACAGTGTGGGAGAATTTTCACTTTCCCTTCTTGGTCGTTGTCAGGATTCTGTTTGAGAACCTGAAAACTGCCCTGTCTTCCAGGCAGTCAAATTACCGTCGACCTTCAGCTTTACAATTCCAGCTCACTTCATTGGCTTTCCCTGCGCTCTTCAGGAACTAGTTGACTTTCGTTTCCCCTTCGGCAGTTGTCCCATTTTCCACCTCATAGCATACTTCGCTATTCAGGCAACAAGAAGGCGACAATATAACATCGTTGTAATATTTCGATAACTGATCTGAAAATAGAACAACATTTTCTGTTTCTTTAAGGCGCATCTCTGATTTACTACTGCAAGAACTTTATTTATTTCAGCAAGGTGTTGCTTGAGATATAGTTTACAATGTAGAGCTCCGGTAAAAGCGGGTATCTACTTTTGAAAGAAAACTATTTCAAATTTAGATGCCAAGGAAAATATAAAAGAAACATTTTCTTTGCTTTTAAAACTACAGAGATCTTACTTATGGGTTTGGCTGCCTGATGACATAGATCTCGATCCTTTGCCAAAAAGGGATGTGATATTTGTTTTCGTAGACTTTATAAACTTCGAGCTTTACTACCGCAAGAAATTATGCTCAAATTATTCTCTCTGCGCCAGATGGTATTGGTCTAGTTTTAATAAATAAATGTTTTCAAATAAATGCTTTCGGTTGACATTTTCGGATTTTCCGCTTTGAAATCGTTAGCCGTGTTTCTATTTAAATATTTGTCTATTCTTTTTAAAAAGCTCTAAAGGTCCCAGGAGTCTGCAATTACAATTTTTGCACCCACAAATCACTCGGCACAACTGCATGAAGCTATCTAAGATTTCATTGTTAGGTTCTTATAAAGTTTTCTGCAGGTGTCATTTTGATGCTATCATTTTTCGGCATCATCGAGAAAGACCAACGTGCTTCCCAAAAATTCAAACGTAGATACATATATGAATGGACACACGTCTCTGTAGCCAGCATATTTTGCAGTTAACTTGGCTGATGCAGATATGAGTTTGTATCATTGTAGGTACAAATGGCTAAACATGTCGGTACCTTCACACATTTGGCAGAATTGAAATGTGGCGTGTTAATGCGGTTATGTCAAACATATGCCCATCTGCGTCTATGTTCATACATATTTGAGTTTATGCAGTCCCTGCAAAAAATCGTGTGACTAATCTCTAAAGAAAGCAATTCGCGACTAATTCCTTTAGTCCACAGTTGGTTATAACTCAATAAACATAAGTATATTTTTATTTTGTAGCATACTTATAGGAGTTAAAAGTACCCGGTTGGGTAGAAAGTGCATTAGTCCTTTTATAACCGTTCCAGTATAAATGGGTACAATTGGTCTCTGCATAGGACATGCTCAAATAAATGTGAACAGTTTAATGCATTCTAGACTAATCGCATTTTTTGCAGGGGTCATGTCTAAGGGGTCATGTCTAAATGTTGTGTGTTTGTATCATGTGCACAAGCAAAAATATGCAGCAGCCCTGCAAAAAACGCGATTAGTCGCAAACGAGCATGCGACTAATGCCAGTTTTGATTTTTTTGTATGCCCTGCAAAAAATCGTGGAACTGATCTCTAAGGAGAGTGCTCCGCGATCAATACTTTCGTCTACAGTGGGCTACAATTTATCCACACTATTCCGTTAAGGCATAGTTGGGGTAAGTCAATTTTAATTGCTGTAGCCTACTTTTAGGTGTTGAAAGTAAACTTGTCCGAATGTACCCGTAGGGGAACAAAGATGATCTGTCCAAAACTACCCTTTTGAAAGGAACCAATTAGTCTGGACATGCTCAAACAAAAGGGATCACTTCAACCCACACAGAAAGATAAAAGCTGGCATTGGTCGTATGCTCCTTTGGGACTCATCCCGCATTCATCCTAGACTAATCGCATTTTTTGCAGGGTTGTTCGAATGTAAAAATCTGGCTACTGAACAAGTTTTGAATAGCAAGGCCTTCAGCGAAATGAGCAGTCGATGGGCGCTGTTCTTGCTAAAGAGAATAAAAGTCAGTTTGAAGTTAGACGGAACAACTGACTCAATTGCGAAAGGCAAGCACTGAGCTCAAGAAGGCATAGCCCTTTTGTGTAACCTAGTCATATATATGACCTCATAAGCCTTTTCGAATCCCATAAGTTTTATACACAAGGCTGTGTAGATATCCTAGTAATCTGCATCACAGGGTACACAATATACGATCAACCAATCCCATCACATCACCCAAATATTGTGTTATAACAAACGCTTATCTTTAACCCGAGAAAAAAGGTACTGATGTCTTCTTTCTGTGGAAGAAACCAGCGCATCTTTAAAATATCTCCGTGTGGCAACAGAATACGTTTTTCCATGGAAGTAAAATAAATCGGGATTACCCGAAAAAACTCCATAGCAATAAGGGCTTTCCGCCATTATGACATATAAGTCATTAAATACTGTTGTGAAGCCAAACGGTCCACTCCTGCTTAGCCTCTTGGCCTAAGGAATCGCAAAATTCTTTGCAATTACTATTCTGCACCTTAAATTGCAAAAAACTTATTTATGTGGCTGATTCTCAATGTTAGTAGAGGACGAGGCTTTAATTGATGTGTGAAGGTCGGAGATTATATTTGATAGAAAGAACCAAAATATGGCACATCATATAAAGATAATAAAAAAATTCATAGACAACCAAATAACCAACCAAGCAGGAGCTCACTGAACTTTCAGCTGCTGTTGTAGAACGAACCTCCTTGGCAAAGAGGTAATCCATATACTGACCTGATTAATAGGTTTGGTACACGGATGTATCGAAATTGGATGATGAAAAGGAGGGTGCTGGTATCTATTCAATTACCAGAAGGAAGTTTCTCCACTGTATTTAACGCAGAAATCCTTGCAACAGAAAAGGATGAACTGACTATTTTGATTTTATTATTTGAGAATAATGAATAACTTCAGAGATGAGAACACTATGTTTCCAGTGCTTCTCTGGTATCCTCCCAAAGTTAGAGATCTAAGTTCAGTGCTGGTTAGGATCATCTTCTACCAAGACAAATACCTTCCTACACAGATCGTGTGACTCTTAATCTCCTTATGGTATCTATCTTTCTATCATAGATAGCTTTCCAATATGGAGGGCAGCAGTTTCCCTTAACTTTTCCAATCGAAATTTTCCGTTCGGGTGGGTGTGGCAACCGTGTTTGCAGCAGATGCAGTTTAGTTCGTGCGAAACTTTGGCCCCTATTAAGTGCAAATTTATTTCCATGTGAATATGCTTGATTGGGCATGTGTTCGCATGTGTTCGAGCATTCTTGTCGGCTATAAAATACTCTACCGACCATGGCTAACCGTGGTGAAACTCTGATTCCACAAATTCACAAATTTTTACTAACCCCAACGCGTGTTTTTGGAATTTGTATGGAAAACAACAAGTGCCTAAAAGTATGCACTCGCACCTACACGGAAAAACATTTTCAACATAGTTAAAAAGTGAACCTCGCCGAACAAAATTGCCCACTTTTTTATCCAGTTGTTTGGTAAGCGCGACTCGCTGTTTATCCAGATTTTTATCCACTGCTGGTTGGCAGGGTATGCGCAACGCTACTTTTAATTTCAAATGTTCAAAAGCAATAAAACGTTGCACTTTTTCCTAGGTAGAAAAAAAACCCTGAAGCTTCGAATAGCGAATTTACCAAACAAAAAGTTCAGATTTTAGCAATACTTCGTAAATGTTTGTATGAAGAAATTAGAAACATTTTCTTTTTAATAGTTTTTGTATCAGAACATTAGTTCACGATTCGGCAACATTTTGCAATCATTAAGGACTGGTTGACTATCCTTTCGTTGCTATTCCATCGTTATCGTCATTTGTCGTAGTTCAAGGGTTGGAATTAAAAAAGGAAACATCTTTGCCGTAAAATACATGGGCACAGTTCGTTTTGTGTCAACTTTTGACCGCAATTGGACATTTTGCTTTCTTTGCTGTCGTTGCATGAAAAATTTAATACACGTTAATTACTTTTAATTTTCGCCTTACGCCACACACACCTATTAGACGACGGCGCAGGAGCTACCGTGGTGTTTTGACACAAAACATTTTTTTCACTTTAAGTTTAGCAGTTTTGCAGGTAGTCCCACTTTTGTTTTGTGTTCATCACACTAAGGCCCGGTTTTTCAGTCCTTGGTTAAGCTCAGTTTAAACTAAGTTTGCTTAAACTCGGCATAAATTTAAACTCCAGTTAAACTGCAGAAAGGTTTTTCAGTGTGAGTTTAAGGCCGCTTTTAATATTTGCTTTTTATACGGCAACATTGGTTTTTTCTTTATCTAGATACGGCAACAGATAATATTTGTATACATATTCAACGCCATTGCTTCTCCTCAGTATTGTAATAGTTAGCATTTCGCCAATTTCTGCATCACTATAATCACTTTCGTCAGATGATATATCCAGTATTTAATTAAATATAAAAATATCGTCCTTTCTTAATTGCGTTCAGCTTATTGTTTCACAACCAAAACCATCAAATATGCAAAACAGCTGACAGGTTAACTAGAGTTTAACCCTGCAGAATTGACCGCTTAAACTACGTTTAAACTTCGTTTAAAGTTGACTGAAAAACTGCGCAACAAGTTTAAGCTTAGTTTAACTGACAAATTGAGTTAAACTTGTACTGAAAAACCGGGCCAAAGAGTGTTTTCTTAAATAATCATATCATCTGTGGCTCGAGCCATTAAGTTCTTTTCGTTTATTCTCACGAAAACTGCTTTTGTTTTGGAAAAGTATTCAAAAAAGAGACCAAGTTCTATAAAGCTATAATTTTTATGCAAATTCAGATATCTACCTTGCTTAATTTTTTAAATATTGTAAGCTTCAACTTTTACGTTTTCTTCTGGCAATATTACGGATTTATATTTAGAGATAATGTACGAAATATATTGAGATTTATGATAAAAACTGGATATAGTCGGAAGCGAGGCACCGAACGGTTTTTCCAAAATTATTATACGAATTGATGCACCTTGTGCGCTACTGTGAAGATTCCAAGAGTTGAAGAAGTTGGAAGTTTATATAGCACAAAAAGTCATACACATTCGGGTGCATACCTTTTTTGTTGGTGTAGTGCACATCTCTTCTTTCGATTAACTCTTGTTTTAAGACAAATGCTATGTCAGAGGGATTGCACAAAAGTGATATTGGTTGCATCTATTAAAGAGCTTGTGAAGATCGAAGATATAATAGAGTAAAAGTGGTATATTAATGAAGGTTGGGTTCTTACTTTTTAATTGAGTTGCAATTATGCTTGCCATCACACTGGAATTGACAAAGAAATTGGCCGATGACTTCCCGATATTGTTGATGTGCTGCCGCTATTTTATGTGTTACCGGACGTCAAACGTCTGTCCATGAAGGTACCATATTTTTATGGTTTGAAGTAATATTTTATTCTAAGCCATCGCATTATTCGCACTATGTGGGTTATATTATTCGGTGTATTTATTCTACGCTAACTATACCTATATGTTTCGGGATGTGATGGATTTCCACCAATCTCTTTATTTGGCCAACTACGTCCTGTCCCCTGGTGTAGGCGCGAGTGACTTCATAAGTTAATTTGCACTCGATTTCTAATGGGTGGTTTTTAAGTTCCTGTTGTTGTTGTAGTAACAATTAATTGCCCTACTTAGTCAGCAGGTGGCCTCATAAATTCTGAATTAACAGCCGCTTGTCTTGGGAATATTTTTTGGTGTAAACTGTAATTGGTGTTACCACCGCAGTTTCGAGGGGTCAAACAAGTCATCACCGTGGCAGTCTGGCTACTATAAAAATTCATTCCCAGAAAAGGCTTCGCATATACGTAACACTCTCAAAACCTTCTGCGTGTGTTTCTGCAGCTACAAAATCCATAATCAAAAAATGAATTTTCAAGCAAATGTAGCAGGTTTCTCTCTATCTCTCTATGGCGCGATATACAACAGCTATATCATCATAAACCTCCTAAGAGATTTTTGCGCCAAGCTTCTCTTCCAATTTGTGGTGTGCCGATTTGAATTTTCCCTACAAATTGGTGGGACCTACAGTTTTTTGCCGACTCCGAACGGCATCTACAAAGGAGACGAATTTTTGCTGAGAAGCCTGTCATGGCAGAAATACACTCGGAGAGTTTGCCAAACCACTGCCGAGGGGCGACCCCGTTTTGAAAAACTTTTTTTCAAATCACTTTTGATGTTACCTGTACCAGGGCTCGAACCATGGACCTTCGGTGTGGTAGGCCGGCAACACTACCTTCACACCACGGCGGCCGCTGTAGCAGGTTTATCTTCTTCAAAATAAGGATTGGTCCTCTCCAGAACGGGAGAAAAGTGAGCAACCACTTAGCGATGAAACGGTCCAGTGATGACGATTTCCTAATGAATGAACTTTTGTGAAACCAACTGTCGTGAACATTGTGATGGAACTTGGATTTGGGGTACCTGGTACGTGCCATGTAGCTTTAGAAGCAGACAGTAAAGGTTTTGAAACTAGCTCTGCTAGTGCATTCATTTGGAACGTAATTACTAACTTGACTGAGATAAAGAAGATTACGAAAAGCTATAGATCGAGTTGAACTTAATTTGCTGAAAATTTCATCGATAGTCGAGCTCTATGGTTTTATATACTTGAAAACTCAGCTGAACGTGAAACAATAATAAGCACTAACAGTCAATTAAATGCAACCAATAAAAATAAAATTTTCCAGGAGGAAGTTTTTTAGTTCACAAATATAAAAAATTTTACTGCAAAATGTTACTTACATCATAACTGCCTTTGGGTAATTTTTTTATTGGTACTTATTATATTGATTATATTTTGTAAGATGGTGTTAGCATAGACAGATTTATGGATATCTGTGATATAAGTGAGCGATTAATAAATAAAATACCAATTTCTTAGCGGTATTTACTGTGTAATCTATATTCAGCACCAATTTTGAATGTTCCATCCAAAAGTTTTTCCTTGTTTGCAACAAGTTCATAAAATTGTACGATTACAGCCCTGAGGTGGTTTTGCTACTCTGAACAACCAGTTGCATTGGATATATATTTTCCACATATAGTCAGGCATACTAGGGGCACGAATATCTATAAAATACGATACCATATCGATACTTTTCTCTTTCGATATCGATATTTGGTACTCCTTTAAATTCTTTTATAACGATACTTTTTGGCATCGAGTATGTAGATCCCGGTATCGTATCGAATTTTAATCAGATCAGTATTTTTTAGGAAGAAGTCAATATTTTCTAAATAGAGGGCAAAAGCTTTGAGATGCAATTGAAAACCGTAAAGTTGAAATTTTAAGCGGAAATAAACCTTGCAATGCAAGCAGTGAATAAAACTTATTAATGAAGCACTTTGTGTGAAGAGCTCCTGTTCTGGGCAATTAATTTGATAAAACTCTCAATGCGCTCTCCGTAAAAATAGTCGAAATTAAACTTAGGTACTTATTTAATTCCGATATGCCAAAGAATTCGAGAGTAATGGGGCTTACTCCAAATGGTACCTAAATGCCTATTTTAAGGTGCAACGTTTCCATTGCTTTATCTAACTGCAAATTTATCCTGTAAATTTAGTATCGATACTTTGGGTATCGAATCTTTTTGTTTCAATACTATCGAGTACCCGATACTTGTACAGCGATACTTTAAATAAGTACAGGATCGATGCTTTACATTCGATATCGTATCCCTATTTGAGACTAATATGCGCTTAAGCAGAGCTTTGTATTTACAGCATCCGTTATAGGACCAAAACTAGTACACTTAGTGTTCATGAAAGGTGGAAGAAAATGCAAATGATATAAAATGTTTGTATCAGTCTTCAATTGATATAACAACTTAACTGTTGACGATTTTTAGTTTATTTGAGCTATCTACAATGACAATTGTGACGTCATCGTCATTTTATGTCACTGTTGCGCTTTGTTAACATTCAACCAAAACTCAAAAAGTAATTTCTCAAATACGTACATTCTTACTTTTTAGAATATCTAGCTACTAGAGATGCTGCGAATATGTCATTTTAGACTTGCGAAAGTAATTTCGTGAAATAATTTAGTACGGAGCGGTTTTGTTAAAATAGTTAATTTCAATTTAAAATTTGTGGTGTCATAACAAAGGTCCATAGAAGTATACAAACATCATTATAAATTGCGTTGCCACCTGTGAAAAAATTTATTTTTACTAAAGGGTGTTTTTTTAGGGGTATAGAACTTCGAATTGAAATAAAACACAAGAAAATCGTTTTAAGGTTAATTTGGCTTTATTGGAAGGATAATTTTATGCCATTAATGTTTAAATATGATTTCGGGCATGTGGCCGCCGCGGCTGGCTCGAATAAAGCCAATTCTACAGGTCCAATTTTCAACCACTTTTTCGAGCATATGGGGCCGTATGTCGGCAATAACGCCACGAATGTTGGCTTCCAATTCCCCTAACGTTTTTGGTTTGTTGGTGTAGACGAGCGACTTCACATATCCCCAAGGAAAATAATCCAATGGTGTCAAATCACACGACCTTGGTGGCCAGTTGACAGGTCCATTCCGCGAAATTATGCGCTCATCGAATGTTTCCTTCAATAAATCGATTGTGACGTGCGCTGTGTGGCATGTAGCGCCGTCTTGTTGGAACCACAACTCATCCACATTCATGCCATCCAATTCGGGAACAAAATAGTCGGTTATCATGGCTCTATACCGGTCTCCATTAACGGTAGCTGCCTCTCCAGCATTATTGCGGAAGAAGTATGGCCCAATGACTCCACCAGCCCATAGAGCACACCAAACAGTCAGTTTTTGTGGATGTAATGGCGTTTCAAGGGTCTCATGTGGATTCTCTTCACTCCAAATGCGGTAATTTTGCTTGTTGACGTAGCCATTCAACCAAAAATGAGCCTCATCACTGAACAAAATTTTGCGATGAAAATCAGCATCGAAATCAATCTCATTTTCGGCCCATACACCAAAATCACGACGCATTGCATGGTCTCGCGGCTTTAATTCTTGCACAAGCTGGATCTTGTAAGGTCGCAAGCCAAGATCTTTGCGCAAAATCTTCCATAAAGTTGATGGACAAAGCTCCAATTGCTGTGCACGGTGGCGAATCGATTCATTCGGGTCCTCTTCAACACTTTGCTCTACAGCGGCAATTGTTTCTTCGGTGCGCACTGTTCGACGTCTCTGCGGATGCGTATTATCACATAGAGTAAACGTAGTGCGAAAACGATCCATGGTTAACCGAATTAATTGCTCTGATGGACGATTATGTCGACCATAAAATGGACGGAGCTCACGGTAAACTTCGCGAACTGAACCATTATTTTCGAAATAAATTTGCACGATTTGCAAGCGTTGTTCTTTTGTCAACCTGTTCATGATGAAATGGCAAACCAAACTGAACATAAATGACATTAGAGTTGCCAGATTTGACCACAAAATGCCAGTTTTATCTCTATTCGAAAAACAACCCTGTAAAAAAAACACCCTGTATTTAGCTAGTTTGATTTAAAACTTTTCAAACTCAAGAACGGCTTTATCATTTTTGATGTTTTTTTCGGTTTGAATTTGTTTTCGTCAGGATAAAGATCTATGGATCACATGTGCAGATGATATTCATGAAAAATTTACTACCCGTTCCAATATTCCTCTTTCACTGTTGTCTATTATCAGAGCTTTACATTTTTTGTGAGCGCTAGGCTTGAATTTTAGACGATACTTAAGATCCTTTTAATGTGTGTGGAGTGTTTTAGAGATGCATTTAGTATCGCCAGCAGATTAAGGGTTACACCACTGGGTCTCTGTTTTTTAGAGCACTGCACTCGCAAAAAATATGAAGGGACGTTTGATTGCCCAGTCCAAATACTTTTTTATGCTCTACATCTGATTGGACAAGCCAAAACAAAGGATGTAGACCATAAAATTCTGGTTTAGCACTCTGTTTGACTGCCTGTTCATTTACTAATATCCTTCCTGCCTGGGAACCCAATTCAACCAAACCTCATTAAGGACTGTAATATATTTAACACCAAGATTGTAAGTAGTTGTATAAGACTGAAAGGCCCGTAAAGTCTGTACGTTTAAAATATTGTAGATTATATACAAGGATAAGCCTCTTCAAGAGCATTCTCTTTAAATGACTCTTACAGAATTGATTTCTGCATGGGAGTTAGTGGATTAACTTAACAGTGGTATTAACTTCCTGAAGCTCGGTTTATAGATACAATTTCACACTTTCCTGTTTTAATGTAGCTACCAGATTTCTAAACTAGTTTCAAAATATAGATGCCCTGTCTCGCAGTGCATTCGGGTCCTATATTTACCTCAAAGTTTCGTTCTCCGCCTAAGAATACGGCGAAACACACTGCAGTGAAATCAACTAGTTGAAACTAGTTCAAGAGTACAATGACCAACAAGTACAACTTTCACTCTTTTCATAGTTATAAGCAACTAGTACTATAAAGATGGCTATGGCTTACGAGATGTCTAGCGCCACAATTCGGACAGAAACATACCAATGCCAAACTAGTTCGAAATAGACCAAAAATCATAATTCGATTGTAGTGGTAATAGTTGAGTAAAATTAAATAAATAAACTAAATGCCTCAGGGAATAGTGGATAAGTAATCGGCCCATAAGGGGCCGCAGGTTCTGCCGAGAATTTCAAACTCTGATCAGTCCTGTATTCTCTTTCTGTTTCTTTAAATGGTCATCCAACCGCCTGCGCGATTTCGACCGTCCAACATAGCTCGCAAGTCATTTCTTAGTTACGCCAGGCGCCAATTGGAAACACCGCGTGATCGCAAATCGGTCTCCACTTGTTCCTTCCAACGGAGTGGTGGTCGCCCTCTTCGTCTGCTTCTACGGGCGGGTGCCGATAAGAAACCCTTTTGGGCTGGAGCATCTTCGCTCATTCCCACACCGTAGCCTAGCCACCGAAGCCGCTGTGTTTTAACTCGCTGAACTATGTCGGCGTCTGCATACAGCTCATCATTAAAGTATTCTCTACATCTTTAAATTTCTTTCTTACAAATTAGGAATAGTCTGAGATGTGCTAGAAAACTCTAGTAGTATTTTTCCTGACCACTGCCGTGATCCGCTGCAAGTTGAAGCCATGAATGTACATGTGTGTGCGCATGCAGCTAGATACGAAATGGGGGTTTACCCTGGCCATGCTTTGCTTCAACTTTGGCGGTGCTGCAAGCAAAATACATGTATTTAACATAGATACATATGGACACATGCACATTCATAAGTATGCTCGCATGTATAATATAATTACAAAATTACATTCAAATATCCACACTTGCATACATCCATAAACATATGAAAGAAAATTACTGCTGTGTGTGTGTGAATGTGTGACGCCGATTGCGTAGTAAAATGAACATCATGGGAGCTCGACAAAAAAGGAAACATCTACCCATGTGACATGTCGCCTCAGCTGGCGAATGCCAGAAAATTGGAGTAAAGTGCCGGCTGTAGCAATATAACTTGGCGGGGTGGAGAGTCAGGCTGCAGTTGGAAAATTGTTTACTGGCAAAATGCCAAACGCTGCAAGGGTAATGCGAAAAGTTGCGCTTACAGCCTCCTCTACAAACATTGCTTTTGTTGTTGTACGGCTCTTAATGCCGCAAGAATACATTGTGTCAACTACTTTGGGAGCGATATTGTTTTTGTTGTTGCTGTTGCACTTGCCGCTAGTTGTCGCAATTTCAATGCAGTCACGGTCGATTTTCTTTTGTGGATTTTTGGAATTTTACTTAGCTTGCCTTCTCTTTTGGTCTTCTTCTTTGAAATTTTTTCAAGAGTTGAATGCAGTGCCTACAGCAAATGCCTGCATCAGGCAAGTGAAACCGATTGCTCGTTACTTCAAGAGCGTTAGTGTGTTCGAAAGCAAACAACTCTCTCCTTTTGAACGCGATAACATCTTAGCGTTTTCTTATCCAACTTAAAATGGTTGATCACGCATATGTTTGTAGGATACAGTTTAAGTAGACGTTGAAAGCTATGTAACAAAATAAAAATTGACGTAGATGACTTACTACGCTTAAGTAAAGGCAGTGGCGTGATTGTTGTTGGAGCAAAGCTCGAATTTTTATGTTTTGTTTGTTAATTGATATTAGAGGAAAAATTACAACGTTATGCACAGCGCTGGTATGGGATGACATGTTTCGAAGTGCCCAACTTCTCATCAGACCCCTTCTCGGACACTGAGATACGAACCCAAGTGTCTGCACCAAAGCCGCTGTTAGAGTACTCTAACAAGTAAGCTATGATGCCCTGTAGCGTCACGATGCATTTTTCCTCTAATGTGCCATTTGCTTATTCCTTTTATACATTCTTTGGTACATATATTTTATATGTCAACTCAAGGAGAGTGGAATATTTTTAGGCGCGTTCATGGAACAGTTTTAGATACAGAAGGGCTTTTTTGCGTGTTTGCGGGTTATTTTTCTAGTTTCAGTTGGCGGGTTTTTTTAAGTACATACCACAAGTCCTATAAAACAAAAAGAAATACAAGGAGCGCGAACCTTCAAAATACTCCCCAACGGTTTGGGCGATGTAACGCATATAGTTAGTCCTTTACCGGAATGAATCTGGTACGGTCCGGTACTAGCACCTTTTGATACTTTTGAAGCACCAAACTTTGGGTAGTGAGTTTAGTCACCTCTAATGACCCACACGCCTTAAATGGGCTAAGCCTTTATCACGCTGGGCACTTTGAGAGTGTCTTATTCCGAGTAGTATGTCTCTACTACACTATCACTGACTAAATTAACGGCAACCCTTGCAACTTCTACTATGAAGGCTTGATTATCATTGAAATTGTACGTCGATGACATTACACAACCAACTGTCAATCACTTTAAACTCGTGGGTGGGACTCTTGATGGTAGTCTCACCTTCAATGAACATGTATACGGTGGAAGTGGAATCCTAAAATCACTGAAGCCTTGAGAAACTTCAAGTATACGCTATAAGGCAAAATGTTGTAACACAATTTTTGGAAGAACTTTCAAAACACTAACTCAGGGCTGCTACTAGCACAAAGCGCACCAAAAAAGCCAAGCAGACAATTTAGTGGGCAGCGAAAAGTCCACATTTCACTTTTTTTTATTAAAAGCTTTTACGTAAGAGCCTGAAAGAGATATGTGCTTTCTACAGACGACTTACGTTCAACGATTATTTGCTGCAGAGCCCGTGCCATTTTATAAACGGTAATGCTCCTCTCTGCTTGTATCATATCGATTATTAATGCACGCCAGATCAACTGCTGCTTAACTGACCACAATTGGCCGACTTTAGTCCAGTAAAGAAGAAGCAGTTTAAATAATTTTTTTCTACCTATATCTAACTCAAATTTAAAATCAGAAACGAAACCTAGCCTCTTCCTATTGGTCATGCCAATATAGTGCAGTTATCAGCCTACCTCTGTTGCAAGCCACTTTAGTTCAGCCGTTTGTAAATGACCTCATTATTTCTCCAAAGGGGTCAAAGAAAAACACTCGCGTAATCGAAAATGCATTTAAGCATCGAGGCGCCAAGATTACGATTTCTTGGCTGAATTGTACTTCCCAAATTGAACATTTTTGCAAATTTTCAAAATAAACAATAACATCAACGTAAAACTTTTTTAATAGAATATCGAAACAGGCTGTGCCACTCTTTGCCATACAACCTTTTCTCTACGGTTGTTGTGATTTAAGCGCTGACAGCGTAATTTGTAGACTGGTGCAGGAAGCTGAATGTGTCTTATGAATAAAATAAACTTGCTTAAATCTGGAATTCTTATCGAATTGTATTGCAAGGCTTTTGAGTGGGATGAATTCTACTTCTACGACTTCAGACTGTTATCAGCATATGAAATAAGATAGGCACATTAATAGGATGGTCAAGTTATTTAGCGCACTATCAATTATTTATAAAGATGTATTTATTCATTTTTATTTAAGTTTTCATGAAATGAGCTCAAGGCCAAGAATAATAATTTTTCACTTTTTGAATTTTTATGAAAATTATTATTGTTTTTATTTTTTAATAATCATTTTTAGTTAATTATTAAAAGTTTTTTGATTGAATAGAGTAGGAAAAATGTTTAAAGACAACCGCTATAGCTTTTCTTATAGATCCATTTCGGAAGCTGCTAAGCTTCTTCATCAGAGAAATTTTGGCACGCATTGCTCACCATTAAGCTAACAATACGCTGGTTTTGATGTAATCTAAGCTCCTAGTTCTATTCTTCTTTACCATATGCATGAACCACTTCCGCCATTTAACAGTTAGGCCCGGTTTTTCAGTCCTTGGTTAAGCTCAGTTTAAACTAAGTTTGCTTAAACTCGGCATAAATTTAAACTCCAATTAAACTGCAGAGCGGTTTTTCAGTGAGAGTTTAAGGCCGCTTTTAAGATTTGCTTTTTATACGGCAACGTTGGCTTTTTTTTATCTAGATACGGCAACAGATAACATTTGTTTACATATTCAACGCCATTGCTTCTCCTCAGTATTGTAATAGTTAGGATTTCGCTAATTTCTGCATCACTATAATCACTTTCGTCAGATGATGTATCCATTGTTTAATTAAATATAAAAATATCGTCCTTTCTTAATTGCGTTCAGTTAATTTTTTTACAACCAAAACCATCAAATATGCAAACAGCTGACAGGTTAACTAGAGTTTAACTCTGCCAAATTGGTCGCTTAAACTACGTTCAAACTTCGTTTAAAGTTGATTGAAAAACTGCGTAACAAGTTTAAGCTTAGTTTGACTGACAATTTGAGTTGAACTTGTGTTGAAAAACCGGGCCTAAGTAGTGTGATCATGATGGATTTTTTGACAGATCTGTTTTATCAGCAGAACTGCCTTACCACGTGCTCTCGGTTTTTGTTATTGCTTTTTTATACCAACAATTTTTGTTGATTTTCGGTCTGTACATTTTCAAGTCTTCATGAAATGCGCTCAAGGCCAAGAATAATAATTTTTCATTTTTTGAATTTTTATGAAAATTACTATTGTTTTCATTTTTTAATAATCATTTTTAGTTAATTATGAAAAGTTTTTTGATTGAATAGAGCAGAAAAAAATGATTATAGAGCCGTAGTTGGGTGAGTAGACATATCATGCATGTTTTTGGGTTACTCGTGTGATCGGCCCTCACTGTGAGTGCGAAGAGTTGGTAGTGGACCAATGAAAAACAAGTATTCGCACTATAGAGCCTCCGTTGTGTCATGCACTTTTGCCTTAGTTGTTGTTATGCTATTGATCACTGGCTACGATGCCCAGCGATGTCAGCGGCCCTCCTGAGAGCACGAAAAGTTGCTTTGTGGAGACATTAAACAAGCAATGTAAAATATGAGCAAATATGTTAACTTAAATGTCACACATATCAACATCCTTAAGGTGGTAGATAACAAACCAGTGAAAAAGAGGCAAAACTTGAATATACATGAATTAAAATTTTTTTAGGTTATTGGAGTATCCAGAGCTAAACAAATCGAAGTGAGTCATTTCACTTTAATCATTCTTTTTGACATGACCAAAGAAAACTCAGAGTATCTCTTCATGTAAAGAAATTGTAACTAGTCGAAGTCGGTATTCAAGACAAATAGAATCCGAAGCCACAGTTTTTAAAATTTTTCCTTTATCTGTGTCTGTCTATATGCTTGGTGGCGTATCGCTCAGAAAACTGCTTAACTCTACTCGATGCTTAACTTAAAATTTATAACATCCTTTATTTCGATAACTCGAAAGGTGCCAATGGGTGCTGCAATAAGCGCTGTGTTTAATTCCCATGTCTAAACTGGTTTCGAAGATATAATGATTAAAATTGGGCTTGTAAATACTGCCGCAGTAAGTTGGTAAGAATTGCTAAGAAACTTTACAATGCGTAATTGAGTATGCTTCCAAAAAAAGAAAGCTAAGCGTTAAGTCTAATGAAATCATTAGCGAATATAAGCCTTTTGGTGGAATGAAATAAGCTTTTTATAAGGCATACATTTTATGTTGATTAATGAATGCTTTTATGTTGAAAGTTGTACCAAACACAAAAGCGATGCACAGTTGCAGACATTTTTGCTGCCCTGTGCTTTACTTCTACACTGAAGATGCACGTATTTAAAATATATTTACATACTTACATATAAATTTGTTTGCTACATGATGCAATTGCAATTTAATTGTTACATAAACTTCAACGAGGAAAGAAAAAGTAGTACTACGGGGAGCAAATAAAGCAGTAGACAAAAGTACTGACGGCAAAGTTTAATAGAGATATACATTCTGCAAAACTGAAGTAAACAACCGCTTAAAGAAAGAAAATCCAGCTGCTGCATTTTACTAGCAGCTGAATAAACTCTTGAAACTCGTAGGTAAACTATGTTATATTTGTTTTGTTGTATTTATTTATGAATGCAGAAATATCAGATGTATTAAATTTAAAAATTGTTTGTGGAATCGAAGCAGTCTAGCTTCCAAACTCATGAAATATAAACTAGGTTCATAACATCGTTTTAGTTGAAAATTTATGAACAGGCCCTTCAGAAAAGCATTTGAAAACTATTTTGTTTTTTATAAATTTGTGCTCCTTATAAAAGTTCTTTATGCGCATCTTGCTTTATTTGTCTTAAATGTCACGATGAATTTGAACAGAAAAAAGTTAATTATTAAATATATATAATGGCAGGCTTTTGCGACGTGCCTTGATAAATTTGAATTGTAGACAAATCACTATTCCCGTTGTGCTATCTTCAGGGAGGTTTTACTTTGTGGTCTGTCTCTATACATTGTCTTATATTTTTAGTTTGTGGGTACAGCAGAAGCCAATGTCAAAGGGTGTACGTGTTTGTGTGTACCGTGTAGATATAAGCCATTTATTTGAAAGGCTTGGTTTATTTAATGTGTTCGTTTGTTGTTACGTTTAATGAATACCAGAATCTCCTCCATTTTAAAAACTCAATTAAAAATTTAAAAACTTTAGACAGTACTTGTTTCGGCCGAGCAGTTTCGGCATTAGTCCTTCGCTGTTATGCCCAATTTGCAAACCATGTACTTCCGTGTGAAAGTAACTCAATCAGTGGTTTAAGCATACCTATCGCTGGTTCTTTAGGCCAATAATCCGTCTTCAAAGAATGCTACTTTCGAGTTAGAATTACTCCCTTGCAAGACATGGGAAGGCGGAGGAAACCGATAAGGCTATAGAAAATATTGCCATAAGGGCAGCCTCAAAGAAGCTACTATTGGTTGGAAGCTATGATAGGAGTTCGATAAATTTCAGTGTAAATACCAGTGCCCAAAGTGGGTCTAAATGAACGGATAAAGAATATGCACTCTCTTATAAGTACCTCTCAGAAGGATAGTAAAAATTGTATATACCTGACGGGGAGAATAGTGCCGAGCTTCGCATCCAATACTGTTTCTAATAATTCCTACAAATTGGCAGGACCTTCGTGTTTTGTGACGATTTCTAGCGGTGTCGAGGCAGATCAGGTTTGATGAGAAGCTAGAGAAATGCGTTGTCAACTACTACCGAGAAGTGGCCCATTTTTGAATAATCGTTTTTATATAACTTAGTATAGTAAGCCAGCGCACTACCACAATACCACAGCGGTCTCATTAATACTTTTATATAGAAACCTGATGCTAGTCCATGTTAGGAGTATATTCAATTTGACTAATTACTACCTTCCTATAAAGGTCTATACCAAAGAGGCTGAGCATAATCTGTACAGTTTGTGTATAAGTGGTTTTGTCATTAGCATCATATCTGGCAGTTACATCCACCCAAACTTTAGTTAGTTAAAGGGTGGGTCTCAAGACTGTATGGTACAGCCATGGAATCGTGTGTGGTTTTAAGTCCTTGTTTTTACATATTGCTTCTTTAGAGGTATAGGTGGCAGTTATCACCTTTTTGGGGATGCCCTTGGTATCTTTGTGTATCCCAGACTCTTAGCCTAGTGTTAGACAGTTTTGCTACAACGATTCTATTAGCCAAAGGAAGTGTGGCATAAATAGACTATCTTTGGCATTTAATTTCCTCGTTTCGCTATTCCGGCAAGCTGTATCGATATTTTCAGTTCCTTTTGCGGTCAGTTGTTAAACCTATGGCTATATTTGATCTGAATGGGTTCTTGCTTTACCCAAAGAATGCGCCACTCAAAACTAGACAACTTCAAATTAGATCACTTTAGAACATATCGTTCACATCCTTATAATTCAGTTACCTTGTCTACAAAAAAATTTTCAATATCAAACATGAATTTTACAATGTTCTTCGGCTATAAATTTGTCATCCCATTTACACCGGGTTAAAGCAGCAAATAACTTCCCACATAGCTTCTATTGGTGCCACAAAAAGGTCTAGTTTTGCCGTTTTAACGTGCAAATTGGCAAAGTGTTTATCGGCTAGCAATTTACCATACACTATACAATATTATTTGCTTCCTTCCTTCCTGGTGCTGCGACGTTCATTTCGTTTAGCAAAAACTTTGCGCTCCTTCACGTTCACTCTGACCTGCCAACACTTTGTAACACTTTCGTGTGCAGGTGAGCGCAATTTCTTTTCATTAGTTAGTGATTTTTATTAATATGTGTGCTCTACTTTTCTTTTTTTATTAGACGAAGTGAGCACGAAAAACTTGTCACATTTACACACGAATATGCTTTTATGCAAATATATAGGGATGTGTGTAGTGGAATAGCCTTCAGTAGCAGCGTTTGAGTGGCGAATTGCATCTGGCAGGAAGATGAAAAAAAGGCAACCAGCGAAGAAAGAAAACTTTATTGAAAGCACTCAGCAATTATACTCAAGCACACGTTCACATGTATCGAATATTGATACCCTGCAGGGAACTCGATTTACAGTCACTGGGAATATCATATATATTATTTCTGTAAGGTCTTTTGTGTTATTTCCTAATTTTCTGCTCTCATTTGGAGCCAATATTAATAAATAAGGTATCGTTTTAAAGGTGGGGGTTAGCTCTACATGCGAAACCGTGTTTTAATTAGCGGAGTGCTTTTGTTTAAGCGTATTTTATAAAAATAAATTCTTTAAAATAAACGATTGTGAATGCACAAAAAAAATCAATTTGTACTGCAACGCTATTGTGACTGTGACATTCATATGCCTCGCGACATCTACAGTTGAATGGTAAGACTGAACAGTGCTAGAATAATTAAAGGCGAGCGCGCCATCTACACTTGAACATTGCTAAAATAAGTGAATAAGACTGCGTCCACACTGGGTCATAAACTCGAGTTAAAGGGACATTTTTTTAGTTAATTCATATTGATGTTGGCAATCAACTCAAGTTTATGTCTCAATGTGAATGTAATATAAGTGGTGGAATTTCAAATAGCTGTTTGCGCATATTTGTATAATTTTTTGGGTAATTCTATACGACAGCACGTCACTGCTAATATAGGTCCAAAAATATCGGGAAAGGTATCAAACGACGGGTTTTAACGTTCGCATCAATAATCCGAAAGCGGAAATTCAATATTTTATGTCTGTTCAGAGATATTTGCAATTAAAGTTGAAATTTTTCTGTCATTTTCATGTGGTTGTTGTAATCACAGATTAGGGTGTACCGAAAAGTGCAGAAATGTGTTCTGTGCAGAAATATTGTGGACCGCGTAGCCGGTGTTGGACCGGCTAAGGTTATTTTTTTGAAGCCTACGCAGAAAGGTGTTGTGCACATAAATACCTTGGATCAAGTCCCCTATTTGGGATCGGACCTAGGCAATTTTTGGGTTTTTTACTAATAACTTTTCACTGAAACAAATTATTTAATTTCCGCTTTCGGATTATTGATACAGAGATCAAAACGCGTCGTTTGATACCTTTCCCGAAATTTTTGGATCTATATTAGCAGTTACGTGCTGTCGTATAGAATTACCATTTTTTGTGGTCTCACAACAAGTGTAGCTGAAAATCTTTTTTTATAATTTGAGAAAAAGGTTTAAAAAATCCTGGACCTGGACTAACAAAAGGTTTCAAACCATTTTGGTTTTATTTTTTTTTGCGCAAGGAGCGCACGGGTCCAGCTAGTTTAATTGTATTTGAAAAAATCATTCTCCGGACCATGGTATATAGAGGAAGGTAGTTTTATTGCCAGAAGTAGGTTGTCAATCTTATTTAATTTTTTCATTAAAAAAGAGATTATTGACGTTCTTTTGGAGTCAAAATTTAGCATAGTGTTGCCTAAACGTATATTCGGTACATGGGGGATTTACTATATGTATTGGGGATTTTGCCAAATTGTTGTTTGTGGAAGCTTATACGTATAATAAAAACTTTCGTTGAACGGTACAACAATACAACTATACAATTTTTATTTGAACCTCTAAAGGAAGGATGTGAAATATCAAGGACTGCATTTCTGAGTTTTACAGTTTTTTTTACTCATTCAAAAATACTTCTTATGGTGCAAGCCTTAGAATATTTACTGGACACGTTGTGGTCCTTTATTGACCCTCTTGTTGTAACAATAGTCCGCAAGGCTTAGTCTCATGGCACCCTTGGTGGGATAAAACTAAGTCATTTCGGTGCATTGTTGTGTTTGTCGAGAAATAACACTAAATATTTGTTTACTATCGATATTATGGTGCCATAAATGCCGATGGTCAGTTGTAATGTAACTTCTTTAGGTGTGGTAACAAAAAGTGTGTCAGAGGAATTGGTAGGAGAAAGTTGACCGTTTCTATCGCTGAAGTAATGCGCTTTATCGCAACGAGCTGCCGAAGCGTAGATTTCAAATGAAATGGGAATGGCTAAGATGGATAGAAAATAATGGTTCAAGGTCCAGCATTTTGTCTCTTGTCTTGATATGTCAGGGAGTACTTTAGATAGGAAACTGCTGGCTGATAACATAAACTATCTGAGCGTTAAATAAGCTGATTATGAGTTGCGCCTCAATATTACAAAAGAAGCTGTCGGCCTACATGATTCAACTACCTTCGCAGGACTTCCCCGGCTTGAGTTGTGAAGCAGTTCTATCCGATGTCCATGTATCATTAGAATCATGGGAAATCTATCAAAAATGTATTTCCTGAAAACAAGATCAACATCATAATATCCTTCCCGTTGAATATTTCCGTATTGCATAGATATCTAGTTTTCAATTAAATTAACATCTCATATTTTCTATTTGATACCTCTTTTTCCATTGCAAAAAGCAACACTGTCATTTTGGAAGTATAGAAATGCTTATGCATTTCCTCCCAGTAGGAAATTACTTGATTAAAATCGCCACTTGATACTATGTAAAATAGACTAAGGATAAACTATTACCGGCTTCGAATGCACTGGAAGTACACCAGTTCAGAGTCAAAGATTTTCCCTACAGCGCGTATATTCGATGCTCACCCAAAAGCATATTGATACCACATACTCGCATTTGGTGTGGCAAAAACTTAGCTCGTTTGACAGCTTGTAAAGTAACAAACAGAGCCGGTAAACCTTGTTAGAGCACTCAGGTATTTTTGAGGGCCCAACCTTTTACAAACTTCTAATTTATTTTTTCATAATGCGACAGTGCGACGAAGTAAGCAGCTAACCCAGGATAGGTAAAGTAAGTTTAGGTTGACCGGCCGTTACAGCATATAGGCGAGCTTACTTGGGAAATGTAAAGACCGGCTGTGATCATACCTGGAATCCTGGGCTGACTGCCACCCTAGCTACGTCCTTCGGAGAGTAAAGCAAGAAAAGGGCGAAGTACCTGCCACTAGTTGTGGCAAAGCAAGTCGACTAAGCATGAAGTTACTCGCAGGTAATTTTCTAATATTCTGAGGTGCATCGAAAGCCGTAAAGACGATTATCAGAAAAAAAAACATCTTAGTGAGCTCCGCCGTGGTGTGAAGGTAGTGTTGCCGGCCTACCACACCGAAGGTCCATGGTTCGAGCCCTGGTACAGGTAACATCAAAAGTGATTTGAAAAAAAGTTTTTCAAAACAGGGTCGCCGCTCGGCAGTGGTTTGGCAAACTCTCCGAGTGTATTTCTGCCATGACAGGCTTCTCAGCAAAAATTCGTCTCCTTTGTAGATGCCGTTCGGAGTCGGCAAAAAACTGTAGGTCCCACCAATTTGTAGGGAAAATTCAAATCGGCACACCACAAATTGGAAGAGAAGCTTGGCGCAAAAATCTCTTAGGAGGCTTATGATAATATACCTGTTGTATATCGCGCCATAGAGAGATAGAGATAGTGAGCTCATGAGTTTTTCTAAACCCACAGTTTGCTTCTACATCTATGTAAGCGTTCACAACCCGCAGTTGACAAACGGAATCACAGAGTTAATATTAAATAGATAATGGCTTTACTTTTAACGGCCTTGATATATGATGGCAAGTCTCATCGTAGGGCTTTTAATGTGTTTATTTAATGTTATCCGAAAAATTAATTCTTAGGCTGAGCAAAATCCAACAGGAAGTGATCAGCTTACTACGGACTGGCCATATCCGACACAAGACTCTTGTTGACATCGACACAGAACATATGGAGGGTACCTATTGAGGGAAAGGGAGGAAGGTTACACTCTATACAGATGATTCAAAAATTTCAAACTGAACTTATACTGGTCTTTAAAAGAGTCATTCACTTTATGACCCATTCAGTGTCTTCCAGGTGAAGAAAAATGTATTGGAAAGAACGGCTAGAGATTGCTACAGAATATCACTGTTCCAGCAACTAACATAATAATATTCATGCTGCCGATCCTAGCCCGTTATCTAAAGTACAACAATATTTTTTTCTCGGTTCCGGAGAGAAAAGCGCGAATTTAATGGCAAGTAAATATTCCAAAATGGATACAAGCAAAACCGACAACTGTGAATGACCAAGTTTGTCTCATCTGATTCAATACATTATTAGGTTAACGAACCCTTTACAAACCAACAAAGTTGACTGCGTGACCTCAAGGTGCCGTTAGCCATGATGGGATAGAAAAATGTCCTGTACAAAAGCTGTCAGAATGAGATGGAAGAGAAGTCATTGTATCACTTCATTTGTTGATGAGGAAAGTAAGCGGTTCAATGTTTATTAAGTAAAAAATTCTGGGACGGATGTGCCTTCAGCCTACATTAAATGGTTTCACTCATAATCGAGAAACCTGTCTTTGGTTGGAAGTGTGTGTTATTCTATGTTGACTCTATCAACCTAGATAAGCCTTTAATATCGAGATAAATATTCCTACACTCTGCCATCAAAGGGGATATAAATGACTCGTGGTGGAAGTGGTGAAGCTCCGAGTTTTGCCATTTGGATCATAACACAGCAACACAACCCGGGGCGTATGAGCAAATACAGGAATAGAAATGAACAAATTCGCTATGAGCAAATGTATGGAAGTGCAACTTATCGATTTTGTTTGCATTGACATATTTTTTCTTGCTGCCGAAATTTGCCCTTTGCGGTCTTCTCAAAGTATGTCAGGAATGTGCCTACAATACAAAGGCAAATGCAGTAAAAACGGTGTTAAAATGCGGAAATGCGAAAGTGCAAATGTCGATTCAAGCTACATTCGTTTGCGTTTGACGAATTATTTATTCGTGTTTGCGGTTGTAGTTTCGAATGTTGGCGGCATCGCTAACAACTTAACAATGGCATGCAGACCATTGAAGCGCATCTAACAGCTGTTGCAACATATAACTTTTATATATGTATGTATATATTGTATGTATTTGTTTTGTGTATATGTGTGGGTGTGCGAAACATTTTGTCGCCCTATTGACATTGCATACATTACAGATTTGTTTTATTTTTTTCTTGTTGCAATCGAGGTGTGAATGCCACAATTACGTTCAGCGCGTTTATGTGCCATTGCATACTTTTAGGCCATTATACATCTCTAATTCCTCGCAACTATTTGCAAATGCTGTTTGCTTTTGATTTCTGAAAATGTGGATAATCAATAGTGGGATTAAAAGTAAATAAATCTTGTATAATAAGAGAATTGCATAGGCATGTAGAAATCGCCTGAAAGTATGCAACATTGTTCTACACTAATTATTTTGCACGCTACGCTCAGATGAGCGTATAATATCGACAGTATTATAAATTCAGATCTTGATTTTGTTAACTATATGTGAGCCAATCTTAAACCGTTCGTATTATATATTAACGTTGGAGTCTAAATAGACATTACACAAAACCTATGAATGACAAAATGGGAACAGAGGAGTACGGGAAACATCGACCAAATTTACGAATAGGTTAAAAAGCTAATATTTTTTTCACTATACATATATGGGAATTTAATTCGGCCTTTCAGAAAAATACTCTAAAAAACTGACATTTAGATATGATCCATTTGATTTTTAAATATAAAACTTATTTTTAACAAATCGACAGCTGCTTCGATGATACTACAGTGAATTCCTTCAAAGCCTTTTTCCTTTGCTAAACAATCGCTTTAAGCTGATCGGCAAGAGGAACTGCATAACCGATGTTATTGTTTCTTCTCTTCAAATGTCTACTTTTTGCTCATACTTATACTCCCATACCCAACAAAAATTCTTTTGCCAATTTTAGTAAGACGTTCATGCCTATTACGGTAGCAGACGAATGCCACTCCCGCGAATGTCATCCGAATCGCACTCCCCTCGATTGGCGAAGTATACGCTATTACTATCACCGTCGGTTACCTACTTTACCGACTCACGCAGCGGATTGAGTCAAAAGATTTTTGATGTTTGACTGCAGGTTCAGTTATGATTCATTTATGTTTGGAAAAAATTTATTTGAGGAAAAATGGATTTAATTGCAATTTATTTCAACTGAAATGAAGCGGAAAATAATGCAGCATCTGTCAAGCGGTTATCGAGGGATAGAGCACTTAAAATTTTCGAGCTGGCCGATGTTGAGTAAGTGAAATGAATAATAAACAAAATAAATAAAATTTACAAATTTTTTGCTTCAAAGGTTCGTTAGGGAATTTCGGTTAAATAAAAATACAAAGATGCACATTTAGGGCCTAATTTGCAGTCAAATGCCCCCAGATATTTTATCGAGAGCAGTCAACAAAACCTGTATTTATGCCATGGAGTCTTCGCTGAAGGAAGTTACCAAAATACAGTTGGCAAAGGTTACATGCTTGGAATGGTAACCAACAGTTTCGAAAGTATTTTCACAACTTCTTGGTGTAATGGAATGTGAATTGTGTAAAAAATGGATAAATAAAAAGAATCTGTGGATAATAATAAGAAAATCTGTGCTCAGGTTTGTTCAATAGATTGCCACAACGTCTAAAGGCTGTTTGGATATATTCGGGACGACTTTTGGTGGACAATACAATTAGTGCATATAATTTTATTCAAAAACAAATAATTGACCTCTTATTAAATTCAATCTTAATTTATTTAAATTCACAATATGTCGAATCCGCATCAGATATTCAGCGGATCGCAGTTAGAACAAATGACAGGTCTTGCGATTCGATTGCGGTTATTGGAATGCAGGGATCCACGAACTGCTTTATCCTCTTATTTTTTATTCGCGAAGCGCTTTCCCGATCGGTTATGAGAATAGCTTTTCATTGAAATTCGATTCGCATTCCCTGCGGAAGGCATCCGTCGGATACCGTAATAGGCATGCTTATTTTTTAGACGGTTCCTTGGTTTATTTTTATATTTCTAATTATACTGCAGAAGACAGTGCATTTCGAAAAAAGTCTTTCAGTTTTTGAATTCTTATTTGCTTCTATTAGAACTTTAAAAATCGAGTATAAACCTGCCTTGGGACCGGGAAATATTATTAACAGATTCTTATTGATAAACAAAAATAGAAAATAAATAATGTATTGAAACACTCAAATTGCTCTTAAACCCTGCTAACCATTTGAACGTCTTAGAAATGTAACGAATTTCTCACTTTTACACATTTAGCCAGATTGAAAGACATTTCTCAATTTAATGAATTACCCTGTTATAGTATTATGCATTACATCAAATAAGAAAGAAATATTAATAATTCAATACCTTACCCTTCAAATGAGGCACGTGAAAGTAATTGATCGCGTAATAATTTTCGCTCTGCTATCTTCTTTTGTTCTTCCTTTTGCTCGCGCTGCTCCTGCTGGTGATGTTGTTGTTGCTGTTGTTTCTTACGATGTTGACGATCCTCGCCAAGCCCATAAAGGCCGGCAACGGCCGCCATTATTAGGCAAAGCTGCGACCGACAGCAATTGAAGTTTTAGCGATAACTTAAGATTGAGCTAATTTGGTGTTGTAGCTAACCACATAAATCGAATACAACACCGATTTGGCTTTAACGCCATTCTTACAGTTTTGTCTTATGTTGTATTGGTTTATTAGTGTGCAAATGAAGAGACATTGCAGCACTTACACTCAAGAAATTCAATTTTGAACGAAAATATTTGTTGCTATTTTGTAGTTGGTTTGGTGACACAGATAACATATGTATACCTACATATATCACGATGGCACTATTTTAAATGATCCTTCATATTTCTTTAATTTTTTTCTATCCACATTTTTGACGATATTCATAATACCTTTGGAAATATATTATTTAGTTTAATGATACACGATTTTACGTAGGTTTGTAGTTGCATACTTTTGGGTGCTCACTATTACCGTTTATCACAAAAAAATACAATATCAAACAAACAGAAAACAAACATACAACAATTAAAAATGTTAGGTGTGGGTGGGAACGCATTTTTTGTGAGTTTGCAAAAAATATGTTGTAAATTTACAGTTAACATTATACATATATATATTTTAGAAATTCCTCCCGACTACAAGTCAAACCCGATTTATAATCGTATTCGCCTACCATTAAGCTATTAATGCGTGTGATTTTCCCTTTTTTTGCCCTTTTTTATTATTTAATAAAATATATATTTTAAAGTTTAATACAGAAACTGGTAATAACGAATAGCCGCTGAATTTTTTGTCTGACGTGGCAGAATTGATTTAAAGTGCAACAGATAATTTACATAATAAGTTTTTCTTAAATTGTTTTTCATCTAAGTTGAACGAACACCCCATTGTAAAATTTTAAGACCGCCACTGAACAATCTTACAAAACTTGCATACATTTTGTACGTTTAAATATATCATAAGAAAATCCGCAAGATCGGGAATGAATAAATTTCTCCGGAAGATGTATGGTCCTTTCGGCGACAACAAGTTTGAACTGTTCTTTACACAAATATGATCATAGCACAGGGAATTAATGCCCAAAGACTCAGCTGGCTGGCAAAGAAGCTTCGGTCTAGAAAGTTTTCCTATCGACCCCAAATTTCGACAGCAGCATGATTTAATCACTAGAAGGTTAGCTCTCTAGTGACATATTTTGACAATTGCAGCAATCTTGCTGCCTGAAAAATTCCCATTGCTATTCGGGGTTGCCTTTTATCGAAATTATGTGACTATAGTAGTTAAAAATGTAATATTATACAAACTTTTAATAGGTTGATTTCGGAAAATAATATTCATCCAAAAATATCGATATGGGTATCAAAAGACGCGTTTTGGTCCCAACAATGAGAATCCACCTCCTAAGAAAATTTTTTTATTATTTTTGGAAAATATCTGCAAAAGACCGAAAAATTACTTCACGCCTATCCTAAATCGGGGTGGTAATCTATAATTCTTATGCGCAGAAGAATTGTCTGAGTTGGCGGCCTTCAGCAGCGATGAAAAAAATAACCCTGAGCCGGTTCAACATCGCCTACGCGATCCCCCACTTTTCGAAACACCCTACATCTGTGACTACAACAATCGCAGAAATTATATAAACTTTTTAGCTTTGTTTGAAAATATTCTGCAAACTACTAAAAAGAATTGTTCTTCGGATCCAGATTATGATAAATGGGACCGATACGCGTCTCTTGATACCTCTCCCCATATTTTTTGACGGGGTTTCGCACTCGGTGGCGGGCGTAAACAATTACCATGGATTAATTTACACTATTATTCAGATTGGCTTTTGGTAGTGTAGTTCTTGCATGTTGCCGAATCTAATCGTGAACGTTTAAAACTCTAGACATTCCGGTATGGAGCAACAGTTGTCTTACAGTTTTGGTCAAAGCTGTTACTAATGTGATTCTAAGTCTGTTATTTTTGACAAAATTTTACTACCATTCTCTAGGTTTAATAATCTATCTCTATCTCTATGGCGCGATACACAACAGGTATATCATCATAAACCTCCTAAGAGATTTTTGCGCCAAGCTTCTCTTCCAATTTGTGGTGTGCCGATTTGAATTTTCCCTACAAATTGGTGGGACCTACAGTTTTTTGCCGACTCCGAATGGCATCTACAAAGGAGACGAATTTTTGCTGAGAAGCCTGTCATGGCAGAAATACACTCGGAGAGTTTGCCAAACCACTGCCGAGGGGCGACCCCGTTTTGAAAAACTTTTTTCAAATCACTTTTGATGTTACCTGTACCAGGGCTCGAACCATGGACCTTCGGTGTGGTAGGCCGGCAACACTACCTTCACACCACGGCGGCCGCCTACAGGTTTAATAATCAGTTCTGGCTTTTAAGTCAATTTCTGTTTTAAGTATGCATGAAGAAATAATAGCCAATTTTATCTCATTGAAACTTATCACTTTCCAATCGGCTTGGTAGACTACGTCCGTTTGTCTTTATGCCCTGAAAAGCTTCCAACAAATATGTATCTTGTCAATTTGTCATTATTATTAAAAACGTAGCCATATAGTCAGAACCACGAATGTTCTAAGTTTGACATAAATCCCTGGTATCATGCTTACCCCGAAACTACAATATTTTGCAGTCCGTGTTAACCGAATGACCCTAAAATCAAACTTTTAATCTTGTTTTGCCAACATATTAATTTTTAGCAAATTTATGCTTCTGCAAAGAGGGCGAAGATGCGTACATACAGGGTGGATGACAGGGTGAATTTTGCTACATTAAGAAACTCAAACAATTTTTTTTCAGGGTATGGAATTCATTTTTCTTTTATTCATGTTAAAGCTCATTAAATTTTATTAAATATAGCTTAATTAGTTTTAAAAATAATGGAATTTAAATGCCCCCCCTGCTCGTCGATGCATGTGCGGCATCTTACCAAAAAGTTGTTCATTACTGCTTGGAGAGTTGAGACAGGAATAGCCGCAATTGTTTCTCGAATGGATTGCCTTAGTTCATTCAAATTTGTTGGTTTTGCTTTGAAGACTTCCTGTTTGCAATAACCCCACAAGAAAACGTCAGGTGCAGTAAGGTCAGGCGACCTGGGTGGCCAACGGAATGTGGAGTTTCTGGATATCAGCTTATTGGGAAATTTTCGTCGCAATTCTGTCATAACATGTTGGGCTATATGAGGAGGTGCACCATCTTGCTGAAACCACACAGAGTTGAAAGAAATTCTCATTCGGCGTAATTCTGGATAGAAAAACTCTCTCAACATGCTCAAGTAACGGTCTCCAGTAACCGTAACGGTGTGACCGTTTTCTTCGAAGAAGTAGGGCCCGACAATGCAGCGTGATGAAACTGCACACCACACTGTGACACGAAGTGGATGCAATTCCGTCTCATGATGTGGGTTGGAAGCACTCCATATTCGACAATTTTGTTTGTTTATGTTGCCGTTTAAATCGAAATGAGCCTCGTCAGACATGAAAAGACAGTTCAACATGTTTCCATCCTCTTCCACCATTTGAAGCATCTTCTGGCAAAATTCCAAGCGAATCGGCAAGTCTGCAGCGTTCAGTTTGTTGGCCATTTGAATATTATATGGGAATAAGTCCAAATCTTTGTGCATAATTGACTGTAATGACTGTCTGCTTACACCCATTTGAGCAGATAAGCTTCTTGTCGAAACACGTGGATTGTTTTGTATGGCAGCAGCTACAGCAGCGATTGTTTCCTCCGTTCGAACTGAAGGGTTTCGATGGTAAGGTCTTCTGTTGACTGTCCCATGCTCGGCAAAATTGTTTACAAGTCTTATTATGGTCCATCTGCTCGGAGGATTGCCGCCAAACGTGCGCCTATACTCTCTTTGAACCGAAACTACGGACTCCAGTGCGTGATAGCGGCGGACAATCCAAATTCTTGTTTCAGTGTCCCAGTTATCCATTTTTGTTAAATGTAAAAGTCAATCTGCAAAATAAAAAAAAAATTAACCAGGTTCATTAAATAGAAAAAAAGTTATTTAATTTTTTTTGGTAGCGGCTTTCATTAGCCACCCTGTATTTTGATTGTAGATACCTATGCACTTACATATTTATTTTAATGTTTGTTGGAGCAGCACCCGTTTTTTATTGCTCTTAATTGATTATAGAGAAAATTTATTACGATTTATACAGTGATGGTATGGGATGACATGTTTTGATGTTGTATTTAGTTAACTTCGCAAAATGTATCACTACTAATTTCCTACTTTTTTGAATTGTCTACTACAATTTCCTCGACAAATAAATAAAAATAGTCCTGCTTTTTCCTTTCGCAAAAGAAACCCAGAAAAGGGAACTCTCAAAAGTAAACGTGAGTTAAAGAGCTAACCTTCTTGTGTTTGAATCATGGCGAGCAGAGCGAAATGGAGGCTGAAAAAAAGCAGATGTAGGATGACTTGACCCCATGGGTGTTTAGTAATGGCGTCAGTTAGCGCTAAGCGCCAATAAATAAAGTTAATGATTTTTAAGAGATTAATTCTAGTGTGGTAACAGCATTCTTTTAAACGGCAATAATGTGGTAACTTTAATACTCGTTTGCTATTCTTTCGGCTTAAGATGCAGTCCAATTTTATAACCACCAAAATAGGTGGCAACGCCACCTAACCTCGGAGAGTTGCACGTCTTTTGTGCATATTTTTGTGCACAGAAAATACCACAAATATTGTACACATAAATAGTAGTTCACAAGAATTATTAAACAATAAAAGCAGTTTTTACACGTCGTTTCGTTTGCGTTTTCATTTTATTTTATATTTCGGATTTTTCGTTTTTGCCGTCGTTGCCATGTACACCAGAATCGCAGTTACATAAACTGAATTACCGACGGTTACAATTTTCGGTTAGGCTTTTTGAGTGCATAATTCAAGAAAATCTTCTTTTCTTTGTTAAGAGTATTGTGTGTCCAGAACAGCATGAACTTTTTCCGGGGCGCTCAACTGTGTCGAACTTGGCTATTTTCTCTGATGACTGCATCGCAGCCTTTCAGTCGGGATGTCAAGTTGACACAGTTTACACAGACTTTTCTAAGGCGTTTGATTGGGTTTCCCACGTCATCCTGATTAAAAAATTAGCTTGTATCGGTTTCCGTTCTGGGTTCTTAGCATGGATTGAATCCTACTTACACAATCGCCGTTGCATGGTGGTTGTTGACAATGTTAGGTCCCTTTCCTTTCCTTGCCACTTCTGGTGTTCCACAAGGCAGTATACTGGGCCCTTTGTTCTTTATGCTGTTTATCAATGACATTAAAATATATTTACCGATCTATAACTTTCATGGCTCAGAATTGATGCAATTAGATTTGGATAAACTTAGTAGTTGGTGCAATGAAAATCGGTTAGCACTTAACATAAAAAAATGTTCCATATTACCTTTTCGAAACGTGTCAACGTCATTAATACTTCATATCATATATCTAACTCGCCCTTAACGAGGGTAAGTGAAATTAAAGATTTTGGGGTAATCTTTGACACAAAATTCACGTTCGCAAGTCATATTAATTTATGTACTGCGAAATCGTACGCCATGCTTGCTTTTGTGAGGCGGCATAGCTCGGATTTTACTCATCTGTATACGCTAAAGCTTTTATACTCGGCGTTTGTGCGTTCGAAACTTTTATACGCCAGTTTCATTTGGTCGCCGTATTATTACTGTCACATTGCAAGAATTGAACGGATCCAAAAAGTATTTCTACATTTTGCCTTACGAAACTTACGTTTCACGGAGCCTTTACCAGCTTATGAGGCTCAGTGCTTATAATTCATCTGAAATCACTGGATAACAGGAGATCTATTTTGTCGCTCTTGTTCATTTTTGACCTGCTTCGTGGTGCTGTGGACTGCCCCGTGCTTCTTGAGAGGATTCTGATTAACATTCCGGCCAGAGCTCTTCGTAGTTCATAGTTCTTCCATGTTGGCATTTTTAAGGCTCTTTATGTGCGAAATGCGCCAATTAATAGAGCCCTGATTGAGTTCAATAGAATTTTAAAATTTTCTGATATTGATATTTCTTATTCGAAAGATCGCTTTTTAAGTAATTTAAATGGTTTTTATATGTAATGTAGTTTGTATATCATTATATTACGTACTAGTCTTATTATGTTCAATATAGCCTATAAGATTTCACTCAATTTGGCTAAAATAAATAAAATAAAAAAATAAAAAAATAAATAAACTCGTTAGTTGAAATTCTCTATCTTTATACCTTTCTTTTGCCGTTAACTTTCCCTTCATATTTATACAATAAATTTCTGTAGTTTTTATTCCTGCCCGATATCGGAACTTATGCCTCTCTCTTACTAGCGTTAGATTTCATTCTTGTGAACTTAAGCGTCCCAGAATTTCTCTTAGGTATTCCGCAAAGGCTACGTACGGACTACTCTACTCAAATACGATTATACAATAACCCTAATCACCCTACGTAAATTTCTGAATTCGAAAGATATTGTTTACTAATGGTTGCCTTATATGTAAACTAACAAAATGCATTATTAGATTTTATGTGCGGGGAGTGGCGGCCTTGGAATAATCTGTCCCGAAGAGCCAACAATAGGTATCTATGTAGGGAGATCTGCATTATTTTTAATGTTATTGTCACTTTAAAACATCTTCCTTTCGCGTTGCCATATGGTAACCCCAGGGTGTTTCGGGTTAAGACTATTTAATTTATTCATACTTAATTAATTTAATTAGGCGGCCGCCGTGGTGTGGAGGTAGTGTTGCCGGCCTACCACACCGAAGGTCCATGGCTCGAGCCCTGGTACAGGTAACATCAAAAGTGATTTGAAAAAAGTTTTTCAAAACGGGGTCGCCCCTCGGCAGTGGTTTGGCAAACTCTCCGAGTGTATTTCTGCCATGACAGACTTCTCAGCAAAAATTCGTCTCCTTTGTAGAGGCCGTTCGGAGTCGGCAAAAAACTGTAGGTCCCACCAATTTGAAGGGAAAATTCAAATCGGCACACCACAAATTGGAAGAGAAGCTTGGCGCAAAAATCTCTTAGGAGGTTTATGATGATATACCTGTTGTATATCGCGCCATAAAGAGAGAGAATTAATTTAATAAAATGAATGTGAATTAGCTTCAATCTGCAACATGGAATGCATTTTGCAAATTGATTATTTTTCAGATTGAGATATCATTAATGAAAACCAAGAACAGAATCGGGCCAAGATAGCTACCTTGAGGAACTCCCGAAGATACATAAATGGCATTGGAAAGTGCATTCTTAAAAATTACTCGCTAGATCCTGCACAGAAGGTAAGAAGAGATCCAGCTGGTGAGACTTTGTTGAAAGCCCAGGTGATCGAGTTTGTGAATAAGTAAAGAATGTAATTGTTGAATTTCCCTTACAAAAGGCGTGCTGGCAAAGCTGCAATTAATGTGAAATAGATACGGTGATCTGTGGTAGAATTCACTAACTTATAACGATGCGATTTTTCGAGATTTTAGTTAACGATTTTGTTTCCTGCATTATCGACTGTGCTATTCACTAACTTAGCTATAACGATTCGAGGTTAAGAATCCTCATCCCGCTATAAAACGTACGCTAAGTACTCAAATGCCAGTTTTTTGATACAAATATTGATATAGTAGTAATATTATTTTAATTTTCGCTAAAAACTTGAAATTATGTGTTGTTTATTTAACGACACAGATAACAACCCCAAATAGTGTGTTGTTTACTTAACGACACAGATGATCGCGAATAAACGAATATCGATAAAAAATGGTTAGTGAATACAGATATCGTTATAAATATCCCTACCACAAAATGTCGATTGCGAATGTCGTTATAGAAGTTAGTGAATTCCACTACTGGTCAGTAACGATGGCTTCAAATAGTTGCGGAATAGCATAAAGCTTTGCGATGTCGCTGTAGTAGTACAAATGACCTACTCCTACTCTTATAAAGTGGTATAAGGAAAGATTCTTTCCAAGCAGCAGGAAAAACGCCACATTTTAAAGAAAGATTGAACAGATCAGTTAGTGGCTGGTAAATGTGGTTTGCACATTTTTTTAGGAAACATGTAGGCATCTTATCCGGTCCATACTTAAATGATACTTTCAGAGATTTCAGATAGAATAAGACATTTTCATTAGATATAATTGGACTATTAATCACGTTTATAGTTCATACATCCGTATCTGTGAAAATGAGAAAAGGCATCAGAGGAATGATTAGATTCAAAAAATTGCGCAAAGAAATTTGCAATATCTTGATTATCACTTGATATGTTATCTTGGTATTTCATGACAAAAGGAAAAGCTTTTACATTACGTTTAGAGTTAACAAAGCCATAAAATAAGTTTGGGTTGCAGATAATGTTCATTTTGATTTTGCAGATATAAGCTTTGTAACATTTTTTGTTCAACTCAAATTATTTCTGACGAAGATTGGAGTACCTTAAATTATCTTTGTTTAAACTGGATTTCTTGTATAACTTGAAAACTCACCCTACACAGCGTATTAGGTGCTTATTATACCCGCTATAGGTATGTCTTTCTGTCGCAAAAGGCCATTAAAAGCCACAACAACTAAACCTTCAGGAAGTGTTTTTGCTGGTATTCAATTAACTTTTGTCAAAATCGGTTAAGTGGTGATGAGTTCACTTTGATCAAAAATCAAGACAGTGAATTTTTTGTAAATATTTATTAGGACCAACAAGATCGAACCCATGCAACATATAACCCCCTTACAATCGATTGTTCCGATAAACGAGGCCTGATCTTCTCAATAAACAAGCTAAAAACTTTAGTTTTTGCGGTTAGCAATTATTGTGAATAAGGCTCGGTTAGTGAAAATCTTAAGCCGTATTTCTAAAAGGTATAACGCGTTTTCACACCCGAATACAGCGCTCTCCTTACTTGTTGTATCTAGAGATTGTCCCTTGCTTAACCCTTAAATTTTTTGTTTCGAATTTTATTTTTCTTTTCGTCACCCATTCACTCTTTATTCATAACATTACAACTGAAAATAATAGTCAGGCTTGAATTACTAAGTAAATTCAAATTTTTTTGTAATGGTTGCTGTTAGTTTCTTTGCATATCTGAACTTTACTTATATTTTCGGTTCTAAGCACTTCGCCAAATATTGCATAAAATATATTTTATTTATTTCACTTGCAATTCACATTTTTCGCTTTCAGGTTTATAACAAAAACTAGGGCAGTTGAAATGATGAGGGAAAACGGACACAATTCTGATTCTTGCTTTGAGACATAGATCGTTTGAGAATTCTGTAGTTTTGTTTGGAAAGCGTGTGTCTTCCTCGCCAGAATCTGAAATTTGAAATTAATAACGACACTAGCCTTTTTATGTTCTGGTAACTCTGGCGGGGTGACCCAAAGTGTTAGTATGTGAAACAAAAGGTGCTAATGAGTGCTGAAATTAGTGATTATATTAAGTTCCATATCTCAACTGGTTTTAGAGGTAAATTGATTTAAAGCTTATTATAAGTTCTGAGACCAGCGAGGCGTGGCCGGTTTATCTACTTAATAAATATAACCCGTTCCAAATGAACCGGCCAAAAATATCTAGACACTTCATAAAATAGAAAGTGAAAAACAGCAACAAAAAAAAAACACAGGGTGCCTTAGGTCAAAGTTGTTAAAAAGTTAAAATTAACAATGGTTGCCGAAGTAAGAGTGCGAGTGCAAGTCCAACTCTTTCGAAAAAAGCCTTAAAGAGCTGTAAAGTGATTCAGTGATTGCTTTGTCTACCCGCTGTTTGTTTTATCAATATAGTTGCACGAAAAATGTGCATGTTCTTGTTATAATGACTAAAACTATACAATTTAAAGTTCCCGATCTTCGCTTAGCTTGATACAGGTCATTATTCCAGCTGCAAAACCGCATGAAACTATAATTTACTTTTGTTTTTACATCTCACCAAAATCCAAAAATTTGGACAACTTAAGCTGTTTTTCTCAGCCCCTGTGTAGTTGAGTGGTTATCACAACTTCAAACAAGTAGAAAACATTCTTAAATAAATATAAAGCCTAGTTCCACGTAACAATAAACTTAATTAGGTACATGGAATAAGCTGCTTGTAGTAAATTAATTTTCAAACCTGTTTTGAAAAGAAAAAATAAAAATAAAACATTCTTTCTGATCCATCCTAATGTGCATATTTTTTTAGTTACCTGCAGCTAATGTTTTATGCAAAGAAACAAACCGTATGCTCTTGTACAACAAAAATAAACAAATGAAAAAATTACAAATTTTAATACTAAAGCACGGAAAAAGAACAGAAGAGAAAGACAAACAAGCGAAAACTTTTGTGGATAAGCAAAACATATGCGCTATAAAGCAATAGTTGGCGTGGGCTGTAGCTCTTTGTGGTTGTCGGCTTTTATTAAGGTCGGTTTTTATTACTGTTTGGAAACATAGTAGTTGTTGTGTTTCCTTGTTTATTGTTGGCGATTTTTATACCTAGTAGTGCTTCGCACACAAGGTATATTAACTTTAGTCGCGTAACGGCAGTGCGTAACGGCATTAACGGATCGAGATAGATATTGACTTATGTATATCAAAATGTTCAGGACGAAAAGAGAAATTGATTGAGCCATGTCCGTCCGTCCGTCCGTCCGTCTGTTATATCAATTAGATTTTGCACACATAATGAGCTTTTTAAGAAAAACTCGGCCGCAAAAAAATTTTTTCAATTTCGAAGAAGTAGGCGAGGCGTCGCCCACTTTTCAGCATAAAATTTCTGCTATTTTCAAAGGCAATCGCTTATAATTCAATCCTGATATTTCAATGAAAATTGGTCAGCTGCTTCTTAGTAGCATGTCTTATACTCCTGCCAAAAATTAGCCAAATCGGGAAACACACAAGCGAAATATTCGGGCACGTAGTTAATAGCCCACTGCAATAGCGAAGTGATACGAGTATATCTTTTTTGATTTTCATACCTTTCATAAACATTAAATGTATGTAAGTATGAGAACAAGAAGAGAAAAGTTCACTAAAATGATCAGCACGATGAGCGGAGTCGATTTAGCCATCCCCGTCTCTCCGTCTGTCTATTTGAACGCAAACTAGTCTCTCAGTTTTACAAAAGATTGCTGAAATTCGTGGTTTCTCCATTTTATACTATACTAGCAAACCCGATAGACGTTGTTTTGACGTTTTGATATATAGAACACATCTATATATAAAATTTCATTCACTTGAACCAAATAAACTCCTATCTATACCGAACTGCAGCTTTATATGACCTGGGGGATTTTCCAAAAGCTATATACAGACTGTGTCGTGCCCAGCAAACTCCTGAACCTATCGTGAAAGTGCAAGAGCAAAAACAAAACACAAAATATGTGGGCGTGGCACCGCCCACTTTTCAAAAATGATGTAGATATTGACTAAGTGACACATATATCCAAATTTCATTAATTTAGACCAAAAAACTTCGGAATTATGACGAATTGAAACTTTATATAGCCTGGGGGCGTGGCTCCGCCTACTGTTCCAATACTATATATTGTCTATGCTGTACCCAGTGAACCCAATTGAAAATTTCATAAAGATCGGTTGAGTTCTTTGGCGCCTATAAAAGACACCCTTTTTTATATCTATTTTTGTTACGCACACAAGGTATATTACTTCATTCGGCATAAACGAGTCGAGATATATGTTTATTAATGTATATCAAAACCTTCAGGATGAAAAGTGAAATATCCGTGCAAGTAGTTAAAACCGCACTGCAAAAGCGAAGTTGTATATCATTTTTGATATTCATTCCTTTCATGAACATGAAATGTTTGTACGTATACTGAAATGATCAGGAGGATGAGCTTAGTCGATGTAGCCATTCGTCTTTCGGTACGTCTGTCTGTCTGTTCGTCTGTCTATTTGAACGCAAATACGAACTGAAAGTATTAAAATAGACCTGCGTAAATTGGGATGACATAATAGATCAGTACTAGGTATATAATGTTCGGTTCCACCCAAACTTAGACTTTCTTACTTGTTTCAAATAAGTTTTTCTTTCCTTTTCTTTTGTTTTGTTTTCTACACAACAATCCGTGAAAATTTAGTTTTATACTCAGATGAGCATCGTTCACAATTTTTTTTTGATTAACGGTAGGGCGTAACGGCATAAGCGAGTCGAGACAAATATAAACTTATGTATAACAAAGTCTTCAGAAAAATAATTGGACAAAACCGTATCAATTTGCTCTTCGGATATGACCACGACAATTTGGGAAAATTTTAAAATATCTTATTAAAATTTGATAATATGGTTCTCTGGCACTTCTCTCCTATCACTTCTTCAAATAGCCGGAATGAATAGCCTATGAAAGCCACGCCCTCTTTTTGTATTTCAAATACTACACAATAAACCTATAATGACTAAATTTGTTGTGTTGATTAATTGTGACTTCCAATTTATTTTGTTGGCGTGACTAAGTGAATTCTACAAATATTTTTAATTCTTAATCAAAAACCGTGTAAGATATTATAAAAAATCTTGGTACACAGATTAAACTTATAAGAGGTAATAGTCTGAGAAAAAAGGACGAAATCAGTAGAGGACTACCGGCAATTTTATGAAATAGTTTTTTAAGTATATCACTAACCAATAAAACAGGTTATATCTCTGTTAAAAATCAGTTCCATTTAACCTCGTTGTAATTATAACTGTAAAATATAAAAATACTTGAAAATAGGCTTGCTCCTTTTTTGACCAAACTTATTCCACCGTTTTGTTAGCCAAAGACGAGTTCACGTATCATAGCATAATCTAGTACACATATTTCACGTATAGCGAGAAAACGACACCTAGCTCTATGTACTATAGTACTTGTGCATGTAAGCGCCCTGCAGGGAAACAACAAACTCGGCAGAATAATGCTACTTGAAACTCAAGTTCTCTAAAAAATTTCAGGCTATCCTAGGGATCAAATATGTACCAACAGGAACAAAACTTTTTGAAGAATGCTGAAGTGCCCAGAGTTTGAGAATTCTCGGTGGGCCTCACCTTTCAAAATTATTGCCTTTCATCACCAGAGATCAAATCTTTGACCTTTTCTGAGTGAGTCCAGTACTTATCCACATTCCTGGACTTATTTCAATTATCTACAGTTAACCATTACAACTTAAATTGAGTTATGGTTTCTTTAATCTCTCTTAAACTACACCTTTTCCAAGTGTACTTCAGAAAACATAAAGTGTTCTTCAAAAATCGTAAAATATTTTTCAGAATAGTCAATTGTAATTCAGAAATCGTAAAATGTATTTCGGAATAGTCAGTTGCAATACAGAAACCGTAAAATAACTTTAAGAATAAATAATTGTATTTCAAAAACTGTAAAATATATTTCAGAACCCGTAAATTGTACTTTAGAAGCTAGAGCTTTAAAAGGACTTCAGAAACCATAAACTCTGAACACCTGCACTACAATTATTTCACTTGAGCTCGTTTCATGAATACTATTCTGGAATTTGTTTTACAGTTTTCGCAGTACAACCTACTATTCTCACATATAATTTACGATTTCTGCAACATAATTGACTATTCTGAAATCCATTTTACGCTTTCTGAAGTACAACTGGAAAAGGTGCAGTTTGAAACTGCATATTTCTTTCAGAAATCTGATAATTGACTTTCCGTTAAACATTGCCAGTTGGCAGTTGGTAAAAAGAAATCTGGCTGGTGTTCATAATAGTTATATGTACGTAGTTAGTTTGACTACAGGGTATGTGTGTACAAGGCACGCTATATCAACATCTTCGGCTTTCCTTTCGCGCAATCGTCCAACTAGTGCACTTCCGTAGATTTAACAATTTCACAATTGTAGTTACCAAATACTTAACATACATAGTTGCTTGACATCAGGAAATTTCTCTTTACACCGGTCGGCACATTAACATGTACATATCTATGGTGGTAAATCTTTATGCGGGTGTGTTTGTGGTGGAAGTAAGCTAAACTGTTTTATATACCAAAAAGCGGAAACAAAGAAATATGCTGAGGCTGAATTTTAGTTACAACAATTTCCTGTCCACTAACTGACTTTTGGTTATTCTCTTTGTGTTTTGTATTCGTAAACAGGAAGTTCTTATATGAGTAGTATATCAAAATATAAATTTACATACGGACATACATATACACTAATATACAGTGGTTCACAGTCGAAATGAGCCACCATAAATATTGCAGCTTTCAACAAGAATTACTTCCTTTTAATAATTTTGATATCTTCTTATGAAAGTGTGATAAAAACACAGTAAAAATACTGAAAATTAAAGCTTAGGACGTTGTGAAAAATTCAGAACAATTCGATTAATTGTTATCAAAATTTTAAACTCTTTACGAAGATTTTTAGATTTCTTTCAAGCATGCACTTTGGTAGCTCATGCAATTTCGACATAGTAAGATACTAGTCTTAAGCCGCTAAAAAATTTACTTTATTTTTTTTTTTTAATTTGTTTCTATCTAACCTGCGCACTTTCTTCACTTTCTTCCATACAAATCCGTCGAGTTTTCCAAAAAGTTCTAAGCTTTAGTTTTCAGTATTTATATTGTGTTTTCAAGCACACTTCCATATAAAGATATCGAAATTATCAAAAACAAGTAATTCATGCTGAAAATTGCAATATTAATGGTGGCTTATTTGGACTGTGAGCCACTGTAGTTATTAGTATTGGTGCGGGTGTTCATAAATAAATGTGTACTTATGCAAGGGGGCATGTGTGTTTGTAATATGGTGTTTTTCGTCGAAAGTGTCTTGTTTGGCTTGATTGTTATACGTTGTCCTCAGCACGTCAACACCGAAGTTCGCTCGCCCTCGTGTGTTAACATGGATTAAAGTGTACTCTAATTTCTAACTTTGCCCTAAGCCTTCTCTCCCTATTGCAGTGTTGCTTATAATTACTTGGTGTTATACAAATTTCTACTTATTATTTTATCGAATTTAATATTATTACTGATTTTTAAACTATTGACCTTAATTGACAAATTTGCACCAAAAAATTAATTACTGTTTTTAAAATTCAGGAAGAATCACTGCTGTCAACGAATGTTGCTTCGAAATGAGTATACTACTGAGAAGTAAAGTGATCTCACGAAAGCTTTTACAATGAACATTATGAGCATTGCGCAGACATGGACATACATTTTTAACGTTAAGACTTTTTGGGGTCATTTATAAGAACTAAGTTCAACATTTTTTTAATTTAATTTGAGACTTTCTTTGATACATATGTTAGAAAAAAAAAGTTATCGGTTAGATCCATTTTTCGAGATATTCAATTAAATTCTAATAGGGAGATTCTCAGTTTTTTGAACAAAGGTTAAATCATGGACTAATAAAGCGCAAATGTAGATTTCTAATAAAAAAAAATTGAAATTTATTAAAAATTGTATTTGCAGATATTAAGTTAGTTGTATATATGAACTGAGCTTTATATCGACAGGTTAGACCATCCAGCAATTATTTTTCACTACATGGAAAAAACTTAATTGTACGAAAACCAGTCATCCTTCAAAAATATAATAATGTATGCCAAAAATTGATGGCGTTAATAGATTGACGACATAATTTTCTTTTAACACCTTGTGCAGGAATGGCAAAACATTTCGTTTAAATGAAAAGTGGAACTAGTTTTTACCGTGGAGGCGATTATATATAGAAATTTAAAGACGTAGAGCAAGAATATAATTAGATAATATATATTAGAATACAATATTCATATAGGGAAGCCTGCAATATAATAAAATACCACTTTACCTTTTATGAGATTATCAATTGAATGTGATGAAACATGTATATATTATTTTTTTGATCTTTCGTTTAGCTTTTGCCAAACACTGGCAATTGGTATTTAATTTTATATAAGTTAAAACTGAGTTATGATGACTTCAGTGGCGTAGTGAGGGGGGTGTATGGGGTGTCATTATGACCCGGGCGCGGCTCACAAAGGGGCGCCAAATGGTCCGCAAAACAATAAATGGATGAATGATTTTTATTTTTATTATAAATGATTGATTCAAATTTGTTTTTAAATTTAGTCCCAGACTAATATAACAGGTCGATGTCCAGGGTGACCCAAAATGTAATTAAGGAGGGCTAGAATAAACGATGTGATAATTCCCATATCTCAACTGGTTTCGGAGAAACAATGATTAAGATCGAACACAGTCTATTATAAGTTCTGAGACGCAGCGAGACGGGCGGTCTGCTAGTGGACTTATATTTATCTAGCAACGTTTCATAAATTTTTCCCCAATTGTTGTATTCGAGTGACTTCTGGAGCCTTTTGCGGGCTTGTAGCTTTGTGGATATTGTCTTTTACATATTTACATAAATGTAATATTATATGGTTTCGAAATTTATGGTGGGGGGCGCTAAACGAGTATTGTGCACCGGGTGAGAGTTAAGCTCACTACGTCACTGGATGACTTGATACTGATGTTTATTTATTAATTAAATGGTGAAAATGTTAAAGCCACATTTTTGTTTGCTAAAACGTTTTACATTAAAAACACCAACAATTAGTAAATGACTTAAATTAAAACAAGTAAGGAAAGCGCTATATTAGGCTGTGCCGAAGGCTTTATACCGTACATGAAAACGCATCAAGGCGATGCTCAGTGGCAATCCTAATAAAACCAACGAATAATCATGGCAGTGGGTTTCTCCGGATGAACATGCAAAAAAGAAGGCCAAAGCCACAGTTTATCGGTATGCAAAACGTTTCATTCACTTGTAATACGTTCACAAGGGTAATCTATTGTTATTTAGAGCTTCTTGACCGATTCGATATTGATTTGAGGCAGAAAAGTTCGCTGAAAAAAATCGTTTCATCATGCATATTCCGCAGACTTAGCCATTTCCGATAAGTTCCTGTTCCTAAAGCTGAAGAAATGACTGAACAGTAAAAGACTGCCTATTTCGAGAGCTTGAAAAATATTATTATTTGGAGGAGTAGGACAACTGGGAAAACTCCGTGCTGGATGTAAAAAGAGAATGATGGGTGGCACCGAACATTATATATCTAGTAGTGATCTATTATTTACGCAGGTCTATTTTAATACTTTTCAGTTCGTATTATAAAGCCAGCTGATTGTTTTCAATTTCTGTTATAAGTTTTAAGGGGTTAATTAATTTAAAAAAAATATGAATGTATGGCCCGATATACAACAGGTATATGATCATAAATCTCCTAAGGGATTTTTGCGCCGAGTTTCCCTTCCAATTTGTGGTGTGCCATTTTAAATTTTTTCCTACAAATTGGCGGGATCTACAGATTTTTTCCGACTTCGAACCGCATCTACAAAGAAGATGAATTTTTGCTGAGAAGCCTTACATGACAGAAAGACACTCGGAGAGTTTGTCAAACTACTGCCGAGGGGCGACCCCGTTTTAAAAAACTTTTTCAAAACACTTTTGATGTTACCTGTCCCAGGACTCGAACCTTGGACTTTCAGTGTGGTAGGCCGGCAACAATACCGCCACACCACGGTGGCCGCCATTAATTTATTTGTATATTAATAGCTTCCCTACCAACAACTGCTAACCAAATTTTTTCATAATATTGATCTTCTTCTCATAATTACAAACATTTCATGTTCATTAAAGGTATGGAAATCAAAAAAGGTGTACAACTTTCCTATTGCAGTGGGTTGTTAAAAACTTGCCCGGATATTTTACTTGTGTGTTATCTGATTTACTTAATTTTTGGCAGGAGCATACTACATACTATTGTAAAGCAGCTGACCAATTTTAATTGAAATATCTAGTACAAACTACAAGCAATCGCCTTTGAAATTAGCAGAATTTTTATGTTGAAAAGTGGGCGGCGCCTAATCCCCAAAATTTTTTTGCGGTTGAGTTTTGCTTCAAAAGCTTATTATGTGTGCAAGATCTTATTGATATAGCTTGCATGGTTATAAAAATATCGCGTCTTTTATTTTACAAGCAAATTTCTCAGAACTATGTCAAGAAACTGGGCGTGGCCGTTGACAGATTTCTCTCATTTTTACAACAAATATTTAACTTTATACGTACAACATTTTCGCCAAATATCGTTTCCATTAATCAATTTTTGTCAGAGTTACGGCATAAAAAGCTTTGTGGAATATTCCACTATAAAGGGCGGGCTGCGGCCATTTTCGAAAAAAATTTTTTGACATTCCTTGTTCACGGAAATTTTGACAGTGAAATAGAAATGATATAACGTTTTTGTGCGCAAAGTTATTGCCCATTAAATACATCTATGATCCTTTTCAAAATCTTTCGTATAAAAGTGGGCGTGGACCAAACGATTTCGCCCATTCAGGAACATTCCCTCTATTAATATAAATATGTGTGCTAAATTTCGTTTCAATATCTTAAAGGGTTTTTGATTTATGATTAATATTATTTCTAAACTTGACTTAATTAAAATTGGGCGGTGCCAAGCCCATTTTCAAAAACTATTTTAGAAATTTATTTTCTGCCTTAACATTAATGAACACTACAAATTTTATCCTTATAAGTGAATTATGTACTGAATAATCACTTTTTTTGTATTTTCGAAAATGTTCTATATATAAAAAGTGGGCGTTGCTATCATCCGATTTCGCCCATTTTAGATAGCGCTCGGATATCAGTGCCTAGAAACCTGCATACCCAATTTTATTAAGATATCTCAAAATTTACTCAAGTTATCGTGTTTACAGACGGACGGAAGGACATGGCTTAATAAATTTCTTTTTTCCTTCTGAACATTTTGGTATATATAGGTCAATATCTATCTCTATCCATTTATGCCGTTACATACCACCGTTACGCGACTAAAGTTAATATGCCTTGTATGCTTAGTACTCTCTCTATGGCGCGATATACAACAGGTATATCATCATAAACCTCCTAAGAGATTTTTGCGCCAAGCTTCTCTTCCAATTTGTGGTGTGCCGATTTGAATTTTCCCTACAAATTGGTGGGACCTACAGTTTTTTGCCGACTCCGAACGGCATCTACAAAGGAGACGAATTTTTGCTGAGAAGCCTGTCATGGCAGAAATACACTCGGAGAGTTTGCCAAACCACTGCCGAGCGGCGACCCCGTTTTGAAATCTTTTTTCAAATCACTTTTGATGTTACCTGTACCAGGGCTCGAACCATGGACCTTCGGTGTGGTAGGCCGGCAACACTACCTTCACACCACGGCGGCCGCCACATTAGAGGAAAAATGCATCGTGACGCTACAGGGCATCATAGCTTAGTTGTTAGAGTACTCTAACAGCGGCTTTGGTGCAGACACTTGGGTTCGTATCTCAGTGTCCGAGAAGGGGTCTGATGAGAAGCTGGGCACTTCGAAACATGTCATCCCATACCATCGCTGTGCATAACGTTGTAAATTTTCGTCTAATATCAATTAACAAACAAACATAAAAATTCGAGCTTTGCTCCAACAACAATCACCATAACTATAATTGTTACAGGTACAGTGCGGGTGCATAACAAATAACACGGAAGTGTTGATATGCAAAAAAGCCCTTCTGTATCTAAAACTGTTCTATGCTTAGTACTACTAGGTATAAAAATAAAATTGGTTTTTTCAAAAAAGATTATTCAAAGAGTCTCCAACTTTACCAATTGATCTCGCTCAATATATACCTATGTATTCTTATTATAATTTAACTAATTTTCTTTCTTATGCTTAGCACTATAATACATGGAAGTCTATACCGATTTTGACTGGTTTGTATCTGTTTGGTTACGCCGCCACTGTCGTCAGCACAACAAGCGCAAGCAGCGCAGTCAAGTTAAACTCTATGCTCTAATCTCTTCTAAATTCATGTATATTTACATATTTACATATATACATTGTAAATTGCTCTGCGAAGCAATGATAAAGAAAAGTCGTTAAAGCTAGTTGGAGACATATGTACATATACACACTCATACATGTTAATGACATTTATTGCAATTGCCTTTTGCTAAAGGCTCTCATTAACTTCACCTATCACTTTAAGTTAGTTCGTTTTCAATCGCTAATCGTGAAGCACGGGTTATTCGAACCCGCCTGCTTCTGCAAATAAAATTGTATTTTTCTTGGACGACGAGCGTTCTTATTTATTTATTTCGATCGAAATTAGCCAACGAAAAAGCTCGAAGGCTACACATTTTTTGGTGACCCCGACGTGATTGCTATTGTCTTACCGAGTTAAGAGGCAAAATAGCAATTGCCATATATAGCAGTAAACGTTTTTTTTTACCGGCTGACTGCGCAGTACATATGTAGGTACACACTCACATTCGGTGAAGCGGTAAATATATATTGGGATAGTACTGGAGTACATACCTAATTTAGCTGTCAGGAAACGAACCATATAGCTGTGGCTGCTAGTATCCAAATTTATTGGCACTCAAATACATACGGGAACTCAAAAAGCGGTAAATTCGTGCCGTTGCAAAATCACACAATATTTTGGAAAAAATAAAATAAAATATTATACATTTTTGTTTTTCTCGGCAAGTTGCTCAGTTTTTCAACATTGCATCATGTCAGAAGATGAGCAGTCTAGTCCACCACTTGCGGATAAGACAATTTTTTACAAGCGCAAGGCACAAGCAATTTATGTGCAGGCGCAAAATATTGAACAGACGATCGAAGGGGAGAAAATTAATTTGCTTAACGAATCGGATTTAAGTGTAAGGCTGGAGCGTCTGGACCATATTGCTGCTACGTTTAATTCAATTTATGACAAACTCGAGGAGCTTGATTTTGATGAAATTGGTGGGGAACTGCGCTCAAACTTCGAGGATTTGCTCATTTCAGTACGGTCTCGTATACGGCATGAGATTCGAAAGCGTTCATCTCAAATGCCACCTTGTTCAACCATGCGATATGAGCATACACCTGAAGGTCAAACGATCATAATGCAAAGTCGACCACGGTTACCTGAATTAAAATTGCCTACATTTAGTGGTGTATACACGGAATACACCGACTTCATTTCAATGTTTACAACGATCATCGATAAAGATCCTGATCTCACTGATGTCGAGAAAATGCAGCATTTGCGAACGTTGCTGAAGGGTGCTGCATTGGATACCATCCGTTCGTTGGAGATCAGTGATTTAAACTATAATATTGCTTTGGAGTTACTCCAGAAACGTTTTAATAATAAGCGTCTTATTTTTCAGGCACACATCACTGAGATTCTGGGGTTGAAAAGGGTTGAAGCATCTTCAGCAGTAAAATTACGTGAGCTATCAGATAAAATTAACGCTAACTTACGAGCATTGCTAACTATTGGAGACGCGGAGCAAGTAGCAGCCGGCATAATCATACATACTTTACTTGAAAAGGTGGACAGTACAACTCAGACTAAGTGGGAAGAAACCGCGCCCTTAGATGTCATACCATCATGTGAACAATTTACTACTTTTCTGGAAAAACGATGCCAAAAGTTGGAAAACGTCGAGCAGTCCGTTGCAGCAAGTACTCGTATATCTCAGGTGGGCAAGAATAGTAGAAACACTAACTCCAGTAGAAAATCTTTTATATCCACTAACAAATCAAATGGCTGTGTTCTCTGCGACACCACAGACCATTCCATATATAGCTGCAGTAGATTTAATAATTTATCGCCACAACTACGTCTTAAAGAAGCCAAGCGGCTGTCATTATGCATTAATTTACTTCGAAGAGGCCACCAGTTGAGAGCGTGCGCTGCCGGTTCATGTCGTTCATGCGGCGGTAAACATCATAGCTCATTGCATTTTGACCATGCCAATAGCCGGGGCATAATAAATGAACAACAAAACCCCCCATTGTCATCGCAATCTACTCCGCAACCTCCACATCGCTCTCTCACCGTTGCTTCCCCTTCTGCCATTGATTCTTCGGGTGCCCCGAATCTCAAATGTGATGTTGTGCTCCTAGCTACTGCGGTTGTTGACGTCAGGAATAGTGCTGGTACATGGGTACCCTGCCGCGCGTTGCTCGATTCCGGATCGCAATTGCACATCATCACATCTCGACTTGCCCAACAATTACAATTGCGCAAAACTAAATCATTTGCAGCTGTATCTGGTCTTGGCGACTCCGAGTTCCAGTCTGATGGTTTTACTGTCAACATAAATCTTCGTTCTCAAACTTCTGAATACACTACTTTCATTTCTGCTTTAGTAGCCCCCAACATAACAGACAATCAACCTAACTTCAGTTTAAATATAGCATCGTGGAACATTCCCTCCAACATTCGTCTAGCAGATAAAGACTTTCACAAATCCCAACGCGTTGATATGCTTATAGGTGCAAGTCTTTTCTATGATCTTTTGTGTGTTGGGCAGATCAAGTTGGCTTCTGGTCTGCCGCTACTTCAAAAAACCAGATTAGGATGGGTAGTCACAGGTGGCGACTCAAAGCCCAGAACAGCAAGGGTTCTGAACGCGGTATCCTCAACGAAACCATCCACCCAGCTTGATCAGTGGGTGCGTCGCTTTTGGGAGCTTGAAAGCTGCTCTTCCTCTGTAGTCAAATATACCAAGGAGGAGATTGATTGTGAATCCCACTTCAAGGGTAACTTTACTCGATTATCAACTGGGGACTATTCGGTTCGATTGCCTATTAAACCCAATATAAGTATGCTAGGTGAGTCATATCCGCAAGCATTGCGTCGATTCCTAAATCTAGAGCATAAATTAGATCGCCAACCTGAAATAAAGCAAAATTACGCTGCATTTATGCAAGAATACTTAGACTTGGGGCATATGTCTTTAGTTAGTGAAGAAAATCGTCATCTTTGCAAATATTTTTTACCCCATCACTGCGTAATGAAGGAAGACAGCACCACCACAAAGTTACGGGTTGTATTTGACGGCTCTGCAGCTTCGTCCACCGGGTACTCCCTCAACGATGTACTCATGACTGGCCCTACCATACAACCCAAACTCTTTAACATACTGTTGCGTTTTAGAACATTTTCTGTCGCCTTAACTGGTGATATTTGCAAAATGTACAGATGTGTACGAGTCTCGGATGATGACTCCTACTTGCAGTGCGTATTGTGGCGCGATACTTCACAACATCAAGTTCAAGTTTTTAAACTTGATACAGTAACTTATGGTACTCGACCGGCTGCATTTTTATCAGTGCGAGCAATGCATCAATTAGCCTCTGACGAGCAGAAGCTGTTTCCTGTTGGAGCTGAAATTTTGCGGCGAGACTTTTATGTCGACGATCTTATTACAGGTGGGGATTCTGTCCAAGAAGTCAGAGAGATCATGAATCAAATTACTAATATGTTAGCGAAGGGTCGTTTTAAATTGCGTAAATGGTGCACTAATAATGTGGATCTTCTTCAAGGTATACCTAGCGAAGATACCGAACCGCTCTTGAGCTTCGATGATGGAAGCAATGTCACTAGGGCGCTTGGTCTTACTTGGGACCCAGCCTCTGATAACCTACTTTTCGTATTCACACCCACAATCACAGCAAAGAGGAATTGCAAAAGATCGATCTTATCAATAATTGCTCGTTTTTACGACCCATTGGGGCTTATTGGTCCCATTATTTCTAAAGCAAAGATTTTTCTTCAGCATCTTTGGAGGGAGCAACTCGACTGGGATGAAAGTTTGCCCTCATCGTTAGATTCATCATGGAATAGTTTATACTCAGATCTTGTTCGCATACCGAAACTTAGTTTTCCTCGGCTGTCTATCCTGCCAAAAGGTGTGGTCGAGGTTCATGGCTTCAGCGATGCTAACGTTCAGGCTTATGGAGCCTGTGTATACGTAGTATCCGACAATGGAATGGAGAGGCAGGTGCATTTACTTTGCTCTAAGTCGCGTGTAGCACCCCTCAAAACTCTTACGATACCTAAGCTTGAGCTTTGTGGAGCAGCACTGTTGGCACAACTCATTCATGAGGTCGCTGAAATGAACATTTTTGAATGCCCGTTTTTTTGTTGGTCGGATTCAGCAGTTGCACTATCATGGATCCACGACGAGCCATCTCGGTTTCAAACCTTCGCTTCAAACCGCATAGCAGCAATACAAGAATTGACGGCAGGCATGGAGTGGAATTACGTGCCAACCAAGTTAAATCCAGCTGACATTCTCTCTAGGGGCGCATCTCCCAGTGAGCTCATCGAATCTTCATTTTGGATTCGTGGTCCTGAATTTTTAGCTGAAGGTCGAAGCAAATGGCCATTGACTTGTAGCGTAGTGAAAGATCTCCCCGAGCTTCGCAAGACGGTCCTACTGATAGTCCCTCAATTCGCTGACATGACACTTCGTTGCAAATATGTCAACTCGTTCGCAAAACTACAGCACGTTTTCGGCTATATCTACAAATTCATTCATAGGATCCGACATAACGGATTAACAGTTGATTATATTCAACAGGGAACAAAATTGCTTTTACGAACAATTCAAATGGCTTATCTTTCGGAGGACTACAATGCCTTGAAAAATTGTGAACGGGTAAAGCCAAACAGCTGCATTTCATCTCTATCTCCATTTATTGACGACGAAGCATTAGTACGTGTAGGTGGACGACTCAAAAACTCAGCTTTGGACTTCGATGGTCAACATCCCATTATATTGCCTAGAAGCCATCCGGTAACTCATGCAATCATCATGCACTTCCATAGACGCAATTTACATGCCGGTCCTCGCGCATTGCTGGCCAACATTCGCCTGCATTACTGGCCAATCGGAGGTCGAAAAACTGTCTCAAGTACAGTGAGTAAATGCACAGTCTGTTTTCGAGCTAAGCCCTTTATAGCTGAACATATTATGGCTGATCTTCCTCACGATCGAGTCAACACATCGTACGCATTCAAGGTCACAGGCGTGGACTTTTGTGGACCCTTTTTTTACAAGAATGAAATACGGAACAGGCAGCCAATAAAATTTTATATTTGTATCTTCATATGCTTCGCTACCAAGGCTGTTCATATGGAGTTAGTCATGGATCTTTCTACGAAGGCCTTTTTGAATGCTCTCAAGCGCTTCATTCTCACTCGCTGTTGCCCCGCTAGAATATGGTCAGACAACGCTACTAATTTTGTTGGTGCTAGAAACGAACTTGCCGAATTACGTCGCCTGTTTCTTAGTGATAGTCACATAAGGGTGGTTCACGAATTTTGTTTGGACAACAATATCGATTGGAAATTCATTCCTCCTCGTTCCCCACACTTTGGTGGACTGTGGGAGGCGGCCGTAAACACGGCTAAGCACCATTTTTATCGAACAGCTGCAAATTCCTTGCTAAACTTTGATGAGCTGCGCACGCTCATCTGCCACATTGCGGCAATTATTAACTCTAGACCTTTATTTTCACTTTCAGAGCACCCTGGCGATCTGGACGTTTTGACACCCGCCCATTTCATAGGGACGGCTCCTCTGGCTTTGTTTGATGAACCGAATGTCACATCTCTTAATTTTAATCGGTTAGACCAATGGCAGCGCGTGTCGTATTATCAGCAAATATTTTGGGCCCGATGGCGCGAAGAGTACTTAACTCTGCTACAACAACGTTCTAAGTGGCGCCATCAAAAACCGGGCTTATCTATCAACGACATCGTCTTGGTAAGGGACGAAAATTTGCCACCACTTAAGTGGCCACTTGCGAGGGTCGTGAAATTGTTGAGCGGGGCAGACGGAGTATGCCGCGTTGCAGAACTAAAAACGGCCACTGGTATCATCCGGAGAGCTACACGAAAGCTATGCCCACTTCCTAGGCAAGATGAGGTTGAAAGCCCTAGGCTTCCAACGGGGGGAAATGTTTGGTTACGCCGCCACTGTCGTCAGCACAACAAGCGCAAGCAGCGCAGTCAAGTTAAACTCTATGCTCTAATCTCTTCTAAATTCATGTATATTTACATATTTACATATATACATTGTAAATTGCTCTGCGAAGCAATGATAAAGAAAAGCCGTTAAAGCTAGTTGGAGACATATGTACATATACACACTCATACATGTTAATGACATTTATTGCAATTGCCTTTTGCTAAAGGCTCTCATTAACTTCACCTATCACTTTAAGTTAGTTCGTTTTCAATCGCTAATCGTGAAGCACGGGTTATTCGAACCCGCCTGCTTCTGCAAATAAAATTGTATTTTTCTTGGACGACGAGCGTTCTTATTTATTTATTTCGATCGAAATTAGCCAACGAAAAAGCTCGAAGGCTACACAGTATCCTTAAACCCTAACACCATTTTGTTTTTTTTTGTAAGGTTACCTTCTCCCTTACATTTTTTGACAAATTTTGTTAGTATATATTGCTTTACTTTAAGCTGGTCAATTTCTTTGATGACTAATAAGACATATAGAGCTTAGAGTCTTATGAAAATAAACCTATTATTTTAATAGGAACAAGAGATGCCACGAACAAACTATTCGATATTCAGCCTATTGAGATATTGAAATTAAAGTTAGCCATGTCCGTCCGTCTATCTGTCTGTCCGTCTGTCTATTTGAACGCAAACTAGTCTCTGAGTTTTACAAAAGAATGCTGAAATTCGTTGTTTGCTTTCGCCATTTTTTAATATACTAGCAAACTCGGTAGACGTTGTTTTGACGTTTTGATACAGAGAACACATGTACATATAAAATGTCATTAACTTGAACCAAATAAACTCCTAACTATACTGAACTGCAGCTTTATATAATCTGTGGGCTTTTCCAAAAGCTATATACAGACTGTGTCGTGCCCAGCAAACTCCTGAACCTATCGTGAAAGTGCAAGAGCAAAAACAAAACACAAAATATGTGGGCGTGGCACCGCCCACTTTTCCAAAATGATGTAGATATTGACTAAGTGACACATATATCCAAATACCATTAATTTAGGCCAAAAAAGTTCGGAGTTATGACAAATTGAAAATTTATATAGCCTGGAGGCGTGGCTCCGCCTACTTTTCCAAAACTATGTATTGTCTATGCTGTACCCAGTGAACCCAAGTGTATATCATAAAGTTCGATTGAGTACTTTGGCGCCTATAGAAGACACACATTTTTTATATCTATTTTTGTTACGCACACAAGGTATATTACTTTATTCGGCATAAACGAATCGAGATATATATTTATTATTGTATATCAAAACGTTCAGGATGAAAAGTAAAATATCCGGGCAACTAGTTAATACCCCACTGCAAAAGCGAAGTAAAAAGTATACTGAAATGATCAGTAGGATGAGCTGAGTCGATGTAGCCATGTCCGTCTCTCGATACATCTATCTGTCTGTCCGTCTGTCTATTTGAACGCAAATTCGAACTGCAAGTATTAAAATAGACCTGCGCAAATTGGGATGACATAATAGATTACTGCTAGGTATATAATGTTCGGTTCCACCCTAACGAAGACTTCCTTACTTGTTTCAAATTGGGTTTGAGCTGGAAAACTAACGTTTACTTAAAAACGAAATTTGAAAATGATAAGACTCTACACTCATGGAACTCTAAATAGTGCGGTTTTTGAAATTTCATCTACACTCATGGAGCTCTAAATAGTGCGGTTTTTGAAATTTCTATAGCCAGTATTTTCGCCCTCATTTAACTTTCGATGTAAACATTTTTTTGGAAGAATAAATTCAGCTGAATTTCGTTTTACTACCACAAACATGTTTTGACCAAAATTCACACAAATCGATAACGATATGCTTCAATTTATAAAATGTTCTATGTATGAATGAACCATGCATGTATCATTGAAATATAAAGAAAGACAATTAAGTAATTTGTTTGCGATGTAGGAGATCTCGGTGCTTTACAACGTATGCTATTGTTGTGTTCATATATAGGTTAAGCTGAAATAAAAATAAAAAATCAAATTCAAATCAACTTCTATCCTTTTCATAAAAAATTGCATATAAACCACTTTTACACACGCGAGTTAATATTAGCAGCTACATTTAAGCTAACAAGCCTGGCAATATCCTCTTTTTCTGTTTGTGAGTGAGAGAGTGTACAAATCGTTAGAGCTGTCTTTATTCCGTGTTGCATGAGAAATAGCCACAATTGAGAGGCTATCGTTTTTTTTCTGTGTTTTGTTTGTTTTGCTATCCATTTTATAGAAATCGATAAATAAAATATACAAAAACTCTCGACAGCGCTTCGAGTTAGTTACTATATATGGGGAAGTCCACGATGCCTTTGACTTTTCACGGAAAAAATTAAACAAATTTTGAAATATGCAGATACTAGGAATGTCAATGTTTATAATTTTTATATCCTCGGAATTTTCAAATCTCTGAAATCAAAGCTTGGTTAAATATCACAAGCGTACCAAATGGAAAGAGCACCAAACTTCCTCTCCGCTGTTGTTGCCCATGTTAAACTAAAGGTAAAAACTAGAAAGTCAAAAAAGCTCTTGCTGATGTTAACTCGCAATGTATTCGTGGAAGCTAGCTACTTAAGGTATGTACTCGATTTAACCAGCCAGGCAGAGTGGTACATCTACTGAAACCTGAGAAACCAGCAAATGTAATAGAGAAAGGTGCAAGTCTGTCAGAGCACCACACAGGGCTACCACAACGTTAACAAAGTAAGGCCAAATACTTGGATTTCAACAAAATAAAGAGATAGTGAAAAGGTAGTTCACGCTCAATTTTTGTAAAGCCGGGCAAATTAGAGAGCTTCCCCATATGTGGAACGATGAGATCTTGTAAATTAGCTGGTTGATGCAGAGTGGCAAAGACTCTTAACAACATATACACAGCGTAGTTAAATTTGTTAGGGGGTTCTTTCCGAGTAAGGCTCAAGTAATTTTGGCCAAAGGGTGGTCTCTATACTCCAAATAGTCAAAGGGTTAGTGGACGTCTTCATACACATGTTGCATATATATAGATGTGCCAGTGTAAGCGGCACAATGCCGTGTCATGCGGTTCATTCAATATGTATGTATGATGTATAGTATCAGCAGACATTTTTTTACTTTACCACACATATAAGTATGCATGTTTTTTTTTAAACCAACAAACATAAGCCACGGAAGCAGCCGAAACATTAATGGCAATAATATTAAGTCAATAGAAATTTTGGTTCAGTTTGGCTATTATTCATTTGAATAATTGTCCGGATTTAACATATTCTAGGAGAATGTAATATTTACTAGGTTACTGCTCAAAAATAAACTTTTAGAGGGAAATTAAACTATTGCGCACGTCCTACAGTACGTTCCATAATTATATCATACTGGGAATTCGCACGTTTTAAAAAGTTCAAAAAAGTTTCGATTCTTTAAATTAGATTACTATGAAAAAATGTTAGAAATCTAAATTAAATTATATAAATGCGGAAACCTGTAAATTCTGAATGTGATATACATATGAAAAGCACTAAAGTGAACAGGCTATGGTACATACTGACTAAAAATAGTTCTTTCTTTTATACTCTTCATGTGAATACTGTCTTCATGTATATTTGTATACGTCTGTAGCTGATTAAACCACTGGAACGTCGCATTCATCGCCATGAATTGAACATATGAGTATGGATAAAATTACTAAAATGATGGATATATGGACTTGAAACTTCACTTTTTTTGTACTTGTACAATGTAGTGATATGAAAGCATATATGTAAATAGATAACTACAAATTCTTCTAAAAATTAATAAACTTTTTCAGAAAGCTTATTGAATACTAAACGATTAGTATAATCAATTTAGAGAACTGGTAAGGGGTTGAGGCAAAAAGTGAATGCTTAAGTTTATTTATATGAATAATTTGTGGGCGTGAGGATTACAGTGGACTCGTTGTGTGATCTGCGGATAGAATGCCTTTCACGTGTCACTACCAAACTCCTAATATGTTTTGGAATGCAGCTAAGCAATATAAGTAGCAATAGGTCAAGAGTGTACGGGAGACTTCGGAGAGTGTTTTTTTTTTGTTTGCTATGTTATGAAATGTACAGTACATTTCTATTTAATATATTCTCTGTGGCATGTCCTATAAACATAAACATTTCAAAATTATCATAACCATTATATATTTCCACCAAATGCATGTTCACCTAGAATAGATCATGTATCAAAAATTTCGATAAGTAAAAAAATTGCAATATTACCACAACTACTTACATGGAAAAGAGCGTGGCACCATCCAAACAAGAAAGAAAATATTTCTAAGCTATAAAGATCAGGAACTGAAAACCTGTTGAAATTATTATATATGCACTCAGAGAACATTTGTCGTTTTTGATGTTCTGTATCAGAAAACAGTCCCTTAAGTTGTTTTCGGTAATTTCAATTTTTAAAAATAAGTTGAAGATAACAGAGACAAAAATATGAATATGATATTGATAGACAAAAGATATGTTATACGTAGATCAGCCATCAAGTTGGAAAACTCACTATCTTTTCCAGGAATATTCGCATTAAAATTCTGGAAATCACCACGCCCACTGTTCTCAAAATCATGAGTAATTATTTAACAGATTTTGAAGCCTCGACTGTGGTGCCTTTTAATTAGGTTTAACTTCAATCATGCCATTTCTATTTAAAAAATTATAACGGGTCAGAAAGTTGTATTATGAACAGCTAAGTTAAGGCTAAATAAATTAAAACATAATAAATAAAAAATATTATAAAAATAAAAATTTTTAATTAATAATTCCAGTGCGGGGTTAAATCACTGGGAAAGAACGTATACATGTTTGGGTTGGGTTTTATGTAATATATATTTAAAAAAAAATTTAATTTTTTTTAAATATATTTTAATTAACATTTTGAGGTGGCTTATTCGCGTTTTAAATAAATAATTGACGAAATATGGTTGTTCCAATGGATTTATTTTAAATTTGTTCTAGAATCGGAAGGTTGTCGCTTTGAAAGCCAATGGAAAGCAAAAGTTGAAAACATTTTTTTGTTATTATGCCCGTAATGTAAGTTCAAATACATTTTCGTATATATCATAAAAGGGGTAGTTATTAATTCCGAGCTTGCCTTCCAATGTTTGTCATCCTGCTTCTAATTTTTCCGGGACTTACAGTTTTTTTTCCTACTCCGAATATCATTTGCCAAGACAGATTAATTTTTACTACGAATCTTCTATTACAGAAATAGCCTCTGAGTGGTTGCCGACCTTTACCTTTACTTTTTTGTATGCTACCATCCGCCGTTAGGTTAGAATAAAACAAAGTTGAATTCGATAAATGTCAGTTGTTTCTGTTACGATTTTGTACAAAAAAAAAAATCAATTTAAATTTTCTTTTTATAGAGTACAAATTCTACACCCAAACTTAACAACACAATTCTTTTTTAAGCCAACATAATATAGATATGTATGCTAGACTAGTATTATTTTCTTGTGCTTGTAATTTGTTTCCATACACCCTTATGGTAATACAAATATAAAAAACTATGTATGTGGATACACTAAATAAACAAACGGAGACACCCACCACAGAAAATGAATAGAAAGCCCAACGTGATGGTAAAATGGCTGTGTGTTTATTCTACTACTCAATTGAGCTGTCTATCGTCTATAAATAAAAGCGTCTTAATATGCGGCTATGAGTTTATTTACACTTGTATGACAAGCAGCTTCTTCAGGATTTAATCACAGCTAGAAGTTATTGATTTAGGGTAAACAACACCCGTGGCATATTAGTCGGAAAAGCAAAGCGGAGCGATAAAGAAATAAACAAGAAACAACAAACACTATAATTATCTCGATTGTATTTGCAGTAAGCATCGTTACTGGTTTTTTTCAGTATAGAGTGATATGAACACATTCATACTTAATACTAAAATTTTTTTAGGGCTTTAAATATCGCAACTATAACGCGAAATATATGATGACCTAGCGAGCCGACTACCTGACGCTGGATTTCGTTGACTTGATAATGTAGTTGGTAATTCGAACAGCAAGAACTATGCCGTTCAGGCATAAACAGTAGCGATGTACTCAGTACATTGACAGAAGTTGTAACATTAAAACGTTTGCACAAATAAGTGCTTATACGTGGAGAGATGTATCAGTGGTGCAAGAAAAAAGACATCATCGTGTCCAAAATTCGAACTAAAGTCAAATGAATAAATAACTGCGCTTACTCTTATGCTTTCAGTTCATATTTTTGGCTGCACTATAAATGGAAATACAAATACTAACTTGTAAATATAGCAGGACATCAGACTCTTCTAGAGAAAAACATAGCCAACATTTTTTCCCTTAAAAAGCATAAGAAGTTTTTTGTGGGTTAAGAGACTCGATAAGTAAGTATTATCACAAGTTTGGATATGCTTTTCTAATTTTATTTCCACTGTTTCTATGCTAAATATTATCTAATTTGTATTGGCGACGACATGAAGATTAGCTAAGTGTAAAAAAATTAGACTTACTTTACGTGTCTTAGCTAGCCAAACTCGCCTTAACTTAAGAAAGTTCTACTTAACTTATTCTTAAAATTAACCGCAACTGTTGGCGTAACCATCACCGGCTTCACATCTGTAACTAAAAGTAACCCCAATGGCAGCCTTAACCTTTACCGTTACCGTCTCCATCTCCTAAACAGTAATCGTAAGAGTTACAACTAAGTATTTAATCTTTATCTAAAAGTCAAGATTTTAGTTAATGTTTGGTTAAAGTTACTGCTGAACTTCTTACTTTATATCCCAACGCTGTTATGACGATTTACGGTTGTATTTGAGGCTTTGGTCCTGGTTACGCTTGTGTTAAAGGTCACGGTTCCTGTTTGGGTTATGGTGATTATTACTATTACATCTATAATTGCGGCTAGTTTAATGGTTTGTAGTAAGATTTTGTTTACGTTCGCTGCTTCGATGTTTATGTCCTATGATAACAGTGGTTGTTGTTTTAATCTAAAAACACTCCTCAAAGGCTTGTTCGGGTTTACCGGATCCTTTGCAGGAATGAATCCGATATGCTGGAGTACTAGAACGATTGCAACGGGAACGATTTGTTTGGCTCCTTGATTCTTCGGGTCGTGGATATAGCTTATTAAAAAAGATGCGATTTTTACGAAACCGAAAATGAATGTGTTTGCTTACATCTTGAGATCCTTTGCTTTAGTTTATGTTGCTTTATAACTATAAAAAGAGCTACTGAATTGCACTGCAAGTAGACAAACCTCTTTTTGAAATTTAAAATTTCACTTAAATTTCACATTTCAACACACAAATGTCAAGTCAGGTGCGATTGGGGTGCGCATACACTACCTTATTTTCGTGACCCAAAAATTGGAATTGAATTTGCACGGCCGTAAAAGAGAAAACAAATTCGTTGACCAGCATTTTAAAGAACCCCTTAACTGTATAACTATATACATGCAACCTTACATATGTACATACATAGCATGTCGGTCAAGTAACTCTAATTTCATCAATAAAAAACTATTAAGCTTTCTTTTCAAATAAAATTAAAACAAATTAAAAAAAAAAAATATAAACTTTCCTAAAAACTATATATATAAGAAACACTAGAAAGTTTGGACACTGAACTGAGCGCTGTAATGCATTGTTCACCTCTTTTGTGATTTAGTATCTCAAGGAAAATAAAACAATAGGAACTAGTTTAAAAGCTTTAATGAACATCAAGCACTAAGAAGAAACTAAAAAAGCAGCCATACGTACACAATGAGAAGCAAAGAAGAGGGACATCCCTTTTTGAAAGAGTTAAAGTAATTAAGCTTATTAACAAGAGTTTAATCCCAAAGTAGCTGTAGCAAGTAGTAACAGTATTAAAAGCTTCAGAAGATTACATTAAACTTTAAGGTATCAGCACAAGCAAGGTCTTAAACGCTTTAAATTGTGTAAAAAACAAAAAGGTATTCCAATTAAAATGAGTAATTTACACGCTGTCATTATGTACATCTCAATTATACCTTTGTACAATAAAAGAGTGAGTGAGAATATACTATACGATACGACTAACCCGTAAACTTGAAACATTTTGTTTATTATTTATAGTAAGTAAGTGTAAATAAGATCAGCCTTCATAACACGAATTCTATTCTATTTTAGCTTGTTACAATCACAAGCTCATAGTTTTTACCCGGAATATTGAGAATCTATCAACTAGTTTTTGGTGACTTAAATGGTCAATGAAGAGAGCAGCTCGTCTCTTATTTATATTTCTTAACTCTTTATGCATCAAAACTACATCTAACTATTCAAGTTTAAGAACTTCAACTTGAAATACTTCTTGTGACCGTCTCAACTTTGTATTGCAAAGAAAGTGGGTATTTGAATATTAAAGAGGATCCGATATGCTGATAATTAAGACATTAATTTCACAAGCAGCAACGTTACATAGAGGAAATTGTTATTTGAAATGTTTAATCCTTCACTAAATTTTGTGAAAAGTTTGAAATACTAACTTGCATACATATTTGTATTTACATGATTTTCATTAGAGCGATAGAGTTCTGTAATAAAAATTAACTTTGGTCCACTTTGTTTAGGTTGGACATGACGTATGAGCAACATTTTATGCCTTTTCTTCTTATGGTCAGTAGTAGGAAAACCTGTTTGGTATCTATTTATTAATAGGCTAACATTTTTTTATACTACAATCAATTGCCAGAGTATATCTATATCTAAACATGCATAATTTCAATAAAAATGCATTTTGATATCTTCGTATGGGTCAGGAGCGGTGCATAGGCATATTATGTTTAACAAATAATGCTTCATTTATTTGTAATAATTCATTAAAGTTTTCTGCATAAAGCCAAAGCTGTCAACTACAGTATCTGACTGCGTTATTGTACAAACAGAAGTAGCGCAGGTGGTAAGCGTTTCGGCTACGACGCTTACATTCCAAGGTTCGAGCCCAGGATCGGGACAACTTTTTTTTTTTGTTAAATTTAATTTGTTTTTAAATATGTATATAAAAACTTCTTATCATGATTTTTTTTAAATTTATTATATTTTCAACCTAATATTTTTCTGTGCATGACCTATATCTTGGAGTGAAAAAATCTAATTTTTGCAAAAAAAAACCCAGAAAATGTTTCCAGTTTATCAAAACAAAATACCTAAAAAAATACCTACCAAGCTTCATGAATTTTTTAAAAAACTAAATTTTTTCTCAATAATATTTGACGTAAGGTAAACATATATGTAGCCCATGTGTAATGTCTAAGTTGTGGTTAAGGAAAAAAGCCAGACAACCACCATTTCATTGTAATTTTCTCCCCCTAAATGGACTTCAAAAAGCCATATGTAAAGCAAAAATTGAGAAAAATGCCTGTATATAAAAAAAAAACCAATATGGAAACCGGCGTCACGCTAATATTGAGAAATTTGTGGAACTTCCAAATGAACGTTTCATTCATTTTCAAAAGCCATATGGATATGTACATATGTATACTCCTGATGCTGGAAATATTTTCTGAAGCAGGTATAAGCGTCTCGGGTGAGACGCGTGCGTTCCATGGTTCGAAACCAGGTTCCGGACAATAATTTTTTTTTTTATAAAATTGAATTTCTTACCTTGACTTGAATTTGTTAAGTTTTTAAAGCAATCTTATCTTAAAACCAGTTTTTTGCAAAGAAACCGCAAGAAAATTACTAAAAATTTACCATAACAAAATATGTAAGATAAATACTTACACAGTTACATAGTTTTATGAATTTTTTTTAAAGAATTTACTTTTTTCTGATTGATATAGGACTTTAGGTAAACTTATACGCACAGCTATAAGAAATAATAAGTTCAGGTCATATACATATACAAGGTGGCGCAAAAGTAAGCTTCCGATGTTCAGCATATCGGTTGTGGCACGTGCAGTGTGTGCTGTTGCACCGTCTTGTTGGAACCAAATGTTTTCCAATCCCAATTCATCAAGTTGCGGCAAAAAGAACTCGTTGATCATTGCTCTGTAGCGCTCACCATTCACAGTAACCGTTTGGCCCGGACCGATTATTGGTCAAATAAATAGTCAGCAATATTCCGCGTTCTGGAGCAGTGTAGCGTAACATTGTTTATTAACGTGTATTTCGCATGTGTTTACTACACAAATGTCAAAACAGAACTGACTTTAGGGGCCAATCGCAAAATTTATAGCATTTTCTGATAGGAGGATTACTTTTGCGCCACCTTGTATATCACAAAATATTGTTGAAATTCTATGAAAGTCAATATGAAATGTCTTTATACATGTCTAAATTGTGGTTAAGGAAAAAAACCAGAAAACCATACACTGAAGCTGCAATTTTTCCCTGCTTAGTGGACAGCACCGTCTGCATATCCAATGGAAACCAGCGTCATGCTCATATTGACAAATTTAAGGAACTTCAAAATAAACGCTAAATTCATTTTCGATCAAAATATGTATATGTATGTGGACACACTCCGAACGGTGAAATATTTTCATTCTCTCACTCATTGAGCATATTGAGTTAAAGTATACACCGGCGTCGGCGCGTCAGTCCAATTTGATTTTGAGCGAGAGTTGCCCTCCACTATACTGAACTGTATCAAAATCTTAAAAAAAAAATACAAATTTGTTTTCAATATATCTCGCGCGTTTTAATGCAAGCAATAGGTTAAAATTAAAATTTTTAAAAAAAACACATCAAAAGCTTAATTTTTTTAATAGAACCCTGTTATAAAAATGAGCTTCAAAGTCGCTGCTGTTCACATAATTCAAAATAAAATTTTTTTTTGCAAACGCAATCTAACTTAAATTGTTTGTAAAATTCTATGATGAAAATGAGATTAAAAGGTATTCATGGCCTCTATTTTCGGTCGGGTATTTAAATGCATCCTAAAATCCTGATAACCCTAAGTGTTTATAATAAAATGAAAATTTTTACTGTTCATAAAACTCCAATATTAAAACGGGATTCCAAACCAGCCATGCCCACCTTGTAGTTCAAAATTTCAGATCAAAAAGAAAGCAGAGTCAAAATAGGAAGGTGCGTCATTGAGTCGGAATTGCTAAATTGAATTTGCAATTTGCTCCCGGTAAATGGATTACAAAAAGCACTGCCTGTATACTAATAACCAAAAAATTACAATATGGCAACCATGTCTAAACGGTGGACATATTTTCACTCGCTGAGCACATTGAGTTAAAGTAACCATTATATATATCTTATAACTTTAAACGAGTTATTCTTGTATATTTGTATAGTTGTATATTTGTATATCCACTACTATCTCAGGAACGACTTAACCGATTTGGATGAAATTTGGTATATGGGTAGTATCCTTTGTTTTAAGATTTTCTACTTTGGAGTTGCCACTTGAGGTGGTTCGCAGGGTTACCACCTAAATCAATTTTTTTAAAATACTGAGCAATATATGGGTATCAAATCAAAGGTATTCTAGGCCGTATACCAACCAAAGTATTTTCGAGTAGGGTTGCCACCTAGGGTTGCCACCTGCCCGCATTTTACTTATTCCTTCAGACATCGACCACTATCTCGGGAACGGCTAAACCGATTTCGATTAAATATGGTAGATGGATAGTATGCTTCCTTCTAAGATTTTCTACTTGGATGTTGCCACTAAAGGAAGCTTAGAGGGTTGCCACCTTTCCGATTTTTTTTTAAATATTAAGCAATATATGGCAATACGGGTATCAAACGGAAGGTATTTGAGGCCGTATACCAACCAGAATATTTTTAAGTAGCATTGTCACCTAGGGTTGCCTTAAGTGACTTTTTGTGGTTAGTGTTCGATATTTTGGAAATCTATTTTGGAAATTTATGCTCTTGGTAAGTAAGATTATGCGACAAATTCGAAAAATACCGAGCAAGGCCCAGGTACCAAAGTCTAACAATGTTGTTGGTATATGTCCATCAAATCCAAGATTTTTTATTGAATTATTAACCGAATCTGAAAGAAGTGGTGGCTCTGATGGTGGCATTTCAAATATTCCTAAGGACTGTTTCTACCATCTCGTGTAAACCGACTTTTATGAAAGCGGTCCTAAGTTACTCAACTATATATAATTAATTTCAGTAACAAAACTTTCTCAAATATGTCGGCCTCTAGGCAGTGCTGGAAAAAAGGATTTAATAACTTAAACTAATTAAAGGTGGTCGAATTTCGACCACGGGGTATACTAGTGATAATTTTGGATTGATTGTCCATTGTTTTCGGTTGTTAATGATTATTAAACAAATAATAAAAAAAAGTAAAGAAAATGAATCTCGTAGTTAGGATTTTTGCGTTTGCCTAAAAAAGGAGTAACTTCAGCTGCTTTTTCAACTGGTAACAATAGTTCTTTTAAATTCTCATTGTTAAGCATCTTTTTTATTTGCGGTCTAACGAAAATACCTACTTTTATATTGGCTTCAGAAATATGTGTAAAGAATGTTTTCAGCTGAAGGCCTTTGAATTCTTTGTCCAAATCCTTAACAAAGCTTACAAAGTTTTTGGTGAGGTCGAGCTTGATGTTTAAGCGGGTTGAATTTTTTTTTCTTCTTTACAAAAGCGGAGTATTTGATGTTAGCCACACCAACTTTAAATTCGACTCTTTCCGGCCAATAGCTTTTGACGCCGTGGTCTTGACGAGCTCGGCTATCCCATTTGCAAAAAAAGCAGCAGTATTTTGTGTTCCCACTTTGTAGACCGCATAGCATGCCAACGAATTTAAGATCGGAATATATTTGCAATCGTGCTCTTCATATTTGATGAGTTTAACTAATGCTGGCATTACCTCGTAGGTTTCCTTGGTGCTTACTGTATGTGCGATCGGTATAGAAGGATTTTGGGTGCCAATATGCAATAATACGGCCGTTAAACTAAGGTTATTGCCTTCTATGAACAATCGCGACTCTTTCGAAACATATGTTTCTCCAAACTCTTTGAATAAACCATGAATGTCTTTGCAATAATAAACACTGTCTTTCTTCGTATAGTGCCTGAAAAATGGTTCGTGACAAGTTCTATACCATGTTACCTTAACATCGTATGACACGAATTTAAATTGTTTCATAAGAGAAGTGTTTAACTCGGCCTTTTCCTTGGATAATTCCAAATCTTTTATCTAAACATTCAGCTGTGCTTGTGGTAGAGCCTTTGTCTCGTTTTCCGTTGGAAATTCAGTGCAACTTGATACCCCGCAATTGACAATTAAACTGCACCCGGAAAAAAAGCAACCTCCGTTGAATTTGGTACTGCCAATAATAATAATAATAATGTGTTTCTTTTCTTGACTTGCCAACGCCAAGTACATTTGCAGTACAAATAGAGCAGTCCGTTGAATGGCAAGTGGGTTCTCTCCATTTCATTAATGTACTTTCATTTATGTTGCCTAATTAGATAGCTCTTAAATTTTACTACGCACTTTTTGTTCCAGATTCCGATTGAATCAATTCTACTCGACAAGTGGTACACAGTATTCGGTGTCCATGCTTTATAGGCTCAATGCCAAACTGCTTATAGTATGTATCTTTCAAGGGATTTGAAAACACACGTCGCATTCTTTGAACGGTATACTGATCGCAGATGAAACAGAATATATCTAGATAATTTTTAAACTCGAAATCTCGCCCCCTTTTATTCATATTATTTCTTTTGATAAATAACGGGTTATAAACTGATTTTCTTGGCTGAAAGCTTATGTTTTTCAAGTAAAGCTTGGCTTAAAGCTGAAGAAAAATATTTGCAAAAAAAATATAAAGTTTTTGGGATCCTCCTATGCAAAGTAATTTTTTTGCATTTTTCCATAAAAAAAGATAAAATCCATAATGACTAAGGGCTTACATATATACAAAGTTGAGGGGAGAGTGTGACCTAAGTTCGTGATTATTTGTAAGGGGTTTATGGAAATTTTATTCGAAAGGCGAAAGACAATTTGTTGGTAGTACTATCGAAGAAAAAAAAATAGTTTTTTGCAGAGGCGTGCGGTGAACACTCTCCAAGGCAAGCCGCTCAACAAAAATGAAAAAAGTGTAAATAATTATTAGAGTCTAAATTTATTGTGATGTCCTTGAATGATTTGGTGTCCCTAAAAAAATTTGTTTTCCAATATCAAAACCATGTTGACAAAAAAATCGTTTTTTCAGTTGTTCAAAATTTCAAACAAAAATTTATTGCAAAGAATCGAAAAATTTTAAATGAAAAAGGAATCGTTTAAAAAGTTTTTGAGATATCACGTTCACCGCAACGAGACTTTTCAAAAAACTTCATTCCGAAAACAAAAAATCGCGTTTCAAGAAATGTGTTAAGTGCTTACATATAGATGGAACCAGCATGCTTCGAACCGCTGTAATTTGAAAACTAGTGCTCTAATATGGATAAAACTTCGAGCAGATATTTTCGAAAGTATGTTCTTCCAGAATATGCGTTACAAATTTTTTCAATTTTTCGAGTCGCAAATTTGTATTTAACCCTTACTCATTTTCTTAGAAAATACAAGGCCAAGCGAAAAGTAGTGTATGAACTGTTTATTGCAATTTTTATTAGCCTTTATATTTGCTAAACCGTTTTGCAATTGCTAAATTTTTTCATGACATATATCTCAGTAAAGCCATGTTTTTTGAATAACGATAAATCGTTAATATCTCAAAAACGTTACCATAAAAAAAAATTACCTCGATTTTCGGATTCAGGGGTTGGTTTTATATACGAATTTTATAACGGTGTCTCTAGTGGAGAAAAAAAGTTTGAGTTTGTGAGCCAATGTAATGAAAAACAACCAAAAAAATATTTTTGATTACTTTCGATTATTTTTGATTGTTTGATTACTTATGATTATTTTTTATTGTTTTTGATTACTTTTTGGTACTGGTGTGGTGCAGCTAAATAATACAAAAAAAAAATCAAAATAATGAAAAGTAATCAAAAACAAATTTTTTTAGATTATTTTTTATTAATTTTGTTTTTATCATTTTTTTTGTTGATTCTTTTTGATTTTTTTTTATCTTTTTCCAATGGTAATCAGTTAGTAATTGCAGATTTTTGAAAATCAATTGATTACTTAATTCTCATGGTAATTTAATTCAATATTCCTTTTTTATTTTAATCTAAAATCTTCTAGAACGAACGAGAGCTAAACGGGTATTAAACTTTACAAAAGCGCCGTTTATTTGTGTAAATTTAATAAAAAATTGCATAGCATAAAAACATCTTGTTTAAGTTGTTTAAAAAATTCTAAAATAAGTGAATGAAATTTTGGGTACCTAGTTTATTTCGCTTTATTGTTTATGATAACTTTCGTTACTTGTTATATATTTTAGGCTTAGTAGTTTCACATATAATTTTTTCAATTAACTCAACCTAAACGGCTGGAGAATAGCGAATGTTCAAGCACCGGCCCTAATGCAGTGATCCCGGGGTTGTAATAATTATGAGATCGCGTACTTCCAGCATTTTAAGAATCCAAAAAGATTGCCATCTCCAGTCAGTTATCAGAATCCAAATGCAGCAGTTCTCGCACTGAACCAGATAGATCTGATTTAAACCTTTCCTTCCATAGTCCAGACCACATTTATGTATATAATGGCACAAAGATTTAAAGCCTAAATTCATGCCATTTTATTATGCTTAAGGACACCCTCTACTCTAGGATAGAGATCTAACAATACATCGGTAAGAATTGCCTTAAAAAAAGGGGTATTAATTTAAATATATTTCGGGGACCTGATTAATGAATATTGTAAATGTTTTGAGGAATTGCCTGTAGTTTTAGTCTTGTTTACCTAATTGGCACGTTTTGTTTAAATTTTACGACTGTTAACATTGCTTTCAAATCCATCAATCATAAATGAAAATCTATACTTTGATGTTAAAGTTATACAAAACATTTCCTTAAATGTGTATTTGTACAGAAATTGAGGTCCAAACAATCTCACGTTGCACACGTATCAATGGAGAAGGTCAATATGTGCCAGCAGAAGTGCTTGCCAATTAAAATCTGCCTCTAACAAGATATAAAAAAAAAATGATACTGCCGAGTTTCCGAGTTTGTTGGTTTTCCCACATACAACCATACAAAGGTTTACACATATGTATCTTTATCTACATTTTGCCAGATGAAGAGTAGCTCAACAAATATTAGTAGCTTGTAAACATTTCTTGTTTACCTAATATACACATTAGAGTGGTCATTATTTTTGGAAATGCTTGATTTTATGTAATAAAAAAAAAATTCTCTAAATATCCAATCAAGTCTAAAATGATGGACATAACAAGTTCAACTAAAGTAAATGTTAAAATTATTTTGAAATATATTGGAGAAGATCTTAAAGTATAACTAATTTTGCAAGATCAATAAAAAAAAATATATTTTTGTATAAACGATGACGCATTCTAATATATATACATACATAAATCCATACATGTAATAGCATGTACACATGTAATTGAGTAAAATCATTCGTGGCTGTTTACTGTTGTTGTACTACTAAACGGAAGTTTAAAACTTTTACCAATAAGGCGTATGAGTAATTACTGTTTAGAATTTTCTACGGTTACAGATTTGTGGCGTCAAAGTTGTTAGGTGTTCCTACTAACACATATAAAAAAAAACATGCAAACACATACACATAAAAAAAGTTTACTTTTTTGCAATGAAACAATAAAAGCAGTTGGGAGCAAGAACTACAACTTTAAAGCGCTTCACTTGTACTCAAAATGTGGCCAAGAACGAGTAAGCGAATTATATGCTTTTCCAAACTACTTATAAATTGTATAACCTTGATAGACATATTGAGAACTGAGAACCAGTATTTCCCGCAAACAAGGTCGTTTCAATGTGGGTAAGAAATTAGTTTTATAGAGCAGAATAACTTTTCTTTGACTAATTTAGCAAGCATCGATAGCAGGGATCATTTATAAGCCAATAGAAGCCAAATCAAATTGTTTTAGAATTTGTGTATGTCTGTCTGTCTGTCTGTATATTTAGGCGCATCACTCAAAAACTACTTAATGGAATTGAATGGAGCTCTTACCGTTGTATTACCTGACGGTTAACTTAAAATTGAAGATATCATTTGTTCCGATAGCTTGACCAGTTTCGGAGATATAGACCGATTTATGGACCAAGGTGACCCACAATTTGTTAGTACAATATGGGTATCAAACGAAAGGTGACAATGAGTGCTGCAATGAGCGATGTAATTAAGTTTCATACTAGCTGGGCCCGTGCGCTCCTTGCGCAAAAAAAAAAACAAAAATGGTTTGAAACCTTTTATTAGTCCAGGTCCAGGATTTTTCAAACCTTTTTCTCAAATTATAAAAAAAGATTTTCAGCTACACTTGTTTTGAGACCCTAAAAAATTTAACAAATATGCGCAAACAGCTATTTGAAATTCCACCACTTGTATTACATTCACATTGAGCCATAAACTTGAGTTGATTGACAACATCAATATGAATTAACTCAAAAAATTGCCCTTTAACTCGAGTTTATGACCCAATGTGAACGCAGTCTTATTCACTTATTTTAGCAATGTTCAAGTGTAGATGGCGCACTGTTCAGTCTTAGCATTCAAATGTAGATGTCGCGAGGCATGTGAATGCCAGTCACAATAGCGTTGCAATACAAATTGATTTTTTTGTGCATTCACAATCGTTTATTTTAAAGAATTCATTTTTATAAAATACGCTTAAACAAAAGCACTCCGCTAATTAAAACATGGTTTCGCATGTAGAGGTAACCCCCACCTTTAAAACGATACCTTATTTATTAATATTGGTTCCAAATGAGAGCAGAAAATTAGGAAATAACACAAAAAGACCTTACAGAAATAATATATATGATATTATCTGGTATGGGATGTAATGATTAAATTAGGACTCAGTCTATTGTTAGTTCTGAGACCCAACGAAGCGAGCGGGGTTTACTAGTTTCTTATAAATTTCTAGAGGACTTTTTAACTTACAATGTTTATTTCTATTTAAAGACTAACAATTAATTACTCTGTTTTAGTTGAAAACTCCGACAGACATAGTATAGATAATTTCTATACAATTAGCATACACTGAATTTAATGGTGGTTTTGCAAAGTTAAATTAATTAGTTTTTCTTTAAAAACTTCATGATGTGATGTGGCTCTACACGGCCGTGGTTAAACCCATACTAACCTACAGGCGGTAGTATGGGGGCCAGCCTTAGACATACAATACAACACCAAAAAACTAAATAAACTACAAAGGGCGGCCCTCGGCGGGTTGACTGGATCGCTACGGTCGTGTCCAACAGACGCACTGAACATTATCCTCAACCAGTTAACACTGGACCTTCCCAAACGTGAAAATGCAGCATGTGCGGCGGTTAGACTCCGTGTTAAGTGTCTCGCTTTTTCGTCTTCCGGATTCAGCTGGTATCTTCCAAGCGTAAGCCTATGGCTTCCCGACGGAAGACACAGTAAGAGGACGCCCCATATATATATATCTACACTGACAGCCAAACAACGGTTAGGGTGCTTGAATCTCTAATCACATCCTCTAAAACCGCCAGCATGTGTAGGCAAATGATAGATGCGGCAGCAGACTTCTCATGCATCACGCTTGGCTAAAGCGGGAGCTGGCGCAGATAGCAGGAATTGGCAGTCTGTAATTGGCGCTCCACCGATGCCTGCAAAATTTCTAAACTAACGTGGCCCACCTACAACAAAGAGAGAACAGAATACCTGCTCAACAGGTCCAGAAAGGAAATCTTTAGCCACAACTGACAGGGGCACTGGCCTCTGGGCCAACACGCCGATGCACTACCTATGTGAGTGTCTAGCTCTACCGCACATCAGGTTTGCAACTCTGGGCAGTTACATAATACCAGACCTTAATGGCATCGCAAATTGCTCAATAAGGGACGTTAGCAAATATATAGAAAGAACCGGATGGTTTGTTCGTGACTAAAATTAACGCAAAACCCCAACATAACTAACAGCAGCATCCAAATAAGTGAATGGTTCCAGAAGGAAGTGCATCAAAATGGCGCCCAGAGTGATACTTGAGCTCGGGGGTATCTCCACACACAGCAACCAACTAACCAATCAAGAAATAAGTTTATGTTTGAATGAAATTTTGATTTATTATCGGTTTAGTGGTTATTTAAAAAAAAAAACATATTACTAAAAACTTCGATCGAAAAATAGTAAATTACTCAGAGAAATGGATTATTTGTATGCAACTTCATTATTTTAACGCCTTTTGCCATTAACCTTGTAGCATTCAAAAATTAGCAAAGAAAAAATCACAAAAATAATCAAAACACAAGAATATAAATTTTACAAAATTAGAAACATATTCAAGATTTTATATTATTTGAGACTTTTATGTTGTTTTCTGTTATTGCAAATAACCACAAGGATAATGTTTATTATAATTTTTTTTTCAATTAGCTGCAAAAAAGTGAGTTAAACCATTACCACTGCGGTCAATAATATCTTTCATTATCATAGATGTTTTGATTGGTTTTAGAAACAGTTTACCATTATCAGTATTTCAATTAATCAAAAATAATCAATTGAAAATGTGATAATTCCGATGAATGATAATGGTTTTTCTGACAATTTCAGATTTCAGGGATTTTCTTTTATTTCAAAATATCATTATTTTAGGTTTTTCTACTTATTGGAAGACTAAAAGACCCGGTAGACGTTGTCCTGAATAAAATTTAAAACTCTCTTCCCTGCTTACCCGGCGCTTCCTCTTCATTTATTTATATATATTCCTTTTCAAGTATTCATGAAACGAGCTCAAGGCCAAGAATAATAATTTTTCACTTTTGGAATTTTATGAAAATTATTATTGTTTTTATTTATTAATAATCATTTTAATTAATTATTAAAAGTTTTTTGGATAGAATAGAGTAGGAAAAATGTTTAGAGACAACTGCCATAGCTTTTCTTATAGATCCATTTCGGAAGCTGCTAGACTTCACTCATCAGAGAAATTTTGGCACGCATTGCTAACCATTAAGCTAACAATACGCTGGTTTTGATGTCATCTAAACTCCTAGTTCTATTCATCTTTTTACCATATGCATGAACCACTTCCGCCATTTGACAGTTAGTAGTGTGATCATGATGGATTTTTGACAGCTCTGTTTTATCATCAGAACTGCCTTTCCGTGTGCTCTCGGTTTTTGTTATTGCTTTTTTATACCAACAATTTTTGTTGATTTACGGCCTGTACATTTTCAAGTATTCATGAAACGAGCTCAAGGCCAAGAATAATAATTTTTCACTTTTGGAATTTTATGAAAATTATTATTGTTTTTATTTATTAATAATCATTTTAATTAATTATTAAAAGTTTTTTGGATAGAATAGAGTAGGAAAAATGTTTAGAGACAACTGCCATAGCTTTTCTTATAGATCCATTTCGGAAGCTGCTAGACTTCACTCATCAGAGAAATTTTGGCACGCATTGCTAACCATTAAGCTAACAATACGCTGGTTTTGATGTCATCTAAACTCCTAGTTCTATTCATCTTTTTACCATATGCATGAACCACTTCCGCCATTTGACAGTTAGTAGTGTGATCATGATGGATTTTTGACAGCTCTGTTTTATCATCAGAACTGCCTTTCCGTGTGCTCTCGGTTTTTGTTATTGCTTTTTTATACCAACAATTTTTGTTGATTTACGGCCTGTACATTTTCAAGTATTCATGAAACGAGCTCAAGGCCAAGAATAATAATTTTTCACTTTTGGAATTTTATGAAAATTATTATTGTTTTTATTTATTAATAATCATTTTAATTAATTATTAAAAGTTTTTTGGATAGAATAGAGTAGGAAAAATGTTTAGAGACAACTGCCATAGCTTTTCTTATAGATCCATTTCGGAAGCTGCTAGACTTCACTCATCAGAGAAATTTTGGCACGCATTGCTAACCATTAAGCTAACAATACGCTGGTTTTGATGTCATCTAAACTCCTAGTTCTATTCATCTTTTTACCATATGCATGAACCACTTCCGCCATTTGACAGTTAGTAGTGTGATCATGATGGATTTTTGACAGCTCTGTTTTATCATCAGAACTGCCTTTCCGTGTGCTCTCGGTTTTTGTTATTGCTTTTTTATACCAACAATTTTTGTTGATTTACGGCCTGTACATTTTCAAGTATTCATGAAACGAGCTCAAGGCCAAGAATAATAATTTTTCACTTTTGGAATTTTATGAAAATTATTATTGTTTTTATTTATTAATAATCATTTTAATTAATTATTAAAAGTTTTTTGGATAGAATAGAGTAGGAAAAATGTTTAGAGACAACTGCCATAGCTTTTCTTATAGATCCATTTCGGAAGCTGCTAGACTTCACTCATCAGAGAAATTTTGGCACGCATTGCTAACCATTAAGCTAACAATACGCTGGTTTTGATGTCATCTAAACTCCTAGTTCTATTCATCTTTTTACCATATGCATGAACCACTTCCGCCATTTGACAGTTAGTAGTGTGATCATGATGGATTTTTGACAGCTCTGTTTTATCATCAGAACTGCCTTTCCGTGTGCTCTCGGTTTTTGTTATTGCTTTTTTATACCAACAATTTTTGTTGATTTACGGCCTGTACATTTTCAAGTATTCATGAAACGAGCTCAAGGCCAAGAATAATAATTTTTCACTTTTGGAATTTTATGAAAATTATTATTGTTTTTATTTATTAATAATCATTTTAATTAATTATTAAAAGTTTTTTGGATAGAATAGAGTAGGAAAAATGTTTAGAGACAACTGCCATAGCTTTTCTTATAGATCCATTTCGGAAGCTGCTAGACTTCACTCATCAGAGAAATTTTGGCACGCATTGCTAACCATTAAGCTAACAATACGCTGGTTTTGATGTCATCTAAACTCCTAGTTCTATTCATCTTTTTACCATATGCATGAACCACTTCCGCCATTTGACAGTTAGTAGTGTGATCATGATGGATTTTTGACAGCTCTGTTTTATCATCAGAACTGCCTTTCCGTGTGCTCTCGGTTTTTGTTATTGCTTTTTTATACCAACAATTTTTGTTGATTTACGGCCTGTACATTTTCAAGTATTCATGAAACGAGCTCAAGGCCAAGAATAATAATTTTTCACTTTTGGAATTTTATGAAAATTATTATTGTTTTTATTTATTAATAATCATTTTAATTAATTATTAAAAGTTTTTTGGATAGAATAGAGTAGGAAAAATGTTTAGAGACAACTGCCATAGCTTTTCTTATAGATCCATTTCGGAAGCTGCTAGACTTCACTCATCAGAGAAATTTTGGCACGCATTGCTAACCATTAAGCTAACAATACGCTGGTTTTGATGTCATCTAAACTCCTAGTTCTATTCATCTTTTTACCATATGCATGAACCACTTCCGCCATTTGACAGTTAGTAGTGTGATCATGATGGATTTTTGACAGCTCTGTTTTATCATCAGAACTGCCTTTCCGTGTGCTCTCGGTTTTTGTTATTGCTTTTTTATACCAACAATTTTTGTTGATTTACGGCCTGTACATTTTCAAGTATTCATGAAACGAGCTCAAGGCCAAGAATAATAATTTTTCACTTTTGGAATTTTATGAAAATTATTATTGTTTTTATTTATTAATAATCATTTTAATTAATTATTAAAAGTTTTTTGGATAGAATAGAGTAGGAAAAATGTTTAGAGACAACTGCCATAGCTTTTCTTATAGATCCATTTCGGAAGCTGCTAGACTTCACTCATCAGAGAAATTTTGGCACGCATTGCTAACCATTAAGCTAACAATACGCTGGTTTTGATGTCATCTAAACTCCTAGTTCTATTCATCTTTTTACCATATGCATGAACCACTTCCGCCATTTGACAGTTAGTAGTGTGATCATGATGGATTTTTGACAGCTCTGTTTTATCATCAGAACTGCCTTTCCGTGTGCTCTCGGTTTTTGTTATTGCTTTTTTATACCAACAATTTTTGTTGATTTACGGCCTGTACATTTTCAAGTATTCATGAAACGAGCTCAAGGCCAAGAATAATAATTTTTCACTTTTGGAATTTTATGAAAATTATTATTGTTTTTATTTATTAATAATCATTTTAATTAATTATTAAAAGTTTTTTGGATAGAATAGAGTAGGAAAAATGTTTAGAGACAACTGCCATAGCTTTTCTTATAGATCCATTTCGGAAGCTGCTAGACTTCACTCATCAGAGAAATTTTGGCACGCATTGCTAACCATTAAGCTAACAATACGCTGGTTTTGATGTCATCTAAACTCCTAGTTCTATTCATCTTTTTACCATATGCATGAACCACTTCCGCCATTTGACAGTTAGTAGTGTGATCATGATGGATTTTTGACAGCTCTGTTTTATCATCAGAACTGCCTTTCCGTGTGCTCTCGGTTTTTGTTATTGCTTTTTTATACCAACAATTTTTGTTGATTTACGGCCTGTACATTTTCAAGTATTCATGAAACGAGCTCAAGGCCAAGAATAATAATTTTTCACTTTTGGAATTTTATGAAAATTATTATTGTTTTTATTTATTAATAATCATTTTAATTAATTATTAAAAGTTTTTTGGATAGAATAGAGTAGGAAAAATGTTTAGAGACAACTGCCATAGCTTTTCTTATAGATCCATTTCGGAAGCTGCTAGACTTCACTCATCAGAGAAATTTTGGCACGCATTGCTAACCATTAAGCTAACAATACGCTGGTTTTGATGTCATCTAAACTCCTAGTTCTATTCATCTTTTTACCATATGCATGAACCACTTCCGCCATTTGACAGTTAGTAGTGTGATCATGATGGATTTTTGACAGCTCTGATGAGTGAAGTCTAGCAGCTTCCGAAATGGATCTATAAGAAAAGCTATGGCAGTTGTCTCTAAACATTTTTCCTACTCTATTCTATCCAAAAAACTTTTAATAATTAATTAAAATGATTATTAATAAATAAAAACAATAATAATTTTCATAAAATTCCAAAAGTGAAAAATTATTATTCTTGGCCTTGAGCTCGTTTCATGAATACTTGAAAATGTACAGGCCGTAAATCAACAAAAATTGTTGGTATAAAAAAGCAATAACAAAAACCGAGAGCACACGGAAAGGCAGTTCTGATGATAAAACAGAGCTGTCAAAAATCCATCATGATCACACTACTAACTGTCAAATGGCGGAAGTGGTTCATGCATATGGTAAAAAGATGAATAGAACTAGGAGTTTAGATGACATCAAAACCAGCGTATTGTTAGCTTAATGGTTAGCAATGCGTGCCAAAATTTCTCTGATGAGTGAAGTCTAGCAGCTTCCGAAATGGATCTATAAGAAAAGCTATGGCAGTTGTCTCTAAACATTTTTCCTACTCTATTCTATCCAAAAAACTTTTAATAATTAATTAAAATGATTATTAATAAATAAAAACAATAATAATTTTCATAAAATTCCAAAAGTGAAAAATTATTATTCTTGGCCTTGAGCTCGTTTCATGAATACTTGAAAATGTACAGGCCGTAAATCAACAAAAATTGTTGGTATAAAAAAGCAATAACAAAAACCGAGAGCACACGGAAAGGCAGTTCTGATGATAAAACAGAGCTGTCAAAAATCCATCATGATCACACTACTAACTGTCAAATGGCGGAAGTGGTTCATGCATATGGTAAAAAGATGAATAGAACTAGGAGTTTAGATGACATCATAACCAGCGTATTGTTAGCTTAATGGTTAGCAATGCGTGCCAAAATTTCTCTGATGAGTGAAGTCTAGCAGCTTCCGAAATGGATCTATAAGAAAAGCTATGGCAGTTGTCTCTAAACATTTTTCCTACTCTATTCTATCCAAAAAACTTTTAATAATTAATTAAAATGATTATTAATAAATAAAAACAATAATAATTTTCATAAAATTCCAAAAGTGAAAAATTATTATTCTTGGCCTTGAGCTCGTTTCATGAATACTTGAAAATGTACAGGCCGTAAATCAACAAAAATTGTTGGTATAAAAAAGCAATAACAAAAACCGAGAGCACACGGAAAGGCAGTTCTGATGATAAAACAGAGCTGTCAAAAATCCATCATGATCACACTACTAACTGTCAAATGGCGGAAGTGGTTCATGCATATGGTAAAAAGATGAATAGAACTAGGAGTTTAGATGACATCAAAACCAGCGTATTGTTAGCTTAATGGTTAGCAATGCGTGCCAAAATTTCTCTGATGAGTGAAGTCTAGCAGCTTCCGAAATGGATCTATAAGAAAAGCTATGGCAGTTGTCTCTAAACATTTTTCCTACTCTATTCTATCCAAAAAACTTTTAATAATTAATTAAAATGATTATTAATAAATAAAAACAATAATAATTTTCATAAAATTCCAAAAGTGAAAAATTATTATTCTTGGCCTTGAGCTCGTTTCATGAATACTTGAAAATGTACAGGCCGTAAATCAACAAAAATTGTTGGTATAAAAAAGCAATAACAAAAACCGAGAGCACACGGAAAGGCAGTTCTGATGATAAAACAGAGCTGTCAAAAATCCATCATGATCACACTACTAACTGTCAAATGGCGGAAGTGGTTCATGCATATGGTAAAAAGATGAATAGAACTAGGAGTTTAGATGACATCAAAACCAGCGTATTGTTAGCTTAATGGTTAGCAATGCGTGCCAAAATTTCTCTGATGAGTGAAGTCTAGCAGCTTCCGAAATGGATCTATAAGAAAAGCTATGGCAGTTGTCTCTAAACATTTTTCCTACTCTATTCTATCCAAAAAACTTTTAATAATTAATTAAAATGATTATTAATAAATAAAAACAATAATAATTTTCATAAAATTCCAAAAGTGAAAAATTATTATTCTTGGCCTTGAGCTCGTTTCATGAATACTTGAAAATGTACAGGCCGTAAATCAACAAAAATTGTTGGTATAAAAAAGCAATAACAAAAACCGAGAGCACACGGAAAGGCAGTTCTGATGATAAAACAGAGCTGTCAAAAATCCATCATGATCACACTACTAACTGTCAAATGGCGGAAGTGGTTCATGCATATGGTAAAAAGATGAATAGAACTAGGAGTTTAGATGACATCAAAACCAGCGTATTGTTAGCTTAATGGTTAGCAATGCGTGCCAAAATTTCTCTGATGAGTGAAGTCTAGCAGCTTCCGAAATGGATCTATAAGAAAAGCTATGGCAGTTGTCTCTAAACATTTTTCCTACTCTATTCTATCCAAAAAACTTTTAATAATTAATTAAAATGATTATTAATAAATAAAAACAATAATAATTTTCATAAAATTCCAAAAGTGAAAAATTATTATTCTTGGCCTTGAGCTCGTTTCATGAATACTTGAAAATGTACAGGCCGTAAATCAACAAAAATTGTTGGTATAAAAAAGCAATATATTCCTTTTCCTTTCTTCTTTTGCTTTTCCCTCACCCTCTTATCCCGTTTGTTTTTTTGCCCTCTTCATTGTTCATCCTGTAACACCTCCTCTACATCTAAAATTTTCTATTCCTAATCACCCTCTTACCTAAATACCTAGCTTTGCCGAACTGCAATTTAACATAACTTGGTTATATATAATGATATGTCAAATATCATTAAGTTATCAAAATACGTATAGCGTTATGACGAATTGAAATATTATATGTCCTGGGGAGTGGCACTGCTCACTATGCCAAAACTATATATAGCCTATGCTGAACCCAGTGAACCCAAGAATAAACAGTAAAAATGTCATAGAGATCGTTTGAGTACTTTGAGCGACTATAAAAGACACACAGGCACACATTCATTTTTTTTTATAAGACTTAACTTTTGTTTAAGCGTCATGTTTTTAATATTTTTTTTATGATCGTAAAAAAATGTTTTAAGTTTTTTTTGTAATTGATTGGTAAGTAACAAGGTATGGAACCGATTAAAATAATAAAAAAATAGACGGTGTTAAGTTTCTTGGTTTCGGTTTCGGTTCGTGTCCATGGTTTAAGTCTAATATACCTGACTCATTACGTGTGCTAAAATATGGAATTACTTCAAATCTTTAATCGTTGTTAAGATAAATCATAAAAAGTTATTAATTGCCTGCAATTCTTTAATTAACTTTAAATAATACCTAGAAAATCTGGATTGAAGACAAAATGAGCAACCAGTTACATTTCCTTTGTAAGACCAAGGTCAGACCATCGAAATCTCTGCCAAAATATATTTTTAAGTCAGAGATAGAACTGACAGCATGAAACTCAAACTCAAACGCAAAGCTGTAGTAACTGACTCGATTTAGAAAGTCATAATAAGTATTAGGAGAGACCATGGAGTAATCTCCTTGTTTTCTAAAATTTTTAAGTTTTTCTCTGAAAAATTTTTTCTTTGAAAAATTCAATTGCTGCATCATGGACGACGAGACGTATGTTTTAGCCGACTTTTCGCAGCTTCCAGGGCAGGACTTTTACACAGCAGCGCTGGAATGTGGACGAAAAGTTTAAGTAAAAAAGGCAGTCAAAATTCCCTCGTAAATTCCTGGTTTGTCAAGCAATCTACAGCTGTGGAGAAAGGAGCAGTGCTTTTGTAACTACGGGAAAAATGAACTCCAAAATATACATTAAAGAATGCTTAGAAAAAAGGTTAGAACCTTTCCTAAGACGACATAAGGTTTCGACTTTTTTTTTGGCCTGACCTAGCTTCTTGTCATTATAGCAAATTGGCTTTGGAATAGTATTCAAAAAATAATGTGCTTTTGGTGCCTCGAGAAGCAAATCCGCCCAACTGTCCAGAACTCAGGCCAATTGAAAGAGACTGGGCATTGATCAAAAAAGAAACTAAAGCAACAAAAAAAGGAGCAAGGAATGCCAAAGACTTTCGAGTTCAGCAGCTCGAAAAGTGGCAAATACTACTATAAAATTATTAATGGAAGGGGTGCCGGAAAAGTTATAACGATTTTTACAACAATAGTAGTGATAAAGTTGTTGATATATAATAAAACTTGTAATTAAAAGGACAAATAACAGCTAGTTTTATTTTCAAAATCGGCCTACTAGTTTACGAAATTTGTCATACTTAGTAAATGACAATTTTTTCAAACGCACTCCTTAGTGACTCAGAATGGTATGTATTTCGACATCAGCAATATATTGTTTATATAAGTATAAGTATATAAGGCTATTACTTTTAAACTCATGCTATTATTTTCATTTTACTTTATATTATATTTGTATTGTCTAGCCTGACAGATTGGGACTTAATAAATGAATAAATAAAAACCAGGTAGATATTATCTAACAGACCATTACACATTTTTCGAAATTACACAAAACACAGCGTTAAGGACTCTATGCATTTCTGAAATTTTCTGAAAATGAAAGTGTGTCATGCGTAGCTACATTTGCTAATTAATGGCACTTTTCATTTTATTAAAAGTCAGCTGTTGCCACTACGTTTCACCGCTTTTCACTATTCAATCTTTCAGTTTCATTTTCATGCCATCAGACAAAGTGTGCAAAGCTTACGCCTCATGCGGCCACATAACAAAAGCACTATATTACCATGTGAAAATTAAGTTACATACACGATGTACATTCATAATTCATTTTGAAAAGGAAACTAGATATACTAAGTTTACTTACATGCTGATACATGTATGTGTGTGTATATTGGGTTGTCCCATATTTCGAAATTAAGAAAGGTTAAGCTCACAAGGAAAAATTTATATATATAGGACATATAATAATATTGATAATAATACTACCCAATGCGTTAAACACTATATAGAAAATTTTCAATTGTTCGACTAAGACTAAAAGTAAGTAGTAACTTTAGTTAGCACAGATTCGTGACTAACTTAATTTTGGGTTTCACCAACTGAGCGACTTAAATAATTTTGAACACAACAACCCGATCAGTTGTTTTATTAATATTATTAGTATTTTTTCATACCTTCCAACTCTGCGCATCCCAGTACCGCAGTGCGAAATTGTTATGCATAGCCATGCACCAAGGTGTGTATTGATCTTAGACCCCCATTTCTGTTTGGTTGGAAGGTACTAAAAATAGCGCTTATTTCAAAACGATAGTTTCGCAATAGTTGCATGCTTGAAAACAAGCGTTCACAGGGATCTCCGCTTACGCCGTTAAAGTCATGCATTGCGAATTGGGACGTTGCACAAAACAAATTAGTTACATTACTGACGTTTACGTTTTGAACGACAGCAACACTGGATTCGTCGAGAATAAGTCAGTTGGCAGGTTGACTAATTTGTGGCTTAGCTTAGTTATGTGGTGAAACTGAATAAGTGAAAAACTAGACTTAACTAAGTTAAGTCGAGTTGGTGAAACCGGTATTTAATGTTTTCACTTATATAACGAATGCATAAAAGTGATTATTAAAACCAACTAAGAGTCAATCCCGAAAACAAGTGCTACTTTGGATTGAGCCGGTAATTGAGAAGTAAAGTCCTCTGTAGGCAAACCAAAATCACTCTCTTTAAGTTCAGAAGTATTCGAAAGACAAGTTCAATGGAAGATTTATGGTCCCTCTGGAATCAGAGGCTCCCAATCTGTTATAAAGACCAAGTCAAGAACGTTGTGAGATCAAACTTGAGTATATTATCCTTTACTTCTACCTGAAACTGTAGAATTATTAAACTCTTTTAAATAAAACCATTTCAACCTCTATATTTGTGACTTTTAATATGTCCCCTACACCTAAGGACCACCCTAATGTGCATAATAAAACGAGACACAAATTCGTGGAACAAAATGAGCGCACACGCTTGATGAGCACAAAAAATATATTGTTGAAATTCAACTTTGTTGCACAATTTAATGCAACAACAAACATTTCACTTGAACACAAAATTACCACTGGAACTGTGCGAAATCAGTGCAAGTGTAGTTGTGTGCAGCTCTTAATTATAGGCTTTGCATTCTGAGTGAATATCTACGCTTATAACTAGCCAAAAAAAAGAAAGAAAATGTATGTGCGTTCATAAACTCTTGATTAGAGTGTCATTTTCGCTAAAAATCGACTTGCAAAAATTGTCCAAAACAGATTCAAAAAATCTCAATGTTGGGATATATTTTTAACCTTTTTTCACAAAGTACTTTCAATTGCGTTTATTCGATGATAGAGCATTCCAAAACCCTTTTTAAAAAATAAGTTTTATATGCGAAAACTGTAAAGAAGAAAGCTATTATAATCGAAAATTCGATTTTTGGAGACATTCTCAGAAAATATTTACAAACCATACATTTATATTTAGAAAACTTTTCCGATAATTCGATTGTGTTGGCATTTGAAAAAATTCTTTCAAAAACTACTTTACAAAAGAACTTTTACTAGAGAATATATTTTTACCAAACGTTCCATTTTTGGAGACATTTTTAGACGTTTTCAATAAATATTTTTAAAAGCTTATTTAGTTTTCCGAAATTCAATGTTAGAGACATTTTCGAAAACTTCATTTATTTGCGAAAAGTCAATTTTTGGAAAATAACAAAAGAGGAAAATTACTGCGGTTAGACAACATAAAGGAGAAATATGTAAACTTAGACCCTCACATGCACTAAGTATAAAATACAAATTTAAATACTTTCACTTGTGAGCTACCAAAGTTTTGTTTACATACATTACATAAATGAATATATTCAACGCCCTTTTATATGCAACAAAAATTATAAATTCGCATGCGATTCGCGCGTAACCAACCGAACCAAGTCACTCTGCTACTTGGCGCTGCATATTTTAACTAAATGTTAAACGCTACTGACATCAGCTGAGGTTGCTGCTGAGGTTGAGTTCATGGTGCTTAACCCTTAATGGCAGTTGATAGTTTTAGGCTCTAAAATTCTGCAGCAACAACAATATAAAGCGAATATTTGAATGACAAAGACGAAGGGTATAGAGTATGACCACGTTAAAAAAGAGTGAAAAGGCGAATTGATAATCAACAATGGCAGCGGGTATATATGTACTTGCGCTTGGTTGTGATTTGCTTTAAATGTGTGCTGCATAAGCGCCTCTTTACGGCTCCACATACGAGTAGGCATGTATGTTTTTGTGTTTATGTGAAATTGTTTACATTTGTTGAGGCAGCAGGCGGTAAGTATTGGTATATGTTGTACAACAGACTGTCTGAAAAATACGATACATATTTCTACAATTTCTAAAAAAAAATAGATTTAAAAAAACTCCAAGCATTTCGTTTAGTACTAAAGTTCAATAAATTAATTTTAAGGATCCGCTGGTAATATGATAATTGAAATAATATATATATTCAAATTAATTAATTAAAGAAATCAATAACATGTCTATGTTAAAAGGAACATTCATGACTTCCATTCGAAGACTCCGCGCAGAAATATGTTAATCATAACGCACCAGCGTTATTTCTAATTGAGAAATTTGGTTTATCAAACGGTAGTGTGTCCATACTAAAGAAAATAAACAAGCAAAATTATCTGGCTCACAAATTGAAAACTTCGTCTAACTGCATCTATGTGGCTAAAATCTCTGTTGTTGCATTTACATGTAAAATTTATTATATGGCTCAGGATCACGCCGATGGATGACGCTTAATATAAGAACCCGACAAGAAAAATATAATCCTTCCGTCTGGAGCTTTATTGGTGAGTGAAATTATGTAAAACTGCTGGAATGATCCACTCCTTTATGAAAAATTGAATTTACAAATTTAGAGATTAGGATTTTGAAAATCTTAAGTGCAGCAATGGGTGATCTAAGGTGATGTAAATATGTATATCAGGAATTTTATTTTAAAAAAACAATTCGATACGAATACTGAAATCAGGTCATAAGTTTTGTTTAAGATTTTATTTCAGTGATCACCAAAAGGAGAGTCCGGAATGTGGGCATATATTAGACTGTTACACAAAGACAGCGAAGTTCATAAAAAGCAAATCATCAACTCATTTAATGGTCCTATATCAGTCAACAAAACTGCATTAACCTACCTCGTTTAATACAGTGGTCGCCACAAAGAGAGCGTACAATATGTATATTAATGTACAGGGTGGCGCAAAAGAAATCCTCCTATCAGAAAATGCTATAAATTTTGCGATTGGCCCCTAAAGTCAGTTCTGTTTTGACATTTGTGTAGTAAACACATGCGAAATACACGTTAATAAACAATGTTACGCTACACTGCTCCAGAACGCGGAATATTGCTGACAATTTATTTGACCAATAATCGGTCGGGGCCAAACGGTTACTGTGAATGGTGAGCGCTACAGAGCAATGATCAACGAGTTCTTTTTGCTGCAACTTGATGAATTGGGATTGCAAAACATGTGGTTCCAACAAGACGGTGCAACAGCACACACTGCACGTGCCACAACCGATATGCTGAACATCGGAAGCTTACTTTTGCGCCACCTTGTATTAGTTTCTTTAATCTTACTTCTTACTTATATTATAAATGTGTAAGTTTGTGAGCGGGTTAGTGTGTTTGAAATGTTTTCACGCCCAAACTACAGCACCGATCTGTACGAAATTTTGCACACTTATTTTCCGATAGGTAACAAGTTTCATGAAATCTCAATACCTCACATGGTTATGGAGTTATGGGGACTAATGTGACCCGACTAACCCAAAAATTCATTTTCTCCAATGAATTTATGCAATTTGGTGCCCAAAAACCTTAAAATGTGCATACAATATGGGTATTGAACGAAAGGGGAAGGCCACAGTATTCTTTTGGACTCTGCAATATTTCGATAAATTAATGGTTAACTGAGTTATCGGTCAGAATGTGGTTGCTCCAAAACCCCTGAATTTGCATACAATATGGGTATCAAACGAAAGGGGAAGGTCACAGGATTCTTTTGGACCCTGCAATATTTCGATAACTTTATCGATAACTGAGGTATCGATCAGAATGTGGTTGCCCAAAAACCCCTGAATTTGCATATAATATGGATATCAAACGAAAGGGGAAGACCAATATTTCGATATTTCACTAAGTTAATCGATAACTGAGTTATCGGTCAAAACGTGACTAAAAAATTCATCGCCATATCTACAAAAATACTTTTAAAAACTAATTGCTATGATTTTAAAAAGTTTAGTTACTATACATCAAGGCGAATTCATATAAGGTGAGAGCATGGCGAATTTAGCATGTTCAGAAATGTCAGATCAGAAGAAAATAACGTATGAATTCGCCTTGCTATACATACAATACCAATTTTATTTTGCGTTTTCGGTACTTTTTCTGTCATTTAGAGAAAACAGATTCAAGACGACAACGACGGTGCGGCATCTGTCAAATTATTTTTCACATGTTCTTATGTGAAGGAATTTTTTGGGCACAACACGACAAATCGGCAATCAATAATGACCGCCGCTGTCGCCAGATTAGATCTATTTCTAATTTGACAGCGACGGTCGTGCAATATACGAGTATATGCAAATTGCTTTAAATATGTGTTGATTAGTTTTATGTTTTTTTTTACACATGCAATCCTTTTTCTAAATTTGTTTGCTGTTGTTTGAGCTAATGCAGAACTGTCGTTGCCGCTTTCATTATTATCATGTCGTCGGTGCTTGCCAGCAATTATCACTCGCAGTCGTCGTTTTGAATGTGGGCCGGGCTATTGTCGTCGTTAATAAATATGAGTAAATCGTCACTTGTCAAACATAAAATCAAATATTTTGAATGAATTTTCTGTAACGTTTGAGCAAAATAGTTGCGCATTTTAAAGATATTGATATCGTTTGTGCGGATAATATCCTTTTAGCAAGTTTAGCAATTCTTCATATTTTGGTTGATTCGCTGTTTCGTAAAAATTAAACTCTTATGAGTGTTTATATAATAATACAATTTATGAAGCTGTTACGGTTTGTTCTGTACGTATCTCTTCTTCAATTTGATCTGAAAAATAATTAATAGCTTTGGCTTTTGTTTAGAATCCTGTATTAGAAGTTGGTGCTCTGTGTGAATTTAATTGTTTACAAGCGCTGCTAAGACATTTTTAATATTTGGGGTGTAACCTGATTATTTAAGGTTTTTTGTATATCATTATTTTAAGGAACATGTGAACTTTAAAACTTATCTGTTTGAGAAATAAAAATGTTTTCAAAAGAAGCTTAGTTATTTTGCTTACTTCTTTGATGCGAGCGGAGCCGCGGGTAAATGCTAGTTAAATTTGGTTGTATTCACTCACGTAGCAGTGAAAATAAAGTATTCAAGGGATGCCAATGTTTTTAACAATACTTTGATTTTGATATCTGATTTTATAATCCTGGGTATTCATTATTCTCTGACAGTTAATCGAAAAAAAGTGAATACATTTTTTGAACTTATTTAAACATAAAGCATTCAACAAATAATTATATTCTTAATTTTTTTTTCTCTAAACGAGAGATTTTCATCATTATAAAAGCAGTATCAAATAATAATTACCAATAAAATTTCGCAGAGGTTAAAATGAGTTTTGAGTGTCCGTGTCTGAACTCAGATTTCCTATTTCTTATTGCTATAATCGACTTGTTGATTAAGCTGCTAAAAATTATGTCAATCCGTTGATATCACACATTCGATTAAAGACTCTGAAGTACAGATTAACTCAATCAAACTAAAAATCCCATAGCGGCTTGATAATAAACAAATTGGTTTTCTCGGACGGGCTAGTGTTCACTAGTGTTTTTACTTTCCTCGCTTGCTCGTCAAGTACTACTCAACACAGCTGAACAATACCAACACAACAAAAGCTCAAATATGTGGGCTAAAGTCAAGTAATAAGAAAACGCTGATGGCATTGCTCGCTCGTTTATTTCGTGAAAGGATAGAGCTAGGCTGGGCCTGCTTCTGGGTCTGGCAATATGCCTAATAATTGCCTTCTCGATTGTTGCGTCTGTTCACAATGAAGCCTGCCTCGTGAAAGGTTGAGCAGCATACAAATAAATTTGTATGCCTTTTTTAGCAGCACGAACTTGTTTATGTTAGAGCCGGCCTCTTGTTACCGAAATTGCATTATTTTTTCTCATAAAATGCAATAAATCAGATTTATGAACATTGAGTATCGGGGCAGCGGTTTTCAAACAGAAAGGCGTGTGGAGTTCAACACTATAGTTGTCATTCGTTTAAGCATTGAAGTTCCCTTTTTAGATACATTTTTGATCCGGAGCCGTACAGCAATGATTTCTTCGCTCCTTTATCCAATTCAAAGAGAAGAGAATGTGCAAAGAGGTTGTTAAGCTTAATAATATAAGTATCATTGGCACAATCTAAGGAAGTATTACGATAGGGAGTCGGTATTACGATAGGGAGTCGGTAGGCAATGACGCATAACCTTTGCAGCGGTAAAATTTAAACAAAGCATTACAGGAGAAGCTACTTTTCGCGGTCTTAAAAGTGGATTAGCAATCGACAAGGAGTGGTCTGCAAGGTCTGCAACACACTGTTTTAATCAGTTTCTTGGGTATGGGCTTGAGTATTTCACACAATAATAGACACAACCTTATATGTATAATTCAGACTGCTTCCGTGGCAGTTGGTGAAGCTTGGGGATTCGAGTTTATTGATGCACTGAACTTTTAATGAACAACTCATAGGTAGGTCGTAATTTCCATGCGCTTTATTATTTTTGAAAGCATATTTTGCTTTTTACATTTCCTCATAATCGGTTGATTGAACAAGCCTTTCATGGTCATAGAGTAATAAACGAGATAACTAAAGTAAGCTCTGTACATCGATTACCATTTTCTTCAGGAATCAGTCTCCGTATTGTGACCCTAAGCGCTTATTGTTTTACTAGTTGGTCAGAGTATCCGCAGCAGTGGTATCTAGTGAGTGAGTTATATGCTCTCTTTCTTCTAGGTTACGTCGCTAGAATGCTTATTGCGTTCCGGGAGCAGATGCGATAGCCGACTGTATCATGCACCGCTTTTTAGCACCAAACTATCCTGTAACTATGCACTTTATTTGTTGCACAAAGGTGTGTGTGTAACTTCATAATCCAATAAGAAATATCTAGGTCTGCCTTGGGAGCGTGTCATTATTCTGTATTACAAAATTCTGTGTGACAAAATCCTGTAAATTGCAAAAAAATTCTGCTTGAACAAAATTCTGCTTTTTTAAAATTCTGCTTTTTAAAATTCTGCTTTTTTAAAATTCTGCTTTCTAAAATTCTGCTTTCAATGTTCTGTATTACAAAATTCTGTATTAAAATATAATGTTAACAATGTTAAAGAGGTAATGTAATTATTTTGAAAAAGTGCGCACATGTACATATGTATATGTTTTATTTGTTTTGTCGCAAGTTTTCATGTGGTTGTTGTAAATTATTAGGCTGTACTTAAAAACGCGCAAAAGAGTCGGATCGGTGGCATGTTGCCACCGATCAGGGCAACCACCTGGACTTGGCATGGCGTAGCCCAGGGTTATTTAAATAAGCGCGGCCGAAGGCCGCCTATGCAGAAAGGTCTTTTGTACAGAATAACTGTAGTTCGCGTAGCTGCGCACTTTTTCAAAATAATTACATTACCTCTTTAACATTGTTAACATTATATTTTAATACAGAATTTTGTAATACAGAACATTGAAAGCAGAATTTTAGAAAGCAGAATTTTAAAAAAGCAGAATTTTAAAAAGCAGAATTTTAAAAAGCAGAATTTTGTTTTTAGAATTTTGTACATACAGAATTTCGACACCAACCCGTCTGCCTTCCATGAATACGAGATCAATTTGGTTTCATGGGTTTTGGTCAGAAGCATCCGCCATAGATGACTTCGAGCTGCGTTAATGTGAATCCATTTGAGCCGTCGGAAAAGTAAGTACAACAGGATGGCCGGCTAGTAAAGTTAACAAAATGTTTGTGGCATTTAAATCAAACTTGTTACGAGTATACCTGCATAGCTTTCGAATTAGGAGATAGATAGTAAATGTTAAAATATTAATTAATGAGCGAATACGATGTTAATTCAAAGGCAATGCAATTAGTTACTTGTTGTGATTGAGTTCAAGTTAACGAAAATATATTTTGTTAGTATTTGTAACAATTTGTAGAGAAAATGTTTATTCTCATCTAAGTTTTTGACAAAAGCGCATAGCTCATTTCTCATAGGAAAATTCAGTTTAATGTATTTCGAATGTAAAAAAGTGATTTATATTTAAAAACAAAGCACCGATACATTACTCAAATCTAACTTATGTACTTTACTTGTCCTGTGTGTATTAAATAATTAAGAATAAAGTTATATTTCTTAAGTAAATACATATCAAGTTTTGCATGACACATGGGAACCGTTTTTGATATTCTATGTATGTCAACATGCTGCACTCAACTATTTTTCAGAAGCTTTTGATTTAAATGAAATAACTCTGCTTCAAACTGAACATTACGGAATTCCGAAAAATACTAAATCAAATCCAACTCCCACTCCTAATCACACCTGAAAGTACAACGAATATTATGAAAAAAATGTGAATGAATGATTATATAAATAAACCTAGCATTTGAATGAAGAGCAGAAGACTGAAGTGAGATAACTCACAATTCGGCAGTCACAGATTTAGCTTTAAGTGTTATTAAATCATTTTTATTTAACTTAACGACCAAGACAGTAAGCCATCAGTAAAAGTACAAAACCTCGTAAAATTCATTTCCTTGAAGCTGTTTTGCATTCAAAAATTGTTATATTTCAGAAAAAAGTTATCTAAAGAAAAAAAAATCATCTAGCCTCCATTTTTCAATACTTTTCCAAACCAAAATATTTGGGCAATAAATGTCAGAAATGTCGGTTAAGCTTAGGAAAATGCTATAGGTGGTTTTGCAATTTAACAGAGGAAGTAGTCAAGGCATCATTAAACTCTTTACAGTATGCAACGTTGGTCCACCCTTAAATATCGTCATATTCAAAACAAGGATATTTTACCAAAATACATATGTACTTTTGTGAAAGTCAAAGTATCATTCTAAAACTAGCAAGTATATAATAAAATCGAAACAAGAAGAATCGGCCTTTAAACTATTGATACTAATTTCAAGAAAAAACAGGTTTCCAGACTAAAGTAAGGGGACTATTCCGGAATAAGAAGTATCGCAAACCTCATACCTAAGGACTCTGTTACCACCAGACTTTCTAATGGTCAACCAGAGGTCCTTTGGAAAAATATTCTCATATGCATTTGGACATATCTACAAATAATGTGTGATCACTAGACTACCAAGGCATCCACTCTCAAAACCAGAGTTATCTTTAAACTGTAGAAACCCTTAAAAAATATACAGAAATCCTTAAGGGTCACTAATAAGGCATTCAAACTGTTTCTGTCAATGATATTTGATCAAATACCTTTTGTAACCTGAGGACTTTACTTAATTGCTGAAATACGGTAATCAGAGAAGTAAACTTATCAAATTTAGTTTAAAGCCAATACAGCTCTGCTTGAAATATAGGTATCGATTCGTATTCTTGATATGGAATCTTTTTAGCTTATCGAATATGGCATAACTAAATGGAGCACTGCTGTTGCTTCTAAGCTCTCAGAACTAAGCACAGAGGTTAAGGTGAGCTTCCCGCTCTGTAAAGACCTCACATAAGCTGAATATGAGCATGGGGTATCCTTACTAATGCTATAAAGCTAAAATGTCTATCTCTATGGCGCGATATACAACAGGTATATCATCATAAACCTCCTAAGAGATTTTTGCGCCAAGCTTCTCTTCCAATTTGTGGTGTGCCGATTTGAATTTTCCCTACAAATTGGTGGGACCTACAGTTTTTTGCCGACTCCGAACGGCATCTACAAAGGAGACGAATTTTGCTGAGAAGCCTGTCATGGCAGAAATACACTCGGAGAGTTTGCCAAACCACTGCCGAGGGGCGACCCCGTTTTGAAAAACTTTTTTCAAATCACTTTTGATGTTACCTGTACCAGGGCTCGAACCATGGACCTTCGGTGTGGTAGGCCGGCAACACTACCTTCACACCACGGCGGCCGGTGCATACATAAAAAATAGATCAAAAGAAAATCAGCAATGTCTAGAAAAAAGAGGGTCGGGCTGATTAACAGATAAAGTCAAAATTAAAAACATGAAACAGAAAAAGCTCAATGAAATGCACCAAAAAATAGAATACAACATTGGGAAAAGTTGCAACAAAATTAGAGATTAAATGCAAAGCAAAATATAATATAAACAGCACAAACGTAATGAATAAAGGGTGATCCATAAGTCATATAAATAAAAAAGTCGGTATAATATTTTAAAAGAACGTGTCAAGTAAACTTCAGGAGGTAGCTAGTGCTAGGGTCTTCTAACGAAAGAAGGAACTAAAGTTTTCAACAGAACGGGACTATAATGATAGTGCCATCAATAGAGTTTTTTCTGTTTAACACCTGAGCAGGTGGTTGGAGATATTTTTTAAAAGTATTGTCTTTGGTTTAGAAACGGAAACCCTTTTATAGACTAACCAGAAAAAAAAAGAAACAACCAAGTGGCCTTCTATGTGGTAAGCAGGAGACTTGAGCTAAGAGCTCCAAATAAAATCAACTTACATACTTATATTAACCTGTTTTGTAATCCAAATGTCGGCATTTGCCTTTGTGTTTTTGCGTTTTCTCCTTTACTTTTGTGGTAATTGATTTTCACTCAAAGCTGAATATGGTATGGCAGAGTTTCTCAGTGCACAAGCATGCCTACCAAGTAGGACACCGAAACTACCAATCATTAGTACTTTAAACACTACTTTTCATGTTCGGAGCATAATAAGTTCCATGACTATTCCCCATGACTAACGCACGCCTATGGCCGCCTTCGGATGAGTGACTCCCGCTATAAAAAATAGCAATAAAGAAAAATCGTTCGTAAACGATCGTGGGTACATGCTTACATAGTTGCTTTTCTCATCTGGTAGTTATGATGGAAGGGGTAGGTACAAAGAAGGTATAATTGCGCATTTATGAACCAGCTCAGTATACGACTGCTTCATTGCTGAAAAAAGCATGAGATCTCGTTTCCTAACTGGCAGTTTCACATATTTGTTAACAGCTTTGCTATTCTTTGTATATAATATTTGTATATAGATTTATTTAATTAAAAAATGTGTATTCTCCAATTAAAGTACATAGATGTTAAAAGAAATATAAACAAACTTAAGTTTAATACATAGCTTTCTTAAACTAAAAATGCCTACAAAGCGGTTTTTGCAGCGGCACTTTTCACGAGCATATCTTTTGCTTTGGTTTCTCGCACTTGCCATTAAGATGCTCAATTCGCAGCTGCTCACTGCCTTCATTTGTTATCTGATAACTTCGGCTCCACCAACTTTAAAACTGCTGTAGTAAGTTGGAAATTTGTATTCAAAATTTTGATGATCCGACAATGCATTTTTCAAGTACTTGCGATCAATCTAAAAAAATCATATATTCTGGTATGAATAACATTCGCAGGACCTAACAAAAAGTCCTAGTGGGTACCAAAGCGAGCTAATCACTAACTCACTGAGATAAAGCTTGTAAATAAAAACTTACACAACGTCAGTTAAAGAAATGTTTTCTAAGGCTTTCAAGGCTTTGCACTGATTAGTTATTATAACAATATATAATAAATGAACTAATTGGGTGACTTTGTCGGTTATGCGGCCTGTATCGAACAGGCAAGTCTTGCCTTTTTACTACGACTAGAGCTCGACCAGCCGTTCAAATTTAACCACAGAACTTTATGTTATTTTATTTATTTCAATATCTTTCCGATACTTTCTTTACTCTTGTTTTTCTTTTCTATACTTTCCGATTCTTTCTTTAACCTCTATTTTATTTACTTTCCTCTTCCGTCTTTTCTGTTTGCTCCTTTCATTTGTTTACTCTGCCATTTAATAATACAATTCCCTATTAAATTATTTTAGTAATAATAATAATAAATTACTTTAATAATAATAATAATAGTTTAAGGCTATATTCCTCCGAGAAGATTAAGGCTGAGTTTCTCTGCCAATTTGTGGTGTGCGGTTTTATCCCGTCTCCGAACGGCATCCGCAAAGCAGATGGATTTTTGCTACATGGCAGAAATACACTCCACTGACGGGGAGCAACACTGATTTCTAAAACAAATTTACCAAACTTTTTTTTTGATGTTACGTTTCCCGGCAATTGAACTTGGAACCGTGGTTAACAAAGTACCACCACACCACAGATTCCGAAGAATTTCCATAGCCCCTGCGGGTTAGGCGTTTAGAATATGCCCGAGGTAGGCATACCGGTCGTAAGAGGCGACTGATATGCACTTAGGTAATGACGTGCAACTCGATGGTTGATCTACGGATATGATGCCTCTCACCTCTCATTACCCACCCTATCCTTCCTTACGGAAGGAGGGGTGTCATGACCTAGAAGGTTTCACTGGTCATAAATCGCTACCACGACAGTCGGGCAGTACCCCAAAACCTTCAGGGAGTGTTTTTGTCGTTACCACAACAACAACAACAACAAGAATTTCCATCTAGGAATGACATATTAGCTCGTTTGTATTTCCGCTTTTATCTCCAAAGCAACTCGATTTCAAAATAAAATTTTGCATATTTATTATCAGATGCAATCTTAGATCTCTTAGTTATGTGTTAGGATTTGTATGGGCCAAAATTGTATTATATATTAGTCCTTTGTAGGAACCAAAAAGATCGCACGCATAGCCACCTACAATCGATTGTTCCGATAAATGGCGGCTTGGGCTATACCTCTTTCAATTAAATAGCTAGGAACGTAAAACTGGACCAAGATAATATATAAGCGCCATACAATCGACTCTTTTGATAACTATGGACCCGGGTAGTATTAGAACTTTTTGTGCCATTTGGATATCAAATAAAAGCTTTTTATGCATGCTTTGATATGGGGTAACCGACTGCATGGTGTCTCAAACCGTTTCAAAGATGTTCACCATAATAGAATATGTTTTTATGTTCAGTTCACTTCAGCATTTCTATTTCTTTGAAAGATATTGTCTTAAAACTGGTTATAAGTAAAGCTGACAACGCGTTAGGAATGAGGTAGAAGAGATATCAGTGGAGAAGACCGAAGGGGAAAGGGTTTGTAGAGGTAGTGGTAGAGAGGTGGGGATAGAGGTACAGGTATGTTTTGAGGAAGAGGTAGAGGTATCGACAACGGTTGTAATATGTGTACCAGGTATGACCATATAAATTTCTTTTATGTTGTGGGTTTATTAGTAAGCAATGGTTTTTAGGTCAACTTGCGAACCCGTTTTACTAAATGTCGACCTAAAAATTTCTATTGTATTGAGGGCATGTTTGCATATCACAAGGCTATTTCGCGATTTTATCAAAAACCATTTCTGGGATTTTTATTTGTTTCTCCGTAAAGTGCATCTCATTGGCATATTGACATATGTTATCTTACTTATATTATAAATGCGTAAGTTTGTGAGTGAGTGAGTGTGTTTGAACTGTTTTCACGCCCAAACTACAGCACCGCTCTGTACGAAATTTTGCACACTTATTTCCCGATGTCTCGGATAGGTAACAAGTTTCATGAAATCTCAATACCTCACATGGTTATGGAGTTATGGGCACTAATGTGACCCAACTAACCCAAAAATTCATTTTCTTCTTTAAATGGTCATATAACCGCCTGGGCGATTTTGACCGTCCAACATATATCGCCAGTCATTTCTTCGTTGCGCCAACTGGCGCCAATTGGAAACACCGCGGGATCGCAAATCGGTCTCCACTTGGTCCTTCCATCGGAGTGGTGGTCTCCCTCTTCCTCTGCTTCCACCGGCGGGTGCCGATAAGAATACTTTCTGGGCTGGAGCATCTTCGCTCATTCGCACTACGTGGCCTAGCCAGCGAAGCCGCTGTGTTTTAATTCGCTGAACTATGTCGGCGTCTGCGTAAAGTTCATACAGCTCATCATTAAATCTTCTTCGGTACTCGCCGTCGCCAACGCTTAGAGGTCCACAAATCTTTCGAAGAACCTTTCTCTCGAATACTCACAGAGCCGCCTCATCAGATGTTGTTAGTGTCCACGCTTCTGCACCATATAGCAGGACGGGTGCGATGAATGACTTGTAGAGTGTTCGTTCGTCGAGAGAGGACTTTACTTTTCAATTGCCTACTCAGTCCGAAGTAGCATTTGTTTGCAAGAGTGATTCTTCGTCGGATTTCTAGGCTAACATTATTGTTGGTATTAATGCTGGTTCCCAGGTAAACGAAGTGCTTTACTATTTCGAAATTATTGCTGCCAACAGTGGCTTGGTTGCCAAGGCGCGTTTTGCCCTCGTTCACCACCAATCCCATTTTCTCCGCTTCTTTTTCTAATTTGGAGTAAGCAGAAGTTACGGCGCGGTTGTTAAGGCCAATGATATCAATATCGTCAGCATATGCCAACAGTTGCACGCTTTTATAAAATATTGTTCCAGCGCGGTTAAGTTCTGCAGCTTGTATTATTTTCTCCAGCATTAAATTAAAGAAATCGCACGATATGGGGTCACCCTGTCTGAAACCTCGTTTAGTTTCGAACGGCTCGGAGAGGTACTTCCCAATTCTGACCGAGCTGGCGGTGTTGCTCAAGGTCATTTTGCATAGCCGTATAAGTTTTGCGGGGAAACCAAATTCAGACATAGCGGCATATAGGCAGCTCCTTTTCGTGCTATCGAAAGCGGCTTTAAAATCAACAAAGAGATGATGCGTGTAGATTCTTTTTTCACGGGTTTTTTCCAAGATTTGGCGTATTGTAAAAATCTGGTCGATGGTAGATTTACCAGGTCTGAAGCCACACTGATAAGGTCCAATCAGTCTGTTCACATCAGGCTTCAGTCTTTCGCACAATACGCTTGATAGGACCTTATATGCGATATTCAAAAGGCTGATTCCGCGATAGTTGGCGCAGTTTGCAGGATCGCCCTTCTTGTGGATTGGGCAGAGAACACTTAGATTCCAATGAATTTATGCAATTTGGTGCCCTAAAACCTTAAAATGTGCGTACAATATGGGTATCGAACGAAAGGGGAAGGCCACAGTATTCTTTTGGACTTTGCAATATTTCGATAAATTAATCGATAACTGAGTTATCGATCAGAATGTGGTTGCCGAAAAACCCATGAATTTGCATACAATATGGATATCAAACGAAAGGGGAAGGCCACAGTATTCTTTTGGACTTTGCAATATTTCGATAAATTAATTGATAACTGAGTTATCGATCAGAATGTGGTTGCCGAAAAACCCATGAATTTGCATATAATATGGATATCAAACGAAAGGGGAAGACCAAGGGGACTTCTCGATATTTCACTAAGTTAACCGATAACTGAGTTATCGGTCAAAGCGTGACTAAAAAATTCATCGCCATATCTACAAAAATACTTTTAAAAACTAATTGCTATGATTTTAAAAAGTTTAGTTACTATACATCAAGGCGAATTCATATAAGGTGAGAGCATGGCGAATTCAGCATGTTCAGAAATGTCAGATCAAAAGAAAATAACGTTCATGTAATAAATTCGCCTTGCTATACATACAATACCAATTTTATTTTGCGTTTTCGGTACTTTTTCTGTCATTTAGGGAAAACAGATTCAAGACGACAACGACGGTGCGGCATCTGTCAAATTATTTTAACACATGTTCTTATGTGGAGGAATTTTTTGGGCACAACGCGACAAATCGGCAATCAATAATGAATGCCGCTGTCGCCAGATTAGATCTATCTATGCAAATTGCTTTAAATATGTGTTGAAATTGGTTAGTTTTATGTTTTTTTTTACACATGCAATACTTTTTTCAAAATTTTTTTGCTATTGTTTGAGCTAATGCAGAACTGTCGTTGCCGCTTGCATTATTATCATGTCGTCGGTGCTTGGCAGCAATTATCGTCAAGCGTCGGTCTTTCGCCGTTGTCGTTCGCAGTCGTCGTTTTGAATGTGGGCCGGGCTTTTATCGTCGTTAATAAATATGAGTAAATCGTCACCTGTCAAACATAAAATCAAATATTTTTAATGAATTTTTTGTAACGTTTGAGCAAAATAGTTGTGCATTTTAAAGATATTGATATCGTTTCTGCGGAAAATATCCTTTTAGCAAGCTTAGCAATTCTTCATATTTTGGTTACTTCGCTGTTTCGTAAAAATTTAACTTTTATGAGTGTTTATATAATAATACAATTTATGAAGCTCTTACGGTTTGTTCTGTACGTATCTCTTCTTCAATTTGATCTGAAAAATAATTAATAGCTTTGGCTTTTGTTTGAATTTAATTGTTTACAAGTGCTGCTAAGAAATTTTTAATATTTGGTGTGAAACCTGATTATTTAAGGTTTTTTGTATATCATTATTTTAAGGAACATGTGAACTTTAAAACTTATCTGTTTGATAAATAAAAATGTTTTCAAAAGAAGCTTAGTTATTTTGCTTATTTCTTTGATGCGAGCGGAACCGCGGGTAAATGCTAGTATATAATAATCAACGGGGCTTTATGTCGTCACATTACCGCTGAGGCACGAATTGGCCCATCGAGAGACTATAAATTGTGGGAAACCAAAAGGAGTAAGTAAAATATGTATAGGCAAGGCAGATATAGTCCGTGAGCTCCTACTTTCAATACTCATCTCTTCTAGGCCCAAATAAATCCCTGCTTTAAATTAATATCATATTTTGCTTAACTTATTGTGTGAATATGAGGACGAATGGATGGGTGGTCAGTCAAACAATTGAGCTGGCTGAGTGTGACTTCATAGGTAATAAAATTGGAAGTAGAGCAAATTTTGTGGAAATTTTACGAAGAAAAATCAAACAATCAAATCAGCAAGGCGGCAACACTCACTAAAATTGTATGTAGGAAACACTTAGAATCGCGTAGGCAGTATATAAATTATGGCAGTGTGTTGCAAGTTAGCTTGAGAAAAATGTTTTGCTCCTATCTACTTAGCATAAGGTGAATAATTCTAACTATTTTACGTTCATATACAGCCAGGCATATCTATATACAAATTTGTGTGCAAATTAGTGAGCTCCACCGTAATATTGTTATTGCGTTATATTTTACTTCACATTTACTTGCCGCGTAAATTGGTGCAACTCTTAAGTCTGATATTCAAATGCTAATTTACTAGTTGTTTTTATTGTTTTTGTTTTGTTGTTTTCCTTTACAACCGTTTTACGCGTTACGCATGATTTTTTATTACTCTCATAGGGTATTTAGGAAATTAGTTCATAAGTCAATTATTCTCAGCTAGACACAAAAACTTAGCACATTTCTCCGTCATATTTATAGCCTACCGTGAATTTAATGCCCAAGAGGGAACGAATATATATAGCAGACGATTCGTGGTGAAAAGGTATGTATGTAAGTGGGCCAGGTAAGTTTAATTTACTTCGTACGCTCGACATTGATTGGCATTCAGTTCAACAAATCGCGTGACTTGTTGGCGTTGGTTGCACAAAACCACACTCACGTTCTACCCAACAACACGCATTCGCTTGCTTACAGCAAAATAAAAGAGCGTTCCTCCCCTTGATTATTGATTAATTTTGGTTTAACTAATTTTCTACCACCCAAGTTTATTCTATTGTTTTTATAATTTTCGAAGTGGATTTACTCCCTCAGTAAAGTTTTTTTCTAGAAATTATGTATGGGAATTTCCTCCAACTCAGCTGAGTTTTTTAATCTGGTAAGGTATATGTTATGTATATATGTCAATCTATATGTGGTCTATAATTTATAAGTTTATTAGAATATGGTGTATAAAAATTGGTCTTGAAAGCTGGCGCCACATTTCTGTGAAAAAAAAGAAATAAATATGTGGCTTTCGCTCATTTGCTCATTTGTCGTCCCACGAGAAGCCGCGTTTCACCATTCTATCGCAAACACTTCTGATGTTATAAACAGTCGAACTTCTCGTGAATAATTTTAAAATTGCGGGCAAAATTATTAGTGGGTTGTCTAAGTCAATGCAGCTAAAAATTTTGTCATCATACGTTCTTCGACAATTTCGATATCCAAAATAAGGAAAGGTTTATAATCCCTTTTGGCCGATTGTCAGTGCCAAGTTTCACTGGTCGGGAGGCCAAATTTCAGTGGAATATCTAAATGTTTACTCAAATGCACAAACGGACCGGTCAATATGTTTTTCTATTCATACTGAGAATTCCGATGTATTGCATTCTGTCCTGCCTCCATTCCTTTTTGCATTTGCAAAACTTTCGTTATGTGAAAAAAGCCTTAGGATCTTGTTATAGTACCATATTAATACAGTTGGATATAACAAAACTTAGGTAGAAAGGCATAAGCGCTAATAACCCTTTCAAACAAAGTTCGAGAATAAAAACGATTTCATAAGTAGGCGTGGAACCGCACATTTATGAATGGAAAAAGTCTGCTTTTTTTCGAGAGCAGTAAATATAATAATCACTTAGCGCAACATACCTCCAAAGACACTAAGGCTGAGGGTTTATGTGTGCCTAGGGTTAGGTATGGTGCTTCACATTTTCATTAAAAATTGCCCACATCTTTTATGCTGACTCCGAAAGGCATCTGCTTATGTAAATTAATTGCTGCTAAGAATCTTTTCATGGCTAAAATGCACTTGGAGTTTTGCCGACCACAAATAAAAAGAACAACTGGGTATATAAAATTCAGTTTCATCTGAACATATCTAGATTTTTTAATCTAAATCAGGAAGATTTGTTGAACAGATGCTAAAAAAACCAATTACTTTTAGTATCGCAATAGGTAGGTTTATAATTTACGAACAACGTAACAAAATTATTTTTTTGGCAAAACTTGATATTTTCTTCGAAAATTAAATGTGATCACTTATCATATTTTCTTATAATATTTTCTGCTTACTTATTTTATTTCTATCAATTCGTACATTTTTTTAGGAAAGCCAAAAAAATGTATCTAGCATTGAAATGACGAATTAAAAACGATCAATATTTGCCTATTATATAAAATAAATATTAGAAATAATAATTTTTTTTGGTAAATAATTATGAATCTCCAAAGTATTTGTCAAAAGTATTAATAATTAATGGGGAAAACAGATTTGCTATTACAAATACCTTGCATATTTACATCCACATATGTGCAAGCATATTTGTATATATATTTCCAATAGAAACATGTTTTGGTAAATATACATTTTTGTAATACTCTTTCAAACAAATACAATTTCTGGACGAATTTAAAAAAATTCGTTTCTGTTAGAAGTACCACATTTCATCAATTATTTATTTAAAAATCGAGTGCTCCACCTCAAAATGTCTATCACACAATTTTTTTGTTTCAAAATTTCTTCTAGGCGAAAAAAATGTGTTTAAACCCACCCCAATGTATATTTGAGAGCTCATGTTAACACCTAGTACTTGCTTCCGCATGCTAATTTTACTTTTAGAAATTCCCAGTAACGAATTATTTGATAACACACACACCTAACTGTGCGGGTATTTCCGTTTATTCATAGTAAAATTTAAAACTACTGCAAAGAAAATAAATATGTGAAATATAAATAAACATTAGACGTTACCAAAATTTTTTTTATTTTTTTCAAAAATTTATTGACATTATTTTTAAAAATGGCGGAAAATAATACTGTGAAAGTCTCAGACCTAAATTAAGATTTTATTTTTATTACTATGTTATACCTATCATTGCTACTATAAATTTTTCTGGACTGATATAATCTTGTTTTAAAACCAATCATAAAAAATTCTGTTCCAGATTAATCAAGCTTTAAACCTTGGTATGGTTATTTGTTTTCTTGTCTTTACTTTGGTAATTTGTCAAAAACCCACAAACTAATATAGAAAAAAAAACAAACCTAAAATTGTATTATTCACAGTATACCTGTTAGGCCGAAAACATAAAATGTAAATGTGCTTCCTTGACGATTTTTTTGAATTTGTGAGGGGAAAATGTTCATCAAATGTTGCTTGGCTTAACTCTAATGAACTTAATTTTAGGAAATCAAACCGAGTACTAGTGTCCTGTCTTATGATGGCATAACAAAGAGAAGAAATAAGTTTATCTCTCAGTCTCAGTGGTTTCTTCGAGGAACAATTTATTTGAAATTGCATATTTGCTCTATGTTTTTCCCTATTTCGATGCCATTTGTTGAAGTTAGCAGAAGTTAGCAGAAGTTATATTATTTACCTACTAAAACCCAATGCCGTACTTTCTAAGGTTACTCTATCGATCTCAGTTAATTTTTGTTTTAGAGTTTTACTAGTTTTAGTCAGAGTAGTCCTGGGTGATTCCACCTCTCTTCAAATGTTTTTTCCCAGTAGTGGGATTCGAACCCGTACTCCAGAGTTTATGACCTATACATCATCGGACAAGCGGGGCATCGAAAAGTCTATGTCCACCCGCTTCATGTGGTCGTTATTTTTCTCTCACAAAATGTGAACGACAATTAATGATTACATAAAAATGATTCAATGCATAAATGCTTGGCTGTCAAAAATTAACAATAAAACTAATACACATACATACATTTTTATTGGCGCTGCTGTAGTAAGCCCCACAGTCAAACTAACTAGTTGCAAACTACTTTACAACTAGTCAGCCAATTGTCATATTTCCATATAAGCAACGGGTATTTTTAAAATGGCGATGTCCCACGATATTTCAATTGTTAGATTTCGACAAGAACATACCAGTCATCTACTACTCATGAAATAGTAGTTTGTATATAGTGGAAATATACTAGTATCATACTGGTCGTAAAATACCAGTTTCAAAGTAGTTCAAAATGGAAGGAAATGTATTAGTAAAATTCCAGTCTAATCATACCAGTATCATACGAGTTCGAAAAACATAAAAGAATACTAGCCCGAATGTGGAGCAAAATTTCTAGCAGGGATTACCATAAGAAAATGGACTCATCAATACATCATTTTAATTTTTCATGATTTTTGCTGTGAAAAGCCCCGATTTGGGATTCCAAAACATGAACTATATCTTTGCAATATTTCCTAAGATGGTTGCGAATTACAATAGCTTGCAATCCAAGTTAAATAAACGAAAAAACTAATTACAGCTTATGTCGCTTAAACACATGCTATGAAAATTGTAGTCGTATACTAATACTACTTTTTCTGACAATATGATTTCAACCAGAAAATTATGGTTGGATACTAGTATGGACTGGAATTTTTCTGACTAGTATGATTTGAACCAAAAAATTTAAATTGTATTCTGTTATCGACTGGACTTTTTCTGACTAGTATGATTTAAACCAGAAAATTATAGTTGGTTACTAATATGTTTACTGACTAGTAGATATTTCACTGCTGGAAAACACCAGAAAAATATGTTGGTTGCTATTTTTATCAAACATAACTTTACTTCTCAATAATATGAATATTTTATGCAACAACATACTCGTATAATAATTGAACTTTGCCCTAATAGCTTTCGAATTGCAGTGACTTCTTCTTTTCGTTTTCACAAAAAAAAAATAAAAATGTCAAGTTACATCTATTTAGTTATAAAAAAACGTGAGATTTGTTCTCCAACATAAACTAGAAGAAAACAATATTAGAAATATTTCGTGGGAGTATTTATTTATTTAGTAATTTTAGCACAGAGATTATGACAGACAGACGGACAAAATCCCAATAATTTTTGATTCGACTTCTCTTGCTATGAAGTGGACCTGCGGATGCATTTTTACTCTATTTATATTAAGTTCCTTTCTTGTAAGCTATACAAACCGTGCGGAATTTGATGTTCTTATATATTTAATTTAAAGATTACACCTGCGCTTAGGCTTCCTTACTTGTTTTTAATATTTTTGTATTATGTAACGATTCACCAAAGCTAATACATAGAATTCAAATAAACAAGTACATATTTGAATTAAACGTTAATAGCTTTTATACCAAAATGTGTCTTTCTTGCTCTTGATTGACATTTTCTAGGGTACGCACAAATCTTTAGACGTTGCATATTTGTTTACATAAACAAAAACACACATATGTGTGTATTTATTTATATATATAAATACTTGCAGAAATGCAATTTTCAATCGATATACTTCTTCTAAAAAAGAAAATCGATACATTGAACGGCTAAGTTGAAAATAAACAAAATAAGCCAGTTAGCAAACGAAAAACATTTTTACTAAGGTAATTGTTGTTAGAGCAGTGACCAATTTTTTTTAGTTTTTCTATGTTTATTTGTTAATTGATATTTAAAAAAAAATTACAATGATTTGCACATGACATGTTTTGAGGTCAGACCCCATCGAACGCTGGGATACGAGCTCAAGTACCTGCATCAAAGCCGCTGTTAGAATTCTCTAACCACTAAGCTATGGTGCCCTGCAGCTACACGATGCATTTTTCCTCTAATGTGCCATTTTTACATTATTCCGTTTTACAGTCTTTGGTATATATAATTTTATATGTTAACTCAAGGAAAGTGGAATATTTTTTTTTACATTTGCAATTCAAAAATAACAACAACAACGGTTTAAAACATCTAACTAAATTGCAAATACTGATTGAATTTTATTTCTAAATTAGTTATGTTGAGTTAATGCCAACAATAAATTAATATTTTTTATGCTTTTGCTGCATTCTTTATCATTTATAAAAATAAACGAAACTAGATTTTATTTTCTCAAATCCTTATCACTACAAACGTTTTAATCCATAGATTTTTGATACTTTAAGGGGTTAAAGCATTATTAGTTGATGTTATTTTATGCTATGCTGATACCTTTAATTTATATGAAATATAATAAAAAGTCTTGTTCGTTACCAATGTGCACATTAGGCAGGAAGAGCAAGTGATACAACAATAACATCAACTGGGTTTGTCGATTTATCTAAGTCCGCCTAGCCATAGAATCTTAAAATAAAATCATATTTTTTTTTAATTTCTAAAAATTGCCCGAAATTCTTGGAGCGCAATTTTTATCAATATGACTATAAACATTTATTTTTTTAGGACACAAGTAAACTTTTCTATTTGTTAATTGAAAATTATACATGTGGGAATGCATAACGGCACCTTTAAGTATGTAACCCTGTGCGGTAGCACTACAACATACAAACAAAAAGACGAGACCATACTCTACAAAATAACAGATGCCGGATTCAAACTAGGTCTACAAAGCTACAAACGCGACAGTTTTTGCGCGACCACTGACGACGACGGACGTTTTTCTCCAAACCTTATTTTAAGTCGTTTAAAATAACTAAGATTAACTATTTAACTTAAAATATTGTTAAAACTTTTGAAAACTACTGCATCTAAATAAAAGAAATGAAATAAACCAAAGAGTGCATTTAAAACTATTGGAAGTGTTAGTGTGAGCTATTGGCGTACCACATATATAGACCAAACCTTGGTTTTTGGAAAATGGGTTGTAGGAGGCCATATGCTGTATTCGTCTAATCTTACTTGCTATCCATCTATTAATATATTATATAATTGGGGCCGCATATAAAATGTTGGCCTCTAAAACTGAGGAAATATTCTTCTTTCAAAGAGAAGGATAGACGGACGAGCAGACGCACATAAGTAAATTAGGGCATCGTCCTGTTTATTTCTTTACACTTACTGATGGGTCCATCTCTTCTTCTTTTCATGCTTACAAACATCGGACCAACTAAATAAGTAAGGCTTATTGATTATGACGCAGTCTCTTAAAATAACTGGGTTAAGCGCCTTCCTAGATCTTCTGCTTAACTTTTTGTTATTCACATTTCCACACCTTTTTTCTATATTTAAAATATTATTCGCACATATTTGTAGGTTTGCAGCTTTATATACGAGTACATGTGGTACCCTGTACCATACCCGAAATTTAATTTTATCATTAATTTCATTGCCATACGCTCTTACAACTTTTGTAAGCTTCCTTTTTCTTCTAACATCTCATCGCAACCTTTCTTAACTTACATTTTTTTTACCAAATAATTAAAGTTACATTGTATTTAATATTGAAATTGGCTATTCGCATTTTTACTATTTTGGAACACCTCGCGTAAGGTAAGATAGCCAACGACGACACTAAAATGTGTGACCCCGTGAAAAACATAATCACACACGCGTATTCAAGGTTAGCAGCGTTAAACATAATGACGAACAGCGGTTCGCCCTCATCTGAGATTGAGGTTATGTCGTCACCTGCACCTGTTCCAGCTCCAGCTGAAAACACAGTCGCAGTTGTATACGCCAGACTGCCCGTTCCACCGATGAATAGCTCCAACATAGAGGTCTGGTTCACCACTATGGACTTCTGGTTCACCGCAACTGGCATCACGACCGACAAGCAAACAACTGCAACAGTGCTTGCAGCACTCGATCCTAATGTGATTAGCCAATTGAGTGACACTATTGCCCCGCTACCATCAAATGACCGCTTCGATTTCATCAAACAAAAAATTATCGCTCATTTTGCAGACAGCGAGCAACGACGCCTTAACCGACTGCTGTCAGATTTACCTCTTGGTGACAAAAAACCATCCGAGCTTTTTCACGAAATGAAACGTGAAGTGCCGGAGCCCTTGCAGCCGCAAGAATCGCTTTGTTCAATCAGTCGCCTCAACATCTACAACCTGACAACTACCAAATCGTGGTGCAGACAATAGCAAAACGTCTGTGGTACAGCAAAAGGTGCTCCGCTTACAAGTGCACGATCAACGTTCAAATAAAGCTTGTTCGGTAGATACCGGCCATGTCTCCATACTGCCACGCATAGCGAGAACCTATGATGTCCGACCAAAAGCAAAGAATCTGTATGCCGCAAATGGCTCAGCCATCAAAGCCATAGGGGAGAAGAGAGTACACCTCGATTTGGGTCTAAGGCGAGATTTTCAGTGGTCGTTCATATTTGCCGACGTAACAGCGCCTATCATTGGTGCGGATTTCATACGCTACTACGACCTGTTAATAGACCTGCGCCGCAATCGACTAACCGACAACACTGCAAAACAACGGCTCTGAAAACTGCTGAAATCAAAACGTACAATTCAACAGGCTCATTTGCTGCATTGCTAGCCGAATTTTACGATACAACAAAATTAGCCCCTAATGGCGCTAGGAAAAAATCTTCGATCTCTCACCGGATAATAACGACAGGCCAGCCCGTCTTCGCCAGGCTACGACGACTACCGCCTGAAAAGCTCGATGTAGCTCGCATGGAGTTCGAGTTTCTGATGAAAGCAGGTGTCTGCCGCCCGTCGAGCAGTAACTGTGCAAGCCCACTGCACATGGTTAAGAAAAGCGACGGTACGTGGAGAGCATGTGGCGATTACAGGGTACTTAATGCACAGACAGTGAAAGCCCGCTACCCGTTACCATAACTTACCGATTTTATGAGCAAATTACGAGGTAAGTCAATATTTTAAAAAATTGACCTCCAGCGCGCTTTTCATCAGGTACCCATACACGAAGACGACATCGCTAAGACTGCCATCACAATGCCCTTCGGATTATTCGAGTTTAACTTTATGACATTTGGGCTCTGCAATGCCGCCCAGACCTTTCAACGACTTATCAACGAGGTCCTACGTGGTTTCGACTGCGCTTTCCCATACATCGACGATATTTGCATCGCCTCATCATCCAACAACATTCGAGATAATAATCTCGCGATCATCAGAGCCAAGTGTGTAATTGGGCAAGACGGAACTACAATTTTTGGGACATTTGGTCAACCCGCAAGAAATCCATCCGTTGCCTAAACGGGTTGTTGCTATTCGTGAGTTCCCAAAACCGTCCGTCGCTAAGCAATTGAAGAGTTTCCTCGCCATGCTAAACTTCTACAGAAAATTTCTTCCGAACGCCGTCGCCTATCAGCAACACCTCCAAGGTCTTGTCACCGCAAACACGAAAAACCATCGCACTCCGTTAATTTGGACTAAAGAAGCCGAAGACGCATTCACCCGATTCAAGACAGAACTAGCAAATGCCACTCTGCTTGCACATCCAGTAACAGACGCCGAAATAGCTCTTTATGTTGACGCATCGGATACCTCAGTTGGCGCTGCATTACATCAGCACGTAAATGGCGAACTTCAACCACTCGGATTCTATTCCAAGAAGCTCACCAACGCACAGCAAAAGTAAAGGACATACGATCGTGAACTGGCCGCAGTGAACCAGGGCATGTGCCACTTTCGATTTTATGATTGAAGGTCGCAAGTGCTACGTGGTTACCGATCACCGTTCCTTGGTATTTGCCTTTCGAGAAAACTCACAAAAAGCATCACCTCGACGAGTACGCCAAGTTTTTTTGTAAGACAATTTACTACTGACATACGCTACACACCAGGAAAGCAAAACGCCACAGCCGACTTATTATCTCGAATAGAAGCCATCGATGGAGTTATCGACTACACCAAGGTTGCTGAAGCACAGAAAGCCAATAAACAACTTCAACAATTTATCAAGGAGCCAGGTACGCATACAAATTCGCTTACCTCGATACCCAACAGCGACAGCCAGCTCGTATGTGACACATCAACTACCACAGTGCGTCCCTATATACCGAAGGAGTTTCGAAATTCAATACTTACAAAGGTCCATGGCTTATCGCAACCAGGAGTGCGTGCAACAACGAAGATATCACATCCTTTGTGCGCTGCTGCCAAGCGCGTCAACGGTCCAAAATACATCGCCACACCAGGACAGCACCAGCAAAGTATGAGCCTCCACACGAACGATTTTTCCACATCAATATCGATATCCTTGGCCCTTTTTGGCTTTGTGAGGGACAACGTTATTGCCTAACCATTTTCCACCGATACGCTCGATGGCCAGAAGCAGTACCCAAAACAGATGTTTGTGCAAAATCAATCGCCAAGGCTCTGCTTTCACAATGGATTTCATGCTTTGGCGTTCCAGCGCGCATAATATCCGACCGCGGTAGACAGTTCGAGTATGATGTATTCGCCGAATTAATCACTGCTATTGGTGAAAGTCACTTGAGAACAACGCCGTATCATCCTCAGTCAAACGGCAATCGAGCGATGGCACAGATGTTTCAAAGCAGCTATCTTGTGCCACGAGCCAGCCAACTGGGTACATCATTTACCTGTTATTTTACTAGGACTACGAGTCGCGTTCGAATCAGAAATAAATGCTTCCCCTGCAATGCTTGTATATGGTTCAACACTACGCATTCCATGTGAATTTTCTCAACAGACCAAGTCGAAAGAAGTAACAACCGAAGCCAATGCACACTTTCGATCTTCAATGGAAAAGCTACGCTCAACACAAACTGCGCACCACTCGCAGCCACAACCCTTTTTAACTCCAGCTTTGCAGACGGCAACGCACGTATTCGTGCGAAACGACTCAGTACGCCCCTCGCTAACACATCCGTAGGACGGTCCCTACCTCGTCGTAAAACGAAGACCAAAATTTTTCAAACTTGTTATACGCGGACGAACCACTAACATAAGCGCCGCTAGGTTGAAGCCAGGGTTTATTGCCAACTTCGAGTATGATCATCAGGCGCCGAGACAAGTTATTCAAGAAGAGGCACCTCAACCACCATCAACGAGCACCACCCGCACGGGTAGATACATTAGTATCCCGCTCCGGTACTGATGATACATCTAGAAGGGGATTACTGTGGTACCCTGTACCATACCTGAAATTTAATTTTATCATTAATTTCATTGTCATACGATCTTACAACTTTTGTAAGCTTCCTTTTTCCTCTAACATCTCATCGCAACCGGTTCATCCTTTCTTAACTTACATTTTTTTACCAAATAATTAAAGTTACATTATATTTAATATTGAAATTGGCTATTCGCTTTTTAACTATTTTGGAACACCTCGCGCAAGGTAATATAGCCAACGACGACACTAAATACATATGAGGCATATTACATATGTATATCTATCCTGATTAGCTAAGGTGAACACGCACTTGTTTAGTAAGATTAAGTAAGACACACTTTTTACTTCGTTCGTTTAACGAATATTTTATTCACTTTCGCAAATATTTCTGCGTTGAATATATTTTTTTTTTACTAAACATATATCTTAATTTATTCTTAACAACACTCTGTTGACACACAAAATTAATTCAGCGCCGATTTTTTTTTTTTCATTTTTAATCTCCAACTATTCACATTTTTAAAATATAATTTTCAAACACTCGAAAATATTTGATTTGAGTAACTAACGCGCCCGCCATCTACGTCATGTTCCAAATTGACCATAAGACTAACCGGCCGCTTTCAAGGTATGACTATTACAGCTAACTTCCTACGTCGGTTTGTCACGACCAAACTTGCCGAAGTAGCGTATTGGAATGTGAAAAGGAAAAAGAAGAAATTACAATAAAATTAGTAAAAAACAAACTTTGAAAAAAACATGCACCAATATTGTGAGAACAAAAAGAAAAAGGCAAAGCTCTCTACCACTACCTCGTTTCACTGTTCGAAACACGCAAACAAACAGACACACATGCGGTATCAATTATGTCTACCCCACCGACTCACACATGAATTTCGAAACGAATGAGGAAGCTCACCGGCGCTCTAGAGTGGAGTGAGTATGTGAAGTGGGCTTATTTGGAATTTCATGATAACTTATTCTGTTGGTGGCGGGAAATCACTTGCACTTTATTGCAGTCGAAGCATTGTCATTGCGTCTTCAACATCCGCTTCATAGTTCTCTGCTGTGCTGGCAAGTACCTTTGAGTGGCTCTTGAGAGAATACCTTTTACGTATTCTATAGTTGAGATTTTCCAAATTACTTTGTACCCGGTTGCTGTTATAGATCAGGAGTCTTTTGAGCTATTATGTCGTAGAAAAAAATTATGTATGAAATGAAGACAAACGGATAACAGCAACGCCTTACAGTACCAAATCAAAAATCTCTTACTTAAGGCTGACTGTGCTAAATGGCATCGAATCAGCGATGTCCAAGAGGCGAGAGGAATACATACATACAATTGGACAGCCAATAGTATCACATGCACAAAAACGGAGCCGTTAAGGCAACCATTCAGCATTCGGTTCTATGAACATTGCAAAAGGTTGTCAGCGAGTACCCAGATCAAGCCGATTTCAGGCATAGAACCTTAGACAGGTGATGCCGGACTGAAAAATGGTATTCAGTTTTTACACAAGCAGAAGGATTATTGATCGAGAGAAAACCAAGTACAGCCGCCCATTAATGCTTTCAAGGGTGCAATACCCGACGACTTTATTTCCCAAACAAATTAAATGGGGTCCTCCTAAGAAGTTAAATGTTAATGTTGTAAGATATTGTATACGAATAAGTCGCGCATTTTTTGGCGTGATGTAAGTTTTATTGTTTATGTATTTGTGTTTAAAAAGCGTTGCTCACAAACGCATCTATATTTCAGCACACGCACGCGAGCATTGCGTTCAGTTACTCATACGCCACGTGCCCTGCATGCGAGTGGCTTAACTAACTAAAGAAGTCTTCATTTCTCCTACTCTTTGTCGTTCTATTTCATTATGAAATATCTTCATTAACCTTTATTGGTCGCATATTAATCTCACTCTATTGGTAGTCTGTAGCTCTTTCAGTAGCATTTATGTACTCACGCACGCACTCACGCTTTATTGTATTAGTTAAAATCGCGCGTGATTCACTTACACACTTCAATATTTTGTGCTTATATATATTTTATATTATCCCACTTTTGTTTGAATTGTTTTTGTTTTTAGTTTTCGCTGTTGTGAACTCTTTGTGCTTTTATTTTTGTTATGTTTTACTGTTTTCTTTCATAATATTTTATATTTCGCTCTCCACTGAGTGCTGAGCCATTTGGCCACTCAATATGTGCTCCTAGTATCTACATGCGTGTGGGTACTCTATTGTGAGAACACATCCTTTGCGCTTTTACTATTATTTGCTTTAAGGACATTAGCAGCGTGCCGCCACATTTTCTTTAATTGCGCATTTTATACGTTTGCTTCACTTCTGTAATATCTACTTATATATCAAATTGATTGGTTTTGTTTTTGTTACTTCATTTCACTCAGCCTTAATATATTTTACTTTGCTCTGATATATTTGACAGCCACATAGAACACTCAGTGATTACATAAGTTTGTATGATTTCCGGAAATTTGTGCTTAGACAAATCTATGGTCGTGAGAAAGTAAAAGTTGTAAAGGAGAGTTGAAATATGCATACAAATTCTAAGTAGGTGGTGAAAAAGGCTTGTGAACGTAAAAGGAAATGAGAGTAATCACAAGAAATCACACAGACCATATCACATTGACCAAAGACAAAGTTGTTGAAGTACCGTAAATATTATTACTATTTCACACCGATTGATGATTGATTGTCGAGGTTGTGGGAAGATGATCGACAGCGCGTGAACTTTAATGACAGCAAAGTGAAATTGTGCTGCATTGGTAGTAGTGCTTAACTCCACAACAATAACTTAGTCAGCTGTCGGACAGAAGGATGTAGTAAGCATTACTCACAAAAATTAAAAAAAACTGGCAATACATTGCTTGTGTAATTTAGTCTTCTGGTTGATCTCGGAATTGTTTTTCGATATCTCATTATTTGTTCGAATTATAGCTATTAACTGAAATATAATCAATCCAAGTTAAGAATGGGCATCGTCAAAACTCACTCTGAGATAGGGCGTTCTAAAAAAATTGCGAAATGCATATTTTGAATTAAGGTGATCTTCTCATCAGCCTATGATATGGATTGAACCCTTAGATGGAATACTAAAATACGTAAAAATGACTTTGGAGCTTAAAAGTACATTAGAAGCATATAAAGACCTTAACAGCGTCGGTATGTTTCCTATTCAAGCAAGCAAAACCTTTAAATACATTATCCTAATTTCGCAAATTTTTTTTGGATCGAATCTAACTAGAATATATGTTTTATGGAACTTAGAAGTGAAGAATAATTGGTAAAAAGTCTGAATTCGGGCAAAACTGAAACTGTAACTATCCAAAACTGTACCTAGTAACGATCCATTACTTCATTACCCTTTACGAAGGTCTATCATTTTTATAAAAAATTAAGACATAGTAGAAAGATGCGTACGAACTACTTGACGGGAAAGAATATTTTATTGTCCGATTTGTTAAAGAAAGAAAAAGAAAATACTATTTACTACTAACAACTAGCTTACATATTTTCATTAAAAAATTGTCATAAATATTCATTAAAATTAAATTACGACCAGAAATTTTTCAAACAAATTGGTCAGAATTAAATTAGAATTTGGGTATGGCCCTGGACTATTTTCACAATACATACTTAAAATTCTCAAGTCAATTCTGAACATTTAAAACAAATTAAAATTTTTGTTCAAGTTATGGCAATAAAATTTTTGTGAAATAATACACTAAAAAGGGGCGTGGCTTGTTTTCGAAAACTCTTAATTTTTCACATTTCTTGGTACACAGAATCTTTGCATGTAAAACAGAAGTCACAATATGCTATTTTTGCAAACATATTCGTCTACGATGCTTTCAAAACTCGCTTAGATATAAAAGTGGGCATGGTCCTGAGATGTTTTCGTCCAATATTCTCTGTAGAATTCACTTTTTTCAGGGTAATATTTGTGCTGAATTTTGTTATGATATGTTTTTTAATTATGCTTAGTAATATTCATAAAACTAACCGAATAAAAAGTGGGCTGTGCCACACCTTTTTAAAAAAAGTATAAGAAAAGTATTATTTTATGAATCCTTAAAGCAGTGCTTCGAAGCCCTAAAACACTCTTTCAGCTAATCCTCAAAATCTAATTACGGACTTCTCTCGTACTTCCCTCTTCTACAAACAATTGTTCTCCTATCCGTTTTCTTCTTATTCGGTTTGTTCTTAGTCCCGCTATCCTTCTTTCTTTTCCTCTACATCACGTTAAGTTTCTCATGATAGAAAGCATGGCAGCACGAAATTTATCAAATATCATTGAAACTTTATACCAGGAAAGTAAGCAAGATCCCGATTAGGAGCGCTAATAACTATAGGTCTCAAAAAAATCTTACTATATAGCCATAAGGACTTTGGAGATATGGTCTATATATGGCACTATTGATTTATTCAGAGCACTAATCTTAAACCAGCAAATAGTATTCGAAATTCTTGATTTGAACTTAAATTAATTAGAAGCATAATCTAAAATTTCAGCTAGTTGCTAAAAATGGCTTATAATTAAGCCATAAATACCAAACTACAAGACTTGTTAAAATCAACAACAATGGCGATGCGAAACAAAAAGTTGTAGAGCAATTGAAATGTAAAAGCATCTCAACGTTGGTTTCAATTAAAACGCATGAAAAGCACAACGAAAGTGAAACCCGTAAAAATTGCTTCCAAAAAGAAATTAAATATTTTGCACTTTTCATTTGCGATAGGAATAGTGCTCGTTTGTGCTCAATCAGCATGCGGCTAGCTCTTTTTCACATTAATTCATCATTCACTAGTTTTCTAGCTACACAGGCCAGGGGCATGGCAAAACGAGACACACACACACAAAGATGTGGTCAGGCAAATAAATGGCGCCACGAAGGGCCGAAATGTTGCCAGCAAAAAGCAGCATTGAGAATCAAAATAAATCAAAAAAAAACAAAGAAAAAAAGAAGTGGACGAAGTTGGTTGCAGTTGCAGCACAAATAGCCGACGCCATTGAAATTTAGAGGAAACTTACAAGTGACTGACGCGCTTAGCAACCAAAGAACAAAAACTTAAGCGAAAAAAATCATGAACGTAGCAATTCAACTGCATATTAGGCAAAGCTTATGCACACATGTATACATACAATACTACCCAGTAAACGTTTTAATCGGCACAGAAATTGAAGAAGGCTGGAAAAAATATTAGAAGCGTTGCTGTGTTTCAATAACCTTTGCTGAGATTGTTAACATTCAGCAGAACAGCGTCTCTCTTTTGAAACTGCTGCTTCTTAGAAATTCCGTTAAAAGATATTAAAACAATTCTCGGTTGGGAACGTGCCGGTTAAGCAGGGCACAATACTGTCAAAACAAACGGGTAAGCCCCCAATTAGTGTATCGCTAAAACACATTCTTAGCAAAGCATTTAGGCATGCATTTGTTTTAGAAATTTATGGCAACAAAAACATTAAAAACCAAGTAAAGAAAGGGCTGTCTTCGATTGTGCAGGAGACTTTATACCTTTCATGCATCACGGTTTTAAGTGTCCGATCCTTACTCACAATTAGTAAAAACTCTGCAAACTGATCATTTAAAAGTACATAGCCCAAACGCTATTTATCGGAAAAATCTATTGTATGGGAGCTATACTCGTATGTTATGTTGGTCCGATCTGGGTGATTTTCACGACACACATTCCATATATAATAAGTACCAAACCTGCATAGTTTTACGTTCCTAGCTTTTTAATTGCAAAATTTATAGCCAAACCCCATTTATCGGAAGAATCGATTGTATAGGAGCTATACGTTGTATTGCCCCGATCTTGCTGATTCCGAAAAATTATTAATCTCATCCAAAATGGCGGCTACATACCAAATTTAATCAAGATATCTCAAAAACCGAGGGACTAGTTTGCGTACAAACAGACAGACGGACATGGCTAAATCGACTCAGCTCATCGCCCTGACCATTTCGGTATACTTATTGGTGGGTCTATCTCTTCTTCTTCTCATACTTACAAACATCGGACCAAAGTTATAATACCATTTCATGTTAATGAAAGGTATAATTATTACTTACAAACTCAAAGATTTGGCTGAGGTTGCATGTGTGTAAAGCAAATATATATTTACTCCAATAACAATTAAATATGCACAAATCTCACAGGAGAATCATTTCAAATAAAAAGTAAAGTTATACAACTGCTGGTCTTTTAGATTTTTCATTGCTTGCAGTGGACTATTAGAATATCGATTTGGTATTTATTTTGCTTTTTTGGGCAGATTTTGTTGTTGTAATTTAAAGCTCGAATAGAAGAAACATTTAAAGTTTCTTTTTTTTGCCACCCTTCATAAGGATTACTGACGTCAAATAGAAATTCTAACGAAAGCGTAGTCATTCTGCACCTGTTTTTCCAACTTAGTGGGAATCTAAGTCTTCAAAACCTGCCACAGTCACCTTTTGAACCGGAGCGTCTCTGCTCATTTACATGTACAAGGTAGCGCAAAAGTAATCCTCCTATCAGAAAATGCTATAAATTTTGCGATTGGCCCCTAAGGTCAGTTCTGTTTTGACATTTGTGTAGTAAACACATGCGAAATACACGTTAATAAACAATGTTACGCTACACTGCTCCAGAACGCGGAATATTGCTGACTATTTATTTGACCAATAATCGGTCGGTGAAAAACGGTTACTGTGAATGGTGAGCGCTACAGAGCAATGATCAACGAGTTCTTTTTGCCGCAACTTGATGAATTGGGATTGGAAAACATGTGGTTCCAACAAGACGGTGCAACAGCACACACTGCACGTGCCACAACCGATATGCTGAACATCGGAAGCTTACTTTTGCGCCACCTTGTATAAATGCCCGAGGTGTTGGTTCCTTGGGCTATAATTTCCTGCACATTGCTCTTATCTAATAATAACAAATCACAATCAAACTTTCATCTACATACTCTAAAAATTCTGTAGAACTTCACTCACGAATACTTCAAGGGGCATCCAGTCTTCTGCCAACACGGTTCATGGTTACGACAGCTATAATTAGACACTTATATCATCTTCATCCTTCGTTGTCGCTTTCAGCGCCAGACTACAGAAGTCAGAATTTGAATGAAAATAAGAACAAAAAGTTAAATTCTCATCTTTCTGGTAAAAACAATTTAATGCTAAATTATTAAGGAAGCCTTATTTCATCGCGGGTTTGAAGTGTTGCAAAGCATAAAAGAATGCAAGGTCAAGAAACGTCAAGCTGTGTTAGGCATGCATCTGCGGTCGATAGGCTGAAATGAGCTCTGGATTAGTTTATCACGCACTGTTCACGACCATTGCAACCAGTCTTAGAGAGACTCAGATCCAATCCATACTTTTTGCCGCTTAGAGCAAAGCATAAATAGAGAATCCAAAATTTGCTACAGAGTGAAATCAATAGTTGGGTGCCATTGGCTAAATCGACTCAGCTCATCGCCCTGATCATTTCGGTATACTTATTGGTGGGTCTATCTCTTCTTCTTCTCATACTTACAAACATCGGACCAAAATTATAATACCATTTCATGTTAATGATAGGTATAATTATTACTTACAAACTCAAAGATCTGGCTAAGGTTGCATGTGTGTAAAGCACATATATATTTACTCCAATAACAACTACATATGCACAAATCTCACGCGAGAATCATTTCAAATAATCCCCTGCGGGTTAGGGGTTTAGAATATGCCTGAGGTAGGCATACCAGTCGTAAGAGGCGACTAATATGCACAAAGGTAATGGCGTGCAACGCGATGGTTGATCTACGGATATGATGCCTCTCACCTCTCATTACCCATCTTATCCTCCCTTACGGAAGGAGGGGTGACATGACCTAGAAGGTTTCACTGGTTATAAATCGCTACCACGACAGTCGGGAAGTACCGCAAGGGAGTACCGGAGCGTACCGGGTTCAAATCAACAACCTAACCTACACACGAACGCCACCCTTGGTAGTAAATTTGCTTAAGGGAATGGTAGAAGCAAAACAAATGCAACTTGGTGCTAATTTAGGATGCCCATTTTTGGATTTCAACAATGGATAAATTTCCAGGATATGTATTTACAATCACGCAACCACAATTCTCCAACAGCTTGGGCTGACAAAATTTTAGAAATCGCTTGAGGAATCCAAAAACTCAAATGACACCAAATACTCTCACAGGAAAGTACGATTACACAATTATAGATGCTGGCAGCATCTGGATTATAAATTTTACCATATGATGCAATATTTGCCAAGCCCCGATTAGTAATTACCAAAGTCTTTCAACTTAAAAAAAAAGTCGGATATCATTTTGAAGGCTCTGAAATAATGTTATGGGCACTCTGTAAAGTATCGCCTGCTACAACCAAGCAGCTAGGTCACTGTGTCTATTCTGCATATTTCTCGTACCTAGGACACATCGTGGAACTAACGAAATTGTGTGATTCTCTGTGGGAAATCAAGAATATGTAGCAGCCTAATTTTAGTTAGTTATAATTATTAAAATTTTCCGAAAATGGGAAACTCCGAACTACACAGAAATTTGGCGTTGCTGTTAGTTCGCAGTGAAACTTTATTTTAGAACAAGATTCCACATTAATTCAGCTATTAGAAAACCGCTAAAATCGTACAAATTATCGAATTGTATGCGAATAACGCAAAACTTTGCCAAACTGCAATTTAACCACAAATTCCATTGTACTAAATGAAAGTAAATAATTGGCAATGCATTGATGCGCATGTTGTGCGAAAACTTTAGCTAAACTTTTAATGTTACGTAGCAGTATCAATGTAGGAAGACATTAGGGAGTTTGCCCAGATATTTTGCTTGTGTGTTATCGGATTTGCCTAATTTTTGAAGGAGTATAATATATGCTATTGAGAAGCAGCTGACCAATTTTGATTGAAATATCTAGTTGAAATTACAAGCAATCGCTTTGGAAAATAGCAGAACTTTTATACTGGAAAGTAGGCGGCGCCACGCCTACTTCCCCAAAATTAACAAACTTTTTTAGCGGTCGAGTTTTGTTTAAAAAGCTGATTATGTGTGTAAGATCTCTTTAATATAGTTTGCATAGTTATAGAAATATCGAGTTTTAAATTTTACAAAACTATATTAAAAAAGTAATCGTGGCCCTCAACCGATTCTGTCCATTTTTACAATAAACAATCAGCTTTATATTTTCAACATTTTCGCCAAATTTCGTTTCAACAAATGAATTTTTTGCCGGAGTTATGATACAAAAAGTTTTATGGACTAATCCACTTTAAAAGAGGTGGGGAAACGCCCATTTTTGAAAATTTATATTTTTCGACTTTCTTCGTTCACGGACACTTTGAAAAAGTGAAACAGAAATGATACGAAGCTTTTGTACACAAAGTTATTACCTAATAAATATATCTATGATCCTTTGCAAAATCTTTCATATAAAAGTGGACGTGGATCTTAGCCGCATTCGCTCATTTTTCCCCACCTCATTCCTTGTATTCATAGAATTTTTGTGCTGAATTTCGATATCTTGGACGGTTTTTGATTTACGATAACTAATATTTTTAAATTTGACTTCATCAAAAGTGGGCGGTGCCAAGCCCGTTCTCAAAGATTTCGGAAAAATTTCTTTCTGCCTTAACGTTAATGTACACACCAAATTGTATCCTTATAAGTGTTTCTTCTTCTTTAAATGGTCATCTAAGCGCGTGGGCGATTTTGACCGTCCAACATAGCTCTCCAGTCGTTTCTTCGTTGCGCCAACTGCCGCCAATTGGAAACACTGCGGGATCGCAAATCGGTCTCCACTTGGTCCTTCCATTGGAGTGGTGGTCTCCCTCTTCCTCTGCTTCCACCGGAGGGTGCCGAAAAGACTACCTTCTGGGCTGGAGCATCTTCGCTCATTCGCACTACGTGGCCTAGCCAGCGAAGCCGCTGTGTTTTAATTCGCTGAACTATGTGTGTTTAATGTACTGAATAATCACTTTTTTGTATTTTCTAAAACATTATATATATAGAAAGTACCTATCATCCCATTTCCCAATTTTAAAAAGCGCCCGAATCTGCATACCTAATCTCAGTAAAATATCTCAAAATTTACTCAAATTATCGTGTTCACAGACTGACGGATAGACATGGCTTTATTAATTTCTCTTTTCCTAGTAAACATTTTGATATATGTAAGTTAATATCTATCTCGATCTATTTATGCCGTTACATACTACCGTTAGACGAAAGAAGTTAATATACCTTGTGTTATTTGGGCTTATATAAGCAGCTGTGAACACTGTAGCATCCCTAACTGAAAATCGCGTTAAGTAAATTTAAGCGGTTATGGTTGGGACGTATTAAACTTTTTTTAAGATGGGAAAAACGCTTTGAACTCCCCACACTGCTCTTATAAGTTACACCACTAATAACTCTAATTTTGTAATGTTCTCATTCTTTTTATTATTGGTTTTACGGTATGTGCAGCTTACATATTGTTGTAAGTTTGACGAGCTCAAGGTTACTGGATAACAATTATTACTCAACTTTTTCTTTCTGAATTCAGTTTTCTCGGTAATCGGATGCAACCAAATTCTTTGTCGAAAAAGTAGGTATTCGAAGCAAACAAATTTTGACTTTAGCCTGATGAAATAGTGATCTCGAAAAGATGTCAACATTTGACTATTATAACATCAAAATAGAAGCTTTGCAAAATTCAGTTTACTACTTCAAATGGAGTGGATTCCACAACGGTTGGGTTATGGACCATATGTCTGCTTGTTTTTCTAGCGCGTAGTGTTTTTAGGAGGAACAAAAAGATACGTATTTGTTTGGAGTCCGTTTGAGATACATGAGAGTTCTTATCCAACTTGGGCTCTCAGTTAAATTTGACGACAAATATTGGAACAAGATGGCATTTTAAAAATAGTTTCATGTGAACATAAACACAACAAAAAATCTTGGTCTAAAAATGAAACACGCTAATATACACAGGGTGATTTATTTCCGAATTTTTTTGGTGCTCATGCAAAATGTTAATCTTTATGTACAAATAAAAATTATCACCAATTTTTAGTCCTTAAATTAGTTAAACATTTTTTTTTTTTTTTTAGTTTTCGAACACTTGGCCGCCTCTTGGAGTGTTGCAAATTTGGTTTATGGACCTTGTGAATACTTTTACGCGCTTTGAAATTGCTTTTAAATTTGTTTGTATATCTCGCAATGTTTCACTAGTAGGAGGGGTCAAAATACAGCTTATTCACATTTTTATATATATTAAATTATTTTTCTACAAAACTGCATTTTGAATCCTCCCATTGGTGACCAGTGTGAGTTACACGAATAAACTCCAACGAGGTTTCGTAGGGCGTAAAATTGTCCACAAAGTCCATAAAACTGATTAGTAATTTTGATAAATCCTACTTAGCGTTCGAAATCTGAATCAGAATTTGTATTTCTACATGTGGACTAATATTTTGCACGTAAAGAAATCAAATTCATATACACATAAACTACGAAAGTCAAGAGAAAACGAATTACGACCATATGCAGCGAAACTAGCAAATGCCGAACTAATAACTAAAACAGACCATAAAAGGAATTAAATTTGAAACTAAAAGTTTTCAACGAAGCCACTGTGTCACAATTTAATTGCAAGCACACATAAAACACATATCAATGAGATAAAAACAACAACAAAAAAGTACAGAAATATATTGGCCATACAAGCACTTGCCTTGGCTTATGCATTATTGGGCACAACGCCTAGATTTAGGCTACGTTTTTGTTTATATCGTATTTGGAAAGTGCTGTACGCAATAATATAGCGTTAACCAACAAATATTTAATATTTGGACAGTGAAAGCAAATAAAAATTAAAATATAAATAAATAGAAAGTAAGTCAAATAGATAAATAAAATCGGTAAATGTATGAGCATGAATAGTGTGTTGCAAGCAAATAAAAATCCTTAAGCCAAAATGGCATCAATTCAGCAGCGTGTGGCTAAGATATGTGCATGGCAGTGTGCATAAAATAAAAATAAATCAAAGCATACCAATAAAGTGGAGCTCAAAAGAGAATAAAGACACTCACTTACAAATATGAAGGCAACCACGTTAATATGTATGTACAAGGTTACCCAAAATTTATGTGAGTTTGCTTACGTAGATGTGTGGGTTTGTGTGTGAGTGAATATGCTATAAAGCCAGCAGCCGTTATGCATTGAAGCTGTAAGCGTTCATATGCAAAGGCCGGTAGTTCGTTTTTTCTTCCTGTTTTGTTTTTGTACTATACTCTAGTTGTTCGTGTTGTTGTAGCACATGTGCAAATCAGATATTGTATATTTATGCAAAACGCATGTAAACAAACACACATACTCACGTACACTAACAGTTATAATTTCATGGGCGAACATGCTGTATAAAAATATGTAGTTGTGCATATTTAAAACATGATCAGACCTGTGTGGTGACTGTCGAGCCCTGCTTCCGCACAACTATGAACTACTCCACAATACGTTAAATTACTTATTATGCAAAGACGTGCTTCAACCGCACACGCACGCACATACCAATAAATACATAGACGAAAAGCTTGGTATAAATGTCCTTGAAGGAAACTTGGAGTTAAAAGGTTCTAAGTCATCTCTTCGTTTAGATTTTAGGAAACACTTTATAGGCAATAGAGGATAATTGATCTTTAATACGGCGAGCTAAGGGTACTGTGCTCCTTCTATGATAAACTATAAAAGGTATACGAAGTTTATTGACTTTGATCAGTTTCTGATCGACAGCAGACATGTCTCCATCGTCCTGGACGCGGATACTTTACAACGTTTCAATAATTTCGGAACGGTCAAGACTAGAAGTAGGCACAGTAAGAAAAGTAAACTTTGCACCAAGAAACCGCGCATGCCCAAGACAGTTAATACTTTCTCCACTCTAACCTTTTGTTTGAGAACAATATCAGGCCGAACGATATAATCAAGTAAAGAATATTTATCACTCACTTTTTACCTCCGCTGAGGACATCATTTCGTTCCACTGCGAAATTCGGACAGATGAGTGCATGTTTCCCGATTGGAATGCGCTATGCCCAATCCACATGTGAATCTAGTTAGACTGTTGTGCTACTTCTCTAACCTCATGCCTGATAAGGTATTTCGAGCTGCCGACTATTGAAGTCTTTAAAAATTTGAAACTGTGAGAGACCATATCTGTTTGAGACCTGCCGTCCTCAACCATAACACGTAAGTGTTTCATCACTTTAATAGTTTCTCTTGACAATTCCAGCAGGGTTCGTACCAGTAACTTCTTTGTCCGTGTAAGTCAAACGAACAGTATATGAGTGTAAGTATGAACTGTTACGTCTTGCACAGTTTATAGCCCAGTTATTGGTTACACTATCATTACCCAACCTTATGGAAATCACTTTCAATTAATATGCCGTAACAAAATAGTATAGCCATAACCATAACATAGCCAACCAATTGTATTTTGCCTTTTATCATATCAATAACCTATTGCTTTTTAGTAATCAAATTTACTGACTTAGTCAAACCTTTGGTTTTTGTTTTCCATCCGTTTCGGTTTAGTCAGTTCTTCATTGTGCCTTTCATTAGCAGTTTTTTTTCATTTTTATAGTTTTCATTAAATTAAAATTTTGTTTAAATTAAGGCACCAATAGTCAGTGATAATAGATGGTTATGTAGGTGGTATGGTTATGACTATGGAGTTAAGTTTAGGAAAGTTTAGCTGCACCTTTCGTTGCTTACAATTTGGAAAGCAGGAACCATTTTTGTTTTTATGTGCATATTGTACTACCAACGTACTCCCAACATTTATAGTGCGTCTGCACCCGAAAGTTTTTTAATTGGTATTTTTGTTTAAATCTCTCTCTGCGCTGTAGCAGTAAAATATGAAGAAATAACAATAAATCACAGCTAAAATAACTTTTTTTAAGAGATGCACCCATATCAGGATTAATACCAAATTTCAGTATTCAGGCGAGTATGTGCAAAACCATGAAAACTGAAGAATGAAATTGGGCAACGTTTTCTTAAAATAGAAAAACATACAAAAAATTGATACTATGAGTGGGGATTAATCTATATATTTTTCAATGACAACGTTAAAATCGCATAGTTCGTACTTGTTGTAAACAAAGATCAGGCAGTGAAAACCATGATTCGTATTAACGATACTTTTAAAGACTTCGCCACAACTTTAAATGTTGTGTATGAAATTTATATGTAGAGCGTGTTCAATACCTAGATCTCGGATTATATGCAAAACGTCTAAAATTATGCACTATAATATTCTTAAGTAGTCAGTACACGGTCAAAAAATGTAGCCTAAATTTTAAACTTTTCTTTCCAAATTTTTTTTAGAATTTAAATTATGCCAGTTTTTGAGAAAATAAGCGTGAAAGAAAGAGTTTACATTTTAAGCCAGAAATGTCTTAAAAATAAAAAAATTAAAAAGATTTGTATCAGTTGGCAGGATTCGAACCGATGCTCTCCGCATGAGAGTAGTCTGCTCTACCATATGAGCTACGACACATACAAAACCGTAATGAAAAAAACTCATTGACTTGTAAAAACCTTCAGAAATAAATGAAAAGAAATTAAAAAGATTTTAGGCGTTTGTTTCAGTTAAGCTTCAAATCTAAACCGCAATAAAATGAAAATTGGTGTACGTAATTGAAAGGTTTGGAATTTATTAAAAATATGTTCAAATTTTTAGCCATGTAGTAACTTTACGAGTAGGATGTTTCCTGGCCTCAGCCCGCCGTTGACGAAATACGATTTTTCTGGTTTATTTCAATGAAAATGAAGTACATATAAAATAAAAAATCTCCATCAGCACTTGCATGATAAAAATTACCAACCAACACAAATATATTAGATTTTGTTTACAAGACTCAAGACTCTTGAGCATTTCGTTTATTTTTGGTTTTTTCGGCACTTTTTTATCCGGTGTTTGGTATTTTCTTCCAAACAAATTTTATAACTATAACAATCTCATAACAAATGTTATATAATTAAGTAGAGCTTTTTTAAAATATGTCTCTCTTATATATTGAAATCGCCATCAGAAAATAGTATTTAATTTTTAAATAAGTCTGTTTATGTTTTTCGTTTTGAGTTTAAAGAGGAAACAGATAATAATGTATGTAGGATCGAATTCTTTTATCTACCGTCGCCGTAGTCAGTTTGCTTATATAAAAGCGCTGTGAAAATCCGTATAAACTATTGCAAGCCGTTGTAACAAGAAAACTGAGTCAAAAAAAGTGTATAAAAGCTAATAATTTCTAACAAATTACATTAAAACCCCACAGGGGTTATTAATAATCGTGCATTTTTATTGGGGTGTCCTATCAAATATTCCCACATGTATGGTCGCTGAATTATTTGTCCGATGTTGCGCAAGCACACAAAAAGTATATATTTTTAGGCGCACGAATTGTATATTAATCCGATCTCAATCAAAAACATATAAAAGTTGTTAATGTTGGTAGCTCACTCTTTTTCTTTTATAGATTATTTTTCAACAATTTTTCTCGTACACTTTCTTAGCCACTAGACCGAGTTATCAACCGATTTTGCTCTTTTTAAACCAGAATAATTCACGTGTTTAACGAAATGCCTACCAAGGCATTAAAAGAGACTTAATAAAAAATGGATCGGTATGAAAGCCATTTTTGAAAATTATATTTATTCTCATTTCTTCCTACAGCGACGTTTGGAAGTAAACTAGAATTGATTAAAAATGTTTTCACATTTTCTCATCAACTTCAAAAAGTAAATTTTCGAGTGTGCTATAATTATGAAGTGCGATCAATAATTTTTCATCTGTGTGCCCATGAGTTTGGTAAAGATATCTTGAATGCTTTTGGATTTATGATTAATAATATTTGATCATGCATTATATACCGGTATTTTAAATTGGCCATGGTTGTCAGCAGATTTGCTAAATTTTTGCCTCGCACAACTTATAAAGAAATAGTAGAACGTTATCCTAGTTTTTCACATAACAGAATCAAATTATGAGAGCTACAGAATTTGTCCACTAAAAAGTTGGGTGCGTTTCAAAAGTGTCTTCTAAGTGTGAGATACTTATTTGAGTTTTGGCTCTCAAGACCTTTCGTAAGAAGACGGCCACTTGCCAAAAATTTCATGAAATTTCTGTGCGGGATTGTAAGGCGAGTCAGTGTATTAACCAAAGCTGCACAACAATATAAACGAAAAAATTTCGTTGCGTTGATTATCAAAACTATTTCGTTTTGATAGTTATCAAAAAATATTATTAAAACAAAAAATAACAGAAAATTTTTTATCGTTAACGTTTACTTATTTTGCACAGGGGTGCACAACGAAATAAACGAATATATATAAAAGAAATGTTGGAAAGCCTTTTCGTTTTGCGATATACCAAAACCAAAAATAAAAATTATTAGACTTCATAATTTTGCTTCATTGCGTTACAAAAACGAGCTTTAGTTCTGTGCTATGAACGAAATATAATTTTTCGGAGGGGGAGAAAAATAAAAATACACGTGTATCGGCGATTTTCATGTACACGTCAGAATTTTTTTTATGTATAAAGTATAAAGCTCGTAGTGCTGTGAAAGACTTTAGATCGATTTTTAACCCATTTTCCGTGATCCAATCCGCGAACATTGAATTGCACAATCAATATTGCATCATTTAAATTCGTTTAATGTATTGTTTGATACAACACACTCTCTGCCGTTTGGGTGTTTGTTCCGATCAGCTGACAGTTGCGTTACTAGGAGACGTATACTTTGACAATTGTTTTAAGTTCTGTTGTGCGAAAACGTATTAATATATATTTCATCTGAGAAAAAATGCAGTGCCCGACTCGAAATAACTCTTGTTACGTTTGTGGCTTATTCGCACCGAGTAAAAATCACAGGCGGACAGACGGACACCACGAGCTTTATACTTTATACATAAAAAAAAAATTCTGACGTGTACATGAAAATCGCCGATACACGTGTACTTTTATTTTTTCTCCCCTTTCCGAAAAAGTATATTTGGTTCATGGGACAGAATGTGTGTAACGCGTTGTATTGAAATGAGTTTCAAAAAAAGTTTGTTTTGTTGCTTAAAAAAATTTCCTATGTAGATACATATGTAGGTACATTCATATGATATTGTCGAAACTATTTCTTTTTTGTTATACGCACAATTTTCACGATACAATTTATGCCAACAAAATAAAAATTTTATTTTGCTTTTTGATAAAAATAACTTTATTATGCAGGCCTGATTTTGCATACATATATGTATACGTATGCACCTTAGGCTGGATCGAAAATTCATGTATTTTGAATTTCGTTTATTAAAAACAAAAGTGAATTAATAAATTAACGAAAACCGTATGGGTATTCAAAATTAATTTAGCCACAATATTAGTATTGCTTCAGCGAGATCATCACTAAAATCTGATCTGTAATCATTTATGATCTATTTTAACCGCGCGCTCTTCGCTAACTTCTGCAGCGGAAGTTACGTAGATTATTTGGTTTAACTGATATAAAGTAGTATGACTAAATCGTTTTGGTTCCCAAAAGTCAGGTAAATTGGCGTTCAAGTTACAAGTTTCATTTAAATTATCAATTATAGCAAATTCTCCTGTTTCACCTGGGATGTCTGAATCAAATTGCGTATTTGGCTCATTAGTGTATGCAGTAAATTGCCATTATCTTCAGATTCTGGTGGCTTGTTCTTCTTCTGGAATGCCCCGAAATTGCTGTTTGTGCTTCCGCAACAATGATTCTTTTTGTTTTCTAACTGGTCAAATTTCAAAATATGCACTTATCACCAGTAAAGCATGAGCGCGCTCATCCGGACTCTCTAATTCATAGAATTAATTTACATAGTCAAATATTTTTTCATAATTTTTTTTTGAAACATAACGAAACAAAATTTATTTTAATACTTTTTTTATTGATATTTAACAAACCAATGCTTTTTTACCGGTCAACGTTAATATTATTGAGAAACGAAACGAAAAGAAACGTTTTTTTCTCTTTTAATAAATTTAATGTTAAGTTTTAGCCCTGGTATTAACATTGAGTAAATGTTTTATCTTTTTAAAAATTTTTGTTATAGAAAATTGAGCGTGGTATTCGATCCGATTTCGTACTCTTTTAAATATATAAAAAGCACACATCAAGATGTATATAAAATTTGGTTAAGATGTATTAATTTGTGCTCACGCTATCACTCGATTTCTTAATATTTGTTATATGGCTTGCATAGATCTTTTTCGATCCACTCAGGCTGCTATGCTAACAATATATTACAACATTGTAGGTTTAAGAAAATAATGTATAAATATCGACATGAGTATTGGATGTTCAGTGGTGATAAATATCACAGAGTATACTTTAGGCGCATTTGTTTGCCTGTTATACTAAGTTCGATAGTGGCCAATACAATTTTTTGTTGCACAGTGTAATAAATTGATTCAATTAATTAATAATTCTAACAGCCTTTCATCGACTGCAGCTTAAAGCTACTGAACTTTCGAGATTTCACAATATAACTTCAACAACTCATATATTTCAAACATTTATTGATGTGAAATAAAAATCGACTTTCACTCGGCGATCAATGTACATATATACTACGTACGTACTATTTTCATTTAAGCGCCACGCTTTAAAGACAAGCCTTTCGACAAAGCACAACTCAATATATTATACATGGTTTAATTAACTTCTTAGCACTCAATTTTTACATTACCAAGAATATACTATAACGCCTAGAAAGAAGAAAAATATGAATCGAAAATCCGATAAATGTGAAAAGGTGAAGTGTACTAGCCAAAGGTTGTAATGTTTAAAAAAAAATTTACTCAAAAGAAAACATTTAGATTTTTCCTTTATTTTAACAAGTAAGATCCATTGTAAGAATTTATAATTTTTTTAGCGCCGAAAAGTATGCAACACAATTAAATAACATCAACACAAACACATAAGCAATTAAACATTTTGATGCACTTTATTATAGCAGTTTATTTTCTTCACCATTTATGTCCTACTTCGTGAAATACGCTGCGCGCAAACTTATTTAGCTGACGTACTCCATGCACGACACCAAAAGCCAGGCGTTAACGTGTTCAAAAATGGAGTAAATTAAATGAGTTTCCAATTCGTAACCGAAGCGCTAGCGCCACTTTCACAGTGCACACATATATTGTTGGTTGTGACTGAAGCATATGTTACACTCGCGATTTCGAACAGGTGCGTATGTTACGCACCCACACTAGTACACGCACAATAAACGGAATGCACGCGCTTAATACCTACGCTTGAATGTGGTTACTACTAGGCTAAGACTCAAACTTTCAAGAGACTGAAAGTTAAAGCAACGCGCGCGACGTGCTATACGCCTGCTGGGCTCTGCAGAACTACTGCCGCCGTTTTGTTAGCGAGGTTAAGGTAAAAGGCGGGCTGATATAGCTCGGCTTCGCAGCTGTGCCCGACAACACGGTAGCGCTGACGACGTAGCTTCGTAAAATATGCATTCCATTGCATCAAAAGTGGACTGCTTGAGTGCGAAGTTATCAGAGACGAATGCGCGAGAGCGTCGTAAAAGTTAAAACTGAGTGCAGTGCAAATACAAGAGACGGTGGAGCGGCAAGCTGGAGCGCAAAGCGCACACAATGCAGCCGAAGAAGAAAATGACCGTAGTGAAATTGTACCGAAAGGAAGGAACATATAATATACAAATAAAGGAGGCGTGTGGGGCAATTGCAATTGTGCCACTTGGGCAGTCAGGCATGCACAAGCAGAAAGGGAGAATAGATGTTTAAAGAGTGTGGAGAAAATGTAAACAAATTAAAAGTCCATGTTAAATCCAGCAAGCGCTGGTCATGCAAGTGAAAGGCGTTTAAAAAGAAAATTGCTTAAGCGAATTGAGCCGCGTCTTGCCTTTGACGGACACATTTTGATGCCTCTGTAACACTCTCTGCACTTGCAGCTACGTATTAAAGCACGCAGCAGAAAGCGAAAAGCAACAAAGACAAGTGCTTTGTAGTTGCCTTGGAGGGGGGCGCGACTACTTAGTAGTGGTGTAAGAATGTTTTTCGTGCACGTGCTGGCACCATTCATGGTCGGTTGGCTGCTTAAAATAAACACAGAGAAAGAGCGCCTTGCATGAGGTCTGCTCGTTGGGAGAGCGCTCCTTTTGGATTGTCGCCTACGACTTTAAGTTAGAGAGCGCGTTAGGTAAAGCTTGCATATTGAATCGTCACTAACAATGACGCTGTCCAAGTAGGAGCTTGCTGCGAGTCTCATTGGGAAGGTGTAGTATGAACAAAAGTTATTTGTGTTGCTGATTATTATAATGTAAGTACACATATAAATAGATTAACTAAAAATAAATATTATTTTTAAAGCCAACATGGTACGCCTTAGTTTTGGTCACTAAATAAAAAAGCTTTGTTAATAGAACTGACTCGTATGACGATCTTTCACAAGCAGAATCAAACTATACGTAGCTATATTAAATGACGATATTCATTTTAAACGTCACTTCAATACTTTGCGAGGGCATAAAACTTCCAAAAATTAGGAAGATCGTTTCTAGTAAAGGCATGCAGCTAATCGGGTGTTTTTTTTATGAAGCGGTAGAAGTGCACCTCCAAGGGCTTTGTCCAGTACGGCCACTAATGCAGTATTTTGGCTATCCATCAGCGATTCGTTCTTTAAGAGAGAAGAAAACAACGACTGCTGTCCCTACCGGGTCATTGAATTAATGCCTCGCGGCTAGCTCCAACAGCTCCAAATATGAAATCTAATAGAAAACTTAGCTGTGCAGCAGTGTGAGACCACCAATTTAGCACGCCAGCAGGTAAGAGGCTTAGAATATACTCGGTAAGGCATGTCCGTGGTAAGAGGAGACTGAAAGCAAAAAGGGTAATGGCGTGCAACTTGACCCTGTAAAACTTCTAACGAAACCATAGGTTTACAGTGAGCCAAAAATAAAAATACGTACCTTGATTTCCTTGGGAGCCCTCTTCCCTCATGTACTTCAGGTGGCACCTTCAGATACTCCGAATGCCATAAGATTTCATTCGACTACGTCAAACGTTCTAGTTAGCTCATATCACATATTTCACTTCTAAATTCTAACTTTAAAAAATGGGAAGCAGATTATATTGGGCTGCGTGAGGTGAACGCCCAGGAAGTTCTATGCCATTCAAATGTGTGGTCGACAGAGCTTTATACGCTAAATGTGTGCGGAAATTTACTAGAGGATACTCTCCTCTCACCCTCCATATACCACTCATTCTACCTCAGCGTATACCTCTAATTCTAACTCAACTTGTATCTCTTAGCTAATACTGGATACTCGTAGATTTTGTGCGAATAAATTAAAATTTTAATGAATAAATTTCTTAATAATTGTTATGCAATTCCTTCAGAGGAAACTGAGGATTTTGTTTTTCAATTCCTTTAATTTAAATAAAAAAATTTATTTTATTTAAATTAGTTCTTATGTCATAACATTTAGACTAAAAGAACACTATGTAATCTTGTTTTGAATGACGTCCGCTATAAAAGCTCTAATTTCAGTTATGAACGTACAAGATTTAGGCCACAATGGCCAGTTAGTGACGCACTTGCAAACTTACGTTTATGTAGTTTAAAAGCTTTTTAACAGTACCGTGTTGAATAGCTTTAATCCTTATGCTAGTTTGTCTATCAGATTTCGAGTTTACATTACTGCTAGAAATTGGAGCGCTTAAGCTTTGCAATTTTATGGTGTTGAGCGTATGCTAAAAAGCTGGTCGAGAGAGGGGAAAAATTTTATACCAAGCGTATACTAGTACACAGGGTATTATAGTTTTGGTCATATAACGGTGGTTTGTAACGGTACAAAATAATGGAGATAGTTATAAACTTCCATATATAAAAGCTCTTAGAAAGAACAGAGGAATCCATGAAGACATGTCCGTCCATCCGCCCGTCCGTGGACACGATTTTTTCGATATCGAAAATTTCGAAAAACGTTTAAAAAGAGATAATTCAATAATAAAAGCAGCTACAATGGTGAAATTTCCTAGATTTATTAATTTGATTGTCCCATTGACGATTTTATCAAATTTTTGGAAAAGGGGTGTGGCACCTCCCACTTATGAGTGAAGAAATTTTCAAATTTTGACTTTTAATAACTTCAGAAACTTTTACGCTAGTATAACGAAATTTCGTAGGAGGCATACTATTTTCATGATAAATGTACGCATAGAAAATAAGCGAAATCACTTTTCGACCCCACCTTCTTTTTCATACGAGTTATGAGGAAAGGAAGTAGAAATATTGAACTGCCCATATCTTATTAACCGATACAGGTATAATAATATAATTTAGCAGTTACCTCATATTCTTTATACGATTTTTGCAAAATTTTGGACAGTGGGCGTATCACCGCCCAGTTATAAGTCAAGCAAACTTTAAATTCAACTGTTAATAACTTCAGAACTGTCTACGATAGAATTACAAACCTTGATACGAGGTATACTACAGACATGTAGAGTACGCCCACGGAAAATAAGCGTAATCGTTGGACGAACACGCCCACTTTTGGTCCAAAGTTTTCTAAAAGAGAGGTAGGAAACCGGAACATGCCATATCTCCTTCACTGATGCAGATAGAATGCTAGAATTTCGCAGTTACAATGACCTGATGACTTTATTAATGATTTTTTTATACTTTTGGAAAATGGGCCCACATATAAATGAACAAAATATCAAATTTCAGCTATTATTAACTTCAGAACCGTGTTAAATCAAATTAAGAAACAGGTATACTATCAACGTTTTTCAAATTATATATAGACTATGCTAGAACCAGTGAATCCAAGAATCTACTGTGAAAATTTCATTACGATCGATTAAGTACTTTAGACGTCAGACACACAGACACACATTCATTTTTATTTATAAGATTGCCCACAAGGTAGTAGAAAAAGTTTAAAGCCTCTATATGTCATAACTCAACAACAATTTACCAATTTACACAGCTGGGAATTTAATGTTCGGTTCCACCCGAATTTAGACTTCCTTACTTGTTAAAATTTGTTTCATCCATACATAGGTAGTATAAGCGGGATATGAGCTTTTTACATAAAAAAGCTTTCAAAGAGTTAATATTTTCATGGAGGATTCTGAAAAAATTTTATAGGCGACTAACTTTTAAATATATTAATGCGCGTAATCTAAATTATGGATAGTAAAAGTAGAGAAGTATGATAAAACGTAGATGTACCAAAAATAGCAGACAATTCAACAAAGTGTTATTCTAGAATTTTACGGTGGTAGACTAGCATATATCAGGTGCAACTCGATTCACAAGTAACCAGAAGGGTGCAAAGAACAGATGAATCGATCGGGTCTAACTTATCGATCTCATAATAGTCCGGCTTGGGTATAAGGTATTAAGCAGCACCAGACTATATCCTTCAAGGAAGAAGATACAACTTTCCTTTATTTTTGGTGATCGTTTTTATCGAATGATGCTCTCATGACACTAACTATTTCCTGCAGAAATGTTCAAAATTAGTTGAAAGACATGCCGACTTTTTGAAAGCGATATCTCTGTAAACAAATAAATTATATATGTAATATTTTTAAAAGTTATTATTTGTACCAATATAACTCCAATGCAGGCGTGGCGCGGTTTAGTGTACACATACAAAGAGCTTACGCCTAACTCTACTCAGTGGCGTAGCCAGGATTTCGTTAACAGGGGGAGAGGGCGCAGGGGGATGAACATTTTTTTTGTCGAAACCTGAAATTTGAGACACACAATAAATTTTGTTTTAAAAATGTAAGCAAAATTCGCGATAATTCAAAGCCATTTTATCGAAGTCTTACATTTTTTTCAGAATATTTGACATTTTTTGGAACAACGAAAATAAATAAGGTTTATGGTGCAAAAGCTTGGACACTGACACCATCTGAGTATTCGAGAGAATGATTCTTCGATATATTTACGGACCCTTACGCGTTGGCGACGGCGAGTACCAAAGAAGATTTAATGATGAGCGGTATGAGCTGTATGCAGACACCGACAAACAAAAACGAATTAAAACCCAACATCTTAATTGGCTAGGCCATGTTGTGCGAATAAATGAAGATGTTCCGGGACAGATATTATTCTCATCAGCACCCACCGATGGTAGTAGAAGAAGAAGGAGGCCACCACTCCCATGAAGGGACGAAGTGTAGACCGATTTGTGATCCCGTGGTGTTTCCAATTGGCTGCAATTGGCAGAAAGACGTAGCGAGTGGCGAGCTATGGTAAAATCCCAAAATCGCTTAGACTGTTAAACGAGATTTAAAAAAGAAGAAGAAGGCTTGAAAAGGGGAGTTCTACTGTAGAAGTGGAAACGGGAGATTCCATCAAAATGTGGGCCTGCCGGGGGATAAGATGCCAAGTAATTTGCTCGTTGGCTAAAATTGGTGCAACTTCAGAATTTTGTTTTAATGCTTTTTTATATTTTTTGTCGATCGATTTGCTTGCGCCCACAAAATTGGTTCCATTGTCAGAATACATGTGAAGAGATTTTTCTCGTCTGCCAAAAAATCTCCGTAGTGCTGCCAAAAATGCTTCTGTTGACAAGTCACTGACTGCTTCCAGATGTATAGCTTCGGTTGAAAGGCAGACAAATACTGCGACGTATCCTTTGAACGATTTTTGTCCCCGCCCTTTAGAACACCTCATTTGAAAAGGTCCTGCATAGTCTACTCCAGTATATGTAAATGGACTGGATATCGACACTCTTGCTAATGGAAGATCACCCATGAGTTGCGTTGCAGCAGCTTGGTTGAATCGTATGCATTTACAACATATACGTATGCAATGCTTTACTGCATTTTTCAATCCCATTATCCAGTATTGTCGCCTGACGACTGCTTCTGTTAACCGATTTCCCCCATGTATGGTCGCATAATGAGCATCTTTTATAATTAGTCCCGCCATGTTTGATTTTGGTATGACTATTGGGTGCTTTTCATTATAACTTAGCTCTGAGTTTGTAAGCCTGCCGCCAACCCTTATCATGCCATTTTTGTCCAAGAAGGGGTTGAGGCTTGCTAATTTGCTCGAACTCTTGACTGCTTTTCCATCAAGAAGTTTACTTAATTCTTCTTTATAAAAGTTATTTTGTGTTTGTCGGATGATCGTTAATGTAGCTGTATGAAGCTCCTCTGCCGATAAGTGTGAAAATTTGCGCGTTTCTTTCTTTTTACGAAAGCGTAAGATGTATGCTACCACTCTTTGTAGTTTTAGCCAACTTGAATATTTGTTTATTAAATTTTCCATAAAAGAATCTTGGCCTCTCGACGTCAATAAAACCGTTATTTTTTTGTATTCGTTTATCGTTGTTGACTTTTGATCTTCTCTCTACGAAAGCCACTTGAGTCGATTCCACCAAATATCCATATTAAATAGTTTGGGATATGGAATACCTCTTGACGCCACATCTGCTGGATTGTCTTTCGTGTTCACGTGTCCCCAGGTTATTTGATTTCTGATAAATCTATCTTTGTTGTTCGGATTTGCAATCCAGCCCAGGGTTATTGTTGAATCACTCCACGCATAAGCTTTGTGATCCCTTGCAATGATCGCGCACACTTTGCTCAACAATTTTGCTAATAGATAAGCAGCACAGAGTTCCAGCTTTGGCAAAGTTTTCCTATTTTTAATTGGATTAACTTTCGTTTTGGCAGTTAAAAGCTTTATGGATTTTCCAAGTTTTACATATACCACTGCAGCGTACGCCTTTTCGGAAGCATCACCGAATCCGTGAATCTCTACATCACATTCCATGCTAGTTCTAATCCAGCGTGGAATACGTACTTCTTCCAATATGCCAACAGTGTCTATAAACAGTTTCCATTCCTTTTGTAGATCATCAGAAAGCTGCTCGTCCCATCCAGCCTTTTCCATCCAAATTTTTTTGCATATATAATTTTGCAACCACAGTGACTGGCGATAGCCAGCCCAACGGATCAACTATTTGGGCGATTTGTGATAAAATACTTCTTTTTGTTACTTTCTTAGGCATTTCCAAATTAATTTTGAACTGGAACTCATCTTTCTTTGGATCCCAGTATAGCCCAAGTGTTTTCACTGCTCCATTTTCTTTTATTTGAATTATTTCAATTTATCTCATGGTGGTGATGTTTTTCGTTATATTGTCACAATTCGATAGCCATTTCCTTATATGAAATCCAAATAACTGAAGATGTTTGCTGATTTCTTTTTGAATCTCGATACATTTATTAACCGAATCTCCACCAGTCATGAGATCATCCATATAAAAATCTTCCTTTATGATTTTTTGAAGCCAATTGTTTTCACTTGTGCATTTTTTGGCAATTTCAAATAATGCACGCACTGCTAGATATGGTGCTGAAGCGGTACCATATGTCACTATCGTCAACTCGTATTCTTCTATTTTATTTGAAGGATGCTCCCGCCACAAAATTCGATGCTACGTTTGACCTTTTTCCGAAATTTTTATTTGGCGGAACACCTTTTCAACATCAGCTGTGATTACCACTTTCCATAGCCCCCATTTTAGTATTATATCAAAAACGTCTTTTTGGAGTTTAGGTCCTGTGAACATAATATTATTTAAGTACCTGCCATTTGAAGTTTTGGCCGATGCATCTAAAACAACACGAACTTTTGTCGTTAATTTATCCTCGCGTATAATAGCCTGGTGTGGCAAACAATATTTTCCTATTACCTTATCGTTCGCCTTTACCATGTGCCCAAGGTTAATATATTCTTCAACGAATTCCTTGTAATCATTGCAAAGCTTTTCACTCTTTTTGAACTTAGCTTCCATGGATAGCAGCCGAGCAACTGCCTGTTTACGAGAGTCACCCAGTTCCATGTCGTCTTTAAACGGAATTTCCACAAAATAAAGCCAAACTTCGTAGCTTGTGCAAGAACTCCATTCTGCTTTTTTATGCCTTTTTCTATTATTCTGCCGAATATATTGCCACCAATCACTATGTCAATTCTATCAGCTTTGTTAAATTGTGGGTCAGCAAGGGTGTAGTTTTTCCATTTGTTGAAATCAAACTTGAATGATTGATCGAGTTGAGCAGTTGTCAGAGTTGGTAGAACTATGGCATCTACAATTTCAGCAAATTGACTGAGGAATCGTGGTTTAATTTCTACTTGAACCTTGCATTTTGATTCACCCACTACAACATCGCCTAGTCCATGAAGTTTCGTCTTGATTTTTGTTTTTGGAACACCTAATATCTGTGCGGCTTCTTCTGATATTGATGTTATTTGTGATCCTTGATCAATAAGCGCCCTTAATAACACGTGTTCGCCGCTTGCACGTTTTGCTCTCACTTGAGCTGTGGCCAGAATGACCGTTGTTGATCCTGCGTTTGTGGACATGGGTGCTTTTTTATTTGTAGTATCGAAATGAAGGAGCTCATGATGACTGATGAAGTTGCATATCTTACATTTCATATTACTAGTACAAGTTTCTCCTAATTTGTGAAGCAGGCATCTGTAGCAGATTTTATTGTCTTTGGCATATTTATGCCTTTCATCCGTTGATATGCTCTTGAAACTTCTGCATTCGGTTATAATATGATTTGGTATTTTGCAGTAAGTGCACTGCCTAAATGGTTTTCTCGCGTTGGTCGACGTGTGATTCGCTTTAAATATTTGCTGCTTTCGATTTTTGTAACCTTGCTCCTTTTCGGCTACAGCTTTCAATGTTTGGAACTGATGATCCAAAAAGTCTATAATATCAGATAACTTCTGCACTTCTCTGGTCTTTTTAACCCTTTTCTCATATAATTTGAGTCCATCTTTGTCCAATTTGCGAACTATGACTCGAGCAATAAATGGATCCGCGTCTTCAACTTGTATTCCTAAGGATTTTATTGCGTTAAGGCACTCATTTGTAGTATCGAGTAATTGCCTAACGCTTTCAGCATTGTCACTGTTTATGGGCGGTTGATCCATTATTCTGTCCCACTGTGTTGTGAACAAAATTCATTTGTTGTCGTACCTTTGCTTTAGCAAGCTCCACGCTGCTTCATAGTTTTCGGTTGATATTTGCAAATGTTGTATCAACCTTGCTGCTTCGCCCTTCAAACAGAGACGAAGGCGTAGCATTTTTTCTGAGCTTGATAATTGTAAAAATAAGCCCACTCTTTTATCTCACCGTAAAATGTTGGAATTTTTAGTTTTTCTAATTCCAAATTGGGTCGAGATTACGTTTTGGGCTCTTCTTTTCGAACACAATTTTCTAAATGTGCGTGGTTTTCGAAATATTTCGCAACTATTTCATTGTAAGCATCCTCAAGTTCATCATTGAGATATTTTGTCATCTCATTGGTATACAAGCTGTCGATGCTGTTGTATATACTCTCCAAGTATTTCCCTTGGGTAGAGTTTATAACGCTCTTTGCGCGTATTTCTGCCATTTTTTGTGACAGAATTTTGATTTTCGCCATGAAAATCCTAATTTTGTTATCCTCATTGGATTTTCTCATGTCTGTTTTAGACCCGGTCGGCTTTTCTAAATGTCATAGTTTGAATGTTCAGATATTCTCCTCGGGAATAGTACTCTTCAAATAATTACTGCCCTATGTCCATTTGGTCTAGATCAATTGGGTGCCATATATCGAAGTCTTATCAATTTGGCAAAGTAGGGCAGTGTGGGGTATACCACTTTGCGTACTAAGAGTAGCGCTTGTGTTTACCTTATCACAAGCAATTAATGTTATACTTCTAAACAAAAGCTGAACTTTTCAATTAATCAAAATTGTATGTTGCACTTTCTAGGAAGGGTCAAGGCGCCGGGTAGAGTCTTGCCGTTTATAAATGCTTGTTTATAGAAATATTATTACCAAGCCATGGGTTTCTGTATGCAGCTCACAATAATAGATATGTGTTTAATCTTTAGTTTTACACAATCGTAGACTTTCATAGTTACTCTTAAAGCAAATATATGCACCGCTTTAACAAGGAAAGTATGATAAGTTTACGTCTCCTTCCAGTTTTCACAAAGAAATGGTCAGCGAAAAAAAAAATATAGTTCTGGAATGTTTGAAAGTTTGTGCGAAAGAGCGGAAGGTGGTAAAAAATGTAAGCTGCTGGCTGCGGAGGTACTACCGTCTTTTTACCATGAAGATGCATTTCCTCTCGAAAAGTGTCAAAAACAGAGGGTCAGAGAAAAGAGCTATTTGCAATGAAATATATTCTGAGCATACTACCCAAAAAAATTGTAAACCTTTTCTCGTTATTTCCGTTAGCCGACATACTGGCGAAAGATTAAACATTGAAACTATTTATTAAAGGATTACAAGAGCTTATTGCTATATTGCGGACTAGTGGCCGTGTTCCAAGATGAGCAATGCGCTAATCAGAATTAAGAGGAAACTCCTTCATTGTATCTTATAACTTTAAACGAGTTATTCTTGTATATTTGTATAGTTGTATATTTGTATATCCACTACTATCTCAGGAACGACTTAACCGATTTGGATGAAATTTGGTATATGGATAGTATCCTTTGTTTTAAGATTTTCTACTTTGGTGTTGCCACAGGGTTGCCTTAAGTGACTTTTTGTGGTTAGTGTTCGATATTTTGGAAATTCATGCTCTTGGTAAGTAAGATTATGCGACAAATTCGAAAAATACCGCGCAAGGCTCGGTCACCCAGGTACTTGATAATTATTCACTCCACAGTCATTGTTGCTCAAGTTGAATGTCACATCTGGACGGTGGGTGACTGCATGACTGTGTCAATGAGTATTTGCTATAAGTTAGTGGAAAACGCAGTTTAACTTGAAAATTTACAACTTTATAATTTTTCATGATACTGCTTGTGGTATCGGCTCCTCACTACACCAGCAACTACTACAACAGGCAGCCTTTGTCATTTAACCAAAAACTTGAACGCAGTACTTGACATCAGTTGACATTGATGTGATTGTATATCAAAGATAACAAAGAGCGGATACTATTGGAAAGAAGCGGCAGCGAGAGGATAACTTAAAAAAGATTTTGACGCGAAACTTGTTGGCTTTGCTGAAGCTGTAGTGATTTAAAAATAGTGGTGGCGGCTGCGGTTGCGGTGATAGTAGGGTTTGTGACAGCGTAGCCATCTGCATTAAAACCAATATATATGTAAAGTTATTAAAACTTGTCTTACTCTAAATAAATAAGGATATACATTTGGTTTAAACTATTTCTAATAATTGCTCTTTAAGCGCTCGTGAGCTTTTAGTCGTTTTATATTGCTTTTTTATTGCTCGCTTTCGAAAGAAGCAGTTTAATACTCAAACAGTTTTTGAACAAAAAATTGGTTAAATTTTGTTTATAGGGAAAGAATTTTGTTTCTAGTGGCTAGTTGGTTGTCGCATTTACATAAAGATATTTCTTACTTGTTTTGGTTTTAGCATGCTTATCTAGGTTTTTAATATTTTAAAAATGAAAACCTTACACGAGAAATCATTTTGTGTGGTTCGATTACTAACCACTAAGCACCTCGTCTGCCCCTCAGCTTCTTCTCTAGCAAGTGGTAAGTAGCCAATAAAAAAACTAGAGTTGCCGTTTATAATACATACAAAGTCTCAGCAAATAACTATGGTAGAGTTTTATATGAAAGGCTTACCATTTAGCTCAACATATGCTTTCATTGCTGTTTCATTTAGTTCTCTTTGAAAGCATTTTAAAATACATACATAAAATGTGGGTAAATTAAAATTTGTTGTGATACGTACCTGAAAAGAAAAAGAAAAAAAATTGAAATTTTAGTTGAATATAATAAAATGTATCAAAAAAGTTTAAGCTGTTATTTTCAGTGGTACTTAAAAGATTTTTGTAAATCTTAAATGCATGCCTTAGGAATATCTTACTATACTTATTTACATTTTGCCATATAACTAATTTATTTGTTTAAACAACTCAACAGATAATAAAAAAATTACATGAATTATAAAACCATCCAACTAGCACAACTGGCCGCTGACACGAATCTTCAACTAATGTTGTGACTTTAAAATAATTCACCACTGGTCACAGAAGGCCATATGTGCATATGAGCGATGCTCAATTTTTCGATTTATATGATACTTGGATGTTCGTGATATCTATTAAACTCAAGACGAGATAGATGTCTTGAGTAGTTGAAGTTTAAGATTTTTTTTTCTTAAGTCCTTTTTTTCTTTTTTTTGAATATAATATCAAAATATTTTTATATCGACCGCTGAGTGGAATATCACCCCATCTCAAGACATTTTTCAATAATACTCTATTTCGAAATTTTTTGTCAAGAACGCCCTATCTTAGAGTGAGTCTCAAAAACGATCTATCGAAATAAAAATTCAATACATTTTCAGCTGAGATAGGGCGCTTTTGAATAAAATTTTGATAATAGGGCGTTTTTGAAATATATTTTGAAATAGGGTATTATTCCACTCAGTAGTCGATATACACTAGGAAGAAAAAGTCCTCTCACTTTAAATAAGTTTTTGTAAATATATAGTTCGAAGTCAAATAAGGAAACCGTAAATTATGTTTAAAAAATTAATGCAAAATTCTTTGAATTTTTCAGTTTTGTAGCCCCTTCAAATTTCGTATAATAATTTGTTAATTATAAGTGCGTAACACATTTTGCGGATTTTTGGTAATTTCTTTTTACGTAGCTTAACCCTGTGGGGAACTCAGTAACTAGTGAGAACAATTTCTTTTTTAGAACTAGAGATAAAGTGGCTAATAAGAACTAGTGAGATAGTAACTAGATTTTCACTAGTTCGAAACCGGACGTTTTGTAAACATTAAAATTTAATAAAATTTAGATTCGAAAAGGTTTTGTTCTTGTAACGTTCTTTAAAGAAAGGTTAAAATTTTAAATCATAAATAAAAAATGAAAAAAAATTAATCAGTTGGTAGGATTCGAACTGACGCGTCCCGCATCAGAGTCGAGTGCTCTACCCACTCAGCTACAGCGCACGCAGAAATAGCGTGAGAAAAGGTTACATATGTATACATTATGATAGAATGGTTTAAAATGCTGGCTCGAATTATAAGCCGTACGTAAACTAACCGCAATGGTGTGACGGTAGTGTTGCTGGACTATCACACCGTAGGTACAAGGTTCGAGTCCTAGGAAAGGTAACATCAAAAGTGGTTTGAAAAAGTTGTTCAAAACGGGGGTAGCGACCGTAGGCAGTCATTTGGCAAAAAGTCTCCGAGTATAGTTCTACCATGGAACGCGCTTCTCCAAATATTTTTTTTTTTTTTTTTAATTCTAAACTAACTACATCCAAACTGCAGAATTTGGAACTAGTTCAGAACTAGAACAATATTAGCAATAAATGAACTACATCCCAGTTGTCGAATTTTTAACTATTTCGGAACTGTCGAAAAGGTAATGCAGCGGGGGACAATTTCAACCTCCTAGGATATCGCCATGTTAAATTCGCCAGTTGATTACATGTAAAAGAGATTGAAGGCGAACTACTTGTGGTTCGAAACGCACTAGATGCGCACCAGTTTTGAACTAGAGATTTTCCCCACAGGATAAGTATTTTCTTGCAAATAAAAAAATTACGATTGTAAATTTTAATGGAAGAAACTTCACATGTAAGGAAGATAAAAACTTCAGCGAAATCGGATGTAAGATGAATACGTTATGATAATAAAATTAAACGAGCACCAAAACTGCATACCCAAAAATTCTGAGAATCAATTTTAAAAGGTTTGGAATTTGGAATACATTCATTCGCATTTAAACATTCATTAACTTTACGGCAATATATTTATATTTTGCAAACATCTTGGAAAATGGAAGTGGCATTGCTCATGTATGTAAGAACGTTGAGTTTCTTTATAAAAACTTAAACCAAGAAAGAAAGAGTACTTATGAAGCCATTGACTAATAAAGAAGCAGATTTGAATATGCAAATATTCAATGTTTCCTTTTTTGTTATTTAACACCTTCACGCCAAATAACAACAAAAGAGAGGAAGCAATTAGCACTTAATAAAACATGATGGCAATATGAAAAAAACCGAAATGAAAGCACATAATAAGACAGGCAAACACACACACTACAAACTTACCCGCCACCAGCCACTAGGATCATCTGCATTGTTGCGCGCCTCGCTAATTACAAGCACAACAACAACTTGAATGACATCAAATAATAACTATTTATAAAGTACGAATGAATATACTTTTGCAAATATTTGGTTTGGTGCTGTCGTACTTGTCCCGTATTTGAAAAGTTCGCCTTGCTTTTGGGTTGGTTTTAGGCTTTTTATTTGCTTAAGTTTTTCTTGTAGTTTGGTTATTAGGATAACGATGACAACGATTGTGGTTGTAAGGATGGTTGTCTTTGTGGTATTGTAACAAACTTAAATTACCGCCTTTTGTGATTTGGTTTTTGTTTCGGATTAAGGTTTTCATGCAGATCTTGATTTTGATAATGATGTTTATGTGGTGATAGAACGACAGCAAATGCCAGCAATGAAGGCGCTTCTGGTTGATGCAGTAAGCATATTGGTTGGGGTATTGAATATGAATTTGTAGAAGGCATATGGCATGGTAAAAGAGTTCGTTGTTGTTGTATTGGCTTAAGGCAGCCCTTAAATGATGTGTATGGCTTCAGCTGTTGTTGTTGTGCTAGTGATAATACATCCATGGCGTTTGAACTGTTTTATTGGTGCGTTCTGAGTTATTTTCAGATTTGTTTATTTTTGTTAACAAGTAACTTGCATTTGCATTTTGTAGTTAAAAAATATATATTTAGTTTTCGTTGTTGGTCAACATATAAATGGAGGATATTTTTAGATGTTTCAAGGCTCTTTTTGCAGGCAGGAGGGTAAATAACGCTCTTTCATATTGTCGTATTACGGAAAATTATTGCTTTCACAAATTGTGGCTTAATGTATATTTAGGTTTCTTTGTTTCAAATAGTTTAGATGCGGTTTTTACACTACATACACCCCAACAATGTTAAATGGTTTTTATATTTTTTATTACAATTGAAAAAATGCGTTTCATTTTGGTATCCATTCCTTGGCGGAATCTATAGAAAAAGATTTTCCACAGTGGATAAAGACATCTCAAGTAACTCCAAATATTTATGGCCAAAAAGAGGTAAAGCATTAAGTTAAAAAAATATTAGATATATGTACGAGGTGTGTTCAAAACGTATCGCGAATTTTGAATTTTCGCTGGTTACGTATATTCGAATTTCGAATTTTTTGTGGCGTTATGTTGGTACTCATGTCTCTCACTTATGCCGACAAGCTCGGCCATTTTGAATGTTCAGTTAATTGTTGACAGCTGCTTTGCTTGCACGTGTTTTGGATCGTCTTCGATTTTTACCTATTCAAAAAAATGGATCAAAGAATCTGTATCAAATTTTGTGTGAAAAACGAAATTAAGTGCGCGGATGCATTCCGAATGTTGACTGTGGCATACGGAGAAGCTATCTTGGACCGAAGCAACGTTTATCGGTGGTACAAAATGTTCTCAGAAGGCCGAGAAGATGTGCAAAGAAGAACCAAAATTGGCTTTTGCACCACGATAACGCCCGTGCTCACGCATCGTTGCTTGTGCGCGACTTTTTGGCCAAAAACAACACACTAATGATGCCGCAGCCACCGTATTCCCCAGATCTGGCCCCCTGTGACTTTTTCTTGTTCCCTAAACTGAAGAGGCCCATGAAAGGACGACGTTACGCTTCTCTTGACGAGATAAAGACGGCATCGAAGGAGGAGCTGAACAAGATACAAAAAAATTATTTTTTGAAGTGCTTCGAAGATTGGAAAAACCGTTGGCACAAGTGTATAATATCTCATGGGGATTACTTTGAAGGGGACAAAATAGATATTCATGAATAAATAAATAATTTTTGAAAAAACACAAAATTCGCGATACTTTTTGAACACACCTCGTATATACTAGGTGGACCCGTGCGCGCCTTGCGCAAAAAAAAAAAAAAAAAAAATGGTTTGACACCTTTTATTAGTCCAAGTCTAGGATTTTTCAAACCTTTTTCTTAAATTATAAAAAAAGATTTTCAGCTACACTTCTCATGAGACCACAAAAAATTTTACAAATATGCGCAAACAGCTATTTGAAATTCCACCACTTATATTACATTCATATTGAGCCATAAACTTGAGTTGATTGACAACATCAATATGAATTAACTCAAAAAATGTCCCTTTAACTCGAGGTTATGACCCAATGTGAACGCAAGTGTAGATGACGCGTTCGCAGTGGGTTGAGCGCTGTGATATTCGCAATGCCTTTAATTATTCTAGCACTGTTCATTCTTAGTATTCAAATGTATATGTCGCGAGGCATGTGAATGTCACAGTCACAATAGCGTTCCAGTACAAATTGATTTTTTTGTGCATCCACAATCGTTTATTTTAAAGAATTAATTTTTATACGCTTCAACAAAAGCACTCCGCTAATTAAAACATGGTTTTGCATGCAGTGCTAGCCCCCACCTTTAAAACGATACCTTATTTATTAGTATTGGTTCCAAATGAGAGCAGAAAGTTAGGAACTAACACAAAAAGACCTTACAGAAATAATATATATGATAAAGACGATGTGAAGGACTGGTATTGCGAGTGTAAAAACTGGATCAAACCAAACTTACGCACTTAACAGGATTTTATTTCTTTTTCTCTGGGAACTTACTGCATTTAACCAAATAGGAATTATGCTCCTGAGTTTAAGCTGCCGCCATTTCAAATCCTCAATAGCGAATAAGTCATCTTTCACTCGTTCTTACTAACTCCTTACAAAGTGTTAGTACCTGACTATTAGACTCATCCCGAAATTTTCTTTTTGGGAACATATTGATATTATTCTCCAGAATGTGGAAAACATCCTGTAAAAATTTCAGATCTTTATATCAATTTTTAGAGGTCCATCTGGGCTGATCTAACTTTTTGGTGTAAAACTGCCAAGCCATTGAATAAAAAATATTTACATGCATAAAGTTAGGAAATATAAATAAAAAAGTAAGCTAAACACTGAAGATGGCGGAACTGCGAAACTGGTTTGTAATAAAACCAAATTTCACAAGGAAAGAGGAAAATGTTCCAATATAAATCAACAGATAATAGAATTGAATTAGTGCTTGAACCCAAAAAAAAAGCAACAACTGCTTTGTTTTCACTCATTAAGCTTACCAGACTAAATTCCTTTTTTTTTTGTGGCTCTATTAGTTTAAGAACGTTCAGTATGGGTAAGAGCGGTTAGTCTATGCAACGTAAATAGTTATTCAGCAAGCATAATTTTAAATGTATTATAAAATTTGTCAGCGTTCGTGTCGTAGATCTTCTTTTCTTCGCCTTTCTGAAAACTAGTATCAATATAATTTTTAAACGAGAAACGATTTCGTTTTTGTTGCAGTCTATTGAACATATATCTGTGGTAATAAGCACAAACTACCAAAGTTAATTTCGTAAGGTTTTAAGGATAACGTTTTGAATGTTCAAATCCTTGCTTGAAATCAGGGATTTGAGATGAACTGGAAACTCTCACACTAATTATAAGTAAATTATCAGTATTTAAGACTATTATTTGATTTTCAAAGTAAATTTAATATTTTTAGGAGATATAGCACAAAATAGACAATTTAGTTTTTTTTCCAAAATTTTGGTTTGGAACTCTGAATACTATTTCAACTTATACCAGTATTATTCTACAATACCATGTTTTTCCGCTCATATCATTTTAGTTTTTGGAGCTAGATCCATGAAAATTTGAAGGGTAATAGATCAATGGTGGTAGTAGCTCAGCTTTGACTAATTTTGGCTTTGGCTCTTTCCGCTTATTGCCTTTCACTACTATAGCACTCCCAATATTTTACTTTACAAGATGTGCACAAAGTTTAGAATTCAGATTTATAGGACTCTAAAATGAAAAAATTTTTGAAAAACAAATGATAATTAATAAATTATTAAAACATATCAACCCAGCGCCAAGATTATTTCTAAATTCATTCGATCAGACATTTATGTATCTTATGGGCTTAAGCTATATTATATATTGGGTATAGCTCCTCCTTCATAGACAGATCATAGAAACAAATTACACTGCAAATGTCAAAATGCTGAAAATGGTTTGCATCCAAGTATATTACAATTTAGTCATAACATAAACAGCAGCAAAAACTCATAGAATATAAAAATGCTGATATGACATCGACATTAACAACAGCAACAACATCAACAACAATGTATCGTAACTATGATAAGGCAACTATTTATTGAAAATTATATCCACATACTGCATATTAATATCCACATACTGCATACGTACTACATCTATACACATGTTTTTATATATATATTTTTTAGATATATTTTTTAGATATATTAGCAATTGCAAAAATTGTTGTCCGCTTGCCTCTTTCATTTGTCATACACGCAATTACCGTAATTTCTTTAACGTCTTATTCTAGAGAATTATTTACATACATAGCTTTCAAGTGACACATTGTGATATGTAAGTATAACCAATTACAACAAAAAACACAACTATTGCTGACAGATAGACACAAAATGATTACAACATTACTAACATTTTCATATTCAATATTGGATGAAGTGATACTTGGCATTTTCACGTTAGTAGCAGTTCTTGTTGTTACTGTTGTTGTTGGTGTTGCATATTGTAACAATTGACACAGCGCGTCATACCATTTATGCAGTTAAATTGTTAGAGTGAAAAGTGTTAGTTGCTTTTTAGAAGTTGACATAATTGACCCATAAATTGGGGGTGAAGTGTGCGAATTACTTAGATAGATGAAGGGAGATAGTGAGTTGGAAGCGCCAAATGGAATCTTGCTAAATTGCCGTCTCAGTCGTTTGATTGTCACACACACACGCACAAACTAATTAAAAAATGCGCGTGGACTAGTTAGTGCGCTAAGTTGCTTGATTGATTAGTTTTGGTTGTGGTGAATTTTAATTTCATTTGCTGTATTAATTAGTTGTGGATAGTTGTAAGTACACACAATGGAGTTGTTGTTATTATTTTCAATTATTTTTTGTTTACTTATTCAAATTTTAAATTTATCGTAGCTGTCAATTGCGGTGCACAAGCAACAAACTTCTGAAGGTAGTTTCGTTTAGCGGCTTAAGAGAAGAACGTTGAATTATCAAGTTAAAGTTTGGGGCATATAGAACTGTCCTATTATAAAAATATATTTATTTTATAACAAGTAAATGTTTTTCCAGCAATTTGCAGCATCAATCATAAGAATTAAAATAGCTTATGTTCCACCTAACAAGATACCCTATTTCTAAAGCAACGAGCTGTAGTTTTCTTTGAAAACTAGATGATTGTGCTAGGCTTGGCCATGAACGAAAAACAGTATATGCGACAGAAAACGCAAAACCTATCCTATTTGTACGAGGTGTGTTCAAAAAGTATCGCGAATTTTGTATTTTTTCAAAAAGTATTTATTTATTCATGAATATCTATTTTGTCCCCTTCAAAGTAATCCCCATGAGATATTATACACTTGTGCCAACGGTTTTTCCAATCTTCGAAGCACTTCAAAAAATAATTTTTTTGTATCTTGTTCAGCTCCTCCTTCGATGCCGTCTTTATCTCGTCAGGAGAAGCGTAACGTCGTCCTTTCATGGGCCTCTTCAGTTTAGGGAACAAGAAAAAGTCACAGGGGGCCAGATCTGGGGAACACGGTGGCTGCGGCATCATTAGTGTATTGTTTTTGGCCAAAAAGTCGCGCACAAGCGACGATGCGTGAGCAGGGGCGTTATCGTGATGCAAAAGCCAATTTTTGTTCTTCTTTGCACATCTTCTCGGCCTTCTGAGAACATTTTGTACCACCGATAAACGTTGCTTCGGTCCAAGGTAGCTTCTCCGTATGCCACAGTCAACATTCGGAATGCATCCGCGCACTTAATTTCGTTTTTCACACAAAATTTGATACAGGTTCTTTGATCCATTTTTTTGAATAGGTAAAAATCGAAGACCATCCAAAACACGTGCAAGCAAAGCAGCTGTCAACAATTAACTGGACATTCAAAATGGCCGAGCTTGTCGGCATAAGTGAGAGACATGAGTACCAACATAACGCCACAAAAAATTCGAAATTCGAATATACGTAACCAGCGAAAATTCAAAATTCGCGATACGTTTTGAACACATCTCGTATACCTTTCATGAACATGAAATGGTATTATAACTTTGGTCCGATGTTTCTAAGTATGATAAGAGGAAGAGATATACCGACCAATAAGTACAACGAAATGATTCGGGCGATGAGCTGAGTCGATTTAGCCATGTCCGTCTGTCCGTCCGTCTGTTTGGACACAAACTAGTCTTTCAGTTTTTGAGATATATCGCTGAAATTTGGTAAGGGGCCATTTTGTAAAACATTGATCATTTGTCGGAACCAGCAAGATTGGACCAATACAACTCATAGCTCTCATACAATCGATTCTTCCGATAAATGGGGTTTTGGCTATGTATTTTTAAATTAACAGTTTTGCAGAGTTTGTACTAATTGTGAGTAAGGACACTTAAAACCGTGATGCGTTTTCATGAAAGGTATGAAGTCTTCGGCACAGTCGAAGACAGCCCTTTTCTTACTTGTTCAATATAGACTTCCGGCAATATAAGTATTTATGAAAACCTAACTCAATTCGAGTTGTTCATCGGCTATGTGCGTACAAACATAATAGAAACAGTCTAGCAAAATATGAAAGGAATTTTGCATTTGGGTTTGATTCATCTAATAACGATAGTTCCCCTCTGTTATTTGCATAATGTTCAGACTTCGTCTCGTGGCAATTTCACGAATCGTAATCATAAAATCTCTAATGTTTTCCTAAGGTATCTGACAGTACTTTTCATTCTTTCCATCTCGCAACTTTTATTAAATTCTCTGCAGTGGTTTTCGAGCTATGCGCGTTCAAACATACATAAAGATAGACAGATACAATTCTAGAAATTATTGTTTTGGCTTCTGTTCGAGGGCCAACGTTTTTCTTTCATATATATAACGCACAAACATCGGCCTATTAGAAACATATTATTTTGTAAAGATGTTTTTGAATGTTCCAATGCTAAATGAATACCTCAGTAGAAATATATTATATACTAACTGAGTAAAAACCTGCAGTAGCTTCGTCCAGAAAACATATACCACATATTATATATTATTATAAACTCGGATGCTTAATACTTGGCTCATGGTGATAGGACACAAGATTTAGTATCCGTTTCAGATATACTCTTGGTTTGGTTTTGGTCCACAAATGTTTGTCGGCTATTCAGATAATTTCCGGATTAACTTTCTAGTCCCTCTGGAAGCGAGCTTTTCTCTAGGTTTCTGAAGAAAATCGTGGGTTGACCATTTCAACAGGTCGGGTGCCACTTGAAAAATCTGTTGTAAAAGTAGTTTTGGTTGAATGCACAATTGATTTCCAGCTGCTTCACTGTGCGTTATTCATACATGTTTTCATATTCCAGGAATGAGAAGGGTGGCTACACACAAGCCGTAAAATTTTGTTGAGAAAGCTATTCCCTCAGGTCTAAGATGTTTTAGCATCAACATACTGCTAACATATGAGCTCTGGGTTTGTGTGTGGCTTCCAAAGCTACTGGGTTGCTGATGACAAGGGGAGCATATTTGCCTTCCTGCTTTAGCAAGCTGTCTTTTTTCAAGACTTTTTATGCAACGTTATCGCCAAACTGGATTGCTATCTTATTCTTAGACAATTTCATGGTTGCCAATAACCTTCCCATGCTAGTGAGGAGGTTGCAGGCCCTTAAGCGGTCTTCACCTTTGGGCCGTTTGTGGAATGATATGAGACTTTTTAATTGTACTTTGATGTCCTTAAATTTAAGGATCATCTTGGCTGAACTAAAACGCTTTACCACATTCTCTCTATCTCTCTAGCTGCTGCTATACTTCCTGTGACGAACTACATATATATGGAATCAAAGGCGATTTCTGACAAGTGACACTAGCCGACCTAAACACGCTCATTCCAGTTGTGGTAGGTTTGGCGCTCCGAGGCCCCGAAGCTACCTTGACAATGAACTGAGAATCGTATAGATACGTTATCTTATGTGACTGCAAGCCCCAGTCAACCAGTCAGCACTATCACTAGCTACATTCCATAGACGGCCAAAGGTGAAGACCGCTTAAGGGGCTTGCAACCTCCTTACTAGCATGGGAAGGTTATTGGCAACCATGAAATTCTTCAGCTGGAAAACCCTCGCGTAAAAGGGTGAAAGGCAATTAAAAAACACTTCTGCAAGGCTCGCTAAGCAAATCGCTCCCACGTTAACCCGACTAGAGCAGAGAAATGCTAGTACCATAGCTTTCCGTATACATATCTGTTGAAGAACTAGCCACATCTTCAACACTTTCATAAGCCTTCTGGGCACACAAATAAACCGTATTAGTTGAGATGTGACAGTTTCTTATACCTTTACTGAGGGCACTTCCTAACACTATTCTCTAAGTCGAATTGCCTATTTTTGTGGAAGTCTTATCACTCGTAAAGTTCCGCAAACTAAGAATAATCTGAATGGAGAAGTACTAAATTTTAGTAAGTGAAGACTATGGCCTAAGAGAGCATAAAGCCAGTTATTAAAAATTTTTTTTTTATAAAACAAAGTCCTAACAGGTACCTTTTTTCAAATTTTATTTAGGTGAAGGATAGCGATATATAAATAAACCGACCAATAATTCAAATGACGGGTAGACTGTTACATTCCCACGGTTTAAATTCGTGAGTAGTTCGCGACAAATTTAAGATTTTTGCTTAGCTATTTTTGTGAAAAGGCAAGCCTACAAAGAAATTAAATTTAACAATATTCGTAGAGTCGCAATGTTTAGCCGCGAGCTGGTAATATACGAACTATAGGCAGTTGAGTTATGACTAATTAAAATCAGGAATAAGCAAACAGATAGTTTCTGAGATAAAAGTTTAAACTAGAGCTCTTTGACAAATCCTGACAAAAGGCTCCTTAGGTACAAAATCAATAACTTTGATGCCTCTATTCGAGCATCTTTCAAGCAAAGGTAAGCGCTACAAGCCACAGAATTAAGTCTTTAATGTGGATACTCCAATGAGAATATAGCCAAATATAAAATCTCATCTTAGTACCACAAACATAGTACTGATGGTCTGAGTTCCCAACCACGCGTAGATAATGAATAGAACTGTAGGACGCAGTCGGCCTCAGGGCCTCAGCAGTGCCTGGTAGGGGTCAAATAACTTTTAATAAGCTAACGGATTTAAGCCGAACAAAACCGTCAATAGGGATTTAAATCAAAACTCCTGCAAAGTGACCATTACTTTCAACAAGTAAGTTAAGAATTTTAACAGAACATTGCGAGCGCAACAGACAAACACACGAAATGTGAATAGGATAAAACGACACCTTTTGATTTGCAAGCGCAGGGCTATATTAGTTGTCTAACTACGGCAAGAGTATAGGCAGATAAAAGGTTTCACGTCAAAAGGGAAGACCATATTACCTGAAAGTAGTCACCTAGGAGAAATGTTGACATCCAAATAAACCAATGCTCTCTTTCATTAAGCGTGTATAATCTGCAGTAGGACCATCCCAATGATATGAAATGATGATCAAGAGAATACTATTCTATCTGCCATCGCATTGAGATACAAACCTACAAGTACCTACTGGTATCAAATGAATTATTTTCTCTTGTATATTCGAGAATAATTAGGATGTAAACTTCCGATCATAGTCCGTAGGTTATAACCACAGGCTATGCCACCAATTAAGAGTAATTGCATCGCTGCCATGAGCAAATGGTTGCTGTGAGCAAATTCTTGTAAAAAAAACAGATTCTTTTGAATATATATTGTTTCCAGTCGCCCTTTTCGAAGTTACGGAGCAAATTTGTCACTGACGACTCGGGTGTGTTGGAAGTTTGCACTGATTGTACCATATGTAGTGTGATCTGAGATTCTGGGCAAACCTTCACCACAAGCTGTATTTAGAATTACTTGTACGAATAACACTTAGCTGATTAGACTTTGCACAATCAGGATCAAGCAATTTTAGCTTGACTAATTCTATACCGAAGTCGGACCTTATTAGCGTTTCAGTTTCCTTTTTAATTTTAGTTTCTGTATCGGTTTCAGTTTCGGAATTGGTTGGTTGGCTTTCACTTTTACTGTATACTGCAGTGCTGGTTTCATTTTCGGGATTGGTTTAAGTTCGGTTTTCAGGTTCAGGTGCAGTATTGGTTTGGGTTGTTGTATCGGTGGCTGTTTCAGATTTGGTTTCGATTTTGAATTGGGATCGGTTTTAACTTCGGTTTCGGTTTTAGCTTCGGTTTCGGTTTCAGTTTCAAATTGGGTTTCTGTTTTAGTTTTAACATCGCTTACTGCATTGGTTGCAAAGATATCTGTTACGTTGACATGACAAGCTTATTAATCTCTTTGACAGATGACACTTATTTGGAAGAATTTTTTTTTTCAATTAAAAAACAAATAATTTCATTATAAATTTTTTTATCATTTTAGGATTGAACAATTTAAGGTCACTCATACGCCATGCCACAGTCATTACCAAGCACTCAAATTTCACTGGTTGTGGGGTCGTTATGCGCGCATTTAAATTTATTCACTTTATTATTATTACTATTTTTAATTCATAACCATAGAATTTAATTCGCTTTAACAAGTTTGTTGCACTTGCCTCGCGGCGTTCACTCCACACCGTATTTTACGTGCACTTTTGTACCTGCGCTCTTACTTTGTATGTGGTGCACGTAGGTATACGCAGCTGTTTGTCTGACAGCGTCACGCTTTTCTTTAATAAACGTCTGCAATGATATTCAATAGAAATGCTTTTGTCTGTATACAACAATTTCAATTTTCAAAAACGTACAGCAATTTTTTCACTGCTGCTTTCAACATGCACAAAATTGCCTTCAAATCGTACCAAATCACAACACGGTGTAGAGACTTCAAGGATTTTTAAAACACCAATTTTGTTTGCTTGAATTTCGATTCGTTTATTTATTTAAATAATTTCGTTGTTTATAGCCATTCACTTTCCATTTTTTGTATTTAGATTTAGGTTTCAGCTGAAACAACTTAAAATGCTTTAAATTTTGTAGAAAAGCACAGACGAAGCCTAACAACCAACGCCACTATCCGACACAGTCAACCAAACAAAATGTTTTTCACGCGTACAGAAGCACAGATACATACGCATGCATCAACTTATTTGATTCCGCTCAATCGTAGAAGCGCTGACAGCAGTGGCAGCATACGAGTTGTAGTCGTAGCAGCTGTTCTCTGCTTTAAACTGCTGATTGTTGTTATCTTAAGTCTTTTTGCAAAATTTTACTCTATTTCGATTTTACTTTCCATTTAAGTGTTGTTTTTGTTTATACTATAAGTTGTTTTTATTGTTGCTGTTTTACTTCTTTCAAGGTCGTAAAACAAAACAGTCTGCTAGTTGTCTCTATCTTACATACCTCTCTTGCCGTAACTGTTAAAACGTCAGCGAAAGCTAGTGAGAGCGAAAAATGTTCAAAAGGAAAAATAACAAAATTTGTTGAGCATGCAAGATGTTGAGCATGCAAGATGTTGAGAACGAGTGTTGCAGTTAGACTCATACACTCTTACATACACAATTGTATGTAAATTCATTAGGTGATACACTGCGTATACGTAACATATTTTCTACTTCACGGCGTTTCCTCTTGATATATTCAGTACCATTTTTTTGTTTGCTTCGCGTCGATATTTGTGACACGTTCTTGCTCAAATATCCTGTGAGTCTAAGTGTGTAATACAGTTTTTGTTTTTACCTACATCAGCATTTTTGTTGCTATAGCATTTATTTATAGAAAAATTGCCGCTTTTCAGTTTGTTTGTTTTTTTTACTAAATTATTGTTTACAGCTTTTGCTTAATGCAATTTCAATGTCCGCCATAACGCCTTTTTTTGCGTCGAATGAATTGCTTTACTCAGAAACGAGTGCTCGGTAGCATTGTCTTAGTTTTTGTTTGATTTTTAATTTGTAACATTTTCTATCGTATTGTGAATATTTGCTTGTTTGCGCTTAAGTTCAGCACTCATTTCGTTTAGTCATGATTTGTTTGATTGTTCTTTGGAAATTCGTGTATTCAGTGGAATTTTGATCTTTTGATTGAAAGTGTATTTAAATTTCAGTTGCTCGTCCTTGACTATTCCTGTACATTTTTCCACATGAGATATTTTATTTGGCAAATGACTTTTGCGAAGTTAGTCAAGCATAGCATACGTACATAAAGAAATTAGATACAATTACTGATTTATCATTATGGATCTTATTGGTTTATGATTTGTAGCTTAAAAGCTATGATTTGTGATCAGTAAATTGCGATTAATGAGCAATTATTACTTATTAAAGATTAATAATCAACAATCAGTGATAATTCATTAATGATTAAAGTGTGTTGATTCATGATTTTTTATTATTATATTACTTTTGCTTGATTATTAATAATAAACGATTGATGCTTCATGCAATACATTGAATGATCTATGATTTATAATTTATAGTTCAAGTTCAAGTTAGGAAGTCTGAATTTTAATTCATGATTTATGAATTTTAATTCATGATTTATGATACATAATTCATGACCTCAAATTTAGAATTATAAGCTCATAGTTTATTTATTTTGTATACCAATAATTTAATTGAATTCTTTCACGGCCTGTACATTTGCAAAGTACCATGACTATAAGCGAGCTCAAGGCCAAAAATAATAATTTTTCTTTTTATTTATGAAACTTATTATGAAGAAGCCTAGCAGCTTTCGAAATGGATCTATAAGAAAAGCTGTGGCGGTGTTCTCTAAAATTTTCGTATTCTATTCTAATGAAAACTTTGAATAATTAGTAAAAAAAATTATTAAAACTAAAACCAATAATAATTTTCATAAATAAAAAGAAATATATTATTCTTGGCCTTGAGTTCGTTTATAGTCATGGTACCTTTTTTATAGTTTATGATTTATGAGTTAAGATTCTTTATATATGATTTCTTATTAATTTTTACTGTTGACTTAATATTTTTACTACTTTATAATTAATTATCTATGATAAAGACTACGACTCGTGATTTATAATTAGTAACATATTATTTAATTGAGTAATGCAACATCAAATATATTTAATGGTTAATATTAAGGGCTTATGTTTTATAATTTAAGGTTTCCCGTTTTGATTGATGATACATGGTTTATGATAAATAACTTATTGCTTATGATTTATGATTTTTTAATTTAGACTTTTAATTTAGAATTTCTTATTTGTGGTTTATAATTTACTATAAATAATATAAAGTTTTGTGATTTATGATTTATAAGTTACAATATATTTTTTACAGTTATTGATTTGTGAGTTATGATTTTTATTTATGCTTTGTGATTTATGTTAATTGATTGAAGATATAGACTCTTTTCGATTAATGATTTAGTATCCATAATTTAAGATTTGTGATAACTAATTTAGGATTCATGAAATAAGATTAATGATTAAGCTCTTTGATTTATTACAAAATTGTATGACTTCTGCCTGCGTTTTTAGGCTTTGAAATTGAAGAACTTTTAAGTTTTAAAGAACACCGCATATAAGAGCGTTACCAGTGGCAGGGTAGCGGAGAGGGGAGGCATCCAGGGCAATTGTCCTGGGACCCGGAAGGTTTTTGGGGGCCGGCAAGGCAAAGCAGTATTGACAGTACTCTAACCAGGATTTCAAAGATACATACATATATTTTGATGCTACAAAAGAATATTTTGCACACTTCCGGTCAGTGTGGCTGAAGGGGAGCATTCTCTCAGTCTATTGTCTAGCGTTCTACTATGACCCAAAAGCGCTTAACAAGCCTTGAAACATTGGCGCCGGAGTCCAGCCTTTCTCGCATCGTTTTGAATCGGTAATTTCCATATTCGCAGACCAAAAAGCACGGAAGGTTTTCCATGGCTGATTCAAGTTCTTAAAATGCATTTAGAAAAAGTTAATATAAGCAAGTCAAACAATGAAATCTAACATTTAATTTAAGTGCACCAGTAAATCTTATTTTATATGAAATAAAACAGACAATTTGAATTGAAAAATATATGTTATGTTAATTTTTTTACTGGATTGAGTTTATTTTTTAGGGGGGCCCATTAACCCGAACTGTACCAGGAGGCTCTCTACGGCCTCCAGTGCCTCTTTATGGAGCCCAATAACCTCTCTAAAAACGTTTGGGCCAAAGTATGTCATCCATATGGACAGTTCCTAAACAAAATAAAGAGGGTAGAGACCGGCTATTTCATGGCTAATAAACGTTTGTGATGGTTTTCACCCTAACTATGAAAGTCATCTTCGGTAAATTTCGGGGTAGTGATTATCTTTTTACAACAACAACAACAAGAGCATCAACCCACTCAGTCCCAAAACTTGTGACACAGCAAGTTTATTAGGACTTATGTGAGTAGAGCGAAGTAGTACTGGCGTCCTCACTTTTTTACTAAATATACTTATTAAGGGTTCCCTTCTTCCGTGTCCTAACTTGGGACAAATCCAGACACCAAGATATATCTAACTAGTTCCCTTCAGGGTTCCTCAATGGTAATGGTGACCTTTCTCTGCTTCCACCGGAGGGTGACAATAAGAACACTTTCTTGGAAGGATTATCCAGGTTCTTTCTCTCGCACAACATGAAATTGACCACTTGGTCACTTAGTATTATTTGTGGAACTATGTCTATGTCTGCTATATCAGCTAGTTCTTAATTTGGTTTCCTTCTTCCACCAAAGCGTTGATGTTCATACATCTTTCGAAGAACTAACCTCTCAAACACTCTCGCAGGTGCCTTATCAGATCTTGTTTTGGTCTTAGCTTGTTCAGAACATTTCACGCCGGGTACGATATATGACCTAGCGTATGTAATTTTCGTTCGTGCTGTAAGGATTTTACATTTAATTTCTTACTGAGTACAAGGTAGCATTTCTTTACTAAGCTGTCTAATACCTTGAATATAATAACCAAATATATATCTTTATAAAAAAAAAATTTATGGAAAAATTTCCTAGTAAGGACAAAGTCGTCTGTGAAATTGAGTAAATTATTTAATTATCCGTTATCACCAAACGCCTAAGATGAGAGAGCAATAGATAGGCGAAAATGCAGAGTTGGTAAAACAAAACAATTGTCAAAAGTGATAACACACAACAACAACAAGAAACACAATGAGTAAACTAATATCGTAGTAAAACTGTTAGAGTGAGCCAACACAACAGTGAGACAATATGATTATGCAATATGAGTACGCAGAGAGGAGAGAAACTTACTGACACAAACAAAATTGGAAGTAGAAGAAGCAATTTGTTTACATTTCGTACATAACCGGGTTAACTGAATCTATTGAAATTAGGTCAATTGAGTACGAAAGAATAGAGCACGAGCCGAGAGCGAGAAAATTAGAGCACTATTTACATTGCATTTTCAAGCGCTGATTCATAACTAACGCGCCTTTTGCGCTTGTTTGACATATTTCTGCATTGTTGTTTTACTACCTTGCTCTGCGTTTGCGCACACCTAGCACACAAAGTTGCATGTCGTAATGAAACGAAATGAGCTGGAAACGGTACTGAAACAAATTTTGACAACTGTGTGAATTATTGGAAAGCGTCTAGCGTGCAAATATATTTACCACAAACACTTCAATAACATGCTATGGGAAAATCTGATGCGTGGTCTGAATATTTACTGCATTGGCGTAGGTTAGTTTACTAACGAAATAGTTGGAACTAATGTACAAACGAGAAAGTGTTATCTGATGTTATCAAGAGGTATGTAAATAGAGGTCAATATGTTTAGCCAAGCATATGTACATAAGCGACTGCGAAACAACTCGTTTTGTCTACAGCAGAAAGTGTCAGGCTTCAGTATAACAAGGATCTGTCTGTAACAACTTCAAGCCAAAATAGGTTGAGGTACATCACATCTTAATGTTAATTTTAATGTACGTATTCCAACTAGACGCCTAGAATGATTCCCATGACAAATTATACAGGGTTACTAAATGGACTGTGACTCTTTTTATGACGTGGAATGCACAGATGGGACAAGAGTTAAACGTCCACGAAGATGGAGTACCTCTACCTAGTGTCAATCACCCTAAAATCCTGGGTGTGATGTTTGACAACAGCCTCACCTTTGCTCGTCATGCCACCGCAATAGTCTCAAAGGTACAAAGCCACGACGAGATCAAGTCGCTGGCTGGCAAAACTTGGGGAAAAGATAAAGAAACATTGCTAGCTAAATATAAGGCTATTGGCTGACCGGTTATTGATTATGCTGAGCACATATGCTCGCCGAATCTCGCTGACACCAACTGTAGGAAGTTGCAAGTCTTCTTATGTCATCCGAGTATCATCTAAGACTAAAATGCTCAATGTTCGAGAGCATGCGGAACTGTTGAGCAGAAAGTTTTTACTGAACAGTCATAAACCTAGTCATTCAAACCGTCATCTATTGGATAAAGATCCGTCCCTTATACACATAAGGAAACATCTCCGTAAGCACCACATTATCATGCCGTTTTATCTGCGTTACCATAGGGGGGTTGTAATTGACCTCCGTACTGAGTCGGTAGACAAAACCCTCAGGTTTTTTGAACCACGTAGTTGACATCCAACCACCTGAAATAGCTGATGAGAAGCGCGTTCTTCCAAGGTATACTAGAGTCATGCTAGCACAACTTCGTTCTGGATATTGTAAGAGGTTAAACTCTTATTTATCCAGACTGAATCCCACCATACCAAATACGTTACCTGTATGTGGTATGTCCTCTAGTGACACTAAACATCTCTTTTCCTGTTCAATTGAATCAGTATCACTTTGGTCCAACCCTGTTGAAACTGTGCGTTTCCTTGGACCTCCGCTAGAAGAGCTTGATGACGATTCTCAGAGTGATCGCTCCCATTAGGCACGGCACAGCCCTGTTAATAACAACAAGTACAACAACAAAAACGATTCCCATGTAGTTATTGAACCCGGTAGATTCTAACCCTATAACATATTTTTGACTGGCCGAGCTCCGGCTTGGATTTTGCATTATCTAAGTCAAACTCTTAACAAAATTAACCCGATAAAACTCAGATATGCCAAATGCTTGGCTGTCGTATGGTGTGTCCCCCATGATACAACCCATTTTTCAACTACTCGACAGTCCAGAGTTTTCTACGATTAACTTTGGCTGCAAAGCTCGATGAGGAACCGAAGCCGATTAGAAAGGATAATACTGGAAAATTCGTAATATATCTACTCAAAAATATTCCTCAAACACGCTCCCCACATTCAAGTGAGTGCAGGTAGGGCAAATTGTGCTTGCATCAAAGGTCATTGGAGTGAAAATAAATCTTCCTTAAAGTTCACATTGCAACATATAATAAATCAGATATTTAATTCGTTTTTTGACTAATGAACGTAGATTTTGGCACTCGGTATAGACAAACTCAGCCATTCATACGAGTTCCATGCATGACCATGATTAAATTGCTAAATGACAAATTGCGTTTATGCGGTGAATTTGGCAATCTTCACATACATGCATTTTGATATTAAGGTAAGCCTAAAACTTGGTTAAAATTTTTTGTCAAGAAAATGTTTTCATACAACCGAATTTTTCGAGAACTTGACTTGCTATGTCTATGTATTGGACTTTTTCTAAGATCTAGTGTGCCTTTTTCAACTATTTTATTTAAGTTTTATACTTGAGATAGATTACTTCGAGCCTAGGCTTTAATTTTAAAGGTCCCTTGAAAATATATATCGGACACTTCATGTCTTATATTTTCCACAACACTAACTAATATAGGTACCGCGAAATAACTCCAAACTGAAATAACTCCCAACTGAAATAAGTTCCAAATATTTTCCATACAATATGGGAGTTGTTGAATTATCAAATAACTCCCAATATGTTGGAGTTCGTTTCACATTTTTATGTTGTGAATTATTCCATCTAATAATTAAAAATGAATGTGCGTCATTGTGTCTTTTATAGGCGCCCAAAGTACTCAACCGATCTTTATGAAATTTCCGCAGTATATTTTACGGTTCACTGGTTAAAGCGTAGGCTATATATAGTTTTGGATAAGTGGGCAGTGACACGCACACATTTTTTGTAGTTTGTTTGGGCTTAATTTTAATGTTCAAAGTTTTTAGTCGCTCCCAATAAAACGACACAGTGGGTTTCGGAGTTTGCTGGGGACAACAGAGGCCATATATATAGTTTACGAAAAAGCCCCCCAGTAGCAGTTCGGCATAGCTAGGATTTTATCTGGCCCAAGTTAATGACATTTTATATATAGATATGGGTTCTCTATATGAAAAAAACCTTGCACATAGAAAGCGGTACCAGGATTAAAAAAAAGTTCGATATATTTTCGAAACTATGTACAAAGCAGTACCCGCAGAGAAAATGGGAGAAGTAGGGGAGTGGGAATAGAAATTGGATATATAGAGGTGGTGTTAGAGGAAAATTAAGAGTATAAGTATAATATGTTGAGTCATATGACTAACATACATTTGACACATTTTCGGATCAGAAACAGCTTATTTTAAAGCTTATATATTGACCAAATTTTGAAGAGAGAAAGGAAAAAACAACATCGACTATTCAAAAATTACCAACTAACTGAGGAAACTTGAAGTGAAACTTATATATTTATACACAAAATTAATTAATATTATTTCCAAAAAATTAATCATTTTTTCACATCATTCTTTATTTGTATACTTCTTTCCGTATTATTCATGTGCAATAACATAGAAAAGTTTAATGTGCCTGCATGCGGATTCTCATTTCAATTCCGACTTTCGTATTTACTAAAAAGGCACTCTGTTGTTTTTCATACAAATCGACAACAGAGAAGAGAACACGAACAAAAACGGAAGAAGAGCGTGCTCCGTGATTGGGTGACCCAATGAGAAAGATAGTACACGGCTAAAAATTTTAGCCTACATTTAAAACTTTTTATACTTTTCATGAACATGAAATGGTATATTAACTTTGGTCCGATGTTTGTAACGTTTAAAAATATAAGAGAAAGACCCACCATTAAATATACCAAATTGATCAAGACGATGAGCTGAGTTGATACAGCCATGTCCGTCCGTCCGTCCGTCTGTTTGAACGCAAACTAGTCCCTCAATTTTTGAGATATCTCGATGAAATTTTGCGCACGGATGTATTTTTGTATTATATTAGACATTTGTCGGATCCGGTATAATCGGGTCACTATAGCATATATCTCCCATACAACCGATCGTTCAAATAAGAGGATTATGACCATTTCTCCCTCATTTTTAAAGATTAAAACTTGAAACTTGGTGAGATATTTTCTTATGGATAGCAAAAGATTTCGTAAAAAAATCACCAAGATAGGAGCTATATATAGTATATATCGCATACATTCGATCGTTCAGATAAGAGGATTATGGCCATTTATCCCTCATTTTGGAAGATTAAAACTTGAAACTTGGTGAGATATTTGCTTATAGATGGTAAAAGATTTGGTAAAAAAATTACCAAGATCGGATCTATACATATATAATAAAGCTTATTATAAAAGAAGATTAAATGTATTGCTGACAAAGTTTTAGAGAACTTTAAACAATGCGTATTTAAGTTTGCACGTATTCATGAAAGGTATAAAGACTTCGGCACAGCCGAAGATAGCGCCGTCCTTAGTTGTTTGAGCTACATATATGTCCAAACCAAATTTTGTTTCGAATTTAAATTGTGGCAGTTTTTGAAAAAAATGAACGTGAAGAAAAAAGTGTAAATTTTGAACCAAAAATGTTCTAACAATTAAAAACATATAAAAAACAATTGTTCAGTTGCCAGGACTCGAACCGACGCTCCCCGCATAAGAGTCGTCTGCTCTACCTACTGAGCTACAGCGCACACAAAACTGTTATGAGAAAAATTTAATGACTTGAAAAAGCTTTCAGAAATAACTGAAAAAAAAAATTCTAAAAATTTTAGATATTTTTTTTCAGTTCAGTTCAGTTTTATATATAAAACGCAAGAAATTGAAAATTGGTGTAATTGAATGTTTGGAATTTATTACAAAAAAGTTTAAAAAATTGCTTAAACCGACGAATGGCTTAAAACTTAAGCTCAAATTTTCAGCTGTGTAGAAGATACATGTAGACAGACAGACGGTTGAGCAAGGTGTAAGTTTGTCGGTCAATCGGACTCATGGACTGCCAACGAACGTTTTTTAATCGCATGTTATTTATACATAATTTTTTGTTATTTTTACGGGTTTTGTTGGTTTCTCCTCTGTTGCTTTGTTGCTTGGCTGCGATACCTGTTTCATATATACATATGTATGTTTATTCACTTGTACATTTATTTAGGTATGTGTATTATATTTTTTTATATGAACATAGACACCGCATATCCTCTAGTTTTAAAACAAGTTTGCTAAAGAAGCATACAATAACCGTTAAAAATAAAAATATTTGGTAATAGCAAAGTGGGCTGAGGATCCCATTCGATTCAAGAGCTAAAGGTAGTAAAGTTTTTGTCTGCAATGTACATACGTATGTATGCATACACATCATTGGTAAATAACAATAGACAGAAAACAGCAGGCTCATACAAACATTTAATGTAAACCCTATTGGAATTCTTGGGCTTAAAAGCAATAATCACAACAGATACTAAGTCACGGCTTTTATTTAACTTTAGTTCCTTCCTTACATTTAATATTTAAGATATTTTTTTATTTTAATTATTTTAACTTATTTTATATTGTTTTATTTTATTTAATTTTAGTTTATTTAATTTTGTTCTATTTTGCTTAATTTTACTTTATTTTATTTTATTTTATTTTATTTTATTTTATTTTATTTTATTTTATTTTATTTTATTTTATTTTATTTTATTCTATTTTATTTTATTTTCGTTTATTTTATTTTATTTTAATTTGATTTATTTTATCTTATTTTATTTTATTTGATTTGATTTTATTTTATTTTAGTTTATTTGGTTTTATTTTATTTTATTTTTTTTATTTTTTTAAATTTATTTTATTTTAGTTTATTTTATTTTATTTTATTTTATTTTATTTTATTTTATTTTATTTTATTTTATTTTATTATATTTTATTTTATTTTATCTTATTTTATTTTATTTTATTTTATTTTATTTTATTTTATTTTATTTTATTTTATTTTATTTTATTTTATTTTATTTTATTTGGTTTTATTTTATTTTATTTTTTTATTTCTTTTATTTATTTTATTTTATTTTATTTTATTTTATTTTATTTTATTTTATCTTATTTTATCTTATTTCTTATCTTTTGAGTTCCCCTACGGTATCTCAACGAAATCGTGCATGAGTCCGTTAATTCTTATAAAACTCTTGACTTGTGAAGATGGTAACCCAGCAAAAGTACCTCCACTAGCTGCAGAAAGGGTACATTTTCAGAAAGCCTTTTCATTCTGACTAAACTACGGTATGTTTAATTAAATTAGAATTTAAAGCCTCTTTAACGAAAGACTATCCTGCTCACACACATTTATTAAAATTTCAAAAAACAGTTATCATTCATATATTAAAATGTATTCCAAATCCTTAGAAAATTTAGATATTTGTGTTATGAATGGAATAAAAAGAAGGACGATTTTAAAAATTGGATGCCACGCTATGCTACAGACTTTTTTTACAGAAAATAACTTCCAATTGGGTTTGCTGCTAAGCGGCGTTTTAACGTGTGCCCAATTGTGCATGGAATCCCTAGCGATGGCGTCGCCATCATCAACGTAACAGTAAAACAACTTTTTTTGTCGCTTCCGTTTCTGTTATTTTACAAATAGGATACGTTGTTGTTTTTGTTGTTGTTATTGGCATTGTTACTTTATTTGTACTATAGATCAAAGTATTACGCGATTTTTGTTACTAACAAATACATGCGCACACTACCACACAAATACGCAACAACAAACGTCAGCATGTATGGATGTGTATAAGCGTGTGCAATATTTTCCTAGAAGATTTTTTTTTGCAAAGTTTTGCTTTAACTATAGTACCAAAACAAAAGGAATCACAATCTTTATCTGGAGTTTCGATATTAATTCTTGCCGGCACTTAAACAAAGCTGGCCAAAGAAGCTCTGTGTGATTTGTTGTTATCTTTCTCATTGCCTTCTTTCTATACAATGCGGTATTTATCGAACGGATTGAAAAACTTATTACAAAAGAATGATTCAGAAAGCACTCATGAGGTCGTCTCCAATTGAAACTTAAGAGCAGTGTGCTGTCTATTGTATATTGTGATTAGAGTAAACTGTAGTTTGTAAATGATGAGATTCCTAGATGAATTAAAAATAATTCAAGCAAACGCTTAAGACGGAAAAATTGGCATCTTTGAATTTAGCGGACACCCTAATGCACATACATGCAGAAAAGGAACGGTGCTAAGTACGCTCTCTTCGCCAGCAGTTTTAAATAGAAATTTAAGTTAAAGTTATTAAGAATTTTAACCTCTAACTACGAAAGGTTTGTTATAACCTTATATTTAAATTTTTTGGCTATGCATTTGGCAAACATTAAACCGTTGATTACCAACAAAACTAATGGGGAAATTTGTGCTGCTTCAAAATATTCAGCGCGGACACAGACAATCAGTGTAAATTAATTGGAATTCTGAAGTGATGACATTTGTAACAAAGGACACAGGCCACTAACATAAGATCACGCACTTTTCATTGCTTTGTGGAAATCTCACTAACTCGAAGTAGTTTCATATTTCTTTGCGACTTGCGAATTTTTTTTTTTCTCTTTTTATTTCTTTTTTTTTTCTTTTTTAAGATTCACTATACTTTGTTACGTGGGCGTGACATGCTCTTTGAAGTTGCTTCTTGTTGCTGCTTTTTGTGTAATTTCATTCATTTTGATATTCATTCGATTTTTTCACAACCAAACGTTTTTTAATTTTTTTTTTTTTTTGCTTTTTGAATATTTATTTCAGCATTTAATTTCACATTAACAGGACGTAAGCTGCATGCAGAAGCACATGTTTTATCATTTGTTTTCACTTTTATTATTGCTTATAAGCTCCGATTTATCAAACCACTACTGAAGGCAGCACGAGAACGCGCGCACTCGTCAAAAATTCGCATCAGCACATTGGTTGTGGCTTTTGCTTTGTCCAGTTGAATTATACTGAACCAAAGTGTTTGGAATTGAATTCAATTGAGTTAGTTTGCGAAGAAACGACTATTTTTCTGTTGTTGGTATTTTGGACTGTGCTGCCAACGTTTCACACGCTGCGCCATCAAACAATGCAACTAGTCACGCCGCAGCGCAGCGTAACGCAACAACAGCACAGCACAACACAAAGCGCTAGACGAATATTAAATTTAGTAACTGGCGTCTTTGCTCAAAAGCTTGTCGTTGACTGTTAACAGCAATAAGTACTCTAGTCTCAGCTGCTAGACAAATGGTCGTACTACAGGCATACAAACTTTCGCATGCACACACACACGCACAAGTTAATATTCGCACAGAGTAGCTTCAACACTCGCTATTTTACTCTGTTTCTATGTGAGTATGCAATTGTGTGTGTTTGTGGGAGTGCCTGCTCGTCTGCCTGTTAGGCTAGATATGTATGTGTGTGTGTACATTTATGTATTTACTCGTTGTAGGTGCCAGTTAGCTCGCAGTAAAAGCTTTGCTGCCGTCGTTATCGCCGTCGCTTGCATTAACGTTGTTGATGACGCGTTCGCTGCCGTGTTCTATATAAACTTTGACTGTCGACTCTGTACACACGGCAAGAGCGTTTATGGCAGCAGCTACGTCAGCGGCGCCGATGACGGCTTCGATGTTGATTGCATTCCATAGAGGAAATGAAATTGCTATGTGTCTGTGTATTTAATTGTTGGTGCTTTTGAGTATGTACAAGGTGTTTTTTTTACAGGTTTGTTTTTCGAATAGAGATACAACTGGCATTTTGTCGTCAAATCTGGCAACTCTAATGTCATTTATGTTCAGTTTGGTTTGCCATTTCATCATGAACAGGTTGACAAAAGAACAACGCTTGCAAATCGTGCAAATTTATTTCGAAAATAATGGTTCAGTTCGCGAAGTTTACCGTGAGCTCCGTCCATTTTATGGTCGACATAATCGTCCATCAGAGCAATTAATTCGGTTAACCATGGATCGTTTTCGCACTACGTTTACTCTATGTGATAATACGCATCCGCAAAGACGTCGAACAGTGCGCACCGAAGAAACAATTGCCGCTGTAGAGCAAAGTGTTGAAGAGGACCCGAATGAATCGATTCGCCACCGTGCACAGCAATTGGAGCTTTGTCCATCAACTTTATGGAAGATTTTGCGCAAAGATCTTGGCTTGCGACCTTACAAGATCCAGCTTGTGCAAGAATTAAAGCCGCGAGACCATGCAATGCGTCGTGATTTTGGTGTATGGGCCGAAAATGAGATTGATTTCGATGCTGATTTTCATCGCAAAATTTTGTTCAGTGATGAGGCTCATTTTTGGTTGAATGGCTACGTCAACAAGCAAAATTGCCGCATTTGGAGTGAAGAGAATCCACATGAGACCCTTGAAACGCCATTACATCCACAAAAACTGACTGTTTGGTGTGCTCTATGGGCTGGTGGAGTCATTGGGCCATACTTCTTCCGCAATAATGCTGGAGAGGCAGCTACCGTTAATGGAGACCGGTATAGAGCCATGATAGCCGACTATTTTGTTCCCGAATTGGATGGCATGAATGTGGATGAGTTGTGGTTCCAACAAGACGGCGCTACATGCCACACAGCGCACGTCACAATCGATTTATTGAAGGAAACATTCGATGAGCGCATAATTTCGCGGAATGGACCTGTCAATTGGCCACCAAGGTCGTGTGATTTGACACCATTGGATTATTTTCTTTGGGGATATGTGAAGTCGCTCGTCTACACCAACAAACCAGAAACGTTAGGGGAATTGGAAGCCAACATTCGTGGCGTTATTGCCGACATACGGCCCCATATGCTCGAAAAAGTGGTTGAAAATTGGACCTGTAGAATTGGCTTTATTCGAGCCAGCCGCGGCGGCCACATGCCCGAAATCATATTTAAACAATAATGGCATAAAATTATCCTTCCAATACAGTTAAACTGATGGACCTTAAAACGATTTTCTTGTGTTTTATTTCAATTCGAAGTTCTATACCCCTAAAAAAAACACCCTTTAGCTTAGTTAATACCTCAAAGGAAATTCGTTTTGAAAACCAGTTTAATGAACTAGAAATAAAGAATCATTAAATCAGAGAGCGGACAATTACCTGGAAGTTGTTGTTTGCTTTGGATTGATATTGCATTTTTATTGGTTTGAGAGAGACATTGCATACATAAATTAAAACATTTTATATAAGTATACCTTTAGTCAGCTCAATTAACACAAAAGTAGCAGCAATAGTGACAGAATCGCCATTGAAGTAAATTTTACAATGAAGTGCTAAATTTGCCACTTTTGCATAACTAACTTTGTTTGAAAAGACCACATTCTACGACACTTTGGTTAACGCTTGAGTATTTCGTCTGAGTTCTGCTAAACACCAATAAAAGTGAAAAACTAATCATTACGATTCGCAGGAAAATATCCAACCAGGAATAAAATTCATGTACTTAGATGGGGTAAGTAGTCTGAGATTGTGACCAAAGTCAAATAATAATTGTTATTGTAGAATAATCATGTTTACAGCATCACATCTAAAGTTAAAAGAGTGAGTTTATCTGACGTGCAGGACCTTCGTTATCCTGCATGATTCGCAGTCCTGGTGGGAGTGTAAACGTCACAAACTAGACCCCAACTTACGAAATCATGTGTACTTGCAAACCGCAACACCCCAACAAGCAACTGCGTGAAGAAGATCCGCTTCCCTTTAAAGTAACGATACATCTCTGTAAGCACTATGATGAAAACCGGCATCATATATTATCACCGTATGATTCAAAGGTACACAGAGTCGGTAAACTCATTTGCGAGTTCCCGCCTGGAGAATGCTGCCATACAGACTCCAGCCCCACCTGTTCTCGATGAGTTTACGAACTATAGAGTGAGAGAAGAGTTTCAATGACTCAAATTCGTTCTGGATACTGTAAGAGATTACACTCTTACCCATCCCGACTGCACGATCATACGCCGAATGTTTTCCCTACTCTTTCAGCAATATCCTCACTCTGGTCCAACTCTCAAAACACTAGGTTTCTGGGACTTCCGTTACAAGATGTTGACGACAATCGAAGCATTTCTACTGCAACAATAACAGGAGACAACCAAAGGAAGGCTATAGACCAACAGGAGGGTTCTGACAAGTGTTAAGTCATTGCTTCCTGCGGAAAAGAGAAACTGAGTTACCAGCTCCATAAGACACTAAGGCTTAAAAAGAGTTTTCAGCAACAGGAGACTTCAGCCCCCAAACAGATTGGAGTAGGAGAGGTTGAAATTTGTGGAGTAAATGTAGTGTTGTTCGCAGACATGATCGAGAGGTACATGGCGATATTCTATTATAAGAGCGAGGTAATGAGAGACACTGATACAATGATAAAAGTGGACGAGAATAAAAAGATCTTATGCCAGTGAATTTGACAACGAATATGAGAGTTAAGGAGGAAATTATATACTCAAGTTCAAAAGCAGGTTATTAAAAGTTTATACAAAATAGAGAACGTCATATACTCTGTTATAACGAAAGAGAAATCAAAAAACGTCACATCGGTCTGCAAGCATTTCCTACTGGCAACACAAACTATATCCTTGTTGCCGGGAGACCCTTCCAGCATTTGGGCAAGCACGCGATTGAAAAGAATAGCTATGCTTATCGAACTATGCACGATATATCTGTACGAAGTGCAAAGCGTAACCGGAATTTCAGCACAATTGTTTTTAGCCCTTATGCGATTTTTTTTTCTCGTTTTGCTTTGTACGTTTTGCAGTCTTCTTTTATTGGCATTTTCTTATACGCTCATTGTCTATTGAGTACATGCGACCCATACTGAGACAAAGTTAACAAAAATCTAATTTTTGTTGTTCCTGCGGCTGCGGGAGACTTCGTCAGAGTCAACGTAGCAGCGTGCAGTGACAGTGAATTACAACGCTTCCCTTGCTGCTGCTGTTAGTTGCACTGTCGCCGATCACTTGCTGAGCTGACATTTTGATATATGAGTGAGCTCATCGTTGTAGCAAGGATTGTGGCAGAAAAATGCGATTCCATTAATGCCTTTAATGTTTTAAGTAGTAAATTAAATGTAAATGTTTGTATCTACACTGCAAGGAAACTACTTGGAAAAACTCAAATTAAAATTTAGAATTTTTGATTCACTTCAAATCAATCCAAAATGGACCAATTTTTTCTTAACAAAAATTCAAATTTTTGGAGAATAATAAAGTACCACGATCTGGAAAAATATACCAGCAGAGTTTTTTAATTAAATTTTTTATAACCTTCAGGAGTTGGAAATGGTATAACTTTGGTCCGAAGTAAGTAAGTAGGAGATCAAGAAATTCAAAATATATATCTTTCAACTACGAGTAACAAGATAAGATCATCCAATTTAGCTTAGTTTTTACTTAACTCTTCTCGACATATACTAGCCATTTAACAAACCGATGTCTGTACATTGCAGATGCTCAGGAAAAATTGATCAAAGGGAATATTAATGAATCAATAGGATCCAAAACTATAGCTTTTACAATTTTTGTCTGTCTGTCTGTATGTTTGGGCGAGCATCACTCAACAATTGCCGAATAGAATAGAAAGAAGCATTAACAGTTGCATTTAAACTTTATAATTTCCCTTATTTCGATGACTTAATCGGTTTCGGAGATATCGAGCCATTTGTGGACCGAACTGACCCAACATTTGTTAGTACAATATGGGTATCAAACGACAGATTCTAATGAGGCCTGCAATAAGCGATGTGATTAAGTTCCATGTCTCCACTGGTTTCAGGGATACCACGATTTTAAGAGGACTCAGCCTATTATAAGTTGTGAGTTTTCTAGTTGTGAATATCGATCGGAAAGTTAAAATCGTGATTCGTATTCATGAAAGGTATGAAACCGTCGGCAGAGATGTTTGCTGTTTCTTCCTTCAAGCATCATCGATCACCTATGTGAGCAGAGCACTTATTTAATATGATCGCACTAAAACTTTTGATCTATTTTGAACTTGTTAAGACTCGCAGAACACCCTCATGTTGAAAATACCAGTTGCTTATATAGAAAAAAAAGGTTTGCGCACTAGTCGGGAAGTAGTTTACAACTGCTTTTTTTGACTGCAATTGCAAACACATTTGTATGTATGCAAATGTAGTGGAACTAATTAGCTAATGCAGCTCATTCCATTTTTTTATGATTATATAAATTTTACACTGCCATAACTTGACTTTGAACTTATGCACCCAACAAAAATGGCGTCTGAAATTAACTACATGCAGCTGCCAAAGCGATATTATCATAGTTTATTATAAATTTTCAAACTGGAAAAAGTAATGAGTGACAAATGTTCCAAATCGTATGCCGTTTACAAAACACACCCACAAAAGCAAATTACTTATGTAAATACATATTTGGCTGCTCCTTCATTTAGTTATACTAAGTTTGAGAACGAATAGTCTATGAAAAGGTCAGTCCGCAAAACATATTTCAAGATTTATTTATAACCACATTTGTTTACCACGAAAAGCACAAACAATGGCCGCTCAATAAACAAATAATTAAGTTTCTCATTTTACACTTTAAATTAAAATGCTAACGTTGACGTTGAAGCTTACATTCGCGTAAGCGTCAGCGGCGCTTACAGGCATTACCCCTTTTAGCCATTTTGTTGAAACAACGACTTGTACATACAAAAATGAAAATTGGCTCACATTAGGTGTGTTTTTCAATATTGTTATTATTGTACATCGGTACGAGGTGTAGAATTGTTATTTTGTAGTTTGGTTAATTGAACCTCATGAAGTTAACAAAGGTAGCTTAAAAAGAAGAGATATAGCTGTTAACATAGAAATAAATTAATAAACAGAAATAATATTATTGGAAATGAAAGTGCAATGTTTAATAAGCAATGAATTTGTTTGTAACCAAGATTGCATTTCCGAGGAAGTGTATTAATGAATTTTGACTTTTTACTACATTTTATTTTGAATAAATTGTCAGTTATAATTTCATTGTTTTTCTAACTAATCGATTATTTGTTCAGTTAATCAGAATAAATTACTAGATTCTATGTAAACGTTTTCTGGAGAGAACTTCTCGGTTAACGTTATTCAATTGATAAGGAAGAGTGTCGTGAGAGGAGTTTGAAATACTGGCTCTCTGGAATACTTGAAAAAAAATACCGGGAAATCTGGTAGCTCCTGCAGCATTGGAAGGACCTCTTCGATCCATACGAAACCTAGGAGAAGTGGAGCAAAAAGAATTATTTACTGTTGGAGAATCGGAGCATGTACGTCTATCTTTTTTTTCATATGAGTGAGGTCCTAACCCTTCCCCTGCTGCAGAATTGGGGTGTTGATAGGGGAACCTTGCGAGCACCAATTTCTTTGTTCATGTGCAAGACACGACCATATCTCTACATGTAATAAAATTGTGATATATAAATGTACGTACATTCAAGAAAAATTAGTCAGAGGGTTCATTATTTAGCTAATAACAGCCAAATCAACAGTTTTGAGAATTTTTGTTTGCTTGTATGTTTGGGCGGGCATCACTCAAAAACTGCTGAGTTGCATTGAACAGGCCGTTGCATTACTAGACATCTAACTAAATGGCGGCCACGGTGGTGTGGTGATTTTATTACCGGCCTAACAAGGTTTCAGTCCTGTGACAAGTAACATCAAAAGTGGTTTGAAAAAGTTGTTTCAAAACGGGGTCCACACTCGGCAGTGGTTTGCAAACTCTCCGAGTATATTTCTCGTATAGAAGCCTCTTCAGCAAAAATTCACCTGCTTTACAGATGCCGTTCGGAGTCGGAAAAAATTGTAGCAAAAAATTCAAGTCGGCACCACTACACATTGGAAGAGAAGCTCGGCGCAAAAATCCCTTAGGAGGTGATGATAGACCTTTTGTATACCGCCCCATAAATATTTTTTCATTTGTAACTTAAAATTTAAGATATCTCTTATTTCGACAACTCGAACAGTTTTAGAGATATCGACCAATATGTCAAGGGAAACTTGATAATTCTTTTCTTCTTCTTCTTTAAATGGTCATCTAACCGCCTGGGCAATTTTAACCGTCCTACATAGCTCGCCAGTAGTTTCTTCGTTGCGCCAACTGGCGCCAATTGGAAACACCGCGGGATCGCAAATCGGTCTCCACTTGGTCCTTCCATCGGAGTGGTGGTCTCCCTCTCACTCTGCTTCCACCGGCGGGTGCCGATAAGAATACCTTCTGGGCTGGAGCATCTTCGCTCATTCGCACTACGTGGCCTAGCCAGCGAAGCCGCTGTGTTTTAATTCGCTGAACTATGTCGACGTCTGCGTAAAGTTCATACAGCTCATCATTAAATCTTCTTCGGTACTCGCCGTCGCCAACGCGTAGAGGTCCACAAATCTTTCGAGGAACCTTTCGCTCGAAAACTCCCAGAGCCGCCTCATCAGATGTTGTTAGTGTCCACGCGTCTGCACCACATAGCAGGACGGGTGCGATGAGTGACTTGTAGAGTGTTATTTTCGTTCGTCGAGAGAGGACTTTACTTTTCAATTGCCTACTCAGTCCGAAGTAGCATTTGTTTGCAAGAGTAATTCTTTGCCGGATTTCTAGGCTAACATTATTGTTGGTAACTTTAACTTGATAATTAGTGCCGCAATAAGCGATGTGATTAAACTCCATATCTAAACTGATTTCGGAGATATAACTATTAAAATCGGACTCTGTTTATTATAAGTTCTGGTGCGGTAGCCTACCCGTGTTCAATCTAGGTTCGCCGCAGAAGGAAGCCTTCGTCAGTCGACGTTGACATACTCAGCTTAAGAGCTAGGTCTTTTTGCAGCGTCTGAATTTAGTTCACCATACCTCGTATGAGCACTTACACACACTATGACATTGGACATAGGCAGTATGCAAATATGGGAAACGAACGATGCGTCACTACGACAAACAACATCGTGTAACCTGTAATTGTGCATTAGCCAACACTCACCAACTTTGTCAGCCAAGTTTAAGTTTCCTTAGGTTGTTTTTGTGCTAATTTGTTACTCAGCTGACATCTAACGTTTGCGGTACCTATGGAATATAATGAAACATTTGGCTTTTATTGGCAAAACTACCGATCTATGTATTTAACTAATACGAGTACATGCTTATGATGTTCCTATGTTTATTGTTGTTGTTGTTACACAATTGCACTGTACAACAGGAAAATTTATGAACAGCAGCACGATTAGGTAAGTTTTTATTGGCTTTTAAGAGATAATAACATCAAAAAGAATCATTCGATTAATAAACAAACATAAGAATGATATCAGCTTTGGTGACCTAAGAGAACTTAAACTTTATAATACTATCAACACTTCGCCCTACATAAAGCAGGTGCTTAATTCCTAAAATACCTTATAAGACTAACGTTTAAATAAAACAGCCTAGCTGCTTTGGTTATCGGCTTAACCTAGGGTAAAGTAGACCTGTTAAAAAATGTTACCAATCGTAGTGAATTCCGGTTTGATTAATTACTTTCTTGAAAATCTATTCAATAATTGATTAAGAATTACTTTCAATGTTTAATGACTATTTTCAAATTAATTAAAAAAATTAACAAAAATAATCATGATTTTTACGATTATTAAAAAAATCAGAAAAAAAAACAAAAATGATCAAAAAAAATTGTTTTGATTAATTTTGTTTTTAAAAAAAAAAAATTTTTTTTTAGATAATTTTTGATTTTTTTCAGTATGGTTGTGGGGAATTCTGTGACCGACTGCTATACTAGCTAACTTTTAGCCGTCTATTTGTGTCTAACTGTTAGTTGGTTTCAAAGCCATTCAGTGTTCAATCGAAAAATGGTGTCTAAAATTTTTTTAATCACTTGAATATCAGATGAAAATAATTGCTAACAAAACAACTCAGTTGTATTTCTTTATGTGTCACTTTTTCTCAAAAGAATTAACAAATTTTCATTTCATATTTCGATTTCATTGATTTCTGACAATGCTTTGAGAGCAGGACATACATATGAACACACATTAAACATATTATATTTAAAATTTATAAATTAATTAACTAATATGTATAGAAATCAAAATCACCAAAAGTTGCCTATTATTGAGCTGGCTACAAGTCAACATAAAAGTAGTCGGCTTGTAATCAACTGAAAACTCCCTCACTTTTTCGGCGCCATCGCCTTGTAAAAGTGGTCAGCTAAAAGCAATGTAAGTAGTTGAGGGAAAGACAAAGCTAGCTGAAAAATAATGAACTATTAGTCGGCTTGTAGTTAACTGATTTCCCTACAGGGACATAAATATACACATCAACAAAACTGAAAAAAATCAAAAATAATCAAAAGCAATCAAAACTACTTTTTTGATTATTTTAAATTTTTTGTTTTTTTTTTATTTTTTTTTTTATTTTTTCTAATCGTAATCAATTAATAACACAGGCCGACAAGAAATTTGACATTGAACCAGACCGTACTTTCCTAAAGGTTTTCGTTGCGCTGAATTCAAATCTGGACGCAGAATTGCTCTATCACTTCAGGATTTTGAGATATCCTAACCTAAATGTGCAAAAAACACCGTGTTTGCCTATTTTTGAGGTTATATATAAACGACAGAATTTTAAAAAAAAAATAGCACACATATCATCTTAAAGAAGAAGTCTTTCTCTTACGAACGGCGTTGAGTTTGCTCAAATATCTTTTTTTTTCGCTAAGATAGAGCAATTTAAAGTAGACTTATTGTAAGAGGTAGGTTAGGATATATCAAAATCCTGACGTGATAGAGCAATTCTGCGTCCAGATTTGAATTCAGCGCATCGAAAACCTTTAGGAAAGTATGGTCTGGTTTATGGTCAAAAAAATCGGTCTCATTTTGTCGGCCTGTGTAATTGCCTTTTCTTGAAAAACAATTAAAATCATCGTTACCAATTAAAAAATCTGTCTAATTAATTTATTACTAATTACTAATTTAATTTTACAGGTCTGGGGTAAAGTAATATCAAAAAGACTTTGGAAATAAATTCAACAGCGTTAGGACATACCGAAAAAAACTTAAAAACTCCTTGATCACCCAGTCTGCATAGCTTTAGGATTGTAGTTCAGAAAGCGAATAGTTATTCTGTTTCAAAAAAACATTTAATTTTTTTGTACAGTGTTGTTATATATTTGAAGCACTCTGACTAAAAGGTGACGAACAAGTTGGCCTCACCTCGTCTGTATTTAATTGCCTTGGCTTGCTCCCTTGACTACTTTTTTTTTCAGAAGTTATACAAATGTGGTATTCACCAAAACATACAGACTATGCATATACCCTGCAGGGAAATGAGTGACCACAATGCAGTCAATGGTAAAACTATGTAGTCAGCTAATATTACGGGTCATTAACAAGGATTTTTTTAGCTAATTCATACCAGCTCGTTTGCGACTATAGTTGAACTAGTTGTAACATATGCGGCTGAAGCAAATATTTTTATATTAGGAAATAGGTATTTAGGCGTAAAAATATCTAAGAGGAGGGCTAAGAAGCGAATCAATTTAGCTGTATTGGTGTCTAACAGACAATTTCACGAATCAAATTAAGTGAAAATAATATCTTCTGATATCTGATTTCATAAGTTTTGTTAGTGAAACAGGTGGTAGAAACTAACTTGTTTTAAACATTTTTATAATGTCGTATTATCTGCAATATTTACTTTAATGAAATCTTAACTTTGTGTATATATTGAAAAACTTACCAAATTTTGAACTTCGTTTAAAATATTTTTGCCATACTAAAAAATTGAAACACAATTTTGTAGACTAGCAGCTCTACCATATAAAAACGCACAGAAGGAATTTTTTGTCAAAAATTTCTCATGGCAATAGAAATTGTATGAGGGCAGATGAAATTGAATTCCGTGTGTTTCAAGCCAATTCAAAACTTTTGTGCATCGACAAACGCTGTAAAAGCGCAGATTGAGCTGCATCTAATTTAAACGCAACTTTTATGTTCTAGCGGCTTTCTTCAACGGGATGATATTAAAGACACTTAAAAGTTTTATTTTACCTATAATTTAATTGTCCAGAAACTTGCATTTCGGGTTTTGTTAAATAGGTACATTACAAATTTTTTTTTCAGTTTGAAATTTGGATTTATTTTAAAATCTACCCACAGAGTAGATAGAGATGCCACGCACATTTGAAAACTATTCGCTATTCGGCCTATTCGGCCACTTATTGCAAACTATTCGGCCGAATACCGAATAGCAAATTATGAAAAAAATAACTAAAAATATTACTCACAAATGTTTTTATTTAACCAACAAATGAACATAATAGCTTTTTTTTCACACGCATATGCGTTTGCCCTGAATATTTGTATGGACTGCTAGCGCACAACTTTATCTGCTACTATTAAATAGTGGCGGATAAAATCAGTACTTCCAAGTAGTTTCCTCTACATTTTGCAAACTGCCTTACCAACTTTCAGCAATCTGTTTTACCATCTCTTAATAATAAGTGGAATGACAACAGAGGAAATGTATGTATGTATGCGCGTTGCTCTACTTCATAACCAAATATCTGTTTGTCTGACATTTGAGGAGCAGTGCTGACAAATAGTTGTATGGATTATGCGCAATTGCCAATGACCGTTTTTTTTAGTCGCAGACGCAGATGTATATGCGTGTAAAAAATAGGGCTATTAATATTTAAAATCTGCCAGTGGTAAGGTGGTAAGTTATGATGAATGAAAACAATTTTCTAAAGAATTGTTGATAGCAGACTAAACAAAGTGAACGACCTAGTTTCACATTTTTCAAAACGAACTAGTTCGTTCGATCATTCAATTGAATGAAATCACTCAAATCCAACCTTAAACGTTCGACAAACATGACTTACAGTAAAACCTGCTAAGCTTGAAACATTTTGTTGAAGGTAGTTAGCAGCTTTTTTTATAAACCAGCAGACCCAACTGATCTGTCTACATCCTTGTCTAGTTCCCTATCACATTTTAGGAGATATTTCCAAAACCAGTTGAGATATTGTAATTAATCAAATCTATTGTTGCACCACTCATAAGCACTTTTCGTAACCCTTGGGATATCTTAAATTTTAAGTTATATGTAAAGTAACGCAGCTGTGAATTCCTTTTCTTGAACATCTACAATGTACGGACATCGATCTGTTACAATTTTTTTATATGCACAGATGACGAGCTGTAACTTGTAACCCATGAGAAGTACTTTGTGCTGCCAAATATTCGGCTGCAGACTATTATGCGCTTCGGCCGAGACTATTTTCGCATATTCGTTATTCTGCATTCGGCCAAATAAGTATTAGTGGCATCTCTGCCACAGTGTATAGAGCGTAGAAATATACGGTCTTGAAGTAAGATTTCTTTTGGAAAAATGGTGAAATCCAAAAACATTATATAAATGATAAAAATATATCAATTCCGAGTAGTACATTTTCCATTATCAGTATCATAAGATGCAGGCATTTAAGATAAAGAGGGGCATCGCTGTGTAATTAGGACGTAAGATAGAACTCCGACTAGTTGGACCGTCTGTTGAAATTGGAATACAACAAGTAAGCTTGACTGAAGCGTTGTAATAATAAATTCTGGTTCAAAACTAGGAATAAAGGATTGCCTTTTCATCCATGCCTTTTAGCGGTTACTCATTTCAATTAAAATAGAAGAATAATATGTTGACTTCGGATTTCGAAAAGCCGTATGCCACTGCTTTCAGTCAAAAAATAGCTCGTAGATTCAAGTTCTGGAACCATCAACAGCTAAATTAAAATAGCAACCTCTACTGAAAATTTTTCAATTTAAGATAATCTTCGTTACTTTGAAGTTTCGTTGCCACAACTAAAGACTTTCTTAGTATACTTTGATATCAGTAAAACATTCTTGATGAAAAGTGGGCTGGGTATCAACTGATTCCGGCAATTTTCACAAAAAATGTGTTCAAGAAGTTTCTTCCCCACAACTTAATTTTTGTTCTGGCGCTAACAGCTTTATGGATTAGTCCATTATAAAAGAGGGGCCACGCTCATTTCAGAAAATATATATTTCCCGAAAATGGACCCTTGGAAAGTGAAACATAATTGATATTAAATTATTTTTAGCAGACATTTTGAATACTATATGCGCCTATGATCCTCTTAAAAAGCTTTTACGAAAAGTTAGGCTTAGAGATAAGTTGATTTCGCCCATTTGTATACCTAGTAGTGCTACGCACCCAAGGTATATTAACTTTAGTGGTCTAACTTCCGTACGTAACGGCATAAACGGATCGAGATAGATATATCAAAATGTTCAGGACGAAAAAAGAAATTGATTAAGCCATGTCTGTCCGTCTGTGAACACGATAACTTGAGTAAATTTTGCAATATCTTAATGAAATTTGGTATGCGAGTTCCTTGCTACTCATCTCCGAGCGCTTTTTAAAATGGGCGAAATCTGATGATAGCCTCGCCCACTTTTTATGTTTAGAAAATTTTCGAAAACACAAAAAAAGTGATTACTCAGTACATAAAACACCTGTAAGGATAAAATTTGGTGAGTACATTGAGATTGAGACATAAAATAAATCTTTCAAAAAACTTTTGGAAATGGGTGTGGCACCGCCCACTTTTGATTAAGTCAAATTTAGAAATAATATTAATCATAAATCAAAAACCATTCAAGATATCGAAACGAAATTCAGCATGCAGGTTTCCAGGTATGCAAGATATGTTCCACGAAAAAATGGGCGGAATCAGTTTAGGTCTACGCACACTTTTATATGAAAGATTTTGAAGAGGATCGTAGATATATTATGCCATAACTATGCCAAAAATTGATTTGTCGAAACGAAATTTGGTGAAAATGTTCTGTATATAAAGGTAACTGTTTGCTGTAAAAATGAGTGAAATCGGTTAATGGCCACTCCCAGTTTTTGAACATAGTTCTGCAAATTTTTTTGGGAAAATTTAAAAAGCGATATTTCTAAAACTAAGCAAGATATATCAATCAGATTTTGCACACATAATAAGCTTTTTAAGAAAAACTCGGCCGCAAACAAATTTTGTCAATTTTGAAGAAGTAGGCGTGGCGCCGCCCACTTTTCAGCATAAAATTTCTGCTATTTTCAAAGGCAATCGCTTATAATTCAATCTTGACACTCCTGTTAAAACTTAGCCAAATCGGGAAACACACAAGCAAAATATTCGGGCACGTAGTTAATAGCCCACTGCAATAGCGAAGTTATATATCTTTTTTGATTTTCATATCTTTCATAAACATTAAATGTATCTAAGTATGAGAACAAGAAGAGCAAAGTTCACTAAAATGATCAGCACGATGAGCGGAGTCGATTTAGACATGCCCGTCTCACCGTCCGTATGTATGTCTGTCCGTCTGTCTATTTGAACGCAAACTAGCCGTTTTATAATATACTAGCAAACCCGATAGACGTTGTTTTGACGTTTTGATACATAGAACACATCTATATATAAAATGTCATTAACTTGAACAAAATAAACTCCTAACTATACCGAACTGCAGCTTTATATAACATGGGGGCTTTCTCAAAAGCTATATACAGACTGTGTCGTGCCCAGCAAACTCCTGAACTTATCGCGAAAGTTCAAGAGCAAAACAAAACACAAAATATGTGGGCGTGGCACCGCACACTTTTGAGAAATGATGTAGATATTGACTAAGTGACACATATATCCAAATTTCATTAATTTAGACCAAAAAACTTCGGAACTATGACGAATTGAAACTTTGTATAGCATGGGGGCGTGGCTCCGCCTACTTTCCCAAAACTATATATTGTCTATGCTGTACCCAGTGAACCCAAGTATGTATTGTGAAAATTTCATAAAGATCGGTTGAGTTGTTTGGCGCCTATGAAAGACACCCTTTTTTATATCTATTTTTGTTACGCACACAAGGTATATTACTTCATTCGGCATAAACGAATCGAGATATATGTTTATTAATGTATATCAAAATGTTCAGGATGAAAGGTAAAATATCCGGGCATGTAGTTACTACCCCACTGCAAAAGCGAAGTTGTATATCTTTTTTGATTTTCATACCTTTCATGAACATGAAATGTTTGTACGTATGAGAAGAAAAAGAGATAGTCCCATCAAAAAGTATACTGAAATGATCAGGAGGATGAGGTGAGTCGATGTAGCCATGTCCGTCTCTCGATACGTCTATCTGTCTGTCCGTCTGTCTATTTGAACGCAAATATGAACTGAAAGTATTAAAATAGACCTGCGTGAATTGGGATAACATAATAGATCACTACTAGGTATATAATGTTCGGTTCCACCCGAACTTAGACTTCCTTACTTGTTCTCCTTAACATTAAAAATGATAAATAATATTTGTAAAAAAACCTCGTAAAATAGCCCTTAATATAATGGACACACTAAATTTGTTTCTTATTGGTGTATTACTTGATCAATAATTCCTTTTTGTATTTTTCAAAATATTCCATATGTATTCGGCTATCATCCGATTTCGTCTATTTTAAATAGAGATGGGTGATGCGCCATGGAACCCAAAAATGTGATCAAGTTTTCGTGTTAACTGGTAAACTGGTGGGCGGACGGACGGACATGGCTTACTAAATTTCTCTTTTCCTCCTGAACATTTTAATATGTATATATGAAAGTCAATATCTATCTCGTTACTATAATAGAAAGTGAAAACAGAGCGATGACACTTATCAGTAGTAAGTAGGCAGATTTGGACTGTAAATTCCTAGCTTTTCGTTTGAAATTTTGTAGTATGAACTCAAAAACGCCTTAGTAAATTGAGGGGCTTAGAATTTATTACAAAACGGTTTGAAGATTTCATTAAAGATAGAATTTAGGGTGTGCATTGGAATGGGCCAAACAAAAATATACGAGTTTCATGATACTTTCAATCTTATTATTGCACGGCTAATAATTTGAGCCTACATTTTAAGCCGTTCATTGGTTTACGCAATTTTGGAAATTTTTTGTAGTAAATTCCAAACCTTTCAATTACCTACACCAATTTTCAATTTCTTGCCGTTTAGATTTCAAACTGAACTGAAAAAAACTTAAACACAACAACACCCGTATGCACAGTACAAAATCATATTTTTCTCACACGATTCATGTATGCGCGGTAGCTCAGTAGGTAGAGCACTCGCCTCTGATCCGGTACGTGTCGGTTAGAGTCCTGTCAACTAATACAATTTTTTAATTAATACCTTTCTGATTTAAAATCTAAACCTTTTTCATGTCTCGAATTTTTTTTCCCTGAAACCGGCATAGTTTTAATTTTAAACCAAATTTGGTTTGGATATATATGTAGTTCAAATAAGTTTAAAATTTGGGCTCAAATATTTAGTCGTGTGCTCAATAGCTGTTTAATCTGCGAAAAAGTAGTTTTACAGCCTTAAGATAACACAGCCGCAACAAAGTATTCTAGTCTGGTAACTCGATAGATGTATTTTCGTGTAGAAACTGTACATTCAGCAAATCTTGTGAGGAATTTAATTTCTTAAAAAAAGATAAGGAAATTAAATCAGTCCAAATAAATCTTAACAAGCAATTATACTTATATTAAGCTCTGAAAATTTTACAATATTTTTCTTCGCTGGAAAATAATATAAATATAATTTGGCTGAAAGCCCTGCTTAAAACCTTTTTTTAATAAGACCCTACTTCAAAATTCGTTTGAAGAACGCCCTATCGAAAATAAGTTTCTAAACGAAATTTTCATACATTTTCAGCTGAGTTAGGGCGTTTTTGAATCGAATTTTGAAATATGGTGTTATTGAAAAAATAGAGCGCTCCTCAACCAAATTCTGATTTGTGAAAAATATTTTGAAATATGGTGATCTTCTACTCAGCCATCGATATATGGAGTCCTAACTTCAATTTTGATGTAACCAACAAAATTCTGAAAATTCCTATTTCAACAGATATCAATAATCCTGTTTTTTTAAACCATCTCACAACTCCAATATATAGCATTACAAAACCGTCCCTATCTATGATTTTGTAGCATCTATTAGACTGTTTTTTGTCAGCACAATAAGAACCTCTAATTCGATACCAGCCGTAATTAGAAGTAAGCTAAACAAAAGCAATTTCAAGAATAGAATATTCTCGTATTTCTCTACTTTATCATATGATTCAGACCGACCATCATGAGTTACCTAATTAGTTATATAAAATATTGGTAGTTTTATGTAATTATTTATTTTTATTTTTTTCTCTTTCTTTTTTTTTTATTTATTATTATTTAATTGTATTCTATATTATACTCTGTGTTGTATTATACAATATGTAAAATCTCATTGTGCTAATTTTTGTATGTTTTTAAATTAATGAAATGAAATAAAGCAAATGGAAATATGATGTAAGTAACATTTTGCTTTCAAATTTTTTAGGTTTGTAAACTAAAAAACCTTCTCCTGAAAAATTATTTTTTATTGCTTACACTAAAATTGCTGCTATATATATATATTATATATTTCATTTAAATGTGGACAACATATTAAATATATCTGTTACTTGTCACGAAGGTATTTCAGTTTTGTCACTTTACTGTGATTTATGTCTCTCGTTATTATTACTTGCTGGCAATTTATTTCTGAACACTTATGGACTTATGGGTATTAGTGAAATGTACATCACTTGCATGCATATATAAATATACTTTTATATGAATCAAGGCTCTAAACCGTTTTTGAAACGAACCACCGGTTTTTGGACGGCGGCCGCGGTCGTTTGGCGGTAGTGTTGCTGGCCTATCACAGCGAAGGTCAAAGGTTCGAGTGCTTGGACAGGCAACATCAAAAGTGCTTTGAAAAAGGGTTTTGAAAACGAGGTCGCACTTTTGGCAGTGGTTTGGCAAACTCTTCGTATGTATTTCTGCCATGGAAGGCTTCTCAGCGAAAATTTATCTAATTTGCAGATGCCGTTCGGAGTCGCCAAAAAACTGTAGATCCCGCTAATTCGTAGGAAAATTTAAAAACAACACAAAGTAGTAGAGAAGCTCGGCCTTAATCTCCTCGGAGGTATATTTATTTTTTTATTTTTAATCGTTACTTCGTGTCTTTACAAAAATATTCGAAGGTTCAAACGTCAATTAAGTAAGAGGTAGGTAGTAAAAACCGAAACGTCTAGCATAAGTATTTTCAAGTATTTCGAACCGCTGAAACTAAAGGCGTCGTTTTAACTGGTTTTCTGTTCTGGTGTAATAAATGCATGTACACTTTGATTTCTATATTCGTACAAAGTGACTTTTGCAAAAACTAAATGGTGCATGTGTGACGTAGAACGAGTTGAGCATTTATTTGCTTTGAGTTACAAAAATATTCACAACTGCAAGTAAAATTGAATTTGGCACAGCAGAGAGAAGGTCAAAAGGGCAGTTTGTGTTGGTATTGAGTATAAGCACAAATAAATGTAAATAAATTATGTGGAATGCATTTAATGCTGGTTGAAAATACAGAAAAAAAACAGCACACATTGAAAATCGAGAAGCAGAAGAATTACAACAATACTTAAAACAACCTGAAAAATCAACTATTAAGACTTTTCCTGGAACTCCGAAAAACAACAGACTTTTATTTAGCTACAAATAGGCAGCTATGAACATGTTTTTAAGTCAACCACGGTTGTCATAGCACCTACAAAGAGTATATCCATCTGAGAAACCCTCAAAAATCTCTGAATGATTCCCTTTGACGAAAAGTACCTAGAAAAATAACTCGCTTTAGCTAGCTACAAAATGTCATATTATGACTAATTGTAAAGACATGCATATTCATCATGGCAAACTTTTGTATGCGCCAGTGAAGATCTTACAATTTGCCGAATTATTCCGGCTGACTAATGGTCAGCTGCCAAGTAATTGAGAAATAGATCTCTGACTTTTTCCAGGCCTTTCTATATAGATTTGTTAGCTTTTTTAGGATGAAATAAACTTTCTGTGATACACGTGAGCTTAATACAGTGGAGAGCTCAGAATATAAATGAATTAGTTTCTTAATCAAATTCTATGCGTTGGTAGTAGTGCGTTTATCAATAATAAATATAAATCAATGGAAACAAACTTCGCATATGCATTGCTAACTCTGTTGACATTCGAGCTGTATACGTTATGAAGGCTGCACATATTTCAGGTAGCAAGAAAATATTTTTTTGTATTTGTCGAACACTGGTTCAAAACCAATTTATAGTTTACTTTTGAATAATTTCTGCGTCACACTTATCACTTTATCGTTTTTCAAAGACGACGAAAAGTGATTACGATCTCATTTATATTCATAATTAGGAGCATTTAATAAATCGTATAAGTGTTTCTATATTCAGAGATAGTTTAAAAAATGATTTACAGTTTATTGTTCTTTTTGTACTCAACTTGACCCTAAGCAGTAAACCACCCGCCTATACGTAAGCGCAGTTGCATTTATGTGTATATATATATATATATATATGTATATATTATGTACTAAAGGGTGTGCCAAAATGTAGTTATTCTTTATACCCACTTCAATAATAATATTCAGCTACATACTATAACAAGTACGGAGAGCGGTAGTTCTATATCTTTGATGAATACGAATTGCGAGTTTTACTGTTTCACCCTTACTTACAATAAGTACAAACTTTGCAAAATTTCACTTTTTTCATTTTTGGAAAGATACATAGCCCAAATTCCGTTTATCTTAACGATCAATTCTACGGAGGTCATATGTTATATTGTTCCAATCTTGTTGAAAGACTTGTTCTTAGTATATCTTGAAATGGCGGCCCCATACCGAATTTTTGAAATATATCTCAAATACTAAGTAAATAGTTTGCGTTCAAACAGACAGACGGACGGATGGATAGATGGACATGGCTTCATCGAGTCAGATAATCGTCTTGGGCATTTCGTTATACTTATTGAGGGGTCCATCTCTTCTCTTTCTCAAAAGTTATAAAAAGCATTTTTTGTAGAGAATTTGAAAATTAAAACTATCTGAAATTATCAAAAATTAAAATGAAAATTTGGCTGAATGGGAGTTTTTGTTTCAAGTTTAATGCTTTATAAGATTTAGTTATTAATTTTGTGGGGAAATAAATTCTCTGTCTAGCTTGCAGATATAAATTTTTTTTAAAAAAATCGAAAAGTTGAAACTTGAAAGTGCTATATTTGACGTTTTTGAATGATAAACTTGCTAACTTGCTTTAAACTGCTGTAAATAACAAATGTAAGTTGACTTTCCTTTTAGTTAAAAAACAAGCCAATGACTTCTCTCCAATCTTGATTGGTATGCTCAGCTAACACAGAATTAAATCCTTCCCTACCTTGACGAAGCTGTTTGTCTAAAAAAATTTCAGAGACCTTAAATTGAGAAACAAAGACGAAGAGGGCTGCCTGATTGGCACGCTGTCAAAAGATGTTTCGATATCAAGAAAAGGAATCGGCGTATTGCGTAGTACTGGTCAAAGACTAACCAGGTTTGCAGTGGTAGTATTGGTGTTATTCAAAATTTTTCATATTCCTTACCAGCAATGCGAGCAGATTCATAGGGTTCAGTATTTAACACAAAGGAAGCCTATTTACGATATCAAGCAGTTTGATTCCAGGGGCTTGAAATTTTCGCTTCGACATAGTGAGGCAGCAACTTCGGTGGTCTTGAAACCCTGCGACAGGCGTCAGATTTTGGAGACAAATTGTGGGTTATTACTACTATGAGCCAAAATCTTGAGCTGACTGAAATAATTTTAATGACGAAATATTTTGAAGAAAAATCTTATTTACATTTATATTATTGGAGTTAGTTTTTAACCAACTAGTAAATTTCAACATTGTGCCATATTATTTTGACCTCAGTCCTAAAACATACCGTGCAAAAATAAAAAGGTTTGGTAAGGCACCCTAATATGCATGTAAACATTCATATAACTGCAAGCGGTCGGCACTTTTTGGTATTTTATTCAAAATCTCACGTCCGTGTATGTGTGATGACCCAACACTTTGTGGCGCACGCTGCAGTGTAGTGTCAGTAAATCTAATAATTTCGATTGCCCATTTAAGTATTCATAATTCATTGATATGGATAATCTCTTTGGCAATCAAATTTAAATGAGTGCAGTTTGATTTGTTTGACTTGGCTGGCTAATGTAATGCAGTAAAGCTAAAGCTATTTGTAGATATCTAAAACTTTATACATGGTAGGAGGAGGGTGCGGAAGGGGGAAATAGAAGGTCAATGCCGAAAAAGTGATTTCGATGACGTTTTAGGAAAGTTTTTGGCTTCAAAAGAACATTAAGGAATAGCACTTGTTGGGAAAGTAAGTGAGAAAATGTTTTTCAATTCCTCAGCCGGAGTTTAGCGTTTTCAGTGAAAAATAAATGGCTCGGATGAACAAATATTTTTTTGACAATGGACATACGTGTTTAGGAATTTTTTTATTTTATTATTTGTTAAGAAAATTTCTCTAATAAATCCAAAATCGGATCATAAGAACTTTTGATAATCCGTAAGTTTTTTTTTCCACAAACTTTTCCCGAATATGAAAAAAATCGGACCTTAAATACAGCTTATAGTAATTGCTAAACTTCAGCGCCTATTCAAACCCTAATATTTTCTGAAGTGACAACTTCTTTGATCGCGCTTTGGGATGAGAATTCTGAATAAAGGTTTTTCGGTTTTCGAATTTTATTTGTCAGATACAGGCGCACCGCCCGGAGATGAAAACTAAGCTTCGGGTAGCTCAGGCCTAACCTCCTTTTTGCACAATATTCAAGTATAAGAGTTAAAAAATTTCATTTTTCAAAAAAGATTCCACCTCTTTCAAAAATATTCAAAAAAATAAATAAAAAAAAGGGTTTATAAAACTATTATAATTTAAAATTTTATATCGAGATGTAATTTTCAAAAGGTCTTCTAGGTCTAGTCTTTAACGAAAATAATGAAACCACCTAGGAACCGAAGATACACATACAGTACAATATAATAGTAGTGAAATTAAGTTTTATATCGATCGACGAAATAAAAAGAAGCTGCTTTTTAATAATTTTCATTTAAAATATAGAGAACTCAATAACAGAAACCACATAAAAAGAAATTTAAAAGTTTAAACAACATTCAGGAAAGTTAATTAAACTTCTAAAAATTTGCATAAAAATTTCAGTATTTTTGGGTGAAAACTTTAGAAAATTTTTAAGTACGCAGTTTTATAGCTCATTGAATTTTAGCATCACAGTGTGCAAGTTAGAAACCCCTTAACACTTCCATTGAATTTTAAAATTTCTTTTTTGTTAAGGATGTTGGGTATTTTTTTCCATAAAAAAATTTTTTTTTTCATGCGTTGTAGGGAAGAAATCACTCAAGACCCGTGACGAAAAAAATTCGGAAAACTCAGGAAAATTTTTGAGCGAGTTCTAACTTGCGCACTGTTATACTAAACTTGATTGATCTCAAAAATTGTATAGAAATTCTGTCCGAAAATATTAAGATGACCATTTTTTAAAGTTTAATAAACTTTCCTGAACTTTGTGTAAACTTTGAAATTTCTTTTTATGTGGCTTCTGTTATGGAATTCGCTATATTTTAAATGGAAATGATTAAAAAACCGCTTCTTTTTATTTCATGGAACGATATCTATTTTAATTTCACTACTATTATATTTAACACAGCTGTACATGTGCACATATATTCCATTACTAGATTAAGAAATTTTAAATAATTTTTGTTTAAACTATTAGGTAGAAAAAATTATATTTACAATTTTTCAACTTCGGTTCTAATAGCGTGGTAGATAAACATCTTGCACGGCTGTTACGACTAGATGTACTCCGCTATTTGATGATGTTGTTATAGTTGGCACTTATGGTTGGTTTGCATTTTATTTAAAGCTAGCTATAAAGCCACATGCTTATCAATTTAATCTTATGCACTAACATATAATTTCACTTTCTGCAAGCTTCTGGCTTTAATTTGCAACTTATATTTATTTTAAACTTCACTTTAACGAATTATACATTTTCCATATATCTGTGGCAATAAGCGAAAAAAGTCAGACTCAAGATAGGACAAACATGAGATATTACCGGCATTGTGTTCTCAGTACACAAATTTTCGAGGCCTTTACTCAAAAATTTTCAATTTTAAGGAAAATTACAAAAAAAACAGATCTCGATTCTATACATTTACACAACAATTTTAACTTTCAAAGCGTTCTACAGAAAAATTAAAAAATTACTTTGGTTTCTCTACCTCATTGCCATAGTTATATTGAACTCATATACCGAGCCATAACAACCAATCTAGCTCATACAACTTGACGTTTAACTCCAAATGACTCTGTTTTTGAATTATCACATTTACCAGAAAAATCTTGTAATTTTACCCTTACTTATTCAGTCTAAAATAATTTGTCAGTTGATCTCATACCAAAGTGTAAGAGTTGAATTTTAGAATACGGGTTCCGTGATAACTCCGCCACAAATTAAAAATAATAATTATTAATTAAGATATCATGCCAAAATATGAGTGTAGTTCCATAATTATGGATTACAATCAGTCGTCGGCCGAGATATTAAATACTTCAGGATGTAACAGATGGTGACCTTTGGTCCAGGTTTTTGCACCAAATGAACTAAATGTTTGTTTGACATTTTTATTGCTTTGGAAAATAATATGAGCTGTCTAATTTATTTGTGCCTACATACTTGGAAATTTTGATTTCTAAACACTTGGTCCTTAATTCATTCATTTTTCTATGGATCAGTCAATGTGTTTCTATCTTGTAAAATTTGGATAGAGCAGTTTCTATACTAAAATCAAGGAGGCCTTTCGAGTCGAGGTGAGACATATGACCATCACCTTTCGACCTCTGCAGGTTAGGGGTTTAGAATATGCCCGAGGTAGGCATACCGGTCGTAAGAGGCGACTAACATGCACAAAGGTAAAGACGGGCAACGCTATGATTTATCAACGTATATGATGCCTCTCACCTCTTATTACCCATCTCTCTTTCCATACGAAAGGAGGTCACACTGATTATACAAAATCGCTACAACGACAGTCGGGCAGTACCGCAAGGGAGTACCCGAGCGTACCGGGTTCATATCACCTACACCAACAAAGACATCAACCATCAACTTTCCTCCAATAAATTCTAGGAGGATATCTCCACCAGCAGCAGCTATCGCAAAGAATCATCTTAATTGGTTTAAACTTTCGAAACAACCCGACTTGTCTCTTCAAATTCTGTGGATTAGGTTTCTATTCCATCCACCCTAATATACAACTTTTTACTGTTAACTTGAGCTCTAAAAATCAATTTAATAACTTCTGACAACCTTCAAAATCTCCTATTATGTGTAAAACCTGATTTCTTGGTGAAAAGGGTCTGACCACGCGACTGTTTTAATCGTCAACACAATAACTTTTCACTTTTGAAACTTATAGCCTTTTATTAAACAATATTAAATGGAGCCATCCTAAAGAAGTTCAACTATTGTTCACTTAAAAAATCTATCCAAAAATCCATTAATTGAGTTGTTGATGTCTTATTTCAATTGCAGCGAATATTTGTTATTTCATAAAAGCCTAAGGAAAATAGCGACCGATCACTTCGGATTTCGCAGCAGTCAACCTCTAGGCTATACATAAGTAAGTCTCGTGCTTTCTTTTTTTGGTTTAAAAGCTTTCTTTGGCAAAATTCAAAGTCACGAAATACGGTTGTTAACCCTGATCTCCAGATTTTGTGACAGACGATTAAAAATTGTTTTTCTTGAAGTGCCCACATGGCAAATATCATAACGTCAGAGTTGCGTAGCACCTTGTGATGGAGCCCTGAAGTTTATCAAAATGCAAAATCTAAAACTAGTCCTCTACTTTACGGGAACTGGGAAATTTTTTCTTTTTTGTTATATGGGAAATTATAAAATATCGTAACACCCCGCAATATTTTTTTGTTAATAAACAGAACTACTACGAACTGTGAGGCTTTTTGGCGGTTATAGCTCGGCATTATTAAATTTTTTCTATACTTTCTTTGCAATTATCACTTCGATTTCTTTCTTTATCTTAGCACAGCTTCTTTCACTGATTACAACTTCAACCACACAAATTTCCCCCACTTCACAAACACAACTACGCATCTTTTATTTTAAAGAAAAGCTTGCTGCATCACTCAGCTTAATGCTCACTTTTATTTTTCAGCCATTATTAACTTAAATTTGTAAGCTTTTTTTTTATGTTCTTACTCTAATTTGACCTTTTTGTGCAGCATTCGCTTCTCACCCACACTACCGCTCAGTTAACATTACACACACGCACGCACACAATTTTTTACTTGAAACAATAAAAAAACAAAACAACACCAATTTATCGGCAACATTTTTGCGTAGCACCTTCACGTTACAGCTGTCGCGTGGCCACTGGCCCAACTGACATTTCTGATTGTGCCGTAGGCATGGCTAATTCTAATTTTTACTACAAATACCGTTGTATCCTAGCGCTTTCACTTCCGCTTCCGTTTTCTTTTTGTATATCCTCATCACAATAATCATTATCATATAAAACGGCGTCATCATTGGTGTCATCGTAATCGTCATTGTGTCCTCAACGTTTCGCCAGATACTGAGTGTGTATAAATGCAAGCGCAACGCAGCTCTCATACGGCATACGTTTGTCATGCAACGCGCTCATCTATGGCCAATACAGTTGGCAAAGGACGCCGGATATAGAAATGCACAGTAGAGTAGTCATCAAATTAATCATGTGGTGCAATGGGCATGAACCAGTATCGAAGAAAACCCAGACAATAACAAATATTCCACCAAAACAGAGGTAAAGTCAATATTGACTGTTGCCGATTGAATGCGACGTCGAAAACTTTGACAAAATTCATTGGCATTCGTATTGGCAGCTTACAACTTTTTAATTTTATTTTTCATTTTGTCGAAAACAGTCGTACTTGAACATTTATATGAGCGTAGTTTTTATTATTTTTTATTATGTGCTGTTATTTTTTGTTTGCTTGTTCATTTCCACAATTATTTGTTTTGTGTGGCTTGTAGTTTTCGGCAGTTATCCTTCCGCTCTACCATCCTGCCCGTTTTTGTACCAAAATGTGTTCTTGGTTGCGGCTTTCTGTTTTCCTCATTCATTTTTGTGGTTGAATATGTTGTTGTATGTTTATTTTGAATTTTATTGTATATATAATATGTACGTATGTAGCTCGGATCTACTTATTTGTCAACTGCATATTAAAGTAAAGAAACAGATGGTCTTTGACTATGAACTCTACCTAAAACGAGTTCAAGTTATGTGAATATGGAACTTTAGTGTACATTAGGGCGTGTTAAAAAAAATGCCGCTTAGCATCGGATTATTGCACTTCATATAAAATTCAATATTTTCACTTCAGATTTTAATGTATTCTGCTAGTTTTTTATATCAATAATTAGTAGTTCCGACGAACAAATTTTTCTTCGTCCAAAATCGTAAAAGCAACCAACAATTTTCTATCATTTTTATACCTTTCATAAACATAAACTGCCATAAAAACTTTCGTTTAATATTTGTTATTATGAGAAGAAGAAGATATGGAACCATCAATAAGTATAAAGAAAAGATCAGGACGATGAGCTGAGATGACTTAGCTTTGTCGGGCCGCACGGCCGATGTCTATTTGGACGCAAGCTAGTCACTCCGTTAAGAAGATATCCGTCTTAAATTTTAGAAGGAGGCCACCTTTTCATAATAAACTGAGGAGGTCCATAACAAAACGCAATAATTCCACCAAAACAATTTTTTGGATAAACGAAAAAAAATAATTTAAGTCAATAGGATATATATTTTTTTAAACTGTTGTTGTAGTTTAGTAGTTATCTAAAAACAATACAAATCATAAAAAAAAAATTTTATTTGGCAATTAGTTTTTAAGTTATTTAGATTAAAAAAATGGAAATGTTGCGTTTTGGTCCGTCCAATAGTATTTATTTCATTTTGTTCTGAACATGTATGGAAATGTTGCGTTTTGATGACCCAAAGTTTTCTCAAAATATTTAGCATAAAAAGAATTGGCAAATGTGTTTACAATATTAAATGCAAAGTAGTTATTCACAAAGGTAGTTTAATCAAGGAATATTTCTAACAACCATAAAAATAAAATTAACTTAATTGGATAGATATGGAAATGTTTCATTTTGGTCTGAACTAATATTTTTGGTGTTGAATAACAGTAAAATTATTGACCTTTGGTATGTTTTATAGCAATGGTTACATAGGTTTTAATGCGTAGAATTGGATTTAGTTAAAAAACCAAAATATTTGAAAAGTGGAATTATTGCGTTTTGTTATGGACCTCCTCAACTAGTAATTTGGCTGAACCAACGAAATCAGAACAATATAACATTTAGCCGCCATGCAACCGACTCTTCCGATAAACCGAACTTGCACTAAATATCTTCCAACAAACAAGGTAAGATTGTAAAATTTTATAAATGCATGTATTTAAATTTTCTTTTAATTACCTTTGATTAAAAGAAAAGAAAGTTATTTAAATTAGAAAAGAATACGAGCAGAATTTCTACAACTTCTGACATTTCACTGGCTTTTGGGAGGACACAACACAGATTCTACACCTTTAAAAAAAGTATTCTTCATTGGAACTTATTAATTAATTATTTATTTAAAAGTCGGGTGGGCATCACAGAATGTTGGGCAACAGACTTTTTAATAATTAAAACATTATTCCTTATAAAGTACATATTTTACCTCATAATCATCATTTATTGATGTTTAACCGGCGATTTTGATCTCAGTCGATGCCTCCCTTCCTCTGTTGTCAAATTATTCTACCGGAATAGAAATTTCTAACCCACCCTAACGTATATTTTGAAAATATGTTACAATTAGTGACGGATCAAGGATTTTGTGAAGAGGGGTCAAACATTTCTTTTTTTTTTAATCGAGGACATCTTTTATTAACAGTTTCTCAAACCTCTTATTTTTTAAATAAGGCCTTTTTTGTTTGTTTTCCAAATAAAATGTTTGCTGGTGTTGGCAATGTCAAATTCAACGTATCATGTATGTAAAAAAAAAATTAAAAAAAATAAAAATAAAAAAAAAGCCGTGCGTTATGCGGATGCGCCCCTCGTGTCTGTTGGGCGGGATGGTGGGTTATCCGTTGGGAATTATTATTATTATTATTATTAAAATGGTCTCGTCTTGTAACGAATTTAATAAACGAAAACCATAAACCAACGCAAAATATCAGTTGCTGGCAGAGACTTGTAACAACCCCTGTTTCTGCTGTTATTGTTCCCAGGAACACATAAATATAGAAACATAATTAGAAACCGAGTAACTGGAGCTGTTCCCAATGAGTTAATGAGAAGTGTAACGAAACTCTACGTAACAAAATTGCCGGAACCCTAAGCTGTCCTAAGCTCTGGGCACAGAAACGAAACCTGAAACGCTACCTCTGTAACAAAACATATCTGTATAGAAACAAAGCTAGGAAATGTTTCTCGTAAACGAAATTATGTAGAAACCGAAGGTATAAAAGCATATTAGTAGCGTTTCTTGCATACCGAAACTGTAAAAAAACCCTATGCGGTTTCTACTAGTGAGTTGTTTATAATTATGTATACATATGTAATTTTTATTAAGCCACAAATTCTACACATTTTAAACTATTCAGAAGCTTTTCTTGGGTAACAGATGTCTATGCTTCTTTGAATATCCATAACCGGATTGATTTGACTGAAAACGAAATCCTGAAAGAATTTTTCCAAAAGCCTTTTGAATTTAAAAACGATTAAGAATGGGATAGATGGATTTTGGAACACAATTTAAATTGTTTTAAATTCATACATAAATTTTGCAAGCGTGAAATAAATAACCGATATAATTTTACGTTCCAATCTCACAACTTTTTTTAATTCTTGAATTAAATTGAACTGAATTGTGCTTGTCAAGTTCCAAAGATATTTAACATTTATTCAGGATTTAAAATTAGCACAATAAGATATTGATATCTTTTTTAGCACAACAATGATTTAGTATTGACAGTCAGTTTCGACATGCGTACAAATATTTCAACTTAAACTAAAAACTTAAAACTAAGCAATATCAATGTGAAAACAATATGTAATTATCGTGATATGAGAGAAAGTTACAGGCCCGTAGTCATAGTCAAACTTAAACAAGACTCTGAGCTAGTTAAAGCTTTTTGACACAACTTTACATGTGCTATCCGTTAGAAATGCTTCAACCAACTCAAAATCGTGTTTAATTTCGACCATGACTATGGGCCACACTGATTTAATATAATAATAAATTAAATACACAATTAATAAGTGAGAAAATAGGAATTTAGTCAAGATAAAGGTATAGATAGATATTCAGATATTTTAGTGGTAAGATTAGGTTTTTAAGTAGAAAAGTAGCTAAGAAAGATTCTCCTATAGTTGTTTTGGTTTAGGGTCTTTTTTAAAGCAGCAGGAATGGAGTTCCAGAGTCGCGCAGCGCTGACAAAGAACAGTCTTGTGGAATTAGCATAGTTAAATGAAGGAATAGTTAAATTAAATGAACGAGTGGATTTACTAAACACAAGTTTGTTATATAAATACAACGGCGTCTGTTGTTGAATTAGACGGTAGAGAAACATGCAACTTCTAGCCTTCTGATAATTGAATATACTACAACCTAGAAGTTTAGACTTCCAGGCCGAAATATGGTCAAACTTTCTCAACCCAAATACGTAACGCGTGACATAATTAAACGCAACATCAATTTTGTGAGCGGACATAGAGTCTAACTTGCTGTAAACTAGCTCAGAATAGGTTAGTATGGGTAGAATAAGTTGCATGGCTAATTTTTTTCCTGATTTGAAAAGGCGTGTAGGTTGCAGACATCCGTAAACTACGCAAGGTACCATAAACCTTACCCACAGCAGCATTTATGTGGTCACAGCAAGTGAGATTAGAGTTAATTATGTATCCAAGATTCTTGACTTTATTGACCGTTTTTAGAGGTGTGCTTGCAATGCATATTGGGGGAATGCTAATGTTAGAGAGATTTTTCTTAGAAATAGGCAACACATATGATTTGGCAGCATTAAGGCATAGGCCGTTGTCTTTCGCCCAACAAGATATTGACATTAAATCACTATTAACTTTAAGACATAAATCACTCATATCAAAGAAGTTGCTAGACAAATACAGCTGAATATCATCAGCATATGCGTGCATACTTACAAATTTACATACCTGAAACACATCATTGACAAATAAACTGAACAACAGAGGACCAAGTATGGACCCTTGGGGAACACCTGAGGTTATACACTTTATCTCCGACACACTATTACCATTAGAAACAAACTGAGATCTGTCTGATAGGTAACTCCCAATAATTTTCCGAGCAGTGCTGCCAAATCCAAAATATGTTTCTAGTTTATAACAAAGCAAATTGTGGTCAACCGAATCGAATGCTTTCGAAAAATCAAGCAAACACAGCAGCGAAAGTTGACCTTTGTCAGAAGATAAGCGAATATCATCCAATATTTTCACAACAGCCGTAGAACAGCTGTGCTTAGCTTTAAATCCTGACTGATTTGGGGAAAGTAAATTATATTGACGCACATGTGTACTGATTTGCTCAGCAAGCAAGCTCTCAAACACCTTAGATAAAACTGGTAAAATGCTTATTGGCCTAAAATCACCTGGAGAACTTGCTATTTTATTTTTGGCAACAGGTTTCACCATAGCAACTTTCCACAGGGTAGGGAAACTGGACGTGGTTATTGCATGATTAATTATATGTGTGACAGTGCTCACAATAAACGGAAAAATAATTTTTATAAATTTAATCGGAATACCATCAAATCCTATTGCGTTTGTTTTTATTTTCTGAATACATCTTATAATATCCAGTTCTGATACCGACGAAAACGCAAAGGTATTACCAGTAAAGCATGCAGAAACAGACGGCCGGACATCCACTAAGTTGGATCTATTCATAGGGCTATTTAGAAATGCATTGTTTAAGTCATCAGCACAGACACGTAAACTTTTTAAGTTTCTCCACAAGGTACTTGGTGGAAGTGCTGGATCTAACTTAAATGAAAAATATTTTGACCTTTCCCCATTTATAATCATTGCAGCACGGTTTCTTGCAGCTTTATACAATTCCCAGTCCGCATCTCCCCTTTTTCTTTTCCAGCTACGGTACGCCTTATTACGTGCTTTAATTGCAGCCAATACTCTATTATTAAACCAAGGGCATGAGGCTGACCTTACTTTACGAGTGCGAACAGGTATATGTTTATCATAAGCCTCCATAATTCTATTATTTAGAAATTCTAATTTATCGTTTACATCCGGAAGTTGCCAACATTCACACCAATTTACAAAGGATAGGTCAGAAAATAAAGCATTATTGTCAAGTGTTCGGTAGTCTCTAAAGGTATATGTACTACTTATGTTAGAATGGTCAAAACTTATATCTAGTGAACAATAAATAAGGTCATGGTCTGATAAAAAAGCAATCTGATCAAAGTTTAAAAGAATTACGGGGTCAAAAATAATAAAATAATCTAACAAACTGGGAACACAGTGTCTGGCATACCTTGTAGGTACAGATTTATTGACAACAGACAGGCCAGCCGCTTGACATTTATTAATTTATTAATTCGCGATAACAATTTCGGACGTCCGATCGTGTAGTCAAAACATATATTATGAGAGTTTTTACTTACGTTAACTCCTATTTAACATTTTAGCTAAGCGACGAATACAGAACGGTTAAATGGAGAATATGCTCTTTGTGTAGCATATCTATAACTTAGATAATCGAGAGTATTTTCTATTGTAGCGTAACTAATATGCTCTTCTGTAGCATATACATAACTCGCCCTCCGCTAAACTAAATCGAGTCCCTGCGATTTATCTTAACATTGATCATGGTTATTTGGATATATTGTATATGTTATAAATAATATATAAACATGGTATAGATCTCGATAGATACATATGTAAATGAGATTATGTATTATATGAGCGATGCAAGTGCATTAAATGAACGTACATAGATAAGTACTTTATCATGGTTAGAAACGGCTTGTTTAGGAATTATAATAATATAAATTTTTGTGATCAGATTTCATTTTTACATTCATTAAAACATTTTACTTTAATCTTTCGTATACATTTTAACATTTCGTCACCTATTTTTATGTTTAATTTACAAAACAATAATTATAACATTTATTTAAGTTTATCAAAAATTAATAAATATGTGCATAATAGGTATTTTTATTAATATTTATATTAGCTTATGCGGCCTTTTAATATTTGCGATGTCAATTTTATTTGGAAAACTCAAGGGTAATTTTACAAACCTTTTGGCAACTTTGTTCCTATTAGCCAGAGGGTTTTTCATATAAACTTCGTTGTTGTTAAAGGAAGGAACCTTTTCGGATTTTTCGTTTATTTTTTCTATTGCTCTCTTTTTCTTCTTGTAATTATAGTTTCTAATTTTTTCAAAATTTATGTCATTTCTATTGATAAAGTCCAGCGGTTTCACATTGGTTGAGCTATGAATAGAGCTATTATAAAAACCAATAGCCTTAATCATAATTTCCTCTGTTTCTAAGGAGTTGTCAGTATTTTTTAATATTCGTATATGCTCTAAAAGTGTCGAATGTAGCCTTTCAATATCGGCGTTCCCGGTATGGCTGTTTGGAGTGGTAAAGTGAGGAATTATATTTTTTTCGCGGCAAAATAATCTTATAAGGGAGTTGTTAAATTCGTTATCCATTACCAACTTTTTGGGAGTTCCTAACCAAGAAAATCTTTCCTGCAGCTTTATTTTAATGGTAACCATATTTCTATCCGGCAATTTATGTATGGACGCCAATTTTGTGAATTTGTCGATAGTCGTTAGAAAACAAGTACGCGAACAATAAAAAATATCAGCATGAACTATTTCATTTGGGCTACTTGGAGTTTCTGTGTGATTGAAAAGCTTTCTCAAAGGTTTTCTTGCATATTTGTTTTCGTTGCACACATCGCAAGATTTGGATAAAAATATTTTAATTTAATTTCCTCATAGTTTTCTAACATTCCCCTGTGGTTGCCTTCCGTATGCGTCTTTTCCATTACCTCTAAAATTTCCATTTCTGTTTTTACGTCTATAGCTTTATAACAGCATTTAGTAAATCTAACATTGCTATCGTTCGAAAACATATCTATCAGTTTCTCCTGTATAACATGGTACAAGCTATCGGGTAACTCTGAATGAATTCCCATTGTTCCCTTCCTAATATATTTTCTAAAAATATCTGTGAGATAGGTGTTATTTTGCAAATCTGTTTCGTTTATATAGATTATGCGGCATTTGTTATACAATACTTCACTGTCGACGGTTTTCACTTTTACTAGGCGAATTTGGGTATTATATCTGTTTACTATTGACTCTGAAATAAGGAAGTGATCATTTTGGTTTTCACAAGCTGAATGCACTGTTTCTAAGGAATTTTCAAATAAAGATTTGATATCGAAATTTTCTTCTTTATCCATGAGATCATTTTGGGTTTGACGGCTTAGGAAGTCCGCAACATTATTCTCTCTTCCTTTAATAAATTCAACTTCAAAGTCATATTCGCTAAGTAGAGTTTTCCATCGGAAAACCCGTGCTGTTGGATCTTTCAGGGAATAAAGCCACTTAAGGGGTTGATGGTCTGTCTGTATAATGAATGAACGCCCGTATAGGTAAGGTCTAAAATGACGCACCGCCCACACTATGGCTAGCAATTCTTTTTCAAGGGTGTGGTAGCGTTTTTCTGCGCCATTCAGTGTACGACTCGCATAGCAAATTGGTTTGGAATTCTGGCTTAAAACCGCGCCCATAGCAACATTACTCGCGTCGGTTGTTACAGTGAACTTCTTGGAAAATTCGGGAAATGCCAGTAAAGGGGGTGAGGTCATGATAAGTTTTAGTTTGTCGAATGCTTCGATATACTTTTGATCTTTTGTATTTATCTTTTGGTTTTTGCTCAAGTATCTTATAATCGGGGCAGCTATCATGGAGTAGTTCTTAATAAACTTTCGGTAGTAACCGGTCAACCCTAAAAAGGATTGGATTTCTTTTACAGTTCGCGGTAGTGTTACGTTCTGGATAGCTTGTATTTTTTCTGGATTAGGCTTGATGCCTTCCGGTGTAATTATATGGCCTAAGAATTCTGTATGTCTTGATAAAAAGTTGCATTTGTCGTATTGAATTTTTAAGTTACTCGCGGACAAACAGTCAAATATTTTTGCTAAGCTTTCAAAATGCTCACTAATAGAGGTAGAAAATACTAGAATATCATCCATATAAATTATACAGATTTTGTTGATGTATCCACACAAAATCGTGTTCATCATGCGTTGAAATGTAGCAGGTGCGTTTTTTAGGCCAAATGGCATACGTGTAAATTCGTAGTGCCCATTTGGTACTGAGAAGGCGGTTTTTTCCATGTCGTTTTCGTCCATCAAAATTTGATGAAAGCCTTTGGCGAAATCAATGGTTGAAAAATATTGCGCCCTTCCCAGTTTTTCAAAAAGTGACTCGATGTTCGGCATAGGGAATTTATCGTCGACAGTAAGGCTATTTAATTTACGGTAATCTATCACCAAGCGCCATTTCTTTTTACCTTTAATCACTGACTTTTTCTCAACTATCCACAACGGTGAGTTACATGGCGATTTGCTGGGTTTTATTATACCATTTTCGAGCATAGAATTTAACTGGGTGTTTATTTCCCCTTCAAGCGCGTAAGGATATCGGTAGTTTTTAGTGTATATGGGTGAATGGGGTTTAGTAATTATTTGATGTTTCACTGCTTCTGAAGCTGGCAAGTATTGACCATCTTGGAAAAACGTACTTTTGTATTTTAATAAAAACCTTTTAAGTAATCGGCTTTCTTCATTATTTCAATCTTTATTTATGAGTGGATCTACGTTAAAGTTTTCTTCACTCAAGTTCAGGGTGTCTAGATAGGTGTTAGCTTGGTGATAATACGCGTAAAAGTTAGCATCTATTTGTTGGTAATTTTCTGCCTTATTATTAGAAAATTTAATTTCTTTATTATTTATTTTTACTACCTTTTGTGAAAAGTCTATCAATATTTTTAGAGGGACAAGAATGTTCAAGCCCAGTATGCATTGAAAAGGTTTATTTTTTAAATCCAAAAGCTTTACGGACATGGTTTCTTTCTTTTTCCCAAATTCAGCAGGGATATTAACTATGGTTTCCTCAAATATAGCATCGGAAGCGAAAAGTGTTTTGATCAAAATAGGGGTTTTTAATGTTTTACGTCTATGAAAACTCCCAAAGGTTTTATAATCTCCTAAAGTTGTGGCTGAACCACTGTCAACTAGGCAACTCACTACCATGCCTTCGATGGTCAAATCTATCAAGGGTAGGTTGGACGATGTGGAGAAAGCTGAAAATTTTCTAGATGATCGACTTCCATTGGGACAACAGGTGGTTGCTGGTTGTGTCTCGTGTTGTTGGTAAACCTTCCAGAATTATTTCTGAAATTTACCGGGTTATTTCTATTACGAGAGTTCCAATTCCCACTATTTCGGTTCCCATTATTATGATAATTTCCTGAATAGTTGTTACCAAAATTATTGTGATACGAATTCGAATTTTCATACATACGGTTATAACCGGAATTTGTGTTTTTATTACGAAAATTGTTTGGATTATTTCTATGGAAATTACCGTTAGATTGCTTATTACTATTTTGCAACCCATTCGAATTTTTGAGGAAATTATGATTATTTCCGCTATTCTTCCAATTAGCTTCAACCTTCGTGTTACCGGGGCCTATATCAATGTCGTGCAACATGTTATTTTGTAAATAATATGTAAAAGCATTTTCCATATTATTTATGTTATTTTGCAACAACAAAGTTTTAACATTAATTGGCAAAAACTGTAAATAAACCTCGAATATTAATTTCGTATTATTATGCGGTGTATATAGAATGTCGCCACTGCCTTCTAAATAATACTTTGTATTGATTTTTTGTAAAATTACCCCTAGGTTTTTGTGCAAATCTTCGATATTTGAAGCCCTAATGTTCATAGCATCATTTCTTAAATTTAAAAATGTGGACTTAACACCAAACTCTTCTCTTAACTTATTTAAAATATCTTCGAAAGACGGCTCGTTTAAATGTTCGATAACATGTTGTGCTCGACCCTTCAGCTTGTTGCATAAGACGTTAGATACGATGGGCCTTTCGTTTTCGTTTGTTAGGGACAGAATGGTTGCGACATCTCGTAGATAATGGGTTATAGTGTACTCACCCTGTCCATCGAAAAAGGGTATGCTACGCGCCTCTCTAAGCGCTTCAGATAATGTCAGTGCCATTTTAATTTTCAATTTAATATTATTGTTTTTTTTAAACTTTTGGTTGATTTCTTATTTTAGCTTTGATATTGTGTTTTGTTTTTTTTTGTTTAAGTCGTTGTTATTTATTTTGTGATTTATTATAATTTTGCTTTTTTTTTTTTTTTTTTTTTTTTTTTATTTCGCAACAAAACTTTAAAATATTAATCATTCAGCAACATTTCGAACGTGCCACAAACTTCCGCAACATGAAACACCAACATTAATTTATGGATCTGCAGTGCTTAGAAACATTCCGCAATATGTTGCTTGTTTCGACAAAATTATGATCAGGATAAGCAGCAATGTATATACAATATACACAAATGTTGGTTAGACTCTTGTTGCTGAACTAGCACAGCAAGTTATTATGCTGCTGTTAACACTATAAGAGCGGAGAGTGTCCGTTTTGATTTTAACACTCTTCTCTCTCGTTTTTAGGTTTTCTTTTGATTTTATTTGGTGAACAGGTTTTCCGGCTACAATTTTTAATGTTGAAGCCAAACGCACTTTTTAGGTGATTTTTTTTTTTGCTGTAATTTCAGAAAACTTATGTGATTTGCGGTATTTTTAAGAATATGACTTTAATTTTTTATAGTGAGGAATGTGGGATTCCGCTATTCTTCTTCTATTGTCTTGGTATTTTTTTTTTTGGGTATATGCACGATTTTTACGAAATAAAATAACAGTTTTTTAATAATTTTCTTTATATTTTGGATTTATGTATTAAAAATTTTTGATATTGTATTTTTAAGGAAACCTATTTTTCTTTTTGGCAATACCAGGGTTCAAACACTTAGTTTCTCAGATTTCTTTGCGTACACTATTTTGTTTCAGAGTTTTTTTTTTTTTTTTTTTTGGACATCGTATGTTTAAGGTTATATTTTTTGTTATATTTTACTTTTTCAGTTTTCAGTTTTTTTTTTTTTGTAAAATTTAATACGGAAACGACTCCAAAACTTTATCAAACACGCAAAAGTTCGAACTTTATGTTCTTTTTTTTTCACCTCGTCGCCAGTTAGAGTTTCACTATATTTTAATAGTCGAACCCTTTTAATTATTTTAGGTTTGTCCTTTTTAAATAATAACACTTCGATGTCGATTTGAAATCATACATTAAAGCTTGACATTTATTAATTTATTAATTCGCGATAACAATTTCGGACGTCCGATCGTGTAGTCAAAACATATATTATGAGAGTTTTTACTTACGTTAACTCCTCTTTAACATTTTAGCTAAGCGACGAATACAGAACGGTTAAATGGAGAATATGCTCTTTGTGTAGCATATCTATAACTTAGATAATCGAGAGTATTTTCTATTGTAGCGTAACTAATATGCTCTTCTGTAGCATATACATAACTTGCATATACATATGTATGTGTCAAAAACAACATAGCTCATCTATGTGGGAGATCTTCACAGGCAGGGAGTCATCAGGTTCCCTCATAAAAACGTCGCCTCTCAAAGTGAACGTCGCTTAAAACTTGCCTGCCCTCCCCAGTCTTATTGCCTTTTGCAGAATTTTTCTTTTCATCAGCGACAAACTCTCAAAAATTCGAAATTCCCCATCGAGGCCAATTATGGACAGAGATAATGCTGCTTTGGTTTGCTTGCGATGCTCACGAAAAGCGCGCAGCACTATGTTTCTGTCATACGGGCTATTGAATTTGATTATTACCACACTGTTTTCTCTTCGTGGGACTCTAAATATGTCACAAATTTGAGGCGGGCGAAAGCCAATGGAGAGACAAATCTGATTAAATATACCTTTCAGATTTTCCCCCTCCATGCACGGTAATTCAAAAATTATTGCATCTGCAGCAAAGTCAGGTGTTGTTTTCTCTGCTTGCATTTCTTCTATTTGAAACTGCAGTTTCTCCATGTTGCTCTTTAGCTCAGTGACATCGGCTTCCAGCACGATTATACGCTGCTCCGACTCAGTAGCTTTATTTGACAAAACAGAGACCTCTTCTTCTATTCTTTTTACCAACTTATTCTCCAGTGACTCAATTTTTTTGGATAAAGAATCAAACAGCATATGTGCGTGTGGACAAATGGCTGTGCAAACATATAACTTTTTGGACTCCGAAGGGAGAGGTTCAGACTTTCAAACTCATTTGGTCTTCAACTGTCCCATAATGATCTAGAAACATACCGTCTTAACTCTCGACATAATCCTGAAAATATATCGAAAACTATCTGATGATATCTCCAGCTTGCTCCTAAAAATTATGCATACAAGTTATACAAAAAAAAATTCGAAAACTATATGTTTTTGTAAAAGAAAAGTAATCGGAACTTGTCTCAAGGGCTCAGAATTAGTGCCATCTTTAACATTATTTTCGTTCTTACTTATCAATTTCTTTAATAAATACCGTCGAAGCAATTCGATAGATGACGCTAGGTACAAAGCCAAAGAGACCAAGTCCAAGTTTATTTTTGCATAAAATTTAAGTGTCCCATTTTGAATCCCTGTGGATAGGCATCTTTGGTGGAGCTTACAGGCATTTAAAGCTTCCACAAAGTGTTTTTCTCGATTAGAGAGATGACCCTTCAATGCAAGCTAAATGTCTCAATCAAAAATATCAGAGGCAGATACATAAAAAATATCTTAGAATTTATATTCTAAATTTGGTTGAGGTTACTTATTGGTCGACAACCCTCTTAGTATATTTCTCCATGTAAAACAGTTATTTTAGGGACCAAGTTCGTTTCTCTGAACATTTTGCGAAACCAACAAACACCTTTCTTGAGAACAAATTGAAAAATCTTGATGGCAGGGGCCTAAGAAAAAATTTTCACACAAATGCTGGTTAGTCAGTTTTGGAGAAGTGGTATAGCCGAGCAGAACACCGGTTCAAATAAGAATTCTTTGTGTAATATTTTGATTTTGCCTGAAAATTTTGATAATTCCTTTACTTTGTACTCCATGCGGCATATTAGAGCTGTTGTTCTTAAAGTAACATGTTACTTATTTATTTAGTTTCCATTCTTGTTCTTACAATTGAAGTATTTGGCCATAATTGTGAAAAGCAAGTGTTACAAGAAATTTGTTTGTAGGCCTTTTGGCCTCTTGTGACATGGAAAATTGGCAAGCCGTTCATGAAGAAGCAAAATATCTTCGAACATTTTTTGTTGGTTTTGTGTTCTTTTGACCCAACAGTTGAGCCAATTTTGTATAAATTCCCAATGCGCGAGACCAAATTAGCTGCTGCATTATATTGTTTTGTTGCTTTTCGTTTGCTCGCTCTCTTCATAGTATTACGTACGCTTGTACTCAACTTTAATATAGAGATTTATTTGTGTTGGTTTTTGTATGTTCGAAAGCAATTTTATTTGTGAAGATCTCAATCATAAACGCTCGAGCGGATAGAGTTTATACGTTTCAAGTAATTGAACACAGTTATAATTTGCTAATTGGTCGTAAACAAATTCAAAACCAACAAAACTGCAGTGGTCTATAAAATGCTTAAACAGAGCAAATAAGTTTATTTATGGATTGGCTGGGAATTTAACTTGCACTCTTTATCTTCACTAACATTCCTTAATAGGCCAAAAAACGTCTACGAAATCAATCCCCATATAGTCTCGCAGAGGTAAGTTAGCCGTTTTGTAGACAGTAAATTCATGGTACCAAAACTATAAATGTGGAGCTAGACAAATTATCTTAAGGAACACTGAATTTAATTATTGTTTTGTTCAACAATGTTCCAGAACTAACCCTACAAAGTCAACGCACTATCAACTTAGTGATTTCAAATTTTCCCCGAAAATAGGCCAGAAATCTGACACAACTACGAATCTACATGCACATATCTACATTTGGGCATAATTCCGTGTGAGCTCACACACTTATTTTGTATTCAAAATTTACTGAACAATACCCTGTAGGGAAATCAGATAACTACAAGTCGACTATTAGTTCACTATTTATACCTTTCATGTACATGAAATAGTATTATAACTTTGGTCCGATGTTTGTAAGTATGAGAAGAAGAAGAGATAGACCCACCAAAAAGTATATCGAAATGATTAGGGCGATGAGCTGAGTCACTTAAGCCATGTCCGTCTGTCTGTTTGTACGCAAACTAGTCCCTCAGTTTTTGAGATATCTTGATAAAATTTGGCATGGAGCCGCCATTTGGATGAGATTAATCATTTGTCGCTTTTGCGAAAAAGTACTTAAAAGTTGAGGACAAACTTTTCAAGTTTTGGAACGGATTTGCTCAAAAAAGCTCATAATTCCTGTCCTATTAAATTAGAAATCCGTCTTCATACCACCTTAAAGTGTTCTTTGGAGAACGTGTTTCAGCACACCACAGCAGAAACTAAGGAGCACTCAATACAGTGGGTTTCTCCGGGAGAGAGTGCAGCCACCAAAGCAAGGGGGGCCAGATGCTCAACAAGGTTATGACAGTCGTTTTACATACATAGATAAATAGGTCAACAGCCCTTAAAAGCTGTTTGTTTAACCGTCTAAACTATTTTGACCTTCCAACAAAATGCGCCACCTGACTCTATCTTTTGCCAGCTGACCCCAATTAGAAACGCCAAGGGATCGCCGATCGTTGTGCATATGACCTTTCCAGAGGAGTGGAAGCCTCCCTGTTCCTCTGCTTCCATTGTTAAATCTTCTTCGGTAAACACGGTCGACATCGAGTAGAGGTCCATAAATCCTTCGAAGAATCTTTCTCTCGAATACTCCAAGGGACGACTCATCTGGTTCTGTCATCGTCCATGCTTCTTTTTCATGTTGCAGGAAGGGTATTATCTTGTAGAACGAAGTTTTTGTTCGTCGAGAGGAGTTTGCTTTTCAATTGCTTACTCAGTTCGAAACATCGTTTGTTTTGCAAGAAGACGAAGTGTTTTACTATTTCAAACTTAAGGCTGCAAGCAGTGGCGTGGGTGCCTAAGCGCGAATGCACTGACTCTTTGCATGATGACAGAAGGTACTTCGTTTTCTCCTCGTTCATCTCCAACCCCACTTTTTCGCTTCTTTCTCTAATTTGGAGTACGCAGAACTTACGGCAAGGTTATTTGAGCCAATGTTGTTTATATCATCGGCATACGGCATCGATTGCACTCTTTTGTAATGGATGGATCGGAGCGGTGAAGTTCTGTGCTTTATATTATATTCTCCAGCATTAAATTGAAGAAATTGCATGATAAGAAGTCACCCTATCTGAAACCTCGTTTTAGTTTCGAACGGCTCTGATAGGTCCTTCCCAAATCTAATTCAGACATAACGGCATATAGGCAGCTCCTTTTTGCGTATTGCGAAAATCTGGTCGATGGTAGATTTACCAGGTCTGAAGCCGCACTGATAAGGTCTAATCAATTTGTCAGGGGTGGCCTTCAGATTGGCGCAGATTGTAGGATCTCCTTTCTTGTAGGCTGGGTAGAGGACACTTAGATTTAGATTGCAATCGCCAGGCATGCATTCTTCCTGCCATATTCTACATAAAAGCTGGTGCATGCACTTTACCAACTACTAGCCGCCGTACTTAAATAGCTTAACCTGCAATTCGTCAGCACCCGCGGATTTATTGTTTTTTAATTGCGATATTGCTACTTGTATCTCGTTATAGTCGGGTTGGGGTTTCTCCATTTAGGAGGGTAGAGAAGTGCTCCCTCCATAATCTAAGCACTCTCTGTACATTGCTTACTGGGTCGCCGTTTTTGTCCTTACATGTGCTCGCCCGGTCTTATTTACCGGATTTTTTGGTAGAATTTTCGGGCATTGTTCTTGCTAGGGTTGCGTCACTTTGAATAAAAAACTACTAAAATAAAATTTCAATTATTATTCAGGCTTTTGAAAATAAACCAGTAAGGAAGTCTAAGTTCGGGTGGAACCGAACATTATATAAGTTGTAGTGACCTATTAATTAAAAACACGCCCCTGGGGGTTAGGGTTTTAGAATAACTATGTCCGAGGTAGGCATACCGGTCGTAAGAGGCGACTAATATGCACAAAGGTAATGACGTGCAACTCGATATGATGCCTCTCACCTCTCATTACCCCTCTTATCTTTCCTTACGGCAGGAGGGGTGACATGTCCTTGAAGGTTTCACTGGTCATAAATCGCTACCACGACAGTCGGGCAGTACCGCAAGGGAGTAGCGGAGTGTACCGGGTTCAAATCCGGCCAAGGACTGCTAATTCGACAACACTCCCAAAACCTTCGGGGAGTATTTTTGTCGTTACCACAACAACAACAACAATAAAAACACTTCTGTCATGAGTTTTGATGGGTAAATTAATTTTAAAAAAATATAAATGTATGGCGCGATATACAACATGTATATCATCATAAATTTCTTGAGAGCTTTTGCGCCGACCTTCCTTCCAATTTGAACTTTTTCCTACAAATTGGCGTGACCTACAGATTCGAACCACATCTAAAAAGGAGATGAATTTTTGCTGAAAAGCCTTCCATGGCAGAAAGGCACTCGGAGAGTTTCCCAAATCACTGCCGAGGGGCGACCCCGTTTTAAAAACTTTTTGGATGTCACCTGTCCCAGGACTCGAACTTTGGACCTTTGCTGTAGTAGGGCGGCAACACTAACGCCACACCATTTATTTATATATAAATAGCTTCCCTACAACAACTGCTAACCACATTTTTTCAAAATACGTTTTTTCAAAATGCGTTCACATAGACAAGACGGCCAGACAGACAGACGGATGGAGAGACGGACACTGCTAAATCGACTCAGCTTATCGTCCTTATTTTTCCAGTTTGCTTATTGAAGGGCCCATCTCTTCTTCATCTCATACTTACAAACATTTCATGTTCATTAAAGGCATCAAAATCAAAAAAGGTATATAACTTCCCTATTGCAGTGGGGTATTAACAACTTTCCCGGATATTTTACTTGCATGTTATCCGATTTGCTTAATTTTTGACAAGAGTACGAGTATACTACATACTATTAAGAAGCACATGACCTATTTTGATTGAAATATTTTGCTGAAATTACAAGCAATCGCCTTTGAAAATATTCCGAATTTGTATGCTGAAAAATGGGCGCCACCGCCACCACTTCCTCAAACTTCACAATATTTTTTTCCGGTTGAGTTTTTCTGAAAAAGCTGCTTATGTGTGCAAGATCTTATTAATATAGCTTATATGGTTGTAAAATATAGCATTTCACATTTTACAAACAACATTTTCAGAACTATGTTTAAAAACTGGGCGTCGCCGTTTACCGATTTTGATCATTTTTACAACAAACATTTCCCTTTATATATTCAACATTGTCGCCAAATATCGTTTCGATAAATCAATTTTTGCCGGAGTTATGGCATAAAAAGTTGTATCGAATAATCCACTATGAAAGAGGCGGGGCCACGCCCATTTTCAAACATTTATATTTTTCGACTTTATTCGTTCACGGACACTTTGAAAGTGAAATAAAAATGATATAAAGCTTTTGTCCGCAAAGTTATTGCCTATTAAATATATCTATGATCCTTTTCAAAATCTTTCGTATAAACGTGGGCGTGGTTCTTAGCCGATTTCGCCCAACATACTTTGTATTAATATAAATGTGTGTGCTAAATTTCACTTCGATATCTTGAACGGTTTTTGATTTATGAATGATATTATTTCTAATTTTGACTTAATAAAAACTGGGCGGTGCCACACCCATTTTAAAAAAGTTCTTGAAAAATGTTCTGCCTAAACATTAATGTGCTTATTCTTATAAGTGTATTATGTACTGAAAAATCCCTTTTTTTGTATTTTCGAAAATATTCTATATATAAAAAGTGGGCGTGGCTATCATCCGATTTCGCCCATTTTAAATAGCTTTCGGAGATGAGTGCCAAGGAACCCGCATATCAAATTTCATTAAGATATCTCAAAATTTACTCCAGTTAACGCGTTCACAGACGGACGGACGGACGGACGGACATGGCTTAATCAATTTCTCTTTTCGTCCTGAAATTTTGATATATATAAGTCAATATCTATCTCGATCCGTTTATGCCGTTACATACCACCGTTACGCGAATAAAGTTAATATACCTTGTGTGCGTAGCACTACTAGGTATAAAAATAAGCACAACGAGAAACAGCAAAATTATACTGTGTATTTATAAAGATTTTTCTGTTTAAATTGAGATTCACCGAGTTGATTTGATGCAAGTTCGGGATCATTGCTGGTTCAAATAAGACTTTTGGCTGGACTACTCGGTCCTTTTCATTGTAATTCAAGGAATGGGGATTATTTTGGGATTTTTACAGAACCATATCGGAATTGTTTTAGGGCTTATATTAGGCTTTTTTTTTGAACATTTTGGAATTTATTTAAGGACCATTCTGGTACTTTTTCAGGTAAATTATCCCAAAAAGCCTTAGGTAAGTGATTCTAAAATAGTCCCCAAAACAGTACCGAAATGACCTGGAAAAAGGCAACCCAGAAACTGTCCAAAAATGACTCTGAAAAGGTCCCACAATACTCCCTAAAACAAGTCCAAAATGTCCCCAAAAAAAGCCATAATACCATAGATTTTCACGGATGCTTATTTTTTTTGATCGTTTAGCGAAAACATCAATAAGAAATTACTTCTTTACAAACTTAAAATGCAAGTTTTCAAAACTCAAACAATATGCAGTAAATAAAAGTTAAAAGTTTTTGCTGCACTTGAGCTGGCAATTAACTATACTACAACAACAATTTTACAGCTAAAACGAAAATTTACGCAACCATAACGGATGTACTCGAAAACAACTTTCAGCCACATCTGCCAGCACTTCTCGACCAAGTACTCAAAGCAAAGCAATCAAGCATTAAGGAGAAAACTGCAAGACAGTGAAAAGCAAAAAATATAAAATAAAAACAAAAATAAAAGGGATTTGCAGTGCACATCAAAGTTTTGAATAACTCCTAAGCAGTTGTTGTTTCGTTCAAATGCTCCCCGGGGGAGGTAATAGCAACAGAGCGCAGCTTTTTTTATGGAACTGAGTAGCCACCAAAGCAAAGGCAGACGAATATTACAAATGGAAATAAGTTAGGTACAAAATTAAAGCGACCCACTTCCGTTTGTAAGTGTCTCACAGTTCAAAAGGCAGCTGGTGGAACAAAATCTGGGGCAATTTAGGGGAATTAGTGGAGCTTTCGAAAACCAATCGTTTTTTGCTTTAGTTGCAAGTTGTTTTGTTTTCGCGTATAAATAACTGTATTTAGGTTATGTAATCGTCCAGTGCGGTGTAAAAGTGTTGACGCCACAAAGATTTAGCTGAAGGCTAACAGCAACCACTGATTGACGAGCACATCATGACGCGTTGCTGTTTCCCGCGGTATGCACCAGATGCTGCTGAAATGCGACAGTGGCATGGAAAACTTGTACCGAATGCTACAACGGTAAAAGGCAAGCAAATCAGACAAGAAGTTGATGTTCACCCAAAAATGGGGTTATTATGTTTGGTAGAAAGATGAAGTAAAGTTGCAGCCTGCACTGCAAGAATGAAAATACGTAAAATTGTATACCCAGCTGTGGAGTTTCGTAGTATTCTACTACCTTGGGTATTGCGAATCTTGTGATGGATAATAAACTAACTTCCCGGCGACCTAAGAACTTAAAACTTGGTATATATTTCAGGACGCGATGACAATATAATTTTTAGACAGTAAAATTCTGCTAGATGGCTCGCAATCGAAATAACTGAAAATTCCGGAAAATCGTGGGGAATCCTAAAACCGATTTTTCAGTATCTTTCGGGTGAGCCAGAGAGCTTACACATTAGTCGCACGACTTCACCAACCTTGGTTTTTTCAATTGCACCTATTTCCCATGCTTATTGCGGCCTATTCTCCTCAAATGTTCCTAGATATCGGAGGAATCTGCAATTAAATATAATTCCTTTCATAGCTATGAGAAGAATACTTGCAGGAATGCTGCCTACTCTAAAGGAGTGATCACTATTGAGACAAAGTCAAATAGATTTACAAACAGATTATTCAATAACGCTCCTTGAAATAAATACGGCTGAATTGTGGTGGGGAAATCCACTCTTTGGTCTTCCTAACACAATTTCTGAGGAATTTTAATATTAACCACCATTCAGACCAATTCCTGCTTTAATACAGTTTCTCATCAGACAAAATCCGCATTATTTGCTTCTTTCAGACCGCAAGTGAACAATTTGGCTCTTTTCATTATATCATAAATATTTTGCAATAATTATTATTATTATTTATTGGAAAAAATAATACAATTATGTCTTAACAATATATAAGTAAGCTAGAGCGACTTAAGCCAGTCATGCGCCTCTTTCCCTGCTGACCAGCTCTACCTTCAACCAAAACTGTCCAGACAATCCGTCATTTAAGACGAGAGTTCTCAAGCCCAACCCACAATCCGTCTATGTATTTATAGATAGTAGAGATCGCCCAGTGGCTGAAATTCAACCACAAAACTATTTTATTTTAATTTTGTGCTATACCTTTCATTTGCCTTTTTGCCCCTCCTTTCTCTGCCGTTCCTTTCCTATAATATATTTTCGGTTTCCTTGATTTCTTCTTTTACGCGCTGTAGTCTCTATTTATAATTTATTTTATTCTTTCCTTTCCTTTCGTTTCCGTTCCTTTCCTTTCCTTTATCTTCCCTTCCTTTCTTTCCTTACCGTTCCTTTCCTTTCCTTCCCCCCTTCCTTTTCTTGCCTTTCCTTTCGTTTTCTTTTTTTCCCTTTCCTTTTCCATCCTTTCCTCTTCTTACCTTTCCTTTGATTTGCTATCCTTTTCATTTCATTTCCTTTTCTTTATATTCCCTTCCTTTCCTTTATCTTCCTTTCCTTTACTTTCCCTTCCTTTCCTTTATTTACCGTTGTTTTTCTTACCTTGCATTTCCTTTCCTTTCCTTTGCTCTCCTTTCCATTGCCTTTTTTTATTTTTCTTAACCTTCCTTTTTTCCTCTTTTCCTTTCCTTTTCTTATCTTTCCTTTGCTTTCTATTCATTTAATTTTCTTTCCATTTCCATCCATTCCTTTTTTCCCGTTCATTTTCCCTCCTTTCAATTATTCTCCTTTCGCTTTCTTTCCTTTCCTTTCCTTTCATTTCCTTTCTTTTCCTTTTCTTACCTTTCCTTTAATTTCCTTTCCATTCCCTTCCTTTCCCTGAATAATAATTATTATCGCTGGTCTTGAGCTCGCAAAACTTATAAAAATATGTAAAATGAACAGATCTTAAAACCAACAACAAAATAGATAATACTTAAGACTATGACCTAGAAGTAATTTGATTCTAGTTTGGATAAGTATAGAGATCTAGGATGGGCAAAGTCTAGATCGAGACTTGTAAAAAATCTACTGAGTTCTATAAGCGACCTAGTAATGGGTGCATATATTAAATAGTTGGATTTAAGGGTTTCAACATGTAACGGAAGTTGAGAGCGTAAAACCCTTTGAGGTACATTGAAGCCAATTTGCTCCAATAGGTCGGGGCAATTCATCATGCGAGAAACAATGTCACAAACAAACATAAGAGAACGTATTATACGCCTTGAATCAATCGACTTCAAATTTATTAATAAGCAACAGGTCTTATACAATGGAAACGGCTCTTGAATCAAAAATAGATTTTTAATTAAGAAGCGATTTACAATTTTTCTTTTTTCATAAGGCTAGCATTTCAGTCATCAAAGCTGAGACCTCTAAAATCAAAATATCGCGGTTCAATGAGAGAAACTGGGTTGAAGTTTAATATTTCAAAAGTTGTTGAGAGAGCTGCATGGTGGAAATTGAAAACTTAGGTTCTCATCAACAAAAACAAGATCTAAAATAGTATTCAGTCCTTTACGCAGCGAATTAAATTTAAATTTAAAGTTAAATATAATTTAAATTGTGCCAGTTTTAGGGAAAATGACCGTGATGAAAACAGTTTAAATTCTAAACCAGAAATGTTAAACAATTAAGAAAAAAACATAAAAAACATTTGTATCAGTTGGCAGGATTCGAACCAATGCTTCCACATCAGAGTCGTCTGCTCTACCCACTGAGCTACGGCTCACACAAAACTCTAATGAGAAAAATTCAATGACTTGAAAAAGCTTTCAAAATTAAATGAAAAAAAATTATAAAAATTTTAGACGTTTTTTTTCAGTTCAGTTTTAAATCTAATTCGCAATAAATTCAAAATTGGTGTAAAAAAATGAAAGGTTTGGAGCTTATTACAAAAACGTTTAAAAAATTGCTTAAACCGATGAATGGCTTAAAATTTAAACTCAAATTTTTAGCCGTGTAATGATTCATCGCTACTGGCCGGAATGTATGAAACACCTATATATACTTTGCCAAACTTGCCATATATACACATAATTGATCGAGTAAAGAGTCAGTATTTAGTAGCTTTCCAATCGAAGAACGCAAAGTACGTCTTATCGCTATTAAAACACCACCCCTCTGAATAGACTCGTTTTGTCTGGGTCACGATCATTGCGATAAATCTCGAAAACCAGTGAATCAAAAAAATTCACTATCAAAAAAATCCTAAGCAAGCCACGTTTCTACAAGTACATAGACAGCAAACTGACACCGTGACGTAGCTAGAAAAATGTCTTTACATTAAGCATGCCAGACATATTCAGCGTGCGAAAAAGCTTAAGCAATTTAATTCCCTTTGATATATTTTAATCAAAAAAATCGTAAGTACAAGTTCTATAGTGATTAGTCCTTTTTATTCAAAAAAAACTACATATTAGGTATTATAACTTAAAGAAAAAAGTTTTTTGCCTGCTAAAATCCGATGAACTCAAAGAGTGGAGCAACAAAACTAAAGCACCATCAAATATCTATGGAACGAACCCGGTTTTTTTATTATTTCGTGGCTCTTTATGGCAGGCTCACATCCTGTTGGCATTGAGTATATTATTTAGGTAAAATATCTTAGGAAATAATTTTCCAAGCCTGCTCAACTTGTCCGAATAGAGTGTCTTTGTTGCTAAAACTTTCCTTCGGCTCCTTAGGAGCCATCCTTTTTTACAGATTCTTTGTTCGGTTGAATAGCACGGACCACGGCTTTCTTTCGCCCTCAAGAAATGGGATGAAGATTTTATGAATATCTTTTTCCATGAAACGATCCAATACCAGCTCAGTCGTATGAATCGGACCCACTCCATGAGCGGAGAACGTCTACAAGCCCCTAAACTGCCTCAACCGTATTTTACCGATTTAAAAGGGGTTGGTGTCGAAATTCTGTATGTACAAAATTCTAAAAACAAAATTCTGCTTTTTAAAATTCTGCTTTTTAAAATTCTGCTTTTTTAAAATTCTGCTTTTTTAAAATTCTGCTTTCTAAAATTCTGCTTTCAATGTTCTGTATTACAAAATTCTGTATTAAAATATAATGTTAACAATGTTAAAGAGGTAATGTAATTATTTTGAAAAAGTGCGCAGCTACGCGAACTACAGTTATTCTGTACAAAAGACCGTTCTGCATAGGCGGCCTTCGGCCGCGCTTATTTAAATAACCCTGGGCTACGCCATGCCAAGTCCAGGTGGTTGCCCTGATCGGTGGCAACATGCCACCGATCCGACTCTTTTGCGCGTTTTTAAGTACAGCCTAATAATTTACAACAACCACATGAAAACTTGCGACAAAACAAATAAAATATATACATATGTACATGTGCGCACTTTTTCAAAATAATTACATTACCTCTTTAACATTGTTAACATTATATTTTAATACAGAATTTTGTAATACAGAACATTGAAAGCAGAATTTTAGAAAGCAGAATTTTAAAAAAGCAGAATTTTGTTCAAGCAGAATTTTTTTGCAATTTACAGAATTTTGTCACACAGAATTTTGTAATACAGAATAATGACACGCTCCCATTTAAAAGTATAGTAAAAGTTAGTAAGTGTTGTTCTTTAGGCCTGGGAACAAGCTTCAGAGCGTCCAAATGTTTTGGAAAACTTTAATTTGACAGAAAATAAGACTCCCCGTAGTATTATGCTACTCCAGCTTAGGTGGAATCTTGAAAACCCTTATTTCTCTTCTATCTGCAACCAAAGGGCACATCTTTAAATGCTTCTGCATGGGGGAATATCTCAAATTCTTTCATAATACTTCTTGTGGGAGCAAGAAGAAATATTTTTAGTGCACGAACGATGGCCGATCGTTACTATTCGGGTTTTTCGTACACCAGCACCACCCCGTTACAGTGGTAACGGAGCCAGTTGAATGGAAAAACGTTTGTAGTACGCTAAATAATGCCATGAAAATTGTTAAAACATTTTGAAATAGTATTTTCTGATTTCCCTTGATTGAATTTTAGTAAAATTCTTTAGCAAAATACCGCCAAATAATTATATCCAGCAAATCTTTTAGACTTCTCCAGATCGTTTAACGGCTAAATAAAAGAAAGGAACCGCTGTTTGAAATGTTTTGAAATATATCGACGTGGTTATAGTGGGTCACGTTTACTGCGATCTTATGTTTTTTACAACACATTTGAGGAATAACAAAGTTTATTTGGTGCTTTAGTTCTGTCGCACTCGTTTTTTAGTTAGCCTGAAAAGTGCAATTAACTTTTTTTAATGGGCCATGAAAAAATTTTGTTTGTTTCATATTTCAAATAACTAATATGTGACCATCATCAATAAAAACAAATACAAAATTTAAAGCCTGCACACATAATTTTATTTAATCATGTTTAGCAGAGAGGCTTTTGGTGCTTTAGTTTTGTCGTACATCGTATGTTTAATTTTTACACCGCCAAAGGTGAAGAGTCAATATCTTTGTTCTTAGACTCATAATAATTAGCAGAAATAAAGAATAGATTTATTTTGATAGAAACGAAACGTCTATATTGGTTCCCTAACGATTTTACCTCCATAAGTTTGGCTAAAAAAATCATAACACCTTGCATTCTAGTACAGCTGGGTATAAAAAAACAAATAACAACCAGTTCAAACACAAAATATTAAAAAAAAACAAATAAAAAAAAAAAGCTGAAAAATCATCGCCAGCAACCGGCCGAGTTTTGCAAACAAAAAAAAATTTTTAAAGTGGAGCACTACCGCGGAGAGTTCAAGGATATGCGCGCTCGAAAATGTGACGTTGACGATGAATCATACGACGAGAAGGCAGCATGTGGCCATGTAAATTACCGCTATCCAAGCAAGTGGAAATATGCAGACGTGCGCTTGTGTATATGCGACTATGATATAAAAGTATAGCCCCCCCTTCAAAAGCTTGCAATTTTGAGCCAACGATGAAGAACCAACTATGTATGAAATTAAAAATTTGGGGTCAGTCAACACTTGCACTTACTTGGAGGAAATGTGTGAAGAAGTGTTGGTAAAACAACAAAAAACGCAGCTTTTTAAACCGAAAACTCGTATAGCCTTCACATTCACGCTTGGCCCTTTTTCCCAACAATCAACCTCAGTTTGAAAAGTTTTCACTTCCCTTCATTGCAATCAATCAAAAATAATGTCAGGGTTGGTATAAACAGCGTTACTTGGATCATCATAAAACCTAAGTACCTACATATACATATGTACATTAGGTTGGCCTTTTTCAGTATGGATGCAGCATTTTGTTTAAGACAAGACAAGCTGTTTAATAATGTTATACAGTGGTCGTCAGATCAGCGTCTTCTCACTAGAACTCTAGCAGTGTTCGGACTATCTAAGCTTCAGACAGAATCCAAGATTTAAGAAACAAAACTTTCTGATAGAGCTAAGATCTATCCGGATTGTTGCATAGTTGTCTGTCCCGCTAGGAATGAAGCCAAAGCTGGATTTAATGTTAGAGTTTCCATGGTGCTCATGGGCCTATTTTAACTAATACCAGCCGGGTAAAGATTCACCATCTATAATATAAATGCGCAAGTTGAGGTGAAATTGTCCCACTTTGTTGCCAAGCTATGCATTTAAGGTATTTAGAATTACATATCTGCAGTGCCGTCAATCAAAAAAACTTGAAAAAAAAAAACAAGTAAGGAAGTCTAAGTTCGGGTGGAACCGAACATTATATACCTAGTAGTGATCTATTATGGCATCGCAATTTACGCAGGTCTATTTTAATACTTTCAGTTCGTATTTGCGTTCAAATAGTCAGACGGCCAGACAGTATCAAGAGACGGGCATGGCTACATCAACTCAGCTTATCCTCCTAATCATTTCAGTATACGTACAAACATTTCATGTTCATGAAAGGTATGAATATCAAAAAAGATATACAACTTGGTTTTTGCAGTGTGGTATTAACTACTATAAAAAGGGTGTCTTTCATAGGCGACAAAGAACTCAACCGATCTTTATGAAATTTTCACAATACATACTTGGATTCACTGGGTACAGCATAGACAATATATAGTTTTGGAAAGTAGGTAAGCCACGCCACCGGGCTATATAAAATTTCAATTCGTCATAACTCCGAACTTTTTTGGTTTAAATTAATGAAATTTGGATATATGTGTCACTTAGTTAATATCTACTATATAATTTTTCAAAAGTGGGCGGTGCCACGCCCACATATTTTGTGTTTTGTCTTGCTCTTGTACTTTCACGATAGGAGTTCGCTGGGCACGACATAGCCTGTATATAGCTTTTGGAAAAGCCCCCAGGTTATATAAAGCTGCAGTTCGGTATAGTTAGGAGTTTATTTGATTCAACCTAAGGACATTTTATATATAGATGTGTTCTATGTATCAAAACGTCAAAACAACGTCTACCGGATTTGCTAGTATATTATAAAATGGCGAAAGCAAACAACGAATTTCAGCATTCTTTTGTGAAACTGAGAGACTAGTTTGCGTTCAAATAGGCACACGGACAGACAGACAGACGGACGGAGAGACGGGCATGGCTAAATCGATTCCGCTTATCGTGCTGATCATTTTAGTGAACTTTGCTCTTCTTCTTCTCGTACTTACATACATTTAATGTTTATGAAAGGTATGCAAATCATAAAAGATATATAACTTCGCTATTGCAGTGGGCTATTAACTACGTGCCCGAATATTTTGCTTGTGTGTTTCCGGATTTGGCTAATTTTTGGCAGGAGTATAATACATACTACTGAGAAGCAGCTACCAATTTTCATTGAAATATCAAGATTGAATTATAAACGTTTGCCTTTGAAAATAGCAGAAATTTTATGCTGAAAAGTGGGCGGCGCCACGCCTAATTCTTCAAAATTGACAAAAATTTTTTGTGGCCGAGTTTCTCTTAAAAAGCTTATTATGTGTGCAAAATCTGATTGATATAACTTGCTTGGTTGTAGAAATATCGCTTTTTAAATTTTATAAAAAAATTTTTCAGAACTATGTTAAAAAAATGGGAGTGGGCATTAATTGATTTCACTCATTTTTACAGCAAACAGTAGCCTTTATATATAGAATATTATCACCAAATTTCGTTTCGACAAATCAATTTTTGGCGGAGTTATGGCATAAACAGTTTTGTGGAACAGTCCACTGTAAAAGGGGAGGGGCCACGCCCATTTTCGAAAATTTTAAGTTTTTGGATTTCTTTCTTTACGGAAACTTTAAAAGTGAAAATGATGTAAAGCTATTTTGCGCAAAGTTATTGCCTATTTAATATATCTACGATCCTCTTCAAAATCTTTCATATAAAAGTGGGCGTAGTCCTAAACCGATTCCGCCCATTTTTTCCTGGAGCATTCCTTGCATACCTGGAAACCTGCATGCTGAATTTCGTTTCGATATCTTGAGCGGTTTTTGATTTATGATTAATATTATTTCTAAATTTGACTTAATCAAAAGTGGGGGTGCCACGCCCATTTTCAAAAATTTCTTAAAAAATTTATTTGATGCCTCAATCTCAATGTAGTAACCAAATTTTATCCTTATAGGTGTGTTATGTACTGAGTATTCACTTTTTTGTGTTTTCGAAAATATTCTATATATAAAAAGTGGGCGTGGCTATCTACCGATTTCGCCCATTTTAAATAGCGCTCGGAGATGGGTGCCAAGGACCCTGCATCCCAAATTTCAACAAGATATCTCAAAATTTACTCAAGTTATCGTGTTTACAGACGGACGGACGGACGGACATGGCTTAATCAATTTCTCTTTTCGTCCTGAACATTTTGATATATAGAAGTCTATATCTATCTCGATCCGTTTATGCCGTTACGTACTGCCGTTAGGCGACTAAAGTTAATATACCTTGTATGCGTAGCACTACTAGGTATAATAATTATAACGTTGAAAAATTAGTTTAAATATACACTACCAAAAATGCCAAACATGTATTCAGTAGTGTGAGTAGACATGTCATGCATGTTTTTGTGTTAGTCGTGTGGTCGGCTCTCACTGTGAGTGCGAAGAGCTGGAGTGGACCAATGAAAAACAAGGATTCGCACTATACTCGTATTTTGTCCCCTTCAAAGTAATCCCCATGAGATATTATACACTTGTGCCAACGGTTTTTCCAATCTTCGAAGCACTTCAAAAAATCATTTTTTTGTATCTTGTTCAGCTCCTCCTTCGATGCCGTCTTTATCTCGTCAAGAGAAGCGTAACGTCATCCTTTCATGGGCCTCTTCAGTTTAGGGAACAAGAAAAAGTCACAGGGGGCCAGATCTGGGGAATACGGTAGCTGCGGCATCATTAGTGTGTTGCTTTTGGCCAAAAAGTCGCGCACAAGCAACGATGCGTCAGCAGGGGCGTTATCGTGGTGCAAAAGCCAATTTTTGTTCTTCCACAAATCCGGGCGTTTCTGGCGGATTGCTTCGCGCAAATTGCGCATAACTTGCAGGTAATATTCCTTATTGACCGTTCTTCCCTGTGGCAAGAACTCATGATGCACCACGCCCCTGCAATCGAAGAAAACTGTCAGCAAAACTTTCACATTCGACCGAACTTGGCGCGCTTTTTTCGGTCTTGGTTCGTGCGGCAGCTTCCATTGAGATGATTGAGCTTTGGTTTCCACGTCATAACCATAAACCCACGATTCGTCACCAGTTATGACCCTCTGGAGCAAATTTGGGTCGTCGCGGACAGAGTTTAACATCTCATTAGCAATGTTCATGCGATGCTGTTTTTGGTCACAATTGAGCAATTTTGGTACGAGTTTCGCGGCGACCCGTCTCATGCCCAAAGCATTGATAAAAATCGAATGGCACGAGCCAATCGATATGTTAAGGTCCTCAGCAACTTCTCTAATGGTGATTCGACGATTGGACAATACCATTTTCTCCACTTCATTAATTTTTTCGTCTGTTGTTGAAGTGCTCGGGCGTCCGGCACGCTCTTCGTCGTTCACATCTTCTCGGCCTTCTGAGAACATTTTGTACCACCGATAAACGTTGCTTCGGTCCAAGGTAGCTTCTCCGTATGCCACAGTCAACATTCGGAATGCATCCGCGCACTTAATTTCGTTTTTCACACAAAATTTGATACAGGTTCTTTGATCCATTTTTTTGAATAGGTAAAAATCGAAGACGATCCAAAACACGTGCAAGCAAAGCAGCTGTCAACAATTAACTGAACATTCAAAATGGCCGAGCTTGTCGGCATAAGTGAGAGACATGAGTACCAACATAACGCCACAAAAAATTCGAAATTCGAATATACGTAACCAGCGCAAATTCAAAATTCGCGATACTTTTTGAACACACCTCGTAGAGACTATGTTGTGTAATGCATTTTTGCTTTAGTTGTTGTTATTGTATTGATCACTCGCTACAATGCCCAGTGTCAGCGGCTCTCCTGAGAGCACGAAAAAAAAAATAAAAAATAAAAATAATACAAAGTGTATTAAAAGAAAGCGAAGGGAAGGACAGGAAAGGAAAGGAAACGAAAGGAAAGGAAACGAAAGGAAAGGAAAGTAGAGAAAAGAAAAGTAAAGGCAAGGAAAAGAAGATAGTGGAAAGGAAAGGAAAAGAATGGAAAGCATAGGAAAAGGGTGAAAAAGAAGGGAAATAAACACAAGGAAAGAAAAAGAAAGTAAAACGAAAGTAAGGGAATGGAAAGAAAAAGGATAGAAAAGCAAAGGATAGGAAAGATAGGAAGAGCAAAAGAAAAGAAAGTAAAAGGAAAGTAAGGGAATGGAAAGGAAATAAAAGGAAGGGGATAGAAAAGCAAAGAATAGGAAAGATAAGAAGAGGAAAGGAAAAGAGAGCTAAGGAAAGGAAAGGAAAAGCAAGGAGAGGAGAGGAAAAGAAAGGAAAAGAAGGGAGGGGAAAGGGAAAGGAAAGGAAAGGAAGGGAAGGTAATGGAAAGAAAGGAAATGAAAGGAAAGGAAAGGAAGGTAAGAAAGTCAAGGGTAAAGAAAGCAAAAGAAAAGGAAGGAAAGAATAAAATAAATTCAAAATAGAGACTGCGGAGGGTAAAAGAAGAAATCGACGAAAACGAAAATATGTTAGAGGTAAAGAACGATAGGGAAAGGAAAATGAAAGGTACAGCAAATAATTAAAATAAAATAAAGTTTAGTGATCGAATTTCGATTTCGGTTAAAGAGTCGAAGTTTTATGAAGGATTCCGCTGATTCCAAGCAGAGCCTTTCACTACACGATACAAATTTTGCGAAAGTTGAAGCTGTTTATAGTTCACTATATTCTCAATATAGGCGAAAGGGCTTAACCATCATATCATCAAGCCAGTGCATCGCCATTTCCAGAAGTCTCGCTAGTTGGTCAAAAGAGAAAAAAGAGATTATTTTTAGCTCTGTACTCTTCATTAAACTTTCATAACAGTTTGATCTCAAGAATAGTAAAGAAGATACAATTCAGAGAAGAAGAAACGTACACCCCTTCTGTGAGCTGCCATTTCCACCGTGCTTTGGAGTCCTCTTCAATACACCCTGACAACCAAAGTCAGTTAGACCAAAATTTTGTTAATGGCGCCTTGTTAACAACTGAAAAGACTTTATTGGAAGCTCCTTTAATGTCAGGAAAAACGTTCAGCATGAACTCTGGGAGCTCTAGTGACCCTTTTTGATGGGCAAAACATGCATAGTGCGATGCAATCGGCACGATTCTTATCCGCACATCCGGTGGTAGCAGAGCAAGAGGCCACCACTCCGATAGAAGGATCCAGTGAAGACAGCTCCCGTGTCGACAGTTGTCAAAAAGAGCAGGAATATGCTTCTACCCTAATCTAAATATCTTGCGCAATGTTTGAACAACAATTTTTGAAAATCAAGTTTTAGGCATTTAACAAGTTCCTTTGCTCTTCCGTTTAAGGAGGTTACATTCAAAAGAGCTGGATATGGTGGAGGTTGCTTCACACAAAATTTCTCGTTAACTTTGACCTTGAGAAAAAATTCATTGTCCATTGTTCGCTTTGTACATTCTACTACAGTTAGCTGAAAGTGTATTCTTACCCAGCAAGCCATTCATGGAGCTCTTTTATGAAGGCTAGTTGTTTTGACACTAGCTTGTTTAAAATAAATTTCAAATTAAGACTGGTTTTAGCGGTAAGAAAGTGTATTACTTAGGGTCAGTGCAAATGAACTTCGAGACTAACTCCAAGCTGGCTAGGTTGCTTAGAATATATAGTCGACAACAAGTAAATATCTCCCTCTAGGCAATATGCCAAACTCAATACTAATACCAACAAGTAAGGAAATGGCTGTTTTTGACTGTGCCGAAGACTTTATACCTTTCATAAATACGCATCACGGTGTTAAGTGTCCGATCCTTACTTACTAAGTCTGCAAAACTGTTAATTTAAAGATACTTAGCCCAACCCCCATTTATCGGAACAATCGATTCTTTGGGTGCTATATGTTGTGTTTTCCAGATCTGGGTGATTTTCACTACACTCATTACATATATTATATGTACCAAACCTACAAAATTTTACGTTCCTAGCTTTTTAATTGCAAAATTTATAGCCCAAAACCCATTTATCGAAACTATCGATTGTATGGGAGCTATATGGTATGTAGGTCTGATCTGGCTGATTTTCACATTAATATGTACCAAACCTGGATAACTTTACGTTCCTAGCTTTTTAATTGCAAAATTTATGGTATAGATAAACCCATTTATCAAAACTATCGATTGTATGGGAGCTATATGTTATGTTAGTCCGATCTGGGTGATTTTCACTACACACATTACGTATATAAGAAGTACCAAACCTGCAAAATTTTACGTTCCTAGCTTTTTAATTGCAAAATGATTCCGACAACTGATTAATCTCATACAAAATGGCGGCTCCATACCAAATTTCATTGAGATATCTCAAAAACTGAGGCACTAGTTTGCGTACAAACAGACAGAAGGTTGGCTATATCGACTCAGCTCATCGCCCTGATCATTTCGGTATACTTATTGGTGGGTGTATCTTCTCATACTTACAAACATCGGACCAAAGTTATAAAACCATTTCATGTTCATGAAAGGTATAATGATTGAAAAAGCTACGGTATCTTTGAATAAAAGTGTTGAAACATTTCCATAGCAATAAAGTTAGCTGGGTAATCTGCTAGATTAAAGATACAAACATACCTGTATATATATGTACGTGCTAGTATGTCACGATCAACTAGATTTTTCGTGTTTTGGCCAATTCAGTTAACTTTTTTCTGGCCTTATCATGGAGAAAAATAGCACTTGTAATAATTCGTACACTGCCACACCGCAAACCATGACCGTATGTATGTATATTTAAACAAACTCAGCTTAATAATTTTCCTTGCCAAAAATTGCAATATCTACATATCGTACAGTTGCTAAACGTTAAAGTCACTTGTAGCATATGACGACATCGCGCGGAAGCAGTTAAAGTATTCGCTACTTCACATACACAAAAATTAGAGTTGGAAAATATATAGAAATGTGCTTGTGACTTTTTCACTAATCACTGTGCCGCTGCACTGTCAGTGACTGTGTCACTGTTAAATTTGTCACTGCTAATAAAATGTCACGGTAAACTGCAATGGCAGGTTTACGTGGGAATTTAACAAAAAATTATGTGAATCAGGTCTTTCTCTGAAGCTTTAAGGGATTGTTCCGAGTTTTCTCAGCCCCTTAAGGAAATGAATTCGTCAGGCTTCAGTACTAGCACCTTCTGGTCTTTCCATACTGCTGAGGCAGTTATGTGTTATTTCAGAAAAGTATTTACTGCAGTTAGAGAGCGTACTCCAAAAAATTAATTTCCGAGCACTCTCACTGTAAAATTTTAAAAGTTAGATTAAATTATTTAGTTCGAAGGATAACTTAAATTTGATTTCCGCTACTTATGCTAACGGTAAAATAGAAGTTGTAGTCCGCTGCCAGGTATAGTTTGACCCGTTTTCTGAAGTATAATGTCTATTGGCGATGGAACGCTACAATGCAAAATTTTTCCATCTTCGCGGGTGAATACTAGCACATCCATTTCTTTGAACAAATGCAGAGAACTAAATTTTCACATTTCTACATAAAAAATTGTTGGCACTGTTCTTTTAACAATAACTGCCACACACTCTAAAGTCACGTTAACTAATAACCTGCTAGTCGAAAGTCACGGTAACTAATAACCTGCTAGTTGAAAGTCACGTCTCCGCTCATCTCTAGTAGAAATAACTAAACCTTAAATATGCAAATGTGTGTATAGGAATACGTAGCTGTACACAGCACTGAATGTGATTAACATATATATTGACCTTTTGCCAAAAATAATTCAATTATATTGCTGCAATCACGGTAAATAACCCCCAAATCACTTTAAAATTTTTTTTCACATAATTTACTTTGATTAAAATTTGACCATATAAGGCTTAAGCTAATCAAGATAATCAAATGTAAGATTTCATGAAAATGTATCGAAATATTTATATTCCATAGCCTTATTATTAGGAACAATGTAAACATAGAGGTGTGGAGCCAAACAAACGTTTCTGCCCAGGCCAAGAAATTTCATATTAAGCCATGCCTAAACTTTTCACATATGCGATACATTACGTATCCCATAGCGGACCAGGTCAAGCGACGAGTTACCAAGCGTTTGTATAGATGTTAAACTATAGCGTTCACAAAATCTTTAAAAACGTCATTGCCTTTATTTTAATTTATTTATGTTATTTTATTTTATTATATTTTATTTATATGATTCTATTTTATTTTATTTTATTTATATTATTTTATTTTATTTTGTTTTATTTTATTTTATTTCGCAATTTGTACAGATAAAATTTTCTTAAAAAGGGTCTGGAACTGTCCTTGGGTAATTTTCAAAATATCAAAATATTCAAGAAAGCCCACGCGGTAGTGGAGACACAACTCAAGCATTCTAAGACGAGTTGCCCAGGTTGGTGTATTTGACTACTAGTAAATCGGGCTCAAAATGTAAAAAAATAATTATCTATAGACCGAATTCGAGCTAGAAAGGTATGTATATGTAACAAGCAGGGATAAAGGTCAAAAAATTTATTTTTCAAACATTTGGTAAGGATAATTCCGAGTCGAAAAGCTTATTTGTTTACAGTTCAACGAGCTCAAATCAGCTGGAAAATATTAATTTTCAATTATTGTAGTTTTTTTTTTTTTGCATCTGCTTTCCAGCTGCATATGATACAAAAGTTGTCAAATTACAATAAAGAAAACGCTTAAAAATGTTGGAGAATGATATCAAATACTAAAAAATTATAGGAAATATCCAATTGTTGCTGAAACTTAAGGAATATTCTCTAACATAAGCATCATCTAGCACGAGCGCTAGTTTTCATTCATATGGCCCAAAGAGACGTTGATGAGACATAAGCTAACAGGAAAGTTTTTCCCCGCGAAGGGAGAGAGTTGATTTCAGAACCATCAACAAACTCATGTAACAGCAATTTTCATTTGGTCCAAGTTTAAATATAGCTTCAGCTCCGTAAAATGTAAGCTCGTAAAAATTCGGGAGGCTTGTACTGTTAAACAAGCAATAACCACTCTAATGCCCCTACATAATATATCCTATTACCTATGAACCTTAAGCATGCTAAGCATCACGTGATCCGTTGCATGTGAGCCCGCTTTATGCTTGTTAATGGATACTATTTTTAATAAATAATTCATTAAATTGGTTCATATGCAAACAACTGGTCATTTTTTTACATAAAATAAAATTATTCATCCGAAATGAACTACGAGAACTGAAAAACAAAAATGTTTGTGGAAATCGAAAATGTACAAGGACGATGGCAGAGGGCGCTGCTGATTAATTGTGTTCGAGTCAGTTGCACAGTTTATGTGTGTGTGCAAGGTTATAAGAGGCGTAGCCAAGCTCTTAACATTGACGGGTAATGATTTCATTTAGATACAATTAAGGTGCTTGGGTTTTTAAGATGGTTCTTGTAACCAGGTCAAGAGGACTGTTCTCCATGAAGCTGTGTGTTGAGACATCCACTGAATCGTATTTTTAAAGATATCCAAGAGGCCGCAAACCAACCAAATTTCTGTAGAGGTACAGTATAAGGAGTTTAATCCCACGTAAAATTTACAGATTGTGTAGAGCATGGCTATCCATGAAACCTAAAATTGGCGGCTGCGACAAGCAACTCGGTATAGTGGTAGTGTACTAGTCTACTATACCGAAAGTTCCTTGGTTCAAGTACCAAGACGGGTAACATGAAGAAAAAGTTTTTTTAAAAGTTTTTTTCTTTTCAAAATGTGGTCGCTCCTCGGTAGTGGAGTTTATTTCTCTGCCATGAATAAGTGTCTCAGTCAAAATTCATCTGCCTGCACAGATTCCCGACGAAGGCGCCATAAACACAGGTAGGTAACCAATTGCAGGAAAAATTTTAAATAGCACAACAAATTATTATTATTACCTGTTGAAAGTCTTTATAGAAAATATTTGGCTTTGCTAAACCCTACTTCCCCATTTGCCTACCCAGAATGACGCCCACGTTATCACCATACATACATATATTCCAAGAAAAACGAGACACCATGTTAATTGTGAAAAAAGGTTTATATACCGACTGCGCCGACATAGCATGCAAATTTGATCCTGCAGTCAAAACAACAAAACCTTTTTCGTGAATGCTTAATTGCTGGTAAAATGTAAAGTGAAAGATTGAGCAGCGTGGGTGTTGTTGTTGTGATTTGTTGAACATATTGTTGTGGCAGTGAAAGTTGTTTTTGCTATTTTCTCTTACTCTTCGTGTTTAAATGCTTTTATTGCGTGGCATTAGCAAATCTTTTCAGCTCGTGACACAGGGCATATTACGACCAAAATGCAATCACACGCGGTGTCGTTTAGATCGGAATGTGTCACATTGTATTTTAGACTGATGTTGTGTTTTAGGGTGCTCTGGAATATTTCAGCAAATTTTAATTGGTGCTAACTGCAATTTGTCCAGGGCCTTATTTCTGCATAAAATATCTTAAACTTGAAGTAAATCAGTAGCAATTTTCTACTAAATTTATGCTTTAAAGTTAAAAAATGCACACACCCAGATAAGTCGCTAACCTCCTCACAAAAAATGCGATTAGTCTAGGATGAGCCCTGGATGAGAAGGACGCGTGTTATGCCAGTTGTGATCTCTTTATATGGATTGAAGTGATCACGTTTGTTTGAGCATGTTCAATGAAGAGACTTATTTGCCTCTTTCATGCCCAAAAGGGTAGAGTCGGATAGATCTACTTTGTACCCCTAAGGGTACGAGAACACCCATAAGAAGGACAAAGCAATTAAAATTGATGTATCCTAGCTATGTGCGTAACGGAAGAGTTGCGATCAATTGTAGCCCATTGTGGATGAAAGGTATTAATGACTGGTCTCTTTAGAGATTAATCGCAAAAATTTCTTTGCAGGGCTGCAGTAATAGTACTTACTGACAGGCGACGCCGATTCCAAACTCAATACTTGAAGTTGATTGAAAAAAACGGATATCAGAGTCGCTGTTATTCCCTTCCCACTTCGCGTTTCCACTATTTCTTCTTTATCCTCTTCATTCTCCTTTAACACATTCTCTGCATTTCAAATTTAGTATTCCTCCTCCTCTCCCTTTTCCTCTGCGGGTACTGATATCTACATAGTTTCGAAGATATATCGAACAAGTTTTTTTGGTCTTAGCTCACCTAACTTTTCCAAGGTTTTTTTTTAATATAAAGATCGCGTATCTGTATACAAAATATAATAACTTGAACTAAATACATTCCTAGTTATGCCAACTTCCAACTTTATATATGTAGCTTGGGGGCTATTCTAAAAGCTATATATTCGTTGTGTTGCACCTAGCAGACTCCCGAACCCACTTTGAAAGTTTCATAGAGATCGACAATAAACTTTGGACATGAATGAAGGGCTAGCCACACACAAAAACATGTGGACGTGGCACCACCCATTTTTCTAAAACTTTGTAAATATATAATAAAGGACGCATATACACAAATATCATGAATTTAGAACAAATTCGTTCAGAGTTATGACGAATTGAAATTTTATATGGGCACCGCCCACTTTTTCAAATTTATATATAGCCAATGTTGCGCCCAGTGGACCCAAGAATATACTGCGAAAATTTCATAAAGATCGGTGGAGTACTTTGGATGCCAACAAAAGACACACATTAAAATTTATCTATAAGATGAGGCGAATTTCTTCAAAATACCGCATAGTGCGCTTTTTAAAGCAATGACCTCCAATAATCTTCCTCAATATTGAGCCATAATCGGATTTTAAGCGGCAAACACAAACATTATGACAAGTTATGGATATCCCTAACAAAAGAGGATATCAAAATATAGAGTTGAAAAGTAATAAGACTTAGAAATCATACATACATGCATGCAATGATATTCAACATAGATATATATGTATATATTAGAGCAGGTCAAATTTTTTTTTCCAACGTAATCTACAGATGATTCTAAGAAAAATTGCTGAAGACACCACAGCTCTAAGTCCGATTTCGAGTCCCCCACTTTTGCAAAATAGATACTTACATATGAATGTAGGGTTTGGCCAAAAAATCTTCATAGCTTCTGATAGAATTATAGGAAAAATATCATATTGGGCTTACTTTAAAGGAGTTTTACGTACATTTCAGAATCGGTATTAATATCTATAGTGTTTTTGAATTTTAGTAGAGATATCAGGCTTCAATTATGGGAAATTAGCCTAAAATGAACTTTAACTACTATATTATCATTTTTAACAAATTTCTTATGGGAAATTTTTTTTCTTTACAGCTAAAATAAGTTCAGAACATTTCCAACAACTTTCATTCAGACAGCAAAATTTGTGTATTTAAATTTAAAATGGATGAACCAAATCCTTCTACATTATCTGAATCCACTTTATCACATATACTTGAACACAATATTATTGCGTTTGGTTTATCAAGTGAATTAAATAATCTGAATTTACCGCCTAGTCGTGACATTTTAAGATTTTATTTTTTTTAAGTGATCACGCTAAAATTCAAAGTAAAATTTTTTCGTATAAAAATTTAACTCCTCATGTAATTGATAAATTGTTTGAAATTTGGAATAAACTGAATATTCAACTTATTGATAGACGTAGTATTCTAAGAAAAGTAAATGTTTTAATTGAAAAATATCACGAAAGCATTAAACACAGAAAAGAAGTTCAGGAATTTTACAGCATTCGTACAATCAACAAATGAATTATTTTACATTGAAAAATGTAAATGCAAGTTAAAAACAACAGAATGCTCATGTGGTTTAATAGCAAACCATTTAAAAGAATTTATGATGGACCAACGTAATGATAGAAAATTCACAATACTTAAATATATGAATGACATTGTAGAAGAAACACCTACAACAATACCAAAAATGCCAACAGTTAGTGATGATCCAACATACGAACCACTTGGAACAGATATGAAAACAGGTGAAGCACAAATTGCAAATGAAGCAGTTGCAGAAGTATGAACAATGAAACGAGGACATTATACTCAACGATACGATGCTATAAATTTTGATATGATGTGTGACAGATTCGGTGTTTCAAATAGAGTTGCTTCATGTTTAGCAACAGCCCTTTTCGAAGATATAAATTTTCGAGATGTTCGTGATTTCATGAACTAGAGAGAAAATTAATGAGAAATTTCATACAAATATGGTAAAAGACCTCCATTTAGTTTTTCTAAAAGAGCCTAATGCAGACATACTTGGATATGTTAATTAGGGTGAAGAAAAAAATGCAAAACTCAAATTAAAAAAATTAAATGAATTCTTCAATAGCAAAAAACAGTCAATAGATCAATTAATTGGCATATGCAGCGATGGAGAACCAGCTAAAACTGGAATAGAAAATTGTGTTACAAGACTTTTTGAAAATCATTTAAATAGACCACTGCACTGGTTTATATGTTTGCTTCATTTCAATGAATTACCATTTGGTCATTAGATAAAACAGTCACGAGTGGGCCAAGAGCAGCAAGTGGAAATATACTCGTATTCAAAGGCATTCAAGACTGTGAAAAATTTCAGGTATGCATTTGTTAAAATTATTTTATAATATTTTTTCAATCAAATTAAAATAGGAAAATTATACTAATTTTAATTGATCTAAAAAATTTATTTTTCATCAATAGCATTGGAAAATATGCCTGATATGATCAGTGATGACCAAGAACGAGAATTATCTACACATGTTAAATATTTATATCAAATGGCCAAAGCAATTTCAAATGGTGCTGTTGCAGTTGATTTAGCTAACATAAAACCAGGACCAGTTGTACATTATCGATGGCTAACCAAAGCAAGCAGGGTATTACGTCGATATACAACAACTAATACACCATCGGAAAGTTTGAAAACTCTAGCAGTTTATATTATTAGAATATATGTGCCAATGTATTTCAATGTAAAATACTATAATTCTGTTGTATACGGCAGTGTACTTTTTCAAAGTTTATTCGTTGCACACGATGCCTACCACGTAATTTACTTAATATTGTAGATGGTGTAATCCAAAATAATTCATATTACGCTCTTCCAGAAAACATTCTATTAACAATGTTATTTGATGATAGAAAAGCCATACGGGATAGAGCTAAAAAAAAAATTTTATACTATCGAGAAAAAATACTTGATCCAACTAAACTCAGAGTTTTCAAAAAATATAATATCAATTTTAATGCTTCAGATTATACTGATATGATTGATCCGAATGACGATAATTTACTATCTGAACCGGCATTCACAAGAAATATTCCATACGACCACTTGGTACAATTCTTAGACTATGATGAGCCAACACTAGATGATCCTAATATTCCAATGCATATACAAGGAACAGAAAGATATGTACAGTTGTTAACATTTGTTTCCAAACGTGTTATAGAAAAAAAACGTGAAGCTGGTATGGCTGTTACAGCAGAAAGTCAAAAACAACCACGAATAGAGCGCAAAAAAGATTTTAAAAATTAATAACATAACATTACTTTTATTTTGAAAAATACGTTAACATGATCAATTCTAAGTAAAAAAACAACTTTTTATTTTGAAAAATACGTTAACATGGTCAATTCTAAGTAAAACTAGGTATACAAATAACTTTTTAAATAAATTATATTAAAATTATAAAAATTGTGTTTTTTTTGCTTATTACTTAAAAATATAGGTTTTTTCTTGAAAATTTTTTTCTACTAAAACGAATTCGAAAAAAGAAAAGCTGTCTGAATGAAAGTTGTTGGAAATGTTCTGAACTTATTTTAGCTGTAAAGAAAAAAAATGTCCATAAGAAATTTGTTAAAAATGATAATATAGTAGTTGAAACTTCATTTTAGGCTAATTTCTCATAATTTAAGTCTGATATCTCTACTAAAATTCAAAAACACTATAGATATTAATACCGATTCTGAAATGTACGTAAAACTCCTTTAAAGTAAGCCCAATATGATATTTTTCCTATAATTCTATCAGAAGCTATGAAGATTTTTTGGCCAAACCCTATATTCATATGGCAAAATATTTATTTTGCAAAAGTGGGGGACTCGAAATCGGACTTAGAGCTGTGGTGTCTCCAGCAATTTTTCTTAGAATCATCTGTAGATTACGTTTTTTGCTATACTCCTGATGAAAAAAAAATTCATCCATACAATTTGACCCGCTCTAGTATATACATATTTGGTTATATTCTAATGAGTAGTTGCGTGTTTCGCATGGCATTGACATATATTTTGCAGCCAAAGCCAAATAAACCGAGTGCAGTCGAGACAGGGAAATATACAAAGTCACGGCAATTTTAACGTAGTAATAATCACGCGCACGCAACGAATATGTAGTAATTTGCGATTTTTTTCCAGCACAACGTTCAAACAAAATAGTAAGGAAGGTTAAGTTCGGGTGGAACCGAGCATTAAATACCCAGCTGCTTAAAAGTGGTTGTGGCAAATTGGTAAATTGTTGTGGAGCTAGGACCTGAAGAGGTTTTCAACTACCATGTGGGCAACAACAGGCTAAATCTGTTTAGCTAAATTTCAATCTTGCAAAAATCTCTTAGGAGGTTTATGATGATATACCTGTTGTATATCGCGCCATAAAGAGAAAAGAGAAATAACAAGTAAGGAAGTCTAAGTTCGGGTGGCCGAACATTAAATACCCAGCTGTGTATAAGTGGTCGTGGTAAAATGTTGTGGAGTTATGACCTATAGTGGTTTTAAACTTTTTCTACTACCATGTGGGCAATCTTATAAATAAAAATGAATGTGTCTGTGTGTCTGGCGTCTAAAGTACTTAACCCATCTTTATGAAATTTTCACAGTAGTTTCTTGGGTTCACTGGTTACAGTATAGGCTACATATAATTTTTTAAAAGCTTAGATAGTAAACCTCGTATCATATTTCGTAATTTAAAATTTAACACCGTTCTGAAGTTAATAATAGCTGAAATTTGATATTTTAAAAAAAAAATCATTAATAAAGTGATCAGGTCATTGTAACTATGAAATTCTAGCATTCTATCTGCATCATTGAAGGAGATATGGCATGTTCCGGTTTCCTACCTCTCCTTTAGAAAACTTTGGTCCAAAAGTGGGCGTGGTCGTCCGATTTTACGTATGCTCCGAGTACTTACTCTACATATCTATAGAATACCTCGCATCAAGTTTCGTAAGGCTATCTTACACGATTCTGAAGTTATTAATAGCCGAAATAATATATATTTTGTTTATTTATATGGGGTGGTGAAAAGCTTATGGCATGGTCTGTTTTCCTATTTCTCTTTTATAAAATTTTACTACAAAAGTAGGCGTGGTCTAAAAGCGATTTCGCTCATTTTCTGTAGGTGTACGTACCATAACAATAGTATGACTCCTATCAAGTTTTGCTATTCAAGCATAAACGGTTCTGAAGTTATAAACAGTAGCAGTTTGAAATTTGTTCACTCATATGTAGGCGGTGCCACGTCCCTTTTCTAAAAATTTGGTAAAAACGTCAACAGAATGATAAATTTAATAAAGCTGCCAAATTTTATTATTTCAGCTGCTTTTACTATTGAATTATCGAAGGGGGGTGGGTATGGCTCGCTTTTGCCCATTTTTAATAGCAACCCACATTGGCCAGAAACCTTTTTTGCCAAATTTTAGTCAAATATCTAAATTTTTCCTCAAGTTATCGTGGCCACGAACGGACATATCTTAATCGATTACTCTGTTCACTCTGACAACTTTGCTATATGGAACTCTGTATCTACCTCCATTATTTTAAACCATTACAAACCGCCGCTATATGGACAAAACTATAATACCCTGTGTACCAGTACAGCTGGGTATAAAAATTAGAAGAAAAATTCTTGAAATACAATTTTTAAATTGCTTAGCTGTGACCTTTTCTTACTGATTTTCACGGCTTTAGTGAAGTAATTTGCCTCTGATAAGATCAGGATAGAAGAAACCGCTGCATTATTTTTCATGGATTATCAAGATATTTCGACGAAAATTCTTGAGGTGGTTATCATTGGAATATAGCATATTTTTGCCAAAACTTGAAATCAAAAAGCAAATCTGGTAAACAAACAAAATTTGTTGTGAAGGAGTTAGTAATCACTGCAAAATGGAACTTATTTACATATATTTCCTGCTATCAAAGCAAACGTTAGGTCGAATATAATAATAATAGATCACATCTAGGTATATTACTTAGACTTCCTTGGCTATCAGAACTTCTTAACTGTAGCAACTTTGGATAGGAAAGTTTTATTAAGAAATAAGGCTTTATATATATATATAATATGAATCAGGATTTTCACTGTCCTATAAGTAAAAACTGTGCGGAATTTTATGTTCTTACTTGCTCAATTGAAAGATATATAGCCCAAAGCCCGTTTATCGAAACAATCGATTGTACGGGGCCTTTGTGTTTTATGGATGCAATCTAGTTGGTTCCACCAAATATTTCTAAAGCTGAGGGACCAGTTGGCGTTCTAATACACCGACGGACTTAGCTCATCGCCTTGATCATTTCGGTATATTTATTGGTGGGTCTATCTCTTCTTATCTCATATTTACAACCAGGTTCATGGAAGGTATATAAATGCATTACAGCTTGGTTTATGAAAGTCACCTCTCGAGTGATCTGGAATTTCGTATTAATCAAAGCAGCCAAGATAGGCAAGAGCTTGCGTGAAGGAAAGTAGGCACTCAGGATGCCTATTAGTATATACGACCTTGCTGAGTTCCTCCTATAACAGACGGCTGATGTATGCGAGGAATATTTCAGAAGGAATTTTTCAATTCACTGGCATTATTCTCGGCATTATTAAATACTATAAGAAACTACTCCTGCTTTCCCACTAAACATTTCTATATTTACTACAATGGTTATCTTTACATATCGTCAGTGACAGTGCAAAACCGCGTAACTTTTATAAGCCCCTCCCATCAAAGTCAATTCATTTATTCTCAAGAAAATTATATGTTGGCTTGGAAAATAATTAAAAAAATCGATCTTGATGGGAACCTTTTCCATAAAGTCATTATTCGTCTTTAAATTAAGCAATTTGTAGTTGCAATGTTTTTCACAAACTCAGATATCACTCAAGCGGTTTTGCAGTGTCACCGACCATATGTTTTGTATCAATGTAACTTCTGATAAAATATCTGCAATATTAACCATTTATTTTCTTAATCGCAGTTGGCATTACTCGCATTGTTTACACATGCATATTCGTAATAAAGAGTAGCAACAGTAATATGTGACCTTTTTGCATGACAATCCGTCGATGTTTCAATGTGTACTCGTAAACGTTTATTTAATCGATATCATAGTTCTTCTTTAAACTTTCATGGGAGTAACTAAAGAGTAGAAAAAGCAATTTATTAACGTCACATATACCGACATTGTGATCTTTTATATAAGGTAATGTTTGGATAGTTTTCACAAGATATTCTATAAATTTTCATACAATTACCGTACAAACAACAGAAAAATGCTTCCTGCATCAGTTTTAGATGCGACACTTCACATACATAATTGTATACATGCTGTGAACCATGCGATATACAGGGTGGTGCAAAAGTAATCCTCCTATCAGAAAATGCTATAAATTTTGCGATTGGCCCCTAAAGTCAGTTCTGTTTTGACATTTGTGTAGTAAACACATGCGAAATACACGTTAATAAACAATGTTATGCTACACTGCTCCAGAACGCGGAATATTGCTGACTATTTATTTCGGTCGGTGAAAAACGGTTACTGCGCAAAAGTAATCCTCCTATCAGAAAATGCTATAAATTTTGCGATTGGCCCCTAAAGTCAGATCTGTTTTGACATTTGTGTGGTAAACACATGCGAAATACACGTTAATAAACAAACGCTACACTGCTCCAGAACGCGGAATATTGCTGACTATTTATTTGACCAATAATCGGTCGGGGCCAAACGGTTACTGTGAATGGTGAGCGCTACAGAGCAATGATCAACGAGTTCTTTTTGCCGCAACTTGATGAATTGGGATTGGAAAACATGTGGTTCCAACAAGACGGTGCAACAGCACACACTGCACGTGCCACAACCGATATTCTGAACATCGGAAGCTTACTTTTGCGCCACCTTGTAAAGGGTGTTTTTTTAGGGGTATAGAACTTCGAATTGAAATAAAACACAAGAAAATCGTTTTAAGGTCCATCAATTTGGCTTTATTGTAAGGATAATTTTATGCCATTAATGTTTAAATATGATTTCGGGCATGTGGCCGCCGCGGCTGGCTCGAATAAAGCCAATTCTACAGGTCCAATTTTCAACCACTTTTTCGAGCATATGGGGCCGTATGTCGGCAATAACGCCACGAATGTTGGCTTCCAATTCCCCTAACGTTTCTGGTTTGTTGGTGTAGACGAGCAACTTCACATATCCCCAAAGAAAATAATCCAATGGTGTCAAATCACACGACCTTGGTGGCCAATTGACAGGTCCATTCCGCGAAATTATGCGCTCATCGAATGTTTCCTTCAATAAATCGATTGTGACGTGCGCTGTGTGGCATGTAGCGCCGTCTTGTTGGAACCACAACTCATCCACATTCATGCCATCCAATTCGGGAACAAAATAGTCGGTTATCATGGCTCTATACCGGTCTCCATTAACGGTAGCTGCCTCTCCAGCATTATTGCGGAAGAAGTATGGCCCAATGACTCCACCAGCCCATAGAGCACACCAAACAGTAAGTTTTTGTGGATGTAATGGCGTTTCAATGGTCTCATGTGGATTCTCTTCACTCCAAATGCGGCAATTTTGCTTGTTGACGTAGCCATTCAACCAAAAATGAGCCTCATCACTGAACAAAATTTTGCGATGAAAATCAGCATCGAAATCAATCTCATTTTCGGCCCATACACCAAAATCACGACGCATTGCATGGTCTCGCGGCTTTAATTCTTGCACAAGCTGGATCTTGTAAGGTCGCAAGCCAAGATCTTTGCGCAAAATCTTCCATAAAGTTGATGGACAAAGCTCCAATTGCTGTGCACGGTGGCGAATCGATTCATTCGGGTCCTCTTCAACACTTTGCTCTACAGCGGCAATTGTTTCTTCGGTGCGCACTGTTCGACGTCTCTGCGGATGCGTATTATCACATAGAGTAAACGTAGTGCGAAAACGATCCATGGTTAACCGAATTAATTGCTCTGATGGACGATTATGTCGACCATAAAATGGACGGAGCTCACGGTAAACTTCGCGAACTGAACCATTATTTTCGAAATAAATTTGCACGATTTGCAAGCGTTGTTCTTCTGTCAACCTGTTCATGATGAAATGGCAAACCAAACTGAACATAAATGACATTAGAATTGCCAGATTTGACCACAAAATGCCAGTTTTATCTCTATTCGAAAAACAAACCTGTAAAAAAAACACCCTGTATTATAAGTATATCTCATTGCTTTGGCGGCCACCGCGGCGCGCCGTGGTGTGGCGTTAGTGTTGCCGGGGACGCCCCTCGACAGTGGTTTTTCAAACTCTCCCTGTGTATTTCTGCAATGGAAGGCTTCTCAGCAATAATTTAAAAAAATTAAAAGGAACATACCACTAGTTGGTAGAAAAGTTCTTCCTTAATCTCCTCGGAGGTATACTCGTATATAGCGTAAAATTATCGTATTATATTATATCTCATTGCCAGTACAATATAATAGAGTTGGGCTATTTCGTTCAACTGAGTGGTCAAGGGGGCTAGTTCTTTTTTCGTTCTGACGTTTAATATATATTTTTGAGTCAATTATATCAAAGAGCACTCAATGCTCTATGGTTGTATATTCATGAAATAGGGAACAAAAGTATAGCAAACGTACACAGAAACTACGGTGGGGAACTCGGTGGGAATTCTCCTTTCTGTAAGTAAAATATCTGTACCAATAAGCGAGAAAGGCCAAAGTCGAATCAAGGCGAAATTGAGTTACTTAGTATCAGTATTCTCCGATCTATAACCACACAAATTTTCTCAGATTTTTATGCAAAAATGAAGAATCTATAAACCGAAAACAAAACTGACGACGCTTGTGTTTTGCTTGCTGGAATTTGTAATAACAATTTAACTAACTACTGGTGACAAAAGCAGCTCCAATAGTTGAATCAAATTTTATTTGGTTTTGTAGTAATACTAAAAAAAAATTTATTATTAAAAATAAAATTAGTAATTATGGCATATTTTGAAACAGAAACCTACGATAGTGTTTATTTTTATATTTTTAATGAAAAACATCAAAGGCTTTCGAGTGTCGGAGGACAGTTTAAAGTATTATATGAACGTGCATGTCTCGTCATACTCAACGAAAATCTGCATTGATTGAAGAAAATTTGAGCGAAACCTATATAAATTACATCTAATCAATATTTTTTGAGTTTTATTTTTTTGACCAAAAATAATCATAATTTTTTTAAGTTTTATTTTTTTTTTTGCTCGAAAATAAAATCTATGTTTGGGTTTTATTTTTTTGATGAATCCTTCCATGATCCTTCATGAATAAAAATAAAATTTTGAGTTTTAATTTTTTTTACAGTTCGAAAAACTCTAAAATTCGCTGAGCCTTTTTGGCAAGTAATTGATCATAAATATTGGTTGGTGTAATTTCATCAACATCTGTACTCAATAACTAAAACATGTTTATTTCATTTTTCTCTACCACGTGAATGCCAACCTATGTGCATATACATAGCTTTTGAATAAAAAAATAAAAAAAGATGACTCAAAAACCAGCGCTCTGTTAGCTTAATGGTTAGCAGAGTGTGCCAAAATTTCTCTGATGAAGAAGTCTAACAGCTTCCGAAATGGATCTATAGAAAAGCTATGGCGGTTGTCTCTAAAATTGTCTTATTCAATTCTAATAAAAACTGTTAATAATTAATTAAAAATAATTATAAAAAAAAATAAAAACAATAATAATTTTCATAAATAAAAAGAAAAATTATTATTATTGGTCCTGAGCTCGTTTGTAGTCATGGTACTCAAAAAAATAAAACTTGAAGATACCTATCATTGTTGATTTTTATTTAAAAAAATCTGAAAATAATGAAGAAAAAGCGAGTTTTATAATAAAACTCATAACAGTTACGGTCCCTGTTTTAAACTTAGTGGGCAAAAAATTGCTGTGCATAATGGTTGGAAATAAATGTTTAGAATAACATGAGCTATTTCCCCCAAGAAATATTGAGTTTGATTGCTACTGAAAGTGCCAACTCGACTTTGATCCCTGCCGGTGTTTGTCGCAGGGCCAAGCGAACTTCTTACATCAATATGGTCCAGAACACTGTGGTTTACTGGACAAGATTTAACACATTTGAACGCAATAGTGGGTCGGTTCGTTTAGTTAGGTCGTTCGATTAAATTAATCCTCCCTTACAAGGTTCTAGACAAAGTATTACGAATTTAGAGAGTTTGGCCTTTTGTAGTGCAGTTGGATGAAAGACCACCGATAGCGATGATTGGGCTTGATTCGGTAACATCTCGAGTAGAATGCGCAATCAAGTCGAGGTGAAGTAGTACCAGACAGTAATACAGTTTTGCTTTTTAAATAATTTTAAGAAATTTGTAATAATGTTGATATTATTATGGAAAATGCAGGAGCTCATAGTATTTGAGGTAGTTCAGTTTTTTTTTTTTTTTAATTCAGTCTAAATATGCCTATATAACTTGTTGGACAGCGATGAAATTACTTCGAATTATGTTTAGGAAACTAGTAGATCCAACTGCTACTTGCGATGATGAAATGGTGAGAAGTAAGAAGGTCAACGGAAGTAACGTGAATTGACTTTACTTCGCATCTCAAATCGAAATAACGTCCTGTCAAGAGAGAAATAAAGTCAACAGAAATTTGGAAATATATTCATTGACGTCATTTTCTAACTCAACTGGAAATAACACAGCAAAAAGTCACGCGATTTTTAATTCCAAATTTTCATTTTATAATATGATATGAATTTAAAATTTTAGCAAAATAGAAATAACGCCAATTGTTCATTATTATTTTTATGGTATTTCCGTTGACCCTGTGACCTGTAACCGATAAAATCAGCCGTTTTTACTTAAAGTTTATATGCTTTCAGAGTTCCGCATATATAATAGTAACGCTTTAGCTTCTCAGATTTGTTAACTTCTTTATTGCTTTCAGCTGATTCCAGCGAGCTTTCTAATTGGCATGCTTTAGGCCCTTAGCATTGAGAGCAACCAACTATACCAGAGTTTCGTTTCACTATTGTCAGAAAATTCTAAGAAATTTCTCAAAGTCAAAGGCTATTCGGTGGAAAGAACCCATTGAACATGCCATTTCACTGATTACTTTTCAACGCGGAAATTCTTTGATAGAGAGACTGTGATATTAAGAGGACTACTCTTGTACATAGATGCGGACTTGCAATGATTAAGGCTTCTACTCTCAGGTCAAATGGATATGTTTGTGAAAACTGAAATGTCAAATTTCTGAGTGATATTTTCTATCCAACCCCAGTAGTGGAATTCACTAACTTCTATAACGACATTCGTAATCGACATTTTGTCGTAACGATATTTATAACGATATCGGTATTCACTAACCCTTTTTTATCGATATTCGTTTATTAGCGATCAGCTGTGTCGTTAAGTAAACAACACATAATTTCAAGTTTTTAGCGAAAATTAAAATAATATTACTACTATATCAATATACATATATTGATAATAAAAAATGGCATTTGAGTACTTAGCGTACGTTTTATAGCGGGATGAGGATTCTTAACCCCGAATCGTTATAGCTAAGTTAGTGAATAGCACAGTCGATAATGCAGGATACAAAATCGTTAATTAAAATCTCGAAAAATCGCATCGTTATAAGTTAGCGAATTCCACTACAGGCCTCCAAGAAGAGAAGAAAATCCTCTAGCTTATATCGAAGCCTGTCATAGGACAGATATAGTCCACTTTTGTTGTGATATAGCAGTCGTTAACATTAAAAAACTATTTCTTGCGTCCATATTAGTACTGTTTGAACGACGAACTGGGTCGTAATTTACGAAATAACCTTGCCTTGGTCCGTTAAGGGGAAAAGTGGAAGTAGCGACGTATTATTACAGACTCGTTTTTCAATTTCGATTCCACTGATAATAAGGATAGAATCCTAAACTTTTCGCATGCAAGCCGAATCCCAATCTAACACGACACCAACAAAAGACACACATAATTTTTATTTTTATTAACGAAGAGGAGACATTCTTCGAGGTGGTATTGGATTCGCCAAAGCTTACTTAGTTCTTACCTCCTAAAACGACCAGCTAAACTAACTACATAGCACTATATTGATTAAAACTGATTGCAAAATTTGCAGCTACCATACCATTGCTGTCCCCACCATTGTTACGTTATGTTGTTGCATGTCGATAATTGATTTGTGGAAACCTTCTGCAATCGTTTGTCAATGCCACTGCTAAATGTTTGTTTTTGCTTTTCTATTTGTTTTTGTTTGTGCTTAATTTTGCTGTTGGCTTTTGTTTTTTCCCCTTTTGCATGTTAGTTCTACTCTCATTAAAATTTATCTGTGCAATTGCCGATTGATTTATGCCATTTCTTATTGTTTTTGTAACATTCAAATAAATGATGGGCTTATTGTGGGATTATTCCCATTGCAGATGTACCAATGAGATCTGCGTAAAGCTGACCTAGATCTACCCTGTAGGAAAATCAATAAAATGTGTCTAAAGAGCATCTTTCTACTTCGGTAGTGTGCTGGGCAGTCATACGTGCCCTAACGATCCGCATCGAGATAAGTCATTGCTCAGCTAATGGCTCATTGGCTGGAAGTACTTAAGAATATTGATATTGTCTTTGCTAAATCGAAACTCCGCCTGGATGTCCCATACAGAAATGTCTCCTTAAAAACTGATTTGAACTCGCTCGCTGATTCTGAAATACCTGTGTTTGTAAATTACGACGCTTTTTGTTCTCCCCTATAAGTGGCGTTATACTACTTCTGAAAGAGTTTCGAACGTAGAAATTAATAACCGTTACAAGGGATTGTACAGTGGTTGAAATTCAATTTCAACAGCAACCAGAAAAATATTCAGATAAGTATATATATGTGTTACAATATTCGCCGAAATGTTATTCATAAACATTTAGCATTTTTATTTATTATATTTATTTTATATTCTACTATTTTGTTTTATATTCTTTACTTTAGTTTATTATATTTTATTTTATTATATTTTATTTTATTTCATTTCATTTCATTTCATTTCATTTCATTTCATTTTATTTTATTTTATTTGATTTGATTTTATTTTATTTTATTTTATTTTATTTTATTTTATTTTATTTCATTTTATTTTCTTTTATTTTATTTTATTTTATTTTGTTTTATTTTCTATACCAACAATTTAATTGAATTGTATGTACAAGCCATTTGAAAAATAAAAAAAGATAAAAAAAAATTTAAAAAAAAATTTATTTAAAATTTTTATTATAGGCCTTTGTTTGAATCGTTGATATACAAAATAAACAAAACCGCTGAGCACGAATATCGGAGTGTATAACAAAAAGAAAAAGTGTACACAACCAACAAAAATCCATCATGAGGATGATCATGCCGCCAAATGGCGGTGCATGCTCATGATATGTTAAATGTGAATAGAACTAGGATTTTAGCTGACTCAAAAACCAGCGCTCCGTTAGGTTAATGGTTAGCACAGCGTGATGTCTAGCGCTTCAAAAATGGATCCATAAGATAAGCTATGGCGGTTGTCTCTAAAAATTTTTCCTTTTCTATTCTAAAACAAATTTTAATAATTAATTTAAAAACTAATTATGAAAACAGTAAAAAACAATTATAATTTTCAAAAAAAAAAAAATTTTTTTAATTATTTTTATAGACCTTGAGCTTGTTTATAGTCATGGTACTTTGTTTTATTTTATTTTATTTAATTTTTTTTTTATAATTTTTTTTTTATTTTATTTTAGCTTAATTTATTTTAATTTTTTTTGTTTGCTTTTATTTATTTTATTTTATTTTGTTTTATTTAGTTTGATTTTACTTTATTTTATTTTATTTTATTTTATTTTATTTTATTTTATTTTATTTTATTTTATTTTGTTTTATTTTATTATATTATTTGATGATTTTGATTTATTTATTTTATTTGATGTTACTTTGTTTTACCTTATTTTATTTTATTTTATTTTATTATAAAGTATTCATGAAACAAGTGCAAGGCCAAGAATAACAATTTTTATTTTTTTAATTTCTATGTAAATTATTATGGTTTTTATTTTTTTTCAATAATCATTTTTAATTAATAATTAAACGTTTTTTGATTGAATAGAGTAGGAAAAATTCTAGAGAAAACCTCCATAGCTCAATTTTGGTCAGAGAAATTTTGGCACGCATTGCTAACCATTAAGCTAAATACGCTGGCTTTTGATGTCCTTTTATTTAATTTAAATGTATTTTATTTTATTTTATTATATTTTATTTTATATTATTTTATTTTATATTATTTTATTTTATTTTATTTTAATTTAGTTTAGTTCAGTTTATTTTATTTTATTTTAGTTCAGTTTATTTTATTTTATTTTAGTTTAGTTCAGTTTATTTCATTTTATTTTATTTTATTTTATTTTATTTAATTTTATTTTATTTTAGTTTATTTTATTTTAGTTTAATTCAGTTTATTTCATTTTATTTTATTTTATTTTATTTTATTTTAGTTTAGTTCAGTTTGTTTTATTTTATTTTATTTTATTTAAGTTTAGTTCAGTTTCTTTTATTTTAGTTTATTTTATTTTAGTTAATTCAGTTTATTTCATTTTATTTTATTTTATTTTATTTTATTTTATTTTAGTGTAGTTCAGTTTATTTTATTTTATTTTATTTTATTTTATTTTATTTTATTTTATTTTATTTTATTTTATTTTATTTGGTTTTATTTTATTTTATTTTATTTTATTTTATTTTATTTGGTTTTTATTTATTTTATTTTATATATTTGTTTTCCTTTTTATATTTCAGTTTCTAGACAAATCTTATTACAAATAGCACACAAACAAATTTAACTCTAAGTTTCAATAAACTGTTTTTGTTATGTTAGCCCTATATGTATTATCAATGAAGTTCTTGAGCAAATTTTTTTTTGTGCTGGCTTAGCATTTCTAACAACGCAACTTACATGCAGCGTCTCCTTAGTATGATTACGTGTTTTGGCGTTTATATATTTTTTTAAGCTGTCTAGCATATTCTAGTTTTTTTTTTAATATTATTATAAATAATTCTTCATACCCTACGTAGAGACACCTTTAGCAGCGTGCGCATTTCCACATACTCGTTAAATCATAAAATTTTTATTCATTTCGGGAAAACAAGAGCTTCATAGTTTACCCAAATCTTTCTGTTTTGTAATTGGTTTAAAATATTTATGAAGAAATTCAATGGAACTAATTTTATAAAATGGTAGTTTTGATAGATTCATCTTAATGTTCGGACATAGTCCTTTTGAACCGTTGCTAGCTAATTTATTTTGTTTTACATAAAAATCTATATAACAAAAACTTTACATATATATCGCAAATAATTTGCTTTGAAAAATAAGAAAATCGTAAAAAGGCAAAACCAAAATGAAGAAGCAATTTTATACAAAATTGTTTAATCCAAAAGTGCAATTTATTGTTTTGAAAAACTAATTCGTTCAATAAAAATATCAAAGCCCGACGCTATAATCAAAGCAAAGTGAGTGTGTGCGCGTGCGCAATAAGCACAAGGAGAACGCAGGAACTACAAATACTTAAGAGGTAAGCGTACTGCAGTTGGTGTTGCACTGAAATAAAGAAAAAATTAAAACCAAACAAAGCGGCCAAACCAAAAACTTGTATTGTTTAAAAAATTATTTTTTATTTAAAAATGTGCTTCGAAAATATATAAGGCATTTGGTTTTATTTTTTTATGTGGGTACTTCTCATAGGCATAATCCAGTCCCTGCTCCAAATCCTGTTGCTGTTGCTTCTGCAATTGTTGTAGTTGTAGTTGCTGTAGTATTTTCAATTGAAACTCTAACTGCTCCTTTTCTCTGTCCTTTTTAGTAGTTGCTGCGTTCTGGCGACGTGGACGATTCATCATCGGATCTTCCATTTGACGTGATGCTTGTGCTCGTACCTGTGGCGGTGGTCCAGGCGGTTTTTTCTTCTCTTTCTTCTTCTTTTTCTGTTCAAGTATTACAGCGTTTGCCGTAACAACAGTTGCCTCACGTTCCATTTGCTGTTGCTTCTTTTTCGCCAAAGCAGCAGTTTGAAAATGCACCAACGGTGAACTGCGACGGCGCACAGCTGCTGCGTGTGCGCCGGTGCACCGATGATCAGGTGTACCAACACCAAACAAGCGACGTATGCGACGTTTATTAATAAATCCCAAACCAGAGCTGAACGTGGAGCTGGCACCACCTTCGCTACCCGCAACCATTTGACTAAAATTGCTATCCAAGTCACAGGACTCACTGCCACTGTTGAGTGTGGCACCGCCAATTGTGCCAGCGGAATCGGCACCGCAAGGAAATAGATATGTATTGAGTGTACTCAGTGTGGAGGAGGTGAACTGGCGTGTTAGCTCAAAACCACCACCTAATGCGTTGGTAGTAGAGCTACCATTCGTAAAATGCCAATCGAAGCCAGGTGGACCGACGCCAGTGGTGGTAATCTGTGGTGGTTGCGTTGACGGCGGCGGTAGCTGCGTTTGTGTATGTGCCGTGAGTGGCAGAGCGACCGCTGTCGAAACGGTGGCGGTGGTGCGTTGCGAGGTACTAGTGTTGTTACTATTATTTGTATGCGAGAGTGTGTTGCTGCTGCTAATGCTGCTTCTATAATTGTTCATATTATTATTGTTATTATTTCTTGTATTGATGCTGGTGGTAGTTATATTGGTGGCATTGTTGTTGTTGTTTTGCTGTGAACGTGATGTTGTGCCTCGAACTGGCTGCGCTTGCGTGTCGTACGAGTGTGGATTTACATAAATGTGATTGTTGTTGTTGTGCTGAATGCCTCCCGTAGTGTTAGTGTTGACGCTAATCCCGCTTGTGCTGCTCCCGGTATTGTTGTTGTTAGTGAGATTCATATGCAAATTCACCTGATTAATATAATGTGCGATACTGGCGCGCTGAGTTTGTGCTGCACTGCCGCCAGCGCCATTTACGTTCATGTTATTATTGTTGTTCTGAAAATCCTGCGATTCCTGATGATGACTACAACATGGCGCAGTTATCGCCACAGCAGGAACGCCCAAATGATGTTGCTGTTGTTGTTGAGCAGTTGGTGGACGTGGCGGCATTATCGGCGCAATGGGCAGTGGTTGGAGCTGTAGCAGATCACGGTCGCGACGCAAATGAAGTGCAGCCGCGGCACCCAGTATATGAGGTGGTGGCTGCTGCTGCGGATGGTCTGCCTGTTGCTGCCCTTGTGGGCGTTGCCCTTCTGGACTGTTGTTGACATTTGCAGCTTGTTGCTGTTGGTTTTGTTGTTGTGGTGGATTATTGTTGCAATTGTTGCTGTTTGTGGAAGAGTTGCCCCTTCCGCCACATCCACCGCAACAGTCACATGCGCCAGCTCCATGTGAGCCCATGGTGAGTTAAAATAATCTGTTTAAGATTTTGTTACCCAGTAAAGCTGTTCCTTAAAATTTTGAGCTTTAAATATTGATGTGCGCGTAACATATTATTTTCTTTACTTCACTCAAATTTTTCTCAGTGTAAGTTTTATGTGTTCGTGAAACCATTTTAGAATTTTTGATAAAGAACTGTGAACTTTATGTCCCTTAGTTTACTTTAAGATGTATTTTTTACTTTTTTTATTTAATTTTTTCATTTCAAATTTTTGCTGTGATATTTTATTTTGTGAATTTTTTGAAATAAAGTACTGCACTTGTTTTCTATGGTGTTAGTGTGGGGTAAGCTTTTTTTGCAAATTTTTGTTAGTACCTTTTTTAATATTTACTGCCACGTTTTTCAAGTTTTCACTCTCATCGCAAATCATGTCTTGATTTGAGCAACACGTGTCGTAAGTTCATTATGGTGGAGGAGGTGAGTTTTCATCTCTTCCTTCTTATATTTAGAAACTCACGTTTAGTAAACATAAAGTTGTCATTCGGTGAGTACATTTTCAAAAAAGGTGGTACTTTTGATTTCAATATGCCACACTATGTGTAACTTTTAAAAACACACTTTTCAAACTCATTACACTTGCATACTTTTGAGCAATAAGTGAGATTAATATGTTGTAGAGAAGTGAGGTGAGTTTTAGTTTTTTATCTATTTGTTTGATCAATTTATTATGATAAAGAAAATGTTCGGCCCCAAAGTTGGCTCTTTGCAGATTCTATGTCTGCTCACTACAGAAAATCACACTAAGATCGGCATATTTAATTGTTGTGGTGAGTACTTAACACTAGTAGCTTGAATGGTTAATTGGTTTCATATTTACATCAATAGCTAGAGAAACGCGGTTGATTCATATGTGACATATTAGTTTTAATATATTGTTGTTTTTTTATTTTGCCACATTGTATTTGAAATACACAAAAATGTTGTCCTATGTATGCTGTGATAAGCTAATGTAATTGTACATACAATTCTTACGGTTTTTCGGCTACTTATACTTTTCACTACGGCGTGGTGAGTTTCCAATAAACATGCACTTAAGTTTTTCGTCTCACAGGTCGTTGAAAGACGTGCTGCAAAACATTTTTAAGCTAAGTCATATATTCACCATGGTATGGTGAGTTATAAAAATTTTAGTTTTGTGCCATTTTGTGAAAACAGCACTTTCTTAAAGTAGGTTTTTGGTAATTAAAGCCCAATTTTAGCTGTGTGTATTGGCGTTACGCTGTAAAATATGTTAGTTTTTGCCGTGTGGTATTAAATCTCTCACAAAGCTTAAATTTTTCGTAGTGCTGGGTTGATATATGGCAGTTAACTTATTTCTTATCTTCTTAGGGAAATATTTAGTTATATTTTTGAGAACTTATTACGTATTAATATTCTTCTCGTTGCTACGTTGCTTGGTTGCTCTGTTTCGCGTTGATTTTTAAAAAGCGATTTTTGGTAAATTTTTCAAAATGGTTATCGGTTTTTTGCTATGAGGCCAGTGCAGTATTTGTCGAAATGCTATGTGCATATAACCACGTGAGTTTAAATTCTTCTTATTATTTCATTACAACAACAATAAAATTGTATTCATAGAAGCCACTTGATATCACAGCAGTTGCTCAATTTGAAAAAGGGACTACTTTACACTAACTGTTTGTTTTCGCTTTTTACCCAGCTTTTTAATTCAAAAGTTTTTTTTTAAGTCTCATAACAACATTCATTAGTTTACAAAATAAACAAAAATATGAATAGGTGCCGCGCTAGCACCTATTCCACTAAGCATTTACTAAGCACTAAGCATTTAAAGAATGTTCATATTTTTTCAACATTTCAGTAATTTTTTTTTTTTTTTTTTTTGAGAGTTTAAAATTTTTTAAATAATATTTCTAGGTTTCTTTGAGAAAATAGTGCAACGCCACTTGCACACATATAAGCGATTGCATGCTAACCGATGCAAGGTCAAATTTTTGTTTAATTCTCTTTTGTATTGCATACTTCAAGGCGTTGTCACATGCAGTTCAGTGCAGCATTTGGTTTTTGATTTTCTTGTGGAAATTTTTTAAGTTAATATATACGAAAATGTTTGAAACAAGCTAACTATTTAAGCTGCATTTTTAAAACATGCACACTTTCCGGTGCTGAAGTGATTTAAATTGGAAGTAAACTTAATTTGTTATTGCTAACTATAGATATGGCGAAATTCAATCATAATTTTTTCCACACGTGATACAATATCTTTTTTTTTGTAATTTTTTTTTTTTTATTTCACTCAAAATAAATATCTAGTTTTGTCTCCAGCTTTCTTAATGCACTTGAACACAATTTATTACGATGCACAACAATTTCCTTAATTGTAGGAAACATAACATATTACATAGTCACATATTATTGCCACACTTTGATTCTACTAAATTTTCTTGATTACTTTTGGAATTCTAAATCTCAAAGGCGCCAGCAGCAGTAAACACACACACATATGCGCTCCATCAAACAAGTATTCAACGAACAAATTTTAGCTGAATACACGGCATTGGCTTTGTTTTTCACGCAACTGAACATAGCGCTCCGAACTCAGTTCACTTCATTCCTTTGACAACAAACAACAAATAAAAATCGCCAACTTCAATTCACTTCACACAATCCGTCAGCAAAACAATAAGCTAGGCAGTCAGTGAGCCGACAAACCAAAAACCAACAAAATAGGCTATCTAACGAGCTGCCGAGCACGTGAGCTCAACCGAACTTTAGCCCATTGAGGCAGTGTAAGAAATCCAACAACGAAATTACTGACTCGTTGACAACAAAGAGCGCAACGCTGCTTCTCACAAGTCCTCCTTACCACCTCGCAATTTCCTCCTTTTGCAAAATATAACACAACTTGTATAGTTTTACATGGGGAAGCTATGTATGTTGTGTGCTCCACGCTAACTTCCATGGCTGGCGGCATTGTTATTGTTATTGAATGTTGACATTGTTGGTACTGTCAGCGTTGCAGTTTAAGCTTCGTTGCTTCCTCGTGTCGCATGCGATTTGAAGTGGTTGTGGGGTATGGTACTTTGACCACTTTCATTCATTTGTTTTTGTCGCTGCCATTTGCCGTTCGTGTTTAGAAGTTTTGCAATGCGTGAGCGAAAGTAAGCTGTAAATTGTGAGCAAATACGGTCAGTTCTCAATACCATCCATATATTTTTTTATTATCTCTCTCATTTTTACACCACTTTGACAGTTACTTGACATTTCTTTGCGATTTCTTCATTACTTAATTTTCCTTGCTTCTGTTGCTCAGCTTGCACATTCTTTATTCTGTTGTGCCTTCGGCTAACATCCGCATATTTCATGCTGCTCCACCCTTTATTCCTATACCCTCTTCTGATATGTTTCGATACTTTTTATTTCTTTTCGACATCCGAAGTTTAGTTGCAAACATAGCTGCACTACAAGAGCGATACAATACTGTAGGCAAACTTACAGGCGTACAGAGAGCTCATGTAGGATACTAACAAAACGTTTTCGTAATTTTTCCGGCGCGAGAGTGAAATATATACTTAACTGTTTGTCGAATTCTTTACATAACTACAAAGGAACTAACGCGAGTTCCAGCCAGCAGGCAATAATAATAAGAGAAGAGGGTAAAAGGCAGCATCGTAGGAAAGGCAGTTGCTCTGATAGCACGTGCACCACAGTGTTGTTTTTAGTGTAAACATACACTCAAAAAAAAAGTTTACATATTGGTATTTTATTGTAATTCTTCTTTCTTTCTTTAAATGGTCATCTAACCTCACGGGCGATTTTAACCGTCCAACATAGCTCGCCAGTCGTTTCTTCGTTGCGCCAACTGAAACCTTCCTCTGCTTCCACCGGCGGGTGCCGATAAGAATATCTTCTGGGCTGGAGCATCTTCGCTCATTCGCACTACATGGTCTAGCCAGCGAAGCTGCTGTGTTTTAATTCGCTGAACTATGTCGGCGTCTGCGTAAAGTTCATACAGCTCATCATTAAATCTTCTTCGGTACTCGCCGTCGCCAACGCGTAGAGGTCCACAAATCTTTCGAACAGCTTAAAATAATAAATAAAAACAAGTAAGGAAGTCTAAGTTCGTGTGGAACCGAACATTATATACCTAGTAGTGATCTATTATGGCATCCCAATTTACGCAGGTCTATTTTAATACTTTCAGTTTCTATTTGCGTTCAAATAGACCGACGGACAGACAGATAGACGTAGCAAGAGACGGACATGGCTATATCGACTCAGCTTATCCTCCTGATCATTTCAGTATACGTACAAACATTTCATGTTCATGAAAGGTATGAAAATCAAAAAAGATATACAACTTCGCTTTTGCAGTGGGGTATTAACTACTTACCCGGATATTTTACTTTTCATCCTGAACGTTTTGATATACATTAATAAATATATATCTCGATTCGTTTATGCCGAATGAACTAATATACCTTGTGTGCGTAACAAAAATAGATATAAAAAAGGGTGTATCTTATAGGCGCAAAAGAAATCAACCGATCTTTATGAAATTTTCACAATATATACTTGGGTTCACTGGGTACAGCATAGACAATATATAGTTTTGGAAAAGTAGGCGGAGCCACGCCCCCGGGCTGTATAAAGTTTGAATTCGTCATAACTCCGAACTTTTTCGGTCTAAATTAATGAAATTTGGATATATGTGTCACTTAGTCAATATCTACATCATTTTTCAAAAGTGGGCGGTGCCACGCCCACATATTTTGTATTTGGTTGGCTCTCGAACTTTCACGATAGGTTCAGGAGTTCGCTGGGCACGACACAGTCTGTATATAGCTTTTGGAAAAGCCCCCAGGTTATATAAAGCTGCAGTTCGGTATAGTTAGGACTTTATTTGGTTCAAGTTGGACATTTTATATATAGATGTGTTCTATGTATCAAAATGTCAAAACAACGTCTACCGGGTTTGCTAGTATATTATAAAATGGCGAAAGAAAACAACGAATTTCAGCATTCTTTTGTAAAACTGAGAGACTAGTTTGCGTTCAATTAGACAGACGGACAGACATACATACGGACGGAGAGACGGGCATGTCTAAATCGGCTCCGCTCATCGTGCTGATCATTTTAGTGAACTTTGCTCTTCTTCTTCTCATACTTACATACATTTAATGTTTATGAAAGATATGAAAATCAAAAAAGATATATAACTTCGCTATTGCAGTGGGCTATTAACTACGTGCCCGAATATTTTGCTTGTGTGCTTCCCGATTTGGATAATTTTTGGCAGGAGTATAACACATACTACTGAGAAGCAGCTGACCAATTTTCATTGAAATAGCGAGATTGAATTATAAGCGATTGCCTTTGAAAATAGCAGAAATTTTATGCTCATAAGTGGGCGGCGCCACGCCTTCTTCTTCAAAATTGACCAAATTTTTTGCAGTCGAGTTCCTCTTAAAAATCTTATTATGTGTGCAAAATCTGATTGGTATAACTTGCTTGGTTGTAGAAATATCGCTTTTTAAATTTTACAAAATAAATTTTCAGAACTATGTTCAAAAACTGGGCGTGGACATTAACCGATTTCGCCCATTTTTACAACAAACAGTCACCTTTATATATTGAACATAAAAAGTTTTGTAAAATAGTCCACTATAAAAGGGGCGGGGCCACGCCCATTCTCGAAATTTTTATGTTTTGGATTTCTTAGTTTACATAAACTTTACAAATGAGAAATAAATGATGTAAAGCTATTTTACCCAAAGTTATTGCCTATTTAATATATCTACGATCCTCTTCAAAATCTTTCATATAAAAGTGGGTGTGGACCTTAACCGATTGCGCCCATTTTTCTTCGCACACCTGGAAATCTGCGTGCTGAATTTCGTTTCGATATTTTGAACGGTGTTTGATTTATGATTGATAGCATTTCTAAATTTGATTTAATCAAAAGTGGGCGGTGCCACACCCATTTTCAAAAATTTCTTAAAAAGTGTATTTTATGACTCAATCACCAAATGTTATCCTTATAGGTGTATTATGTACTGAGTAATCACTTTTTTTGTGTTTTCGAAAATATTCTATATATAAAAAGTGGGCGTGACTATCATCCGATTTCGCTCATTTTAAATAGCGCTCGGAGATGAGTGCCAAAATTTACTCAAGTTATCGTGTCAACAGACCAAAGCTTTCCCCTCAATTGCAATAGAGTTAGATACTCTGCATCATCTTGCAAGGCCTTTCAGCGAAGGATTGTAAATTATGCGTTATATATACACTTACGTATTTTTTGGGGGTTTTGTTGCTCCGGCCAGCGAAGTCAAGCCGGCATACGTATTTACATACATCCGAACGTACGCAGGTACTTAGCGATGTTGGCATGAGCCGACGCTTAGGCCACCCGTATGTACAGAAGTAGATGATGATAGCTATGTACGTGCGTTTGTGGACTTGCCTGCTGCCGCGTAATGATCAAAAGAAATTTCCCAATAAATGAGAAATTGCAAACCAAAACAAAACCAGCAGCAAAACCTGTTTGGAGTTAAATATTAGAAACTTCGCACACGCCCCAAGAATAATGACTTATGATTGCCTGATATAATTTAATTCTCGTAGTTGCAAAGCAATTAAACCCAATAGAATATTTAGTTGTCTAACTATCTTACCTATTAATTATATCATGAGATATTATTTTTTTGATATTCAAAATTTTTTTTTGTCATAGCACACGAATAACTCATTAGATACATATACATGATTTGGTTATAACTAGTCGCTCTTCGATTTATTATAAAAGTTTGGCTTTCGAAAAATAGTGCATTATAAGAAAAATTATTTACATGTAGAGATAGCTCACATAGTTAATCGATTTTGTTCTTCTATTGTTTCAAAATTAATAACATTATTCCATGCCATTGTAACGAATACAACATGTGTTAACTTTTGTTAGTTTTCTGGTGGCATATGGCGGCGTAGGCAAGTAGAAAATCTGTTGCCATTGGGGATCTCCCGTAATGTTTCTGGGTAAACATCATGATTGGGTAGGATAGTGGAAGCGAAGGTCATACATCAGGTTAGACCTCGCCAATCAAACATTATGATGAACATTAGGGTGTCCAATTTTCTGTCGTTGCTACATTTCAGTTTCTTCTAGCTTGGCAGTATACTAGTTTTTCATCGTTACCTTCCCCTTTTAGCTTAAGTTAGGAGTCCGAATCAAAGAAATGGAAAGAGCCGCGTGTGTTGCGAAGACTCCTGATCCAACTCCACAGGCCATCTTGGAGCCATCCATAAACACTGAAATGTCGAAATTGTGAGTGAATTCGCCTTCATTCCAGTCCTTTCTGGTTGGAAAGAGAATCGAATAATTTATATCTATCGCTGTCCTGGGACAGATATAGTCCGATTTGGTTGCAATGTACGAGTCGTTGATATTGAAGAGTATGCGGCCGTGTCCGTACGTGCATTCTCTCCATAGTCCCAATTAAGTTAGGAGTCCGAATCAATTAAATTTTTGTGAATACAGTTGAAATATGGCAGAAACCCACCCCAAGCCGAAAGAGCTAAGACACGAGAGGATTCCGATCACCGCGACCCTTCAACTGGACAAAGCTTAACGTTTTGTTTCTTATGTCGTCCTCTGGGAACCACCTATACATTCACCCACCTCTCTAGTGTGTTGTAACAGGTTCTATAGTGTGAATACATATTTGGCATTTGTGTTGGTGTCATTTTAAACTAATTATTCCATATTATAATAAATTGTTTTTCTTAGTTTTTTTGATTGACGGCATTGCAGTTTGGTCATACTTATCCATACATATGTAATTCGTTATACCTTAGATGTATAGTTTGGTCATAAAGTGGAACAATTTCCCTAAGCTTACGCATTTATATTAATTGTTGTTGTTGTTGACACATGCACGGTTGTTATAAACATGAGGTTTACATGGATGTGTCAGTATGCAGTTGACCCAGACCGAACGCGATTTCTTAGAGAATTACTCATTTCAGAATGGATATTTCCCTAGAATTTGATCAGGTCCACCGGTTCTGGAGTTGGGAGTTAAAGTAAATAAGTGGAGGTCCGGCCACTGTTTCTGAAACATATAGTTAATAAGGTATTTCAAACTAAAAAACAGGTATAAAATAACTTTGGCAATGTTTTTTTTTGCAAAAGTTGAATTTAAGGAAAAGATTTACAGTTAATACATTAATCGCCTTATTCGTAAAAAATAAAATTGGTTTATAAAGCTTTTTAAAGTGACATTTCCATACAAAATATGAATTTTTACGAAGATGGGGGTAAGCATATACACAAAATTAAAGGAAATCAAAACGCCTATCAAATGGTATAAAAAAATAATAAAAATCGGTTCGGTAGTTCTGGATTAATTTCAATTTTAAAAAATGCTTAATATAAACTTTGACTTGTAATAACTTTTTTTGTTGTTGTTTCCCCCAAAAACAACACACAATTATGTTTGTTTCATAGATATATATCGATTCCAATTTCTTGTTTTTTTTACAGGGTTTGCGTTATTACACATTTGTTTCACAGTTCCTTTTGCATGAAATCGGAGTAGATTTCGTTCTTTGTAAATAAAGGAATTAAAAAAATACACAAACATGTGGCAGAAAATGGCTTCGAACTGGTTGTCCGCGAGGTGTTCCCTCAGTACTTAGGACATCCAAGCAGCTTTACGGGCTTTGCAGTCTAACTCGACTTCTTCGAACCTATTTACAAAAGCACCATACTATTCATTGAGCTTGAAGCCAAAAACGAGATTTTTTTGAATTGATTCCTATGCACAAGGGTCAAGCATTTAATAAACCGGTGTACTCGAAATTTCCTTATGAGCTCAGCAAAGTGCACCGTCAACGGGAGAACAAGCAGTTAATACAGCACCTTAATGGATTGCATGGGACAAAGTCAGTTCAACATTTTTTTTGGTTTCATTCAAAGTATATAAGCCGAAAGCCTGAGGGGTTACTCTGTATCGTGATGCGAAAGAAAATGCTATTCGAAAGCTTTCAAATTCCATACATTTTTTCAAATAAGAAAGAAATTTCATTCGCATCGCGATACAGAGTAACCCCCCTCATCTATATTCAACTTCCCGATAGCTACATTCTTGTCTTTTGCGCTGTATGTATGCCTTGTCTCTCACTGTTTGTTTTGTTGTTTCTAAAGGCCAAATACTAATAAGAATATACTTTAAAATTTACTCTGCCCAATTTTCTATTTCCATTGCAACACTTAAAATAAATCCATCTACTCCAAAGAAGCTTAAATTTCAATTAAAACTATACCTTGCCTTGCCGCCTAAGAAATTAACTGCAAAACAAGTGTTCTAGAAAACAAATGGAAAGTAAGAAATTGAAAAAGCATATAATCGATATTTTTTTTGGCGATTTTGTTCTATTATTTATATGTTTTTGAAAGTAGGGTTTGATTTCATTCAACTCCACTACCAAATATATCAGAATGACTCCCCATAGTCATGAGACTTATCCTGTGTTAGAAGAAGATTTAAAACTTTCTTTGAGAGCAACGCCGAAGTATTTAAAGATGCCACACTTAAATCAAGCTGTAGCTGCGCCACTGCGCTGATTAATATTTTCAATGACTTAAGAGTACTCCTAGAAAACAAAGGATAGATTTTATATTTTCATCATTGATGACATTTAATGTGGCAATCCCACTTTCTAGTTGGTAGTCTCAATATGCACGGCATCAGTAGACTCAGCCGATTTTTCGTGAAATTCCAAATAATTTTTTTCACGGTTTCATCTGCCGATTTTGTTAATGTTGCTGCAGCCAAGATAACCACAATTGAAGTCGCCCTCCTTTTCCCGCTCACTCGTTTAATTGCTCATGTCTTTTTACCAACAAATACTGTCTACTCATATTATAAAGTCATAGGGCCAGGTAATAAAAATACTTTAAAAAATTTAAGTAGCCCTCCTAATATAATCATGTCATGAAAAACTTCTGACGTCTCTTTTCATAAATTGTTATAATGTTAAGAGGTACTCTTCTAGCCATGTAAGCTTAATCGAGGCTCTTCGTTTTAAGCTTACCTAGATATCATCAATCAGTTATATGTGCTTGTCTGTGCATAGGTCTTTTTAGCTTCAGGTAGGTAACAGAGATATATTGATAACAGTTTATTGAAAATAGTGTTATTATATTTACAGGCAAGAAAAAGAACCTAGACTATAATCATCTAAAAATATAATGGTTGTAGCCAAGTTACATACGCACTCCTGCATTTTTAGTGAAGAATCCAAAACTAACCTTGCGACAGCTGAAGACAATCATCACAAACCCTACTTTTTTCTTATGGGAGAGTCCGATTTAGTATTCGAGATTTTTGACCACTTCATGGACATGGACGAGAAATATATCTTTGTAATACATATGCAACACCTACTCAGTACGAGAAAATATGCCTAAGTTTAGACAAACATAAACAAAACAAATCTACTCAATAAATTCTGAACTTCAATTCAATCAATAAGAGTTCATAAATCAATGCTTGCACACTTGCAGAAACCAACGCAATATAAAACCTGCGTTAAAATATATACAAACAAACATTCAGTGTACACAGATAACCACTTTCATATGCCATATTTCACACGGCCAACTCGTTTTCGCTAACCGAATTGTGTGTTTAAAATAATTCAAGTTGACTAGCGTTTGCCTCAGGAGCCGCATTCAGCTCATTGCAAATATGTATGTAAGCACAGCAGACGATCAATGCCTCAATGCCTCAAAGCAACATAAATTCATTACAACGTGCCACAAAGCAAGAAACAATTTGAGCGGTGAAGGCATTGTTAATGCATGGGCAATGTAAGTGGGGGCGTTCAAGTGCTGTCGCAGACGGCCATGGTCATGATGAAGGTTGTAGACGGAAGTAGAGGCACACAATACATTCATAAACTAAAAAAATATACATATATGTAGGATCGGGTTTAGGATAAGAGAAGTACAAGTATGGCATGCAAGCTAGAAGTATAGTTGGAAACCCATACAATAGTTTAACTAAGGGTTAATCGTTAACAACCCACAAAATTTAACGAAGCGTCGCGCGTTCGAAAAAACGAAGAGTTGAGTTGAAGTAGAGGAATGAAAATTCACACACGTAAAAAACGAGCGCGTTACAAATAAAAACTTAAAATTATAATTTGCATATGAGTCTAACTTTAAATAATAATAAGTAATATTACTTGAATAAAAACTGTGAATTGATTGTCCCAAAGTAACCACGAGTGTTGTTATTACCACAAATGTGGGCTCGTCCGAAATGGATGCGCGGGCGTTAAGTGAAAACGCGTGCAAAAATTTTTAAAGTGCGCAGAAAAGAACATAAAACGTTTTAAAGTGAATGTTAAAAAAAAAAAGTTATAAACGAATATTTCAATGGAAAAAACTAGAAAACCCCTAGAATTTGGTGTATAAAGTGTACTTGATTGTACTTGCAAAACGTACGCGCATTCAGCGTCAGATTTGGGTGCTCCGACGGACTGCGCAGTTGAAGCAGAAAAAAGTGGGTGCTCCATCGGACTGCGCTGCAGCGTCGAGGAAAGTAACGGCTACGCGAATTGAATTTAGTGTTCGCAAAAACGAGTAAAAAAAGGGGGAAACACAAACTGTTCCCAAAAGAAACGAGCCGAAGGCAAGTGTTCTCAGAATGAGATAAACTGTGTGTAACCGAAAGAGTGGAAGTGCACAATATAGTGACATAATTCTCGTTGCATAATTATGTAAAAACAATAAACGGAAAGAGACAGTAATGAATACAAGAGTGCAATGACAGATATATGCCAGAGCAATTATATATGTGAGCATACATATGTATGTATGCATATTGCTTCAAAGTAAGCGAGACAAGAAAAGTATAAGTAAATATGCAAGAGAAAATATAAAAAACAACATGATAATAAATAATCAACAGCGAGAGAATTAATGAGCAAACCAACTATCGGGACAGCAGAGGCAAAATCAAGAAAGGCAGCAGGTAGCAGAGAAGCGGCGGTAGAGTAGATTTGTTTAGTTAGTCTAATTAGACGTATGTAAGTAGTTCTTTCTTGCTCATAATTGTGAAAACGTAAATATCAATAGTATTTTGACATTTTTGTAAGTATTCGAAATCGAATTCTCATTCCTTTTTCGCGAGTCGGGTAATAATGGAAAAGAAGGTATCATATATTTTTCGCGTGTTTGTAGGTGTTTCGGATTTGTTTACATTGAATTGTTCATGTGCGTTTGCATAAACTCGATGGCTGAGTTTATGCAAAGAGAGTAGATTGCGTTTTGTTTTTCGTATTTAGAGCCGCGTAAATAAATTTGGCAATTTGCAAGATGGGTTTTCGAAGTTTACGTGGCTATATCCGACCAAGTCTACGGGAGTCGAGGAAGTTACAGATAGACTAGAAAAACAGGCGTCGATATTCGGAAACCCGAATCGCATAATTAGTGATAGAGGAGCAGCGTTTACCTCAAACAGTTTTAAGGAGTATTGCAACAGGGAAAGTATACAACACTTGCAAATCGCAACGGGAGTACCTCGAGGAAATGGGCAAGTGGAACGTATTCACAAAACGGTCATTCCAATGATATCGAAGAAGTGCCAAAGCAGCCCCACCCGGTGGTACAACCATGTAGCTGAAGTGCAACAGGTGCTGAACAATACTATACCACGCAGTACCAGAGCAACGCCTTTCAAAATACTTACCGGATTAGACATGCGGGTTAATGATTACCCGGATTTGCGTCAAATATTAAACGATTTAATAGTAGAGGATCTAGATGAAGAAAGGGACTTAGTAAGGGAAGAAGCCCAGGAGAATATAAGCAAAATACAAAAGGAGAACTGTAAAACTTTCAATAAAAACAGGAAAATAGAAGCAATATATAAAATCAATGATTTAGTCGCTATTAAGAAAACTCAATTCGGTACTGCCATGAAGTTGAGACCAAAATATCTAGGGCCGTATAGGGTAACCGCCAAGTTAAACCACGGTAGATATGAGGTAGAGAAGATCGGCAACCAAGAAGGACCGTTGAAAACAACAACCATAGCTGAAAACATGAAGCCGTGGTCCTAGTTATTCAGGGTCGAATAACCTGTCAGGACGGCCGATTGTAGGATCGGGTTTAGGATAAGAGAAGTACAAGTATGGCATGCAAGCTAGAAGTATAGTTGGAAACCCATACAATAGTTTAACTAAGGGTTAATCGTTAACAACCCACAAAATTTAACGAAGCGTCGCGCGTTCGAAAAAACGAAGAGTTGAGTTGAAGTAGAGGAATGAAAATTCACACACGTAAAAAACGAGCGCGTTACAAATAAAAACTTAAAATTATAATTTGCATATGAGTCTAACTTTAAATAATAATAAGTAATATTACTTGAATAAAAACTGTGAATTGATTGTCCCAAAGTAACCACGAGTGTTGTTATTACCACATATATATGCACTTCCGTTCAGCAGTATGTGTATGTGTCTCCAAGTACATTAGACAAAATCGTGTGACTTACTTCGAAAGAGCATGGGCCGAAATTAATCGTTTTCGTCTGCAATGGTCTTTAATTCCTCGTAATTAGTCACATATGTAGCTTGTATTACTCAGTAAGAAAAATATCAAAACTTCCTTAGTCGCATTCTCCTTTGTGCTACCGGATTCATTCTAAACTAATCGCATTTTCTTGAGGGGTATTATTAGCGAATGTTTTTGTGTGCTTTTGTGTGTTTATTTGGTAAATGAACGGATTGCGTGGTTTGAATAAATAGATTTACAGCTTGACGCCGATTATTATACCTAGTAGTGCTACGCACACAAGGTTTATTAACTTTAGTCGCCTAACGGCAGTTCGTAACGGCATAAGCGGATCGAGATAGATACTAACTTATACATATCAAAATGTTCAGGACGAAAAGAGAAATTGATTAAGCCATGTCCGTTGGTCCGTCCGTCTGTCTGTGAACACGATAACTTGAGTAAATTTTGAGATATCTTAATGAAATTTGGTACACAGGTTCCTTGACACTCACCTCCGAGCGCTATTTAAAATGAGCGAAATCGGATGATAGCCACGCCCACTTTTTATATATAGAATATTTTCGAAAACACAAAAAAATTGATTACTCAGTACATAATACACCTATAAGGATAAAATTTGGTGACTACATTGAGCTTGAGGCATACAATAAATTTTTCAATAAATTTTTGAAAATGGGAGGAGCACCGCCCACTTTTGATTAAGTCCAATTTAGAAATAATATTAATCATAAATCAAAAACCGTTCAAGATATCGAATCGCAGGTTTCCAGATATGCAGGGAATGTTCCAAGAAAAAATGGGCGGGATCGGTTAAGGTCTACGCACACTTTTATATGAAAGATTTTGAAGAGGATCGTAGATATATTAAATAGGCAATAACTTTACGAACAATAGCTGTACATCATTTATATTTCACTTGTAAAGTTTCCGTAAACAAGGAAATCCAAAAACTTAAAATTTTCGAAAATGGGCGTGGCCCCGCTTCTTTTACAGTGGACTGTTCCACAAAACTCTTTATGCCATAACTCCGGCAAAAATTGATTTGTCGAAACGAAATTTGGTGATAATATTCTATATATAAAGGTCACTGTTTGCTGTAAAAATGGGCGAAATCGGTTAATGTCCACGCCCAGTTTTTAACATAGCTCTAAAAAATTTTTTTATAAAATTTAAAAAGCGATATTTCTACAACCAAGCAAGTTATATCAATCAGATTTTGCACACATAATAAGCTTTTCAAGAAAAATAGGCGACAAAAAAATGTTGTCAATGTTTGAAGAAGTAGGCGTGGCGTCGCCCACTTTTCAGCATAAAATTTTTGCTATTTTCAAAGGCAATCGCTTATAATTCAACCTTGAGATTTCCATGAAAATTGGTCAGCTGTTTCTCAGTAGTATGTGTTATACTCCTGCCAAAAATTAGCCAAATCGGGAAACACACAAGCAAAATATTCGGGCACGTAATTAATAGCCCACTGCAATAGCGAAGTTATATATCTTTTTTGATTTTCATATCTTTCATAAACATTGAATGTATGTAAGTATGAGAAGAAGAAGAGCAAAGTTCACTAAAATTATCAGCACGATGAGCGGAGTCGATTTAGACATGCCCGTCTCACCGTCCGTATGTATGTCTGTCCGTCTGTCTAATTGAACGCAAACTAGTCTCTCAGTTTTACAAAAGAATTCTGAAATTCGTTGTTTTCTTTCGCCATTTTAAAATATACTAGCAAACCCGGTAAACGTTTTAACGTTTTGATACATAGAACAAATCTATATTTAAAATGTCCAACTTGAACCAAATAAACTCCTAACTATACCGAAGGGCAACTTTATATAACCTGGGGGCTTTCCAAAAGCTATTTACAGACTGTGTCGTGCCCAGCGAACTCCTGAACCTATCGTGAAAGTTCGAGAGCAAACAAAACACAAAATATGTGGGCGTGGCACCGCCCACTTTTGAAAAATTATGTAGATATTGACTAAGTGACACATATATCCAAATTTCATTAATTAAGGCCAAAAAAGTTCGGAGTTATGACGAATTGAAACTTTATATATCCTGGGGGCGTGGCTCCGCCTACTTTTCCAAAACTATATATTGTCTATGCTGTACCGAGTGAACTCAAGTATACATTGTGAAAATTTCATAAAGATCGGTTGAGTTCTTTGGCGCCTATGAAAGACAGCCTTTTTTATATCTATTTTTGTTACGCACACAAGGTATATTACTTCATTCGGCATAAACGAATCGGGATATATATTTGTTAATGTATATCAGAACGTTCAGGATGAAAAGTAAAATATCCGGGCAAGTAGTTAATACCCCACTGCAAAAGCGAAGTTGTATATCTTTTTTGATTTTCATACCTTTCATGAACATGAAATGTTTGTACGTATACTGAAATGATCAGCACGATGGGCGAGTCGATGTAGGCATGTCCGTCTCGCGATACGTCTATCTGTCTGTCCGTTGGTCTATTTGAACGCAAATACGAACTGAAAGTATTAAAATAGACCTGCGTAAATTGGGATGACATAATAGGTCACTACTAGGTATATAATGTTCGGTTCCACCCGAACTTAGACTTCCTTACTTGTTATTATTACAATTGCTAATATGAATGTTATCATCGGTGGCTATAGCTACCTGTGAAATAATTTGATTGTAACTCTTTAGTAAATATATAGAGCAACCTCTGTAACACAAAAAAGAAAATAACATATGTTTCCAAGAAAAATCTAAAAGTAGTATCCTTTGTCACCTATACAAGAGCATAGTATAGTCTTTGTAACATGTAACAGTCTTATCCGGCTAATCTGTGTTGACTAAACACGTTTTGTTACTCATACGCCATGGCGCCCCTACTCATAGACGATCTCTCAAAGAATTAATAACTGTATCACAATTAGTGGTTGGCCTTTCCGCGAGTAAGAAAAATACCTTTTCAACGAATGCATGTACAATTTCTAGCGATCAACAGCTTAACTCTTGCTTCCACTTGATAAAAAACGACAAATATCGCAAGTTGCTAGGTGCTTCACTGAAAGGAGCACCTCATAAGAAATCTTTAAAACATTAAGTATTTTTGCGGTGTTGCCACCTGCCTGAATTTTTATTTTATAAAAAAATGTATTTTTAAGTAGGGTGCAAAAAAGTGCAGTAAGCATAACATTTTTTGAAAATTGTTTCCACCTGTTTAAAAATAAGTTGTTCCTATATACGAGTATATATTGGTTCATATTTAAATTTGAGGTGTAAGTCAGAAAGGGCTTGGGCTGAAAATGTTTATTTTATTATATTTGAAAAAGGGTTTTCAAAAACGTAATTTGAGTTGCTTTCATTTTTTAGAACAAATATTTTTCAATTATAGGGATCGGCTTTTTAATGATATGACATTTTTTCGCCATGCGAGATTACTAAGGGTCTTCCCATGTCAAATCGTCACACAGTTGGAATCAACCCCTTCCGACCTAAATGAATTTTGGTAAAGAGTTTCCTTTTATCATAAAACAAAGTTCTATCAAAGAACAAGAAATTAAACTTTTATGCAAATTCAAAATTTACCTTTCTTGTTTTTTCCAGTTTTGTAAAGTTGTTTTTTTACTTAAAAAAAAAACTTTAACGCTTTCGAAGGGGGTACAAGAGGTATTAAAAAAAATATTTTGATAAAAATAATTTCTGATTTTTAATTTTAGAAAATTTGCGAGTTTTCGAAATAGAAAAAAAGATTTTATTATACCTCTAATATATCAAAAGATATCCGGATATTTTCAGAAGGACGGTTTCTGTTTTTTCAAAAATATGAATTTTTACTTCTTCGCAAAAAAAAATTTTTTTTTTTTTTTGAACTTTCTAGTCGAGTTTAATTAGTTCAACACAGAATCAATCATTTTGATTACTGAAAATTGTTTTTCGTTTTAGTGGAATGTAAATACACAAATATGCTTCAACTTTTTTTATTTTTGTTTTTACATTTCACTAGCACCATAGCTTAGTTGTTAGAGTACTCTAACAGTGGCTTTGGTGCAGACACTTGGGTTCGTATCTCAGTGTCCGAGAAGGGGTCTGATAAGAAGCTGGGCACTTCGAAACATGTCATCCCATACCATCGCTGTTCATAACGTTGTAATTTTTCCCCTAATATCAAGTAACAAACAAACATCAAAATTCGAGCTTTGCTCCAACAACTATCACCATAACTATAATTGTTACAGGTACAGTGCGGGTGCATAACAAATAACACGGAAGTGTTGATATGCAAAAAAAAACCCTTCTGCATCTAAAACTGTTCTATGAACGCGCCTAAAAATATTCCACTTTCCTTCAGTTGACATATAAAATATATGTACCAAAGAATGTATAAAAGGAATAAGCAAATGGCACATTAGAGGACAAATGTATCGTGACGCTACAGGGCATCATAGCTTAGTTGTTCGAGTACTCTAACAGCGGCTTTGGTGCAGACACTTGGGTTCGTATCTCAGTATCCGAGAAGGGGTCTGATGAGAAGCTGGGCACTTCGAAACATGTCATCCCATACCATCGCTGTGCGTAACGTTGTAATTTTTCCTCTAATATCAAATAACAAAAAAAAAATTGTTTTGATCAAAATTCTGTTATTTTGCTCAGTTGAAAAATTTAAAAAAAAATTCAAAAATCATACTCTAAACAAAAAACGGCCCTCTAATTTGCTTAAACTTTTTCAATTTTTGTTTTTACATTCCACTAGCACCAAAAAAAAATTTTTTTTAAAATTGTTGTGATCAAAACTCTGTTTTTTTGCTCACTCGAAAAATTTAAACAAAATTCAAAAATCATATTCTAAACAAAAAACGCCGTTCTAAAAATTTCGAGATATATTTAAATATATCATAGGTATAATACAAACAAATGTGAGTCCAAAATTTAAAGGTGAACTTTATCTTTTTCTGCTTTACAGCAGTTTCCGAAATATTGAAAAAAAAAATATACAAAAAGAAAAAAATAAAATTGTAGATTTGCATAACTCTTGAAAAAAATATTTAATTTTTTTTCTGTGACAGAACTTGGTTTTATAAAAACAGGAAACTCTTTACCAAATTTCATTCAAATCGAAAGGGGTCGGTTCCAACTAGCTGACGATTCGATATGGTAATATTTAGTATTTATCTCGAAAGCTTTTTAATCCGTTTCTAAGAAATTTTGAATGCAGGTACTTGTGCTTGATTTCAAGGTTGTAAAGTGTTGCTAATTAGGACATATTTACAGGATTTCCACTTATTTACATTTCAACATAAACATTGTTTAGATGAATTTTGTGTATGATTGCCAACGCTTTGAGTTTTAATGCCAGCTTTTCGCTATTTTTTAATAATAAAGTGATATTTGCAGTGGTGTGGCGGTAGTGTTGCTGGCCTGCCACACCGAAGGTCCAAGATTCGGGCCTTGGTACAGGTAACATCAAAAGTGGTTTGGAAAGTTTTTTCAAAACGGGGTCGCCCTTCGGCAGTGGTTTGGCAAACTCTCCGAGTGTATTTCTGCCATGGAAGGCTTCTCAGCAAAAATTAATCTGCGGATGCCGTTCGGAATCGGCAAAAAGTTGTAAGTCCCGCCAATTTGTAGGAAAAATAAGAAGCAGCGCACCACAAATTGGTAGAGAAGCTTGGCCTTAATCTCTGCAGGAGGTATATATAGCGCCAATTATTTATTTATTTTAATTGATATTTGCAAATATGAGTATCAAATAAAAGATATTTTACGTCATATTCCACCAAAAGCATTTATAAATAAGGGTTTCCACCTAATCCTATTATCTCTATTTCTTTGCATATCCGCTTTTATAAATACCTACCTAGAACCTCGATGTCGAACAAAGCTCGGTCGCCCGAGTACTATAATTTACATGCTACACGGCCAAAAATTTGAGCCTAAATTTTAAACCATTCGTCGATTTAATCCACTTTTTGAACGTTTTTATAATAAATTTCAAGCCGTTAAATTACCTACAACAATTTTGAATTTATTGCGAATTAGATTTAAAACTCAACTGAAAATAACGTCTAAAATTTGTTTAATTTCTTTTCATTTATTTCTGAAAGATCATTGAATTTTTGTCGTTACAGTTACGCCATAGCTCAATGGGTAGAGCAGACGACTCTGATGCTGGAGTTTCGTTTCGAATCCTGCCAACTGATACAAATGTTTTTATGCTTTTTTAATGTTAAGACATTTCTGGTTTGAGATTTAAACTCTGGCACAATTTAAATTCTAAAACCAATTTACTTTGGACATACGAGTATACATATACGAGTATAGCCCAGAAAAGTTTAAAATTTAGGTTAAAATGTTTAGCCTTGTAATATTCATATACAAAACTTACTTAGCTTTTTTGAGCTCTTGCATAAGGAGCTGCTTCTGCCTGTTGAAATAATCAAGTGGTCCAAGTTAGAACGATGAATCAGGTAAAAAGTATTTAGACCCAGTGAAGTTAATTTCAGGCCCATGATATTAGCATTTTTAGTGACAAGTAGAAAGAAGAAATTAATTTAACATCAAATAATTGAAAATCGAACTCAAACCGTAATTCAAGCAGTACCAACTACAAAAATCAACCATCACCTACTTAACAAAAAAGAATTATACTCCCTTAAGACATTTCAAAAGCTAACACACACCTCTTTTTCTTGTGCCGCATCTCTGCTGGCGAGCGCACATTCTGAGCCATCTGCATCTTTGATGATGTACTGTAGGACGATGAACCAAAGGATGCTTGCACTTGACGTGGGTCACATTAAGTGCAACAATAACAACAGCAAAGATCAAATGCAAGTTGTTGACATAGTCAACGCAGTGATTATGTAGTTGGCAGTAATAAGTAATTGTAATTCCATAAACGTAAACATTTAACGCAGTTTGGAGTTGATGGCATAAGCGGACGTGCGTGGAAACGTTTACCGGTAGATGCAGCACATTCATTCGTTTTTTTTTTTGTGAGTGTGGATGTGTATCAATCACGGAGTACAATTTGATTACGAGAAACGTAAATATGTTGGATTAGATGGGCGTTGCGCATATTAAAACCACAAAAAAAAATCACAATTGCAGATTAAACGACTTAGATTTTTTTAAATTATTGATATGGTTACGTTAATGAGTGTATATACGCTGGTGTTTGTTTGTATGTATGTGTATGGCAGTTTAAACGCTTGCTTACATACTTTTGAGTGCTACATTTCAAAGCAACGTTACGTATGAGGTCTCGCTTTTTGGGCTACTAACGCACTTCAACTATTTTAAATTTTCTACTATATTAACCCTGCGTATATGATTTCATTGAGCACTGAGACTATCGCACTAGCACTTGATTAGATTTTCAAAGCATTTCATTCTTTTACACAATTTTTCCCATTGCATAACCTTTTTTTGTCGCACACGCGCTGCGTAACACACAGCAAAATTTTCATAGAAAAAATAACAAAAATGAATTTTCAAAAATGGCAAATGTGATTGCAAAATGCGTTTCAACACCAACAAATAAACAAAAACACTGAAACACTTAAACCGCACATAATGTTAACGCTATAAATAAACTATTTGTTTTTGCTATTACACCGTTCCGCAAACAGCTGATAAATAGCCAATAAGGGTTCATATTTGAATGTGTATTGTTATTCTACCTTCTTTTTGTTCCATTTGAACTAATTGAATTTTAAGCTTTGCTGCGTTTGCTGCAGCTTGAATGGGAGCAGTGGCGTCCTATTGATTGTAAATTTATTTTTGAAAATAAAAGCACATAACTTGGTGCAATTCTGTTGTAGTGTAGCCGTAATTCTCTGTAGGTGCCTAGAGGATATACAAGGTAACCCCATTTCAGTGGGCTAAGTGCGCCACTGTCAAACTAGTAAAGCCTTGACTTTGTGGTAATTAGTGAATGCGCGAAAGAATTGAGCTAAATAGACAAAGCGCTGCCACAAGCACAGTGTGCTCAGATTGCACCATTGACTGGGAAACGCATTCATTTTGTACCGGGCGCAGATATACATTTTTTAGAGTTTTATTAAAGGATGGATGGATAAATTTCAAAAAATTGTATTCGTAAACATTACGTTACGCCACAGTATCTATGCTCAAAATTGATATTCACTTTAGCTAAAGTTATAAAAAAAAAATAAATAACAATTTTACAGAGGCACGCTTAAGTATTTTTTTGAGAAACTAGGTGCGCTTTTGCTTCAAATAAATATATTTGAATAGACATTTTTTCCTCTAGGTACCTCACTTAAAATATGTTTTTTGTTTGTTTATTTTCTTTGTGTAGCGACAAAAATACTCCCCAAAGGTTTTGAGGAGTGTTGTCGAAAGTGGCAGTCCTTTGCCGGATATGGGCTCGGTACACTCCCTTGTGGAACATGCCCGACTGTCGCAGGAGCGACCAGTGCAACCTTCTAGGTCATGTCAACCCTCCTTCCGGGAAGGGTATTGAGAGCTGAGAGGCACGATATCCGTAGATCGATGGTCGACTTGCACGACACTACCTTTGTGCATTTTAGTCGCCTCTTATGACCGGTATGCCTACCTCGGGCATAATCAAAACCCCTAACTCGCAAGGTTCTATGTATATCTTTTGGGTTTATAATGCTATTTCGATAAAGAAAAGGTTTGCACAGTCCTAAGTTACAAGCTGTCCAGCAATGAAAGTGTCATAAAACCTCGTTTCATAGTTTCCGAAATCCTTAAGTTCGAACAGATAAACAAAGAGATAAAACTTCTAAAAGTGGCTTAAATGAACTCTATAACATTCCCTACGTCACTTTCAGTTATTTTTTCAAAGAAATATTCAATGTGCAGACACGACTTTTCTAGAGTTTTATTATAAAACTAGATGGTCCGGCAGACTTTGTACTGCCCATAAATTTACCTGGATGGATCTAGGAATATTGCCTATCCCTATCAATAGCCCTATCCCTATTCTTACCCCTTTCGCCACCCTATTACTATCCGCCCTTCTCTTTCATATAAAATATCTCGATAGCAAGTATTACAAAGCTCGTAGAAAAAGATGCGGAGTAATATTAATTTGGATTAGATCAGAAGGGGTCACGCCTCCTTTTCCCCTACCGATATTTTTTTTGAGGTGGTAGAGATTGACTGAGGGTGGTGCCACGCCTGCTTCTCCCTTCCTCCATTTTATTCTTGATATGTTGAGATTTACCTATTATAAATCTGTACCAGTTTTCACTATGTACCTCCTTTTCTTTTTTGAAGTGTTAGAGATTGGTCTCGTTTAACACGAACTTTCAATGTCCTAGCATAAATACTTCCGGAGATATGCAGTATGAAATTTTTCATTTGTATGGGAGGAGCCACGCCCACTTCTCCCTTCCACCGCTTTTGTCTTGAGCTGTTACAGACGGGACTCACTTAGCTTCTTACCAATTTTCAATATTCTACCATAAATACTTTCAGAAATATGCAGTACGGAAAATCTCATTTGTATGGGAGGTGTCCGGATTGTGAATCTAAACCATCCTCGAGCCCACTTGAGTATACAAAAAAAATGTCAGGAATATCAGGCGTTCGGAAGGAGTTTAGTGACAAAGGAATTAAGCAAAGCAGATTTTTATATATTAAGATAGACTTTATTTTAGTTTAATAAAATGGTAAAATTGTTTAAGTTTACTGAATTGCATAGTGTTACAATTTATTTTCAAACAATTTCTTTGATCAACATTTGGCTTAGAAATTTAGAACTAGAACAATTAACATGTATGGGGCTTTCCGTGTCAAATCGCCATTTAGTTTGCATCATCCCTTCCTATTTGAATGAAATTTGGTTTTTTTGGAAGTTCTGCCAAAGAAAAACATTATTTCTAAAGTTATGCAAATTCAAAATTTCACTTTTCTTCCTTTTTTAATATTCTGTATTTCGGAAAATACTGTAGTTAAAAAAATAAACTTTGGCGCCATCGAAGGGATACTTAAAAACAGTGATGCGAAATCCATATACCCTCGTGACACTTTTGTTTTTGTTTTGCCCTGAGATATACTCACAGATACGAAATTGCATCTCGAATAAAAATAAAACTTTTCATAGCACCACCTGTCGTCACATATAAATTCAATGAGTTTTATAGGGAAGTGCAAAGCAAAATCCCTTCGGCATGAAGCTCAGGTATTTCAGTATAATATAGAAATTTACACTAGCAAATTTGGCAATGAATTTGAAAAAAAAAGAGGTGTGAGTACCAAGTACTAGTGGAGTTTGATGTGTAAACATGTGTATCTGGTATAAAATTTAATTTCTATCCTTTTCTTTTCTTTTCTTTTCTTTCCTTACCTTTCATTTCCTTGCCTTTCCTTTCCTTCCCATTCCCTTCACTTCATTTCCATTTATCATAGCTCCTTTAAATTAAACTACATTTAGTTTAAAATTATTTGGTTTTATTTTAGTTTATTTTTATTTATATATAATATTATATTAGTAATTTTTTTTTGCATTTCATTCCATAAGTATAAATACAAAGATTAACCAAACAAAACAAATTTACAACCTCTTGAGTATTCTGAGCTAAAATAAATTTGTTTTTGTAGGTACTGTGTATATTTATGATAAGCCCAGTTGCCTTCGTCTTTTGCCGATTGATGGCATTCATCGTGTTTAGATTCCCGATTACCGAATAATAACAATCAGCAAAGCACTTGGATATACACACACACACATAAGCAGAGCGTTACATATAAGCAAGGCTGTCAACCCAGATTTCCGTACAAAAGGCCTAGGCAATTAAATTCGCAACGTAATTTCGCCGCTCTTGAGCACTGAGAAAAATTCATAGTAAGAATTTTAAAGACGGTGATGTAGGAAACAGAATTTCAGGGCTTACAAAAAATACAAAATTGTTTAATTGAACAATCTATGGAAACACAGTTTGTTACAAAAGATTACGAAATATGTATCCAAATTAACCACAATGCGGTCGCAAAAGTCCGATAAAAACATAAACACTCGGAGGAAAATCGAAAAGAATACGATGAAAAAAACTTGCAAAAATAAGAAGGAACTTAAACCCGAAAATAAGAAGAACATGTGACTATGTTTTATAGACAGGGTTACACCGCTGTCAGAACTGCTCAAGATGTATTCTAATGTCATCTGAAGCTCAGCTTCATCATCATAAAACATGTTCGAGGTCTGAGAGCACGGGAAATTACTGAGTAGACAGCTTCTACTGAAAAACGCAGACGGAGAGCTTTCTCTCTGGGGAGACTGGACTCACTATAGCACAACTTCTATTTGGATATTGTAACAGATTAAACTTCAAATACATGCCCTGCATGTGGTACTCTGGTCCATACCTGTTCAAATAACCAGTTTTTTAGAAATCAAATTTCTGTGATTATTTATATTATTTTAAATGGTAAATAGTACTTTAAACAGATTGTATTCAAATATTTTGAAGTATACATTTGTTTGAAATTTAGTTTACCCAATGCCGCCATCCATATTTCGACAATTATATACATACCAAGGGGAGATACATAAATTGTGAAATATATCGAGCTGCTGCAGTTACAAAAATTAAATCTCCACTATTAGAAAAAGTAAATTATATAAAAATCCTGTGTAATCACCTACATTAACTTTAGTACACGTAACCTAACCTAGCCTGAACCCATCTCGCTTAGGATCGGCCTAGTTACGCCAGTTTTAAATTTTTAAATGTCATTTAAATTAATATTTTGTTTTAGTAAGGAATAAAAAAAAATAAAATAAAAAAAAATTTTATTACTAATAGAGAAATTTTGTTTTTATACCTCGGATATATCTCAAATTATCCTGAAATTTTTTAGCATTCAATATTCCTGTATACTATAGCCATAGCAGCTAGTGCTCTTTTCTTTATATGTTAGTCTTACAATTTATTTTAAGTCTAAATAAATAATAATAGTTATAAAATATTTCTGTATAATCTCCTTTGCCTCGATGTATGTATGTATTTACTCTAGCCTGTTTGCATTTTTTGAAGAGATCACCAGAATCTCTTGAAAAAAAAAATAAATTATTGACGCGATATATACCTCCGAGCTTCTCTATCAACTTGCGGTGTGCTGCTTCTAATTTTTCCTACAAATTGGCGGGACCTACCGTTTTTTGCCGATTCTGAAATTTTTACTGAGAAGCCCTCCATGACAGAAATACACTCAGAGAGAGAGAGTTTGCTAAACCACTTGCGAAGGGCGACCTTGTCTTGAAAAAAAATTTTAAAACCACTTTTGACGTTATCTGTCCCACGGCTCGAATCTTGTACCTTCGGTGTGGTAGGCCAGCAACACTATCGCCACACCACGGTATTACCCTTTCCAAGGATCACACAATTTTTGACGAAAGACCCACCCTGGCTTTCCTTGTTGAACGTTCACCCAAAGAAACCTACTTTCGTGATTGTTGATTGGTTTTTGGTTCGTGCTGATGGATCAATGGTTCGTCTTCGGTAAAACAACGGCGCAAAAGCCCGTTCGGATCGGAAATTCTCCTTCGAAATTAGCTTAGGGTTACGCTTACGACCAAATGTGAGCAATCCACCTTCATTCTCGGATCGTACCATATCATTCCAGGATTTTCTCAGTGATTTTTGGTATAGCTATAGCAATGTTATCCAGCAACAAAAAATAAAAAATTGTCTTGTGTTGTAACAATATTCTTTATCAGAAATGCTGTCACTAACAGTTCTCGGTTAGATAGTCTCCGCTATACAAACTCTTTCTATCATCTTCGTATAGACTTCTTGTTTAAAGCGGTAAACCAGACCAGCGCTCCATAAAATAAAGCAGGTCTCACAATCGCGTTGAAAATCCAATATGACAGGGCAGGTGACAGGCCTCCATTGCAGCCCAGCATTCCTTTGCAGATATGCAGAGCGGTTGGGCCCTTTTTCGACCGTTCCTGTAAATTAAGTTTCCAGCTCAATTTGATATCCATTATAATACCTAAATACTTCGTGCTGGCTTTTGGTTCGAATACTACTTCTCCTGTTTTTGGTTTAACCCAACACAGTACTTTGTATTTCCTGGTGAATAGTATAAGATCTGTCTTATCGACATTAATGACATTAAGCGCTTGGCTCATTAGCGAGCTGAGTTTTGTTGCATATGCCGTTCGTTTGACTGGCCAACTTGAAATTATCTAAGCAACAATACTATATAAGTACCGTGACTATAAACGAGCTCAAGGCCAATAATATTAATTTTTATTTTTTATTTATGAAAACTATTATTGTTTTTTATGATTCTAATAATTATTTTTAATTAATTATTAAAAGTTTTTATTAGAATAGAAATATTTTTTTTTTGGGAAAATACACAGCTGGGCGCATAATGGGACCTTATAGTTATTACGAACTTGGACTTCATTTTCTCTTTTTTATATATAATTAATTTTATTTAAGTTCTTTCACCTTTTCCAGCATTTTGTTTTGCTTTACTCCGTCAACTTTGTTATTTCATTTTAGTTCCCATCCCATTTTCTTTTTGATCGTTTTTGGTTTGTTTTTATTTTTAACGCAGTTTGTTTGCTTGCTTTGCTGGGATTCCTCATTTTTTGTTTATATTCATTTCCATACATATGTAAGAGTTTATATTAGTAGTTGATATTTTCAAATAGGCATCATAAGACTTAATTAAAAAGCAGCATGTTTAAACACTCAAGAAGCCGACCTTACAAAAATAATACATTACATAAATATTTTTAAAAGTGTGTGCCAAGTTATATCTCACACCGATGGCTTGATGGAAGATTACGACATCTCAGAAAGGTTTCGAACATCCGAACGATAGTTGATCTACGGATATGATGCCTCTCAGCTCTCATTACCCATCTTATCCTTCCTTACGGAAGGAAACGTGACATGACCTAGAAGGTTTCACTGGTCATAAATCGCTACCACGACAGTCGGGCAGTACCGCAAGCGAGTGCCGGAGCGTACCGGGTCAAATCCGGTCAAGAACTGCCTCGGGTGTTACCTGTACGAATCTAAAAAAACTGCACACGAATATCACTTTTCGTATCCCTATCAATATCCTTACCCCGATGTCTATTCCTTTTAATATAGAGAATCTCTACACCAAATATTTCAAAGCTCGTAGAAATAGTTGCATACTAATATTGATTTAGATTACATTAAAAAGTTTCGTGCCTTCTCCCTTACCCACCTTTTTTCCTGAGGTGGTAGAGATTGGGCTCATATAACTCTGAGCAAATTTTCAACAATCTACCATTAATATTTGCAAAGATATGTAGCAAGAAAACTTCCATTTATATGGGATATGCCACGCCTACTTCTTCATTCCTCCACTTTGTGCTTAAGGTATTAGAGATTGGTATCATTTAACTCCTCACCAATTTTCATTATTCCACAACGAATATGCGTATATCGCACTGGTTTACCGGTGGGTACATATATATTTCAAATTATTTACAATCATATAGAACATATAGAATATCGTGTATTACCTGGGCGCTTGTGTTAAGCTGCCGTGTGTCGAGACGTAGGCCATGCATGCATTTCCATTTACAGGAGCTCCTTAATTGAAATTATTTACACAATTGGCCAGTTAGGTGAAATTACATATAAAACTACACAGAGCTATGTATTTGTTGGTTCGTACACAATGAAGACACAGAAGCAAGGTACACAAAATGCATATACACGCCAACAATACTATATACAAGTTTATAAAAACAATAACAACAATTTTTGTTTATTGTTATACTTCTATTTATACATAATTTTAACTATAAATATTTTTGTGTAATTATTTGATATTATATAAACAATTTTCCACTGAGCACATAATCACATACATACATATATTTACACAGCCGTCCACATGTACATACTTTTTCATGAATTTATTTGAAGCTTTCTCGGTTTTGTACGCAGGAATTTTGTGAAATTTTTAATGACCTGTGAATTTTCATAAATGCAATCATTTCGAACAAACTATGTAGTGTTTGTGTATTCGTGTGTTGTTACACATTTATATATTTTTGTAATTTTTCTTTTTTTGAAATGCAAGTGCTACACTAACAACGAATGGCCTTGGCGGACAATTCTGTCGGCATGCTGATCGCTTGATAACTTCTGTATGGATTCAATGGAGATTTTGGTTACCACTCCGCCTTGTTGATTTGTAATTTGTCGTTGGCCATGTCATTGGCAAGAGCAGCTGAGGTACTTATAAAACTCACCGCATTTTATGTATTTGCTTTGAAATAATTTTGCACACTGTCTATATTTTTATTTTAATGTTTAGCGGGTTTGCTTTATTTTCGAATTTTTTTTTTTTAATTTCACTCAAATTTTAGTTAGTGACTTCCCAAGGTAAAAAGCTACAAGTACACCTTTAACTTTTCGAGGTTAGAGCTATGATCGGCAAATACTTTCCCGGGGCTCGAGCTAGGTTCGGCCTTTACACATACACAAATCGGGGGTTCACACATACTTAAACCGGCACTGAATTAAATGAAAGTTTGGTCTTTGTTGCTTGATGAGCAAAAGAGAAATCGACATTACACTCTAGTCGAACTGATTTGACAGAATCACTAACAACAAAAAAATAGCCATGCTTTAAAACATTAAATTATTAACAAAACATTTGACTACGGAGTTCATTCATTTGCATATTGCGCTAAAGGAAAAGGTATCGGACGAAGAAGTTCATAGTAGTTAATACGTCACCGCATTTGCGTCTGGGTTCCAACCGGTCACCTCGGGACCTGGCCGTTTTCGACCACTACTACATCACGAGCAGTCCTGAAACATGCAACGCGGAAATGGCGTGGACGGTGAACTTTATTGTTGTAATGCGAGGTTTGTTCACTGGAAAGATGTCTCTTACCAGCTGCTTCATTTTCTTGCTAAGGTAAAGGCTAACTAATATCGGCGCTATCCCAGGGATGTGGTGTACGCACCAAAGAAGTGTGACACCTGGCGACATCTACTAAAAATATCTTGTGCAAAAATGCAAACTAGATATTATATTTGTGATAAAAGTTAAGACTTCATCGAGAAGTATTCTTCACGCCTGGGGGGAAGCACTATTTAATGTTTCCTTTATAGCTGCCCACTTTAACGAAAGAGAAATAGGACGTAAAAAGCGGGGCATTACTTTAGCACTTAAAGTGGACTGTGGGCGAAGAAGATACCTTTCAAGCATCATGGGTGCCCCCTATCGAAAAACAGAAATGTTTAATATGTGTGCAAGATTCAAGAACCCAACACCGGCTGTGATTACTTTCTTGTAGTGATTAGCGGAAATCATCGGGTTCACTTAGATCGTTTTATATATGATGATAGGAGTAGTTGTGCTCTTCAGCATATTCCTGTTTCGGTTGTATGGAGGATAACGAGTTGGAAACATCTAATCACTTCATACTTAGCTGTTTGATTTTTCCAGAACTGGCCAGAGGTACTTCGGCCTTTGCTTACTCGGTTTGCAGTGGAAGTTATTGGGAATTATATCGTTAATTAAATTAATTAAAGACGCAGCCCCTATTTCATGTGGTATTCTAATGAAACTTTATATTTTCCAAGTGAGCTTCTCCGTACTGCTCAACCTGACCTAACCTTACTGTATAAAGTTTTATCAACTGAATTGTGAAAAAGACTCTACACTTCATATTGAAGTTTGATGCTGGAGTAAAAGTATTATTCTTACATATTAGTTTGCGGATTCATTGAATTAAATTTTGGCCGAAGTTGCATTTTTATTGACTATTTGATCATTACTATACTTCGTTAGCACTACACAACCCTGAACACCAGTTGGTATCAGGTACACATATTTTCAACCTTTTTTGTTTTTATTGAAAAGACTGGTTTACAAACATGAAGCTTCTAGTATTCCAGAATACAATGATTGGTGAGAAGCTTGTTGTATCCTCGCTAGATAATGCCAACACATACCCACCCACACAAAACATGTAGAGGTGCAGTAGTGCCGACAATTCGATTTCAACAGGTATCTAAGGTTTAAACACACTTTCACATAATATTTCCAATGCTTTACATGAGGAGCTTTTATTTTTAGTTAAACTTTCCGAAATTTCATAATTTCGTCATTCATAAGTTTTTGTTAAATTTTCTATAGATAGACATCTTCTCAATTTCTGCACTTGTATTCATTCCTGAAACACTTTTCAATTTTCACGCCTAAGATTCTTTGAAAAAATTTATTAATTTTGCACGCCAGCTGCCCGCTTGTTGTCGATACGCGCAAAACACCAAACTGATTACTAAACAGCATTGTTTCTTTGGATCTCTTCAGACGGCAAGTCAACGAGCGATCAGTCGCGAGTACCCAACTCATACACGTCATTTTTCATTATTTCATTATAAGTATTATTAAATAGCTTCTTCAGCTTCTTAGCAAATGTTTTGCTATTTTTACTACATAGTTTTCCCATCCCCTCAGCTGGTTTCAAGATCTGTGGAAATTTCCAACACTCCTTGTCTCTGTTTGACGTCATCATTTTTGTTTGGTGTTTACTAGCGGCCATGGAGAGTGGCCGTCAAAGATACAAAATAAGAAATCTATTTTGGTAGGGATTTTCCTGTCCTCAGTAATTATTCGAAGATCATAATTATAATAAATTGTTATTAAGGTCTAGTCATATTTTAAAAATCTAAGTGGTTTATTTAGAATGCCAGCACTAGCGTTGGGCAGCGAACTGTGTTCAGTGGTAGGTCCGCTATCACGAACAATTCTTCCGGGGAAAATTCGCAGTTTCTTCATTTTCGAAACATGCGATTTTAAAAAAGAGACAGCCAAAGCAGCAAAGAAAATACTTTTCCAGTTTTTAGATTTAGTTGCAGACATTTCTAAGAGGTAGAGCTGGAGGCAGAAGGATAGACAAAAACAAGTAAGGACGGCGCTGTCGTCGGCTGTGCCGAAGGCTTTATACCTTTCATGAATACGTGCAAACTTAAATACGCATTGTTTAAAGTTCTCTAAAACTTTGTCAGCGATACATTTAATTTTCTTTTATAATAAGCTTTATTATATATGTATAGCTGCGATCTTGGTGATTTTTTTACCAAATCTTTTACTATCCATAAGAAAATATCTCACCAAGTTTCAAGTTTTAATATTTCAAAATGAGGGATAAATGGCCATAATCCTCTTATCTGAACGATCGGTTGTATGGGATATATACTGTATGTAGCTCCGATCTTGCTGACTTTTTTACGAAATCTTTTACTATCCATAAGAAAATATCTCACCAAGTTTCTAGTTTTAATCTTTTAAAATGAGGGAGAAATGGCCATAATCCTCTTATCTGAACGATCGGTTGTATGGGAGATATATGCTATAGTGACCCGATTATACCGGATCCGACAAATGTCTAATATAATACAAAAATACATCCGTGCGCCAAATTTCATCGAGATATCTCAAAAATTGAGGGACTAGTTTGCGTTCAAACAGACGGACGGACGGACGGACAGATGGACGGGCAGACGGACATGGCTGTATCAACTCAGTGCATCGTCCTGATCAATTTGTTATACTTAATGGTGGGTCTATCTCTTATATTTCTAGACGTTACAAACATCGGAGCAAAGTTAATATACCATTTCATGTTCATCAAGGGTATGAAAATTCCAAATTTCCAAAAAAAAGTATACATCAAGTATGCCTCAAAAAAAAAAAAAGAAAATGAAATGACTAGCAAAGTTTGCGCACTGCTAATTCAGGTCAACGCCAATTTCTCGCCTCCAGTCCGAAATTTTATTGCCATCTTTATTGGTCGTAAAAACTAAAAGTTTAGTTTAAAAATAATTTAAGAAATTTTTTTCTACAACAAGGCTATTCACATTTTAAACAGGTACTCGGCCAGGTGATGTGTTTGTTTGACGATATATGTACATGTTCATATTAGATTGTTTTACCCCAACAAATTCGAGCTATAAATTTTGATGTGCTTTAAGAGGTAACACAACGAAAAAAGGTGATTTCTTCACTACCATGTGACCTAGCAGTGGGAGCCTAGAAATAGAATGAAGAATCACTCTTGCAAACAAATGCTAGTTCGGACTGAGTAGGCAATTGAAAAGTAAAATCCTCTCTCGAAAAACGTGAGAGGCAGAGGCCTCGACACTCGCAACATCTGATGAGGCGGCGTTGGGTGAATTTGAGAGAAAGGTTCTTATAGAGATTTACCACGGAAGTACCGAAGAAGGCGAGCTGTATGCAGAGACCGACATGGTACAGAGAGTTAAAATCCTGCCCCTTCGTTGGCTAGGCCATATCGAGGGAAAGAGTAAAATGCGCGTCACCTGCCGGCGGAAGCAGCTTAATAGGGAGACAAAAACTACGATGGAAAGACCGAATAGAGACCGTTTTGCGATCCAGTGGTGTTTTCAATTGGCGCGAGTTGGCAGAGAGAAGAAACGACTAGCGGGCTATATTTGATGGCCGAAACCACGGCTAACCGCCATTTAAAGAAAAGAACTAAACAGTGGAAGCATATTGCTCGGTGGCTACGTACCGACACTGCGGGCAGTAAAGCGCTCAAGTGATGCCGGAGGAGCAGTAGACACGGAGCAGAATACGGATGACGAATAAGTGCTATCTTATTCCCAGCTTGGGATAACAGGTGAGGGCAATAATGCTCAAAAACTTTATCAAGAAATCAGCTCCTTGACGGGAGACCTTGGTATTCCTTTGTTGTTGTTGTTGGAGAAGTACTTTGTTTAACTTAATCGGCGCATCCCTTAATGGTTTGACAAGGGACAGATCAAACCACCGTATCACCACGCGGCTGATTCCTCTGCACTATCGGGGTCTATGTTTTTTTAGTTGACTCTCAAGAGAGGCACACCTACCTCAGGTATATTGTAAGCCCCTTAAACTTCTGTTACACAGCCCCCGTACTCTTGACAGCTATTAAGTTTAAGTTATGGAGGGCTTCGTCTATTTGGAAACTATCCCTCACAGCGGAAATAATTTTGGCTGGGAAATTCAACTGAGGATCAGTCTTGCCTAGAAGTGCTACTACGGACTAAGTAGGCAAACAACAGTAACTGCCGCTGTGGAAGAACAAATGCCACGCGCTTTAAAGCTCTCATCTTATCTGTTACAGTTCTTACCGTAAAGTCAAATTTGTGTTGCGAATGGAAATAATAAGCTTTAGGTGATATACGCCGATTTATGTAACGAACAACGAAAATCCAGCCCAGAAGTTGCTCACGTCGACAGTCGATTTAAGCAGTAAAGAGAGAGTAACTACCTTCTGGGTTGGAACAAGCACGTGGTGGTTGAATGGGCCTTGGTCATGAACGAATTATACAAGATTAAGCCATCAATTTTGCCGCCATATTGTGAATAAAACAGCTGACTTTTTGTGACGTATGCAGGGTTCATGTACGGCCCAATCAATTTTTGTTTATTTTGTGCGATAACACATTTGCTTGTTCAAATTGTTCAAAAATAATACTATTTGTGCGTTTAATTAATAAAAATGAAGTGCGCAGTGTTCAACTGTACAAATTCCCATAAAACCAAAGATAACAAAGTTGGTTTTTTCAACTTTCCAACTAATGAAAAACTCCAACAAAAGTGGCTCCATTTTTGCCTGCGTGCTCCAAATGTTAAAAATTACTGAATTTGCAGTGAGCACTTCCATCCAACAGACTTGGAAAATTATATGAAATTTAAAATGGGTAAAGATTCATTTTGGTAATTGTTTCCCTTAGGAGGCAACTGCTAAAACACGTCCAAACATATTGGGAGAGGTATCAAACAACGTGTTTTGCCTTCGGTATCAACAATCCCAAAGCGGATTTTCAAGCCAAATGACCCAGGTCCGATCTCAAATAGGGTTCTTGATCCAAGGTATTTATGTGAAGAACACCTTTCTGCGTAGGCGGCCCTCGGCCGCCCTTCAAAAGATAACCGTTAGCCAGTCCAACACCGGCTACGTGGTCCACAGTATTTCTGCGCAGAACACACTTTTGCACTTTTCGGTACATCCTAATCTGAAATTACGACAACCCCATGAAAATTACAGAAAATTTTCAACTTTGATAGCTAATATCTCTTCACTGAAACGAAAACTCGAAAGTCCGCTTCCGGATTATTGTTACCGAGGTCAAAACGCCTCTTTTGATACCTTTTCCGATAATTTCGGACGTGTTTTAGCAGTTGTCTCCTAAAGGAAACAATTACCTTCATTTTTATTAATAATAATAAATAAAGATTTACGGAGGTAATATCTATAGGATTCGCGAAATGCAGAGAACTTAAGCCAGATGCTATACCGTCTGTGACAATAGAGAATAGCTCTGTTGTACTATCAAATGTAGATGCTAAAGAAGAAAATGATCCTGCAACTATGTGTGACTCAGAGCAGTTATTTGTTGTAAGTTAATTATGTTATTATTCCTGCGATTTATTAACATTTATGATTTTTAGTGAAACGTTGAAAAGGGAAAACTTTTGCTTAAGTCAAATGCAAATAAAGCATAACAAGGAAATGTCTGAGTTGCAGCAGCGTTTACAAAGGGCCGAGGTTGAACATAACATAGTGGAGAAATTGGGAACAATATTTAGATCAGGCCAAATAAAAAAATTACAGAGCTAATTAAAGAGGCGTAACTGGTGTGAAGAGGATATTTCTCATTCAATCACACTTTATTCAACAAGCGCAAAAGCATATCGTCTGCTTATGAAGAAAGGATTTCATTTCATTTCATTGTATAAACAATATATGAAATAAAGCCACTTAAAATTAAACAAACTCTTTTATTGACGATATGGTATTTTTACGTATGTAAGTATGTATTTATTTAAGTAAAACATCATAGCAAATATAAAATAGTAAGTATTTTGTACCAATGTTTACATACAAATTTGCACTGGTACACGGCTATGAGGACCTCAATTAAAATGAGTAAATATTTCCAAAACTACACTGCCGAAACTTATTGAATACAATTATCATCGTGATACGACGTTAAATCATGGATATTTAACAATTTTTTTGAAAGAAATACATTCACATTTGATATAGTAATTATTTTGTACCAATGTTTACACTTTCTTTCTTGAAATGTATGGTATTTGACAGCTCTGTCAGGGCGACAACACACCGCATACGTCACGCAAAAAAATTACTTTTTTCTCACAAATGTGACGTCTAAACCTTATCTATTTCATCCATGGGCCTTGGTAGTGTTTCAAATTGGTTTCAGTTTTCTCTTAAATGGGAGGCCTGTCGTGCTCCCTTACGCAAGAGCCGAAATCGTCTAGGCAGCAACTAATGGCGATTTAATTGCCACAATTTACTTAATGTTTTATTCAATTTTGTATTTATAATACACTGCATATATATATATATGTCCATATTTCATATGTGCAAACGTTTATCTCTTTGTAAAGTCTGTGCTTTGTCTTGTTCATGAATATGCTTTCGCCCAACGTTTAACTATGAGACTCTTTCATGCAGTCGAAACGCTCTCACCCACATTTTGTCTGCGAACCGGCGACTTGTGCCAAAAGCAAAGCATCGCTTGCCTACAATAAATTTGGCAGCAGCCATTAGTAGTTCACTGTCATTGTTCGTTGTTTTATTTTCTTTTCAACACACTCAGCCGCCCTCTTTTATGTAATTTTTCTATTCTTATTTGATGTTTTTCTATTACTTTATTACTATTGTTTTACGTTCGAATTTCCTAATTTAATATTTTTCTTTTTACTGCAGCATTGATCAAAATGTAGAGGCAAATCACAAGCTCTCACACAATTTACTTAGTCTCTGTGGCATTCGTGCAGTTTTTGGCAGCGTCACTTGTTTTCACTTCACTTCAAATCACTTTTCAAATGGGCGCCCTGACACCTACAGCTAAATTACAGGGATCAGCAGACACATTTTTGTTAACAGCCTTAGTAGTAAAGATATGCAGGAGACAGGGGTAATAGCGGCTGTGTCGTTTGCAATGCTACATGCGCCATGACTGACTCAGCAAATCTCCCACTGACGCATTGACCTATAGCTCTCTGCCTTGTTCAGCTGTCAAAAACTCCTAAATTATTAATTTGAGGCACTCGTAATTCCACTCAAGTTTAAAAAAAACACTTCAAATGCTCATCCTAATGAAATAAACTGTGCTTTCATTTTAGCTATTGTGGTAATCAAATGATTAAATCATTATTAAATTCTTAAAACTAAAAGTTGGAGATTATTAAAACTCGTCAGACGAAACAAAACAAGCCAGTCTTCCCTTTTTACCAACAGATGAAGTAAATTTGAAACACGGAGCCCAAGATACTCTCTAAAATTTTTTACCCATTCCGCGGTAGGCTCCTTATACAAAAACTTGAGCCAACCAACCTTAACAAATGTATAGGAAACTTTCAAGATCATTTTATAAGACATCTTTCGTGGATTGAAATATAAATATAAAAAATAATATAAATATTACAATAAAGCCAATTTAGATATAATATGATGAACCCTACAAGACAAAATAGTACTTATAAAAGTATTTGCACTAAGTGAAGTATTTAATTTGTTCAGGAATTTGTCAAAACCCAATAACTGTTCTTTTATATTGAATACCTCAGTAATAAGGTGCATAGTACTTATAAATGCCGTTATAAACAGCTTAGTGCTTTGGCCCAAAACACTCATACATGCATCATAGCATACATACCTCCATATAGTAAAGTTCTTAGGATCAACAGAGGATTCCATTAAGATATGCCCGTTAGTCAGTCCGTCCGTCCGTCAGTAAAAATTTAGATATATAATTGATTTTTGTTACACAAGTTACTTGCTGGCCAAGGTAGTTTGCTATTTCAAATGCGCGAAATCGAAGCATAACCACGCCCTTTTTTTCGATATCGAAAATTTCGAAAAAAGTTTAAAATGAGATAATCCAATAGGAAAAGCAGCTAAATAATGAAATTTGGTAGCTTAATTGAACTGATCATTCTGTTGACGGTTTGACTAAATTTTGGGAAAAGCGGCGTGGCACCGCCCATATATGAGTAAAGCAATTTTAAAATTCGATTGTTAATAACTTCAGAACAGCATAAGACAGAATAACGAAACTTGGTAAGAGATATACTATTTGTCTAAGCTTTATGGAGGGCGAGTAGTTTTTTTTGAGTTATTTTTTATTTTATTTTATTATTTATATTATATTATTAGTTCAGAGAGGAAAAGGGGGTATGCGGAGCACATGTTAAATAGGGAGCCCTTTTCTAATATTTATTTATTTATTATTTTATTTATTTTAATTATTTGTTCTATATAGAACGCGGTGCGGTGCACCTGTTACACCTTGTATGTATTAATTGAGGGCGAGCACTGTTGGCTCTGAGGCATTGCGCGGGATTGGCTTCCTCATTTTCGTTGTGAAACCCCCCGCTTTGGGATTACAAAACATAAACTATATCTTTGGGATATTTTATAAGCTGCTTGCGAATTACAAGAGAGTGCAGCGCAAATAAAATAGACGAAATAAAACGTTATAACTTATGTCGCTTAAACACTATTCTTAAGGTACATACATCCACAGAAAAAGAGCGAAGTCAGTCGTTTTTCGACCACGCCCACATTTTTATAAAAGTCATCCGAAAAGGAGGTAGAAATACTGAGAACTGCCCATATCTCATTGACTGATACAGGTAGAATGATATAGTTTGGCAGTTTACTCAAGTTTCTTATTCTTTATACGACTTTTGCAAAATTTTCGGAAAGTGGTCGTGGCCCGCCCACTTATGAGGTAAGCAGTTTTCGGATGTTAATAACCGCATAACCGTGCAAGGTAGAATTACAAAACTTGGCACGAGGTTTACTATAGACATGTAGAGTACGCTCACTGAAAATAAGCGAAGCCGTAGGTGACCACGCCCACTTTTCTACTAAAGCTTTCTAAAAGAGAGGTAGGAAACAGGAACATGCCACATCTTCTTCACTGAGGCAAATAAAATGCTAGAATTTGGTAGTTGAAGTAACCTGATGATCTTATTGGATTGAAGATTGGGCGTAGCACCGCCCACATATACAAAGAACACGTTTATATAAAATAACATTAATTTAGACCAAATATGTTCAGGCTTATGACGAATTGTAATTTATGCAGCATGGGGGCGTGGCACCGACCACTTTTCGAAAATCATATATAGCCTTTGGTGTAACCAGTGAGCCCGAGAATCCACTGTGGAAATAATAAAGATCGGTTGAGTACTTTGGACTACAGACCCAAAGACACACATTCAATTTTATTTATAAGACTGAAATTTAACTAAACAGAATCAGCCTAATATTGCCCAGGTCCTAACTCCACAACAATCTAACAATTTACATCGACCGCTTTTACGCAGCTGGGTATTTAATGTTCGGTTCCACCCGAACTTGTACCTCCTTTCACGCTAGTAAAAATTGGGCTAGAGGCTTTAAATTTGAAATGTAAGCTTTAATGATTGCTAAAGTCTCTTAAAAAATCTGCCTGCTAATAGGCCCCCTCTCATATAACGGTATTTTTGAAATGTCAATATTTTCATAGATATTAATGCTAAGACGCTATATTTTGATTTATATATGAACCTCTCAGATGTTAATCAAATACAAAAATGAATTTGGGAAAAAGTGACATCGCAACTTTTTGTGCAAATGTATCTAAGAAACCGCTGAACCATTCTTATAGAAATTTTTCCTTACAGAAATGTTTCCTTTCGCTGCTCAAGCAAGATAGTTATCTACCTGTAAAAAATTATCTCCAACCATAGCCCTTAACATTAATATAAAGTACTTCCAACTTTAGTTTTAAGTTAAAAAAAAATTCAAGTTGCGAATGTTTAGCCGGCTTTAATAATATTTCGTATAGGTTTTTTTTTAATTTAGTGCCAAAGTTTTCCTATTTTACAAAATTTTTTTTTTCCTTCCAAATGAAGCAGCTATTAAAAACGTTCGCTCCTATGACAAAAATAACCTCAGAACATGAAATAACGTCCCATTTTCCTTAAAATTTTGAGACTTTTAATAATAGTTTTTTTTTTTTTTGGTAAGGTCAAAAAATACATGTGTTTAGGAAAAAGGATTTTTAGTTAGGTGGGAGAGAAAAATTCTTTATGCAAATGGGCAAACTGATTAGCATAGCATAAAACGGCAGTTGAATCAAGAATATGTTGCGTCAAGGGATATAAAAAAAAAGGCATAAAATATTTTTGATTCTAATTTAAGTTGAAAAAATATTTATCAAATTTTTGTTTATGTAAATTCAGGTTTGAGACTTGTTCAAAAAAGTATTATTTTTATTCTTCCTAGCAGGCAAAGAAAAATAAAACGGCATATTTTTTGCTTAACATTGGTCACCCTGTACTAACCTAAAATAATTTTTCAACTTTTATTCTTGATTTTTCATATCCTATGTAATACTTGTCGAATGGTCTAATAAAATGTTATTTACTTAAACTTTCATGTTTTATGTATTTAAAACCACGATCATCCCTGTGTGTGTTACGATTATATAAACTTGATTTGTAAGCGAAAAAGCAGAGTTTTGTTAACTTAATGTTTATTACAACAAACCTTTTAAACATTTACTTTAGGCATAATTTGATCGCTGATTTTTGTAAAATGTTTAAATGTGTTTGAATTTTTGCTCAAAAAAAAAGTGCAAATTTAAAATTACGGAAACAAAAAATTAAAAGCGTCAATGATAGTAAATATATTGAATACTTTGCCTACATGAGGTCAGAAATAATTTTTTTCGAAAATTCATATCAAAAATTATTAACAGAAAATTTCAACTAAATTTCCTTTGTCAGGGTCTTATACGAAGTTATGTCGTCATTGACATTAAGTCATAGACGTTTCAAGAACACATGTTTTCGATTTAAATTTTATCTTGGCTGCTCGCTAAACAACTTTAAGCAATGAGCGCTCATAAGTGTTATAAAAATAGCATAAAACAGGAAAGGAAATTGAAAAGAAAGCTTTTGAAATGTAAATATAATAAGAATTTTCGTTTATACTACGTAAATAAAATAAAAATATTATAAAAAGTAAAACAAAAAAAATTTCTATCGAACATGTACATTTGGCGGGCAGCACTCTCAGAATTTGAAAATTGTATCGACATTTACAAACAACATTTAGCAGCTACTCGAGTACGCAATGGCAGCTATCAATTACTAATTAATGAGCAACAAAACCTCAAAGCCAAATTTACATGCACATATACAGTGGCGGACATAAGTGTACATACAGTCGTTTTCGGCGCTTTTCACCAATTTTGGCCTTAATAAAATTATTTTAACAAAGCTTGAGAAAAAACAGGTGTCAAAGTCTAATACAACAACTATAAATTTTGTTCTGAAAATTTACACAAAATTAGTGAAAATTTAAAGAAATTTTACTAAAATTTGGAATTTTTTTCCAGAATTTTTAGAATTTCTTGGAGTATGCAGTTTTGTACCCCATTAAACTTTACTATAATAAGGTTTAAATCTTAAGTTCGAGACACATTTTCCTGATTTTTGACAATTTTTTTTCCGACGAGCTAAATTATTTTCTTTCATATAAAAAATCGCGTTCATAAACTTGTATGGAGGAAAATACAGAAGACGTCAAAAAAAAAATTGACAAAAATCAGCGAATTCTGTTACGAACTTAAGATTAGCACCTTATTATGCTAAAATTTAATGGGCTACAAAACTGCATACTCCAAGAAATTCTAAAAATTCTGGAAAAAAATTCAAAATTTTAATAAAATTTCTTTGAATTTCCACTAATATTGTGTACAATTTTAAAACAAAATGTATAGTTGTTGTTTTAGACCCTGACACATGTTTTTACTCAAGCTTTGTTAAAATAATTTTATTAAGGCCAAAATTTGTGAAAATCGCAGAAAACGACTGTATGTACACTTATGTCCGCCACTGTAGCTAAAAACTTTGTATACTTCTTTGGAATAAGAACTATAAAATAGAAAATATTACTTGTTTATTTAATTTCTAACTTAATATTTATGCAGAAGTAATCGGTTAGAGTGGATGCACAATTCAAACAACGTAGACTAGTCAAAGGACCGAAGTACTCCCCAACACGTTATCAAGGCAAGAGCTGAAATGCTGGACCGTGAGCTATTCTTCATTTCTATCCACTTTAGCCATAAACTTCGGCTTCGGTAGGGTATTGCGACAAAGCCCAATAGTTCAGTGACAGAAACCGTCAATTTTCCCGCATTAATTTCTCCACTTGAAGAAGCGACCATCGCCGTTTATGGCACATTAATTACGAAGCTCTAAGGTTCGAGCCCTGGTACAGTTAACATCAAAAGCGTGGTTTGGAAATCTCTCCGGGGGTATTTTTGCCATGGAAGGCTTCTCAGCAAAAATTCATCTCCTTTATAGATTCCGTTCGGAGACGACAAAAACTGTACCAATTTGTAGGAAATAAAGGGTGTTTTTTTTTAGGGGTATAGAACTTCGAATTGAAATAAAACACAAGAAAATCGTTTTAAGGTCCATCAATTTGGCTTTATTGGAAGGATAATTTTATGCCATTAATGTTTAAATATGATTTCGGGCATGTGGCCGCCGCGGCTGGCTCGAATAAAGCCAATTCTACAGGTCCAATTTTCAACCACTTTTTCGAGCATATGGGGCCGTATGTCGGCAATAACGCCACGAATGTTGGCTTCCAATTCCCCTAACGTTTCTGGTTTGTTGGTGTAGACGAGCGACTTCACATATCCCCAAAGAAAATAATCCAATGGTGTCAAATCACACGACCTTGGTGGCCAATTGACAGGTCCATTCCGCGAAATTATGCGCTCATCGAATGTTTCCTTCAATAAATCGATTGTGACGTGCGCTGTGTGGCATGTAGCGCCGTCTTGTTGGAACCACAACTCATCCACATTCATGCCATCCAATTCGGGAACAAAATAGTCGGTTATCATGGCTCTATACCGGTCTCCATTAACGGTAGCTGCCTCTCCAGCATTATTGCGGAAGAAGTATGGCCCAATGACTCCACCAGCCCATAGAGCACACCAAACAGTCAGTTTTTGTGGATGTAATGGCGTTTCAAGGGTCTTATGTGGATTCTCTTCACTCCAAATGCGGCAATTTTGCTTGTTGACGTAGCCATTCAACCAAAAATGAGCCTCATCACTGAACAAAATTTTGCGATGAAAATCAGCATCGAAATCAATCTCATTTTCGGCCCATACACCAAAATCACGACGCATTGCATGGTCTCGCGGCTTTAATTCTTGCACAAGCTGGATCTTGTAAGGTCGCAAGCCAAGATCTTTGCGCAAAATCTTCCATAAAGTTGATGGACAAAGCTCCAATTCCTGTGCACGGTGGCGAATCGATTCATTCGGGTCCTCTTCAACACTTTGCTCTACAGCGGCAATTGTTTCTTCGGTGCGCACTGTTCGACGTCTCTGCGGATGAGTATTATCACATAGAGTAAACGTAGTGCGAAAACGATCCATGGTTAACCGAATTAATTGCTCTGATGGACGATTATGTCGACCATAAAATGGACGGAGCTCACGGTAAACTTCGCGAACTGAACCATTATTTTCGAAATAAATTTGCACGATTTGCAAGCGTTGTTCTTTTGTCAACCTGTTCATGATGAAATGGCAAACCAAACTGAACATAAATGACATTAGAGTTGCCAGATTTGACCACAAAATGCCAGTTTTATCTCTATTCGAAAAACAAACCTGTAAAAAAAACACCCTGTACTTCTGTACCGTGTTACAATTTCTAGTATGTAGCCTCAGAAAGCTATTTAAAATGGAACCACAACACCAAATGTTGCAGGATTTTTCGATATATTTGATCCGAAAAAAAGTTGACGAAATATATATTCTCTTTATTCTATTTTCCACGTTAAAGAATAACTCCGTCCTCTTGGCGAAAACTAAAGCTTTCTAGGTCCTATCCTGCTTTCTGGTTCGAGATCTGATAGTTGTGAACAGGAGCACAAAACATGATTTACTGTCTCCTCTCACAGCCCTCACATCCTGCATCTATTGTCACCGACGAGACCGATGTCAAAAGGTAGTGCCCTGCAAGTATGCCCATCATGAGCCTGCCCTCCCTCTCCAAGGATAAGAGCTGTTTGTTTGACCTCACATCATGTGCTTTGTACATTATCTTGGAAACTCTGCAACTCCGACCTTGATCCCACGACTTTTTAGCCTGGTCGATCATTTGCAACTCTTGCCTACTTTTCAACTCTCCCAGTCTGATCGCGTATTTTACCGTATGCTTTGTACAGGGGCGCCTCCTTCTTGGACAATGCGTCAGTCTATTCATTTCCATTTATGTTCACATGACGGGGGACCCAGTATAGATGTAAGTAGTTGTTGTGGTGTGCGAGATTATTGCCTTAATAGTCGTCTGGCTTTCGATATAGAAATAGATTCGGCTGCTATCTTGAAAGGTTTTTCTAGCTCTATTGTAGCTTACGGATCCCTTTCGAAGTGCAGAAACGCTATCATGTAGTCTGTCCGTTCACAATTTGATGACAATACACTACAGTGGCCGTACGGTCTGCGTTCAAGTTTCCCCGAGGCAGATGGGATGTGCAGAATACCATTTAATGCTGATGTCGGGGTAGTTTTCAAAGCTCTCGTTACACTTATTATCGATAATCTGCACACTCTCTCCAGTTTTTTGCCATACGATTTTTTTTTTGTGTGGCTATCCAATAAACTAAGACTCTTTAGAAGAGGATTGGTTTCGCAATCGCCGTCAATCCCTCCTCTACATTTGATTTGCAACACAACTTGCTGTCCAAAATTATTTCCAGATATTTAAGCCTGTGAATCTCTTACCCCTCCTAGCTTAGGCCTAGTCCAGTTTTGGACCTTATACCTCCTAGTGAATAGTACCATATCCGTTTTTCCGCATTTGCGATCAACATTTAAGAGCAGGGACGTAACGGTTATTATAGAAATGAGCTAGAAGTCGTATTTATAAATTGATGAATGCAAATGTTTATAATTAGCCATTATAATAAAAAACTTTTTTTAGGCGCCACAACCAATACAAATGGAATTTTTTTTTTCTACCCCTGCCGGCTAGGGTTCAGAATATGCACGAGGTAGGCATACCGGTCGTAAGAGGCGAGTAAGATGCACAAAGGTAATGGCGTGCAACTCGATGGTTGATCTACGGATATGATGCTTTTCACCTCTCATTACCCATATTCTCCTTCCTTATGGGCGGAGGGGTGACAGAACCTAGAAGGTTCCACTGGTCATGGCAAATCGGTACCACGACAGTCAGGCAGTACCGCAAGGGAGTACCGGAGCGTACCGGGTTTATATCCGGCCAAAGACTGTCAATCCGACAACACTCCCCAAAACTTTCGTTGAGTGTTTTTGCCGTTACAAATAAGAACAACAACAACCAATATTTTTTTTATTAAGAATAATCATTATCAAGATTTTTTACTCTTTTGGTCATTCGTGACTATATGGACAGGATTTCTTTGGTAAGTTAGAAACTTTTTATAAGTAGGTATGTATAGCAATTTATATACTTATATATAAATTAAATGAAAAGTTAGTCCTGAAAAGGAATATTTGCATGAAAAATTCAGAATATAATATATCTGATGTATATATAAAATGGCCAACAAATAAAAAATGTAATGATAATGGTTATTCTTAGCCAACAAAATATTTCTCATTAATATTGGTTATGGCGACCAAAAAAAATATATCTTATGATAATGGTTAAAAATTCCCAAAATAGTATAAAGGTCATTTCGCCTAACCTTGTTGATGAACAAAAAAAATTACAATTATTTTCAGTCTCTGGTTATGAGGGCAAAAAAATGTGCATCTGTATAGATCCTTTCAAAATTTCCGCTCGTTGCTAATTCTTTACAAGAATTATCTGCTTAGTGCTATGCTTTTTGGAATAAAGATTGCCACAGAAATTATATGAAAGCAAAATCGAACTATGGACACAAAATGGGTGATGAAAGATCGTGCTGCTGGCTTAATGATATCAACGCACAAAAATTTGCTGAGATATCCTTTACCGTAAAAGATCAAACAAACCTGGTGCTGTTCGCTCCAAGCAATCAAGTAAAACACAAAAAAATTTTAAATCATAAAATTGTACATGCAGCTAATGCGTTTATTTGTGATTGCAAATTTCATTTTTATAGTATTTGCTGAGCTCTTTGCTCCCTCTCTTCAATCGCTCACTCATCGCTTAACACCGTCTGTTTTCTGTGAGTAGCACCACACTTTTTTAGTGGTGACGTCAAATGTGACACAATAACCTCAAAAAAACGAGCATCCACTTATGAGGAGAGATGAAAGCAGAAAAAATATTTTGTACAAAAACAAACAAAATAGAGTGTGGTAAATGTATGTTGCAATCAGATGATGCGAATATTTTTGTTGGTTTGTTTTGTGAGACAAATGTTGTGAGCATTTAATGCGCATGCCTGCAATATTGTTGAATTTGTTCACCGACATGTTGCAGTTGTGTATGGTAACATATCAAAGTGTTGCTTCAATATATTAAGGTGACAATTCTAGCAAAATATCAATGATTGTGTAGAAAATTTGTACATTACCTTTTAGCAAAGTCTTACTTTTTAGACTTCTTACATATGTATTTATAATATTGCTTACGTAGTATGATGGAAATTTTGTTGTAAATGAAGAGATTTTACAAACCATAAACACTTACCTACAAAGAAAGAGAAAATGTAGTTAGTAAGTTATAATTTGGGATTTAAATGGGCTTAAAATGTCCAAAAACGACATATTCTTATTTAATAGCCATATAATTTGTTAAAGAACAATAACCTGCTTGATTTCTTACTTGCTCGCAATTAAATTTGAAATGTTTTTCGGGGAACAAAAATCACTCAATTATTGTGCGTGAAACTGAAGCAAAACTTTAATTAAGTCTACGAAGGCCCATGAAAAAGAGCACGATAAGCTTTAGTATTGGAAACGACCTCCCAAGCCGCGCAAACACAAACTAGGTTTAAGACAAAGCGACTGCCCCTGGTGCGTTTTCTTTATGCCGATATCGGAGAAGATGGTTCGAGGTGGAGAACTACACCGCTCAGAAACAATTTACAAGCATTATCATGCTGAAGGCGATGATATTTTAACAGTAAATTTTTTACATCCCAACAAAAATATGACAATATTTGTAATATAAGTCAAAAGGCCTACCATACAATAGTTTGGTTAAAGAACTCTTTGTAAACCTATTGAGGAGAGATACCTACCTATGAGAACTTCAAAAACGGTAATTTTTTTTTTTAATTACGTCAAGAAAAGCTATTTGTGCAAATTAATATGTTTTTTTTTTGTTTTGCAACTCATTTTTTCTGAAATTCTGCAGTTTGCAATTTATTGTCGATTAAGCTTCTTATCAACCTTTCAACATCTAAATGATGTATCGAATGTAGCGTGCCGTTAAGTGCTCAGGCTAAAAATAGTTTCGACTCTACTTCCTAAATATATTCTAAGGTGCATGTGAAACAATTTAGCGCAATGGAATTTGAAGGTCAGCTCTTTAAGTGAATCAGTGCACGTAACAGTGTTCGGACTTGAAAGGTAGGTAGGATTTCTAAAATATAGTTGTAAATTTTAGAAAAAAAAGATGCATTCCGATTGCACTTTAGTTTTAATAAAACGAAATTAAGCATTTTATTAGGTAAGGAGCTCTGGATTTGAACTGCGACACAGTTAAATCATCTACCGAAATACCTAGCAGCTTGCCTTGATAAATATAGTATTAAAGTGTCAAAGCCTGACAACATACGAAATGGGGAATTTGCGGTCTAGGTCTGTTCTTTTCTCATTGTATTTGCAGCTCTCTTGGTTTCAAACAATAGACAAACATGTTGTAAGTTACATACTATAAAAGTAATCTTCTCGCTTCTTAAGAAGCTGTGATTTCAGCAATGGTCAGATCTTGCAATGGGGCTTAAAAGAAAAGCACCTTGTTAAACAAATTACAAACAGACACTGATTCTCCTCCTTCACAAAGTATATTTGTGTATTTATACATAGTACCTGGGCGATCGAACTTTGCTCGGCATTTTCATAGGTTTCCATACAATTTAGTTTCTTTAGATTCTTATCAGTAACGATATTCTGGATATCCTGCTCCAAATTCAATTTAGCAAACAATTATCAGCATCAATCTTCTATCCCGTTGGAGGCCTTCTTACTGGGAGTGTTCGGTGTGAAGAAGTTTTGTAGAACGGGTTAGTGAAATCTATACTACTTAACCAAGAACTACATCATTGAGGACGAATGGGAGTCTTATGGTAATGTTATTCATTGACGACTACTAAAACTCTCGGACGAGACGGCTCAGTGTTCCGGATTCAATATCCTGTGTTTCATATAAAGATATGAGAAAAAAAGTTCTTTTATAAAAGTTCTAAGAAAGGTTGTAGACTTTCAAGTATGAGTGGTAGAGGTGTTGGTATCTCTGAGTTAGGAAAAAACGTGGTAGACCTACCACTTTGCTGGTTGAGGTCCGAACATTGGTGCGTAAGAAGAGCAGTGCATAAAGCAATTACAGTATTTTTTAAAATAAATGTGTATAAGAACTAGGGTGAGTTAAAAATAAGCAAATTTTAGCATGCCATCTCCGGCCTAGCTCTGCTATTGGAAATTTTGTTATATTGTCAGCTTGCTCGAAATGAGGAAAAATGTTCCCTCCATAACTCCAGCATGCTCTGTATGCAGGTTAACAAGTTTCCGTTATTTTCCCAGCAAAATTTTGCTCCATTCTTGAAACCTTCGGTCATCCACCCGGATCTTTTGGTATAATTTTAGCTCTTCCTTCTCCGCGCCTTCATAATGCCCACTATAGCTGTTATACACTTAGTCTTCATCTAAAACTGTTAGGCCCTATCTGATTTTATTCCTATCTTCAAATCTAATTCGGTAGGTACCTTTCGAAGAAACTCTTCAAAATACGTAAAAGGCCGTGATTGCGCGTCATATATCGGGACAATTATTACAATCTAACATCCTAGTCCAAATAAGCACTTGTTCACTAGAAAAGTTTGGCTCGTTTAACTCCATGTTCTAATAATATGTTTCTTGAGCAATTTAGTCCATACTTCTTGGTCATCATTGCATCACAGCTGGAACTTAATGTTATGCATCATAATCTCACTTGCCGTTTTAACAGTGCCAATTAAAATGTTATTGTTTGGAAACTAGTAAACCTGGCCCGGTTCGCTGCATTTCATAACTAATAGTAGGCTGAGTCCGATTTTAATCATTATATACCATACCAGATAAGATATGAAACTAAATTACATCGCTTATTGCAGCACTCATTATCACCTTTTGTTTGATACCCATATTGTACTAACACACCTTGGTTCACATATCGGGCCATATCTAAGAAACTGGTCCAGCTATCGGAACAAATCATATCTTAAATTTTAAGTTGAGCATCTAGTTATACAACGGTTAACGATTCATGCAATTCCATTCAGCAGTTTTTGAATGATGTGCGCCCAAACATACAAACAGACAGACACCAAAAATTCGATTCAATTGCCTTTACTGGATTAAATTAATCCCTCCTATCAACTTTTCTTAAATACCTGCAATGCACAGACATCGACATTTTACAATTTTATTATATGTAGATATGTTCACAGAGCCCATATTTCAAAACCTTCTTGCATAAAAAATCACTAAAATTTAAAAATCCAGTTTACTGAAACAAAAAGTCATTCTTGGCGCCATCTGTCGCATGATTTTGGCAAATACCGTACCGTTCTATTTACATACATATTTATTTTTCCAGCTTAAAATTTCCTTGAACGAAACAAAGCTAATATTTTGCTTTCGCCAAAAAATTTCCTAAGCTCTATTACAATGAGAAATAAAGACGAGCAAGAAAGCTCAGGGGTGTAACGGTATAGCTGTAGAAGCTTTGTGAAATAAAAAATAAAAAACTGAGAGGTGAAACAGAAAGCTCCATTATTATTTCTCTACGTGCTCGCACACTCCACGTTATGCTCTCGAGATTTTCGTGTATATTCTCTCAGCTCATCTATTTGGTCGTTCTTGTATCGCTGCTTCGTTATTTGTTGCTTGCAATCTGCTAGTTGGGTTGCTTGCCGCATTGTGCAGCACGTGAGCTGAAAGCACAATGATTTGCCGTACATAAAACGTTAAATTTGCAGCGCCGAAAGCAAATATCCTAGGCCAACAAGTTTGAACTTTGCTAGGTAATTGCCACTTTTCATTTGCTATTTGTCTCTTGAATTGTGTTGCTGTCGCAACTGTTGACGGGCACACAAGTGCAACAATAAACTGTTTTAATTTTTCCTGCTTATTTTAATTTTGATTAATGGGTGCCATAAATCTACATGCCTTTTTTTTGTAAAACATGAATGAAACATATAATTTTATTAAAATGTTAAATATATGGAGCAGTGGAGATAATTTTTATTTTTTATTATGTACTGAGGCCGTGTGCTAATCGGAAACATTTTACTCAGAGGAAAAATGAGGTGAACAAATTTTCTATGGCGTAAAAATATTTTCCATTTAATAATTAATTTTGACAGTTGAAAATGTTCACAGCTGAAAAAAGCACGTGCGAAAGAAAATGGTCAGTAAATAAATTTTAAATTAACGTAATAATATGCATATATTCGTAATTGTCAAAATTTTACCTAGCCCCAATTCCTATGTGCATATTCACCGCGATAAATGTCAGAATTTTCAGATTTTGGGAGATGCCCACATAAAATACCTGCTCAAGCTTAATAAACTTATCTTTTCCTTCCAAACACTTTGAAGTCTGCAAACAAGTCAATATCTATCTCGATTCGATTATACCGTTTGGCACTACCAAGAATAGAAAACATGTAAATCGAAAACATGTAAATCATACTAAGCATATTTTAAACAAAAAAATTTCTCAATAATGCATGCACAAATTTTGAAATGTTGATATCGCGAAAAAAAATACTAAAAGTTCCATATGCATCTTGTTCAGCATTAATAAATTTATTCAAAATGGATACGCAAAACAGTGTTTAAGTAAGAAAAAATTACTTAGAATGGCATGAATTTATAATGCTAGCTGGCCCGGTTGTATGGAATTTCCTTGAAGTAGAAAGCTAACATCAGCACCGTTTAAAACGACCCTTTCACATATTTAATATTTGCTCGAATAATTTGTCTTCATTACTGAGTTTCCTATGAATTAATATTTGATGACTGTTTTTCAAGAAGTCAAAACTTGTCTGCTTATCAACAAATTTTATGATAATTTGACTTGGGTTTGGAAATGTGTCAATAGTTGTTTGTGGAAATTGCTATTGTAAGCAAACAAATTAACAAAAAAATTGTCACTTTTCCTTATTTGTTGAAGGGTTGTTTGATTTGTGGATGTCAAATCGTGAAACTGCACTGCAGCAAGATACACAGGTATATAAGTGGCAGTGGGCATATATTTATTACTTCTATATTGGCAGTAAGAGCTAATACCGTTCGAAAACATAACAATACAGATGTATTGTTTTTGAGCGAGGCAGGCATATATTTTTATTTACAAAAATATTTCAAAAAGTCATGAGCGTTTCAAAAAAAAAAAAATTCACTACAGCGGTCATTCAAAGCGACATATACACAAGAAAATAAACTATGCCTCCTTTAAATCAATTCTGTAGGCTGTTTCGTGTGTTCCAGCAGAAGAGGAACGAATACAATATTAGACAAGTGAGTTAACATCACATTGCATTTAAAACAAAATAAAATAAATAGGAATTAGTTTTCTGAAAGACGCTCTTTTAACTTAAGAGCTTGTGAGTATCCTTGGGTTCAGAAAATGTATAACTACACAAATATGTAATTGAGGTTAGTTGCCAACGCTATTGAAACATACCTTTTTTTACATAAACGACCTCGGTTATTATAAGAGAGAAAAATTTACCATGTTATCTATTTCATGATCGGTTATGCAGTGAGATAGGAGCGGATATTCCAACACAAAAGGATAGATCTTTTAAACTTATAGCTAAAGACATAATTAAGGCCAAAAACGATTTATACTTTTGACAACAAGCATTATTACTTGTTCCAAACGATATATTCTTTTTTCCTTTTTAAAATGTCTTAAATATTGTTTAAATTTAGGCCCCTATCAAAGGAATCCGGTCCAGGATTGCTTTGACCATTTTTAAAATTTTTTCGTTTATAATTATACATATACACAATACATTCACAAAAACGGTACTAGCCTGCCTCAAAAAGATTTCGTAATTTTTACACATCGAGAAGATACATTACTGCCAATATATTACATATATGGCAGTGGGTTTTCAATTTAAAGTATTCACATTTTCGTATTCTCTCCTCTCTGATTTTTGTAAATTTTAGAAGAAGAAGACGGAAATAACCTGAACGATGAGGTGAGCTGATTTAGCCTTGTGTGTCGGTTTTAGCCCAGTTTGAACTGTTTTAGAAATATCTGGCTATAATTTGGTGCCCCTAGAACCTTCGGGTGGCCTCTGCCGACAGACTCCATAGATCTATGGCAAAGTTAAACAATATCCAGCATAAGCCAATATAAATAGCAAATCGAAAGACTATAATGATTTGCAATGTGTACTAAATTGGAAGTGTAAAGAAAAGAAGAAAAGATGTGTGCGTATTATTTGCGGTGAGGGAGAGGCCGCGCTGCCTAGTACTGCTAGTCTCCTGCATCTGAGATGACAAGTCTTTGGAGCACGTCCCTTACAAGTTCTTCTTCTATCAAAAACTAGGAAAAAATATATAGTATTTCCCACGCCTTGATAGCAGAAACGTGTTTTGCCATCTTAACACCACGATGAACAAAAAAGCGGTCTCTTGGCTGAAGTCGGAAAGTTCAGAGAGGAAAGGTGATGATTGACTTCATCACTTATGGAAAGCTAGTTGCATTCAATGCTCGGCTCCAACATTAAACAATGCCTGACTCTTTTGTAACCAAAAAAAATTTAAACGAAACTGATGACGACGTAATACAAAAATCTTCAGCTTTTGAAGAATCGCTTCTTATATAGAATAAGGCGCTCAGCATAGGAAGGAAAGTTTCGTGTCGAGAAACTACTGAAGCCGTAGGCTGCTGATGGGCTATCCACTTGGACCTCATCGCTATTCTGTGAAAAAACCAAGCGAACATCTTTTCTACTGCCCACAATGATATTCATAAATCTCCCAATATGTATATCGTCGGTTTGGAGTGTGAACCTGCTAAATCCATTTTTTATCAAAATTTACTTTTTGATGCAGTTCGATGTACCAGGGGATATTGCGTCAAGCAGGCAAATGAGGAATGTCATATCCTAGCTATTTGCTTAGTAATTCAGCCTTATGTTGATCACTTTTACTATGTGCTCAGTGAAATTTCAAATAGTTTTTTTTGCCCATCATGTAAATATGTGTGAAGGTTAGTTAGAAGGTTTACATTCTTAACTGACGATATGTGACACATAAATTACTGTGGTCAAACCTGTTGAAGGACTTTGGGTAGTACGATGAGGAATAAGCTGTTTAGGAAACAATAAGCGAACACAATCCGTTGATTTTATCCACATACCTCAGACTTTCACCATCGACGATAATTTCATGATGTGGGAATTCTTGTAGAAGACTTTTGTTGATTTCAAAGCAGTTTCCTTTTTTGCAAGTGGGCATCCGTATCCCAATATTTCCACTTTTACACATTCTTTCTGCGGGCAATATATAATTTCCATACACCATCAATATATATCTACATCCTTTCTCTCTTCAGAGTCTATGCTCAGTTGAGCTCGCTGAAAGCAGAAAATCCACTTCAATTCCATGGCTAATAAAAGTCTGCTTAGGTACTTGTCATTGCCAATCTTATTGCGTTGCTGAAATAATGACTGATGATGCTTCTAGCAATATTAGCGCAACTTGTTTGTTTTTCATCACCGAGTGCTTGTTTGGTTCAATTTCGTTACCATAACTGCTTTGCTCCTACAGTTTCGCTTCCAATCTTGCAATAGCTTTTATACAAATTTATTTTGTCGAAGTCATTGTCTAAAGCAAAAAATTTGCCGAAATTTTGTTTTTAGACGGCATCAGCTGTCGCCACAAGAAAAAAAAAGATTAATCAAATATGGAGAACTTATGGTTTTTGGATGCTTTTTGTATGGATAAATAGTTTTTATACGCACAAAGATTGCTTGGACATAAACGCAATCTCCTTGCTCCCTGTAATAAAGTGTTTGGGTGTAGAAAAAAGTCAAAGCAGTGGGTTTTGATTTGTTTGGAAAGAAGAATGCGTCGTTTTATACTGTCCTTCACGTCTGTGGCCCACCAACTTGCCGAGCAAAATGAAGACAATACCGCCTCCCTCTACGATAAAAAAGAATTTGTAAAATATATGCTATGCACAGTTAACGATAAGCTGATCAGCGAAGGAGTCATTAATGCTATGGTCGGGGCGTTCAGCCTCCATGATCCAGTGTCTCTTCAGCGGGGGTGGGTTGAATGACTTCGCTGACTGAAAATATGGTAGTGTGTGGTATTAGGTTCCTACTAGTTACTTAACTGTTTTCTGAACGAAAAATGGGAAATTTTGTATCAGCAGAGCTTCTTTGTCCATTCGGACAACATGACTTCGCAAGTGGAGCCTATGGACTACAATTCACTGCACTATAGTCACATCTAAAAGCTGGTACAGGTCATGGTTAAGTTTCCTTATTTCGTTTTTGCAGTTATTCTCAAAACAAATATCAAAAGAATCAGTGCAGTTGTTCTTGAGTTTAAATATAGTAAGATACAGGTATGACTGAGCGAGGAATTTTATAAGAACTTTGCCCAATAACTGATTTCGTGTAGTAATTTAAATATTTATAAAATAGGTTTCATAATTATAATAACGTAAGGCTAATAGCAAATCCAGCAATTAGTAGCACTTCAAGTGGTTAGAGCATTTCATTATCCTTAACTAAAAACAATAGGAAGCCGCAATCATACATTCAATGACATGTTGACAGAAACATCTCAAAGATACAGAGGTAAGTTAACTCATACCTTTTGGACATAAATGCCGCATAGGAGCAAAAGGGTGGTTGTCGTTGTTGTTGTTGTAACGACAAAAACACTCCCCGAAGGTTTTGGGGGGTGCTGTCGAACTGACAGTCCTTGGCCGGATATTATTCCGGTACGCTCCGGTACTCCCTTGCGGTGCTGCCCGACTGTCGTGGTAGCGATTTGGTATGACCAGTGGAACCTTCTAGGTCATGTCACCCCTAGAGATGGGTAATGAGAGGTGAGAGGCATCATATCCGAAGATCAACCATCGAGTTGCACGTCATTACCTTGGTGCATATTAGTCGCCTCTTACGACCGGTATGCCTACCTCGGGCTTTTTCTAAACCCCTAACCCGCAGGGGGTCAATGCATCATATTTCCCCGTTGTTCTCTTAACTATCCTATGCATATTTCTTATTCTTATTGCTATTCTTCAACTGAGAAAAGCTTACAGTGTTGTGCGCAAGCCTAAATGTGGCGCCTCTTTTCGGGGGCGCAAAACAATGATATGTGTATCGATAGGTCTGTTGTTGTTGTTGTTGTTGTAATGACAAAAACACTCCCTGATGGTTTAAGGGACTGCTGTCGAACTGACAGTCCTTGGCCGGATATGAATCCGGTATGCTCCGGTACTCCTTTGCGGTACTGCCCGACTGTCGTGGTAGCGATTTACTATGACCAGTGGAACCTTCTAGGTCCTGTCACCCCGATGGGGTCGTGTAACAGCATGACGAGTTGCTTTTTTGGAAATACGAAGTTCTGCGAATACTCAAAACAGGAGTAAATTTTGTTTTTGTATCCTTTTTGGTTTGTGTTAAATACAATAAAATAAAAAAAAAACAAGTAAGGAAGTCTAAGTTCGGGTAGAACCGAACATTATATACGTAGTAGTTATCTATTATGGCATCCCAATTTATGCAGGTATATTTTAATAGTTTTCAGTTCGTATTATAAAGCCAGCTGATTGTTTTTAATAAAAACAGTTTTGTTATGAGTTTTGAGGGGCAAATTAATTTATTTGTATATAAATAGCTTCCCTCTCTACCAACCACCGCTAACCACATTTTTTCAAAATACCAATACATGCACATTTTATGTTTGAAAAATTTGCGTTCAGACAGACAGACGGACGGAGAGACGGCCATAGCTAAATCGACTCAGCTCATCGTCCTGATTGTTTTAATATACTTATTGATGGGCCAATCTCTTCTTCTTCTCATACTTATAAACCTCTCATATTCATGAAAGGTACGAAAATCAAAAAAAATATATACCTGCACTATTGCCAAGATATTTTGCTTGTGTGTTATCCGATTAGCCTAAATAGGTACTATTGAGAATTAGCTGAGTAATTTTCATGTTGTTGTTGTTGTGGTAGCGACAAAAACTAATTTTTAAATTTTTTTTTTTATTTTTATGAAAGTTAAGCAACAATACAATTGTTATTACACTAAAGAAAGAGCGCTGGCTGCCAGGGCCTTCGGCTCGCTTGTACAAGATTATAAAAGCTTATGCTAGATATACTAGTAGCAATTACATTTTGTACATCAATAATCTTACATTAAATAAGTTTCCCTAAGTTTGCCAGTTTTAGGAATGTGGCGATTTTTCCAATATTATCGGAGGAAGGAGTTTTCAGTAGATCGGTTGGTGTATTATATTTGAATACTTCGAGTCGAATGGCAGAAAACTGATGGCATTCGTTGAGCAGGTGCGTGAAAGTTAAGGGTGTAACAGAGCAGTATTGGCAACCTGGTGGGCTTTGACCTGCGAGTCTGTATGCATGTGTGCCTGTGATGTGCCCTATGCGAAGACGAACGAAGGCTAGTTTAAGAGGTGAATCTTTGGGCGAGATCGATTGCTTTCAAAATCGTCACAGCTTCCGCTGTGTAGACGGATGAAAAATTAGGTAAGTGGCCTGCGATTAAAGTTTCCCCGCTAGATTTGACTACTGCAAATGAAGTGTAGTCGGCAGTCTTAGAACCATCCGTGAATATGGTACTCCAAACAGGAGAAAAGTAAGCCAGTGTTTCGGCGAACAATTTTTGGTAAACCATTGGGCTGTTTGTGTTTTTTGCATGTTTGCTGAGTTCTAAGATAAAGGATGACTTATCCAATGACCATGGTGGAAATGTATCTTTCATGCTTTGTATCGGTGTATTGATTCCAAGCACTTTTCCGTATTCTATGCATCTGGCCGCCGTGGTGTGAAGGTAGTGTTGCCGGCCTACCACACCGAAGGTCCATGGTTCGAGCCCTGGTACAGGTAACATCAAAAGTGATTTGAAACAAATTTTTCAAAACGGCGTCGCCCCTCGGCAGTGGTTTGGCAAACTCTCCGAGTGTATTTCTGCCATGACAGGCTTCTCAGCAAAAATTCATCTGCTTTGTAGATGCCGTTCGGAGTCGGCAAAAAACTGTAGGTCCCACCAATTTGTAGGGAAAAATTCTAATCGGCACACCACAAATTGGAAGAGAAGCTTGGCGCAAAAATCTCTTAGGAGGTTTATGATGATATACCTGTTGTATATCGCGCCATAGATAGATAGATGCATCTGGTTATTAGTGACTTTCGCTTAAGCGGGCGATATCGATTGATTTCGGCAGTAACCGTTTGGTATAGTGTGATGCCGTTACAAATAAAGAGTTTTGAAATAAGTTTTTTGGTGTTAATCACAGTTCTCTCTTCGATCGTTGGCAAACCAGCCTCCGCAAATACAAATTTCGTAGGTGACCTTGGGAACGCTATGATGCTGCGACAGACAGAGGAGTGGTATGGTGCGTACAGAAGTTTAATGTTGCTTTTTGCACAGTGTCCATATATTGGAAGACCGTAATCTATCTTGGACAGAGTAAAAGACTTAGTAACTGTCGTCGAGATGTTGATCAAACATTGTTTGGATGTTAAATATTTAATTTTACATTAATGTTAGCGCCTGAATTTCTAGACCAGTTTGTGATACTAGAAAGTATATCGTGAAAGTAATTTTTGTGGAATTTACCTTAGTTTTAAACTTGCGATTTGTGAGAAAATTTTTGGCAAAGATAAGTGATGTATTTATGTTCATTTTTCAATTTGACGCAATACTACATGCGCGCCGACTCGACCAAAAGCCTTTTCAAAGTCGAGGCTTAAGCACGAAACATGAGCTCTATTAGAAAGTGCAGTGGAAATATAATTGTCGAAAAGAAGTAAGCCATCGATAGTGCCCTGACCTTTTTTGAATGCAATTTGATGCGGGCTTATAAGATTGTGTTTTGAAGCGTACCAGGAGATGCGTTTGGCGATTATTTTTTCTAACAATTTTCCCAGGCAGCAAAGAAGAGAAATCGGTCTATAACCAAGGACTTCTGTGGAGACGTTGGACGATTTAGGTATAGGAACTACTGTTGCGCTTTTCCAAACTTGCGGATATATCCCTTTTAATAAAATGTTGTTGTATAATTCGATTAGTCTTAATTTTAAGCTGTTGGAAAGATGCTGGAGCATCGGGTAGGTTATTCTATCAGCGCCTGGAGTTTTGCCCGTCATAGTCGCGAGAGCAGATTCTATTTCTGTGAAATCGATTCTATAGTCACCAAGTTCCGCAGCGCCATTGCTTGGGCGGATAGATTTGCTTAAAAACTCTTTTTTAGCTAATATGAAGGATGGGTCAAAGTTTGAATCTGATGAGTAATTCGATCGAATTGCAGAAAAGTGACTAGCCATGTCTTTTGAGTCAAGGATGGGTCTGCTAGAACTATTAACGAAGGGAATGTTTGTTTGATTGTAGGAGCCTGAGAGCTTTTTGATATCTGCCCAAGCTTTTTTGTATTCGTTTTGTGTTCGATTTTCTCGGAAAATTTATTAAAAGCATCTCTTTTTGCAATTTTAGATGTTTTCCTGAACAAAGCATTCGCTTTTTTATAGTTAACTAAGTTAGCGTCCGACTTATTTCTTTTAAATTCCGCCCAGAGACTGTTTTTGGAATTTCTCAACTTAGAAAGCTCCTCTGTCCAATAAGGAACATATTTTAGACGAATTTTCCCAGATGTTTGGGGAATTGAGTAATAGCTGCGGTGCGGATGATTTTAGTGATCAAGGCTGCTTCTTGGTTAATATTTTCGGAAATAGGCGTTTCGCTAGAAAGCTTGGCGCATATGTTTTGAAAACTGTCCCAATTGGCTTTGTCTGTTAAGAACTTGGGGCAAACAGGCGTAATGTTAACTAAATTAGTCTGAAGCACGGTAGTGACTGGATAGTGGATAGTGGTCACTACCGTGTAGGTGGTCTAATGTGCTAGTGCAGAACTTTTGGGCTATATTTGTGGAGCATATTGTTAAATCTATATTGGTAAAAGAGCTATGTGTAGAAAAGTGTGTAGGTTTGTTGTCATTCAGAACTGTAAGATTTTCGGAAAGAATCAAGTCTTCTAAGTTGCAAGTATGGGAGCCCCAAAGAGGGCTCCACGCATTAAAATCCCCAACTATTATAATGGGAACCGAAATGCCATTTATTATATTGCTTAACTCACTTCGAGTGAACTTTTGTTGTGGCGGTATATATAAAGATAGGATAGTGGACTTAAAGAGATATTTCTACTACAAGGACAGAAATAGGAGAAGTTATATGAATCCTTTTATGCTGGACGTTTTTTTGACCAGAACAGCAATGCCTTGCTTATTCTGTTTCTTGTCTGGTAAGTTATGGAAATAACTTATACAAGGTGGCGCAAAAGTAATGCTCCTATCAGAAAATGCTATAAATTTTGCGATTGGCCCCTAAAGTCAGTTCTGTTTCGACATTTGTGTAGTAAACACATGCGAAATACACGCTAATAAACAATGTTACGCTACACTGCTCCAGAACGCGGAATATTGCTGACTATTTATTTCGGTCGGTGAAAAACGGTTACTGCGCAAAAGTAATCCTCCTATCAGAAAATGCTATAAATTTTGCGATTGGCCCCTAAAGTCAGTTCTGTTTTGACATTTGTGTAGTAAACACATGCGAAATACACGTTAATAAACAATGTTACGCTACACTGCTCCAGAACGCGGAATATTGCTGACTATTTATTTGACCAATAATCGGTCGGGCCCAAACGGTTACTGTGAATGGTGAGCGCTACAGAGCAATGATCAACGAGTTGTTTTTGCCGCAACTTGATGAATTGGGATTGGAAAACATGTGGTTCCAACAAGACGGTGCAACAGCACGCACTGCACGTGCCACAACCGATATGCTGAACATCGGAAGCTTACTTTTGCGCCACCTTGTATATTGTTTAGGAACAGGGGCGGTTTTAGCCACAGCCAAGTGAGTTTCCTGCAGAGCAATAAAGCTCGGGGATTGCTCTTTTATTAGAAGCTCTAACTCGGTGTAGTTGTTGTAAAAACCTTTAATGTTTCATTGCAATATTTTAAACATAGGAATTTTTATATGATAGTTATTGGTTATATTATTGTTGGTCATCGTCGGACATAAGTTGTGCATCATTATTATCATGTGGATTATTTTGATTGTTTATTGATGTACCAGCAGGACGTGCTGCTGAGTTTTGTGGGACATGTTGAGTTTGGATGTTATGGACTTGTGTGAGAATTTGAGAGAGTGGAATCCAAAAGGAGAGGTGTATTGCAGAATGTTTGTGGTATAGAATCAAAGTTGGGTTTATTTGTAGATGTGATATCTAGTGAATCGGCAATTGGTTTTTCAAGTTTATTTGCTTGATTATTATTTTCTGTTATGGAGTTCGTTGAACTAGAGTGTGCTTGCGGTTGAGTGTTCAAAGAAGAATTATATAAATGTGAATGAGTGTTCTGTGTTCGGGTAAAGAGGGAAGGGGCTTGGCAATGTTAGATTCACTGTTGCTTTGCTTTTGCTGTGCTCTAACGGCATCGGCATAAGATGTGTCGAGCATTGTTGGCGTTTGTTGTTTGTAGAGCTTCAGCGCTTCTCGCATTGTGCACTTGTTTTGGCATTGGATTTTGAGTATTTCTTTTGACTTCATGTTATCCACAATTTCTACTTCATCAACATTATTAAGGCATGGAGCATAAATAGTTCCCTTTGAACTGTTTAAGTTTTCGTGATAGCTCGCCTCTATTTGCCACACACCAGGAAGTTTTTTCGCCGAGACAAATTTGTCTGCTATTTGCGGGCTCTTAACTAGAAGCAAAATGTTGCCGATATCCAGACAATTTCCCTACTTATTGATTCTAATGCTTTATGAACCGCAAAACACGAATACTTAGAGATTGGTTTGTTTATATCAGTAGAACGAATGGTAATAAATTTAGGGTTTTTTTTTTAATTTCTGGTAATTTTGGATACACTATGGGCGTATACGTGGATGTTTTCCTTTTCGGTTGGGGATCTAAGGCAAGCGGATCAAACCTATTAACCCCGAGATTTGGTGGCCCGGGGGCCATGCTTTTTATTTTTCACTATACACATTTGGCTTGAATGCACTTGTATAAGGAAATTAAAGAAAAGGTTTACAAAAGAAACACGTGTACTTTTATCAAACACCAAAAGAAAAGTTTCAACAGAAAATTGAGAGTAAACAAACAAGTCTGCTCAGACTGAGTACCTGTCATCGAAGTTCATCGAAGTATCTAGTTGAAATTACAAGCAATCACCTTTGAAAAAAGCAGAATTTTTATGCTGAAAAGTGGGCGGCACCACGCCTACTTCCCCAAAATCCACAAAAGTTTATTTCGGTCGAGTTGTGCTTAAAAAGCTTATTATGAGTGCAAAGTTTTATTGATATAGCTTGCATAGTTATAAAAATATCGGATTTTAAATTTTACAAAAAAAAAATTCAGAACTATGTTAAAAAAGTTGGTGTGGCCCTGAACCGATTTCGCCCCTTTTCACAACAAACAGTTGCTTTTATATATTCAATATTTTCGATAAATATAGTATAGATAAATAAATTTTTGCCGGATTTAAGGCATAAAATGTTTTGTGGCATAATCCACTATAAAAGTGGCGGGGACACGCCCATTTTCGAAAATTTTTATTTTTTGAATTTCTTCGTTCATGGACACTTTGAAAGTGAAATAAAAATGATATAAAGCTATTTTATGCAAAGTTATTGCCTTTAAAATATATAAATGATCCTTTTCAAAATCGTTCATATAAAAGTGGGGGTGGGCCTAAACCGATTTTGGCCATTTTTTCTTGAACATTCCTCGTATTCATGGAAATCTGTGTGCCGAATTTCGTTCCGATATCTTGAACGGTTTTGATTTATGATTAATATTATTACTAAATTTGACTTAATCAAAAGTGGGTGGGGCCATGCCCGTTTTCAAAAATTTCTTGAAAAATTTATTTTCTGCTTTAACGTTAACGTATACACCAAATTTTATCCTGGTGTATTACGTACTGAGTAACCACTTTTTTTGTGTTTTCGAAAATATTCTATGTATAAAAAGTGGGCGTGGCTATCATCCGATTTCGCTAATAACGCTAAACAGCGCTCGGAGATGAGTGCCAAGGAACCTTTATACCAAATTTCGGTAAGATATTTAAAAACGTATCGTGTCCACAGACGGACGGACGGACGGACATGGCCTAATCAATTTCTATTTTCCTCCTGAACATTTAGATATGTATAAGTCAATATCTATCTCAATCCGTTCATGCCGCTACATTTTAAACTCTTTGGACTACATAAACATATGTCTAATTCAGAAGTAAAACTAATCCAGTTTACGAGAAAATGAGCTTGATGAAAAGGATTTAATTTTAAAAAAGAAGTCTTTTAACAATAAAAAAACTAATTCGTATGAGATGAAAATGTTGTGAGAAAAGCTCAATGACTTGAAAAATCTTTCAAAAATACATAAATTAAAAACAAAATAAATATGTTAGACCTGTGTTTGGTTAAGTTTTAAATCTGAACCGAAATAAATTAAAAGTTGTGTAATTGAAAATTTTGGAATTCGATCGCTGGTTTCAAAGCTATTCTTAGCCGTGTAACGGCAAAACTCGTTGCATTGTGTGTTGCTGCAAAAATCGATTATAACGGGAACTATTCGTCTGAAAATTAAACAATTTGTAGTTGCAAACAATACAATATTGCATTAAATTTACTACTTTTGCGAAAAAGACTAAGAATGAACCTTTATTGAATAAAGACCAATCTGTATACAGTTCTTACGAATTCCTCGCTGCGATCCGAAAAAAATTGCTATAAACTAAAAACTCTTTTATCGCATATGGAAGAGGTGAAATGTGTTTCTGAATAATATTAAATACTTGTATAACCACAAAGAATTTAAAAGAATTGAAAACTGTGCGTATGTATGTTAGTACGTGTCACATTTCGCAATGGATTTAGATGGTGAAATATGTTAGAATTTGTAAATTTTTTCATTTCGAAAATGAGTTATAGATATCAATGAGACACAAACTAACATAACATACTGCTCGAGCATGCATAGTGGAGGACATTGTTTAATGGTATGCAATGTCATGCAATTGTGCGTGAATGATTTATAGACTGATATTGGTCCAATTTGGTATGTATGTTAGGGTGAGTCGATTTGTATGGACGAAAGTTAATAGATACCGCGTCATCGATTTTTCGATAGGTTTTGTGCTCAGGAAAAAAACGTTCCACTACGCATACCCAAAAAAGTTTTATTTTCGGGTTTTGAGATTTGTTTTGGTCGAAAATCGACTTTTCCAAAACCCGGAAATAAAATTTTTTTCAAAAAACTGTTATCGCCAACGTTTTTAGCACATAATTTTAAGTGGGACAAGAAAAATGAGACAAATGCGTTTTCATCGAAAACATTTTTGCATGCATGCTGAAAAAACCATTAAAAAAATGGAGAAACGGTAAATTTTTTGACCAAAACACTCCCCAAAACCCAAAAAATTTTTTTTTTTTCAAAAAAATGGTATTGCCAACGTTTTTAGCGGACATTTTTGGGTCGGACAGAATATACATGAAAATTTTAAAATCAAATGAAATTTTTTTTAGTAGGTCAAAAAAAACCTTGAAAATCAAAGTCGAAAAAAGTCAAAAAAATGAAATTTCGCCGGCTCGAAAATTATTTTTTTGGGTATGCGTAGTGGAATTTTTTTTCCTGAGCATAAAAACTATCGAAAAATCGATGGCGCGGTATCGGTTAATAAATCGACCCAGTCTAATGTATGTATCTTCTCAGCAACTACATCCATAATGACGTTTAAATTCACTTGAAAGTAAGGAAAGTAAGTAAACTAGTGTTTTTCTCTATTAAGGGCATCAATAGCTGAAATTTCTTTGAAAATCCACATCATGGTATCATATTTGTTTTTATCAGTGGTCATGGTATCAAAATAAGGGATACTTAAAATTTTAACTCAGACGTCTATTAATGCAAGGGTGGGAGTTTTGAGTGATACAGATAGACAGACCTCTTCAACAAATATTTGTTTCTGACTTATTTTTAATTACTGGGCTCCAAATAGTTTATTTCAAACAAAATTTTTATCATAGCGCAAAAAAGAAGTAAGAGCCAAAAAGAAACTTTTACAGAAGGTTTTTTTAAATTTCGGTTTATGTATTGCCGTGAAATTAAGTACATAGCTTTTCTTAAGCCCAGCCTATATAATGCAAATAATTTTATTTTTATATATGTAATATAAGCATAATTTTTGGTGCATACGTCTTTTTTGCCCTCACCAAATCAGTCTACTTTTTGATAATTTGGCTGTTACGTCACAAATTTTCTTTAACGAAGGTTGTTTCTCTACACTTTTCTTTTATTTCAAATTATTTGTCCTCATATTTAAAAAGCAGCTGGTACTGGGGCGGGGCGAGAAGTTGATAAAATGCATGCATCAGCTTCTATACAGAATATAGAAGGATGAATGCATGGTTGAATCATTCTAAGTGCTCTTTGCCTGCTGTATAGTGCAGAAGGCTGGACGCTGACAACATCTGTTGATACGGTTCTGGAAGTATTCGAGAGAAATGGTCTTCGAAAGATTTATGGCCCTCTACGCGTTGGCAATGCCAAAAAATATTAAATGATGAGGGGTATGCAAACATCGACATAGTTCAACGAATTAAAGTACTGTGGCTTCGTTGGCTAGGCGATGAATGAAGATGTTCCGGCCCTGAGGGACCCCACCACTCCGAATATAGCACCAAATGAAGACCGATTTACGATCCTGTGATCTTTCCGAAATCACTGAAGCGCTATGTTAGGCGGCCACAACCATTTAAACGGTTTCAGTTAGTAAGTAAGTAAATCTTCTTATATGTGTTTTTTTAAATGTCCGATATCGGTTCATAAAAACACATTATGTTAAGGAGGGAATATTTGTTACTTGAGTTTCCTGAGTTTTCGCACAGATATGCAGTGTGGTATAGGAAGTATGATGTACCGTATTTATATAATATTGGTACACGAATTTCACAAATTTATTTTCTTGCTCATTTGAACAATATCAATTTGGAAATAATATATCAATAGAGAAAAATTACAACGATATGCTCAGCGATGGTATGGGATGATGTGTTTCGAAGTCCCCAAATTCTCATGATACCCGTACCCGGACACTGGTACGGGTACTGTTAGAACTAATGCTGTAACAACTCAGCTATGATGCCCTGTAGCGTCACGATGCAATTTTCCTCTAATGTGCCATTTTTGCATTATTTCTTTACATTCTTTGGTACATATGTTTTCTAAGTGGAATATCTTTAGGCGTGTTCAGAAAACATTTTAGAGACAGCGTGGCTTTTTTATTTCACATTAACACTCTACATCAATTATAATTGAGGTAATTTTTGTTGGAGCAGTGAATATTTAAACGGTTCTATGAACACACCTATAAATATATTCGACTTTCCTTGAGTTAACACAGACACGGGGTATACTCTCCGTAACAATGATATATTTAGTACCAAGCTCCATCATTCAATTGATTGCGAAGCTCTCATTTGTTCATTAATATGTGGGTCTCACGCCCATTTTCCAAAAATTTGCAGAAGCAATAATAGGACGAAGAGACCAATGTATTCCCCAAATTTTAGCATTCTATCTGCATAAGTCAATGAGATATAGCATGGCTCTGTATTGCTACCTAATTTCCAGTAAACTTTTATGAACTTTTTTGTAACCATGGTCGGAAAGCTATTATATTCAGTGGGTGTACTTTTCCCAACAATCATTATTCCAGTGTAAATGGTTTTCAATTTATTAACACTCGAAATTTGAAAATTTGTTCGTTCATATGTGGTGCCACGCCCACATTCTAAATTCTTTTTAAAAAATCCTTATAGAATGATAAAGTTGGTATATATACCGAAACTTACCATTTTAACTGATTTTGAAAATGAAATATCATATTTTATCATAAATTTGAAAAGGAAAAAAAGAAGTAACAGCCACTTTGCGCTCACTAAAAATGTGAATAAAAAAAACACATGTACTTACGTCTAAATTGCTTTTCCTCTAAGTTCCTAAAGATACGTTTTACAGCTACGAAACTTTGGGAGGTTATGTTAATAAGTGATCGATTGTCATCAAAAAGCTAAAATCGAATATCATGGCTCTTACGTCTTTTTTGCGCATAGGGCTCAATATTTTTTTTAATACTAATCAAATACAGTTTTTCGAAAAAAAGGTAATTTATTTTTTTTTTCATTCAAGAAAAAAAATTAATTTATCCCAACAAGGAAAGTAAACTTAAAATAAGTTTTTAAAAACCTTTCCGAAATAAATATTAAGCTTACAAAATTCTGATTTTTCGTTTATAAAACGTTTGAAAATAAACGTTTTATAATTGAAACGAGACGTTGATAAAAAGCTTATTAATGTAAGCCTATAAAAAAAATTCAAAGAAAGCTTTTTATAAATGTTTTTTGTAAACTTTATTCAAACCATGTTTTCTATATTATTTAGCTATTGTACTATAATAAATAAATAAGTTGTAATCATACATTGAATGCTGCAACTTAAACCAACTATCAGCAGATTGCAGAAGTGGTTAATATGCAGCCATAATTTTTGCTTTTTCGTCCACATTCTCATGTAAAATTTCTTCTGAAAAGAAATTGAAAATTTTTTAAGTTGAACGAAAAAAATTGGACAAGCAGTTTTCTCTGGATTTTTTGTAAACATTTGCACTTCACTTTCAATGTGAAATGATTTATAACTGTTTTTTGCAATAGTTTATAAAAAGTTTACTTTCAAATAAATTAAATATGAAAAAGCTCACATATCGCTTATTGTAACAAGTTTACTTTAAATTACATTTAAAAACATTTACAGAAATGATTGTTGGGATGTAAAAAAAGTAAAAGTGTTTATTTGTACACAAAAAAATATTGATTTCCTAGTTATAGAATTGCTTGTTGGGTTATGACAAATTATGACCTAACCTTGCATATTTCAGTGCATGTGAAAATTGTATACGAAATGAACGCGACGGAAGAAGTAAACAGAAAAACTAAAAATGTACGAAAGGGAGCGAATATGTTCCCCATAAATTGTGATAATGTTTGAGGGAAATAATGAAACATTACCCATTATTTGACTATGAAAACTTGTGTCCATATATGTGGACATTAACCCGAAGAGGTTAATGATGATCCTATATTTCTTAAACATTTTTTGAATTCAACATTTCGTTCCATAACTGACACTGTCTGTAAACTGACAATACTCACACCATATTGAGGATATTTTACATTACACTTCACTGCGTCAAAAATTTCACGGCTGTTTGCTCATATTTCCACTTAACGATATCTACTACTCGATATATGTACTGTTATACAATATATGTATGTCAAAGTGATGCTTTAGTAAATATTTAAAACTAGAATAGTGTAGAGCTTTCACACACAAAAGCACTTAAATTATTCAATAGTTACTTACGTTGAAGTGTGTCATATGTACATACTCGTACATATATATGAAATGTGCACTGTCATTTTTATCTCAAATTACATTTTTCGTGACTGTGATTTTGTATGTAATTTCTCGATGAAAGTATATTTTTATTAGGGCAGATCTAAGGTGACAAGTCACCATCATACGGAGTCTACATCCTCGCGTGAACTTCCGCCTCATGAGCACGCAGGTTACCTGCTATCGGGTCCACTAAACCACGCCCCCACAGCACACAATACCAACATAAGAAAGCTTCTTCAGTGTTTCGTTATTGAATAGCTTCCCTCTCTACCAACCACTGCTAACAACATTTTTTCAAAATACCAACACATGCACATTTTATGTTTGAAAAATGTTGCGTTCTAATATACAGACGGACAGACAGATGGATGAACTGATTAATTCAGTTTACTTATTGATGGGCCCATCTCTTCTTCTTCTCATACTTACAAACATTTCATGTTTATTAAAGATATGAAAATCAAAAAAGGTATAAAAACTGGGCGTGGCCCTTAACCGATTTCGCCGCTTTTTACAACAAACAGTTAACTTTATATATTCAACGTTTTCGCCAAATTTCATTTCGACAAATCAATTTTTGCCGGAGTTATTACATAAAAAGTTTTGTGGAATACTCCAACATAAAAGTGCGGGCCACTCCCATTTTCAAAAATTTATATTTTCCGATTTTCTTTGCTCACAGACTCTTTGAAAAAGTGAAATAGGAATGATACAAAGCTATTGTACGCAAAGTTATTGAAAATTTAATATATCAATGATCCTTTTTAAGATCTGTCATATAAAAGTAGGCGTGGACCTTAATTGATTTTCCCGAAACATTCCTTGTATTGATGGAAATCTGTGTGCAAAATTTCGTTTCGATACCTTAAACGAATTTTGATTTATGATTAATAATATTTCTAAATCTGACTTCATCAAAAAAATTTATTTTTTTCTGCCTTAATGTTAATATACACTCCAAATTGTATAATTATACATAAAACAAAAAATTCTGACGTGTACATGAAAATAGCCGATACATGTGTATTGTTATTTTTTCTCCCCTTTCCGAAAACGTATATTTGATTCATAGGAGAGAATGTGTGTAACGCGGTGTAATTGTATGGTAGCTTTGGGGAATTAACTTGAGCTGAACTTTCTGCGAGGTGAACAGTTTGGCAGTTTTGAAAAATAATGCTAAATAATTTACCTACTTGATTTATATGAACTTTTTTATATGGCCGACGTGGTGTAACGCTAGTGTTGCCGGCCTACCGCACCGAAACGTCCAAGGTTCGAGTCCTGGGACAGGTAACATCAAAAGTGGTTTGAAAAAGGTTTTTCAAAACGGGATCCGAGGGTATTTCTTCCATGGAAGGCTTCTTAGCAAAAATTCATCTGCTTTGCTTTGCAGATGCCGGTCGAAGTCGTATAAAAAATTTGGAGCAGCACGCCTCAAATTGGAAAAAAAAAAATTTTATAATTCTTAAATTGTCAAAAAATAATATTTAATGAAACTGAAATAACTATAAAACACATTTCAAAATAATTATAATTATTTAATTTATTAAAAAAAATGAGGAAATCGTCGGGATTCGAACCAGCAACCTGCGGAGCAAAAGTCTAGTTTATATTTATTAGGCTACTGGCCCCTTTTCACAGTCGTTGCCTGAATTGAAGTTTTATCAAGCAGTTTTCAATAAACCCTTACTGTACGTTGAATAAAGCGTTAATTGAAAATTGTTTTCCAAACCTCATTTGCAATTGCTTAAAAAGGGATCACTTTCGTTGATTCGACAATTTTTTCCAAACGTTTAGCAATGATTATAGTAAACGTTTTCCAAACGAAAAGCTTGCTAAAGTAAGTGTAGCGTAAGCTTATAGTAGAGGTATTTTGCTTATTGGGTAGGTATAAAAACAAACATTGAAATACAATCCAAAAAATATGCTCTTCTATTCAGCTTGAGTGTTTCTACTTCTCCACCATAAACAGCATTTCTTTGAAAGGTATTAAAATGATTTCCTCGTGAGATCATACACGGCTAAAAATTTTAGCCTAAATGTTAAACCATTCTTCGGTTTAAACAATTTTTTTAAATTTTTTGTAATAAATTGCAAACCTTTCAATTACCTACACCAATTTTCAATTTGGTGCGGTTTAGATTTAAAACTTAATTGAAAAAACGTCTAAATTTTTTTTATTTTTGAAGGTTTTTTCAAGTCAATGAATTTTTCTTATTACAGTTATGTGTGCGCTGTAGCTCAGTGGGTAGAGCAGACGACTCTGCTGCAGGGAGTGTCGGTTGGAATCCTGCCAACTGACACAAATCTTTTTTATGTTTTTTTAATTGCTAAGACAATTCTGGTTTAAAACTTAAACACTTTTCATCAAGCTCATTTTCTCGAAACCTGGCATAATTTAAATTCTAAACCTGGACATGTATGTAAAACTGAAATTTTTAGCCGTGTATTACTCATTGTGGGTAATTTTTGGCTATAACAACAAGCAAAACCACTTCTTCAATCTTAAACCTTTTGTTTTCGCCGCGGACTTGTATAGCCCAGGAGCTAACCTTGTATTCCTTCTGACATTAAGTACAATGACCCAAATTGTATCGTCTACGGAAGTCTAAGCAGCCACCATTGGCTTCTACTGCTGGAACTATACGCAGTTTATTGTTCACCATACTAGTTACACTTCATAAGCTAATTCTTTCGTGACTACGATAAAAAATAAGTGTGTCTCCAGTCATCACATGACTCAATCGATTTACTTTCAAATGCCGATAATTTTAAAGAATGCAATTTTATGAAAAATATGTACATATGTCCGGCTATATAAAAATAATTTAGTTCTGATACGAATTTGAAGACTTATTAAATGTATTAACCATCTACAAATTTCTAGACAAACTTACAAACATATAGTCGAACAAAACTTGAAAAAAACGGAGACAGTTGAGTACTTAGAATTGTAACCATGTTGAGCATCATGACAAGTGTGTGGAGCATTCTCAACAAAAAGATATGGCTTTATAATAAAAACGCATTAGCGATGAGGTGATTTATCATATGATGACAAAGGACTGGGATGTGCAACAGGACGAGAAAGGAAATCAACTTGATTTTTGTTGGAAATCAATTTCTCTAATGTTGCACAAGTAAGTACTTTATTTAATCTATTAATAGGAGACCAAGTTTTTTTGGAACAAATATTTATGCAGCTTCTTTCGAGAGATATTATGTTTTATTTTTAATAAGCCTTGTTACATTTGTCAGGGGAAATAAAACTGGCTCAAAATGAGAAATCTTAAGCTAAGGAATTAGCTGAGAGTGCTGAAAAGTTAGTAACACTTTCACTATTAAAAATGAAAATTGGGAATAAAAACTCGACCGATTTTTAGTCGACATACTTCAGGCATTATTGACGATGTTTAAAATTGAATTAGGCTGATTTTATTTCCAGGTTTATGCTGACCTTGTTTCCATTTCGAAAAGAAAATAACATCAGTTGATCTTAATTCTCTGTGTGATGCAAATTAAATTTAAATGGCCCAGCTCCTATGATCTAGTCCCAACTTTAGTAAAGGCAATAAACCCTATGCTATATCTGATTGCACAGACTGACCTTATGCCTTTTAATCGATTTTTACTTTTCTTTTTAAGCTTTTTATACAGCTTTTCATTGCCAAATATACAAACAGCCAAACAGCAGTCAGCCTGTTGAATATTTGTTCTGTCACAGTTTTGTTGCCAAGATTATTTTTCCAATTATTCATTCTCTACTAGTTGCTAATATGACACTTGTTGTTGCTTTTTTGTTGTTGTCGGTTCTGCTTTACTTAATCGTTTGCTATAATAGTTTATCAATTTGTTATATTTTACTACCCCATCGCGCGTTAAAAGTGTTACAGCTTTATTTTTCTTTTCGTTGCAAACTTCTACGTGTTTGAATTGTATCCTTTAGCTCTTCAGGCAATTCTTGCTGAACATTAATTTATGACTAATGTTTCTATTTGGTTTCCTTTACTTTGAAAAACAGCCGTTGGTTTATTCCGCCAGCCATTTTGAGTGTTAAGCGAGGTTTTTCTAAGATAGTAAACGCTCACTTATATGAACCAAATTTTTTTTAAGATAATTCTAGTTTCTAAAAACCTTTTTTGGCGGCCGCCGTGGTGTGGAGGTAGTGTTGCCGGCCTACCACACCGAAGGTCCATGGTTCGAGCCCTGGTAAAGGTAACATCAAAAGTGATTTGAAAAAAGTTTTTCAAAACGGGGTCGCCCCTCGGCAGTGGTTTGGCAAACTCTCCGAGTGTATTTCTGCCATGACAGGCTTCTCAGCAAAAATTCGTCTCCTTTGTAGATGCCGTTCGGAGTCGGCAAAAAACTGTAGGTCCCACCAATTTGTAGGGAAAATTCAAATCGGCACACCACAAATTGGAAGAGAAGCTTGGCGCAAAAATCTCTTAGGAGGTTTATGATGATATACCTGTTGTATATCGCGCCATAAAGGGAGGAAAGGAAAAACCTTTTACAAGAATGGATTTATTTCTTATGCAAATAATTCGAACATTTCTCAAAATTCTAATTACTGAAGGTTCTTTTTTTCAGTATGTACTTACTGCCTGCTTCCTCTTATCTAAGAGCAATATTAAGTAATTTTTATTCGTCCTATCTTCGATGGCAAAATGACTAAATGAAGTAGTTCAGACCCAGAACGGAATAGTGGTCCAACTGCGAATCAAATGAGCATACTGACTTTCCGAATTCCAACAGAGAAAAGCCTTCACTTGGTGATTTCTTATCAAAAGTTTGACAAATTTGTCAGACCATATGAAGATAAGAATAAAACTCATAGACAATTCTATATTGCAACTAACAGTAGATCGTACGCTCAGCATCTATCAAAGAGGAAAGAGGGAAGAGACCAACTTGGAAACAGGGTGCTATATGATTTTTTTTGTTTTGGTTATAACCTGTTCTCACCAAAGCTCACAGGGAAACTATTGATTGCTTCAAAGATAAGCGAAACTGCTTATACATTCATCAGTAGGATAACTGCCAAATTCCTTAATATAACGACGAGCTCTCACTGGTTGCGATATATTAGGAAGCGCAATCTATCAGATACATAAACCTGCTGGTTATGTGAACTGAACGATTAAATGACTCTTCACGCCATCTTTTTATGAAAAGTAAGATGTTGTGAAGCAAGGGTTCTGCTAATGCATTTATGATAACAAAGAATATACCGATCACAGTTTCATACAAGTTTATGCACATCTGCTTTATATGTACATAAATATATGTGAGAATACAACACAACTATATACAGCGTGCGACAAAGCAAGTTTTCATCGTGTTGTCATTGAGTGTATTATTTAAGTAAAACATCTTAGGAAATAATCTTCAACGACTACTCAACTTGTCCGAATAGAGAGTCTTTGCTATAATTGTCCTCCCGATTTTTAGGATCCATTATTTTCTATAGATTCTCTGTTAAATAGCACTGGCCACGACAATACGCCAACATTATTAGCCCAAAACTATTTTTTGAGACAAATCGCTTTACATTTTCGCAGAATGTCTTCCTGAAAGGACCAACTTAATAGCACTCCTTCCTCCTCAAGAAATAGGATGAAGATTTTATGAAAATCTTTGTACATCAAACGATCCAATACCAGCTCAGTCATATGAATTGGACCCACTCCATGACCGGAGTATAGTAATAGTGAGTAAGCGTTGTTCTTTAAGCCTGGGAGCAAAATTCAGGGCGTCCTAATATTTTAGAAAACTTTTATTTGACAAAAAATAAGATTTCTCGTCGTATTGTACAATTCCAATTTAGGTGGAATCTTGAAAACCCTTATTTCTCTTCATCTGTAGGTCGATTCTGTAACTATTTTAACGCCAGGTGTTAGCGTTAACTTCGCTTAACACCATTTTCAACGCTTTTCGCTATTCACTAACTTTTAACCACACGAAAAGTGTTAGCTAACACTTTTTGTGTGGTTAGCTGTCGCGAATTATTTTCAAGGTGGTAACAATAGCGTTAATATATTTGCAAGTGTTTTAGCGTTTGGAAAAAGTAAAAAAATTAGTTTTGAGTTTTTTGCATGTAATTTAGTGCAAAATACGGCGAAAAGAGAAGTATTGCCATATTTTATCACCATCAAGAGTCAGCTGTTTAGAGGCGTTAAAGGGGAGTTACGGAATCGCACTTTCGTTAAGAACAAACGCCGAAATTTGGCGATAAGCTTAACGCTCGGCGAGTGGTTGAAAGTTACAGAATCGGGCTACTGAAATCAAAAGGCTTTCAAAGCTCTGCAGTGAACTAATCGATCTTAAAGGGCACGTTTTTAAATGATCCTGCATGGGCTGGATATCAGAAATTCTTTCATAAAACTTCTTGTGGAAGCAAGAAGAAATATTTTTAGTCCACGAACGATTTGATGATCGTTACTATTCGGTGTTTTTCAAGCACTAGCACCTCCCTATATAATGCTAAGGGAGCCGGTTGAGTTATAAAAAATTTACAACATTTTGAAATAGTAATTCCTGGTTTCCTTTGCTTAAATTTGAGTAAAACTATTTCGCGAAGTACCATAAAATAATTATTTGCAGCAAATCTCTAAGACTTCTACAGACCATCCAACCTCGCTAAACGGCTAAATAAAAGCAAGGAACTGTTGTTTGAAATGTTTCGAAATATATCGGCGTGGTTATTGTGACTCAGGTTTACCACGATTTTATGGTTTTTACAAAACATTTAAGGAACAACAGGACCTACCTCGATTTGGTGATTTAGTTTTGTCGCACAAATTTTTTAGTTGGCCTGAAAGGTGCAATTAACTTTTTTTAATGGGCTATGAAAACAGGTTTTTTGTTTCATATTTCAAATATCTAATATGTGGCCTTCATCAATAAAAACAAATGAAAAAATTATAAATCTGCACATAAATTTTATTTAATCATGTTTAGCAGAGGGACTTTTCGTGCTTTAGTTTTATTGTGCACTGTAAGAACAATCAAATAATGAAATACAACTCACGTGCTCTGCAAGTGTTGCTTGTGCAAAACTGAAATTCAAATATCAACATAAACAACGTTATAATGATATTATGGATGGAAGTGTGAGAAATAAATAGGCCCGGCAGACGTTAACCTGCCCAAAAAATGTTCCCGCTAGATTTGCACTGGATTGCTTTCTCTTCCTTTACCAACGGATCTCATTTTCTTCTTTTCTTGCTCTGCCTCCTAACCCGGCTTACATCTTTTTATGCCCCTGGCTTTTCCACCCTTCCCTTTATTACTGTCCCTATTCCTCTTCCGATTACTTTTACTTACTTCCTCTTTTTCTTCTAATCAAATTTTCTTCCTATTTCAATTTATAGTTTATCCCTGTCCCCTATTTGAACTGTATCACAATTCACATTCTCTATCATTACATCTATCTCTATCTCCAACTGCATATCAATTTTCACTTTGATCTTTATCAACCTCAAGCTCTGTTTTTGACGCTTGCTGTATGCGCTTTTTGTCAATATTATGGTGGCTAATAATTTTCGACGCGAGTTTCTTAAATTCTTTCTTCTCATAAAGGCGTTTGATATAAGTTAATAAAAAAAAATAAGCACAACGTAAATATATAGAATTTTCAGCCAATTCGGAAGTATGGGAGATGGAGCCGAACCATACTGGTTTCTTTCTTCTTTCTTTAAATGGTCATCTAACCGCCTGGGTGATTTTGACCGTCCAACATAGCCCGCCAGTTCGTTGCGCCAACTGGCGCCAATTGGAAACACCGCGGGATAGCATCTTCGCTCATTCGCACTACGTGGCCTAGCCAGCGAAGCCGATGTGTTTCAATTCGCTGAACTATGTCGGCGTCTGCGTAAAGTTCATACAGCTCATCGTTAAATCTTCTTCGGTACTCGCCGTCGCCAACGCGTAGAGGTCGATAAAGAACCTTTCTCTCGAATACTCCCAGAGCCGCCTCATCAGATGTTGTTAGTGTCCACGGTTCTGCACCATATAGCAGGACGGGTGCGATGAGTGACTTGTAGAGTGTTATTTTCGTTCGTCGAGAGAGGACTTTACTTGTCAATTGCCTACTCAGTCCGAAGTAGCATTTCTTTGCAAGAGTAATTCTTCGTCGGATTTCTAAGCTAACATTATTGTTGGTGTTAATGCTGGTTCGCAGGTAAACGAAGTCCTTTACTATTTCGAAATTATTGCTGCCAACAGTGGCGTGGTTGCCAAGGCGCGAATGCGCTAACTCTTTACATGATGACAGAAGGCACTTCGTTTTGCCCTCGTTCACCACCAATCCAATTTCGAGTAAGCAGAAGTTACGGCGCGGTTGTTAAGGCCAATGTTATCAATATCGTCAGCATATGCCAACAGTTGCACGCTTTTATAAAATATTGTTCCAGCGCGGTTAAGTTCTGCAGCTTGTATTATTTTCTCCAGCATTAAATTAAAGAAATCGCACGATAGGGGGTCACCCTGTCTGAAACCTCGTTTAGTTTTGAACGGCTCGGAGAGGTCCTTCCCAATTCTGATCGTCCTGGCGGTGTTGCTCAAGGTCATTTTGCATAGCCGTATAAGTTTTGCGGGCAAACCAAATTCAGACATAGCGGCATATAGGCAGCTCCTTTTCGTGCTATCGAAAGCGGCTTTAAAATCAACAAAGAGATGATGTGTGTCGATTCTCTTTTCACGGGTTTTTTCCAAGATTTGGCGTATTGTAAAAATCTGGTCGATGGTAGATTTACCAGGTCTGAAGCCACACTGGTAAGGTCCAATCAGTCTGTTTACATCAGGCTTCAGTCTTTCGCACAATACGCTTGATAGGACGTTATATGCGATATTGAAAAGGCTGACTCCGCGATAGTTGGCGCAGTTTGCAGGATCGCCCTTCTTGTGGATTGGGCAGAGAACACTTAGATTCCAATCTTCAGGCATGCATTCATCCGACCATATTCTGCAAAGAAGCTGATGCATGCGCCTTACCAGCTCCTCGCCTCCGTGTTTGAATAGCTCAGCAGGCAAACCATCAGCGCCAGCTGCTTTATTGTTTTTCAATCGGGATATTGCTATTCGCACCTCATTATATTCGGGTTGTGGAACGTCAATTCCATCATCTTCGATTGTGGGCTCGGGTTCGGCATCTTCAATAGTTTCTTTCTCAGTTTCTCCGTTTAAAAGGGCAGGGAAGTGATCCCTCCATATTCTGAGTGCTCTCTGAACATCAGCCCCCAAGTTGCTGTTCTTATTCTTACAGGAGTTTGCCCCGGGTTTAAACTGTACTGTAGTGGTTTCAGTGTATATTTTTTTGAAGTGGTTCAGAACTATCGCAATCTAATATGTGGAGTATTTGACTAAGTAGTTCGGAATTACAGAAAAGGTAATGCATAAGCAATGAACTTAAAGCGCGCCAGTTGAGGACTAAAGCTTTTCCCTATAGGGTACGTACTCGTTATCAAATTGAATGGAACGGAGTGATAAAAAAGAAAAAAATTTAAGAAAATAGAGATGCTGATGCAATTCGAGGATCTCTTTCACATTGAAATGTGAAGTAGTTGACTGAGTACTTAAAGGAGAATGTACTTAAGCAGACAAACATGACAATACTATCAAAAAGTAGATTAGTGAGGCACACATGACGATGCATGCAATCCTACACATAAATATTTTTTAGTGTTTATTGCAGGACATTTCTTTTGTATAGCTTTTGAGACTAGCTTGAATAATCTAATGAAACTGATTATTTATTTGCTGTTGTGGAATAATAAAAAACACAATAACAGACGAGCAAAGTATTCAAGTGCTACTTTTGGTGGGGTTGAGATGTCTACATACACATCTATTGTATGTATTGCCGCAGAGGAAAAAGTATAACTACATAAAATGTAGTTACAAATAAGGCGATAGTCATTAAATTTCTCTAATTCAGAGCCCTTAAAAACATACTTTATTAGTTAAAGATTTAGTACCTACTGCTATAGTTAATTATTACTTGAAACTTTAATTAACTAATAACTGTGACACAGTTTATTTTTAGCAGAAAATGAGAGAACAGCGCTCCGATGAAATGACCATGTGGATATTGATACGAGAGTCCGTGAAATGGCTTCCATCTCTTTACCGATCACAGTGAAATGTGTCCAGTACAAGTTAACGCTATAAATACGTAATATATTACACCGCGTTACACACATTCTGTCCTATGAACCAAATATACTTTTATGGAGAGGGGAGAAAAAATAAAAATACACGTGTATCGGCGATTTTCGTGTACACGTCAGAATTTTTTTTTATGTATAATTATACATATTATTTCCGAAAAAGTATATTTGGTTCATAGAACAGAACTAAAGCTCGTTTTTGTAACGCAGTGTTATAGATAATTTATGAAACTGCATCAAGGCTTTGATTTTGATTTTGATTATGGATCCAGTTTCGGTGTCAGTTGATAGCTTAGCGGTTTCACTTCATACTATAGCTGGGTAACAATTTGTGGAACGGATTACTTAACCCTCTAAAAGGCCAATTTTTGTTACAAATAAAAAAAAACATATCTAGTAATTCTAGTGCAATAAATTCAAATTTAAGGTCATATATCCAAAAGGGCTCATAATGTTGCTTCCAGGGCTGAAACCACCCACCCCGTCTCTAGCCGGACTTGCTTGTTAACTGCCCACTCCGCCTTTAGGCGGGGTATGATTTTGGCTAATAATTCTATAAATTTAATACTAAATCTACATTTTCTTCATAAAATTTTGTTTTTTACGTTTTATCCCTTTTTTGTTGTTACTAAAAAAAATTCTCTCAAAGCTTATTTTTTTTCCAAATTGCACTAAATTTTTCAGCGAGAATGATTATAACGGAACTCTGCCACCACTTAAAACTATAAAATCAAGGTTACGACACAGATAAAATATTTGGCGAAGATTATGTGTCAATAATTATCTGTTTAACTTAACCCCGCCTTCCGGAGGTCCTGCCAGTTGGAGGGTTAAAATTGAGAAAATTTATTTTTGATCAGTAATGATATCATTTTGCTATTGACAATACAAACAAATGCCTATCTTCAATTCAAAATTTAATTTTGTTTCAAAATTACAGAGCAGAAAGTGTTGAAGTTATGATAACTGGCATTCAAATGCCGGTCCATTTTTTTTCTCAATGGAATGCCTCTTATAGTAATATTTTGCATACGTGGTATTTCTTTTGTGCGAAAACTTGCTCTGCAACAATTTTTTGCATGGTTTTTGCAAAGATTTTAAAAATAAATATATTTAGAATTAAGTTTTAAAAAAAGTGATTTTAAAGAGAGTTTGAAAGCGATAATACGAGCATTTGAATTATCAAAATCGGTCCAGTATATCGGAAGTTATTGAACTTTGATATAAAAAGGACAAAAATTATCCAATGACCATATAAGAGGTTACACATTTTTTTTGTTTTTATTGTCAATAGCCACCAAATGATACCATTATTGATCAAATATAAATTTTCACAATTTATGTGATCCGTTTTAGAAATTCTTACCCACCTTGGATTCTGATTTACAGTTAAATGCTTCAGCTAACAGACATATTTCAGTTTGGACTTTAAATTTGCCGCTGAGTAATTAATCGTTTCTCATAATAATTGTGATTGAGGTTTCGCTATCGGTGTCCGGTTCGGATTTGATTTTGTTGGAGGTTTGGCTGCATTAAGAGTTTCGGTTTGAGCCTAGTTCCAATATCGGTTTAATTTAGTTTATATATTGGTTAGGTATTACTTCTGGTTTTTATTTTGAAGAGCAGGTTAGGTTTCTTTTGATATCGTTTCGGATTCGGTTAACACTTACGTTTCAATGTATCTTCGACCAACTACGGTCCGCAAAATCCCTAGCCTTGTTATATGGGATAGCTTCTATCAAATCAAGTCTTAGTCTATCAGAAACTGTAAGAGTATGTTACGCATAGAATCCAATCACAGAACTATGGATTTCTAACCACAGGAGCAAAGATCATAACGATAAACAAAGTAAATTGAATTCTTCCGATCGGTTCTTTATTTGTGATGCGATTTGTTAAGCTTTTCCGATCTAACCTACTGTGGTGCAAATAAAACTAGTTTGTTTCACCTTACAGCCGACGTTTCGCCAATTTTCCTTGGCTTCTTCAAGGGCGATTCTATATACAGGGTGGCTGATGAAAGCCGCTACCAAAAAAAAATTAAGTAACTTTTTTTCTATTTAATGAATCTGGTAAATTTTTTTTTTATTTTGCAGATTGACTTTTACATTTAACAAAAATGGATAACTGGGACACTGAAACAAGAATTTGGATTGTCCGCCGCTATCACGCACTGGAGTCCGTAGTTTCGGTTCAAAGAGAGTATAGGCGCACGTTTGGCGGCAATCCTCCGAGCAGATGGACCATAATAAGACTTGTAAACAATTTTTCCGAGCATGGGACAGTCAACAGAAGACCTTACCATCGAAACCCTTCAGTTCGAACGGAGGAAACAATCGCTGCTGTAGCTGCTGCCATACAAAACAATCCACGTGTTTCGACAAGAAGCTTATCTGCTCAAATGGGTGTAAGCAGACAGTCATTACAGTCAATTATGCACAAAGATTTGGACTTATTCCCATATAAAATTCAAATGGCCAACAAACTGAACGCTGCAGACTTGCCGATTCGCTTGGAATTTTGCCAGAAGATGCTTCAAATGGTGGAAGAGGAGGGAAACATGTTGAACTGTCTTTTCATGTCTGACGAGGCCCATTTCGATTTAAACGGCAACATAAACAAACAAAATTGTCGAATATGGAGTGCTTCCAACCCACAGATACTCCATGAGACGGAATTGCATCCACTTCGTGTCACAGTGTGGTGTGCAGTTTCATCACGCTGCATTGTCGGGCCCTACTTCTTCGAAGAAAACGGTCACACCGTTACGGTTACTGGAGACCGTTACTTGAGTATGTTGAGAGAGTTTTTCTATCCAGAATTACGCCGAATGAGAATTTCTTTCAACTCTGTGTGGTTTCAGCAAGATGGTGCAGCTCCTCATATAGCCCAACCTGTTATGACAGAATTGCGACGAAAATTTCCCAATAAGCTGATATCCAGAAACTCCACATTCCGTTGGCCACCCAGGTCGCCTGACCTTACTGCACCTGACTTTTTCTTGTGGGGTTATTGCAAACAGGAAGTCTTCAAAGCAAAACCAACAAATTTGAATGAACTAAGGCAATCCATTCGAGAAACAATTGCGGCTATTCCTGTCACAACTCTCCAAGCAGTAATGAACAACTTTTTGGTAAGATGCCGCACATGCATCGACGAGCAGGGGGGGCATTTAAATTCCATTATTTTTAAAACTAATTAAGCTATATTTAATAAAATTTAATGAGCTTTAACATGAATAAAAGAAAAATGAATTCCATACACTGAAAAAAAAATTATTTGAGTTTCTTAATGTAGCAAAATTCATCAGCCACCCTGTATTTGGAAAATATAATAATTTAAAACGGAACAATATGAATTACAAAAACCAAGAAACATTACTACATATAACATTGAACAAAATATTAGAAAAAGAACTTTATAACTTACATTTAAAAGGTGGTTCGAAATAGACACTAATTACTGCTTAGTTGTAAAATAATTTATACCATCTTATGTGGTAAGCTTGTCAAACTAAATATAAACAAAAATGAGGAGCTCATAAACATAAAAGATAAGCAGCCGAAATATCATCTGTGTCCTCTTTCTTGTTTATTGTTTTGTCCCTGTTTTGCATGATTCGTAAACTCTCTAGTGTGTATCTTGTTTTTGTTCGCGCTTCTTTGTCTATTATTTTTGCGTTTGCAAAGTCAGCCCTATGATTGTTTGTTATTGCATGTTGGGAGAGTGCTGTGCTGTGTTTTTGTTTTCTAATGTCGGCTTCATGTTCTGCTAGTCGTGTGCCTAAAGTGCGTTTAGTAACTAAACTAAACTTTAGTTGTACCTATGTATATTTTGTCATATTTTTCGTTGCTGTTCCCTTCGCATTGTATTTTGTATATTACGTTGTTTTGTTGTTTTGTTGTTTTGTATCTATTTTAGTTTTTGTTTGTGTAAAACAACTTTTTAATGCGTAGTTGGATTTATAAGCTAGCGTCAAGTTTGGATTTTTGATAATGTCGTGTGCAAGATTTTCTGTTAGCCTGGGAATGTGAGTAATACTGTGGTATTGCTTTGTCTCGTTATTGGTCCTTGTTTGAGTCCGCTTATGGTTGTGATTTATTTCATTTATCTTTTGTTGTACTAGATCATGTACGATGTGATTTGGAAAATTGTTGCTGTGAAGGGTTCTTCTAATTTTGTCTATATTGGCGGCATGGAATTTGGGATGGCTTATTGTTAATGTCTTGTGTATGAGGTTTCGGGCTGCGTTGATTTTGTATTTTCGTGGTTGTGAAGTTAAAAAATTTATTAGGCGTCCAGATGCAGTCGGTTTCGAGTACCAGTCTAGTATAAGGTTGTTGTCGTTTTTGTGTATGCGTGTGTCTAGAAATGAAATGTTGTTGTTTTCTTCCATTTCCATGGTGAACTGTAGTCTGTTATGGTATTTGTTTAGTGTTTCAAGTATAAGTTTTGTGTCATTCTTTTTCACTATGGCGAATATATCGTCCACATACTTCACTAAAAACTTGACGCTTTCTTTTCTTTCTTTCCTAAGGTCCAAGTATGTGGCATCGAGGATGTCATCCATAACTATATCTGCTATCGTGGGGGAGAGGGGATTGCCCATTGGCATTTCAAACGTTTGGGTATAGATTTTGCTGTCGTGCACGAAATAGTTGTTGTCTTTAAGGCAGAACTCTAATAAAGGGTGTTTTTTTTAGGGGTATAGAACTTCGAATTGAAATAAAACACAAGAAAATCGTTTTAAGGTCCATCAATTTGGCTTTATTGGAAGGATAATTTTATGCCATTAATGTTTAAATATGATTTCGGGCATGTGGCCGCCGCGGCTGGCTCGAATAAAGCCAATTCTACAGGTCCAATTTTCAACCACTTTTTCGAGCATATGGGGCCGTATGTCGGCAATAACGCCACGAATGTTGGCTTCCAATTCCCCTAACGTTTCTGGTTTGTTGGTGTAGACGAGCGACTTCACATATCCCCAAAGAAAATAATCCAATGGTGTCAAATCACACGACCTTGGTGGCCAATTGACAGGTCCATTCCGCGAAATTATGCGCTCATCGAATGTTTCCTTCAATAAATCGATTGTGACGTGCGCTGTGTGGCATGTAGCGCCGTCTTGTTGGAACCACAACTCATCCACATTCATGCCATCCAATTCGGGAACAAAATAGTCGGTTATCATGGCTCTATACCGGTCTCCATTAACGGTAGCTGCCTCTCCAGCATTATTGCGGAAGAAGTATGGCCCAATGACTCCACCAGCCCATAGAGCACACCAAACAGTCAGTTTTTGTGGATGTAATGGCGTTTCAAGGGTCTCATGTGGATTCTCTTCACTCCAAATGCGGCAATTTTGCTTGTTGACGTAGCCATTCAACCAAAAATGAGCCTCATCACTGAACAAAATTTTGCGATGAAAATCAGCATCGAAATCAATCTCATTTTCGGCCCATACACCAAAATCACGACGCATTGCATGGTCTCGCGGCTTTAATTCTTGCACAAGCTGGATCTTGTAAGGTCGCAAGCCAAGATCTTTGCGCAAAATCTTCCATAAAGTTGATGGACAAAGCTCCAATTGCTGTGCACGGTGGCGAATCGATTCATTCGGGTCCTCTTCAACACTTTGCTCTACAGCGGCAATTGTTTCTTCGGTGCGCACTGTTCGACGTCTCTGCGGATGCGTATTATCACATAGAGTAAACGTAGTGCGAAAACGATCCATGGTTAACCGAATTAATTGCTCTGATGGACGATTATGTCGACCATAAAATGGACGGAGCTCACGGTAAACTTCGCGAACTGAACCATTATTTTCGAAATAAATTTGCACGATTTGCAAGCGTTGTTCTTTTGTCAACCTGTTCATGATGAAATGGCAAACCAAACTGAACATAAATGACATTAGAGTTGCCAGATTTGACCACAAAATGCCAGTTTTATCTCTATTCGAAAAACAAACCCGTAAAAAAAACACCCTGTATATTTAAAAATTTGTTCCTAGGTATGTTAGTGATTTCTTGAATTTTATTCCATTTTTCCAATATGATCTTTATGCCAACGTAGTGGGTATGTTCGTAAAGAGGGAAATTGCATCAAAGGATACTAAGGTGTCTTCATCACCTAACTTAACATCTTCCAACCTGTCTTTTAACTCATAAGCATTTTTTATGTTGTGTTTCTCCGAAACTAAAGTTTTAAGAATTTTCCCTAAGAATTGGGATAAATGATAGCAAGGTACATTTACAGAAGAGGCAATTGGGCGTAGTGGAAAGTCGGGCTTATGTATTTTTGGTAGTCCATACAATCTAGGTGCGGTCGCAGCTGTATTAGTCCATTGGTATTTTTCCCTCACGTTTATGTATTTTCCTTTGTATAAGTCTTCAACGATGTTGTTGTTCTTTCTTTGTAGTGTGTTAGTTGGGTCGATTCTTGTTACTTTGTACGTATTCTTGTCTCCTAATATGTACTTGGTCCATCTTTTGAATGTAATCCTCTTTATATAGCACAACTGTTTTGTTGCCTTTGTCAGCGTCAGTCACAATGATGTCGTCTTTGTGCAAATGTAAGAAGGCCTTAGTCTTCTTGTGTGCTTCAATTATAAATTTTTCGGTTGCGCTATGTTTTATGTGTCTCTTGAAAACAAAGTTAATGCCCATATGTTTTTGAGCCGACCAGGCTTCATATCTCAGTCGCAGGAGTTTTTACAGATTATCGCCAAAGGCACTGACATATTTGCAATCTATCACCTAGTTTCTTCGACTGACATTGCTAAAGTAAATTGCATTTATAAAAGTATTAAAACCCAAATATATGAGTTGAGAGAGATCGCCGACAACTTTTAAAACAAGATGTTAATATTAAGTAGCATAGTTCTGTGCGCCCACTGATGCCCAATCAGAATTCCTTTTCTTGTTAAATTCGAACGTTATATAAGAAGTTTTATGCCCAGTGGCTAATATTCACATTACATTTCTGCATTCCATATCAGTTTAAAAACTACTCTTGCACCTAAACTCCCAGACTAATAATAGAGAGCTATTTGAATGGATGCAGTGTTATAAAGCCATAGGCAATAAATCCATATGGCCTTATTTCTCAATGGAATGAGAAATGAAACCATATGGCTTTATTGCATACGCCCAAGTGCAATATCACCATAACCGTTTAGTAACCAAAGTGGAAATAACGCCATAACAGTGTAATTGTTACGGTTACAAACTGGAAAAGAATGAGTTGACATTGTCAAGTGTTGAAAACGATGGCAGAGGAGGTGGAAATTGGGAGAGCGCGACGGGCGCGGCGGATCGCGGCAGGTGCGCTCTATATTGCATTTTAAGCGCCGTTCTCCAATATATTGAAAGCATTTTTGTCTCTTGTTTTCTATGATACTGTACCTAGTTATGAAATTATCAAAAGAGAAAGTAACGGTACTGACTATGTATGAAGAAATGTTAGTTTATATAAACACGTTTTTTTCTTTTTACATGACATCATCAATTCAATATATTATACAAGCAAACGTCATCAAAAAATTAAATCAAATAATAAAATGGAAGAGGACCAAATATACGAATATGAATTAACACCTGGATTTAGGGCATCCAGCAAATTATTATACATAAAAGATGAAGAACAAATATTTAAATATAAATATAGCAGAAATAATATCATACATTATTATTGCTATGGAAAAAACTGTAACGTTGGTGTTTCGGTGGACTTAAATAACACAATATATTGCCAAAAAATTGGAAAATTCCAAACTCATAATCATAGACCACAAGGTGAACTTTTTGGAAAATTGGAAGTCATCAATGCAATTAAACGTAAAGTTAAAAAAGCGTCAATTAAAAGATCAAGTGTAAGTGATATTTTTGATGAACAATGTAAAAAATTTAAAGAAGCTTCCAATACAATAGAGTATGGAAGAATGCGTAGGCAACTATTCAATATAAAAAAACAAAAAATTTCCCAAGTCTCCAATGACTTTCAGTGACATCATTGACGTATTTAAAAATGAAGAAGTTGTTCAAAAATTTGCCATGTCCATATATGACAGTGAACAAAAATTTTATACTGATACAATAATTACTGAGAATTTCTCATACACTCTTTTCGTTTCGCCAACAATTTCAAAAGCTATACAATCAATGAGCAGCACGTCTAAGTCACGTAATTACGTAATGGATGCAACTTTTAAGGTAGTAAGTAGCAATTGCTCATTATTCATTTCATTCAGGGCGAACATGTAAGTTATATTAATGTTGTTAAATATATTTATCAATATAACTAGAAACAAATTCATTAAAATAAATTACTTTTTTTCTGCTTTTAGGCGTTTTCAATTACATATGTGTTGATGTCCAAGAAAGCAGAAGAAGCATATACGCACATATCAAGAATGGCACATTTATATATTGTTCATTATTAAAAGTGAACTAAACTTTATTTTTTTTGTAAATAAAAGATATCAAATAAATATGAATTATTTTTAAAAAAATGTAAATGTGAAATAACACCATAATGGTTTTATTTCACTCCTTACACGGAAATTAAATCATATGACCTTATTTCTTACTCCATTGAGAAATGAGGCCATATGGCTTTATTGCCTATGGCTTTATAACACTGCATCATTTGAATGAGAGGGTGGGTGTGTTTGTTTGTTTCCGCAAAAAAAAGTCTGAAGATAATTTAGCACTTGAACGAGCATCTACCATCCAGCTACTCAAATTATCTTCTTCCAAGAGTCAAGTGCTACGAATACACATACAGTTATATATAAATATACATAAACAGTTGTATGTACATGGGAATAGTCATATTGGCTTACAAGAATATGCACCCAGTAGGTATCACAAGCATAGAATGCGCCTAATCTCAACTAGCACCAAATAAAGGTTGCAAGGACGTCACTAATAGGTGAATTTTGTAACCAGTATCTAGTCACTAATAGAGACATTTTGAAGTAAATTTCAATTCTGATACAATTTGGTATTCGGTAAATGTCTCACATCTCTGGTCACAAAAAAAAGTCACTAATTTGTCAGCTGGTTCCAGGCAAGTCACAAACAGTTAAATATTGAGTTAAAAATTCAAGAAATTAAAAAAATTATAAATTTTAAGTGCAGAAACATTTATATATTTTAAAAAATACCATTACTCTAAACGAGCTCAAGGCAAATAATAATAATTTTTCTTTTTATTTATGATTGATGATTATTTTTAATTAATTATTACAAGTTTTTATTAGAACAGCGCTCTGTTAGCTTAGTGGTTAGCACAGCGTGCCAAAATTTCTCTGATGAAGAAGTCTAGCAGCTTCTGAAATGGGTCTATAAGAAAAGATATGGAGGTTGTCTCTAAAATTGTCCTATTCTATTCTAATAAAAATTTTTAATAATTAATTAAAAATAATATATTAATTAAAAATATTCATGAAACGAGCTCAAGGCCAAGAATACTAATTTTTCACTTTTGAATTTTTTTATGAAAATTATTATTGTTTTTATTTATTAATAATCATTTTAATTAATTATTAAAAGTTTTTGATTGAATAGAGTAGGAAAAATGTTTAGAGACAACTGCCATAGCTTTTCTTATAGATCCATTTCGGAAGCTGCTAGACTTCACTCATCAGAGAAATTTTGGCACGCATTGCTAACCATTAAGCTAACAATTCGCTGGTTTTGATGTCATCTAAACTCCTAGTTCTATTCTTTTTACCATATGCATGAACCACTTCCGCCATTTGACAGTTAGTAGTGTGATCATGATGGATTTTTGACAGATCTGTTTTATCATCAGAACTGCCTTACCGTGTGCTCTCGGTTTTGTTTTTGATAATTTTCATAAAAAAATTCAAAAAGTGAAAAATTATTATTCTTGGCCTTGAGCTCGTTTCATGAATACTTGAAAATGTACAGGCCGTAGATCAACAAAATTGCTGGTATAAAAAAAAATCAATAACAAAACCGAGAGCACACGGTAAGGCAGTTCTGATGATAAAACAGATCTGTCAAAAATCCATCATGATCACACTACTAACTGTCAAATGGCGGAAGTGGTTCATGCAAATGGTAAAAAGAATAGAACTAGGAGTTTAGATGACATCAAAACCAGCGCTCTGTTAGCTTAGTGGTTAGCACAGCGTGCCAAAATTTCTCTGATGAAGAAGTCTAGCAGCTTCTGAAATGGGTCTATAAGAAAAGATATGGCGGTTGTCTCTAAAATTGTCCTATTCTATTCTAATAAAAATTTGTAATAATTAATTAAAAATAATATATTAATTAAAAACATTCATGAAACGAGCTCAAGGCTAAGAATAATAATTTTTCACTTTTTGAATTTTTTTATGAAAATTATTATTGTTTTTATTTATTAATAATCATTTTAATTAATTATTAAAAGTTTTTGATGAATAGAGTAGGAAAAATGTTTAGAGACAACTGCCATAGCTTTTCTTATAGATCCATTTCGGAAGCTGCTAGACTTCACTCATCAGAGAAATTTTGGCACGCATTGCTAACCATTAAGCTAACAATTCGCTGGTTTTGATGTCATCTAAACTCCTAGTTCTATTCTTTTTACCATATGCATAAACCACTTCCGCCATTTGACAGTTAGTAGTGTGATCATGATGGATTTTTGACAGATCTGTTTTATCATCAGAACTGCCTTACCGTGTGCTCTCGGTTTTGTTATTGATTTTTTTTTATACCAACAATTTTGTTGATTTACGGCCTGTACATTTTCAAGTATTCATGAAACGAGCTCAAGGCCAAGAATAATAATTTTTCACTTTTTGAATTTTTTTATGAAAATTATTATTGTTTTTATTTATTAATAATCATTTTAATTAATTATTAAAAGTTTTTGATTGAATAGAGTAGGAAAAATGTTTAGAGACAACTGCCATAGCTTTTCTTATAGATCCATTTCGGAAGCTGATAGACTTCACTCATCAGGGAAATTTTGGCACGCATTGCTAACCATTAAGCTAACAATTCGCTGGTTTTGATGTCATCTAAACTCCTAGTTCTATTCTTTTTACCATATGCATAAACCACTTCCGCCATTTGACAGTTAGTAGTGTGATCATGATGGATTTTTGACAGATCTGTTTTATTATCAGAATTGCCTTACCGTGTGCTCTCGGTTTTGTTATTGATTTTTTTTATACCAACAATTTTGTTGATCTACGGCCTGTACATTTTCAAGTATTCATGAAACGAACTCAAGGCCAATAATAATAATTTTTCACTTTTTGAATTTTTTTATGAAAATTATCAAAAACAAAACCGAGAGCACACGGTAAGGCAGTTCTGATGATAAAACAGATCTGTCAAAAATCCATCATGATCACACTACTAACTGTCAAATGGCGGAAGTGGTTAATGCATATGGTAAAAAGAATAGAACTAGGAGTTTAGATGACATCAAAACCAGCGAATTGTTAGCTTAATGGTTAGCAATGCGTGCCAAAATTTCCCTGATGAGTGAAGTCTATCAGCTTCCGAAATGGATCTATAAGAAAAGCTATGGCAGTTGTCTCTAAACATTTTTCCTACTCTATTCAATCAAAAACTTTTAATAATTAATTAAAATGATTATTAATAAATAAAAACAATAATAATTTTCATAAAAAAATTCAAAAAGTGAAAAATTATTATTCTTGGCCTTGAGCTCGTTTCATGAATACTTGAAAATGTACAGGCCGTAAATCAACAAAATTGTTGGTATAAAAAAAAATCAATAACAAAACCGAGAGCACACGGTAAGGCAGTTCTGATGATAAAACAGATCTGTCAAAAATCCATCATGATCACACTACTAACTGTCAAATGGCGGAAGTGGTTTATGCATATGGTAAAAAGAATAGAACTAGGAGTTTAGATGACATCAAAACCAGCGAATTGTTAGCTTAATGGTTAGCAATGCGTGCCAAAATTTCCCTGATGAGTGAAGTCTATCAGCTTCCGAAATGGATCTATAAGAAAAGCTATGGCAGTTGTCTCTAAACATTTTTCCTACTCTATTCAATCAAAAACTTTTAATAATTAATTAAAATGATTATTAATAAATAAAAACAATAATAATTTTCATAAAAAAATTCAAAAAGTGAAAAATTATTATTCTTGGCCTTGAGCTCGTTTCATGAATACTTGAAAATGTACAGGCCGTAAATCAACAAAATTGTTGGTATAAAAAAAAATCAATAACAAAACCGAGAGCACACGGTAAGGCAGTTCTGATGATAAAACAGATCTGTCAAAAATCCATCATGATCACACTACTAACTGTCAAATGGCGGAAGTGGTTTATGCATATGGTAAAAAGAATAGAACTAGGAGTTTAGATGACATCAAAACCAGCGAATTGTTAGCTTAATGGTTAGCAATGCGTGCCAAAATTTATTTTGTTGTGTTGATCTTCCGACAGGGTAGTAAGCTGATTTTTGTTGGAACGATTTTTCGTCATCCCTTGTCAAGTTTGGTTTTGTGACAAACCGGTTTCGGCGTTCTGCCATTTTCAATGCCTAGTTTCGTTCTGGTCTGTGTCTATCCGCTGCCAAAATTTCCCTGATGAGTGAAGTCTATCAGCTTCCGAAATGGATCTATAAGAAAAGCTATGGCAGTTGTCTCTAAACATTTTTCCTACTCTATTCAATCAAAAACTTTTAATAATTAATTAAAATGATTATTAATAAATAAAAACAATAATAATTTTCATAAAAAAATTCAAAAAGTGAAAAATTATTATTCTTGGCCTTGAGCTCGTTTCATGAATACTTGAAAATGTACAGGCCTTAAATCAACAAAATTGTTGGTATAAAAAAAAATCAATAACAAAACCGAGAGCACACGGTAAGGCAGTTCTGATGATAAAACAGATCTGTCAAAAATCCATCATGATCACACTACTAACTGTCAAATGGCGGAAGTGGTTTATGCATATGGTAAAAAGAATAGAACTAGGAGTTTAGATGACATCAAAACCAGCGAATTGTTAGCTTAATGGTTAGCAATGCGTGCCAAAATTTCCCTGATAAGTGAAGTCTATCAGCTTCCGAAATGGATCTATAAGAAAAGCTATGGCAGTTGTCTCTAAACATTTTTCCTACTCTATTCAATCAAAAACTTTTAATAATTAATTAAAATGATTATTAATAAATAAAAACAATAATAATTTTCATAAAAAAATTCAAAAACTGAAAAATTATTATTCTTGGCCTTGAGCTCGTTTCATGAATACTTGAAAATGTACAGGCCGTAAATCAACAAAATTGTTGGTATAAAAAAAAATCATTAATTAAAAATAATTATTAAAAAAATTAAAGACAATAATAATTTTCATAAATATAAAAAAAAATTATTATTAGTTTGCAAATGTACAGGCCATAAATACAACAACTCAGTTTAATTGAATTGTTGGTATACAAAATATTTAAAAAAATGTATTTAAATAACAAAAAATAAAATAAAAAATAAAAATAATAAATTGCCAGCGAAACTGGGTTCGAACCTGCGTCTCACACTTTGTACTGGAGACGCTTACTACCTGGGCTATCGCAATAAGTACACATGCGTTGTCAAATGCTGTACTGGAGATATATGCAAGTGGTAAACTTTGTGTGATTTTCTCTACAGAATACCGAAATCATCTGAAGTCACAAAAAGTGTCTCTAATGAAAAATCTCAAATTTAGTGACATGAGATGAGACAGACTTACAGAATACAGTTATAAATCTGCAACTTTTGAGTATACGTTAATTTATTTGAACAGTTTTTATAAGCTCGTAGTAAATATTACTTTAAAGTTCCATGTTTTCAGTTGACTGATTAAAAATAATTTCATTTGCATTAACTCATTGGCATCTTAAGTTGCCAGCAAAGGTGTTGATCTAATTTGCGCTTTTGGAGTGAGAAGGATGAGAATTTAAATTTGAAAAGATAGTCAAATAACGGGGGAAAAATGCTTTGTTCTGTTTTTACTTAATTTGAATTTATTTGTGCAAGTCGGTACATGATAAATTATTTGAAATTTGTGCATATTCTAAAAACGTGAAAAAGTTACGGGCATTAATGAGTTAAAGCAGTTTCCAACGGCCGCATCCAACACGTTTCAATATAACAAATCCTATTAATTTCACGACTGAGTCTGTTTGACAGACTCTCGTATATATTTACATACATATATAGATATTTTTATATATAGATTGTTCGTTGACCAGACTAGCTCCGAACGCCTCTCGCCAATCGATTACTTTGTTCATTGGTTGCACGTCTCAATGGTTTCGTAATTTATGTCACTCGATGGCAGCTAACGATGTATTTGTTACTTTTACTATAAAAGTGGATGCATACGTACATACATACAGACTTATATATAGTAAGTACGTCTAGAATGACTGTTCGAACGCTTGAAGCTAAATGGAAAATTGACTAAAAATTGCCACAAAAGACAAATGGTCGTTATAACGTTGCACTTAAGCTGAAATTAATGGCCTCTTACGGCGACATCCATACTTGCATACATACGCAGGACATCTTTGGCGCAGGCTGTACTGGCGAAAAGCATCATTTATTGCAAGAACGGAATGCCTGCATTTATTTACTGCGATAAGAATGCTATTCGCCTGGGAGTTTTCGGTCTGGAGGAGCATAATTTATTTGGGCTTGAGATATTTTGCGTTCGAAATTGGTGTGTTTATACTCCCCTGAGCAGAGCTAACATATTATCTTATAACTTTTAACGAGCTACTCTTGTATATTTTTATATTCAGAATATCTCGAAAATGGCTCAAACCGATTTGGATGAAATTTGGGAATTTTGGTGTTGCCACATATTATGTCTTTACGGGGTTACCATTTATCTAATTTTTTTTTTAATGAAATTAAATGTGCTAATAAGGGTACCAAACGAAAGATATTTTCCTGCGCATTGAAAAAGGAAAACACTTCTAAGTAGGGTTGCCCCTTTTGTTGTAAAAGAAAAATCCGGCAAAGAAGTAAGTACATACGAGTATACCGAGAATTACATTCATCCAAGGGGCCGCTAGGATGGAATTTTTATTAAAGCCAACATTTGCCATATATGCGCATAAAGGTCAGGGATAAACTTTAAGGTTTGTCGGAGTGGAGCTAAACTCATCGATGTTCATGCATGGTATGTTATCTGTGGCATTTTCAAGAGCTGAGCGGCCAAATATGTTAAAAGTAATGATTCCAAAAGAAAGAGATGCACTCGGAACATGTTATGGAAGGGAGAGTTGGCTTAGATTTCATACGTATTAAATATAAAGAGTTATGCATAATTCTATTTTTAAAAAGAAAGAATAAATCAAAGCATGTTGACCGATATATGGAGCACTAACCGACAGATATACCCATGTCACCCTATTATTTCTCTATTATTTGATAACAATCGTCAGCTTCTAACCATACAATTCAAGCAAGAAATCTTGTACAGACTTGTCGAAAACTTTTTTGAGCAGCCACCAAGGAGTAATTATGTGTATTCAAACTTTGTTACCAATAAAAAGATATTAAACATCTTTCTATTATCAAGATATGTTTTTAAGATCTCTTTTTGAAAAGCATGACTGCTGGTAGGTAAAATTATTCATACAAACAACCAGAACATCGTTACTGATGAGTATCTAAAGAAACTAAATTGCATGGAAACCTATGAAAGCTCGGTCGCTTAGGTAATAAGAATTGTATACGCCTAAGGATAGGTCGTAATAACATCGGGTTAGATAAAGACCACGGCCACGTTTTGTATATCAAAGTGTTCAGTAGGAAAAAAAATGTTTGATATCTTATTGAATTTGGTATAAAGGTTCTTTCGAACTCATCTTCCATGACTATTTTAAATACCTTAAACCGGTTGATAGCCAGGCCTACTTTTTATTCAAAATCGAATATTTTGGAAAAAACAAAAAAGTGATTAGTCGGTAACTAATACATTTATCTTGATCCATTACCATCTGATGTTTATATATGATATAATATATGGCTTTGTTGATTTTCTATACCAAATAAGTTTTAAGGTTTCGTGCATGCATTTTTTTATTTATTTGTAAAGTCAATGAAATGTAATTCTTACACCGACTATGTGATATAAATTGAACTATATATTGAAAATAATACATGTGTACAACTCTTTAAGTAACAAAGTATACATATATATATATGGATCAATGAACGTAGTAAAAGTCTTTTTAGATATTTAAATTGTATTTGGTAACGAAAAATCCAAGGAAACTATATTGCGCATTTAGTTAAGCCCACGGATATCACGAACAAAGGAGCATTACAAGCGTAGTTTGTTTTAAGATTATCCACATAGAAAGGATAGGAGTTCCGGAGAGAACATTGAGGAACGTTAAAACGAATCCTTTCCGAAAAGTATGGACAGTCGATAAATGCATTAATAATGTCATAACTAAATGTCCACACTTACTACCTACCATGACATTGACCCTACCGTGATATGGCGACTTTAACAAAAATTGTTTGTTTTGGTTTTTGCACTCCCGAGATTGTGTTTTGGTTTTTAATTTTATTCGTATTGCAGGAGAAAAATGGGCGAACCTTCTTTATGACCACGCTCGCTTTTATATACATTTTTTTAAAGGATCACTGACGAATAACACAGGCCATAAGTTTATTTTAACTACATATTGCCTCCAAATCGTATTTGTGAAACGAAATTCGGGGAGATATAATTTTTTTAAATAGGCATGCCCATTTGTTGACAAAGCGTATTACAAAGTTTGGGTAGCCTTAACATCGACTTATCATAACATAATTTGGTATACATATTTCAGGTATAACGAGAAGCATTCTTGCTAAAAGTTAGAAAAACTGGTTTGATAACCACGCCCACTTTTGATAGTAGTGTCAACGAAGTGCTTCAGAAAGTTAATAAAAGTAATATCTCTAAAACAAACAGAGTTTTACTATTGAAGCAAAAATAATAACTTTAATAACTTAAATATACCAAATTCAAAAATTTAAATGAATATTTTCTATTTTTATCTTCCTTATGTTCCTTAAGTTCACCTCACCTGAAACCAGTTGCTTGATAACCACGCCCACATTTCACAAAATGCTTTAATACAAATTCAGGCTTATATCAGAAAGAAAATAACTCCAACTTTGTTGGCGACTTCCCTACTTCGCTATTAGTACATATTTTTTTTTATTTTGAAATCTACTTTTGACTATCTCTAGTATTGTTAAGTAGAACGACTAGGATGACTTTACTGATGAGTTTTAGAATAACCTTAATTAATCAAAACTATAACTTGAATATGTTGCCAAGTAAAGTTTAAGAATAGAATAATTATTTGCGAAAAAAACACAGATATATTTTGCAACAAAAATTTTGAGACCTTAGAAATTAAAAAAATACAAGGTGGCGAAAAAGTAAGCTTCCGATGTTCAGCATATCGGTTGTGGCACGTGCAGTGTGTGCTGTTGCACCGTCTTGTTGGAACCACATGTTTTCCAATCCCAATTCATCAACTTGCGGCAAAAAGAACTAGTTGATCATTGCTCTGTAGCGCTCACCATTCACAGTAACCGTTTGGCCCCGACCGACTATTGGTCAAATAAATAGTCAGCAATATTCCGCGTTCTGGAGCAGTGTAGCGTAACATTGTTTATTAACGTGTATTTCGCATGTGTTTACTACACAAATGTCAAAACAGAACTGACTTTAGGGGCCAATCGCAAAATTTATAGCATTTTCTGATAGGAGGATTACTTTTGCGCAGTAACCGTTTTTCACCGACCGATTATTGGTCAAATAAATAATCAGCAATATTCCGCGTTCTGGAGCAGTGTAGCGTAACATTGTTTATTAACGTGTATTTCGCATGTGTTTACTACACAAATGTCAAAACAGAACTGACTTTAGGGGCCAATCGCAAAATTTATAGCATTTTCTGATAGGAGGATTACTTTTGGGCCACCCTGTATATATAATATCAAAATTAAATAATCTAACGGAGCACTAAAAGGCTTTTATGAGCATTAAAATTGATATTTACTGGCCACGCAGAGTCAATAATTAAAATGCGAATAAAGGCCGCACATGAAAAAGACGTTAATATTGCGAATATGCATTTATGAACACCCTGCAGTCAAACCCACTAGTTTCAAACTGCTTCAAAACTAGTATGAACCCAAGCCGAACTAGTTGTTAACTGTATTTTTTTTTATATAATTAACTGGTATTTCTAACATGGCAATATGCAACGTGATATAAATTAGGAGATTGCTGACATAAATATCCACTTTCAAACAAGTTCAAAAGAGACCAAACAAATCATTTATCAGTTTAAGAGGTAATTATTAACTGCAAACAATTTAAATACTTCCGCGTATTGTCGAGGTTCGAGCTCAAGTGCTGGAACCGTCACATTTCAAAAGAAAATTATTATGTGCATTACATTATTCTAGAAAAATTTTAATTTATTTTGGTAAATGTTTTGGTCTTATCGGACTAGTTTGAGTTGGGTTAGAAATTTCTGGTTGTTTGGTATTTTCCTAGAGCGCATATCTACATGTGCATGTATGTGAACGTGATCCCTGACACATATTTATATATGTATGCTGGACAACCACAAAATTAGTGTAAACACGTAAAATATTGTAATGGCGTCAATGGGCGAAACCTACCCAGCGAGTGCACATATTCAATCTGTTATTCAATTAGGTGCGTGAATCATTTAAATTCATTTAACTGCAAAAATTGGTGTTTCATTGTTTTTGAAGGCATAAAATGCAGGTAATAACAAAAAATGCAAAAGTATGTGCAGCTGTGTGAAATAAAATAGTAGTGAAATTAAAATGCATATCGCTAGACGAAATAAAATGAAGCTGTGATTTTATTAATTTTCATTTAAAACATAGCAAATTCCATAACAGAAACCACATAAAAAGAGATTTCAAACTTAACACAAAATTCAGGAAAGTTAATTAAACTTTAAGAAATGGCCATCAAAATCTTCAAATTTAGAAATTCTAGAAAATTTTTGAGTACGCAGTTTTGTAGACCAATCCATTTTAGTATGGCATTGTGCAAGTAAGAACTCGCTTAAAAATTCTCCTGAATTTTCAGAATTTATTTCGTCAAGGGTGTTGAATGATTTCTTCCATACAACGCATGAAGAAAACTTTATTTTATATGGAAAAATACCCGACAACCTAGACAAAAAAAATTCTAAAAATGCAGAAGAAATTTTGAGGTACTTCTCACTTGCACATAATTATGCTATAGAACTGCGTACTCAAAAATTTTCAAAATTTCCCAAAAATATTTAGATGTAAACTTTTAAAAGTTTAATTAACTATCCTGAACTTTGTCTAAAGTTTGAAATTTCTTTTTATGTGTTTTCTGTTATGGAATTCGATATACTTATTTTAAATGGAAATTATTAACATTACATCTTCTTTTAATTCCGTCCAACAAATTCATGCTTTTAAATTAAATATACTGAAATTTACATGAAAATAAGTCAAGCGTTGAATAATTGCACATAATTATCTGCCTTTAGTATTAAATTTAAAATTTTAATAATATATGCAGATTCCATTAAAACGCGCATCGATAATATTACGCATACGCCGTGGTGTGCCCAAGTACATTTGCTGCGAAGCATAGGCACAACTAACAAACAAATTTAGAGTAAAATATGTATGTTTGCAGTTTGAGCAAAATGCTTAAGTGCAGGAGGGAGTGCATAGTACGCTCTAAGCACTTTTCAAAATTTCATATTTGAGTTTGATAGCTCTAAGAGCTTTTTTCCGAGAAGACCGCAGGGAGCAAATGAAAAAAGCGCCGCTTTTAATTTTTATGAGATACTCTCTCTGGGGAGAAAGTTGTCATGTATATAATGTATCGTAAGCCATAAAAAAAAATTCAAGTATAATATGGCGTGCACATTCGTTATGTCTGAAGTTGGGATATACAGCTACACTTTGCACTGATTTGCTGCAAGATTGTCACCAACTGGGATACACCAGCAAACAAATGATTAGCGGAGAACAGCCTTCAAAACAATTGCGAAGCATAACACTATTTTAATAGGAGGCAACGTCAACCCAGTACTCAACGGAAAAAACCTTGAGTCTCTAAGCTCAGAAACTTAACAGCTGCAGGTGTGTAAGAGGTGTCCGAGTGCGCATTGATATATTCTACCATCGGATCACTCCACTGATCCACTGTAATAGTGAGGTCCGTTGGGAAGACACTTTAATAATCAATTCACGCGACCTTACGGCTTGCATAAAGCTGTTTACAGCAGGATCGCCATCCAACCTACCGTTTTAGCTGTCGAATTTCTATGAGCAAGCTCAATTTGCTGCTTCCTTTAAAGAATGTAGGAACTTGCCCTCTTTAGAAAACGAAGCCAGAGCAGCGGAGACAGAGCTTCACCTTATAGAGTACCCCTACACACTCTACATTTCGGTTTTGGCCGAATGCGCTACCGACATTTCGTTGCAAAGGAGCTTGTTATTGAATTTAACTAGATTCCACCTTCATTGACCCATGAAGCAGTCAGGTCTCTCTATAGACACCAGGATGACGTATTTGAATGCAATTTCGGTGTCAAGGCATAACAACGGAAGCATTAATTTAATTTCAGTATCTTGTGTATAGCCATTTCCGTCAACCTGTCCTTGCAATAGCAATATTAATATGCCGTTAATGGCCACCAGGAAGAGGCAGTTCAATCTGCTTGGAAAAAACGAAGAAGACCTATTGCATCTTAGGCCCTTATGAGATTCACGATGGGTATTGGCCGCTTTTCAATAGCGTTTAACGTTAAAGGTTCCGAGACTATTAGATGTAATCCAGTTTCAAGCAGTTTGCGTAGGTTAAAGTGAGCCAGTCACAGGAAACTCACCACGAAATCTGGAGTTTAGTAGGTATAATTCAAACCTGCACCCTGAGCTTGCAGGGCTTGAGAGAATTTACAGAATGACACAGATTCGCTTAGATCTGACAACTGATGGCAATGAGATGAAAGTTTCCTGCACAAACAGAACATTAGGGAAATGAGTGTTCATTAACAACTTCAGATTCGCTGCTATTTTGGGATTATTTGAGGAAATTTCGTGGGGCTAACAGATTCTTTTTAACTTTCCGCTTTTTAGAGGCTAATCCACTAATCATTCCTAGCTGTTGGGAAATCGAACCTACATATGCAAAACCCTACTTGGTTGAGCTATCAGTCCTTTACAATTTTTAATTGATAACGTCAAGCAAAGTAAATTACAAAATGAATCATATTGATATTCTTTACTAAGGGGCATTTATATTTAACATAATGCACTGCTATACCTATACAAACGAACACATATGTACTCGTACATGTGAATAGAGTATCATAGGCAGCATTATATGGATCTTAATTGGCACTTTGACAAAATTATTTCTTTGAAGCATCCTTTTTACTTTCTTTCACCATGGATGGCTCATCCGATGTCAAAAATGCCATTCGCAACCTTTTGGCAGCGGTATAAAGAGAATCTAAGCAGCTCGTTGTCAAAGAGAATAAAAAGGTCTATGTTTATGAGCAACTTAATTAGTGTATTGTTGCTGAGTGAACTGATCATGAGGTAGTGTGAATTGTAAAGTGTTATTAAATGTATCATAATATGACCATATAGATTTAAGAAAACTAAAAAACTAGTTATGAGCACCACAACAAACTTCAAAAAAGGTTACAATTTGAAATAAAACTTTTAAATAAAAAACCTAAAAAAGATTGGTATAAATTCTAGTACAACAAGTTACAAGTTTTTAGTTTTAAAGCATTTATTATGTGCAGGGATGCGCAATCCCTATACACTTGAAGCACTTTTGTTTTTGTTTTGCCCTCAAATATAGGCACAGATACAAATTTACACTTTGAATACAAAAAAATGTGTTAAAGCACTCCCATATGCCCTCACATATAAATACAATTCATATGAAAGTGCCTGAGTTTGTTTGATAGTGCAAAACAAAACCATTCGATATGAAGCTCTGACACTTTCATATGAAATAGAAATTTACACTAACAAATTGACAATAAAATTTTTTTTAAACTATTGAGGCACTGAGAAAAATTTATATTCAGAATTGAATGTACTCGAATTTAATTGAACAGAAAAGGAAAACATATGGGACCGGAATTTTGAAAAATTTTGATGAATAAAACCGTTTTCCAAGTCTTATAAGAAACGTAAAAAGGTCTAAATGAACATAAACTTGGTTCAAAAAGCAGTTAAAAGGAAACTAAGGTTGCTTCATAACGGTCCAAAACAGAGATAATCGCAACCGTAACTAGGGCAGCTGGTTATAAAAATAGACTTCTGGTTCAGATATACCAGCCTATTTCAATAGGTAGCATTTAGATGGAGACAGAATGAAATTTGGTATACTAATTTCAGTTGGCATAGGAAATTTTATTACCGAAAATGTGTGGAATCGAGAAGTAACCACGCCTAACTCTTATGTGTGTATGAAATATGTTATCAAAATCTCTGATAGTAGTTTCTTTAACTTGCAAATGGTCCTTTTAACAGATTTAACTGAAACCTTAAGCAGTGTAAATTTGTTTGAAATTAAGTTTGTTACCGATACTATCTTCACGAGAATCCCGCACACCCAGTTTTGTTATAATTGTCGAAATTGTGCTGCTTGAGTTACATAGCTAAAATTAACATGAAGAATCTTCGTAATTAAAAAACAAGTAAATTTTTAATTAGTTAAGTCCATTAACTTTGTATAGCCTATCACGGCTTGAACTGATCCTGCTTGGCACCGGACTCGTTATATAAAAGAGTTTTTTGCGATGTATCCAAGATTTTGGAAATTTTTTTTTGTGCTTACTCAATTTCAAAAAGAAAATCTCAGTGTACACATATTTTTGTACATGTATTGTAATTTTACCTTCCATATAAAATAATTTGATTTATGTGGTTTGTCAAGAATTCCAGGGAGTCAGCACCAAAGTTAACGATTATAAATCTTATTTGCAAAAATTTGCTACTTTTTTCCCCAACTTTTTAATTTTTAAAAATTATCCATATGTCTCTGCATCTTCTCTATTCTTTTTTTTATATGATGAAATATTTAATAATATTATAAATTACATAAACAATGAATGATGCTTTTACTGGCATATTTATGTTTTTACTTTCAAAAAAGTGAACACAGCTACAAGAAAAAATTTTAAATATCTAGAAATAATGAAGAAATAATGAAAAGCAATAACAACCGAATATTAATGCCAAATGATAGATTCACCCAGAATCTAATGTTTTGCCATCATATTTCAACGCCCCTAGACGAGATAAATCGCTACGCTTATTCATATTATATTTGCCAAGGTGTGTATATTTACTTAATATTTATGAAGAACTCGGACTAACTAGTTAGCTACATGTCATTTCTGAGAATTGGGTGGTTCAACAAGAAAGAAAAGAGCTATTTCGGAAGAGTGGGAAATGAACGGAGTTAGCAGTAAAGCTCCTTTGAAAAAAACATATCACATATGTGTATGTATATAAATGCAGAATTATAGAGTTTATCACAACAAATCCAATTTCCTCTCAGCAATTGAATTTTAAAATATTTTCTTAGTAAACATAAACTTCTGCGAATTCACGACATACCGCCAAAACAACTGAAAACCATGAGTAGAGCCAAGAGCTCAACAACAAAAAAGTAGAGAAAGCGGTGTCTTTGGCATTACCATACCAGTGTCCGATCTTTATTTACAATAAGTAAAAACTGTGCAAAATGTTACAGTCTTACCCCATTAACACGTTGACTGCCAACTACGAGATAACTCGTAGTATGATTTCCCTTCCAGAAAGCCAACTACGAGTTATCTCATACTACCTAAAACTACCACTTTTTGTGTAGCTACGAGTAAAACCGTATTATAATAGTGTTAGTATCGATAAATGGCTTCTGGGAAAAGAAAAAAATTTTGGGTTTGGCTTCCGTGAGCTTTTTTTTAAAAAAAAAAAAAAATTTTATGGAAAAATTCATTCAATATAATGGAAAAATTAACTCAAATACAAGAAATAAAGTAATATATTATTGTTTGTGGTAGTTTTTAAAACAATTTTCCACACAAAGGGCTGGCTTCTCTGGACAGGCTGGACAGAAGTAACGCGTTTCTCGGCGTTTTTTTTCTTGGGTACATACACGACATGGCTTTGTCGGACGCTGTTTTTTTTCCATTGGTGGTAAACACTCTAAATAATGGAGCTCTTTAGATCTATTTTTTTTAAAAACTGGTTGAAAATCTCCAATCAACGTCAATACGAATTCTTCTCTGAACTTTATCAGTTTTATTTTAGATGAAGTTACTTTTTGGTAAATTCTGTGAGCATTTTGTATATATATCTCTATAATATGAAGTGAAACCTTTTTGTGCCATCTAATAGTCTTTCTTAATTAGTACGAAATCATTTGATCTGATCGGTCAATGCCAGACATTCCATTATTGTAATCTCGAATTATATTCGGTTTCATAGAAATTGTTCCATTGCGATTGGGCACCTCTACCATTTCAATAGCGTGCATGTTTGAAATGGAAAGGACTTCTCGTTTGTCTTTCCATTTGCATACAGTAACAGGACCATTTGTCTGCCAAAACCACTCCCCTCTTTTTAGTTTACGATTTACCACATCTTTGGGGTTTCCTTTTCTGTTACTTCGTAGGGCTCCACACACATAAGTTTTTCGTGTATATAACAGTTTTGTAAGACTAACTGAATTATAAAAATTATCCATGTAAAGCGCGTAGCCTTTATCGAGATAGTCCTCAAGTAAACGTAAAACAACGTCAGCAGTGTGACCTACATTATGGGTAGTTTCCTCAGATTTTCCGCCGTAAATTTTTATTTTTACTACAAGACCGTCGGACTAACATAGTTCATATAGTTTGACACCATATTTGTGTTTTTTATTTTTTATGTATTGGCGGAAAAGCCATCTTCCCCGCCATAGCATCATGGATTCGTCAATACAAATATTTTTACTTGGTACATAGTTTTCACGCATAACATCGTTGAAGTGATTTAGGATTGGTCTCACCTTGTATAATCTGTCGGTAGATGGTTGTGAGTTATCAACCAAATGAATGAACGAAGTATCAACTGGAATCGATTGCGGCTCATATGTGTGCGCTGAAAGTTTACATTATATAACTTGTTTGTGGTCCAGTAATGTTCTATTGTTGGAAAAGTACAAGGTCCCATTTGCAATAAAAGTGCAATAAAAACTTTCATCTCTGTAGCACTTACGTCTTGCCAATTTGATATCCTTTTAGATTTTTTTATAGTATTCTGATTCCCATTTTCCAATGTTGCAATTTCTTGCGCAGCATATAAATTAGTTTGTTCTACCAGTAATGCAAGAAACTCACCCGAAAAAAATAAATCCACCAGCGTTTGTACTGTAAAATTTGATGTATCTAATTTCACACCAACATTTTCTTCGAAAAGAAATAATTCAGGATTGTGTTGAACTTCTGTCCACAAATCATCATTCTCATTTGACGTTGTTGCTTGAAAATCATCGTCATTATTATCAGATTCGGAGACGTCTTCAGGTTCGGAGATGACTTCATCTTCACTATCACTTGTATTCTCAGAAGGCTCATAAATGTCGTTACTACCATCGCTGAAATCATCTTCTGAATCACTTAGATTTGCGTTGTACTCAATTTCACTTTGATTAAGTGACCTTTTCCTATCCATATTGGGTTCTTGATAATTATAACAGTAATTTTAGAGAATATTTATAAATCTAAAAAGAAAGAAAAAAATAATAAAATTATGATAATTATAATAAATAATAATAACTATAAAACAAAATACTATAGAAAGCAAAAATGGTGGTTTTTTTAGGAAAAAAAGGACCTACCTACTACGAGATATTTCGTAGCGTTCTTTCCCAGACGCCAACTACGAGATAACTCGTAGGTCCTTTTTCTCCTTTAAAAAACATCATTTTTGATTTTTGATGATCCCAATGATCTAGAAATAGAGGTTTTAGTAATATAATGTGAAAAAATCCAAATGTCATTTTTGGACAGTTTTCTGAAAATGGCCTTGGCAGTCAACGTGTTAAAGCCGTTTATCGGGAAAATAGGTTGTAGAAGGGCTATACGACATATTACTCTAATCTTAATAATTTCCACTATATACATCTACGATATACTACTTATAAAATAAAGTCGCTAAAAAGCTACTACAGGGTGGCTGATGAATTTTGCTACATTAAGAAACTCAAATAATTTTTTTTTCAGTGTATGGAATTCATTTTTCTTTTATTCATGTTAAAGCTCATTAAATGTTATTAAATATAGCTTAATTAGTTTTAAAAATAATGGAATTTAAATGCCCCCCCTGCTCGTCGATGCATGTGCGGCATCTTACCAAAAAGTTGTTCATTACTGCTTGGAGAGTTGAGACAGGAATAGCCGCAATTGTTTCTCGAATGGATTGCCTTAGTTCATTCAAATTTGTTGGTTTTGCTTTGAAGACTTCCTGTTTGCAATAACCCCACAAGAAAAAGTCAGGTGCAGTAAGGTCAGGCGACCTGGGGGGCCAACGGAATGTGGAGTTTCTGGATATCAGCTTATTGGGAAATTTTCGTCGCAATTCTGTCATAACAGGTTGGGCTATATGAGGAGCTGCACCATCTTGCTGAAACCACACAGAGTTGAAGGAAATTCTCATTCGGCGTAATTCTGGATAAAAAAAACTCTCTCAACATGCTCAAGTAACGGTCTCCAGTAACCGTAACGGTGTGACAGTTTTCTTCGAAGAAGTAGGGCCCGACAATGCAGCGTGATGAAACTGCACACCACACTGTGACAAGAAGTGGATGCAATTCCGTCTCATGGAGTATCTGTGGGTTGGAAGCACTCCATATTCGACAATTTTGTTTGTTTATGTTGCCGTTTAAATCGAAATGGGCCTCGTCAGACATGAAAAGACAGTTCAACATGTTTCCATCCTCTTCCACCATTTGAAGCATCTTCTGGCAAAATTCCAAGCGAATCGGCAAGTCTGCAGCATTCAGTTTGTTGGCCATTTGAATTTTATATGGGAATAAGTCCCAATCTTTGTGCATAATTGACTGTAATGACTGTCTGCTTACACCCATTTGAGCAGATAAGCTTCTTGTCGAAACACGTGGATTGTTTTGTATGGCAGCAGCTACAGCAGCGACTGTTTCCTCCGTTCGAACTGAAGGGTTTCGATGGTAAGGTCTTCTGTTGACTGTCTCATGCTCGGCAAAATTGTTTACAAGTCTTATTATGGTCCATCTGCTAGGAGGATTGCCGCCAAACGTGCGCCTATACTCTCTTTGAACCGAAACTACGGACTCCAGTGCGTGATAGATTTGAAAGCGGTTTTTTGCATTTTAAAGCTTAGCTGCGTGAGATGGACTTTTTTTATATAATGTGAAGGAATATATAAAGGGGGCGTGGCAATCGGACAAAATGTGGTAAAAAACATAAATTTTTGGTTTACGCAGCCATACATCATAACCTAATCAACCGATTAGAATGAATCTTCCTTGAAGTTAAACTTTGAAATATTTACTTGCGTTCTGCATCAAAAAAATAGTTGTTTTCTCTCTAATTAAACAAAATTGTTTAAACAAAAGCAGCACTATTTCCAAAAAAATCTGTTTGTGTGTTTGTTCGCTGCCAACCGAATAAGGCAGCGTGCTTTAAGCGACAGCTGTGGTGAGCCATTCATTTGATGAATTCGCGAAAGAGCTCGGTAGCGTTACTTCACTTCGGACGTATGTACAAGGTGGCGCAAAAGTAAGCTTCCGATGTTCAGCATATCGGTTGTGGCACGTGCAGTGTGTGCTGTTGCACCGTCTTGTTGGAACCACATGTTTTCCAATCCCAATTCATCAAGTTGCGGCAAAAAGAACTCGTTGATCATTGCTCTGTAGCGCTCACCATTCACAGTAACCGTTTGGCCCCGACCGATTATTGGTCAAATAAATAGTCAGCAATATTCCGCGTTCTGGAGCAGTGTAGCGTAACATTGTTTATTAACGTGTATTTCGCATGTATTTACTACTCAAATGTCAAAACAGAACTGACTTTAGGGGCCAATCGCAAAATGTATAGCATTTTCTGATAGGAGGATAACTTTTGCGCCACCCTGTATGTATGTTACATTATCAACCTGTGAGAAACAAGGTGCGGGTTGCTAGTTATTTATATAATAAGTACAGTGCCTGCAAAATTGTATGTTCCTAGCCATTTAATTTCAGGAGTTACAGCGCAAACCCCTTTTGTCGAAACAATCGATTGTATGGGTTCTATATGCCGTATTGGTCTTGTTAGTTCCGACAAATAATTAATATATTACAAAATGGCGGGCGCTCATTAAATTTCAGCCAGATAACTCTTTCGCGTGAAATTTCTCAGCCGGCTTCCTATACAAAACTCAGTTTCAACCGCCATATTAACACAACAGTCAATAAGGCTAGAGGTGTCCTAGCATTCGCTAAACGATGGTCTAAAGAATTTAGCGACCCTTATGTAACTAAAGCCCTCTTCACTACATTAGTCAGACCGATACTTGAATACGGTTCTATAATTTGGAACCCGCGTTACCAGGTTCATGTAGATCGCCTTGAATCAGTTCAAAAACAATTTTTACTATTTGCCTTAAGATATTTTCATTGGGATCCCTTCTACCATCTGCCACCCTATACGAATCGTCTAAAACTCATTAATCTGCACACACTTTCTAGTCGGAGGGAAATGCTTGGAATTATTTTTATGATTAAATTGCTAAATAATTCTTCTAAGTGAAGTGAACTTCAATGTACCGTCTCGTCCTTCAAGGCATTTTAAGCCTCTAATCTTAAAACAGTGCCGAACCAATTTTCAGTTAAATGCGCCTTTTCGCTGTTTGTGTCAAGATTATAACTCTCTTTCTGGTAGATTTGATATTTCAGACTCGCTTTTCAGCATAAAAAAACGGCACGAACGAATAATCCGCGCGTTATGCGGATGCGCCCCTCGCGCCGGTCGGGCGGGATATGGTGGGTAATCCGTTGGGAATTATTATTATTATTATTATATAAGAAACTGAGGGACTAGTTTGCGTTCAAACAAACAGACAGACGGACGGACAGACGGAGATAGCTCTATGGACTCAGCTCGTCGCCCTGATCATTACGGTATACTTATTGATGCGCCTAACTCTTCTTCTTCTCATAATTATAAACATCGGATCAAACTTATAATACCATATCATGTTTATGAAAGGTATACAAACGAACCAGATTACTACAAAACAGAATGCGAGCATATGTGTAAGCAAACATCTGTGTAGGTACTGGGGATGACAATTTTTAAGATTTCAAGAACCCCAGAATTTGCGAAATTAGATTTTACAATCCCAAAATTTCGGTACGTTTCGTTTGTATTCGCTTTTCTCAAACAGTTAAGGGTGAAATATGTGCAGTAGGGTGGGTCGATTTGTGTAGACGAAAGTCAACCGATATCGCGCCATCGAATTTTCTATAGGTTCTGGGCTCAGGAAGTTCCACTACGCATACCCAAAAAAATAATTTTCGAGCCTGCGAAATTTCATTTTTCTTTGACTTTTTTCCACTTTGATTTGTAAGGGTATTTTCATGGCCTACTAAAAAAATTTTCATTTGGTTTTTAAAATTTTCATGTATACCCTGTCCGACCCAAAAATGTCCGCTAAAAACGTTGGCGATAACAGTTTTTGAAAAAAAAAAATATTTTTTGGGTTTTGGGAAGTGTTTTTGCCAAAAAATTTACCCTTTCGCCATTTTTTTAAGGGTTTTTTCAGCATACATGCAAAAATGTTTTCGATGAAAACGAATTTGTCTCATATTTCCTGTCCCAATTTAAATTATGCGCTAAAAACGTTAGCGATAACAGTTTTTTGAAAAAAATTTTATTTTCCGGTTTTGGAAAAGTCGATTTTTTGACCAAAACAAGTCCCAAACCTTGAAAATCAAAGTCGAAAAAAGTCAAGAAAATGAAATTTTTCAGGTTCGAAAATTATTTTTTTGGGTATGCGTAATGAAACTTTTTTCTCCTGAGCCCAAAACCTATCGAAAAATCGATTGCGCGATATCGGTTAATAAATCGACCCAGTCTAATGTGCAGAAATTCTTTGACCATGAAATATATAACAATTTAGATGCCCACGGTTGCTTGCAGCTTGAACCAAAAAAAGTATATATAAAAGCAAGGGCCAAATATATTATGTTTATGAATATAGATGTGCAGCAATATGCTAGTGTAAAAAGCTTTAAATTTTGATACAGTCGTTAGTTAGAGATGTGTGTACAAACATAATAAAGTTAGACAGGCAAAAAACGATGGATTGCAACAATTTCACAATATTTATAAAAAGGATGTGAGCATACTATACCAGTTATCACGGCATAAAATTATACCAAAGCAAACGAGACGGATTTCCTAGTAAAAAGAAACCGCTATACCTAAGAGCACAACATCAATTTTTTTACTTCGCACCTGGGGTATTTTTTTGTGTTGATCACCGGCGATACACTGGCAGCCAACGAGGTAAAATAAAAACATCGCATGTTTAAAAACAAGAAAAGAAAAAATATTGATAGACCTATAGTTTCCTGTTACTTACTAGAAATATTCAACATCAACGAAGAAAATTTTCACACATAACTCAAACATATTTAGTCCTTACGAAAATTCCAAGAGTGCAATAACGGGAATTTTTGCGCCTAAAAAAGCACCGAGTCCCGGGATCGTCACCCCAAATGTGCAGAGTTATTTTTGTGAAAAACTCCGTTAAATTCCAACTAGAATTAAATTACATTACTGGAATCGAAGTAGACAGAAAAGCGCTAGATAAACGTGTTTCAGTGAAAACTCCAAGTAGACTGCTGAAATCTCCTGAGGGATAAGAATGCAAGTATATATTTTCTAAGGACCAGGACTAAAGCCTGTGGCTAATAATGGTGAACTAACAAGTTTTAGTCTATTTAGAGGTGGTTTCAGACCGGTATATTTCTGTACAAAAACATACATTGACATTTCGTAGGAGATCGCCATGTTAAAAATACCACTTGCCTACATGGAATAAAAATAGTTGGGTTTGGTGTTATACTAGTTTGGAAATAGTTAGCAACTAGTTTGTTTGATTTCAGGTTTCTAACTGGCAAGCCAACTGTTGTATACATATTAATTCATGCTTAACATTTACGGATGGATGTACGTTTGGTTGTTAGGCGTGCAGCCGCAATAACTAACCGGATAGCGTACGAGTACATGAATACTCAGACGTAGTGGGTTTGAACTAATTGTAGCCGCTGACCATTCCTTTACTCTTTTTGCGCTCACCGTCAAGCAAGTTAAGAAGTGCATCCACCCTGGAATCGAGCGATCTTCACTACGTCGAAGGTTCAGAGTGTCTTTAAAAGAATTTTGTCAAGGGAAGTCCGTGTGATATTATGTAGGGTAATCTCAGGTGCATGAGAGACAGAGAGAATCTGTGAGTAGCTCTGTATGATTAAAACACCGAGAATCGATAATGCTTTTTTTTGCTGCAATCTGATGAAGGAGTACCATTAAATTGATCTCTTACCACTTACTTCAGCTGATTTCTTTCTTATTTTCACCTTGGATGGCTATTCTATTAAAAATGAAAAATAACAATTATCTGGACGCTTGATTTCAAGATTCGTATGAAGCTGCATCATGCAGAAAATTCAACCGCTAGGAACTATGAAGCTTTTGCTGAATATCTGATCCTTCAACCGTGCCAAGATATGCTGAGCCGATACTGTGTATTGCGTGGAAGTGAGTACTTCCAACCAAGTGGTCAACTGAACTCCTTTTATGATACGGTCGAGTAATGAATTAAATATGAGATACTTTCGGAAAACAATTGGTGTACTTCACCAAATAAAACATTGTATATCCCAATTGTATCATAGATAACGAGGTTAAATGCCTATTGTAGAAATTGCAAAATTTTCTGCAGACAGACCATATTTCATACTGCGGCTATCTGGTAAACCTGTTTGAGAAAGGAACAGTTCAAGGATTGATGGATGAAATATCTGACACAAAGCGAAGAAAATATGCTATACGATAACCGTAGCTGAAATGTCCCTAAAAATAAAGATATCTTTCCCTAATACTGCACTATCAACCGAAATATGAAACAGGACTAATCATTTCCTGCCCTTCGCAATAGATCGTTAGTACATCAATAAGTTCTTCAAAAGCTTATTTTTCCATGAATATATACACTTCTCCCAGATGCTGGGATGCTTAGCTACGCCCTTGCAATAAGACAAATTCACTGAGGGCCCTTTGTGACAGAAAGGATTTCATTGAGCTTGAGGTAGATAAAAAGCTTAGCATATCAGCAACCATATCAACGCACGTCGCAGCCGTCGAATTGTATCAGTTAAAAATATATGTACGTTCGCGCATATGTCGTTACCAAGTACTTATCTTAAACTTTACTCTCTCCCTCGACTTACTTCTTGGTCGTGAAGCAATCAAACCATTTAAGATGAAATGCCACGCGATGCCTGTAACGCATGCTACGTCCACCATTTTTATTGCATGCACAATGGCATTCGATTTTTGGCAAGAGGAGGACTAACGCACGCGGGCGGTGGAGATCAATGCAGGAATGTTGTCAATTGTGGATTTGGTGAGTTCCACAAAGGGGGCAGAAGGTTGTGTCCACAAATAGAAACAACATGGAATTTTACATTGTGCATTGCACGAGTCAACAGTATAAGCTATTGTAATGTGGCGTGCAACAATGGCTCGGATGGTGAGTGTTAGTTGCAATGGTATTTAATGACAACCCAACCCGGATATCGAAATGCACTGAATGGACTGCTACTGCAAACACAAGCAACCATTGTTGTTGTTAGTGTTGTGTGACATATGAAATTGTGTTTCAATGAAATTCCTTTTGAAAAAAATAGCACGACGCTGACTTAAATGACCTCCCCTTATTCGCCATCTTCTTAACTATCTTTGCGTGCATGACTGTCAGCCGCAAATGCAGTGTTAATGCTTGCTAAGTATCCAACAACTAAGAGACAAAGCCATTTGCTTGACTCAGTGGAGATCATACATATATTCCTCAAGCGTTGTGATTTTGTTGAACAGGACATTCTTCATAAGCCCAGAATGTTCCCAAATTGACATTTACATAATTACATTGCGTTTGTCATAAAGTTTTAAATGTACTCTTATGAAGATGATCTATAAATTCGTAATTTTCTATATGTAGTAGGGATACAAACATACAAACAAAAATATATTAATTTTAAAAGTACTCATAACTATAAATAAACGCAAGGACAAGAAGAATAATTTTTATCCTACGCCATGTCACCCCTCCTTTCGTAAGGGAGGAAAAACGGGTAATAAGAGGTGAGAGCCATCATATCCGTAGATTGACTATCGCACACCTGTTGGCGTTGATGTTTAGCCATTTATTTAACAAAAACTCCAGCAGAATTTTTCATTTTTTTCTTTTCAACTCACTTCGGCGATTTAATTTGATTTGTGAAAGTACACATCCCCAAGAGCTTGTCCATTAGCTACGGGCTTAAAGGGATTGAATAACAAAAGGCAAGCTCTTGAGTGGCACGTCAATTCCTTTGTGCATTACAGTCGCCTCTTACGACAGGTAGCCCTACCTCGGGCATTTTCTAGCCACTAACCCGCAGGGGGCGTCAAAATAGGGTTGATATGGCTAGCAATACTTAGATCGCTAATGAATAAGTCGTTAAATATCGCCGAGTTTCCACAACCTACAACTCTTGGGTGTGCCGCTGATGTGAGTTAAGCCTTCGCCGCCACAATAAAATCCTACTCAGCTTACGGCACCTGGGGAAGAGATAATGAAATGCTGTTGGTAACATATAAGGCATTCAGGTAACCAGTACTGGACAACGCCTCGCGAATATGATCGCCGAGTTTAGCAGACGCTAATTGCAAAAAGTTGTAAGCCTGCAGGAACACCACATTTAAGGTAAAGCTCCATGATTAGCCTATTTGGTGTTTGAGGCGTTGTATAAGATCCAGATGAAAGTCTACAATGACTGAAAAGCCAAGAGGCTAGTTTTGGGTGGAAGTGTATAACCTTTGCAGAGCACGACATCCTAAAAAGCATTTGCTTGAAGCTCAAAGCCTCCACAGTATATAAGGAAACATATCCGTGAGTACTACGATGAGAGTCGACAGCATATAGAAAGACAATTTTAAGTAAATGTGCACTGACAGTCTCCAAAAAACATTAAGTTTTCAAATACAACCCGCGGAATTTCGTGCAGTTCGGTACTGATACTGTAATAAGGTCCATTCTTACTACTGGAACTCCCGATATACGGTAAAAAATTTCACTGCTCAACTTAGCTCACCGACATCATCAGCAAACAGAGCTCTCAAGAAGATTTTTTTTGTAAATGCCCATTTCTAGCTAGAAAGAGTCTAAACTCCTTTGCAAGGCCCTCCTGGATTCAACATCTGCATACCGAAGTATCAAAGCTTTTAGCGCGAGGTATGCTGAAATTTTCGTCGAATTGCATAAGAATCTATTATAGATCTGGAACCATGAACACCTGGTAACCGAGTATAGCATTAAACCTACTATGCCATAATTGCCGATCTCAGATTGAAAATTTAAAATGTCAATTTGGTCTCTAGCAACTACTTATGCAGGTCGTTAGTGGGTAACGAGCAAAAAGTGGCCATTAGACTTACGTGCAAAAGCCGCGGGAATAGTGTACATATGTGTGTACATTGATACATATATATAAAATGTAAACATAAAAATAATAATAACAATTGTAATAACAATCAATGACCTAACTAAACACAATGGCCACCCAATCACAAAGCAATGCTATAGTAACTGATGCAAAGATTTATTCTCTTGGCTGAATGGCCACATTGTCGTGCCGCTACATAGCCAACTTGGATGGAACTCACCAAGGACTTTGCTATTATTGTTGTTGCTCTCACTCGTGCCATTGTTAATGTTGTTATTTTTATCGCCATTACCAATGGTTCTGTTTATTGAACGTCCGTTTGTATGTTTAAGCGTTTGTAATTGCTAGCCCCAATGGGATGCGCCGTTGCTATACTTACCTGCCGCCTGGTTCGTGCCTTCTGTTGAACTTAAATGCGGTCTGCAGTCGTCCGTTTTCTACTTGTTGTCATTTTTTTCGGTATTTTTGCTGATGATAGTTGCTTCATCATTACATACGACCTCACCCACAAAACATAGAACGTAACAAGTAAGAAAGTCTAAGTTCGGGTGGAACCGAACATTATATACCTAGTAGTGATCTATTATGTCATCCCAATATACGCAGGTCTATTTTAATACTTTCAGTTCGTATTTGCGTTCAAATAGACCGACGAACAGATAGACAGACGTATCGAAAGACGGATGGCTACATCAACTCAGCTCATCCTCCTGATCATTTCAGTATACGTACAAACATTTCATGTTCATTAAAGGAATGAATATCAAAAAAGATATACAACTTCGCTTTTGCAGTGGGGTATTAACTACTTGCACGGATATTTTACTTTTCATCCTGAAGGTTTTGATATACATTAATAAATGTATATCTCGACTAGTTTATGCCGAATGAAGTAATTTACCTTGTGTGCGTAACAAAAATAGATATAAAAAAGGATGTCTTTTAAAGGCGCCAACGAACTCAACCGATCTTTATGAAATTTTCACAATATATACTTGGGTTCACTGGGTACAGCATACACAATATACAGTATTGGAAAAGTAGGCGGAGCCACGCCCCCAGGCTATACAAAGTTCCAATTCGTCATAATTCCGAAGTCTTTTGGTCTAAATTAATGAAATTTGGATATATGTGTCACTTAGTCAATATCTACATCATTTTTCAAGAGTGGGCGCTGCCACGCCCACATATTTTGTGTTTTGTTATGCTCTTGAACTTTCACGATAAGTTCAGGAGTTCACTGGGCACGTCACGGTCTGTATATAGCTTTTGGAAAATCCCCCAGGTCATATAAAGCTGCAGTTCGGTATAGTTAGGAGTTTATTTGGTTCAAGTGAATGAAATTTTATATATAGATGTGTTCTATATATCAAAACGTGAAAACAACGTCTATCGGGGTTGCTAGTATATTATGAAACGGCCAAAGCAAACCACGAATTTCAGCATTCTTTTGTAAAACTGAGAGACTAGTTTGTGTTCAAATAGACAGACGGACGGAGAGACGGGCATGGCTAAATCGACTCCGCTCATCGCGCTGATCATTTTAGTGGACTTTTCTCTTCTTGTTCTCATACCTACATACATTTAATGCTTATGAAAGATATGAAAATCAAAAAAGATATATAACTTCGCTATTGCAGTGGGCTATTAACTACGTGCCCGAATATTTCGCTTGTGTGTTTCACGATTTGGCTAATTTTTGGCAGGAGTATAATACATACTACTGAGAAGCAGCTGACCAATCTTCATTGAAATATCAAGATTGAAATATAAGCGATTGCCTTTGAAAATAGCAGAAATTGTATGCTGAAAAGTGGGCGGCGCCACGCCTACTTCTTCGAAATTGAAAAAATTTTTTTGCGGCGGAGTTTTTCTTAAAAAGCTTATTCTGTGTGAAAAATCTAATTGATATAACTTGCTTAGTTGTAGAAATATCGCTCTTTAAATTTAAAAAAAAAAATTTCAGAACTATGTTAAAAAACTGGGCCACGCCCATTTTCGAAAATTTTAGATTTTTGGATTTTTTTGTTTACGGAAACTTTAAAACTGAAATATAAATGATGTAAAGCTATTTTACGCAAAGTTGTTGCCTATTTAATATATCTACGCTCCTTTTCAAAATCTTTTATATAAAAGTGGGCGTAAACCTTAACCGATTCCACCCATTTTTTCCTGAAACATTCCTTGCATACCTGCAAACCTGCCTGCTGAATTTCGTTTAGATATCTTGAACGGTTTCTGATTTATGATTAATATTATTTCTAAATTTGACTTAATCGAAAACGGGCGGTGCCACGCCCATTTTAAAAAATTTCTTGAAAAATTTATTTTATGCCTCAATCTTAATGTATTCACCAAATTTTATCCTTATAGGTGTATTATGTACTGAGTAATCACTTTTTTGTGTTTTCGAAAATATTATATATATAAAAAGTGGGATTTCGCCCATTTAAAATAGCGCTCGAAGATGAGTGCCAAGGAACCTGCATACCAAATTTCATTAAGATATCTCAAAATTTACTCAAGTTATCGTGTTCACAGACGGACGGGCGGACGGGCGGACGGACATGGCTTAATCAATTTCTCTTTTCGTCCTGAACTTTTTGATATGTATAAGTCAATATCTATCTCGATCCGTTAATGCCGTTAGGCGACTAAAGTTAATATACCTTGTGTGCGAAGCACTACTAGGTATAAAAATATAGAAAGCGATTTTTACTGCGTCCGTTATCAGCCTCGCACACCTGTCGGCGTTGATGTTTAGCCATTTATTTAACAAAACCTCAAGCAAAGTTTTTCATTTTTCTCTTTTCAACTCACTTCGGCGATTTAATTTGATTTGTGAAAGTACACATCCCCAAGAGCTTGTCCATTAGTTATGAGCTTAAAGGGCTTGAGTAACAAAAGTTAATCTCTTGAGCTCAAAACTTTTAACTGTCAGACCTTCATGGTTCAAACAAAATGTTTATAAATTTCTTATATGGTCAGCATTTGCGTCTTGGGTTTGCAATATATAACCTATATAATAAAGTCAGTGTGCTGGCCAACCATACTACCGGCGAACCCAGACCCAAGTGAATTCACAAGTAACATCGTAGTGGTTAAGAAACTCTTTTTCTTTTAAATCGGGGTAGCTTCTGGGCAGTGGCTGCATTCTGCTTATCTGAAATTAAAATGCTGCTCAGCAAAGATTGATTTGTCTTACCAGCACACCACCAATTAGAACATGAGGTCGGCCTGAGTTAAGAATGGCTTGATGTTGACGAAGCTGTTGATGTTGCTGAACTTCCTTGACTTTAATATAGAATGCACGAAGTGCTGCACGAAACCAAAGTAGCTGAATTGAGCACATATTGATGTAATAAAGATTATTCACACACTTGTCAACACGGTATGCGGGCAGAAATTTAGATTGTATACTCTGTATGAAACATCAAACTAGTCAGAAGAAATACTAGATCACAACTAGAATTTTCGAATTCATCTGACACTAGTACGAAAAGACCGTGTCTGCAACAACAAACATTTTAATTTTTGGAGAGTATTGCAGTGTCCAGAGAAAAGTCCCCATTTCGGCACAAGAGCTTGGACCTGTGACTACTCCCATGTCCCACTTACATTGCACTATGATTTTTTTTGTTCTCCATTGAACTAGTATGAGACTAGTATAGTTCTCTCCGAAATATTACAATTGACGTTTCGTAGGTTAAAAATACCAGTTGGTTATATGGGAAAACGAAACTTCTTTTGTAGAAGTCGAAATACTAGGTCATATATTTACTTTTGTGTCTAGCTCAGGTGCGCTTCAGGGTAGTATTCTTGGTGCTTAATTATTTGTTTTATTTATAAACAGGATTGGTGATTATTTTAAACATTTCATCTTTATGCTGATGATCCAAAGATTTTTAGTAAAATTACGTGTTCATCAGATGTTCGGGCACTTAAGTGCTACTTAAATAACCTTGTTGAGTGGAACATAAGAAACAAATTGGTTCTGATTATCGAAAAATGCTTTCATATGACTTTGTCTAAGTCAGTAATTTGATTTTCGTCTAAATATTCCGTTTTAAATATAAATCTTAAAACAGTTACTGCATTCATCGATCTGGGTGTGCTTTTTGACTTTAGTTCTAGATTTGTGAGTCATGTCAATCACATTATTCCGAAGGCTTATTCTAATTTGGACTTTGTGAAAAGGTTTTAAAGATCTCTACACTCGGAAGTTGCTGTATAATGCCTTTGTGGGAACTGAATTGGAGTATTCCTCCATTATCTGGAATCCAATATATTTATCACAGTATTTAAGAGTGGACTATACTCTTTCCATGAGGCTTACGCTGCAATCACTTCATTTTAGTGACCCTGCTCCATCTTACTCTGACCGATGTATGCTATTTGTATCACTTATGACACAATTAGCAGTTCCGTCGATACTCCGGATCTTATTGGGTTCATTACCTTCAATGTCGTTAGTAGAATGTTAAGGTCTAACTTGCCATTCCATCTAAATATTACCAGATGTAATTATTATAATTTTTTCCCTTTAAATAGAGCTTTAACTGAATTTAATAGAATATATGGTAATCTAGATCTCGATTTTGCGATGCCTAGCGCATGTTTGTCTAGACATATGACTCGTTATCTTTTGATTTAATTTAAATTAGATATTTAATTTTTAATATTAATTTTATATTGTATCTGGTCTGTAAGGTTTTTGTAACCATAGCCTTAAATAAATGAAATGAAATGAAAAAGACAGTTGGGTAGTTGACTAATTCGGCTCGGTATTCATACTAGTTTAAAAATATTTTTGAACTATTTAGTTTCACTCTTGGGTACATCAATATATTTGATTTATATTGATAGATTTGGCTTTACACATACTTATGTACGTTAGTGTGCTCGTGAATGAAGGCAGTGATGCATCATAATGGAAAGGTGTTGTAATATGCCATTGCATTTCTCATTCGATTTTGTGTTGCCAGTCAAAAGCAATCATCGAGATAATTTTATGATATAGTGGTGATGAGGATTTGATTATATGCAATGGGATACGATTTGCGTTGCGGTCCTAGCGAAAGGGAGGACATTCGTACAGCAGCACACTATCAATTAGAATTATTAGTTCAAATACACTTAGCCCTAAAGTCAAGAGTCTCGTATCTCCTAATAATTAGAGCAAGTTTACTTATAATTTTAAAATCATATTATTATAGTATTATGAAAAAAGGATATAATAATTGACCTATTGATACAATTAGCATCAACTAGCAGGAGGACCATAACCCGAGCGCTATGATTTAAGTCATGGAAAAATCTATTTAGTTGCAACTGGGGACATCTTTAACAGTATAGAACAGCACAGCAAGGCAATAACAAATCTAGATGAGTTGTGCTCCTCGCAACCTGAGACTTAAAAAATGCTTACTGTGAAGTACGATTGCTCTCTGGAACTATAACATCAATGAGCATAGTTAATTATTTAAGCGTAACTGGCGACAAAGAGGGTACGTAATCAGCTATCGTTACTAATTAGGCTGTTGGAAAACTTCGTAGGACCTATATAAAACAAAAGGAAACTGCTGATGGATTGGCGAAACAGTATAGCTTCGTACTATTTATGGCACCAGTAAACTTTGAGGCGTTGTTGAACCAAGAGCGGGTCAATTCTTATATTTTTTTAAAGATCAATAATTGTACTAAAGCCTTTAGAGTATTAAATTGTAAATTTTTTTTTTTTTTGGTAGCTTTAATCAAACAAAATTTAAATAAAAATTTAAAACGTAGAAAATTTTCCGAAGTAATTAAATGTTATAATTTGACTAAGGAATTGTAGAAACGGCATAATTCATATTTTTTCAAATTTCTGTAGACTTGTCGAATTTTTCAAATTTTATTTAACGCCATGATGGTGGCATTAATTTCTTTAGAGAAACAAAATATATCTAACATTGTTATGCTTTTTTGTCGGCTTTCGTTGAATAGAATCATATGTCGCTACAGGTTGAGGTTTTGACGGTCAATAATACTTTTGAGATAATGGCAAAAAGAATTAAACATTCCGGAGCTGAAAAAATATCTAAATAGCTTTGATGAGTCTGATGTCTCTGACTTAGAAAATTCGTAGGATCCTAATTTATTATTAGTTTTTTTTGATAAGCTTGGAAAAAATAAACCCTTTATAGAAGAAGAGTTATCTCGCTCTTGGCCTTACGAAATTAGTGTCGGAAATCTTGAAAAAATTTATGTTTCCTTTGGAAAAAACAGACTTGAGAGATGTACATACGAGGTGTGTTCAAAAAGTATTGCGAATTTTTGTGTTTTTTCAAAAATTATTTATTTATTCATGAATATCTATTTTGTCCCCTTCAAAGTAATCCCCATGAGATATTATACACTTGTGCCAACGGTTTTTCCAATCTTCGAAGCACTTCAAAAAATCATTTTTTTGTATCTTGTTCAGCTCCTCCTTCGATGCCGTCTTTATCTCGTCAAGAGAAGCGTAACGTCGTCCTTTCATGTGCCTCTTCAGTTTAGGGAACAAGAAAAAGTCACAGGGGGCCAGATCTGGGGAATACGGTGGCTGCGGCATCATTAGTGTGTTGTTTTTGGCCAAAAAGTCGCGCACAAGCAACGATGCGTGAGCAGGGGCGTTATCGTGGTGCAAAAGCCAATTTTTGTTCTTTTACAAATCCGGGCGTTTCTGGCGGATTTCTTCGCGCAAATTGCGCATAACTTGCAGGTAATATTCCTTATTGACCGTTCTTCCCTGTGGCAAGAACTCATGATGCACCACGCCCCTGCAATCGAAGAAAACTGTCAGCAAAACTTTCACATTCGACCGAACTTGGCGCGCTTTTTTCGGTCTTGGTTCGTGCGGCAGCTTCCATTGAGATGATTGAGCTTTGGTTTCCACGTCATAACCATAAACCCACGATTCGTCACCAGTTATGACCCTCTGGAGTAAATTTGGGTCGTCGCGGACAGAGTTTAACATCTCATTAGCAATGTTCATGCGATGCTGTTTTTGGTCACAATTGAGCAATTTTGGTAAAAAAATAGGTAAAAATCGAAGACGATCCAAAACACTTGCACGCAAAGCAGCTGTCAACAATTAACTGGACATTCAAAATGGCCGAGCTTGTCGGCATAAGTGAGAGACATGAGTACCAACATAACGCCACAAAAAATTCGAAATTCGAATATACGTAACCAGCGAAAATTCAAAATTGTGTAAGTGTTAGACTTTTTCCAAAGAAAATACCTAAAACGCCTGTACTTTATTTTTTGGAATATTTTACTGATTATTTCATTTAAAAAGTGATTTAAACAACGAACCACGCTTGACTTCTGAACAATGGGAGATAAGTTAATTTAAAAAAATTAGAGTTTTATAAGTTTTTAGTGCTCGAAATAATGATTGGTACAATTGGCTACCCCCTAATGGAGACATATTGATTGTTTTTGTGAAATTATGTCAAAAGTAAGATTTCGTTCTTTGCGTCTCAACCTCAAATTTTCTCTTTATCCGATTCCAGATGATAAATTGCTTAGAAGTCACCCGTTTAGAAGTGTTCTTAAAATGCTGTTGCTATGTTTATACGCATGCATACGTCGTTTTAAATTTGTACGCATTCACTCATAACGCATGTATAAACATAATATCAAATCGCATTGAAAGTATAAAGTGTTTTGATTTAAACTAATTTTGAAATCTGTCGCTAATATCTCCATACGCATTGAAAGAGTGTGTAAACTCCTCTCATATTCCAAGCGAATTGTACAACAGCTGACTGAGATCACGCGGTTCGTTTTTTTTTTGTTTGATCTATATTTTATGCATATTTTATGTTTTTAAATATACAAGTTTTTTTTTATAATATTGCAAAATAATTCAAGTGTTTTCTATACACACTTTTCACAAAATTTACAGCTGTTCCGAACTGTCAGTTTGAGACGGTTTTTTTGCCATCGATTTAGGTGTGTTCTATAAACACTTGATAAATATGTGTGTTTACTAAATGCGCTTTTTTCAGAATCGTTTCTTTATAGCTATAAACAAGGCATGTATGCGATTCCTAAAGAAGAAAATGTATATTTGGTTCCATTCAAAGGCAAAACTATGCTTAGAAAATATATGTCAAAAAAGCCTCTAAAATGGAGAATAAAATTATTTCATCTTTGTAGCTCAAAAGGTCCGAAATAAAAATCATTACGGCATATTCATCATAATTAATGCATTAATAATGATTCAGCATCCTATTTAGGCCTTTGTTTCACGTATTTTCGAGCTTTATCAGAAGTGCGCTCTCTAAAACTTTCGTTATGTTCACCATATTTTATTTTTTAGCAATTTAAAAATGTTGAGTGTAACTCTTTGAGAGCAATGCCAGTAGAAATTTATTGATTTATGTTTAGCGCAAATTATTTCCAAATTTAATACGTAGTATGAGTACATACATACATGTTCATAAATAAATTTTTCGATTTTACTTACTGATTTAAATTCCGTTCGTTTGAGCCGCTCTGCGATTGAACATTTTCTGCATGTCGTCGCTCCTTGTGTACGATGCCCATTAATTTCATCCATGGATTATTTTGGGAGCCATGGCCTCCACCTCCTCCCATGCCGCCACTCTGCCACATCGTCATTTTGCCGGCTGTTGTTGTTGTTTTTTTTGTACAAGTACAAAATTATACTCAACAAACAACCTGAAAATTGGTGGTAGTGGTGGTAGTGGCGTGTTGAGTGCGTTTAACTTTTGCGTAGAATTAGTACACGGAAAAAAATAAAAAAAAGCTTTTTTCGCTTGTTATGCTGAATTACCATGATACAAATTGAAAACTTAATTTAACGCGTATGCATTTTTTTCATTCACTTTATATGCGCATTACTTCATGTGGATTTAGAGCAAGTTGCTAGTGCGTTGGAAGTTATTGTAGTATTTAAGTTCTATTTTATAATATTAGTAGCTTGCTACATATATACTTTCAAGTGTTACCGTTTTGGGTCCGCGTAGCAAATAGTGGCGTTTAATTTTTACTAAGCGAGTATGCAGATTTCATATAACTGCTTTTATTGCATTTTTTGTTTTTGTTTTTTTTGTTTAAGGGAAGCAGCTGTTTCAATTTAAATAACTAATTTGGCCACTAAACAAATTTGTAATTATTGTTAGTAGATCGAACTTAGTCGCTTATTTATTGAATTTAGTCGCTTATTTTGCTTATTATATTTAAGTACACAGAAGCAGTAGTTTAGACTCTCATAATGGATTAAGAAACTTTTTTTTTTAAGAATGAATGCGTTATTTCGTACATTAGCTATTGGTTATCTTCTGCACCCGAATTTCATCAAGTAAGCGCTTGAAGTACATTTTTTTGTCTCAAGTTGGTTTTTTTTATTTGTTTATATAATAACTTCAACGAATTTCATTCGATTTAAGTAGTTAAGTTGGCACATTTGCCTTTTTTTGTGTTTTATTGGGAAGTGTCTGGATATTGTGATATATTTTTGAATTTGAACTCTAAGCAGCGGCGTATAACATATGGGCGGCTGGCGTTACGCGAGATAACTTTTTTCATGAAATTTCACGCTATTTTTAAGCATTATTTTAATGATTTATACAGACCACAAAATAATAATTTTTAGGTTTAAATTTAAAATTTGTATAACTTCTAAGTAAGGGGTTGTTTTTCGTTTTTTATTTTTAGCCTTTCACTCGAGTTTTTGTTACTAATTGAACTGTTTTCCAAACTTTAAACTATTTTCTAATTTAATAATTATTAATATTTTACTAGTGGTATTAGGCGAAGTTCGATATTTTTTCTTTTCCTTCTAATTTATGTAATATTTTTTAATTTTTGTTTTATCTGTTTTATTGCTTTGCATCTATTTAGCTCGTTTACTATTAAATAAATTTTTTTCGTCTTTTTTTACTTTCACACACATAAATATTATAATTTTTGCAATTAATTTTATTTCTATTTAATTAAGAATCACAATGGCGTTTATTACGTTAACGAGAATCTAATTTTTTTATTCTATTTTTACTTAATACACTTTGCTACTCATTTTTAATTTGTTTTTGTTTTTTTCTGTTACTTTGTTTAATTTCTCTTTAAAATTATATAATTATTCAAATAAATTATTCTAGCTAAGTTAATCTCACTATTTTAATTGCTTGCATTCATTAGATTTCTATTAACTTAAAAAATTCGTGATTAAATTCCTATTGTTTACGCCTTCTTGATTTGCCCTTCTGCCGCACTAAGATTAATTGGTGTTGTCGCTTATAAGATCGTTTAGCTACAAAGAGAAAAGCAAGAAAAAAGTGTCGCATTAAATCATTGTTCATAATCTTATTACATTTTAATTTTTTTTAACTATTAGTAATGAATATTAGTAATATTTTTGCGTTTTTGGATAATGGCGTGTAGAGACGAACTGAGATACTTGTATCAAACGCAACAAACTATGGTAAGTCCTTCTCTTGGGGTAAGCAATTTCAATGTTTAGAAATTAAGCAAGGATTTGGGATAGAACATCCCAATTCGGCACCCCTTTTTTAATCCTCTTGGGGTGGGATGTTTCATCTCTAACTGACTCTTCAATGACTTTTGATAGGAGTGCCCCTATAACAGTCCCATGAAGTATATAGTACCGAGTTTAGTTATTGAGACAGCAATTCAGTTGAGTATTAATGATGTGTACTTCGGTAGTAAGGCTGTCGTTTTACGAAATTAGGGCTGAGGATCACTTACTAACTTGAATAAATGGCTTTGGTCCCGGTCTTCACTCTGTCCCTCCGACAGAGTGGTAGTCTCGCTCTTCCTCTGCTTCTGCCTTTAAAATCAACAAATAATTAATGTGTGTCAATTGTTTCCACATGGTTTTTTTTTCTAAATTTGGCGTATTCTAAAAATCTTCTGGATGTTTGGTAAATTTTTTCTTCCAAGGGGCAGTGCTCCCTCCATAATTTAAGTACTCTTTGAACATCGATCAGCACATTTAGTAGAGTTCGCTACGGATTTCAAACCTACCGTTATTCCTCAAATTTTTTGAAAGAAATTTCGGACACCATTCCTGTGTTCAACGGGAAAAGCCTTTTCTCTTCCCTCTTCAACACGCGGTAGTGTTCACATACTCTTTTTTCGCTGAAGTCGCTCATTCTGAGGATTGGCTAACAGTTAGTTTGTGGTACAGGGTGGCTAATAAAACCGCTACCAAAAAAAAATTAAATAACTTTTTTTCTATTTAATGAATCTGGTTAATTTTTTTTTTATTTTGCAGATTTACTTTTAGATTTAACAAAAATGGATAACTGGGACACTGAAACAAGAATTTGGATTGTCCGCCGCTATCACGCACTGGAGTCCGTAGTTTCGGTTCAAAGAGAGTATAGGCGCACGTTTGGCGCCAATCCTCCGAGCAGATGGACCATAATAAGACTTGTAAACAATTTTGCCGAGCATGGGACAGTCAACAGAAGACCTTACCATCGAAACCCTTCAGTTCGAATGGAGGAAACAATCGCTGCTGTAGCTGCTGCCATACAAAACAATCCACGTGTTTCGACAAGAAGCTTATCTGCTCAAATGGGTGTAAGCAGACAGTCATTACACTCAATCATGCACAAAGATTTGGACTTATTCCCATATAAAATTCAAATGGCCAACAAACTGAACGCTGCAGACTTGCCGATTCGCTTGGAATTTTGCCAGAAGATGCTTCAAATGGTGGAAGAGGATGGAAACATGTTGAACTGTCTTTTCATGTCTGACGAGGCTCATTTCGATTTAAACGGCAACATAAACAAACAAAATTGTCGAATATGGAGTGCTTCCAACCCACATCATGAGACGGAATTGCATCCACTTCGTGTCACAGTGTGGTGTGCAGTTTCATCACGCTGCATTGTCGGGCCCTACTTCTTCGAAGAAAACGGTCACACCGTTACGGTTACTGGAGACCGTTACTTGAGCATGTTGAGAGAGTTTTTCTATCCAGAATTACGCCGAATGAGAATTTCTTTCAACTCTGTGTGGTTTCAGCAAGATGGTGCAGCTCCTCATATAGCCCAACCTGTTATGACAGAATTGCGACGAAAATTTCCCAATAAGCTGATATCCAGAAACTCCACATTCCGTTGGCCACCCAGGTCGCCTGACCTTACTGCACCTGACTTTTTCTTGTGGGGTTATTGCAAACAGGAAGTCTTCAAAGCAAAACCAACAAATTTGAATGAACTAAGGCAATCCATTCGAGAAACAATTGCGGCTATTCCTGTCTCAACTCTCCAAGCAGTAATGAACAACTTTTTGGTAAGATGCCGCACATGCATCGACGAGCAGGGGGGGCATTTAAATTCCATTATTTTTAAAACTAATTAAGCTATATTTAATAAAATTTAATGAGCTTTAACATGAATAAAAGAAAAATGAATTCCATACACTGAAAAAAAAATTATTTGAGTTTCTTAATGTAGCAAAACTCATCAGCCACCCTGTATATTAAGGGAACAGAAAGTCTGAATTGTATTTGATACTGCCTAGATGAACGATATTAGACTATACGGCTCTCCTTGCATGGTCGGTTTTCTTCATTTGGGTAGTGAATGTCACGCTCTTTTCTGCTTCCATACTTCAGGAAGGACAGACTTGTACAATAACAAATTGCAGACTTTCTTTACGCAGCCACCTCGCTTCAAAGCAAGGTATTTAAACATCAGTTTGTAATGCGTTCAGAGTTCTTGTATTTCGAAGCTTTGACCTATTTAATAGCTTCTTCAAATTACATGGTTTTGGTGGCAGCAAGCGAATCATTTGTTTTTCTATCCTTCCTGCCTTATGGCTCGTAGCCACTTTCTTTCTTCGTCCCCATGCCTCTCTATCTCGCATATACTACTTCACTTATGTAGGGAATAGCTGTGAATATATAGAGAACTCAGCAGCTATAAGTATAAATATCCTACGAGGTATTTTTCACTAACAAGCTGGTAACAATTTGATATGAAAAATGTTGCTAACACTCTGTGCTTGAGCGATTACTTCCATTAGTCTTGATTTTGCTACCTGGCATGCTTCACCCCATATTCATTAAAGAAAATATATCGTCGGTGACACTGCAAAATCGCGTAGCGCACAAATGCAAAACCGCGTAAGTGACATTTGTGTCAAAATTTATTCATTTATTCTCAAGAAAATAACATGGTGGCTTGCAAAATAATTAAAGGAATCGATCTTGTTGGGAACTTTTGACATAAAGTAATTATTCTTCTTTAAATTCAGCAATTTGTAGTGGAAAAAGAGCCGAACTAAAATATCACTTACGCGGTCTTGCATTTATGGGTTACGCGGTTTTGCAGTGTCACCGACGATATTTAGAAATTTTATTTTAAAAAGCTTAATTTTTTCTGAATTTTGGAGTTAGACGAGAGTTCTCTTACATATCATCTCATCGGAAACAAATAATTTTCATGATCGTCGGTCGAATTTTTCCACTGGCCTTCAAAACTAGAATACACATACAGCTGTGTTCAATATAATAGTAGTGAAATTAAAATGAATATTGTTTGATGAAATAAGAAGCTGTAATTTTAATAATTTTCACTTAAAATATAGCGAATTCCATAACAGATATTACATAAAAAGAAATTTCAAAGTTTACATAAAGCTTAGAAAAGTTAATTAAACTTTAAAAAATGGACATCTGAAAATTTGTTTGGCAGAATTTTATTAAACATTTTTGAGTACGCAGTTTTGTAGACCAGTCATTGTGCAACTTAGAACTCGGTAAAAGATTTCCCTGAATTTTCAGAATTTTTATCGTCAAGGGTATTGAGCGATTTCTTCCATACAACGCATGAAGAAAAATTAATTTTGTATGGAAAAAATATCCAACATCTTCTTCTTCTTTACATGGTCATCTAATCGCCTGGGCGATTTTGACCGTCCAACAAGCTCGCCAGTCGTTTCTTCGTTGCGCCAACTGGCGCCAATTGGAAACACCGCGGGATCACAAATCGGTCTCAACTTGGTCCTTCCATCGGAGTGGTAGTCTCCCTCTTCCTCTGCTTCCACCGTCGGGTACCGATAAGAATACCTTCTGGGTTGGAGCATCTTCGCTCATTCGCACTACGTGGCCTAGCCAGCGAAGCCGCTGTGGTTTAATTCGCTGAACTATGTCGGCGTCTGCGTAAAGTTCATACAGCTCATCATTAAATCTTCTTCGGTACTCGCCGCCGCCAACGCGTAGAGGTCCACAAATCTTTCGAAGAACCTTTCTCTCGAATACTCCCAGAGCCGCCTCATCAGATGTTGTTAGTGTCTACGCTTCTGCACCATATAGCAGGACGGGTGCGATGAGTGACTTGTAGAGTGTTATTTTCGTTCGTCGAGAGAGGACTTTACTTTTCAATTGCCTACTCAGTCCGAAGTAGCATTTGTTTGCAAGAGTAATTCTTCGTCGGATTTCTAGGCTAACATTATTGTTGGTGTTAATGCTGGTTCCCAGGTAAACGAAGTCCTTTACTATTTCGAAATTATTGCTGCCAACAGTGGCTTGGTTGCCAAGGCGCGAATGCGCTGACTCTTTGCATGATGACAGAAGGTACTTTGTTTTGCCCTCGTTCACCGCCAATCCCATTTTCTCCGCTTCTTTTTCTTATTTGGAGTAACCAAAAGTTACGGCGCGGTTGGTATAAATATCTTCAACATATGCCAACAGTTGCACTCTTTTATAAAATATTGTTCCAGCGCGGTTAAGTTCTGCAGCTTGTATTATTTTCTCCAGCATTAAATTAAAGAAATCGCACGATAGGGGGTCACCCTGTCTGAAACCTCGTTTAGTTTCGAACGGCTCGGAGAGGTAATTCTCAATTCTGACCGAGCTGGCGGTGTTGCTCAAGGTCATTTTGCATAGCCGTATAAATTTTGCGGGGAACCCAAATTCAGACATAGCGGCATATAGGCAGCTCCTTTTCGTGCTATCGAAAGCGGCTTTAAAATCAAGAAAGATATGATGAGTGTCGGTTCTTTTTTCACGCGGTTTTTCCAAGATTTGGCGTATTGTAAAAATCTGGTCGATGGTAGATTTACCAGGTCTGAAGCCACACTGATAAGGTCCAATCAGTCTGTTCACATCAGGCTTCGGTCTTTCGCACAATACGCTTGATAGGACCTTATATGCAATATTCAAAAGGCTGATTCCGCGATAGTTGGCGCAGTGGATTGGACAGAGAACACTTAGATTCCAATCTTCAGGCATGCATTCCCACATCCTTGACAAAAAAATCTAAAAATTCAGGGGAAATTTTCATGTACTTCTAACTTGCACATTGCTAAAATTGAATGAGCTATAAAAATGCGTACTCAAAAATTTTCTACAAATTCTTTCCAAAAATATTGATGCAAATTTTTAAAAGCTTATTTAACTTTCCTGAACTTTGTGTAAGCTTTGAAATTTTCATTTAAATGGTTTCTGTTATGGAATTCGCTATACTTTAAGTGAAAATTATTAAAATCACAGCTTCTTTTAATTCCGTCGAACGATTTCCAATTTAATTTCACTACTATTATATTTAACACAACTGTATATGACAAACGTATACAAATACACATTGCTTGGAAGTGACTTGCCAAAGAGAAATTCATTTTCATGCACGATTTATGACAAACATCTGTAGGGAAGTCATGTACTCGAATTTTTATACCACACATTTTCCGCTCTGCCACATCCACAAAAGAATGGATTGATGGATGTAGCACGCTTTGACTATTCCCAACATTTCAACATTGAAATTGTCGTTTAAACTTTATTTCTTTACTTCGAGCAAACAATTTTAAGTAAAAGCCAAGCATTTTTCTGCAAACAAAAACAAATTCGCAAACAAATAAAAAATGAACAAAAGTGCTTAAATAACGAAATTGCCATGGAGAGTAAGAAAATAATCTGTCAATGTCAAATGTGTAGGATTTCCAGCAATGTTGCTCACATATGTTGGTATTTCAATTGTTGTGGCACAATTGTGGCAGATGGGCTCGCAAACTTTGTGGTTACTTTGAAAATATTTTAGCAAAAATTCTCAGCTCACTTGTCTGTGACAAAAGAAAAAACAACTAGATACGTTTTTGGAAGTGGTAGACCTCCTAAGTTATGTTAACATCAATTGATCTCAAATTGTGGTTAGTAAGGGGGATTTTTGCAAAATTTGTCATGACGTATTTTTCTACTTTGTCACCAAAATTAAGAAAATCACTTTAATACTCAATTTGTAGCAATGCGTGAAACAATACGAAATAATTTTCGGTTCTGGTTTCCATTACTGAAATACATTTGACTTTTCTCTAATGTCCTACAGACTTTCTACCAATTTATGAAATATAGTATCTCTCTTCTGACATTCATTTGAGCTGTACTGAAAAACAATTGTGCAAATCTGAAGTACATTTGATGTTTTGTGAACTAAATTCTAGTTTTTCTGAAATGCGCTTGAGCTTTTCTGCAATACGAGTACAGCTGCTCTGGTCTAAAACTAATTTGGCTGAAATACATTTCCTCTTTTCTTATGAACATTTGAGTCGCTTTGAACGTGAAAAATCAAAGGCCAAGCTACAGGTCTATTGTATTACAGCTGTATCAACTTCTTTCTAACTTTTCAAATTTCAGATAGTTGCACTGGCAGGTTTTTCAAACAATTTCTAAGATAAATCGTACTTACTTCGATTTCAGAAATAGGATGTTTTCGAAACGTCCTCCGGGGTCGAATGCTATCTTCTACTAGGTCCTTCAAATGTAAATACGTGCTTGGTGCTTGAGCAACAATTACAAAACTGTATGCCAAATATAAAAAAAGTATAAGACAGCAACTAAATTTTACAACACCTTTTTCCTGGTTGGAGATACTTGAGCGAATTCATTTAGCTTATTTCAATTGCAATAATTTATCACATTTCATGGCACAGCACTTGAGCCCCGAGAAACGTCTAATTGACTTATTTTCGTAATAAAATAACAATAAATGTTATTTGCGCCAACAGCAAGAACTTAGTCGCATAAGTATATAGTTATAAATGTCGAACAATTGGCAAGGAAAGCCCTACAATCGCGTTGAATTTTAAAATAATTTGTGACAGCAAGAAATTACTTAATTGCACAAGCACGCTGGTTGCAACAAGCATTGCATGCCAACATTAATGAACGTGCTTTAATACATACTAATATAAATGTACATACCCTGTAGGGAAAGTTTCCAGAATATTGTCATTGACTCATAACCGCCTATACGATTTTTTCTATAGAATATCAGAGTACACCAGTCATAAATTTTTACGTTCAGTTGACGCCTAAATCACCCTTATCTGGTTTTCCATCTCAGTCGAGGCCCTTTACTTTTTCTGCGGTCGCATTCGGATGGTGGTGTGAAACCCTTACCTGCTGGAGAATTAACTAACTAAAATTCGCAAAACTTAACCCAAAAAATTAAGCTTTTTGGGTTTTTCACGCGTAAAGCTCATACAGCTCATTATTAAATTTACTTCGATACACGCCCTGTGCATCACTGGCATGATTATCAATGTACCGGATAATTTTTATCTTCAGTGCTCTAAGAACCATGAAATTTGCTTCCGACACTTTGAAGACATAAGTCAAGACTGCTGTGATGACAGACTTATAGAGCGTGAACAATCTTCGCTTCTTGTTGCCGTCCACAGAAGGGAGTTTGGATAGTTAAATAGAAATCGACACCTTACGGTCGAGAGCGCAGCAGCGGAGTTCTGGAAGTCGCTACAGCTTAATCTCTAACACTTAAAATGAGACTATTACTATTTCGGTGAATGACAATCTCCTAAAATCTCCAATTTTTTGTTCATTTCGACTCATTTTTAGGCACATTTTAGCGATGATGAAAAAGGAAATTTTACATATTTACTCAACAAGTATAATAGTATTGAATTTTCTTCCAATCTGGCAACTTCCAACTAAAGATATAGCTGAGATCATCAGCTTTGAGAAGAGATTCAAAATATAACTAGGAGGCAAGTTCAGTTGCATCCATAGTTAAAAGATGCCACCAGAATAGGGTACTAGTGTGGTATACGGACGACTCCAAGCCCCCAGAAAGGATGATATTTTGCTCCCTCACCAATATGTCCTTACCGTTTATAAAACACCCAAGAATATTTCCGGCGGCGGTGGTCCTTATAATAGAATATCACAATACTGAGGGACATAGGTTCTTGTGAGGCCAAATACCGGAGAAGCTACAGCTAAAGAGCCCAATCGTCGAACTAAGACTAATGCGCCAAGCAGATACAATAGGGCAATACGTTGAAAAAACTGACAGCTAAGTAGAATGCGAGTGTTGGCGTGCGTAACAACAGATTCGCAATGGCAATGATGGGTAGTTATAAGATTAAGGCTCATATGAACACATTTTGCAATTTGTGCCGCACACTTTAATTAAACCGGAAGTTTTGCTGTAAGTTGGCCTTCTTATATGGCGTACCAACCTAAATCAAATGTTATTATTTACCAATCCTTTAAAACAATAAAGGGATCAAGGAAGCTCGCAACGATTTACACCTATTTCGAAAGCTCTCTCGCGAATTTGCGAACCAACTCAAATCCGATTAGTACGTATATCTTCTGAGAATACTTATGACTTCGATAAGCTAAAAAAATGCCTCTTAAATTGGCAGTAATCCTATTTTTCGGTATTCTCAACATATTTAAATTCGAAATGTTTGTCCAATCCCATATTTCTCTGAATAAAACTAGTAAGATTTTCATTAATCAAAATTTACTTAGACCGATAAGTAACGCCAAAAAGCATAGGGTTGACTTCTAGTAACCTCTGTAAGTGGTTTACTTCCAAATAGCTGTTCTTTATCATCACATTTCCCTCAGTTCAGCATGGACAATTTTAGTGCCTGTCCTTATATTTCGAGAATGACAAGTGCAGATAGATCATCGTTAGGTATGTCCAAGATTGTGTAATATCAATAAGGCCATGCCAAATGGGTTCATGGATCTGTAGGCTTTGGCTTTCTTGATGGTTTCCCTACCTTTTGTGGTTATGATGGAAAGCATTGCGTAGTTATTTTCCTCATTGCTTGGCTGACTATTGGTTCCACGATTGCAATATAAGTTTTAATATGTCGCGTTGACAAAATATTTCGGGAACCAATGTTTTGAACTGGCGCACTCCACCAAATCCTTTAAAGGGGAATATACTGAAATAAGGCAGGGAGAGGTAGTGCCACCACCCCAACCACATTCTGTCAACCACGAATACAAGTGGTTTTACCTCCCGCTATAATGTGTGTCAAAAGATGGAAAGGGAAGGACAAGAAATTCCAGAAAGCTCTCTCTTCAATGATCTCAATGTCGTATTTTGTCGCTTTGCCCTTGGTAGGTACTGTTGGATATCAATTTTGTATGCGCTGAAGTCGCCGAGAACCGTATAGTTATACCATAGTAACTTATTAATACCGAGATTTTAATCGATATCAGCATCTCCTCACCAGGGCAACTACACCTTGACTTTGCAAACCCATTTCTAGCCCCTAAATCTGCTACAATCCCATGTTAAATTTCAAATATTTACCAATGGTCATAAAACTTGCAATATCGCAAACCAAGAAAGGCTTAATATTGACATTCGAAATATTTATTTTTTCCGTCATAAATCATTTGTCAACTTCCGCCCTGTTAATTCGAGTGTAGTTTTTCACTTCGTAGTTTATTTGACAATTTTTCAACGCGATATATTTTCATTCTCACTTTTGATTTCGCTTTGCACTTTGCGAAAGTGTGATCAGCTCAATAATTGTAAGTTCAGTTAAGTGTTGTACAATCCCTGATTTTACAAGGTTTGCTTCCGCAAAAAATATGTCACTAACAAGCTCATACAAGTGCTATAAGCACCCAAGTCCGTAACAAGAATGTAAAGGCATGGGGCCAGACTATAAAAAGGAATCTCTTAAATTTGATAATTACAGTGTTCATCGCCGCATACACACATTACGTTCCAAGTGCAATTATTACTGGTGTCGAGGTTTTTCTCCCAAGAAGAGTAAAAATTTATCTGGCTTATCTGATCCCATTAGGAGTCGGAATAATACATAGAGGGCTTACCAATGCGTTAAAAAAATGTAGCACATCACAAATTGAAAAGGAAGCTCAGCCAATATGTTAGCAAAGGAACCCATTTAAAAATCACTCTCATAAACAAGTTCTGATTTGAACTGAGTAGGCAATTGAGAAGCAAACCCCTTTTCAAAAAAAATCAGGAAAAAGGATGAAATGTTTAACAGTTCTGTGCTTTGCTTACCAACTCGACTTACTATTCCGGTAGCAACACGAAGCCTTTCGTTATCTGCCAAATTTTCTGGTCAAATTTCGTGCATCATTCCTAACAGCTAGCATCTTAAGCTCCTCATACTCAGCCCTCCTTATTTAATAACCAAAATAGAAATTTACGAAACTGTTGCCCCTTTTTCTGTGACACTTTCTGACCTGTGCTTAATCCGTCCCTGTGCATACATTATGTCAACAAGTGAGCATAAAATCAGCAATGCAGCACTATCCCACGCAAACATTGGCAATTTTTTTATTGCGGCTTTTTCAGCTCATTGACTCGTAAATTAAATGAAGGACTTTAACAAGCACAAAGTGGAACATTAATTAAACAAATTTCGTTAATGCGCACTCGTCCTTGTACCGGATTTATAAGCTCAATAAAGCAGGCAAGGAAAATCATTGTAAGTAAATCTCTATGATAAATACTTAACCTTCACTTAGATCATAAAATCCAGAGAATTAAGCAGATTTTTTCAAGGCGTGCATATTTAGGGCATGAAGATGGCCTGTGTGATGTTCAAACTTGTGATAATGGGAAGGAGAGTTTTCCGGCAACGCACCCAAACATACATACTAAATTCAAATATTCAAGCCAAATTTTGTGTGCCACATTTCGGTTTTATCGTTGAGGCATACAAACAAGAGAAAAGCAAAAAAGATTTAAAAACGGATTTATTACAAAGAACTAAGCTCGTCACCTTCGTAGTGTGGGAAGTTTTCTTTGTGCCCCAGCAACCCCGCCAACTCTGCTTTAAATAAAAGTGTTTGTCCGCTTAAGAAACTTCGGTCCTAAAATGTCGTATTTAAGATCTTTAATCTGTATGTTCTTGGGTTATATGTATGTCTGTATTTGTAAGCGAGAGTGGCTGGTCATAAAAGTAAGTTTTTCAGACAAAACAAGTGGAAAGTTCAGAAGTGCCAAAAGTCATGCCAGCAGCAGACGGTTAATTTTAATGTCTTGGAAAATTCATGTAGGGAAATGTTTGGCAAAAATTCCTTGGGCAATTTTTTTGTACAAATTTGGTTTGCTTTTAGTAAAGTGATATTCTATCGGCTTGAAATATGATATTGTTTAGATTAGGTATTTGGACTTTCAAAACCTATATATATAAATATAACAGAATTGTAAGAGATCGTACATAATATAGAAATCAAGGAAAATTTAATACGTGGGGTTATTAAACAACAATTTTTTAAGGTTTTTGTTAATCTGGCTGTATGTTTGCTAGCGCATCATTCAAAACTGCTGAATGGAATTGAATCAAGTGTTCACATAAATATTGCTAGATATCTGACTTAAAGTTTAAGATCCTTTTTATTTATTTCCCGAAGTATACAGAAGTGTTAATAAAAGTATGATCAAACGATTTTCCAAGGCCAAGAAATCTAAGAATGGTGCATTGAAACACGGTGCCTAATTCTGCTAAGGACTAGGTAACCACAGAAAAAGTGTTCTACCGATCCTCAGTTTCTTGATCCCTACAGCTTCGCCTGAACGCAGCGCCCAGGTTCCCCGCATGCCGTTCAATAAGACAGTGTGCCGTTAGGACTAGGTAGATACATCCATATCGGCGATTTTATCCTCGTTTCGAATTAAGTGAGAGTACGCCTATCGATCTTATCTCGACCTGGCTATCCTGCAGTTTCTTCACTAATATGATTCAACGCTTCCGTGATAGCTCCGCGTGAAAGACAATCCAGTCAACCGGTAGCCGAAACGATAAATCTAGGGATAGGTTTTGGACTGGACCCTTCCCCTCGTTCTTCTACTTAACTTGAAACCATCAGTGCAGATATTTATACCCCCAGGGCGACCACACGATAACTCCATACAGAGGTATGAGTGTTACTATCGCAATGTAAATCCATTTGCAAGTGCTGCGGCTTAGTCCCCATCGCTTGCAGATGGCTCTTTTGCATGCATAGAGGGCGTTGAGCGCCTTTTCTTGTCGCTGAAGTATTTTTTCTTTCTAGTTTAATCGTTTATCTAGGATTGATCCCAGAAACTTTTGTTTTTCAGCCAATTCAAGGCGCACGCCATTTAAGCTAGAAAAGGGAAGAAAGTACTTAGATGTTGGACGAAGCATTTTTTTACACTTCTCAAATGCGAAGCCGATGATCTACGCAGATATTATTGTAGATACCATTACCGTTACGCTTGATGAAACTTTGAAATTAGAAAAATAAACTTTATCGCAAGTCTGAAAAAAAGCCAAAACTCTGTTTTTTATACCTTTCATGAACAGAAGAAGAAGATATAGACCCACCAATAAGTATACAGAAATGATCAGGACGATGAGCTGAGTCAATTTAGCCATGTCCGTCTGTCTGTTTGTACGCAAACTAGTCCCTCCGTTTTTGAGATATCTTGATGAAATTTGGTATGGAGCCGCCATTTTGTATGAGATTCATCATTTGTCGGAATCAGCAAGATCGGATCAATACAACGCATAGCTCCCCTGCAATCGATAGTTTCGATAAATGGATTTTGGGCTATAAATTTTGCAATTAAAAAGCTAGGAACGTAAAATTTTGCAGGTTTGGTACTTATTATATATGTAATGTGTGAAGTGAAAATCAGCCAGATCGGACCTACATAACATATAGCTCCCATACAATCGATAGTTCCGATAAATGGGGTCTGGGCTGTGTATCTTTAAATTATCAGTTCTGCAGAGTTTTTACTAATTGCGAGTAAGGATCGGACACTTAAAACCGTGATGCGTATTCATCCAAATTAGAAAAAGAAGCGGAGAAAATGGGATTGGTGGTGAACGAGGGCAAAACGAAGTACCTTCTGTCATCATGCAAAGAGTCAGCGCATTCGCGCCTTGGTAACCACGCCACTGTAGGCAGCAATAATTTCGAAATAGTAAAGGACTTCGTTTACCTGGGAACCAGCATTAACACCAACAATAATGTTAGCCTAGAAATCTGACGAAGAATTACAAATGCAAACAAATGCTACTTCGGACTGAGTATGCAATTGAAAACTAAAGTCCTCTCTCTACGAACGAAAATAACACTCTATAAGTCCCTCATCGCACCCGTCCTGCTATATGGTGCAGAAGCGTGGACACGAGCAACATCTGATGAGGCGGCTCTGAGAGTATTCGAGAGAAAGGTTCTTCGAAAGATTTGTGGACCTCTACGCGTTGGCGGCGGCTAGTACCGTAGAAGATTTAATGATGAGCTGTATGAACTTTGCGCAGACGCCGACATAGTTCAGCGAATTAAAACACAGTGGCTTCACTGAGCGAAGGTATTCTTATCGGCACCCGCCGGTGGAAGCAGAGGAAGAGGGAGACCACCACTCCGATGGAAGGACCAAGTGGAGACCGATTTGGGATCGTGCGGTGTTTCCAATTGGCGTCAGTTGGAGCAACGAAGAAACGACTGGCGAGCTATGTTGGACGGTCAAAATCGCCCAGGCGGTTAGATGACCATTCAAAGGTATGAAGCCTTCGGCCCTTTCCTTACTTGTTTTAATATGTATAAGGAATATGAAAAGAAATTCGGTTGTCTCGATAAATTTTTACATAGAAATTATATTTTAAGTGTTGAAGAAAACCTGGCAACAAACCCAAAATCATTTTGGAATTTTGTTAATGGGAAGAAAACTGTATCGAATATCCCTTCTTCTTTATTTCTTCAAAACAAGTCTGTCAACACAACTGCGGATGCGGCAAATCTTTTTGCTGCATATTTTAAAGCAAATTTCGCTTCCGATTCTGGCAGTGGAGATAACATTCTTCTCAATATACAACCATCTATTGATTTTGGTATTCTTATACTATCAACTGAAAATGATATCTGTAACTATAGGCCTATATCAAAACTTCCCGCCACGGCAAAGCTCTTTGAATGCATCGTCTAAGAAAAATTACAATTTTTTGTCAAGAATATTGTGTGTCCTGAGCAGCGTGGCTTTTTTCCGGACGATCAACTTTGTTCAACTTAGCTATATTTTTTGATGACTGCATCGCAGCATTTCAGTCACAAAGTCAGTTTGACACAGTTTACACGGCCTATACCGGCTTATGAAGCACGCTCCTTGTTAATCAACTTAAAATCGTTGCAGAAAAGGAGGACTATCTTGTCGTTGTCGTTTATTTTCGATGTGTTTCGTGGTAATGTTTACTGCCCTCGGGTCCTTGAGAGGATTTTGATTAATATATCGGCTAGAGCTCTCCGTAGTCCGGAGTTCTTCCATATTGGTCTCTGTAAGGCTCTTTATGCGCAAAAAACTCCAATTGCGAGAACTTTGATTGAGCTCAACAGAATTTTCAAATTAATGGATATAGACTTAGACATATAAGAAAAGATGTATACTTAGCCTATAAGATTTATTCTAATTGGCTTAACAAATAAATAAATATTAGTGTGAATTACGGTTGCTTTTATGGGCACGGTTGCTTTAGCGGGTACTGTTGCTAATAAAGGTACGGTTACTAATACGTTTTCAATTTTGGCTGCGGTATGTGTGGTTTGAGTTACGTGTGCAGTTATGTTAAGCTTTTAATTAAGTAATGAGCTGAATTTTTGCTAAGTAGTTTTCTCATCACTCGCATAGTCCACACATGTTAAAGTCACTTGACCCGTTACACGAACCTGGGAACTTCCGTATGGACAGCCAGCAACACTATCACCAAACAACGGCGACCGCCAATACGAATGCGTTTGCGATACTTACATTTGTTTTTTTTCTATGAAATAAATTGTTCTCGAGTCGGTTCTACACATAATTTTTTTTATACCCTTCCTGAACATGAAATAGTATTATAACTTTGGCCCAAGGTTTTTAAGTATGAGAAGAAGAAGAGATAAACCCACCAATAAGTATACCGAAATGATCAGGGCGATGAGCTGAGTCGATTTAGGTATGAAGGCCGCCATTTTGCATAAGATTAATCATTTGTCGGAATCAGCAAGATCAGAGCAATACAACGCATAGCTCCCATACAATCGAGTGTTCCCTTTAACGGAGTTTGACCTATAAATATTGAAATTTAAGAGCTAGGAACTTTTAATTTGGCGGGTTTAGTTCATATTACATATTCAATGTGACTAGTGAAAATCAGTCAGATCGGACCAACATAACATATAGCTCCCACATATCGATAGTTACGATAAATGGGTTTTGGGCTATAAATTTTTCAATGAAAAAGCTAGGAACGCAAAAATTTTTTAGGTTTGGTACATATAATATATGTAATGAGTGTAGTGAAAATCACCCAGATCTGACCAACATAACATACGAGGTGTGTTCAAAACGTATCGCGAATTTTGAATTTTCGCTGGTTACGTATATTCGAATTTCGAATTTTTTATGGCGTTATGTTGGTACTCATGTCTCTCACTTATGCCGACAAGCTCGGCCATTTTGAATGTTCAGTTAATTGTTGACAGCTGCTTTGCTTGCACGTGTTTTGGATCGTCTTCGATTTTTACCTATTCAAAAAAATGGATCAAAGAACCTGTATCAAATTTTGTGTGAAAAACGAAATTAAGTGCGCGGATGCATTCCGAATGTTGACTGTGGCATACGGAGAAGCTACCTTGGACCGAAGCAACGTTTATCGGTGGTACAAAATGTTCTCAGAAGGCCGAGAAGATGTGCAAAGAAGAACAAAAATTGGCTTTTGCACCACGATAACGCCCCTGCTCACGCATCGTTGCTTGTGCTTTTTGGCCAAAAACAACACACTAATGATGCCGCAGCCACCGTATTCCCCAGATCTGGCCCCCTGTGACTTTTTCTTGTTCCCTAAACTGAAGAGGCCCATGAAAGGACGACGTTACGCTTCTCTTGACGAGATAGAGACGGCATCGAAGGAGGAGCTGAACAAGATACAAAAAAATGATTTTTTGAAGTGCTTCGAAGATTGGAAAAACCGTTGGCACAAGTGTATAATATCTCATGCGGATTACTTTGAAGGGAACAAAATAGATATTCATGAATAAATAAATAATTTTTGAAAAAACACAAAATTCGCGATACTTTTTGAACACACCTCGTATAGCTCCCATACAATCGATTGTTCCGATAAATGGGGGTTGGGCTATGTATCTTTAAATTAACAGTTTTGCAGACTTTGTACTATTTGTAAGGATCGGACACTTGAACCGTGATGCTTATTTATGAAAGGTATAAAGTCTTCAGCACAGTCGAAGACATCCCTTTCCTTACTTGCTTTTTTTTTTACTTTAAAAATTATTGGTCATAATTAAATCGATGTCAATACTTTAACGATTAACTCTTTCTTACAATCATTTCAAAAAAGTTTTCCTCAGTATAAGTGCGCCTATGGAAAGCATTGTTAAACTCAAGTCATTACTCATGCTCACATTGAAGTAAGTCAAGTATTATTATAGCCCAGCATGAACAAGGCTCAGCATTAATTCTCAGGCAATTCGTTATTCACAGCGGAAGCGGAAGTACTTGGTAATGGCTTAGAGGAATGGAATGGGAATGGGAAATTATGTGTTGGTAAATATGTTTTCAGTTCGTTTACTAAACAGGCTGTAACAAAGCAACGCCGTATCTATGAACAACCAAGCGGGTAACGTTGGATCGATAGCCACGCCAGACACATACCCACTTTAATGAATTTATTTCCAAATATAGTAGCAGAAAGTTAAATTTAAAGAATGGTAAGAAAAATTCGAATAATACATTTTAATTAATAGAAACAAAATATAAAATTATGTCCTTTTTAAAAGCCACCAAAAAAGAAACTTTCAAAGAAAGAGAAAGCGCGTCTGGAGGCTGAACAAGCCGAGTTGCTACGCATCGAAATGGAGAAGGAAAGGTTATTAAATTATTTAATTACACCATCAAGTGCACATGAAAGAGATAGTCTTTTTGAATGTAAATTAATTATTATTCCACTCAAAAGGCAGCGAAAATTGGAGGAGGAACGTCAACGCCGCCAAATTGAATATGAACAAGCCAAACGACGACAGAAAGTTGAGATTCAAGAGAATAAAAAGCGACGCGCACAACTACGCAATAGCATGGCCTTCTTCGCCGAGGTACGCGAGTTGACTGCAGGGATACGAGCGCTCGAACAAGAGGAACGTGATTGGGAGCGTTTTATGCGTTGCAATGGTCTACCTAGCGCGAATAGTCCAAGTGATTTGCGTCGCTATATTCATCAATGGCGCAGCGATATGGAACGTCGTGAACGCGCAGCACGTAATTGGCTATTGGACACCGATGAACGTACGCTGCTTACACAAGATCTGAATGCACTGAATCTATCACGTAAAAGTTTACGTTTGCGTCAGGGTAATATGGGCGATATGTATGCACAGCGTATACGCGAGGTGTTGGGCGTGAGTTACAGACCAGTTGGCGAGTGTAGGCGAAGAAATTAACTCATCCTCCTTTGCAGGTTTTATCAGAGCTGGATGAGGCTCTTATGGACAAAAGGAAATCAGCTCATATCACAGCCGATCTCATTTGTCTCAAAATGGAGATGCGTATGCTTATGAACGAACATTTGGATGAGTTTACCTACAAAACAATGTCGAATATAGATCGTGATATGGAGTAGGTATTATGAGATATTTTTACTTTTCTTACCACTATCTATTATTTTTTTTTTTCAGAAATGATCGACCGGGGGTTTTCAAACACATCTATGAATCTGAAGTTTTTAAAAGCCACTTCTGGACTTTCTCGAAAGATGCTCAAATGTAAGTTTTAGTGGTTTAAAATGAGTGGTTATACATAAAGTAATGGACTATTGGAGAGCGTACGGCACGGATTTGTTTGGAACACAATGCCTTGTGCTGCAGCTACAAGCTCCCGGGGCAAAGTATACAGTGGAGTCTTTGCTGTACAATTGTCCAGCGCAATACCGGAGCAGATTAAAATTTCTAGGAAAGCCTTGCTTCGGGAGCCTCATGGAGACTAGTCATATTAAGCCCCAGGAGCTTCACTAATTTTTTAGCTCTTGGGAATCGATATAGTGCAACGGGAGCTCCGCCATGGTCCTTCAGATATTATTTTATTGGTTAATTCACGAGATGTGGTATCAAACCGGGTCATTAGCGCTATTTGGAGGCATACGGGGCTTATTACTCAAACCAAGCAGCTGCTCCTACAACAACCAGATATTCGCTGGTAGCTTGAGCTATAACAGACCGATCCCCCGGTTCTCTTGGCGTCCGGAGATATCGTTTTCCATAAGGAGCAAGGTAGTTTCGTGCTCACTTCGGACATGTTGCCTCCTGATAGTATGCATTTTCTTCAAGTTTACTGGTTTGGAAAATTCTCACCAGTGACTTGACCATGAAGACTTATCTATATGTATCTTTAATCAAGGAAAAGATAACATCAGATCACTTTATATGACGCATTGAACCTTCGCGCTATCGTAAGCAACTCGCTGCATACAAAATGAATTCACAGTTTGACCAGTTCTTAGAGAAAATCTTCTGCGGTCTTTTACCCTCAGATTTTTAGAAAATTTCTGTAACTTTCTTTTCCTTCCACAGTTCTGTTAATCCTAAGGGTCGCATAGGTGAGCAGGCTACCAGCAACGACATAGAATTTCCTGCTTTGACGCTCCAAATTTCACTGCCACTGTCAGTTGAACTGCCAAGCTCTGCAATGCGTGGACTCTGGCTCAATTACGATCACTTTAGCGACTACTGCGCAAGCTTCAATCCAAAAAGACCGCTGCCGGAAAACATAAGTAACGAAAATTTTTCTTACGTAATCGAAACTTTACTGATTTTTTTTCTTCTCCATGTCAGACATTCTACGTTACACAAAAAAGGAATGGCGCACACGAAAAGATATCCTACAAAACATGCTCGAAGACTGCACCAAAGATAGTCCACTATCTATGGGTGTAGCTGATCAAGACAGCTCGTCAGTCGTCACAAAACGTGAGCCCACATTCGATGTAGACAGAATGTACGCAGAGTACGAGGAGGAGGTAAATAAAGCGCGCCGTCGTGTAATTGGTCCCAAAAGCTATGGCCTAGCCGACACGGATGTAAATTTACGCAAGTATCGCATTATCGGTGGCGTCTATCGCATTGATTATTTGGAAACACCACAGCAGGACAAGCGACTCAATGAGCGTTGTTTCATTAGAACTAGTAAGTTTAAAGTTTTTAAGTAGGAGGATAGGTAAAAACATTTGTCCAACACTTGCAGTTCTGACGCCCAATCACTTGAGTCAGAAGATATTTTATCAAAGCTACAAACCACCACCTCCACCACAGCCCGGTGTGCGACGTTTGCCAGAGGAAATTGAAGCGGAAATGCGCATGGTCGAAGCAGCACTTGACAAATTGGCGCTGGTCAGCTTGAGGTAAGCACAAGAACAATCAGTCAATCTAGCAGAAACTCAATATGATTCGCATCTTCTTTCCTTCTGCACTGCTTGCGCCTCCCCATGTAGTCTGCCCGAGTCAGTGATTTGGTTTGAGCCTCCCATTGTTTGCCGCTGGGAGACCCAATTGGAAACGTTGGAGTCAAATTTAACCGTTGGCACAAAACCCCCACATGGTGTTGACTCTAACGAAGCTCACATCACACCCACAGAAATTACACCACTTTCAACCACAGCAAATACCAGTCCACTTAAAGGCTCCCCACGTTTCACAGCAAAGTTACGTAAACGCAACTCACAAAAGTCAGCAACAGAATCGGAATTTTTGACTGGTGCAGAGCAATCGATAGGTGCTGTGCGTGAGGTTACAGACTTCGATCTATTCAACATACCACGTGGCACTGACATTTATGGTTTACTAAGAGATTTTGTCGTGCCACGTTTGCCGCCTGGCTTCTGTCTGCGCTGGGAAAAGTCAACACCAGTTTTGAGTAGCAAAGTGATGGCACGTCGAAAGCGCAAACAAAAGAAAAGACGTCAACGTGGGGGCAATGGGAAACGTTTAGTTTTGTTAGCTCGACATAAAAGTGTCAATAGAGCAAACGAAATGGACATTTGGTCTGAGGACATGAAAGCGGAAGTGAAAAGTGCTGAGGGCGCATTTCGATTGCGTCAACAATATATCACAAATGATTTTCTAGATTGGGATGAGCCGCGTGAACTTTTTCCACCAGTTGAACCGAAAAGATTGATTAAATTTCGTGAAAATACAACGGACAAACATACTCTTGCCTCTGTGTGTGGAGATGGCAAATCAACAAATTGTAGCAATCAAGATAAGCTGAAAACGAAGAGTGCGAATGAAAACAATGTTGCTGAAACAAAACGTGTGAGCATAAACGGTGCTAGTTTACGAAATGGCACAACAAAGGACAAAAACAATGGTTGTGTAAATGGGAGCAATCAAGCGAATGGCAAAGACGATTGGAAACAGAATGGCAGCACTGGCGTAGTTAGCAAAAGCACCCCCAGGCGCAGTTCCAAGGAAGCTACAGCAACGAAATTGGAACCAGAGCAGGAGACGTATATGTTTTCCAAGTTACTTGGAGTAAGTACTTGCATACAAAATGATAAGAAATGTTTGAACATTAGGGAGGTCCTAGAAAAGCGTTGAAATTTTTACGTTCATAACTTATTAAAAAATCTTAAGATCTAGCCCGGGATATTACAGAACCAAGGAAATATGCTCTGGAACTCGCGTACCTTTTTCTTCTTGCATGTAATTTTTCTCAGTCAGGAAGCCACCTCTTATCTGAGGCATTTTGTAGACTACACGAACTCGGGACTTTTAGCTTCACTTTTCTTCTTTTCTCTTGGGCTAGTGCCTGAAGGTGTCATTTCGATACATTGCCAAAACCTTGGTTAGTTAAATCATTAATATTGAACGGTAAACGGCTAACAAAACAAAACATACAAATTTTAAGGACCTTTAAGTCGTTATCAAACAATTAGCAACTGATGATATTGACATGGCGCGAGTGTCGAAACAACTGTTTTGATCAATAAACTCTTATGCTTTAAAAGAGCTATTGAATACTATTTGTATGTTTGTATATTTGTATATCCAGACTCTCAAACAGCTTAACCGATTTGGATGAAATTTGGTATGTACATATTGTGCTACATTCTAAGAATCTTTACCTAGGTGGTGCCACATAGGATGGTTTTAGGAGTTGCCACATTTTTGACATTTTTTTTCAACGAAATGAAATATGCCCATATGGGTATCAGACTTTTTGTGACTTGATGCAGGTACCACTCCGAGATATTTTCCTATGGTCTCTCGATGCGGAATTGGGGTCAATACCGAGAAAGTGGAACTTGTCTTTTACCCTAAACGATACAAAATACCATTGCTAAACCTACCAGAACTCAACGGCATGCGCCTCAACTTGGCAGATAAAACCAACTTTCTAGGTGAGGTTCTGGGCAAAAGGCTGAACTGAAAAGGGCTGCTCTAAGTAAGGCATCAAACCTGAGCTTGTTCAGCAAACTGCACAGGCCTAGTATGATTAGCATAGGCGGAGCTTTAAGGACCACTCCAAGCGAAGCCCTTCAGGCCCTTCTTGGCCTTCTGCCCTTATATATAGAAGGGTACCGAGCAGTTGCAACGTGTACGCTGCGACTAAGGGAATCGTCCAGCTGTAACACACGAACCACTGGACATTCCAGCATACTAAAGAACTTCAGTTTTCTTCCTGGAAGCACGGATCGCTGTGTGACCACTACAGTTGCAGATAGCAACTTCACAGCAACTATCCCCAGTAGGGAAGATTGGGGGGAGTCTGATCGGTGCTTCGGTACAGAAGGCAGTATATCTGTATACCCCGACGTCTCTAAATTAAATGGGAGGGTAGAGGGGGAGGGATATTTTCAAAGGACCGTAACTTAGAAATCTCTTTCAGACTACCTGATCATTGCAGCGTCTTCCAGGCTGAGGTAACAGCAATCATGGAAGCCGCGGTTTGGATAGGAAAATACACTATCGGCAAAGAAATCTTTATTTTTAGCGATAGCCAAGCAGCCATTAAATCCCTTAGTTCTCAGTCGTTCAATTCTGAGCTATCCCTAAAATGCCGCTGATCTCTCCAAGAGATGGCCAAGCAGAATTGTGTGGACCTCGTGTGGGTCCCGGGACTAAGGGACATTGAGGGGAACTGTGAGGCAGATGAGCTTGCTAGGCAGGACACGACCAAGCATGTTCTTCCTGATAAAGAGCGCTTAGGTATACCCTTCGCTACGTGCAGCCTAATAGTTAACGAATACACCTACAAACAAGCCAACGAAAGATGGCAACAAATTCCAGGGTGTGGCATATCCAAGCATACCTGACCAAAATGGGATCCAAAGATATCACGTCATATCTACGCCCTAAACTTAATAACATCGCCACTTATTAACACTTTCGTTTGGTATCCATATTGTACCAATACATTTTGGGTCACCCTGGTGCACATATTGGTCGATAACTCCGAACCGGTCGAGTTATCAAATTAAAGGGTATCTTAAATTTTAAGATAGACGTGACGGGAGGCAAGTTCCATTCAGACAGACAAAAATTGTAAAAGCTGTTGATTTGGATTCTATTATCTCAATAATGATCCCTCCTATACATTTTTCTTGATATGTGCAATGTCAGACATCCACCTGTTCCAATTTAGTTATATGTAGAGATTAACACCCATTATATTACTCTCGGACTAAATTTAAAATTAAATTGAATCAATACAAACAAAAATTATTCAGCCAGTTATTGTTTTGCGGACCATTTACGGGCCTTTGTGAGTAGCGCACGGGCATGATGACACCCCATGCTCCAACCTCTTTCGCCATCATATAAGTCGTAAGACCTGATAGCTTTCTTACCTAGCCCCATCCATCGCATTTCTTGTAGGGTTGTGTTGTCGTCAACCTGCTCAGTAGAGCAACACCCCGTATGAAGGGCCTCATTTTCCAGATGTATAGACTTTGTCTGGGTACTGATCAAAAAAGATTGTTCTCATCTGAGAATTTTGCAATGAAACACCATCCGGCATTTTCCAAAACTTTATTGTCGCTTTTGCGAAACATACCTGGTGTGTTGCTTACCGATAACAAACAGCTTCAAGCGTTTTTGGGACTCCTGAAGTTTTACCACGCGTTCCTTCCAAATAAAGCGACGCTTGCCGAACCTATTCATCGCCTTTTAGATAAGAACAGCCGTTGGAGTTGGACAGATAAACATAAGGTAGCTTTTGAAAATCTAAAAAAAACTTCTAACGTCAAACCGTGTACTCGTACATTATGATGCAACGTTACCCTTATTAGTAGTTTTCGATGCTTCTCCTTACGGCGTCGGTGCCGTTCTTAGTCATCGTATGCCTGATAGTGCCGAAAGGCCCATAGCGTTTTACTCTAGGACACTGTCGAAAGCAGAGAGAAATTATGCACAAATTGACAGAGAAGCTGTGGCTTTTATTCCAGGGGTAAAAAAATTTCACGAATATTTGCATGGCATAAAGTTTACTCTTGTCACCGACCATCGTCCGCTTTTGGGTATATTTACGTCATCAAAACCAGTTCCCACCGTTATATCCACTACAATGATCCGTCGCTGCATTTGTTTACGCGCTTACGACTTTGACCTCGTATATCGCCAAGGTAACAAAATGGGGAAAGCAGATTCTTTAAGTCGTTTACCAATACCTGAAGAAACCTTTTCTAATGACATCAGAGAAGAAATGTTATTGATAGAAACAGTTGCTAAACCCATCGTGGATGCCAAGCAAATTGCAACACAAACTGCAAAGGACGCGAATCTCGCCAAGGTGCTAAGCTGGGCGTTAAGGGGACGGCCAGAAACTCTCAATCGTACTGATGCGTTATACCCATTTTATGCTCGTCGAAACGGGATATCTTCAATGAAAGGTTGTCTACTCTGGGGAAATCGAACTATCATCCCACCAGTTAGTCGTAAGGTAATTCTTAATGCGTTACACACAGGCCACCCAGGCATTGTCAGGATGGAAGCTTTTGCACGAAGCTATGTCTGGTGGCCAAATATGGAATCCGAAATAGAAGGTGTCGTCAAACAGTGTGTGCCATGTCAGGAAACGAGGAACGAAAATGCGCACGCACCAATTCAATGGTGGGAAACCACAAAATCACCCTGGTCACGCCTACACGCAGATTTTGCCAGCCCATTTCAGGGCAAACTATTCTTCATCGTAGTCGATTGATTTTCGAAGTGGCTTGAAGCTTTTTTGGTAAAGTCAACCTCATCGAAATCGGCTATAACAGTACTGCGAAATCTTTTTGCAACACACGGATTGCCAGATGCCATAGTATCCGACAGTGGTACAGCCTTTAAATCAGAAGAATTTAAAGCTGAAAGCATGGTGCAAACAAAGAAGAGCTTTCTGAAGAAATTTCCGGAAAGCACGGGCATAGAGCTAAAACTGTCTCGATTTCTTTTTAACCAGCATATCACTCCACATACATCAACAGGACGTTCGCCGTATGAGCTAATGTTCAACCGCCAACTTAAGACGTACTTCGACAAGATCCATCCCCATGAGTTATCGTCAAAAGTTGACAACAATGTTAAAATAAAAACATATAGTGAAGGTGACGCTGTCTGGATTCGAAACTACTCTTCTGGACCAAAATGGACCCAAGGTACCGTATTATCTAGAACAGGGACGATTTCATACACAGTGAGGCTGCAAGATTCGAGAACGGTCAAGCGACATCAAGATCAAATGAGAAGTCGCCAAGTAGACGATGCTCCTCAGTTCGTAGAAACAGAGTCGGAAACAATAAGTGAAAACAATGCGGAGCAAGATAACGAAACCTCTGAAAATCCGTCGCACACTCCGCACTCTCCGCAATCTCAACAATTTGCCGCTGAAGCAACAGCATCTTCCACAATTTTACACAACTGGGCGTTAAGGGGTGTTATGTACGATCCCTGTATATGCACGGTCCCTGCTCGTAAATTCTATCAAGCCGCTACTTAACTACATAATTCACATAGCGGTCATTTTGGGTTATGTGCGAGCGCGGTTATATACTAATATCAGCCAACCTTAATTAGGTACATAAAACCGGTCGTCCTCTTTGCCTATGACGATGGTTCTAAAACACACAGTTGCCAGTTGGATAGCGACCGCGTAATCATCATAACTATTGCTTGTAACTTATTGAAATAAAATATTGTTAGTAATAAGATAAATGAGATAAAGTAATGTGTTGAATATTAAAAATGGTATATTGGTAAAACCATCAAAAACATATTAAAAAACGTTTTTGAAAAACGTCATTTTGTAGTTTTTGTAGTACTTTAACATATTTTTAACTTTTGGGCTTACAGACACGTTTTATTCGAATACTCTACCAATAAATTTGATTTTGAGAGAAATTTTTCCAAAATGGCCTATAGTGTGACCTTGCAAATCTATTTTTATGCGAATGCTCTATACGTGCTATCTTTTATAATATGCACAGGATTTAGATCGTCTTGGCGAACCAAAGCTGTCACTACGAACGGAAGCATTAGAAAAAATTTCAGCGAAGCTCACCTCTTCATCCGCAAGTGGCTCGGTAGACACACAGAATGATGCAGCTGTCGCTACAGGCGTAGTAGCTGCTTCTAATAGGGAGAACGCCGCCATAGCATTGGAAGCACAACCACCTGCTTACACCTACTATCCAGGCTTTTCGTTTCTACGTGATTTGGATACACGATGTGGTGCTGATAATAAAGACGCAGTTGATGAGGTCGAAGAAGAGGACGACGACGATACAGAAAGTAGCACAGATGAATATGATGATGATAATGATGAGCATGATGGCGATGGTTGGGATGATGAAGCCCTTTTTGAGGACATGCAAGAAAGTACAAGAATTGGTGATGTGTCGGAAGCAAACTTGAACACATTGCTGAGTGGTGAAGGCAAATCTTTAAAAAAAGTTCCATCAAGCAGTCTGCATATGTTAAGCAAAGGAAATCAGAGTGTGCGGAGCAGCAGTGAGAGGTGAGTGGATTATAGATTTTTGTCCGTAGTTAAGATGTGCTTGTAGGGAATTAAGTTAAAGCAAATCGTAAATTTCAAATTACTTTAAGTGAAGGATTTCCGATATCTTTTGTTGTCAGCTTCTAATGTAATGTATAAAAAATTAGGCTATCTTGTGAGTTCGTAGAGCTATAATACTTTCACAAAACTACATAAACTTCACCCATATGCTGGCAATGGTCGGCGCATCTGCGAGTTAGGGGTTTGGACTCGAGGTAAGTAGTAAAAAGTGGAAAAAGTTACTAAGAGTGGCACGCTTAGCCACTTTACAATGTAAATGCTAGAACAACTTTCTCTTACTCTGCAACACGTTTAATCCCCGAAAAAAACCACCAATTAATTGATATAAAACGAAGTGTGGATGGAAATCACTCGTTCGGAAACAATATTATTATTCGCATACAATTATTCGCACATATTTGTAGGTATGCAGCTTTATATACATGTGGTACGGGTTGCACTTTATATTTTGCGCCTCCGCAACGCTATATGTGATAAGCTGTAATTAGTTATTTTTATCGTAAAGTTTGGTATCTTTTGGCATAAACTTGCATATAACGTTTTCACTTACGAGTTTTGTTTGTGTTTGCTTATAGTGAGCTTAAAAATTCATATTGCCTAAAAATGGAATTAACCCGTGAACATTTTCGTGCGATGATTTACTACGATATTCGACGTGGATTATCGAGACAGGAGTGCATCAATCAACTTACTTCTACTTTTGGTGTTGAATCACCACACTTAGCCACTGTGAAACAATGGTATAACGAGTTCCTACGTGACCGCCAATCTTTGCAGGACGAATTTCGTGAAGGTCGTCCAAAAACGGTGGTTGTGCCAGAAACAGTCGATGCTGTGCATCAATTGATAATACAAGACCGTCATGTGACATATCGCTAGATAGAGGCATCCTTGGCCATTAGTGGGACCAGCATAGATTCAATATTGCATGAACATTTGGTCGTAAAGAAGATTTGTTCTCGTTGGATACCGCATAATTTGACAGTTGCCCAAAAAAGGACCATTGTCGATTGGTGTAAAGAAATGTTGAAGAAATCTACCCGCGGTGGATCAAAGCACGTCTATGACATCGTAACAAGTGACGAATCTTGGATCTATGCATATGAGCCGGAAGCAAATCAGCAATCGACTGTATGGGTGTTCTAAGACGAGCCAAAGCAAATGGTTGCCTGTTTTTTCGGAAAATCTGGTCATGTCGCATTTGTCCCACTAGATAAACTTAAAACGGTTAATTCTGAGTGGCATACAACCATTTGTTTGTCATAAGTTTTTGGAGAATTAAGGAAAACCAACCGCCGAAGACAAATCATTCTTCACCAAGACAATGCGAGCTCTGACGGATCGATTCACACAAGAGAGTTTTTGAGGACTCAAAAGGTCGAATTGATGGGTCATCCGTCTTACAGTCCTGATTTGGCACCTAATGATTTCTTTTTATTCCCGAACATCAAAAAAAAGCGAGGTCAACGTTTTTCAACGCCTGAAGGAGCTGTAGAAGCCTTCAAACAGCTCGTTTTAGAGGTATCCTCTTCTGAGTAGCAAAAGTGCTTTGAAAATTGGTTCAAGCGAATGCAGAAGTGTATTGACTTGGATGGAGAATATTTTGAAAAACAATAAAACTATATAGCTTTTTACTAGAACTACTTAGAATAAAGTTGTGGCCAGAATAGGTGATGGATTACTTTTTGAGATTAAGAATACGGAAATTTGCAACCAAATACTTCTAAGCGATGCAAAGAGTATTATATTAGACGCCTTTGGCAGTTGAATTTACTTGACATAATCCTAACTGAAGAAGTGATGGAATATTATGTCTCGTAGTAAGTCTCGTAAAGGAAAGCTGGGAATATACTATATATTTCAAAAATGGACAAATTACAAGACCTTTATGGTGACTATTCAACTATTTAAATCAAATAATCCTATTACTCAAAAATGTCCGAATTTTTAAGATTTGTTCAGCCCTTGAAAACAAGCTTCTATTTCATGTGGCGTTCTTACTGCACTTTACTTTCATGCATTTACAAACGGAGCAGACTGTTAATAAACTTTTTTTTTGTGAGAGTACAACACACCTTCAACACTTAAAAGTAATTATTCATTGTTCATTATTCATATATCTTTATTAAGTCCAATGGTACCAAACCTTACTAACTAGACTGCCATTTTTATACCAAGTAGTGCTTCGCACACAAAGTATATTAACTTTAGTCGCCTAACGGCAGAACGTAACGCTATTAACGGATCGAGAAAGATATTGACTTATATATATCAAAATGTTCAGGACGAAAAGAGAAATTGATTAAGCCATGTCCGTCCGTCCGTCCGTCTGTGAACACGAGACCTTGAGCAAATTTTGAGATATCTTAATGAAATTTGGTATGCGGGTTCCTCATCTCCGAGCGCTAATTAAAATGGGCGAAATCGGATGATAGCCACGCCCACATTTTATATATATAATATTTTCGAAAACACAAAAAAAGTGATTACTCAGTACATAATACACCTATAAGGATAAAATTTGGGTGAATACATTGAGATTGATGCATAAAATAAATTGTTCAAGAAATTTTTGAAAATCGGCGTGCCACCGCCCACTTTTGATTAAGTCAAATTTAGAAATAATATTAATCATAAATAAAAAACCGTTCAAGACATCGAAACGAAATTCAGCACGCAGGTTTGCAGGTATGCAAGGAATGTTCCAGGAAAAAATGGGCGGGATCGGTTAAGGTTTACGCCCACTTTTATATGAAAGATTTTGACAAGGATCGTAGATATATTAAATAGGCAATAACTTTGCGTAAAATCGCTTTACATCATTTATATTTCAGTTTAAAAGTTTCCGTAAACAAAGAAATCCAAAAACTTAAAATTTTCGAAAATGGGCGTGGCCCCGCCTTTTTTATAGTGGACTATTCCCCAAAACTTTTTATGCCCTAACTCCGCCAAAAATTGATTTGTGGAAACGAAATTTGGTGATAATGTTCTACATATAAAGGTAACTCTCTCTCTATGGCGCGATATACAACAGGTATATCATCATAAACCTCCTAAGAGATTTTTGCGCCAAGCTTCTCTTCCAATTTGTGGTGTGCCGATTTGAATTTTCCCTACAAATTGGTGGGACCTACAGTTTTTTGCCGACTCCGAACGGCATCTACAAAGGAGACGAATTTTTGCTGAGAAGCCTGTCATGGCAGAAATACACTCGGAGAGTTTGCCAAACCACTGGCGAGGGGCGAGCCCGTTTTGAAAAACTTTTTTCAAATCACTTTTGATGTTACGTGTACCAGGGCTCGAACCATGGACCTTCGGTGTGCTAGGCCGGCAACACTACCTTCACATAAAGGTAACAGTTTGCTGTAAAATTGGGCGAAATCGGTTAATGTCCACGCCCGGTTTTTTAACATAGTTCTGAAAAATTTTTTGTAAAATTTAAAAAGCGATATTTCTACAATTAAGCAAGTTATATCAATCAGATTTGCACACATAATAAGCTTTTCAAGAAAAACTCGGCCGCAAAAAAAGTTTGTAAATTTTGAAGAAGTAGGCGTGGCGCCGCCCACTTTTCAGCATAAAATTTCTGCTATTTGCAAAGGCAATCGCTTATAATTCAATCTTAATATTTCCATGAAAATTGGTCAGCTGCTTCTTAGTAGTATGTATTATACTCCTGCCAAAAATTAGCCAAATCGGGAAACACACAAGCAAAATATTCGGGCACGTAGTTAATAGCCCACTGCAATAGCGAAGTTATATATCTTTTTTGATTTTCATACCTTTCATAAAGATTAAATGTATCTAAGTATGACAACATTAAGAGAAAAGTTCACTACTAAAATGATCAGCACGATGAGCGAAGTCGATTTAGCCATGTGCGTATCTTCGTCTGTCTGTCCGTCTGTCCGTCTGCTTATTTGAACGCAAACTAGTATCTCAGTTTTACAAAAGAATGCTGAAATTCGTTGTTTGCTTTCTCCATTTTCTAATATACCCGATATACGTTGTTTCGACGTTGATACATAGAACACATCTATATATAAAATGTCATTAACTTGAACCAAATAAACTCCTAACTATACCGAACTGCAGCTTTATATAACCTGGGGGCTTTTCCAAAAGCTATATGCAGACTGTGTCTTGCCCAGCGAACTCCTGAACATATCGTGAAATTTCAAAAGCAAAACAACCCAAAAAATATGTGGGCGTGGCACCGGTCACTTTTGAAAAATTATGTAGATATTGACTAAGTGACACATATATCCAAATTTCATTAGTTTTGATCAAAAAAGTTCGGAGTTATGACGAATTGAAACTTTATATAGCCTGCGGGCGTGGCTCCGCCTACTTTTCAAAACTATATATTGTCTATGCTGTACCTAGTGAACCCAAGTATATATTGTGAAAATTTCATAAAGATCGGTTGAGTTCTTTGGCGCCTATGAAACACACCCTTTTTATACCTTTCATGAACATGAAACGGTATATTAACTTTGGTCCGATGCTTGTAACGTTTAGAAATATAAGAGATAGACCCACCATTAAGTATACCAAATTGATCAAGACGATGAACTGAGTTGATACAGCTATGTCCGTCTGTCCGTCCGTCTGTCCGTCCGTCCGTCCGTCTGTTTGAACGCAAACTAGTCCCTCAAATTTTGAGATATCTCGATGAAATTTGGCACACGAATGTATTTTTGTATTATATTAGACATTTGGCGGAGCCGGTATAATCGGGTCACTATAGCATATATCTCCCATACAACCGATCGTTCAAATAAGAGGATTATGACCATTTCTCCCTCATTTTTACAGATTACAACTTGAAACTTGGTGAGATATTTGCTTACAGATAATAAAAAATTTGGTAAAAAATCGCTAAGATCGGAGCTATATATCATATATATCCCATACAACCGATCGTTCAGATAAGAGAATTATGGCCATTTCTCCCTCATTTTAAAAGATTAAAAATTGAAACTTGGTGAGATATTTGCTTATAGATGGTAAAAGATTTAGTAAAAAAATCACCAAGATCGGAGTTATACATATATAGTATATTGATTAATCAACTTACTCAATTAATCGAATAAAGGCACAGCCCTAGTAAAAACTTCCCTTAAACAAATTAAGCTTATTATAAAAGGAAATTAAATGTATTGCTGACAAAGTTTTAGAGAACTTTAAACAATGCGTATTTAAGTTTGCACGTATTCATGAAAGGTATAAAGCTTTCGCCACGAAGACAGCGCCGTCCTTACTTGTTTATATCTATTTTTGTTACGCACACAAGGTATATTACTTTATTCGGCATAAACGAATCGAGATATATATTTATTAATGTTAATCAAAACGTTCAGGATGAAAAGTAAAATAGCCGGGCAAGTAGTTAATACCCCTCTGCAAAAGCGAAGTTGTATACCTTTTTTGATTTTCATACCTTTCATGAACATGAAATGTTTGTACGTATACTGAAATGATCAGGAGGATGAGCTGGGTCGATGTAGCCATGTCCGTCTTTCTGTCTGTCCGTCTGTCTATTTGAACGCAAATACGTACTGAAAGTATTAAAATAGACCTTCGTTAATTGGGATGACATAATAGATCACTACTAGGTATATAATGTTCGGTTCCACCCGAACTTAGACTTCCGTACTTGTGTTTACTTAAAACTGAATTACAAATAAAGCAGAGATCAATTAAATTGCTCGATAAAAAGATTCAACACGCAACTTAAACTGATCGAGATCGAGATCGAGATCGAGATCGAGATCGAGACTTCGATAAAGCCGAATAAATTCTTCGAGCCCTCTTATAAGAGGAGCAATACTAAGATAGTTAGTTCTAAGTAATTCATTATGCTAAAAGTTATGACAGCTAAGGGTTCTATTGCGAATATTGAAAAGGAGAGCTGAACAGTCGATGGTCCCAGAGACTACGTCATAAATAAACATTAAATGTTGAACAGAACGTCACGCTTCTAGTGGCAAAATATTGATAAGCAAGGGATTATCGAGATGTAGAGGTTGCAGCGCAAATCGTATGACTTTACGCTGAACCGTTTCAATTCTCGATGAGTAAATCGGGTTCCATACTATTGGGGCATACTCTAATTTTGAACGCACTAAAGAACTATACAATATTTTCCTCGTGTACGGGTCCTTAAATTCCTTAGAGTAACATCGCAAAAAGGCTAGGTTAGCATAAGCTTTTGGAATGAGATAGTTAACATGGTTAACAAAAGTAAAAGAAAAGTCAAAAACGACGCCAAGATCACGAAATTTTAAACGAGGCAAGAGGTGCATTTGAAATCAAGTGTGCTGACAAAAACGCATTTATGGATTTAGAAAACGTTATGTAACAACATTTATTAATATTAATTACCAGCTTATTTTGAGAATCCCAAACATCTTCCTGCAAAAGCGATATATCGGATGCACAAGTGTTCCTACGAAAGAGTTTTAAATCGTCTGCATAAGGTAAATATTGTGAGTGCTTCAAATGTAAACCAACATATTTTATAAAAATTATAAATAGTATGGGACCGAGTATGCTACCTTGGGGCACAAACGAGATTGCTAAAAACTTGTAAGACCTTCTATTTGACAAATAAGATTTCAGCCACGACAGAAAGGTTAAATGAGAACCTAAAATTTCGATCTTCCACAGAAGTATTTTGTGTGAAACTGTGTCAAATGCTTTAGAGAAATCTGCGTATATGGTAGAAACTTGAAAGCTGTCCTTAAATGCGGAGAAACCGAACTGAGAAAACACATCAAGATTTTGGACAGTTGAACGTCCACCAACAAAACCATGCTGACATGGATCAACTAACCTTTTAACAGCAAATTCAAGCCTGGCTTTAACTACTTTCTCAAAAAGTTTGGAGCAAATTGACAGTTTAGAAATCGGTCTATAATTAGCCAAGTCATTTTTATTTCCAGATTGGAAGATTGGTGTGATAGACCCCAACTTCCAACGATCAATGAATACGCCAGTAGAAAGAGATGTATTGAATATGTAAATGCAAGTTTTCCTTTCCATTTAACTTAACCATATGTTATTGCCCGCATCCAGAATTTTCTAGTTATCACGAAATGTATACAACAATGCAGCCTTAGACCATTTGTTCGATATATGTTTAAAACTTTTGCTATAATAACTCTTTCCACAGTGTTGGTTTTTTTCTTCCTTCAATAAGAAGCAAACCTGCCACCTGTTGGAGCTTCGCGGCACCTTCAGAAAAATAATACAGTATATCCGCAGTAACGGCAAATGTTTACTATCTTTCAAAACCAACTTCCAGCTGTTCATCGATTAGTTATTTAGGCCCACTTGCAGAACGGCAGGCTATGATTTTAACTCAGAGTTTACGTCAAATGAGGACTTAAACTGATACGTTTTTGACCAATTTTCAAATTTACTCTCAAGCAAAGATTCTAAGAGAAACTAATCCGAATTTGATTGAGTTTGGCGAATTCTCGTTCCCTGATTTGTTTCTTTAACTTTGTCCTTGACAGCTACGTTTATAATGAACAAACCTCTGGTCTTTTCTATTCATAAGCGGACTCAATAATTAGCAGTGTTTATTTTAACAGAGCCTTAGCAGAGCCAGACATTAGCAAAATTATTATATGTTAAAGAAGTTGTGGATGCATTCTATAACTGGCATCAATCGACACACACAAAAAAAGCTTCATATACTCGTACATCCCAAACCTACACTTAAGTGGAATTAGATCAAATTCAATTAAACAAATATCTGCAAAAAAAATATCACATAAACTATTTTATGCACTTAACTATTTAAAATTCTTGTAAATACTTCACACTCGTAAATCCACACAGCAATCTCTAAGTCAGTTTTCAGTCCAGTTAACTTAAGCCCATTTAATTAACTATCACATTTGTTTACACATTTTTGATTGTTTTTCCATGTGTTTCAGAAAAAAGTACACCGAATCGAACCTCATTGGGCTAACCCAAGGGAAATGGAGTACACGCGATGTTCACGATACAAAATTCAATGAGGAAAAACTATCATTACAATTTCGCACGGGACGTTTAGGTGAGTTTTGCAAATATTTACATACCTATGTACATACATATATTGATATACTCGTATATATATATAAGCATGCACAGATGTATATGTGTCGCATTGATAAATAATCGTCTGTGTTTTCACCTTTCGCGTTTGTGGCCGGCGAAATGATTTGCAAATAATCAACCAACACAAAATACACGAATTCAAATGAATGAACTGAATTTGGGATTTTTGCTTTGCTTTGATGTGTGCGTGCATACCTAATTGATGATGTGGCGAAAACATGGCGGACATTATTTTCATTTTCGGTTAGCAATGAAGGCATATTTGGGCTGGCACTAAATCGTTATAGCAATATGCCTTATCAAACATGGGAAATAAAACCAGACTTTAAAAGGTATGTTGTAAGATTTTTAAGTGCACATGTTTCACTTGCAGGAAATTTTTTTGTGCTACCTGGAAAACTGATATCTAATAGATAAAACTAAAAAATATGAAATTTTATAAGGACCCCCTAACCGGCCCCATTATATTTTCCGGTAGGTTAAAGGAAAAAAGAGTCCCTTTGAAGTTGAAATATGCTGGTGTACAAATGTTATCAATTTAGAGACTATGTCAAACCTAAGTCGTAAACCCTGTGGGATAGTCACAAACATTTTGCTAAAGTTTTGAATTGTTGTGATAAAGCTGGCTTGTGTATCTAAAAACAATAGCTATAGCGAATCTCATTGATTTCCATTGAGTTTGTTCTCAAAAGTGTATTTCAAAATTTCATCATGAAGTATGTCAGACTGGTTTGTCTGAAATTATGTGATCCAAGCGTCCTTTGGGAATTTTCATCTTCGAAGAAGAAAAGGTCCCATCTTGCTCCCTCAAGTTTTTGTGATAAGCAGAGCCTTGTAAGAAAACCTTGTATAAGTTAAGGAAAAGAAAATCCATAGGCTTATCATAACATGTTTCACTTGCATATGTTATTACTGGGTTGCATAGAAGGCCAAGCTGAAGCTGGGTTATAAAGATGGCCATATTTATAACAATTCATTAAACTAAAACTACCATTAGCTAATAATGATGTTAGTGCAGTGTGCAAATGCATTGACCGCTCCAGCGGAATTGTCACCGGATGCTATCTTAAACAACCCCTGCAGGTTAGGTGTTAAGAATATGCCCGGTCGTAAGAGGCGACCAATATGCACAAAGGTAATGACGTGCAACTCGATGGTTGATCTACGGATATGATGCCTCTCACCTCTCATTACCCATCTTATCCTTCCTTACGGAAAGAGGGGTGACATGGCCTAGAAGGTTTCACTGGTCATAAATCGCTACCACGGCAGTCGGGCAGTACCGCAAGGGAGTACCGGAGCGTACCGGGTTCAAATCCGGCCAAGAACTGTTAATTCGACAACACTCCCCAAAACCTTCGGGGAGTGTTTTTGTCGTTACCACAACAACACCAACAACAATAGAAAATAATAATAATACAAAAGAACTAAATTGTTGTTGTATTCAAGAATGCAAATGCTTAACGAAGGTCGCAAAAAGCATAACGCAATATCCAAAAACAATTCCTTAAAAGACAAAGGCAAAGCTCGAGTCATTTGGCAAATTGAATAATTTACAGGATCATTAGAAAACCGCACTTTAAATAAGCTAGCCGCACAGCTCAAAAAGGTATTTTTTAATCAATAAAGGCGAGTCACATCGTTGTAAGCCCACAAAGGACTGTTTTTTATTTTATATAAACGAAACTTTGTGTCTGCAGTTATTTTTCCAATTAATATATAAATATTGAAACATAATTAGAAACCGAATGATTGAAACTGTTCCCAATGATTAACAGAAACGTAACCAAACTCCACGTAACAAAACTGCTCGAACCTTAAGCAGGCACGAAACACTGGAAAAAGAAACGAAACCTTAAATGTTACCTATGTAACGAAACCGTAACAAAATATTTCTGTATAGAAATAATACTAGTAGCGTTTCTTGCGCAACGAAACTGTAAGAAACCCCATAGCGGTTTCTGATCGTAAGTTGTTGTTTATAAGTATGTATACATATTCAATTTTTATTTAACCACAAATTCTACACATTTTTAACTATTAAGTAGATTCAAGTTTTTAGCCCCGTGAAGTTTTGTGAGCCTTTTTGAAATAAATATCTTTTCAGGAATCTACAATTTCACCACTGAAATATCTACTGATAGTGAGTTTAGTGTAAATGTGTCACCAACCGGTGCCCTATGTATATGAAATGAAATTTTTATTTCCTGTTTCTTTATACGAATCAAAATTTGTACTTTTTATTCCCACCTCCAGACTATAGTGAAAGACTATAAATGTACTTCATATAGTATGGTGGTTTGAATGCGTTCCTGAGGTTTCGTTACAATTTTTATTTCTGCTGGAACCATTTAAAGGAAATTGTTACTAGTTTTGTTACAAAGGAGTATCGTTTCTCATAGTTTCGTTACACCTCTCGGTACAGCATGTATCAATACAGTTTTGTTTCGTTACTTACTTGTGGAATAGTAACGAAACAGAAACGCGTTGCAAGTCCCTTGAGATAACACAGTGGGAAAATTCGTCATGCATGACTTTAGCGAAGTATGCGGGTATGCATGCGAACGCTTGTATTCAAGCTTGCAACCCATGTTCCAAATAAAAAGATCTCGCATTAAAAATATAAATATCTGGTTGTTACGTCACGCTTTTGAAAACATGTCTGCTTGGTTTTAAATGGCCGAAATATAATAAGTAAGGGAATAAAACGGAAAGCAAAAAAACAAACTTTGGCGTTTTGGCAAACGTTCTGACTACAAAACAGCACCCACTTTTCCCGTATGTTCGCATCTCTCGGGAGACCAAACAAATGGACGAATTTGTCCTTTTTGCAGCCACGTACAAAACACTTAATATTTTTTTTTAATTTTTTCAAATAAAACTTGAAAGTGTGAAGAGAAGTCAGTTAAACTAACTGAAAACTTCAAAATCGTGACGTCATTTCTTAAAAACTTTTTTCTCACATAAAATTACAAATACACTGTTGCCGGAATGCGTGATCTTTAGTAATTGGATCATGCTTGCAACCATTAAAAACTTCCTTTTTTAATCAAGCGCTCTTTTTAGTAGCTTCCCACTGACATGAAATCGGTTGTATGGTTGAATGTATCCTAAAAACAGTGAACTGGTCATGTCTGGGCGCTCAGCTTCAGATTCAAACCTATGAGCTCCCGAATCAAGTTTGCAAGCTTCACAAAAACAGCGAAGTGGTAATGTTTGCGCTCTCCGTCAAAGCTACATGTGACATCAAGAAAGCATGCTAGGATATATCGCAAAACCAGAAAAGCGCTCATGTTTTTGAAGTCTTTCTGAGTTTCCCTAGAGAATATAACAGTAGAAGGTTTTCTTGCTTTCTCTGATGTATTGTATTTTGTAATTTTGTCTCAGTTTTTAAAAAGAGTGAAAGCGAAACTCTTCAATGACCTTATCCTTTTGAAATTAGAACAGAGTGCTCAGGAATTACCAGTTCTCTATTTTCTGAATGGATTCTGCAATGTATAGTCGTGTTGATTTTTTCGTCATTGAATATTGTAGGAGCAATTACGCTCTAACTAAGCCCATCACTAGAATGCTACATGACTTTAACTCACTATATTATAAGGATATGAATGTTAATTTTTTTTTTCTAGTTTTTATGTATTTAAGAGCTCTCTGTCTCTTACAAGTGATTTGTAGTCCTTAATTTTAATTTTATTCGATACTTAATTTGTTGTCTAGTCTGCCTATACAAGGTGTGTATAGTATACATACTTGCGGATTTTTTACAAGGATACATGAGCAGTTCTCTGCTTTAAGGACGCATGCTATCATACCATAGAGATCTAACTGAGAGCACAGCCATTACCAATTTTCTTTCTTTTGAACAGAGAAGCAGAGAGATAGCATGAATAGAAAATTAGTTCACAAATGCTCAGTTTTTACTGAAATATTCCTCTCTACATCACCCTGGCATTTATAAATGCATACATTACTTTCCTAGGACATCACCGTGAAAGTATAGTGCCTAAAACCTATACATTACTGGGTGCATGGCTGTACATGACTATTTCCCACTGGGAAGTAGTTTTTCAGCATATTGTGAATGTTTCAGACCTTAACATTTATTTTTAATGGTCGAATCAACTGTTTTATAAGGATACCGATAACACATCCACAACTTGTTTTTACCTTAAGTTATTTCGAACAAACTGGTATGCGTACAGGAGTCCAGCATAGAATAATCGACTTGAGTGAACAAACGGTTTTTAGCAGGAGTACCTCAGCTCACTTAGCAGTAACTTTTTTGGAACAATACGAATCAGTTTTTGCCTCGCCATAAACTTAGATGTGAGTCCGATACTTAGGGGTACTAGCCAAAATAGTGATTTTATTTATTTAATCACTTTGTAAGATGAGCTAGAGATTGATAGTAGTCTCTCTCTCCTTGCTTTAGGAAATTTCTTTCAGTTTCATAAAAATAATAATAATAAATAAGAAAATAACAATGACATAAAATAAAATTAAATTAAATTAAATTAAAAAAATAAAAAATAAAAGAAAACAAAATAAAATAAACTAAAATAAAATAAAATTAAATTAAGACAATAAAAAAATAAAAAAATTAAATAAAAGAAAATAAAATTAAATAAAATAAAACAAAACAAGTAAGGAAAGGGCTGTATTCGACTGTGCCGAAGACTTTATACCTTTCATGAATACGCATCACGGTGTTAAGTGTCCACAATTAGTAAAAACTCTGCAAAACTGATCCTTTAAAGATCCATAGCCCAAACCCCATTAATCGGAACAATCGATCGTATGGGAGCTATATGTTATGTTGGTCCGATCCGGGTGATTTTCACTACATACATTACATATCTTTGAGTTCATAGCAATTTAATTTGCAAAATTTATAGCCCAAACCCCATTTATCGAAACTATCGATTGTATGGGAGCTATGCGTTGTATTGATCCGATATTTCTGATTCCCACGAATGATTAATCTCATCCAAAATGGCGGCTCCATACCAAATTTCATCAAGATAGCTCAAAAACTGAGGGACTAGTTTGCGTACAAACAGACAGACGGACATGGCTAAATCGACTCAGCTCATCCTCCTGATCATTTCAGTATACGTACAAACATTTGATGTTCATGAAAGCTATGAAAATCAAAAAAGATATACTACTTGCCCGGATATTTTACTTTCATCCTGAACGTTCTGATATACATTAATAAATATATATCCCGATTCGTTTATGCCGAATGAAGTAATATACCTTGTGTGCGTAACAAAACTAGATATAAAAAAGGGTGTCTTTTATAGGCGCCAAACAACTCAACCGATCTTTATGAAATTTTCACGATATATACTTGGGTTCACTGGGTACAGCATAAATAATATATAGTTTTGGAAAAGTAGGCGGAGCCACGCCCCCAGGCTATATAAAGTTTCAATTCGTAACAACTCCAAACTTTTTTGGTCTAAATTAATGATATTTGGATATATGTGTCACTTAGTCAATATCTATATAATTTTTCAAAAGTGGGCGGTGCCACGCCCACATATGTTGTGTTTTGTTTTGCTCTTGAAATTTCACGATATGTTTAGGAGTTCGCTGGGCACGACACAGTCTGTATATAGCTTTTGGAAAAGCGTGAACTTTCCTCTTCTTGTTCTCATACTTACATACATTTAATCTTTATGAAAGGTATGAAAATCAGAAAAGATATATAACTTCGCTATTGCAGTGGGCTATTAACTACGTGCCCGAATATTTTGCTTGTGTGTTTCCCGATATGGATCATTTTTGGCCGGAGTATAATACATACTACTGAGAAGCAGCTGACTAATTTGCATTGAAATATCAAGATTGAATTATAAGCGATTGCCCTTGAAAATAGGCAAAATTAACAACATTTTTTTGCGGCCGAGTTTTACTTAAAAAGCTTATTATGTGTGCAAAATCTGATTGATATAACTTGCTTAGTTGTAGAAATATCGCTTTTTAAATTTAAAAAAAAAAATTTCAGAACTATGTTAAAAAATTTTACAGCGAACAGTTACCTTTATATATAGAAAATTATCACCAAATTTCGTTTCGACAAGTCAATTTTTGGCGGAGTTATGGCATAAAAAGTTTTGTGGAATAGTCCACTATAAAAGGGGCGGGCCACGCCCATTTTCGAAAATTTTAAGTTTTTGGATTTCTTTGTTTACGGAAACTTTAAAAGTGAAATATAAATGATGTAAAGCTATTTTACGCAAAGTTATTGCCTATTTAATATATCTACGATCCTCTTCAAAATCTTTCATATAAAAGTGGGCGTAGACCTTAACCGATCGCGCCCATTTTGTCCTGGAATACTCCTTGCAATACCTGGAAACCTACGTGCTGAATTTCGTTTCGATATCTTAAACAGTTTTTGATTTATGATTAATACTATTTCTAAATTTGACTTAATCAAAAGTGGGCGGTGCCACACCCATTTTCAAAAATTTCTTTAAAAATTTATTTTATGCCTCAATCTCAATGTATTCACCAAATTTTATCCTTATAGGTGTATTATGTACTGAGTAATCACTTTTTTTGTGTTTTCGAAAATATTCTATATATATATATATAAGTCAATATCTATCTCGATCCGTTTATGCCGTTACGCACTGCCGTTAGGCGACTAAAGTTAATATACCTTGTGTGCGTAGCACTACTAGGTATAATAAAGGTAAGGGCAATATTTTAAAGGAAAGGAAGCAGACACAATTTCACCCAGCATCGAGATCACTAATAAAGAGCTAAAAATATTTGTTGAACACATATCTCTTTTCATTTCTAGCGCCGGCACGATTTTCTTTAGCTTCACTGCTTCGATTATCAGTTTGGATATGAACATAACATCTTCAGGTTACTGTGTGAATAACTTTCAAGGTGGCAGTACGCCTGCTCTTGATGAAATGCTCGGCAAGACACTATCGCTGGCCGAACTGAAATCGATTTTGATAGCAGCGGCTGTTGACATTTTTCCTGAACCCGATACATTCTGCTACACTGAGGGAACTTGCGAAAAGAACTTCGTCATGGAAATGCATTTGTATGCGTGTATGTCTACTTTGGTACAATCGCATAATTTTAGTTGGTCGCGTTGGAATCTATTGGCGGGTAGCAGAACGATTGTGCTGCTGATGCGCGAGCTAATCGAAGGCAAGAAAGTGGTGAGTTGGAAAGGTGTATGTTTTAGTTTAGATTGTATTTTATGACTAACTCTTTAAATATATTCAGCCCTATCACTCCACATTACTAGTTACGCCTCTGAAGACCGCTATAATAGAATGCACTGAAGTTTCACCAAGTTTTAACTCAGCAGGTATTGCCGGTATGGACTATTATGCCGATCTGTATCAACTTTCGCAGGTATATGCACTTCCCAGCAGTCTTGAGAAGCAGCAAAATATGGATCCAATGTTGCGTGAAAATGTGGCTCGTATATTGATGGCCATCAGACCGTTGAGTTTTTGTTGAAAAGAATCAACATAAACATAAATATTATGCCGAACTGAGCCAAACATTGAATTTAAAAATGTTGCGAAGATATCCTAATGAGTTTCTGCCTATCTAGTACTTGGTAACTTTTGACAATGACGAAATCAGATGCTATAACCCTATGGTATTCAAGAGAAGTGTGCTGGGCACCGACTGTGAGTATGGATTTTCATACTCGGGGTAGGGCTAACTGAGTTGTTACAGTAAGCGGCTTGCTATATGAATGTCTAAATAATATTCAATCCAGTAGATAAGTTCTCGTTGGGACTCACTTCCATTTAAAAATGCGATGAGAAAGCCTCGGATAAGAACTCACTTTTGTAATTACGACCACAGCCAACACTTCAAGAACTTCGACGTAAGGGCAAATCAACACACATGCCTAAGTTGTTGCAGTCAATCAGACCTTGAGTACTACAATTTTCAGAAAAAGTATAAATAAAACTATGGTCGTAATGGATGGACTACGAGAAAAGGGATCCTAAACTAGACAGACATACCATAGCCACTTTTAAGATGATAAAGTGATTGGCGACTTTAATTCCAAGATAGGCATGAAACGAATGTTTGGCCCTAAGGTCGGGAAATTCAGTTTCCACAATATTACCTCTAAACGTCTCCAATTCATGTATGTTAATATGGGCTTTGTCCTATCCGATCCCACAAAGCGCACAAGCTGATGCCGTAAACCTAATAACGCATGTAAAATAGTCTCCAACATATTGTGCTAATGACTGAAGACCACGGGTGACAAGATGCCTGAACCCTATCAGTTCAGACTTGGATTATCTCAAATTTTTCAGATCTTTATGATACGCCACATAATGAAGACTACTCACAATAAGAAAATCTGTCTAAATTCGATCATCAAGTAAACAAATTTTTAACTGTCCACGACTTCGGAAATTTCGAAACCAGCGTTAACAAGGAAAAGTCAGCCAAGAAATTTAACAGAGATTCACTCACTTACCAACAAGTGCTACATCGGGCTTAGTATGCAATTGAGACTGAGGAATATCGCGCTCTATAAGTCACTTACTACCCTTAAGTGTAGCTTGCCATGGACCCTGTCGAAAGAAGATGGGACGGCTCTTGATGATACCAACAGCCCAGATAGTAAGACCGGCTACAACCGGGTTTGGCAGCAGAGGGGAGGCCTCCACAGGAAAAACAGATGTAGGATGGCGAGGCCTTGATGTTTCCAATTTTCTCTAGAATATGAAATATGTCAGCACTCCAAATTACCAATCCATAAAGCTGAGTTTAGTGAATATTCCCACTTAAATATTTTTTATTAGTCATTAAGCAAGAATTTCAGTATATAAGCAAAGTGCAAAATGTTTCATACTCTTAGATACAGAAGTACAAATGTTCCTACAAAGCTCGTATAATAGAAATAATAAGCAAATTGGCGATGCAAAATTGTATTTTTTTTAACCATTTTTCTCTTTCGCATATCATCGTTTCCTTGCATGAAATTTGGCACAGCTGCGGCACTTAATTACTCGCCATCTCTGTTTGGCCGGATGTGATTGTCAGTGCAGCTGTCTGTTATAGTTAACTAACTACTACCATTAATTTTTAGTTGTTGCTGCTTCTATGTATTCAGTTTAAAGCTGTCACAGTAGCTTAGATAGCTAGCAAGACTTTAGCGTGTTGATGTGGAAGGTAAAAGACACGAGACATGGAGACATAACATGAATGCATAATTAATTCCACCTTAAAAATGTCGTTGTTGTTCTCGTCATTATAGGTTTTTGTTGCCTTCATTTCGGCGAAACCCATAGCACACAAGCTATTAACGAGAAGCTTTTATGTCACTTCATTTGTAATTTTGTAACGTTATTAACCTTTAAATGTCAATAGTTAAGCTTTTATGCATTTTCCTACTGGAAGTCAACTTTCAAGATCTCATAATATAGTTGTATGGGCGTTTTGTTATAAGAAAAACGTTCCTACTACCGAGCTAGCAGAGAGTGACAATCTGTGCTAGGATAAGTGATCAACCAATGTTGTTGTTGTAACCGCAGAAATATTCTCCTAAGCTTTAGGGAAGAGTTGCGGGACAGTTCTTTGTCGAAAGCAATCCGGTATGCTCCGATAGTTCTATCTGCAGCAGCCCGACGGCTACGGAAACAATTTATTTTACCTTCGGATCGACTCACTTTGCTTAAATACTTTTTTTCCAAAAGGTCTGGAACTTGCCCACTACAGCGCAATCTAAGTACTGGAATTATTGGAAGTTTATCTGACGTAGGGCTGATATTTCCGAGTAATTATATTTAATCAGTTGAGGTGCTTGGGACGGCTTTCATTACGAATAACAAAGTTCGGTATAATATATTCGATCCCAACGTCAATCCGAGTTGCATCACCTTGGAATGTGAATTAGTCTGGACAGGTGATGTAAGCCTTGAAATCAAAAATACTTGCACACACCCTGCCACCTACTGTCTGCTCACCCCATCATCAGTGCGCCATCGGCCCGACATAACGACCTTGAAGAATAAGAGATTTTAAAACGAAAAGGGCATGGCTGGTAGACCAGCAGCAAGCGCAACAAAATGTTCAAAATGTATTGACACTGGCAGTTTCCAAGGATATCTGCCCTTCTACTGGATTAATTGTCATAATACCTGAACACAGTAAATTCTTTGCTAACCAAGCTGGACTGTCACCAAACGTGACCCCACAACAGACACCTGCAATACGATGAGACGATAAAGGCCTTTGTCAACTTTCGAGCGGAGTACGCCGTTAGCAGAGCTGAGAAACAATTCAAGATAGCTAGGCTATGGCACGGAATAACTAATTTACGTCTCGACTGCGTACAATCTGCGTATGGCACGTGAATCTTTCTAATATTTAGTTAATATAACAACAAAACCGAGTCCAAACAAAAAGGGCATCAGAATCAGTCTTCAGAGACCAGAGAATATTTAGCGTACTATGCAAACGTCTGACTACCATCGTCAAATGCTTTATTAAATTTTGCGAGCATGGCTTCAGTTCTTGTAAGTCTACCTTCAACTATCAAGCTGATCCAAATCTTGCAGAAGACCCATGAAAGAGGAATCAACACAAAGTATTGAATCACATATCGAAAAAAAACAAAAGTGCGTCCTAAACTATCTTTAATTTTTTTCTCACTAAATAAGTTGTCAATTCAACTTGATGACCTCTCAGTTACTCGTCAAATTTAACGCTCTTCGAACCTATCTAGCTCGTCATCAGCGTTCACTTTTGACATGGCATTTGCTTTGCATTGACGCTGATGCTAATGACATCTGGGACAGTACATATATTTAGTTGATGTTTGTCTTACCGGTAGCCCTTCGTACTTTGCCCTCCTTGATGGTACTTGTTGGTGTTGCATTCTATGTTTGAGTCTCTTTGCTTTTTTATGACAGCAACAGACTATTTCCGTGAACAGAATGTGGAAGCGCGGGCTGGCGTGCGCCTTGGTATTCAAAATTACGTTCATTATATTATAAATGGAGCCTTCTTCATGCATACCCCCAAGCCTACACAACCATCAACCACTTGTCCTCAATGTCACCCTCTTTTATTCCCTACACTTACCCTCTACTCTGTCCTTTTATATGTATGTATTAACATCTCAGTTAAGACCACTTGTCTTTTGGCATTAAAATGAATTGGAATTTCTAATTAGAACGAGTAACAGAAGAAACTTGCAAAGTGAATGTGGTAGTGGAATGAAGGTAGTGGATCTTACATTTTTTTTATTTGCATAAATAATTTAATAGGCAGGGCCATGAACTACATTTTATTGGTTGCGTTTCAAACACACAGCCAATGTCCAACTGCTTAGTGATGACTTTCGAAGTGAATCGTTGAGTCTTCCAGAGCCACAAAAGAGGTTGGTTGTAGGTCACTTTACTTATCGGAAAATAGTTCTGGACCTAGTGGTAGGCCTTAACGGCCTAAACAACATGAAGACATTGACATATATAACACAGAGTTGATGTTGTTGTTAACTTTGTTTAGCCCTGCCTATTGGACACGATCACTCTGAGAATCATCATCAAGCACTTGTAATGGAAGTCCATGGAAACAAGTAGTTTCAACACGGTTGGACCAGAGTGATATTGGTGGAAGAAGAAAAGGCTCAGTTAAACAGGTAAAGAGGTGTTTAATATCATGAGGGGGCCTACCGCATGCAGTGCCAGTATTCAGTATGGTGGGGTTCAGTCTGGATAATAAATTCCGCCCAACCGACACGAGGGGGCATTCGCATAACGCGCGGATTAAATTTGCCGATTGTTTGAAAGGCGGAGGTTTGTTAATTGTCGAGATCTCAAACTGCTCAGCTAGGAAAAAAAGTTCATCAGCTGAGAACGATACATACATACATTAAAACACTAAAATATAAGTCATTTGTTAAAAGAGGACAGAATAGTTTTTTTACTGCAAAAAGCGAGTCCGAAATATCAAAAGTGCCTGAATGAGAGTTAAAATCTTCGCATAGACAGTGGAGCGGCTCGTGTAATTAAAAGTTTGTTCTGCATTGCTTCAGAAGAATTGGTTGAAAATGTCTTGAAGCTCGATAGGGAATATTAAAGTTAACTTCATTCGAAGAAATGGACTAGACATTGATCCGTTTAAGAGTTTACACATAAATATTTCAGCAATCATTTCCCTACGACTTGCCAGGGTTGGGACATTTATAAGTTTCAAACGATTAGTATAAGGTGGAAGGCTATACAATGAACCCCATTGGAGATTTTTCAAAAAAAAAAGTTTGAATTGTTTTTGAATCGATTCTAACCTATCAATATAAACTTGATAACGCGGATTCTAGGTAATCGAGTCATATTCCAATATCGGTCCAACTAAAGTAGTAAAAAAAATCTTAGTTATATAAGGGTCGCTAAACTCTTTTAACCACCTATTCACAAAGGCTAAAACACCTCTAGCCTTATTGAAACCCAAGTCAACAAAGGCATGACCTTGGTCAAGATCAGGTTGTTAAGATGATGGCTGTATATATCTAAGTGAGAACCACATGAATTTACATTTATTTAGTTTGAGCGGCATATGGTTTACGTAGCACCAAATAAATCAGTAGTCTAAATCCGTTTGAAGCAAAGAACGATATTCTGTCAACGCATATGACTTAAATAGTTTTACATCGTCTGCATACATCAAGATTTTTGAATACTTTATTGTTGTACAAGTATCGTTTATGAACAGCAAAAACAGTACAGGGCCAATATGGCTGCCCTGAGGCATACCTGAGCTCACATCAGTGGCATTTGAAAAAACATTTTAGAAAATTACTCTTTGTGTTCTACCACTTAGATAAGAGGAGATCAAACAGGTAAGACCAGATCCAGTTTATGAATGATTAAAGAGTGACAAACTTTGTCAAATGCTTTACTAAAGTCGGTGTATACAACGTCGGTGGGGAGACTATCTCTAAGCGCATTCGGGAGGGTAGTGAATGTTGGTAAATTAGTTATTGTCGGTTTACCCTTGCGAAAGCCATGCTGCGAACTTGATATCAACGTTGTGTTAGAAAATCAATGTCGTAAGTAAGAGTTGAACCTATTAAAATATCCAGAACGAATTTGTGCTAGCGTGACTCTAGTCTCATTCGGAAGGGCACGCTCCTCTTCAGCTTTTTTAGTTTGAAGATTCAAAAACTTTTTTGAAAAAATTAAAAACAGGTACTCAAATCCAAGTCAATGACAAAGTTAGGTTAGTATTAGGATTATAAAGGCTCGCTACATCACTTCGGAAGAAAGCAATGTTTGCATTCAAACAACTTAGTCGGCAGATCCTATATCGACTTAAGCGTTTATTTCCGATATCAAATTAATTTAAGTCTTTAATTGTCGACTCAGGTTAATATTGCAAATAAACACTTCTGACGACTTAAGTCATCTTAAACGATTTCAACACATACTAAAATATACATAAATATTAACAGTTGTTCTTGAGAGATGTTTGCATATGCCAATTTCCGCCGAACAGGAATTGGTAGAAACTTACAAGTAAAACATCTGTTACCGTTTTCATTGTTTTTATTGTTGTTTTGCTAAATTACAATCAGCCGATTTCTACTTACAAATCAGACCTGTTAAATTTGATTAGTAACTAGTAACCAATTAATTAGAAGGCTTTTTTAATTAGTAATGATTAGTTTAATCGTTTTTCAAAAAAAGGCAATTATTAATTGATTACGATTAGAAAAAGTCAGAAATAATCAAAACAAGTAAGGAAGTATAAGTTCGTGTGGAACCGAACATTATATACCTAGTAGTGATCTATTATGGCATCCCAACATACGTAGGTCTATTTTAATACTTTCAGTTCGTATTTGCGTTCAAATAGACCTACGGACAGATAGATAGACGTATCGAGAGACGGACATGACTACTTCGACTCAGCTCATCCTCCTGATCATTTCAGTATACGTACAAACAAAAGGTATGCAAATCAAAAAAGATATACAACTTCGCTTTTGCAGTGGGGTATTAACTACTTGCCCGGATATTTTACTTTTCATCCTGAAGGTTTTGATATACATTAATAAATATATATATCGATTCGTTTATGCCGAATGAAGTAATATACCAAATTTTCACAAAATATACTTGGGTTCACTGGGTACAGCATAGACAATATATAGTTTTGGAAAAGTGGGCGGAGCCACGCCCCCAGGCTATATAAAGTTTCAATTCGTCATAACACCGAACTTTTTCGGTCTAAATTATTGATATTTGGATATATGTGTCACTTAGTCAATATCTACATAATTTTTCAAAAGTGGGCGGTGCCACGCCCACATATTTTGTGTTTTGTTTTGCTCTTGAACTTTCACGATAGGTTTAGGAGTTCGCTGGGCACGACACAGTCTGTATATAGTTTTTGGAAATGCCCCCAGGTTATTTAAGGCTGCAGTTTGGTATAGTAAGGAGTTTATTTGGTTCAAGTTAATGACATTTTATGTATAGATGTGTTCAATGTATCAAAACGTCAAAACAACGTCTATCGGGTTTGCTAGTATATTATAAAATGGCGAAAGCAAACAACGAATTTCCGCATTCTTTTGTAAAACTGAGAGACTAGTTTGCGTTCAAATAGACAGACGGCCAGACAAACAGACAGACGGACCGAGAGACGGACATGGCTAAATTTACTTCGCTCATCGTGCTGATCATTTTAGTGAACTTTTCTCTTCTTGTTCTCATACTTACATACATTTAATGTTTATGAAAGGTATGAAAATCAAAAAAGATATATAACTTCGCTATTGCAGTGGGCTATTAACCACGTGCCCGAATATTTTGCTTGTGTGTTTCCCGATTTGGCTAATTTTTGGCCGGAGTATAATACACACTACTGAGAAGCAGTTGACGTTTACGGTCGAGGTTTTCTTAAAAAGCTGATTATGTGTGCAAAATCTGATTGATATAACTTGCTTGGTTGTAGAAATATCGCTTTTTAAATTTTACAGAAAAAAATTTCAGAACTATCTTAAAAAACTGGGCGTGGACATGAATCGATTTCGCCCATTTTTAAAACAAACAGGTCCATTTATATATTGAACATTATCAATAAATTTCGTTTCGACAAATCAATTTTTGGCGGAGTTATGGCATAAAAAGTTTTGTGGAATAATCCACTATAAAAGGGGCGGGGCCACGCAAGCTGTTTTACCAAAGGTTATTGCCTTTCAAATATATACATGATCCTCTTCAAAATCTTTCATATAAAAGTGGGCGTGGGCCTTAACCGATCCGCCCATTTTTTCCTGGAACACATCTTGCATACCTGGAAACCTGAATGCTGAATTTCGTTTCGAAATCTTCAACGGCTTTTGATTTATGATTAATATTATTTCTAAATTTGACTTAATCAAAAGTGGGCGGTGCCACGCCCATTTTCAAAAATTTCCTGAAAATTTTATTTTATGCCTCAATCTCAATGTAGTCACCAAATTTTATCCTTACTGAGTATTGACTTTTTTTGTGTTTTCGAAAATATTCTATATATAAAAAGCGGGCGTGGCTATCATCCGATTTCGCCCATATTAAATAGAGCTCGGAGATAGTTACCAAGGAGCCTGCATACCAAATTTTATTAAGATATATCAAAATTTACTTAAGTTATCGTGTTAACAAACGGATGGACGCACGGACGGACATGGCTTAATCAATTTCTCTATAAAGTTAAAATACCTTGTATAGGTATAGCAATTGTGCTAGGTATAACAATCGAAAAAAGAAGTTGTTTTGATTACTTAAAATTTTTTTTTAATTATTATTATACCTTTCATAAATATGAAGTGGTATTATAACTTTGGTCCGATGTTTGTAAGTATGAGAAGAAGAAGAGATAGACCTACCAAAAAGTATACCGAAATGATCAGGGCGATGAGCTGAGTCGATTTAGCCATGTCATCTATCCATGTGTCTGTTTAAACGCAAACTAGTCCCTCAGTTTTTGAGATATCTTGATAAAATTTGGTATGGAGCCGCCATTTTGCATGAGATTAATCATTCGTCGGAATCAGCAAGATCGGAGGAATACAACATATAGCTCCCATACAATCGATTGTTCCGATAAATGGGTTCTGGGCTATGTATCTTTAAATTATCAGTTTTGCAGAGTTTTTACTAATTGTGAGTAAGGATCGGACACTTGAAACCGTGATGTTCATGAAAGGTATAAAGTCTTCGGCACAGTCGAAATAGCCCTTTCCTTACTTGTTTTTGATTATTTTTGATTTTTTTTTAGTATTGTGGATGTGTATATTTATGTGCTTCCACAACAAAATTTTTAAAAATCAAAAATAATCAATAAAAAATCAAAAATAATCAAAACTAATAATTAAAAAAAGAAATCAAAAGTAATCAAAACAAATTTTTTGGTTATTTTTGCTTTTTTTACTTTTTTTTAATAATCGTAAAGAATTATGATTATTTTTGATAATTTTTTTAATTCATTGGAAAATTATAATTAAAAAGTTAAAGTAATTGGTAATGAAACATTAAATGGATTTTTAAGAAAGTAATTAATCAACCCGGTAATGATTAGTATTAGGAATCATTATTTAACAGGTCTGTTGCAAATCTTACTGATTAAAATTTCCCCAGTAGAAACTTGCAACTTTCTCTCCCAATAAAATACCGAAAAGTCATCTCTCCCTGCAAGTGCTTTGTGTCGCTGAACACTATCATAGTCAATACAACGTACTGGATAAAACAAAAAACAAAGTCAAAACTGCACAAATCAAAGCGTTTATAGAAAATTTAAATGTTGTTAAAAAAATTGGTTAACAAATTATTCCAAAAATCAGTTATTTAGATGGAAAGAATAAAAATTTAAATTTTAGATATTCATTTTTGGAGTTTCCCTGAAAGTTAATCAAGATACAAACATTTATTAACACTTCGTATGCTGTTGAAAGTAGAAAATTCTCGTTTTTGCAACGATATCAAAATAGAATAAACACAAGAAATGTGTGAGGCAAATGTGCCTTTACCCATAACTCAGGGGGGTTTTAAGCGCTAACTTCGGAGGGTGTATTTAAATTTTGAGAATGCAGGCTTTTTTACGCTTGGTACAGAATTTCACATGTGTGAACCACATAAAAAATTATTTTCAATATTTATTAGTTTTTAGTTAAATACATGTATGTATATGTAAAGCACACATAATTTCTGAAGTGATAAAATCAAATCCTAAATTTGTAATGGAATTGGTGTTGAGTAAATTGTCCCTTACAACTATGCGTCACACATTCGCTTACCCAGCCTAATTTTGCTAGGTACGCCACTGTTCGAGATCAATAAATTGTTCTGCTATCATGCAACTGCCAATCAGTCCCACTTTCACGCCTTAAATTTAATGTCAGAAAAAATTCATATTTACTATCAAATATGTACATATATATTAGAGATGCTAATTTTTTGGATCCTAACACTCCCATTGATTTTACAATGCCGGGATCCAGCTATTAGTGTCCGATTTGGCTTTTTCCAGTTGTTGTTGTTGTTGTTGTTGTAGCGATTACTTAACCTGCCTAAAGTGTCACCCCTCATCCAACACTGTCATCAGGCTCTTCTAACGGAAGGCCAAGAAACCTCGCGGCTTCAGCAGGGGTGGACCAGAGTGAAATTGGTGTTAGAAGAGTAGGCTCAGTTGAGCAGATGAACAGATGGTTATTATCGTGGGGAGACGGGCCGCATGCCGGGCAGACATTTGGCATGTCAGGGTTCAGTCTGGATAGGTAAGAGTTTAGTCTGTTACAATATCCAGAACGAAGTTGAGCCAGCGTACCTCTTGTCTCCCGAGGCCGTTCGTGTTTCTCGTCGGCAACAGGTGGAGCTTGTGCCTGTAGGACTGCATTCACTGGACGAGACCTGACAAAGGAGTTTACCGACTCCGTGTGGATGAGGCTGAGGGCCTGCCGGTGCACCATTGGATCAAACGGCGAGAAAATGTGATGCCGGATCTCGTCATAGTGCTTACGGAAATGACTCCTTATTCTCCTGGGAGGCGGATTTTCGTTGAGCAGGCTGCTGTTCGGGTGCTGCGGTTTGTAGCAGTTGAACAGGAATTGCCTGGTCAACATCTCACAATGCTCTTTAACATCGAGCATTTTTGCCTCACTATGAAGGTGGTGCTCAGGAGACATAAGGAGGTGCGGTGTTTTGGCAAGCCTGCAACCTCATCCAGTGTGTATCTGCTAACCCCGGCGACCATATAGGCGTCGCGTAGCTCAGAACCGGCTGGCCGATTGCCTTGTACGTTGCCAGTAACGTTTCTTTGTCTTTCCCCCAAGTACTTCCAGCTAGTGACTTGAGGATTTTGTTACGGCTTTGTACTTTGGTGGCAATCGCGGCTACATGAGCACCGTATTTGAACATGTTATCAAACGTGACCCCTAAGATTTTGGGGTAGACGTAGACGTCTAATTCCATGTTCGCCTGCGCTGTCCACGTCGTAAATAAGGTGGCCGAGGATTTGGTCGGTGACAATATCAGATTACGTGCAGCGTAAAAACCGGATAGGGATGAAAGGTAAGAATTAATTATTGAGCAGAGCTTTTGCTTTTTCCAGTAGTTGAGGTTGACAAAATGTGAAGAAATTTTTTGAGAAAAGATCTGACATTAAAATATATAACAAATAATTGGATTCATAACAAATTGTTTTTTTAAGCGATAGTATTTTAAAGAATAAGGAAGCAAAATTAAAGCAAGTAAGGAAGTCGATGTTCTAGTGTAACCGAAAATTATATACTTAGCAGGGATCTATTATGACATCCCAATTTATGCAGGTCTATTTTAATACTTTTTAATTCATATTATAAAGCCAGCTGATTGTTTCCAATAAAAGTTCATGTTCATGAAAGATATGAAAATCAAAAAAGATATTTATTGCAGTGAGGTATTAACTACTTGCCCCGACATTTTGCTTCTCTGTTATCCGGTTAACCTAATTTTTACCAGGAGTATACTACATATTATTGAGAAGCAGCTATCTAAGTTTGTATTGAAATATCTCGTCGAAATTACAAGCAATCGCCTTTGAAAATAGCAGCACTTTTATGCTGAAAAGTGGGCAGCGCCACGCCTACTTCCCCAAAATCCACAAAATTTTCTTGCGGTCGAGTTTTGCTTTAAAACTTTATTATGTGTGCAAGATCTTATTAATTTAGCTTGCATAGTTATAGAAATATGGGCGTGGCCCTTAACCGATTTCGCCCATTTTTACAATAAACGGTAACCTTTATATATTCAACACTTTCGTCAAACTTCGTTTCTACAAATCAATTTTTGCGGGATTTATGGAATCAAAAGTTTGGAGAAATAATCCTCTATAAAAGGGGCGTGATCACGCCTATTATAGAAAATTTATATTTGTCTAATTTCTTCGTTGATGGATACTTTGAAAGTAAAATAGAAATGATATAAAGCTACTTTACGCAAAGTTATTGCTTATTAAATATATCTATGAAAGTTTTCAAAATCTTTCATATAAAAGTGGGCGTGGACCTTAAGCGATTACGCCAAATTTTCTGCGGGAATCTGTGTACCGAATTTCGTTTCGATATCTTGAGAAGTTTTTGATTTATGATTCATAATATTTATAAATTTGACTTGTTCAAAAGTGGTCGGTGCCACGCTGATTTTCAAAAATTTTCTGAATAATTTGTTTTTTGCCTTAATGTTAATGTATACAGCAAATTTTAGCCTTATATGTGTAATATGTTCTGATCATCAAGTTTTTTTGTGTTCTCTATATATAAAAAGTGGGCGAGGCAATCATACGATTTCGCCTATTTTAAATAGCGCTCTGGGATGAGTGCCAAGGAACCTGCATACCAAATTTCATTAAGATATCTCAATATTTACTCAAGTTATCGTGTTCACAGACGAACGGACGGACGGGCATGGCTTAATCAATTTCTATTTTCCTCCTGTACATTATGTATAAGTCAGGCTAGGCTAACAAAGTTAATTACCTTGTGTGCATAGCACTTCTAGGTATATAAAGCCATCATGGCGATAGTTTTAAAATTGTCATGCTAAGTTCTTGCAATAGAATATGTCATATTTAAATTAAATAGTCGAATATTTGATAAGCCCACAATTTCTTTTTCCGGAATCGACATCCCTAATATAAGTATATAGACATGTATTATAATGATAATAATTTTATAACAATGGAATTAATTAAATGGTATTATAAGCAATCCAGCATCACACCGCCAAGATCGATAACACTTGCTCACGTCAATAAGACTGATTTAATAGTTTCAAAACAAATAAAGCCTTTGTGCTAGGCTTCTCTGATCTGACGCATTTTGGAACGTAATCAGAGCATTCAGTTTACTATTGCACTGCGTTGAGGATAGTAAAATGCGTATACTGCCTCGGAAAATGGGGTTGTCAAAATTTCAAAGCAAATCATTCAAAATCGGTGTGCTAGCTCATATCTTCAGCTTGCTACTTGTGCACTTGCCAATCATGCGCGGTCACAGCGTGGAAGAGTCTTCGACTGAAATCGATAAATTTAGTATTGAAGATTGCGCACAAATCGCAAGCAATGCTACCTGCAGCTGTCAACAAAACAAGAACAATATTACAATAATAGAATGCGCTGGCAACAAGGTATATATTTCGATAAACACTGAAAATGGCTTAGAGGTCACTTGCAAAGATCGTTTAGAACCAAATGTGCTAGCGTCATTACCGCAACTGGGTGCGCTTCGAAAAACGAACTACTTCGCCACGTTCAACTGTCAGCCTGTAACAGACGTGTTAGCCCAAATGGCGCTTACACCTCGTCAAACACTGCACATGTATGGGCTAGCGGAATACAAGCAACTGCGATCTGACACATTTGGACACCATCTTGAACGTTTGCAAAACGTGACTTTGCTCGAGCTGCGTGCTGAGCCGCACACAGGCGTGGGAAATAACTCAGAATCAACAATGCAGCAACTCGCCTCGGACATACTACAAATGATGCCAGGGCTTTTTCGACTTACTCTTGATTTGAAATTCACGCAATTACCGGCAGACCTATTCAAACCGGCAGTGAACCTAAATGATGTCAGCCTTATTGGCGAACTCACCGAATTTCCGCGTGAAACACTGCGCGTTTTACGCCGCCTGCGTGAACTCACAATGCGTCGACATCTACTGCTGAATCATCTGCACGAAGATGATTTCCAGAATTTGACTATGATCAGAGGACTTTATATAACTAATTGCAGCATAACGGAGCTACCACCGCATATATTTGCACCTTTGAAGCAACTGCAAAGACTAAATTTAATGGGCAATAAACTGCGTCGGCTCCCAGTCACGCTGTTAGCACAGCAAAAACGGCTGCAGATCTTAAACTTGAGCGGAAATCAGCTGCAGCTACTACCCATAGGTCTCTTCGCATCTACCGCTAAACTGCTGAAGTTAAATTTGAGTCGCAATCGTCTGCGGCATTTAGACTCCAAAATACTGCCACCATTGACTGCCGTCATCGAGCTCTTAGTGGATAACAATGAGTTGCGTACCATTGCCGCAGGTACCTTCGCACAACCCAATCGCTTGCAGGCTCTTGATTTGAGCAACAATCTACTTGATTGGGCAGCTGATGAGGATTGTGCGATTTTTGAAGGTTTGAATCGCTTGCAGCGCTTGATTTTAAGTAATAATTCGTTGCATTATCTCTGCGCTACGCTAGGTTCCAACAATCATTCGACCAGCGAACTCACCAACCTAGATATGCGTCAAAACAAATTGAAGCTTATTAGTCCAAAATTACTCGAAACCTTAAATACGAGTGCGACAATGTCAATAGCTTATTTATCCGAAAATCCATGGGTATGCAACTGCAGTGCACAACCGCTTTTGAACTTCGTCAAGAGTAATCGCAAACGTTTGCAAGACGCACGTAACATGCGCTGCGAGGATGCCGAACTGCCGCTTCTACGAGACTTGTCTTTTCGTGATTTCTGCTTGCCAGAGTTTGGTGTACAAACTGTCGTGGTTGTCATACTAGTTTGTGCAAGCGCTTTGGGTTTATTGCTTACAACGACGGCACTCTGCTACTACAAATACAACATGGAGTTGAAGATATGGCTTTATGCGCATCAGCTGTGCTTGTGCTGTTTGAGTGAGAAGGATATTGATCGTGATCGCAAATGGGATGCTTTCATTTCATATTCGCATCATGATGAAGAATTTGTAGAGAAAGAGCTAGTGCCTGGCTTGGAACAGGGTCCACCAACGTTTAAGGTTTGCATTCATGTGCGCGATTGGTTGGCTGGAGCTTATATACCCGAACAAATTATTGATTCTGTGGAGCAATCTCGTCGAACAATTATTGTCTTATCACAGCATTTCATTTCATCAGATTGGGCACAAATGGAATTTCGCACAGCTCATCAATGTGCCGTAAATGAGGGACGTTCGCGTATTATTATTGTGGTTTATGGTGAAATAAAAGATACTGAGCTGCTAGACCAAGAGTTGAAGGCATATTTAAAGACGAACACTTATTTAAAGTGGGATGATCCGTGGTTTTGGCGAAAGCTACGTTATGCAATGCCTCACGAGCAACGCATGAAATGGACGCGAAAAGCGGGTGACAGCGACATAGAGAACAATGTAGGACCTTCAGTGGCTGTGCACAAGAACAAACAATGAAGGCTTATTTAGTTGGTAATTTGTCTGAGCTTGTAAATACTTGCATAAAGTAAATAAAACAAAGAGCTGCATCTGTTTCTATATGTCAACTAAAAATATTTCATTAGTAAAAACATAAGCTACAAAAATTTTCTGCGTTCAGATTTTACCTATAGCGGAAGATGAACAGATGTTGCTGTATGGGGGATGGAGAGGGAGAGGGTGCGGGAGAGGGAGAGGGAGAGGGAGAGGGAGAGGGAGAGGGAGAGGGAGAGGGAGAGGGAGAGGAAGAGGAAGAGGAAGAGGAAGAGGAAGAGGAAGAGGAAGAGGAAGAGGAAGAGGAAGAGGAAGAGGAAGAGGAAGAGGAAGAGCAAGAGGAAGAGGAAGAGGGAGAGGGTGAGGCGGAAGGACAGGGAGAGGGAGAGGGGGAGGGAGAGAGGGATACAGAAAGGAATAACATGAGGTGGTCAACTGAATGTTTATTGTTCTACTTTATGCAAATTTTTGAGTTCAACCAACGAAATTTAAATAATAAGATTTATGATGCTCTGTTTGACTATATTTTGGAGTGACTTTATTAATTTAGATATGATCCTTAGTAGTATGGATCTATACATTTTCTCAGTGTGTCTCTGATGTGATGTATTGGAGAGAAATGACGAAAGGAAATGTGAAATTTTCTTGTAGAAATGTTTTCTTGAGCATAGTCTTTAGAGGTTTTTTTTTATATTTTAATTATTTGGGGCTGATTGCAGGCAAGGAGGTCATGGGACACAAAAACTCCTGCCCGGGTCGCTTGTTTTAGTCTAGTCATTCAAAAGAAATTGCATACATACGCAAATATACAAAATATATATTAGATAATATCAATTAACAAACAATCATAAAAAAAAAATTCGAGCTTTGCTCCACCAACAAACAATAATCACCATAACTATAATTGTTACAGGTACAGTGCGGGTGCATAACAAATAACACGGAAGTGTTAATATGCAAAAAAAAAAAAAAGCCCTTCTGTATCTAAAACTGTTCTATGAACGCGCCTAAAAATATTCCACTTTCCTTGAGTTGACATATAAAATATATGTACCCAAGAATGTATAAAAGGAATAAGCAAATGGCGCATTTGAGGAAAAATGCATCGTGACGCTACAGGGCACCATAGCTTAGTTGTTAGAGTACTCTAACAGCGGCTTTGGTGCACACACTTGGGTTCGTATCTCAGTGTCCGAGTCTGATGAGAAGCTGGGCACTTCGAAACATGTCATCCCATACCATCGCTGTGCATAACGTTGTAAAATTTTCCTCTAATATCAATTAATATACAAAATGAAGTTGTAGATCTGGCCAAAGCAATTTTGCACGTACCTGGAAAAGAAGAGAAATGGATAGTTTATTGATTTATTGCATGAAATTTATTTAATAAAAACAATGCTTCGACTATGAAAACTTGGAAATTAGAAGTTGGAGTAGAACTCTAGATATTCCAATCGATAGAAGGCACAATATTCAGAGGCAATACTTAACGGACTACATTTAAATAAATGACACTGAAGTTAAATTTAGAATCGCATATGACAACAATTACACTGATGAAGTTAAAAAAACCGACAGACATTTATACTAGTAGTGAAATTAAAATGTATATCGTTCCACGAAATAGAACGAAGCTGCCATTTTTATAAGTATGGCGAATTCCATAAGAGAAACCATATGAAAAGAAATTGTAAACTTTCAAAAACGGTCATCAAAATCTTCAGATTTCTTAGCAGAATATCTAGAAAATTTCTGAGTACCCAGTTTTGTAGACCAATCAATTTTAGTATAACATTGTGTAAGTTAGAACTCGCTCAAAAATTTCCCTGAATTTTCAGAATATTTTTTGTCAAGGGTGTTGAGTGATTTCTTCCATACAAAGCATGAAGAAAAATTTATTTCGTATGAAAAAAAAATACTCAGTATGCTTGACAAAAAAATTCTAAAAGTGCAGTGGAATTTTTAAGGTACTTCTTGCTTGCACATTATGATGCTAAAATGGAATGAGCTATAAAACTGCATACTCAAAATTTTCTAAAAACTCTGCCCAAAAATATTGAAATTTTGATGTAAGTTCTTAAAAGTTTAATTAACTTTCCTTAACCTTAAAATTTCTTTCTATGTGGTTTCTGTTATGTAATACGCTATGTTTTAAATGAAAATTATTAGAAACACAGCTTCTTTTTATTTCGTCGAACGATATCCAATATAATTGCACTACTAATATATTCAACACAACTGTGCGTGATTTCTAGATAATTTGGAGACGCTTCTTCTAATGCTGTTACCCGTTCTGCTAAGTTAGCGAAAAAAAAATTATTTTTTCCTTCAATTCCCCATGAAACCTTCAAGGTCTCAGAAAAAAATTATTCTTTTATCTAACTTTGCATAACGGTTAACAGCGTTGCATTCAGCGTATCCCAATTACATAGAAATGACCTATCGTCCGTCTGTCGGACGAAAAAAGTTGAAAAAGCTACAGCAGTGTTATTAGAAGTTATTTTTCAAGAATTTTTTTGTTGCTGTCGTTCTTTTAGCTATGCCTCGCAATGGCTTGTCGCCATTTTCCTTATCTGGCTTTGTCTTAATATCTTCAAACGGGAGTCCCAGGAACCTAGCGGCTTCAATAGGATTGAACCAGAGTGAGATTAGTGTTAGAAGCGTTAAGCAGGTTAACAGATAATCGTTGTCATGGGGAGATACACCTCATGCAGGGAAAACATTCGACGTGTCAGGGTTCGGTCTGGATAGGTAAGACTTTAATCTGTTGCAGTATCCAGATCAAAGTTGAGCCAGTGGGACTCTTGTGTCCCTCGTTACTCTTCAGTAACAGATAGAGCTTGCGCCTGAATGACAGCATTCACGGGGCCAAGGCAAGTGTTGCATTTGACTGATGCCGCCGTCGCATATAATCTTTACCGACAAACTAGAGTGACAGCGGGAGTTGCGCACTGCGGGAGTTGCGATGAGCTCTGCTCGAGAATTAATTCTTACCTTCCAGCCCTTTCCAGTTTCTTCGCTGCACGGAACCTGACATTGTCACCGACCAAATCCTCGGCCACCTTATTTACGACGTGGACAGCGCAGGCGAACATGGAATTAGACGTCTACGTCTACCCCAAAATCTTAGGGGTCACGTTTGATAACATGTTCAAATACGGTGCTCATGTAGCCGCGATTGCCAGAAAGTACAAAGCCGTAACAAAATCCTCAAGCCACTAGCTGGCAGTACTTGGGGGAAAGACAAAGAAACGTTACTGGCAACGTACAAGGCCATCGGCCAGCCGGTTCTGAGCTACGCGACGCCAATATGGTCGCCGGGGTTAGCAGACACACATTGGAGGAGGTTGCAGGCCTGCCAAAACACCGCACTCAGAACTGCCACGGGGTGCCTCCTTATGTCTCCTGAGCACCATCTTCACAATGAGGCAAAAATGCTCGATGTCAAAGAGCACTGCGAGATGTTGACCAGACAATTCCTGTTCAACTGCCATAAACCGCAGCACCCGAACAGGAACCTGCTCAACGAAAATCCGCCTCCCAGGAGAATAAGAAGTCACCTCCGTAAGCACTATGACGAGATCCGGCACCACATTTTCTCGCCGTTTGATCCAAAAGTGCACCGGCGGGCCCTCAACCTCATCCACACGGAGTTGGTAAACTCCTTTGTCAGGTCACGTCCAGTGAATGCAGTCCTACAGGCACAAGCCCCACCTGTTGCCGACGAGGAACGCGAACTGCCCAGGGAGACAAGAGTCACGCTGGCTCAACTTCGTTCTGGATACTGTAACAGACTAAACTCTTACCTATCCAAACTGACCCCTGACATGCCAAATGTCTGCCCGGCATGCGGCGTGTCTCCCCACGATACTAACCATCTGTTCATCTTCTCAACTGAGCCCACTCTTCTCACACCAATTTCACTCTGGTCCACCCCTGTTGAAGCCGCGAGGTTTCTTGGACTTCCGTTAGAAGAGCCTGATGACAGTGTTGGATGGGGGTGACATCCTAGGCAGGTTAAGTAGTCGCTACAACAACAACAACAACAACAACACTGCTTGCTGGGCAGTATTGAAACTGCCAGTCGTTGGGACTGTATCTGGAATAGGTGGCGTTGCTACGCGAGGCGTCGGACACTCTGGGCGTGAACAGCATGTTTTTGAAGAAACTAATGGGTCTGTGTGGGGAGGGATTGAGCTCGGAGCAACTTGTAGCACATTGAATAGAGTGTGAATGCTTAACATAAATCTTTTTTCCAACAAACGCAGTAGATCCAATCTCTAGGTCCGGGGTTTGGTTCAACAGCAGCCCGTAGCAGAAGAATATTGAGCAACTCTGCTGCAAGGAGCTGCTCGGAGGATGACAATTTTAGTGGAGTTGTGACGAGTTAGGTTACATCGAAATAACAGCCCTTGGTTGGGTAATACCAGAGTCATTACAGTACGATAGAACTGGCTGTTGTCGGAAAGAATAATAATTTTCTTATTATATAATGGCACTAACAAGCTTACATTCGAAAGTTCACTCGAAAGATGGTGCGTGTCGAGTCTCTGATATTGGGTGTTCTCGAGGATTTGGCATAACAAAAAAAAGCGATACGAATCGAGGGGCTCCCAGACTGTCTTTTTCGTAAACTGATTCAGAATTTTACTACTAATATATAAATTTTTACTATCATCTTTGCTATTTGCTTCCTAGCTTACCCTAAACACAAGTTAATACTCTTAATCTGCTTTTACAGCGCCAACCATTTCATCCCTAGCAAAACAGTCAAAAGTAAACTGGAATGTGGGCGACTGCTGTGGTGTGACGGTAATGTTGCTAGCCTACCAGACCATAGATCTGCTTTGCAGACACTGTTCGGAGTCGTCGAAAAACTGAAGGTCACGCCAGTTAGTAGGAAAAATTAAAAGCAGCACACCACATATTGGCCTCAGCCTTAATCTCCTCGGAGGAATATCACGCCAAATTTTTTTTTTTTTTTACTCGAATGTAGGTATTGGTGTGAATGTGTTCTTGTTTATGCTTTTGTTTATGTTTCGTTTCGCCTTCATGCAATCTTACATGCACTGTGTTTTAATTTTATCTTCTCTACAACTTTTACTTTTGTTCCTTTCAACAGTGCCCATCTGCGGTTAAGTGCTTTTTGTTGCTATAATAAGTCATTCATATTCAGAATGCGAATTTATTTTATACAGGGTTTGTACAAAAACATCCATCTAATGTTGCCCACGACGACGTGATATCTTTGGACGTTATAACGTACGCTTTTATGTTTTCTTTCAATTTACACCCATTCATCAGTTAAGTGCTCATTCACATATTCAATTGCCATTGTAATCTTTCCTTCCTTCCTGCTTTATACTTGTGAGTTTACTACTATGCATACGTCAGGGTGCGTCTTACTTTGAAACTTTGTTCTACAGATCGCACGACCTTGTCCTGAGAAAATTGGACCGAAAATTCACCATTTTCGCGAGATAAAAGTGTAAGATTATAAGGGTAGGTTGAAAAAAAAAGTTCGTACTTTATAAAAAAAAGAGTTATTCAAAAGTTATGTGATTCAGTTGATTGTTTTGCCAAAGATTGCAAAAGATCCCTACATCCTTAAGTTGCTGTATAATGCCTTTGTGCAATCTAAATTTTGGGTATTTTTTAAGAGTGAAAAGAGTACAGAAATGGTTCATGAGGTATGCTCTGCAGTCAGTTAATTTTAGTGAGCTTACGCCGTCTTACCCTGATAAAGTCAGTTTCTAGTGAAGGGTCTATACAATACCTTATGTTCGTTTATGACAAATTAGCGGTTCCATCGCTCCGGATCTTCTTAGGTATGCAGACTGCAATGTTCGAAGTAGGGTAACTGCACTAGTTCCCGGGCAGCGCTAGTATCCGGACACTATGTCAACATTTTTGGATTAATAGGCAAATCACTAATAAATAGTCCCAAATAACAACACAAATGGAAATGTACATGTTTTCTGTGTACGTGGAAAATGTAAGTTCAATCAAAAGCATAGTTTAAAATTTACATGTAATTTTAGTGTCAGAAGTCTGAGCATGCGGTAAAATTGCAGGTTTTTGTAAAAAAAAAAATTGTGTCGGCGTTTTACAAGAGTAAGCGCTTAAACAAGTATTTATAAACATATTACAATAAAAGTAAATAATATTTGTTTAAAATATAATAAGCTTTCATTTTATAAAAAAAAATTTATTTACTTTACTTTTCGGCCTAAATTATTACTGTCCGGATACCAGAACCAAAATTTAAGATGATTCTCAGTTTCCACACGGGCTGTTCGGATAGTGTAAAGAAGGCCAAAATTACGAATAACCATTTTAATGCTCCTAAATGATAGTTTATTTTACAATATATGAATTACAAAAAGAGAAGCATCTTTTTCTCTTATATTTTCAGTCTTCGGGCAGGTTTTTCAAGTACAAATATTGCTGCCGGGATAATAAGAAACTAAGTTTCAATGTCCGAACAATTAGTTTGTAAGTTGTTTCTATCGATATTACTATTTAAAGAATAATTGCATACATCTTACCCCAGCCCTTCGAGGTTATAAGGTCAAACCAAACAAGCATCAGACAAGCGGAAGATTAGGATAGCTGTGGAACTCCTAATAGTCGTAACCTTAATCTGGCGAGCGATAGGATCACAAAATATGTTTTACGAACTCGGAGACGACTTCGCCATCCCATATTACTTCCAAGCCGTTTTTTCTTGGTCGATCGTTTACAACTCTTGACTACTTTTCAATGCTCCCAATCTCATGGGGCGTTCTATGGTATACTTTTCAAGAGACTTCTCTTTTTGGGTAAACATATCATCTCATTCGTTTCCATCTATGCCCATATGACCAATGAGCCAGTATAGATGTACAAGTAAGTTCCCCCGTTTCAAATTCTTGCTAGCACCTGTTTGCACTTCAAGACACTTTTAGTTGTTGTAATTTGCCAGCTTGAAGATTTGTTTAACTTCGGAAAAGCACAGTATAAAGCAGATTGGAACAATTGTAAATGTGTACGGTGCCAACCGTACCTTTACGCCAACCCGTCATATCTACGAGGCATGGGGCCTAGTTGCAGTTGTTAACACTATGCTTTTGCCCACTAATTCTGTCGGGGTGGCTTTCAATTACTAATCATTCATTATGTGCATACTCTCTCAAGTTTGTTAACAAAAGTTCTTTTTTGTGTGGCTAACCACCAAACGAGGACTCCACAATGACTTTTAACTCCACAATCGCCCTGAATACCCAATTGGAAAGAGGGTGAGAAAACTCACGTGCAACCCCAAATTTTTTTACATGGATAAAGTGCTGTTGAGGCTTTTTTTACTCCCTTTTAAATTATTCCCAGATTTGTAAGCTTAGTCCAATGCGGGATCTTCTAGCTCCTAGAAACTAAGACTATGTAGATGTGCATTTTGTGACTACCCATTCTCGGCTGCATTGCGGGTTAGGGGTTTAGAATATGCCCGAGGTAGGCATACCGGTCGTAAGAGGCGACTAATATGCACAAAGGTAATGACGTGCAACTCGATGGTTGATCTACGGATATGATACCTCTCACCTCTCTTTACCCATCTCTCCTTCCTTACGGAAGGAGGGGTGACATGACCTAGAAGGTTCCACTGGTCATAAATCGATACCACGACAGTCGGGCAGTACCGCAAGGGAGTACCGGAGCGTACCGGATTCATATCCGGCCAAGGACTGTCAGTTCGACAGCACTCCCCAAAACCTTCGGGGAGTGTTTTTGTCGTTACAACAACAACAACAACAACAACCCATCCTCGGATGCCCAGATGTGGACCTCCTGAAGTTCCCTGACCTTCATATATGTATGTAGCTAATTGTTGGCAAAAATCTACCAATTATGACAAATCAAACATCGTAAGTTTGGCTGATCCCTCAAACCACCGATCGAACAGTTCTTTTATAACCAGTTTTAAAATCAGAGAGATGTCCATTCAAAGGGATGTAAATATGATTAAGACGTTTATTGTAGTCAAAGGCCTTCTCTTTGTTTCAGAAATACGTCACAAAAATATAGTGCATATACAAATTTTATACAATTTTCGGGTATCCCGAAACTAAAACCAAAGCGTCCGGAAACTAAATTTTACTGTCCGGAAACTAGAGCAAATCGAACTTTTTTGAATTTTTAATTCAATAATATTAACAACATTATATTTTTAAATTATACAGACTTCATATTATTGAGCAATATTTATGCTTTTATAAACAGTTTATCTTTTCACGGTCACTTTTGTAGTGAGAAAATGAGTCGAAGTCAAAGCTTTTTTTTTTGCCCAGGACTACGAGTTCTTTTCATGCTCATAACAGGCGAATTTATTTACTTCGAACTTGAGATTTGCCTCCACACAAATAAAGCGCACCCTAACATATTCACGTATTCTTGCTTCATGCCTTACAATGGTTACTCATACGTTCCGACATCTTTTCTGTCCTTGGTCTTGGCATGCTTTCGTTGTTTCTTCGCATCCTTTTTTTTCACTTTTATGTTTTGCATTTGCTTTCGCTAGACAAAATGGATCCTTGTAAAATATTCCTTTGTTTTAACACATTAAAGCATGTCGGCTAACACTTGTTTCAGATGGGAACAGACTGTAATGCGATAATCGTGCAGATGTTAATGAATAATCTTTTAAAGTCAAGTGTGCGTAGCATAAAAATATGAAAAAAGCAGAGAACTATTCGTTGAGAAAAGTTAAACAAAGAAAATGAGTTGTATGAGCTTCGAAGGAAAACGAAATGGTTCTTTGAGGAGTAAAATCTTACCTCCGAGCCGTGTTTTTATTACCGGCTTACGGAAGCAGAACAAATAAAAAGGATCTCCCTTTCTGGAAAAGCTGAACTAAATCTGATGATAGCTCTAAACTTATATCTGGTTGCAAATACCGTACTTAAGTTACCAGCTTTTACCTTTTTAAAAGTTTTCTACATTTTCTAAACCAGCTCTCAGAAAAAAAGCATACACTTAATACAACTATAGCCGTAACCTTATACAAGATAAAAAGGGTATAATTAAGTATCTCTTTAGTTACACCTACGATTGTAGTTACTAAGTTTACTTGTTACTAAGTTTAATGTTTACCGTTGTAGATAACATTACATACATACATACATATATAGGTCAACATCCCTTAAAAGCTGTTTATTTAAAATTCTAAACGATTTTCACCCTCCGACAAAACGCGCCGCCTGATTCTGTCTAGAAACACCAACTGATAGCAGATCGTTCTCCACTTGGTCTTTCCAACAGAGTGGAGGCCTTACTTTTCCTCTGCTTCCATAGGTGGGTTCCGACAAAGGTACCTTCCCGGTCTCAGCATCTTCTTCGCATTACATGGCTTAGCCAACGTAGCCGCTAGGTGGACAATGTCGATGTCTGAGTAGAGCGCATACAACTCATTATTAAATCTTCTCGGCATAGTGTAAAGACCCATAAATCCTTCGAAGAATCTTTCTCTCGAATACCCCAAGGGTCGACTCATCTGCGGCTGTCATCATCCATGCTTCTCATATTGCAGGACTGGTATTATCAGCGACTCGTATAGCGTGGGTTTTGTTCGTCGAGAGAGGACTTTGCTTAGCAATTACCTACTAAGTCCTAAGTAACATTCATTGGCAAGGCTAATTCTTTGCTGGATTTCCAAGCCGACATTATGGTTGGTGGTAATGCTGGTTCCCAAGTATACGAAGTCTTTAACTATTTCAAACATAAGCTGCCAACAGTGCCGTGGGTGCCAAGCCTCGAATGCGCTTACTCTTTACATGATGACAGAAGATACCTCATTTTGCCCTCATTCCCTTGCTCGTTCTCGTCAATTGGAGAAGGCGGAAGTTACGGCACGTTTATTTGAGCCAATGGTGTCTATATCATCGGCATCTTTTGTAATATATGGTCCCTCAGCTGTGAAGTTGTGCGGCTTGTATTATTTCCTCTAGCATTAAAATGAAAAAATCGCACGATAGGGGGTCACCCGGCCTGAAACCTTCTTTAAATTCGACCGGCTCGGAGAGGTTTATCCCGATTCTGATTGAGCTGGTGGTGTTGCTCAATGTCTTTTTGCACAGCCGTGTAAGTTTTGCTGGGAAACCAAATTCAAACATAGCGGTATAGGCAGCTCCTTTTCGCCCTGTCGAAGGCGGTTTTAAAATCAACAAAGAGGTGATTTGTGTCAATTCTTTTCTCACGAGTTTTTTTTCCAAGATTTCGCGTATCGTGAAAATCTGATCGATGGTAGATTTACCAGGTCTGAAGCCGCACTGATAAGGGTCCATCAGTTTATCAACGGTGGGCTTTAATCTTTCGCACAATACGAGTAATAGAACCTAATATGCGATATTAAGGAGGCTGATCCCGCTATATTTGGTGCAGGTTGTAGGATATCCTTTCTTGTGGATTGGGCAGGTGATACTTGGATTCCAATCTGCAGGCATGTATGCCGCACTAGAATAGTTCCGCCGTCAATTCGTCACCCCCCGCGGCTTTGTTGTTCTTTAATCGCGATATTGCTACTCGTATCTCGTTATAGTCGTGTGGGGGAACACTAATTCCATCATATTCGATTATGGGGTAGGGTTCTTCCCTGTGTAGTTGCTTGGTTTCTTCATTTAGGAGAGTAGAGGAGTGCTCCCTCCATACTCTAAGTACTCTCTGTACATTGCTTGCTTGGTCTGGACCTTACATGTGTTCGCCCCGCCTTCCTGATTTTTGGTATATTTTTGGGGGTTATTTTTGCTGGCTAGTAGTTATTCGCACTCGTGCCCCCTTTGACTATCTTTTTTTGTTACGAAAAAGGCGACTCGACCCCTTTTTCAACTTTTGGAAGTGTTCGCATACCCCTCGCGTTACAGTTGTCCTCAATGTAGCCTTATAAGCAGCCTCCTTTCTTTTCGTTATAGCGCTACATTCTTTGTCGTACCAGGATCCGCCGGCATCCAAATACTTCATCAGCGCCGGTATGGAGCGCTCCAGAGATAAGTTTCCACTGCTTGCATACCCCAAAAGTTTCAATTGTGCTCTCAGAGAGCAGGTGTGAGAGTCGAGTTGCGAAATCATGAATAAAATACGATTACATATAATTGGGTTACTGATACAGTTAAAGTTAGCAACAGTAGCGAACACGGTAGGTAACCGACTTGGTCATGGGCTCCTTTATTTTCGTTCTTGAAACAGTTCATCATTACCTTCTAACGGAAGGCCTCGAGCACTAGTAGTTTTAGCAGGATCGGACAGTAATGAGTTTGATTTTAGAAGGATTTACTCGGTTGAGGTTTGCTGAGTTTTATGGTACGAGATTGAGATCTTATTATGATTGGCTGTAGGTAACGTGATGCGAACGGCGTTGCGTTTACTGTCAGGTTCATCAAACTTCTCGAACTGAAACATTTAGTTAAGACAGTGATCATGAATTTAATGACCAAGCGCATCGCTGGAAGGCCGCTTACCTTCGTTAGCATAGGAAACTTTGGATACTCCATGAAATGAAAATGAATAAATTAAAAAATAATGAAGTTAGGGAAACAACCAGTCGCGGACTGATATCCCCTAAGTCTTTCCTTGGTGTATTGTTGCACTCAGATAAACTCAATTGTTACCTCAAAAGTCAGTTAACATTTTTTTTAAACGTATTACCTTTCCTGGTTTCTAATCCTGCAATATTGATGTGTCAACATACATATCCGTTTTTATTGTATATATATATCTAATATTTCACATAACTTCTTGACTTCGCTTCATTCCCGTATAGACAGCGCATGAAATTGAGCTCAGCGCCGAAGGGCGTATCACATTTCACAAGCAATGAATGCGAACGACGATTTTCAATCGACTAAAACAATATTTATACATATATTTACATTTGCAAAGACAAAAGCATAAATATATTTACATATAGATAAACATCCAGTTATATTACATATTCCACCATGCATATGAGTACATAAGTACTAAACATCTTTAGACAGAGTACGAGTATACCTTCGCTGGATGCCGTAATTTAGGCGATGGTACACGGCAAGCGAAGTGATAGGAAGAACACATATACCCTTAGATGTATAGGCTCAACTCATCCCAGCAGTGGTTTTCGAAAGCACCTTTTTGATTATTGAATCATTTTTCGAGTTCCAGACTTGGTTTTGTTATTTTTGTGAAAAGTTTATTTTTCTAATTTTTATTTTTAATATAATACTAATTAAATGGATAAAGTTAGAATCAAACGTCATAGATATTCTTGCATTTTATGATCTTTTCACAGCTTTGCCATGCTAGAATACTTAGAAGCTTTTACCCTGGTCTTAAGTTGTTAAATTATTAAAAGACGCCAGAGGGGAAAATGATTGGCATTGCATGGCACAAAATTCCTTGATAAGTAAAGTTTAACAGCTTCCCAAAGAGAGCTTTTCGAATAGCTATAGTTTTTGCTTCTCTTTCCATAATTATACGATATATACCCCCTGAGGAGATTAAGGCCAAGGTCTTCAAAAAACTTTTTGAAATAACTTTTGATGTTACCTGTACCAGTTACCTCGAACCTTGGACGTTCGGTGTGGTAGGCCAGACCAAGCAGAAAAATTTTATTTTGAACAATTTCACTTTCTAACTTCCTTATCTCTAGCTTCCTCTGCATCTGCTCCTCCATCCCCATTTCTTTTCTATATTCCTCCCAATTTTCTTCTCTCGTATCGAATTACTTTTCTTCTTTCTTTCCTTTCCACCCACTCCTTCTCTTCTCATCTTATTTCTCTAATTTCGCGCCTTCCTTTCTCCCTCCTTAAATTTTTCACTTGCTCTTCCTATCCTACTTCCTATTCGTCTTGTAATATATCTAAACCAAAAGGTGTATAACTAAATAATTGAGGATATATAGTACAGTTGTATAGTTCAGTTAAACGACTTAGTTAATTGAACGAACGAACTACATCATTCAAATATTTTCAATCTCGTTCAGTGATTGGCAATGTTGCACCATCTTTGTGTAGTTCAAATGCTCCTGTGGCAGCGAACTAAATTTTGCTATATCAACCCAATATTGGTTTTAAAAACAGCTTAAGTTAGTCGACATTATCTCTTATTACCACAATCAATTTTACTTACAGAACGATTAAATTCTTCCCGAGTTTTAAACCATCGCAATGTGTCCACGCTTTTTCTTTTTTTTTCCTGTGCTCATGGATATACAAAATGATTGAAAAGAAAACTTAGTATAGAATCGGCTGAATGAGGGAACGAAGGGAACGATCTAGTTCACTCTAGGATATATAGCGAATATAGCTTTTTTCTTGTAAAATAATTATATATTCTTATATATACAATATATTCCCCTATATCCAAATATCATGAAACTGCACCCATAAAGATTAGGTATTATCACGAAATGAATTTTAATATTTCATAGGGGTGTGTCGCCTCCCTTTTTTCAAAGCCTATATAGAGCCTATGCCATACCAAATGCGTTCCATGACGAATTCAAATTTTATATTTCTTAGGGTCGTGTCCGCACTTCTAAACCCATATTTAGCCTATGCTGTACCCGGTGACCTCATAAACTTAGTGTATGCTTCATAAAGATAAGCTCAGTACGTTGAAAGACCAATAAATAAGAGACACACAGACATTCATTTTTATACCCCCTGTACTAATAAACAGGATATTATAGTTTTTTTCACATAATGCGGATTTGGAACACTATAAAGCCATCGAGATGGATATAGATGTCCTTGTATCAAATTTCTTAGGATGAGTAGAGAAATCGGTTATAGCTATATCCGTTCGTCAGTCCAATATGTGAAGGACATTCGGCACAAGGTAGGTTGCTTTTGAAAATTGGCCAAATCGGCTTTTTCGATGTCGAAAATTTGGAACATTTTTTTAAATGAGATAATTTATTAAGAAAACACCTACAATAGTAAAATTTTGTTCTTTTATCGAAGTGATCATTCTATTAACGATTTTGAAAATTATGAAAAATGGGCGTGTCACCGAACACATATGAGTGAACAAATTTTCAAACTTTCAACGTTAATAACTTTAAAAATCTTTACGCTATAATAACAAAATTTGATACGGCATACTATTGTTGTGAAAAGCGCTTTTCGACTTAAACTTCGACTTGAAATATGGTAAAAGACCGAACATCCAAAATCCGTGGTTTATAAATTTTATTCTGTTGCTATATTATTTCCGAAGTTATATTGTTAACATAATTAAGAAAACTAGAGAACGCCCAGTGGTTGAAATTCAACCACTAAACTTTATTTTATTTTCATTATTTGCTGTACTTTTCATCTGTCTTTTTCCTTTCCTTTCTCTGTCGTTTTTTTCCTCTAACATATTTTCGTTTTCCTTGTTTCTTCTTTTACTCTCTGCAGTCTCTATTTTGAATTTATTTTATTCTTCCCTTTCCGTACCCTTCCATTCCCCTCTTTCCTTCCTTTACTTTTCTTTACTTTCCTTTCCATTCCCTTTCTTTTCTTTGCTTTCCTTACCTTTACTGTCTTTCCCTTCATTTTATTTTAATAAACTTTGTTTTATTTTTTTTTAATCTTATTTAATCTATTTGATTTTATTTTACTTTATTTCAATTTACACAAACCCAACCACAAATACAAATCAAGCTTCGGTGTTTAATACTCTTTATGAGTAATCATTTATTTTGTTTTTGTAAACCCTGTTTGTAGGTAGCAGCAATGAAGTTTACATATTTGCTCATATTTGAAATTGCTTGTTTATGTCTCCAACAAAGCAACTTTTCGTGCTCTCAGGAGAGCCGCTGACACTGGGCAGCGTAGCCAGTGATCAATGCAATAAAAACAACTAAAGCAAAAATGCACGACACGTTTACTCACACAACAGCTGCGCTGTAGTGCGAATGCTTGTTATTCATTGGTCCACTACCAGCTCTTCGCATTCACAGTGAGAGCCGATCACACTAGTAATACAAAGTCGTGCATGACATATTTACTCACACAACAGCAGCTCTATAGTGTGAATAAGTGAATGTGTAGTGGTGTGACTTTTATGTTAAAGTTTTTATATTAAAATGATTTTTAAAATTTTTTTTATTTACGGATAAAAGTACACCTCAAAATTTCCTATCTATACATATATAATTTGTATACCTTAGAATTATAGTTTAGCAGAAAACGGTTCCACATTGCATTCATTTTGTCTATTTATATATATATTTACTCACACAACAGCGGCTCTATAGTGTGAATAAGTGAATGTGTAGTGGTGTGACTTTCATGTTACAGTTTTTATATTAAAATGATTTTTAAAATTTTTTTTATTTACGGATAAAAGTACACCTCAAAATTTCCTATCTATACATATATAATTTGTATACCTTAGAATTATAGTTTAGCAGAAAACGGTTCCACATTGCATTCATCTTGTCTATTTATATATAAGATGTACTGATTTATGAAATTGAGCCTTGCCAGACTACTATTTGCTCAACTTTTTTATACAACTAGGTATTTAATGGTGCTTTCTAGCCGAAGTTAGACTTTCTTACTTGATTGTTATAAGATTTAGCATTTGCAGGTCAATAAAGTTTAGTGGAACTATTTGATGTCAAAATTTTTCAGCAATTTTTTTTTAAATAACTCCTCATGGATATTGTGGTAGTCTTCAGGGTTTTTGGGAAGCTTAGAGCCTATACTATTACACTGTGCAACAAATTCGCGTTAGCAAAAGTGTGTGAAAATAGAGGGGTGAAAATAGAGGCTAAATTAGAAGACCCGTACGTGGCATTTGTTTATGTTAGTTCGAATTTTTTTTAATCGACCTTCGAACTTTGCAGTCAAGTGCCGATTTTCAGCATATTGTTTGTATGGTTTTTTGGCTATAACTTGTCGACTAATTGATATTTTTTCAATCTGTTAAGGCCAAATTATTGCTAGAGACCTGTGCAACAATTAAAATTAAAAAAAAAAAATTGATTTATAAAATTTTTGTAGTGCTTATGAAGCAAAATGTTAGAACTTTTTTTTCATGCTTTTTGAACATATTTTCCACAAAACTAAGTCTTTTTCTTTCTGTTTGATCTATAATATGTTTCTCAGTGTTGATTTTGAAGAAACATTGAAGAAGAAATTATAAAAATACGGAAAAAATATAATTTTGAAATGTTAGTTATGAAAAGTTTTAAGTACAAAAATTAAATTAATTAAATTAATGATTTGGCCAGTTGCTGTTTAGCACGCGGCTGTGGATCAACATCACTGCTCTCTCTTATATCTTGGTCATCGTCATCATCATCAGAAAGGTTGATAAATTCGTCCAACTGATATTTTGGAATTTCATCTTTGTCTTCCCCGTCTTCCTCTTTTTCCTCGCCCCCCTCTTCTTCAAAGGGGTTTTTATACCACCAACAAATTTCAGCGAGTATTGCATCTGGAGATTTCTTTCCTCTGTACCTGAAACGAAAATAGTTTTCAATCGTTAACATGTTTAAATTGTGCACTCTGACAAAGATATTAGAAAAATCTAGTTACCTTATTTCAAATGCAAGCGCAGTTTGGTGATAACGTTCGCCTTGCTCATTAGATTCTGTTGAGCGAGTTGATCAAGATGCTGATGCAAGAGATGAATTTTTTACGACATATTAACCCCAATTTCATCGAAATCTGCCAACATGTTTGCAACAGATCCCCTGTAGTTGTCTTTGCGTTCTTTACCCAAAAGTCCTTTAATGACTGCTTTCAATGCGAGCCATGCATTTAATTCTCGGTCTGTCAGAACTTGGTCAAAATCTTGACGACTCATTAGTTTCCGTATGTCGGGACCATTAACAACCCCTTCCTGAATTTTGGCGTTACTTAGTCTGGGGAAAATGTCTTTTAAGCGGTTGAATACTGCTGGTCTTTTTGCGATACATTTCAAAACATGTTTAGCAATGCCAAGTTTAATGTGGAACAACGGCAACAAAATTTTCATTTCAGGAACAAGAATTTCGTGTAGCCTATTGTCTTTAGGCCATTTCCGTCCAATGCGACTATTCCAGTTATGCTGTTTGTACTGGTTTCTTCCTCTAACACCTTCTCCGTATCGTGAACCCCAATCGCACAAAAAACACGAATATTTTGGACGGCCAGATGCTGTTAAGCCTGTAATCAATGAAACTATTTTGAGGTCGCAGCAAATGCGCTACTGGTGTTTGTTATATTTGACTACTTTCAGAATGTGTTTCAAATTATCGAATTTTCACTAGTGTCAGTGCTATACGCAATTGGAACACAAGGCATTCTAATCGTCTTGTGCAAAAGCTGATTAGTGAACTATCGATGAATAAACGCCAATCATCTTTTTTATAGGTTAACCCTATCGTCTCCATTAACTTTTCGATATCGTTGCAATAAGCGAAATTTTTTGCATCATTCACATTGAAGAACTTTTCTAACTCTTTTTGGCGTTTTCGATATTCTGTAACTTTGGTACCTTTCGCCAGCAAATTATTTCCTTTCAAAAATGAAGCCAGTTCTTCTGATTTTTTCTGAGACAAACACAAAATTGCAACAATTGCATCCAATTGCTTTTGTGTGACTAGGATTGGGTCCTTTGATGTTTCATAGGATGTACCTTCACCGGGGTCGTTTTCTGAGAACAAATGCATGGATATAGCAGCGGCGGTTGAAGTACTGATATCTGTTTGAAGATCAATACTTCGGTATGTTGGTACTGGAACGAATTCTGAGTGCACTAATGGTAATTGGACACTTGGCACTACTACATAAGTTTTATTCTTTGCTTTCGTTCTATTCAAAGTTTTATGGTAGTTGATACATCCATAGCAATTTTCTTGTTGATGCCGGCTGTTGTCTAACCACATCATTGGTATACCAAAAGGCATAGCATGAATAGCAATTAAAGTAAACTTTTTTAGGGGCATAGTTTATGTCAGTGATAAACTCTTGCGAGAAATATTGTTTATAGGCTTCCAAAAACAATCACTCGCGTTGCCACATTTTTCATCGCTTGCGATGAAACGTCCACAAACATTACAAAAATCGTCCATTTTACATTTTGGTTCCGACATTTTTAATACAATATATATTATACAATGTTGTTCTTGTTATTTTTATGAAACCGAAGCACTTAACTTAAATCACTCACAAAATGAAATAAGTTCCAAAAAAATTAATAGCGACTTTAATCACGACCGAGCAAAAATTAAAAGACATCAGCTTCGGCTTAGTTTCGAGTCTTAACTGAATCTTTATTTTTGATATTAGTTCGTTTGTACGAAATAAATAAAAATCGCTGTGTGGAAACAAAAAAGAGGAAGGCGAGGAAAAAGAGGAAGAAGGGGAAGAAATTTATTGCATTTGACTGCAAAGTTCGAAAGTCGATTAAAAACAAATTCGAACTAACATAAACAAACGCCGCGATACAGGTCTTCTAATTTAGGCTCTATTTTCACCCCTCACTCTCAGAATCGACCTAACTTTTGCTAACCAGAATTTGTTCCACAGTGTTATCTGGGCTCGATTACTAGAAACCTGCTTAGTCTCAGCTTTACCAGAAAGTACTACTGGGTTATTTCATTCTTACATGTGTGTAAAACTTAAACGTTGTTTGAAATATGTAAATGTTCATGTATGTTTATTTCTTTTCTGGGTTAACAAGGACGCAGACTGTTGTTACCGCCACAGCTTATATGGAATTTCAAATCAGGCTAATGTCGCTGGTGCATCAGTTATTCCGTGTCATGTGATCTGGTAAACTGACTTAGGAGATGAAATCCCATTCTCTAGCGTAAAACTGCTATAATTTTCTCACATAAGCTACTGCATAAGTAGCACAGAAAATATAGTATAAGCCACTGAGTTGTATATGCAGGTACTTTAAAGCTATCTGCAATGGAATACAACAAAATGACCTTTCAGTAGATTACCATTTATTTACAGCAAGTAATGTTGAAGAAGCGGAATGAAAAAAAATTTTCAAAGCAAGAAAAAAATTTATAACTTCAGGTACATATATATATATATATATATACAAAATAAACTTATTTGAGAAGTACCCTTACTATAAACGAGCTCAAGGCCAAGAATTTTTTATTTATGAAAACCATTATTGTTTTAATTTTTTTAATAATTATTTTTAATTAATTATTAAAAGTTTTAATTAGAATAGAATAGGAAAATTAGAGAACTTCAATAAGGCAAGTATTCTCATTCACTGTCTGGATCAGCATCTGTTCGAGTTATTCTGGCAGGTAAAATACCAAAGAAAGTCACAGGTAGTCTCAAGAATTTAAAATTTAACTATAATAACTAGCGCCATTTTGCCAATATTTAAAGGCATTTTTCAAGATTATACGATTATTGACTTAACTCCGTTCGATAACATGACTCCGAAATGTAACAGCTTATTTTGGTAAATGTTGTTAACGCATGTATTACCCCGTTGCGAGCATCTTCTGGTGCCGCCGAAATAGCAAATCATACGCCCACGTCGAACCTTCGTAGAATGGATTAAAGCAGCCTCTCGCGACACGCATACATTACTGCCGGTATATTCTAAGCCCCCTAACCTTTTGGTGGAGTTTTGTGAAATAATTTTTGCTTTTTTGCTAATTTTTTACGACACATATAGGGTTGTCCGCATATTTGCTGAACTTCAGATTTTGAGAAAGACACCGAAGCCGAATAATTTTAATTTTAACTCCTAAACTTATTTAAAAAAATGTTTGTTTGTTTCATTTGCATACATAGTAATCGTAGTATAAAAATTCAATTTGTGTGAAAACTGTTTAGTCCTATAATCTTAGAAATACACAACTTTGGCCTTCTTGGTTGTTCCTTTGCTTCTGGTTTGGTGTTAAGGTTCCCATTTTGTCTACAGTTTTGCTGGTAAACGGTTTCAAAGCCTTCTTCGAAGCTTTCACACCGTTACACTTCTATCCGATATTAATGTATTAGCTCTATTGAGCTGCCTATTGTTCACGCACTATCATCATGCGTTCGTCCAAAACCATTCCGAGTATATAAATTCCGGTTTTTACATATTTCTTCAAACTCTCAAAGTTTTCGGCTTTAAATGGCTGTCAAACACAAACTAATGGCGCAGCTTTTTTTGCTGCTCTCGTATGTATTTCTTAATACATATTCACGCAAAACAACTCGAAAAACAAGCTAATGACAGTTAGAATGTACGACCTATACTTGAGGGTTTGTTGTTGTACCCTGGCTAGTTTTTTTCCTAGCTCATTACCAGCCATAAACACTATTCGTAGTTTTGCTAGAATATGCACATTTGCGCTCGAAATATTTCTAAAAAAATACTCAAGTGCGTATGTTAGTGCTGGCTACAAAAGCTAAAGCTAGAGTATTGACTTTGATACCAACAACTCCATCATCGCTACATCACCCGTGAAATTCATACTCCTATTTATGTAACACTTACTAAATAGTACTTACAGTGTGCGGAAAAGCCCAAGCGCGAAATTCCCTTAAAAACGTTTTACGCAAAAAAATCGTACGTATAAAGTTCTATAGTGTTGAGCTCTTTTTATTGAAGAAGAATACTTATTAGGTATTATTAGGATTAAAATAAATAAAAGTAGTTCACCATCTCATTCAAAAAATGTTGTACAAAAAATCCCATCAACTCAAAAAGTGGAACGACAAAACTAAAGCAACATCGAATATCTATGGGAAACACCCGATTTTTTTCGTTGTTTCGTGGCATATCTGTGGCTCTTTATGGCAGGCTCACATCGTGTTGGCATTGAGTGTATTATTTAAGTAAACTATCTTAGGAAATAATTTTCCACACCTACTGAACTTGTCCGAATAGAGTGTCTTTGTTTCTGCAATTTTCCTCCCGATTTTTAGGATCCATCATTTTTTACAGCTTCTCTGTTGGGTTTAATAGCAGGGGGAACGAAAATACGTCAACATTATTAGCCCTTAACTATTTTTGAAGCAAATCGCTATACGTTTCAGCAGAATGTCTTCCTGATAAATCCAACTTTATGGCACTCCTACCCCCCAAAAAATGGGATGAAGTTTTAGTGAAATCATTACTTCCAGCCAGGAATGGGCGTTTTCAAAAATTTTAGTGACGAAAAAATAACAAATAAAAATATATTTTTTATTTGAGTGATGAGTAAAATATTATTGGTTATTCAAAAAAATGTTGAATAAAAAATAAAATACCATGACTATAAAGGAGCTCAAGGCCAACAATAATAATTTTTTTTTATTTATGAAAATTATTATTGTTTTTATTTTTTTTTAATAATTATTTATATAAAAATAAAGACAATGATAATTTTCATAAATAAAAAGAAAAATGATTATAATTGGCCTTAAGCTCGTTTATAGTCATGGTACTTTGCAACTGTACAGGCCGTAAAAACAACAATTTAATTGAATTTTTGGTATATAAAATAAAAAAATTTAATTTCAATTTTTATTCAAGCTTATGAAAATGAAAAATAACACATCGAGATACAGCAAAATTATACCAGTATATGCATTTAGACATAATGTGTATTTATGAAAACATTTTTGGTTATTTCTGTATAAATTGAGATTCACTGAGTTGATTGGATGCAAGTTCGCGACCATTTCTGGACAAAATAAGGCTTTTGGCGGGATTCCTTCGATGTTTTCGGGATAGTTTTAGTAACCATTTTGTGACTTTTTCAAGGTAATTTCGGGGCATATGATAAATTGTGTTGTGGGCTTTACTGCGTCATTTCGGTGTTGTTTTCGGGACTATTTTTTGGAGTAATTTCTCTGAAAAAATCCCACAAAGATCCATAAAGTAATTTAAATGTACACCCAAAAAAGTCTTAATATAATCCATCAATCTATTACGAAATGGTCCTGAAAAAATACCAAAATTATCCCTAAGACTTCCCGAAATTACCCTGAAAACCACCAAGTAGTCCCTAAGTAGCCTTATTTTGTGCTGAAGTGATCCCGAAATTGGATCAAATAAACTCAATTTATACTGAAATAACCAAGAAATATTTTGACTTCTACAGACCATCTAACCTCGTTTAACGGTTAAATAAAAGAAGGGAGCCGTTGTTTGAAATGTTTAGAAATATATTGGCTTGGTTATTGTGGTTCACGTTTATTGCGATTTTATGGTTTTTACACAAATATTTTAGTTAACCTGAAAAGTGCAATTAATTTTTTTATTGGAAAATGATAATTTTTTTGTTTCATACTTTAAATAATTAATATGTGGCCTTGATCAATAAAAGCAAATACCGAATTGAAAAACTGCGCATAAAATTTTATTTAAACATGTTTAGCAGAAGGACCTTTGGTGTTTTAGGTTCGTCTTACACTGTATACTTTAAGAGATTTTACGAGCTTTACAGTTTGCCGACATTCTGAAAACTTTAGCAATTTTTCATAAGGACACATTTTCATAATTTACTATCTTTATATTACAATATAACTTCTGTCGTCAATCCTAGTACACAGGGTGGCTAAATAAAAAGTGGTCGCCAAAATCAAAATATATCTTGAATTTCCTAAATATCTCGGTCGCAAGATTTACTCCGATCTTTAAGAATTTTTAAAATAAAATACTCAGCGATTTTTTTACTGTGGCACGAATAAAGGGTCTGAACAAAGTTCCTAATTTCAGGTTTCTAAATCAGAGATAAGTTATATAAATATCGGTAACTATACTTACGCTGCAATTTTCAATATTCTTCGTACTTGGACCATATAAAGGTATTTTTTCTGTGCATATTACGTTCTAATTATATTCCAGGTTTGAATTCTCTGAACTATGATCAAAGTTTCAACTTGCTAGCTCAAAAAGCTATATATAGGTTTTGAATTGTGTTCCATGTTCATATCGCTGAAATAGTGTAAGTATCTTGATGTGGCGGAATGTTTTTGTGTTGATTTTAGAACAGTTGTTTTGTTAAAACAAAACGTTTTTTTCAAAATTTTTCGCAGTTTACTTTTCAGAGGAGTTATTTTCCAACCCGATTACTCATAATTCAATCAAGATATTTTAATGAAAATCAGTAAGCTAGCTCTAGTTGGTATGAAATATAATCATGCCAAAAATTAATCACATCAGCTTTAACCATTCTCTGCAAAATGGAGGTTATATATATTTTTCTTACTTCCTAATTTTTGGGGAAATTTCTAATTCTGAGTGAAGAGTGTAATTATTACCCTCTCAAGGTTAACGACATTACTCTTTACCTTTGCTCATTTCCTTTGTTCTTTTTAAGTGAATATAACACAGGACCATTAAAATATTTATTTGCCAAATATTTCACCAGCTGTTTATATAAAAATTACTAGCAACCCGTCTATGCTTATCTGGTTCTCAGAACTTATAATAGGTAACATAAATGTTTCTATACATATTTACATTGAAAAATAACAATTTTATGGGAGGTGACATGCCCCCTTTTCTGTTATCCTCCATTTTTTGGGATATGTTAGCCATTGATTTCGTTTTATTCCTCACCAAATTTCAACTTTTTAGCATGAATACTTCCAAAGATATGCAGTATCTAAATATGTATCGGCTTAGCGACGCCACGCCCCATTAAATATAATACAAGGAATATCCTATCTTTAAAGTCGATGCCCAATTTGATCGAAATCCTTTCCGTAGTTTCAAAGTTTATTGTGGTTAAAGTTTATTTCACGAAAAATATATATAATAGATTATACTTACTACACGAAGCACCTAATAGAACATACAGCTAGGTTTATAAAAATATCTGAAAATAAATTTTTATTGACTAACTTAAAATTTAGTAAGAATATATTAAGTAAGTAGGGAAATAATAGTAGACGTAATAGTATCGAATTAGTTTTATAAGTTGCTCGAGTTCTGGTTATTTTTCAGTCTCAAGTTTATTTGGGTTACTATGTGAAATAGATGAAAGCTATAAGAAGTGAAATTTGCTTTTCGCTAGATTTTGAGTTTCTAAAAGAGACTCCGAGCTCGTTATCAGCAAACGCTTCGACTCTTGAAATCATTCATATAATTCATATACATACATATGTATCTGCTTATATTAAAAAAATATGAAAACTGAGACAACACAGACATTCGAAAGATCAAAGGTTTACACAGAACTGTCAAATCCATTATCACAATTTTTATTTAGTGGTCCGTGTTTGTCAAAATAGAAAATTTTTTGTTGATTGATATTAGAGAAAAATTACAACGATATGCACACTAGGGTGGGTCGATTTGTATGGGTCAATTTTTTTAAGGGTTTTTTCAGCATACATGCAAAAATATTTTCGATGAAAACGAATTTGTCTCATATTTCCTGTCCCACTTAAAATTATGGGTTATCGCATATACATGCAACTTTTAAAATCAAATGAAATTTTTTTTAGTAGGTCATGAAAAAAACCTTGAAAATCAAAGTCGAAAAAAGTTAAAAAAATTAAATTTCGCAGGCTCGAAATTAATTTTTTTGGGTATGCGTAGTGGAACTTTTTTTTTTGCCTGAGCCCAAAACCTATCGAAAAATCGATGGCGCGATATCGGTTAATAAATCGACCCAGTGTAATGCACACCGATGGTATGGGATGACATTTTTCGAAGTGCCCAACTTCTCATCAGACCCTATTATTATTACTGCTATTATTACTTTATTCCTTTTATACATTCTTTGGTACATATATTTTATATGTCAACTCAAGGAAAGTGGAATATTTTTAGGCGTGTTCATAGAACAGTTTAGATACAGCTACAGTGCGGGTGCATAACAAATAACACGGAAGTGTTGATATGCAAAAGGCTCCTCTGTATCTAAACTCTGATGAGAAGTTGGGCACTTTGAAACATGTCATCCCATACCATCGCTGTGCATATCGTTGTCATTTTTCTCTAATATCAATCAACAAACAAAACATAAAAATTCGAGCACTGCTCCAACAACAATTACAATAGAAAATTTTTTTTTTATTTATTTATCTATTAACATATCATTAGCTACTAAACGACTGTAAAAGTGATTCTGTGTGGTACCACATGTGTTTATGGTAGAAGGGCTTATCAAGCGTTGACGTTATATATAAATAATGGCAGTCACCTCTAGAATCATTTACTTCCGTTACATTTTGGTGTGTAGATGACTATGTATAGGGGATTTTTTTCTGGAATACAGGAAAAGTTAGTTACGCAAATTGACGTTGAAATTAGTTTAAAAATATGGCAGGTAAATTAGTTTAGTAATTGATGAGCTACATTGCTGGAATAAAAATATTATGGGCCATATCTAATGCGGTTTTTAAGGCCCACAATTTTCTAAATTTCGAAAGTTTTCAAATTGCCATATTTGATCAATAAAAACCAAGTTTAGAACACAAATTGGAAACCTTCGAGAGTCGTCGTTATTTGAAAAATGTTTTGATATTTTTTGGTGGATAGGGGTAAAAGGGCGTGGCATTTCCCATACAAATGGGATTTTACAAAGTGCACTTCTCTCAGATTGAAATTCGGGAAGGAATTAAAAGAACTGAATCTTCAACAACTCCAGAAAAATTGTGTAGTAGGAGAAAGGGGGCACCTCATATACAAATCGAGGTTTCATATTGTATGAAAAGCTCCAGAAAAAAGATAAATAGTTCTGAATATCTTTATGTGTGTATCCATGCTACCCAACTGAAATTTGGAAGGAGTTGTACGAGAATGATCTCTTAAACCTGCAGAAAGCTCAAGGAGTCAATCTTACTAGCTCAACTAAGTGTGCTCTGCTCTGGTAATGGCACAGGCAAACCCCATTTTATCTATACTAAAAATAATATCATAAAGAATATCATATGTATAGCCGATGTTGTTCAGTAATGCTTAAGCTCGTTCGTACTTGAATACAGAACTATACCAAAAATCTAAAAGTTTTTTGATTTGTTTTGCATACACACCTGCTAAATTTGATTAGCGATAAATAATCAATTAATTAGACGGATTTTTTAATTGATGATGATTATTTTAACTGTTTTTTAACAAAAGGTAATTATTAATTGATTACCATTAGAAAAAATAAATAAATAAATAATAATCCAAAAAAATTGTTGCTTTGGTTAGTTTTGATTATTTTTCATTATTTCTCATAATTTTTTTTTTGATTTTTTCAGTATTGTTGATGCGTATATTTATACTGAATACTGAAAATAATCAAAAAACAGTAATCAAAACAACTTTTTTTGATAAATTTGTATTTCTTTTTTTAATAACCATAAAAAATCATGATTTTTTTTCATTATTTTTTTAATTAATTGGAAAGTAGTCATTAAAAATTTAAAGTGATGGTAATCAATCATTACATGAATTCTCAAGAAAATAATTAGTCAAACCGGTAATCATTACGCTTAATAATCATTATTTAACAGATCTGGTGTAGAAACTAGGTTTAAACCCTCTGGCATAAGCCAGTAATACATATTTTGAAACGATTTTTTTTCCTAGAAGACGATTATCAAATAAGTGTTTTTGTTTTTTGGCTTAGTCGGCCTTTATAAAATCGGATTTGACGGACCAAACAAAGTTATACATATGTTGACAGTCTTTTCTCAGACATAAACCCGCAACGTTCCAATTTAGTATCCTCTCACGACTGGCGTACCTACCCATCGCCATAACACACAGGAGCGGGTATACCCTCACAACCCAGAGTACTCGCGTTTAAGAAAAAAGGGTTAAATACAATTCTGGTTGCGTTATCAGGCATGCTTTGTCCAAATATATCTAGGGAGTCACGAATGGATGGATGTCCAAAGACTTCCCTCTGCCGAATATATTGAGAAATATCATAATAAAACATATCATAGTAAAAATGAAAATTTTGAATTAAAAATCGCGCCAAATTAATAGGACTACAGCCGCCGCGTCTCAGGAAAATGCTGTTTGGTTTATGTGATGTCATTGAGATGTAATGTGATACATGAACATCACACGTGATGTGACCAAAAGAGCAATAATTCCATAAGAACATGTTGAGAAATGAGGCCATATGGCTTTATTGCCCCCGGCCATACTATGTATTTTTATACATTTCCTAAGCCGAATTACTGGAAGATCTCTGATATGTTGTTGTTGTTGATGTTTGTAACTGCACGACCAGCTGGATATATTAATTTGACCCATTCGAACCTTCCGCTGATGCATTTTAAACTTTTCCCTCCGAGCGCCTGCCTTACAAGGGCCCCCGATAAAGTTTACTGCACTGTTTTATGAACAATCCGCCTCCGATGAGACTGCTAAGTGATACTGAAAACAATAAAACGTAAACGCCTTAAACTCATAATACATATTTAAGTTCCGATTTGGTTCCGTAATTGCTCAGAAGATAATTGCAGTCTAATCAATAATAACGCAAATGCGGAAATATCAGAGTTCTAATTTAGCGCCGCTGCTTATCTTGAGCCTCGGTTGTTCAGTTGCGTTCAATTTCGCGGAGACTGAAGGAAATCAAAGGGTTTTGCTAGAAGCGCAGGAGGATTTGCACTCTGCACGGATTGTTGGTGGTAATTTTGCCATTGACGGGCAGTTCCCCTATCAAGTTTCATTACATATACGTGCATCCCACACCTGCGGTGGATCAATCATCTCAGCTAATTATGTGGTAACGGCAGCACATTGCGTGACCTACAGAAAGGACGAGATGTGAGTGCAGTTGTTTGTTGTTAGTACAACGAGACTTCCGATTACTCTTGAGTTTGTTTTGTTTCTGCAGTTTACCAGTTTCGTTGTTGGCGATACGAGCGGGTTCCAAACAGTTCAACGTTGGTGGTGTAATAAAACGCATCTCACAAGTCATTCGGCATCCGCAGTATGTTGAGTTTATGAATGACATTGCACTTCTGCGTCTAAGCACACCTCTGATCTTTTCGGATCGTATTAAAGCCATACCATTAGCGAGTATGGATCCGCCCAACGGTGCTGCAGTTACTATATCGGGCTGGGGCCGTACAAGCGATGGTGGCACCATAACATCGCAGCTAAAATCCAATACTTTACGTGCAATAAGTAACAATCAGTGTAAGCGTATCATCGGCACTGTGCCGCCCTCTCTACTTTGTCTGGCTCATGCAAGGGGTAATGGCGCTTGTCAAGGTGATTCCGGTGGTCCCGGTGTTTATAATAATACACTGGTTGGTGTTGCAAACTTCGTTGTCAACGGATGTGGTTCAGGAAGTCCCGATGGTTATGCTAAGATTTCTTCGTTCCGTAATTGGTTGATGGAAAACTCTGATCTAAAGTGAGAGGATAAAAGTGTAATTGAGTTTATTTTACAAATAATAAATAATCTCAACCGCTATTGGTAGACTCGCGTGAATCTCTCAGGACAGGTTTTACATGATTCCCCATGAGGTGGCGATTTTTGACTGACTACCGTCGGATAGAACTATTTGCAAAATATATTTAGTTAGCTCTTAGAAATTGCCTCTTACTTCGGGGAGACGTTCCATTTCAAGCAAGTCTCTGTGAATGATAATATTCCAGGACACCTGTAGCATTGTGTTATGACATCTGTGTCTGGCTTTGAAGTTTTATTCAGATGCGCTAAGAAGTTATTTCTTGGTATTTCTGACCGTTAGTGTGATGGGTATAAATTGCCGTAAATGTCGTCAACCTACTTCGCCTACGCCGATCTTCGCATTAAGTGTGACGTACGTCAAGGTGAGCGAACATTCCTCAAACTGGATTGGAATCGAAAACAGAATACCGGAAATTTTACAAAATGTCTCAACCGAAGCTGCGATCTTGACCAGAAAACTAGATCACATACGACATGTCGACCCTGGAAATGTACAAAAAGGAGATCTTGAGCAAGAAAGGAGCACCTAACATCCTTCAAATCTCTCTGTTGGTTTTGGTGAGTCGCTGTTTAACCCTACTGTACCTAAAAACAGTGGCCTTTAGCCAAAAGGTTTTGTTGGGTCAGAATGGATACTTTTCTGTCGACATCACACAACATTTCAGGCAAACGACCAAAGGGTTCTATAAGGTTGCCAGCTAAAGGCACGCACTATCGGAAAATGTGCTAGAAAATGGGCCCACCTCTCTGGTGAATAAGCAGGTCAATATTTCTACATCTTATCTGTGTTATATTTCAGAAAAGACAACAGTGATCAAAAACCACTAGTGGACAGCAGCACCCAGAAACGATCTTCGTTAAAGGACCGGGAGGTTTTGACAATTCGATGATTTTATTAACTTATGTTCTCAGTTCGCGAGCAGTTGATACACCACCTCTATATCCCCACTTGACCACATAATTTTCGAGATGCTGAACAGTCTTGAGAAGTTGGACTGTGTAGAAGGACTTCTGTGTTGAATTAGATGTTGCCGTGCTGTAAAATGGATTCTAAACTTTAGGTTAAACATCCAGAAATACATTGCTGAAAATGGCATTAAAAGCTTTTCACACTACCTCTGAAGCTGATTGAGTCGGTGGTTGATTTGCAAGGAGTTGTATGGAAGTATTCACACTACACCAACGACCGACCGGAAAATTATTATCTGCAGCCCGATTCCCTTCAAACTTAAACAACCGGCCAACTGATTGATGAGCAAGGAACTCTTCTAGACCTACACTCTCTACGCAATTAGTCGGCCGACTAAATAAAATTAAATTGCAAACCAAAATCATCATCTCAGCTGCAAGCTGTACCATTAAGCATAACGGAAAGTGATTAGTGCTGTTGTTACCTAAACCAACAAGAAATTCTTTCATAAACTTGTGCAGCTATAGTCATTCTACCTATGAACTTTCTCAGCCACAAAATGTCCCTCCAACGCAGTTCAACTTGGAACAAAATATCAAACCATCTAACATTTGTAGTTGGAAATTACTGCGAAGACACAAGTTTTGTATTATTGTTAGCAAATGCTAAAGCCCCAACAGTTCCAAGTGTCAGCAACGGAAGTCAAATGCATGTAATGTGTCAAATGTGGTAACAACAAAAAATAGAACAACCAAAGCCACATCTGCTTACACTAACCGTGCACATTTAGTATTCACTTATACAGGGGCGGATTTTCGAGGTAAGGCAGGGGCTCGCTTTTCAGAGTGCCCCACGAAGGTAGAACAATATGGCAAAGAGCAAAGCTGTAACCTGGAGATTTATAGCAGCTGTTGCATATCGTCGGTGACACTGCAAAACTTTAGCCTCGGTAAGCCAGTGCTGAGAGATCCGACCCTTGATAAGTCCCAGGGGTGCAATGACCTCCTTCGCCTCTAAGGCATCGAGAGCCGATCCAAGCCGTGACAGCTCAACTGCTATCTCGTTTCTCTGTATGTTACGATGCCCCGGCACCCATACTAGGGAAACGATATGTCGACTAGCCAGGTTCATGGTCCACTCCCTGCACTGACTAACAAGGCTCGCTAGCTTAATCACAATGAAGTATGCATATGGTTTTAAGAGCAAGATAAAGCCAGTTGCAATTCCGTTACAATACCGAACTCTTTATGACGCCAGAGAATAACACAAAAGACACTTGGCTGAAACATCCATGGTCAGAATAATGAGATTCAACAGCATATGACACAAGATGGATCGGACGGGGTATCAATATGGACAGTTTCCACATACATATATACATATTCAGGTCAACAGCCTTTAACAGCTGTTTGTTAATGTCTATATGATTTTGGACTTCCAACAAAGTGCACCACCTGACTCTATCCTTTGCCAGTTGACGACAGTTAGAAACGCCAAGGGATCGCAGATCGTTCTCCGCCTGGTATCTCCAAAGAAGTGGGTACCTCCCTCTTCCTCTGCTTCCATAGGTGGGTTCCGACAAGAGTACCTTCCGCAGGAGTATATTCTTCCATTCGCATTACATGACCAAGCCAACGTAGCCGCTGGGTTTTAACTCGTTGGACTATGCTGATGTCTGCTCATAAAACTCATCATTTTATTTCTCTTCTTTAAATGGTCATCTAACCGCCTGGGCGATTTTGACCATCATTTTATTTGCTCCAGCATTAAACTGAAGAAACCGCCCCATAGGCGGTCATCCTGTCTGAAACCTTCTTTAGTTTCGAACGGGTCGGAGAGGTCCTTCTGACTGAGCTGGTGGTGTTGCTTAACGTAATTTCGCAAAGACGTATAAGTTTTGCTGGGAAACCAAACTAAGGCAATTCCCGCAAAATGACACGAAAAAACATTTTAAACGAAAACACATCTAGCTCCGATCTTCCTGTTCAAAAAACATGTTTGCTGTGCTTTAGATAATCTTAATGATAACTCAGATATATATTTGTCTGCGAGGTGAAATTAAAACCTGTGTTGGATACCGTGTATTATGTTTTGATAGGACAATAGGCATCGTCCGGTGGGTTATGCAGCTCCGAATCCTGCTCAATTCTGTTGAGGACACTGTCGATCACGACCAGACTTCAAAATCAAATGTCAGCGCGGTTGTTTCTCCCGTCATGCAGATACAAAAAAACCCCAATGGTTTTTGGTAAATTGGAAAAGTTATATAAAAGTTATATATCTTACGTTCATAGCAACGGCACAACTTCTTACAAATTAAAATTCGTTGAGTACGAAGTCGAAAAAATCCCACTCTTAACACAACGTTAATCAAAAATTTGGTTTAATAAAAGGTAGTGCGTCCTAGCTAAAGTTGGGAAGCAAGCAAAGTTATCCGGCTCACAAATTGAGCCGACATCTTAACAAATATATCTGACTCAAACCGTTGTTGTTGCATTTATGTGTAAATTTCTTTTATCTGTCGACGGTTCACAACCACCGGATAACAACTAACAATCATGTTAGAATCTCAAAACCACCAGATTTTATGGCTTCTTGTCTAACTTAGAAAGGTGTACGCCCCAATGAGTGCACTGCCTGTTGGTTTCAAAGGGGTAAATGTAGTCCTGCTTAAATTTCCCTGCATTTGCATTAGGGATGTATACACTTAAGTAAGCTCTATTCGTCGGGTACCAAGGTTTCGTTCTTGTTCTGCAGCAATCTTATTTGGACTCGAAACCTTCCGTCATCCGCCGGGTTTGCTGGTTGAATATTTTTGGCGTTGCTCCCAGAAATTAGCTACTGCAGGTTACATCGTTAGATGGAAGTTTACTCTCAGAGAGCATGTGCAGAAATTATCAGCTGTCTCGAGAGCGAAATTCCCTTTTTAATAAAGTGAAGAAAAATGTCTGCGTTAAATTCGCAGAAGTATAAAATATATACATACGAGTATCTATAAAATATTTATATTTGAGAAACGACAGCAAAATGTTGGGAGAAAGATTTACGCTATTTACTTAATTATTGCCTAAAAATACTTGAAATCGGTATTCGCAGCTGCTCACAGTACTAGCGATTATGTGCGAAACGCAAGCAGAGCTAGATTTGAAGGATTTTTTTTTTGCCAAAACAGTAAAGTGGTAGACAAGTGTTGGCGACTGGAACTCACACATGGTTCAGAGCAATTTACAGCGTCAGGTACTGCTGACGGTGGATATTCAAAAAGCTGGTCAAGTGGATGATGGTTGGCAGTGGTGTGTAAAGGAAAACATAGAGAATGGTTAAGCTTCAAGGAGTATGAGAAATGTTGCTTGGCTTAATTCTGTTTTTTTTTTTTTTGACATTTCGGCACTCTCAAATGCCTTCGAAAAGGCCTGTCCAGTGCTACAACAGCACGGCAAACGCAAGCCTCACTGGTGGTCCCAGGACTTGGACTCACTTCGGAAATCCTGTAGGAAGCATTTCAATAGAGCCAAAAGCCTTGATATCGAGGCTCAGTGGCTTGAATATAAAGACAAACTGAGGGCGTGTAATACAGCCCTTAGACAAGCGAAGCTATCAAAGACGCAAACGGCCTTACGCTATTTGCGGCGACCTGACGGTACCTGGACCAGATCAGAAGGGGAAACTCTAGGACCGCTTCTGGATATTCATTTTCCGGGAAATATGCAATGTGCACCAACTGCACCTCTATATAACCCGGCTGTAAATATACCCATCACGTTGGAGGGTGTTAAGTTAAGAGCTTCAAGCCTTTTAAGCCTGCCCGACCGGACGGGATTATTCCTGCTCAACTAATAAATACTTTGGAGACATCTGCTAATTGGCTATACCACATCTATATGGCTTGTTTGTCTCTCAACTGTATACCGTACTCGTGGAGAAGCGCAACGGTAATCTTTATTCCGAAGGCAGGCAAAGCCTCTCACTACGAGCCGAAGGATTGCAGACTGATCAGTCTCTCGTCCGTCGCACTCAAAACTCTAGAGAGGATAATCAATAACTTCCTCACTACCCCAATTGACAGCAATCTCATATATGGCTATCAACACGCATACCTTAAAGGTAGATCTACGGAGACGGCGCTTTATACCCTAGTCTTTACCATAGAAGCATCCTTGGATGAGAAGGACTACTGTCTGGTTGCCTTCCTTGATATCGAATGAGCCTTCAATAATAGTAGCCCACATGCGCTTAACATCGCCCTAACTAATCTGGGTGTAAATACATAGGTCCCTGGTGGGATCGATCGATCACCTATTCAAGGGAAGGAAAATACTATCATCTCTGGGGATTGCTGGTATGACACGCTATGTCACAAGGGGCACTCCCCAATGGGGCGTTCTTTCGGCACTCCTATGGAACCTAACAGTTAACTCGCCGGTAAAAGATACATGTTGGGGGGAGCGGGAAGGTTGTGGCATATGCTGATGACCTGGCCGTGGCATACAGAAGCAAATTCCCAGACATCTGGTTATGGTCCTCTCGCTGCGGACTTAGTGTCAACTCCGAGAAGGTGGAACTTGTCTTATGCCTCAAACTGACCGATAGGGCCAGATTCCTAAGTTTGGTTCTAGACAAAAAGCTCAACTGGAAGGAAAACTTCATTCAGCGTCAACAGAAAGCGTATATTGCATTATACACGTGCAAAAGAGCCATAGGCAGGAAATTGGGTATTTGCCCCAAGATATGCAAATGGATTTATACCACGATAATTAAACCCATACTCCTGTATGGGGTCGTCGTATGGTGGCCTGCCTTGGGCAAGGCTTCAAACCGGAATGTTTTAGGGAAAGTTCTCAGGTCTAGCACGATCTGTATAGGCGGAGCTCTAAGAACTACGCCCAGCGAAGCTCTCCAGGTCATTCTAGACCTTCTTCCCCTAGACGCAGAAGGGTACCGAGCAGCGGCGACCTCAGCTCTGCGCCTACGGGAATCGTCCAGCTGGAGCACACGAACCAAAGGATAATCTAGCATACTAAACAATTTCAGTTTTCTCCCCGGAAGTACGGATCGCTGCGCGGTTACTACAGTATCAGAGTGTAACTTCACGGTGAATATCCCCAGTAGAGATGACTAGGAGTAGTCGGATCGGTGCTACGGCGCAGAAGGTAGTATATCCATATACACCGACGGCTCTAAAATAGGAGGGAGGGTCAGAGGAGGGGTATTTTCAAAGGATCGCGACCTGGAACTCTCCTTCAGACTACCTGCTCATTATATTGTCTTCCAGGCTGAGGTCTCTGCAATCATTGAGGGCACAGCTTGGATAGGACAAGACACTACTGGCAAGGAAGTCTTTATTTTCAGCGAAAGCCAAGCAGCCATTAAATCAATTGGCTCTAACTTATTCAATTCTTAACTAATGCTAAACTGTCGCCGATCTCTCCAAGAGATGGCCAAGCAGAACTGTGTGAACCTCACGTGGGTCCCGGGTCACAGGGACATTTAGCGAAACTGTAGGGCAGATGAGCTTGCTAGGCAGGGTACTAACAAGCTGGTTCTTCCTGATAAAGAACGCGTGGGTATACCCTTTTCCACATGCAGGCTACTGCTAAAAAAACATACCTATCGACTAGCCAACGAAAGATGGAAACAAACTCCAGGGTGCAGGATATCCAAGCAAACCTGGCCAAAAAGGGATTCCAAGAGGTCTCGACAAATCTACACCCTAAAAAAGGCTGATATTTCCAAGCTTATAAGAATACTAACTGGGCACTGCCTTATTGGGAGGCACGCGGAGAGGTTAGGTGTCCCCTATCGTCGTTGCTGCAGGAGCTGCAAAGACGAAGAAGAGGAGGAAACGGTGGAGCACCTCGTCTGCAACTACCTTGCACTTAGCGGCGTCAGGCAGCGCTGCCTGGAGCCTCCTTTTCTGGACAACATTCGCCAGATTGCGGAGTGTGACATCAAGTCTTCAAATTGGTTCGAAGAGGACGTGTAACGGTGTCTCTACGTGGTATCACAACGGCCCTTCTGACACTCGCCGAAGTGTGCCCTCATGGCAGCCACTTCAACCTAAGCTAACCTAATTCTGTTTTAAGTCCTAAGATTGTTTCAAAACACTCCCTTATAAAATTACATACAACAGAATGTTAGGAAACGAAATTGGGAATTTTTTTTTGGTCAAAAATATTTCAAATAATTCCATCTAAGCCTGAAAGTATGCCACTTCCGTTTTCATTTTACCAGAGATAAGCCGTTCTTTTAATAAGAAAAGAACAGAGATATTGTTGGGGACTTCAAGCTTTAGGGAACAACTCATTAGGAAATATATTTGGAAATAAGGCTCTAGCGATAGCAAAAGAAGAACTGGAAACCATTTCGAAGTCGATTCAGCCATTTCTGTAGCTTTTCCCCGTTATGGTACCTTGAGCTGATTGAGACTAAAAATCAAAAAACTGGGCACTTGTAACATCCACTTTCTCTATATCGAATCTTTTCTAAATTGCAGAAATGAGAATATGAAATTTAATGATCTTTTTGCGGTTTAAGTAAAAGGTTTTTGAAGCTTTCGGCCTATTACTGCATGTAGAAACTTTTTATACATTCAAGTACATCCCCATATTTTGTTCTTTATAGAAGAGTCTTGGTCTAGCTAGACCCCTGCATTCACAGAAAATGTTAAGCAGCCTTTTATCGTTCAGTTAAGATTTCGCTTACTGCAATGTGACGTATAATACCCAGTGAGAATTCGTAGTTCTTCTTCTTTGCTTTGATAAACTTGTTTGTTTGATAACCTTTTTAATGTGACTATAAGCAGTTTAGCCTGTCTTTGCCTTAAGCAGTGTATAGCATAAAATATTTGTTCTCCGAATAACCCATAGTTCTCGTTTTCTGCGCTTTGGCGAGCCAAAAGAAAGAAACTGAACCATAAAATGCTGATATAGAACTCTGTATGGCAAGGTAGTCTGCCTTCTATTTAACTTCGCTTCGGTGTAGCTGCAGGGTCTTGCTGTCTGAAATAGTAAAGAACAAACCTTTTCGAAGCCATTGTCTGCAGCTAGCTTCTGTTGCATGGACTTCTGCTTGTAATATAGTAGGGTAGCTGCAAATTAGTATCGGTATGATGAATTTCGGTCAATAGATCTCTGCCATCAACCATTGTCCTACCAGCTCGTGTTATATCAATTGGGGAATAAGTTCAGCTCTTTAGGCTAGTTTCACGCAGTCTAGCTTCAATGTGTCTTTTTCAGAGTGGTAATAACTTTTATGTCACCTATTGCAAGTGGTATTTGAACTTCATTAAAGCATCTCAATTTTAATTGAAATTATCGTGTGAACAAGTATGAGTAAATAAATTGTCTTCCACCTGCACCGGCTTAAGTGTGAAGGTACCTGTACCAAGCCTGACTTTAAGTCTTATGGAAAATAAAAAATTGTTTTTTTCTGAAACACCATGGTTCTTTAATATGTCTATGACTTTTTGACCATTTATAGAATACTACTGAAAAAGTTTGAGAAAGCTGCGCCTTTTACTTTGTGTTTGACAGCTATTTAAAGCCTAAAACCTTCTGAGTTTTATCAGAAATGGAATTTGAATTCGTACACCAAAAGAAGTAGCCACGCTAGAAATCGGAGTTGAAATCTATGATGCATAAATCTGAAGAAATAGTTTGGCGGTAGAGCTTTGGGTCAAATGAAGATGACATCATTGAAGCAAATGCCAATTTCGAAAAATCCTTTTCGAAAAAATAAAAGGACATTATGCTGAAAAATTATCTAATTTTTAAAGTTCCCTCACATATCACAATGGGGGTTATACTCCGCACCCGTTTTCAATTAAAACAATATTACATTTTCGCTCAGTTCTTTAAACAAAAATAAATATTGCGAATTGTTATTGGCTTTACATCTACCTATACAAATTTTGTATGCGATTTTCGAGGTGATGAACGTGTCACACAGAAAGTGAAATGGAAATTCTAACAAGTTTCGTACAGTAAGCACAATGTGTTAACACAAAATCGCACTCAACAAAAGGTCTTACTTTCTGAGTCGTTTATTTTGTTGTTTTTTAGTAAAAACTTAGGTGGAAGGTGACAAAAGTCAAATGGTACAGTTTTTGTCAGATTCTTGGAAACGTAATGCAGTTATATTAAAAAAAAAAATAAAATAAAATAACTTACGAATTTAGCTGGCTCGAGGTCGAATTTTCTTTTTTCAAAAATTAATAAAAACACAAAGGTTTTTTTGTGTTGTCGATATATTTCGATTACCGTCGGTAATCGTCTTCAAGACAATTTATTTACACGTTCGCACTGTTTAACGTGGAGTGTTTCTAAAAAATAAAATAATTATTACTTTTTATTCCAACAATTTGTTGGTTTTTACGGCCTATACATTTTTAAGTATCATGACTATGATTGGCCACTAATCATAAAACTGACTGCCAGATGGCGGTGTTGGTCATGTACGTATATGGTAAAGTGAATAAAAGGAGTTTAGAGGACAGAAAAACCAGCGTATTGTTAGCTTAATGGTTAGCTTAATGGTTAGCAGTGCGTGCCAAAATTTTTCTGATGAGTGAAGTCTAGCAGCTTCCGAAATGGATCTATAAGAAAAGCTATGGAGGTTGTCTCTAAAAATTTTCCGTTTCTATTCAATTAAAAACTTTTAATAATTAAATAAATTATGATAAAAAAATTTGAAAAAAACAATAATAATTTTCGCTATAGAAAAATTATTAATGGCCTTGAGCTCATTCACAGTCATGATACTTGAAAAATAAAATAAACTAAAATAAAATGAAATAAAATGAAATAAAATAAAATAAAATAATATTTTGTTGTTGGTTTTACGGTCTGTTCATTTTACATATTTTTGTAAGTATAACGAGCTCAAAACCAGTTGCTAATAACTCTTACTATAGCCTGTATATGTTTGTTGCTTTCAGTTTTTCCTCTAATCAAAAATAATAATAATTAACTAGTAATTACGAGCAACTGGTCTTGAGCTCGTTATACTTACTAAAATAAAATAAAATAAAATGAAAAAAAAATTAAATTAAATAAAATAAAATAAAATAAAATAAAGCAAAATAAAATAAAATAAGGTAAAATAAAATAAAATAAAATAAAATAAAATAAGATAAAATAAAATAAATTCAATTAATTTAAATTAAATTACATTAAATTAAATTAAATTAGTAAAATAAAATAAAATAAGATAAAATTAAATTAAATCGACTGTCGAAAACTACTGATTTTTTCCAAACTATTTTCAGTGCTACTTGTCTGACTTGAGCGCTTTGCTACGCGAAGTCAGTGGAAAATAGTGAACGGCAATCCGATTTTAATAAATCATTGTTTTAACAAATTACTTATCGATTAAAGTTTCAGAATCGTCACTATTTATCACGTAAAATATCCACAAGCAAGAGCGTTCCCAGCTCTTCACAAAGGGGGAGCGGGCAATTTTGTTTCCAATTTCTGATTAGCTTATAGCGTAGTTATAAGTATAAATAAGTAAGCGAAATTTGAAGCTCAAAACATTGGTGAGTTATCGATAACCTAATAAAACAGATGCTTCAACCAACCTTATGAGAAACAATGCAATCAATTCCCACAACAGCCGGTTCTATCGCACCGGAAAGACCCGGGTTTTTTCCCCCGGCCAAGGGCTGTTATTTCAGTGTAACCCTGTCCAATCTGTCCCGGCCCACCCTTAAATTGGCTGCTTGCTACATATAAGGCTATTGGCCGGCCGGTTATTGACTATGCTGCGCCTATATGGTCGCCCAATCTTTCTGACACCAACTGGAGGATATTTCAAGTCTGCCAAAACACCACCATCAGAACTGCTACGGGATGCCTGCTTATGTCATCTGAGTCTCGCCTCCATCAAGAGGCAAAATTGCTCAATGTTCAAGAGCACGCGGAACTCTTGAGTAGACAGTTCCTTCTGAACTGTCATAAACCTAGTCATCCAAACCGACATCTTTTGGATGTAGCACCGCCCCCCAGAGACATAAGGAGCCATCTCCGTAAGCATTACGATGAGATCCATAGGCGGGCTCTAAATGACCTCAACACTGAGTCGGTAGACAGATCCCTCAGATCTCGGCCTGTGAATCCCGTTATCAGTACTCAGCCACCTAAATTAGCTGAATAGGAGCGTGTACTTCCGAGGGAGGCTAGAGTCATGCTAGCACAACTTCGATCTGGATATTGTAATAGGTTAAACTCTTACTTATCCAGACTGAACCCCAACATACCAAACACATGCCCTGCATGTGGTATGTCCCCTCATGATACCAAACATCTCTTCTCCTGTTCAGTTGAACCCACTCTTCTAACACCTACATCACTCTGGTCCAACCCTGTGGAAACTGCGCGTTTCCTCGGACTTCCGTTAGAAGAGCTTGATGACAATTTAGAGTGATCGATCCCATAGGGCAGGGCGAAGCACTGTTAACAACAGCAACATTATTGGTGCTGTATCGTAATTCCCTATCCGTATAATAACCTTACCGACCAATTGCCTTTTGGTTTTTCTCTGACGTTAAGGATGCGACTATAGCGATACGCCAACTGCACCAATGTTTTGAAAACAAAGAACATTTTTATATATTTTTTATATAAAATCATGAAATGAGTTATTCTTGCACAGTTCTGAATGCTGAATCTGGAGTGTATAATTGGTGGCATACACTTTAATACTTGGCATAAACCGGTCAAGACCATTGCCTTTATCCTCATAACTCATTTATTTATTAATTTTATAAATTGATTATTTCACAAAATGGTATAACAAGATACGACAATATCCTTTACATAATAATTTTAAACTAAAATGTTTCTAACATTTTCTCAACATTTTTCCTTATTTGACTTGACCGGTTAATGCATTGGAACCTTCAATTGTTATTCGAAGTTATTAGGGCAATCAACGGTTAATTGAATTTGGCTGACAAACTTATGCAATTGCGTAAAAGCGCAACAATTATTAATTGGACTTTTAAAAACTTATAAAAACTTTGAGATCTCTGTTAATCTAGGAATTCTTGTTTGTTGTTGATTTTTTAAAGCTCAGTTTTGCATTCCTTATTCGGTAATGGGGGCCCATCTTCTTTCTACTATCTGGTGATAAAAAATCGAAATGAAATAGTTTTCCACTGACTTATAGGCTGTATGCGAGTCGTCTGTGTTAGCTTGGAACTAAAAAGCTTTTAATACGATTAAAAGCTAAAATTAAATATTCAAAAAAGTCAACACCTCGTCTGCAACCCTGTTGGGTGCTTTATTCAATTTTTCAAGTTTATAGGCATGCATTAATAGATATATAAGTATATAAACATGTAAGTATGTATGTGTATGGGTTTCCTCGAGGTACACTGTACACCTGCCAAATCCATTTTTATTCAAAATTTACTATTTGATGGCTTTGAGAAAAGGCCACCTCAGCAACAATAAGTTAGAAACTAAACTTTGTGTGGTTTTCAGTAAAATATTGTTTTAAATCGTGAATTTCGATTAATTTGCCACAAAAGTATTTAATTCTGAGAACTTATAAAAGTGGTTGTGGTTTTTCGAATGATGGATGAATGGTAGTACATTCACGGATTTTGCACTTGAACATCGAAAGATTTGACGAATATTCAGCTCAGACAGTGACACAATTTGTACGCTGAAAAGTGTTCAATGTCACGCCCACTTCTAAAAGTATTTACATCGTCTACCCATGATTAAAGAATTTTTTGTAAAACCTACAGCTTATTTAGTTATAGAAATATCGCCCAGCAAAATTTTACAAACCCCGTCTTTCAAAATTTTTTATAAAAATTATACGTAATGTTTGTTTGCAATGAAAATAAGGAAGGAGCCACGTCTATTTCGAAATTTTACGGAATTCAGCAAATTTATACTATTCTCATCCGGTGTGTATGTAATGGGACAATTAACTCGTATTCTAAATTTGGACTTGAAAACTTAACAGCATTTGACCGCTGTCAAAACTTTCAACATTTTTTATTTGGTATGTGAAAGGGACAACACGGGTCAACTAACGTGTCAAGCTTCATCAGTCTACCTGCATTAGTTAAAGCATTTTCCAAATATTTTTACCAAATTTCTTTTTTCCTAAGTTTGTTTTGGAAAAAATGGTGATGGTCACAACCCGATTTCAGTGGTTTTCAAAACCAATCTATTCTATTTGCAGAAAAATTTATGTACAAACCTTGGGTAAGATCAGTGGGTTTGTGCTTTCCAGCAGTATGAAAAAATTTTTTTGAGTGAAAAGTGGACTTTGCAGCTTTTACCGCGTTGCCGACAACATCTACTTCACACAAAGTTATTCGTAAGTCTTATAAAACATGTTTACCATGCGTCTTATGAATATATATATTTTATATATATGAATATACGAGTATATATTTTATATAAATTCACCAATGAAATTTGGCAAGCGTATAATGAAATGCCAACAAGCTATAATCGTCGGTGCTTTAATTCTATTTTGATGTTCGTTTATTTTTTAACATAATAAAAAAATTAAGCGCGAATAAATGTATTAAATTTAGCTTATGTCAGTTGACAGTATAAAATAAACAAACATAAAGTGTGCTCAAATAAGTATTTAGTCTATTTTCTTATATTTTATTATGATTGATACATAAATATTTGGGCTCTGAGATGTTCTTTGGTTTGGATTAGCATTGAAACTTTTTTCGTGCCCAGTGCGTGAGCACCAAGTACTCGTGGAGTTTGATGTGTAAACATGGGTATCCAGTACATAAATTTAATTAAATTAGCCCAGTGCTGAATTTCAAACACAACACTTTTTTATTTTAGTTATAACTACTCCTTTCTTTCCTTTATTCTTTCTTTTTCTTGCTTCCTTTTCTTTCCCTACCTTTCCTTTCCTTTAGTTTCCTTGCCTTTCGTTTCGTTTCCTTTCCTTTACTTTTCTTTTCTTTCTTCTGCCTTCAATTAATTTCTTTCCCGTTATAATAGTTCCTCTTAATTAATTTAATTAAATTTTATTTTATATTATTTTATTTTATTTTGTATTGTTTTATTTTATTGTATTTTATTTAATCTTATTTTATTTTATTTTATTTATGTTTATATTTATTTTATTTTATTTTGTTTTATTTTATTTTATTATATTTAATTTAATTTTATTTTATTTTATTTTATTTTATTTTATTTTACTTTATTTTATTTTATTTTATTTTATTTTATTTTATTTTATTTTACTTTATTTTATTTTATTTTATTTTATTTTTTATTTTATTTTATTTTATTTTATTTGATTTTATTTTATTTTACTTTATTTTATTTTTTTTTATATTAATATTTTTTATTTTTTTTGCCGATTCATAGCATTCATCGTGTTTATGATAACAATCACACACCCACATAAGCAGAGTGCCACATACATATCAGGAAAGCAGTCAAGCAACCCAGCTAACCAAAAGTAGGAAATACTCTTTTCGGAGCCATAAAACGCACATTTCTCGGAGCTTTACCCTCCGAAATAAGCGAAAAAACTTATATAAAAGAGTCCGAGTGCGATGAATTTGTAGCGTTTTATGACTCTTTTTAAATGGAATTCGGAGTCTTTCTGTCCTCTTTTCGGATCCTTTTATTGATGCTTCTCCGAAGCTTTTTCGGAGTTTTTTTTTTTGAGTCTTTTGGAGCCTTTTATTGATGCTTTTCTGAACCTTTTTTTGAGCCTTTTTAGGCAAATTCTTTCCTTTTTTACTCGACTCATATCTGTATTTAAATAATCAGAAGAAAGTTTAGTTTTTAATGGTTTATACAGTTTTATTTATTTAATATTGAAAATATATGTAATTCTTTTAGTTCTTTATCGAAAACAAGTTTAATGTAAAAATATTTGTATAACTAATATAATTATGTTCTTTTGATTAAAATGTTATATAAAATATACATACAGTGGTGGGAGGAGTAATAAAAACAAAATTGGAAAAAGTTTTGCTCATAAAATATATTTATTTGCGTTTTTAATAATTTTCATTTAAAACAAAGCAAAATCTTTTACAGAAACCACATAAACAAAATTTTCAAAGTTTACACAAAGTTCAGAAAAGTTTATCAAAGATTTAAAAATTGCCATCAAAACTTTGTGTTAACTTTGAAAGTTTTACTATGTCGTTTCTGTAAAAGACTTTGTTTTATTTTAAATGCACTTCTGGCTTCCAACTTTCGACTATTGATAAACATTAAATAAAAATAAATAAAAAAAACTTCAGAAAATGCTCTAAAACATTCATATAATTGAAAGTTTCTGCTTATTCGCTCTCCAACGAACTGTAAGGAAAGGAAAGCTAAGGAAAGGAAAGAAAAGAAAAGAAAAGAAAAGAAAAGAGAAGAAAAGAAAAGAAAAGAAAAGAAAAGAAAAGAAAAGAAAAGAAAAGAAAAGAAAAGAAAAGAAAAGAAAAGAAAAGAAAAGAAAAGAAAAGAAAATAAAAGAAAAGAAAAGAAACCAAAGAAAAGAAAAGAAAAGTAAAGAAAATAAAAGACAAGAAACCAAAGCAAATAAAAGAAAAGGAAAGGAAAGAAAAACTAAGGAAAGAAGAGGGAAGGATAAGTAAGAACAGGAAACAATAAAAAAGAAAATAGTTAAATAAATTACAAGTAGAGACTCCAGAGAGAAGAAGAAATCAAAGAAAACGAGGTAACAGAAATTTAGGGCAGAGAAAGGAAGGGAAAGACTGCAAATAAAAGAAGTACCAAATATTAAAAATAAAATAAAGTTTTCTGGTTGAATTTCAACCACTGGGCAATATCTACTGCAGTGTAAATTCATAGATTTCAGAATAATTTGCTGGTAAGATACTTATAGAAAGTGCAATTTCGTCGAGAGCGGACTTTACTTCTCAATTTCTTACTCAGACTAAAGTAGAGCTTGTTGGTAAAAGTGATTCTAAAATGGATTCTATACTGAACTATATCTTAACTTTTAAAATGTTTACCAATAAGAAAAAGTCCTTCTTTATTTGATGACGGCAAGCACTTCCTAGTTCACTGCAAGACCCGCTTATTTGGTCCAATCAACGTAGCAGCAATGGGATTGTCTTTCGTACCAAACGCCTGATAGAACCTAATTGAAATATTAAAAAACTGTCATTGGGGGATCTCGCACGATTTACGGGATCACCTTTCTCATTTATTGGAAATAGGACTCTTAGAAGATGTATTATCACAAAGAACCATTTCTGTTTCTAAGCTGATATTTTCAACTTTTATAGGTCAGTTGCATTCTTCTCTAAGTTAGGACGACATCGTCCCTTAGCCTCTCCCTGTGCAAAATTCGCTATGCGACACTGCTCACAATATTTTGTGACGTCAATGTGGTCGACTGTTGTCTGATTAATAAACACAATGATTTATAGGCATATTCATTCTATATCTTTGTATATATTTTTTATGCGAATGCGCTCTGACATACACTGGAATTAATCAAAATAGTTAAACACATTGTAATTACCCAGTAGAACCAGGGATCATACTTATATTAATGCCGGAGTACTCCCTTGCGAGAATTGGATTGCTCCCTATTAATCTCTATACTTCTGTGTATTACCATATAATTTTGTACACTCCCTTTTAACATAAAAAACTCCCTTTCGACTCCCAGAATTGAGACTGAGGGAGATATTTCACATTCCTCCTAAACGGCTAATCAAAGATCTTTTAAGATTCATGCTTCAAGCCTTCAATGGAACCAAAAGAAGGAGTGGAATTTCGAATTTTTTGTGGCGTTATGTTGGTACTCATATCTCTCACTTATGCCGACAAGCTCGGCCATTTTGAATGTTCAGTTAATTGCTGACAGCTGCTTTGCTTGCACGTGTTTTGGATCGTCTTCGATTTTTACCTATTTTTTTACCAAAGTTCCTCAATTGTGACCAAAAACAGCATCGCATGAACATTGCTAATGAGATGTTAAACTCTGTCCGCGACGACCCAAATTTGCTCCAGAGGGTCATAACTGGTGACGAATCTTGGGTTTATGGTTATGACGTGGGAACCAAAGCTCAATCATCTCAATGGAAGCTGCCGCACGAACCAAGACCGAAAAAAGCGCGCCAAGTTCGGTCGAATGTGAAAGTTTTGCTGACAGTTTTCTTCGATTGCAGGGACGTGGTGCATCATGAGTTCTTGCCACAGGGAAGAACGGTCAATAAGGAATATTACCTGCAAGTTATGCGCAATTTGCGCGAAGCAATCCGCCAGAAACGCCCGGATTTGTGGAAGAACAAAAATTGGCTTTTGCACCACGATAACGCCCCTGCTCACGCATCGTTGCTTGTGCGCGACTTTTTGGCCAAAAACAACACACTAATGATGCCGCAGCCACCGTATTCCCCAGATCTGGCCCCCTGTGACTTTTTCTTGTTCCCTAAACTGAAGAGGCCCATGAAAGGACGACGTTACGCTTCTCTTGACGAGATAAAGACGGCATCGAAGGAGGAGCTGAACAAGATACAAAAAAATGATTTTTTGAAGTGCTTCGAAGATTGGAAAAACCGTTGGCAAAAGTGTATAACATCTCACGGGGATTACTTTGAAGGGGGCAAAATAGATATTCATGAATAAATAAATAATTTTTGAAAAAACACAAAATTCGCGATACTTTTTGAACACACCTCGTACATAAATACCTCATATAGCAGCAAAAAGGGATTAATTTTGGAAAACAATAGTTATTATAATTTAAATCTTTATTTAAATTGTGTTTATTTCTCTCTAATAAACCCGTCCCTGCTTCGCTGCGTCTCAGAACTTGTAATAGACTGAGTCCAATTTTAGTCATTATATCTCCCACACATACCAGATAAGATATGAAACTTAATTACATCGCTTATTGAAGCACCTATTATCACCTTTCATTTGATACCCATATTGTTCTAAACACATTTTGGGTCACCTTGGTCCACATATTGGTCGATATCTCCGAAACTGGTAAAGATATCGGAACATATGACATCTTAAATTTTAAGTTAAGCGTCAGTTAATATAACGGTAAAAGTTATATTCAATTCCATTTAGCGATTTTTGAGTGATGCGCGAGCAAATATACACACAGACAGACAAACAGAAATTCTAAAATGGTTGACTTTGATCTACTGCAGTAGAGTAGTAGTATACTGGCTCGATAATGATCCCTCCTATCGATTTTTCTTAAATATCTGCAATTAACAGTGGTCAACATATGCGGAATCTAGGTTTACTGAAAAATGATTGGGAGCTTTAGTGGCATTACTAAGCCATATAAGACTCAAGAACTCAACTGTGGTTATCAACAGATTTGACTTCTTTTTGATTATAAGCACTTTAAACGTGTAAGGAAATTTTCACGAAAGTGGCTGCCAAAAACTTAGAATGGTATTGGTCAAAATTTAGCTGTACCACGCCCGTTTCAAAAATTAATATTTTTACGTATTCCGTCTTACAACACTTGGGAAGCTAATTATTATTGATATAAAATATAAAATTATATTTCCCAGGATATTGCTTATATTCAAATAATCCTTTTAGTACAAATTTACATAAAAGGTGGCGCATCCTTAACTGTTTTCGTAAATGTTTTCACCTGTACATCTCTTGTAACAAGGATTATCTGTGTGCCGAATATGATATCTTGTTTTTTGTTTAATAATATTTGTTAAATCGATTTAATCAAAAATGGACGGTCCCACACAACCCAATAAACAATGAAGTAAGGTAGTTTATTAAACAATATTTTTCAAACGTTTAAATCAATATTTTCCAAACGAGTTTGTAACTAAAAAATTTCGCAAACGTTTAAATATATTTCCACAATTGTATGGTAGCTTTGAGGAATTAACTTGAGGTGAACTTTCTGAGAGGTGAACAGTTTGGCAATTTTCAAAAATAATGCTAAATAATTTACTTACTTGATTTATAGGAACTTTATTATAAGACCGACGTGGTGTAGCGGTAGTATTGCCGGCCACCACACCGAAAGCACAAGGTTTGGGTCCTGGGACAGGTAACATCAAAAGTGGTTTGCAAAAGGTTTTTCAAAACGGGTTCCGAGAGTATTTCTGCCATGGAAACCCTTACTGTGCATTGAACAAAACGTTAATTAAAAATTGTTTTCCAAACCTCATTTCCAATTGTTTAAAAAGGGATTACTTTCGTTGATTCGACAATTTTTTCCAAACAATGATTATAGTAAAAATTTTCCAAACGAAAATGTTGCTAAAATAAGTTTATCGTAAGCTTATAGTAAGCATATTTTGCTTATTGGGGTATTTCCAAAAATTAACAGAAAAAATTTTTGGAATGTCACAATTTGAAAATATGCTCACTAGAGCGTATCACCATAAAAAGTTTCAAATGTTCTCCCCCCTGGTTCGAATGTTTATTTTGAGGATTTCAAAATGAAAAAAAATTCCTATTTGACCTTTGATTTTAACCCCATTACCTACCATGTCAACTTTATATTTTATCCAAATTTTTAAAACCCGCACCCTGTATTAAATAAAAAAGTATAAGGGAAATATAGCCTTAAGGACGATTTTTGCATACTATATTTGATCAGAATGACCCAAACACGGACAATTAGAACTTAAAATAAGAAAAAAAACAACTCACTATTTTTACAGGGTGCCAAAAAAATGCTCTTCTTCAGAAACCCACATCAAATGTGGAAATTATAGGTGCATGAAATAATGAATAATCACTTTGATTGTGTTTTCCAAAATATTCGCCCATTTTAAATAGCAGCAAAATAAATTTGATATCGAGGTCTTATATATGAAGGAGCAGAAATGATATAGGAACGAGAAGGGAAGAGGAAAAAGGAATGGTTTGGAAAAAAGTAGTGCCATGCAGGCTTAGTTAATATCAAGAAGATTTCATACATCGTTTGTAATTGTTACACAAACAAATCACTTTTTAATAAAAGTAGTACATAAATATTTATTTCAACTGAACAGTGGCCTCAATAGATTTTTAGATCACACATAAACTTATTTTAGCGCATGTTTTTACTGTAAAAATTACGACCGGAAATTACAATTCCAACCCCATAACTCACCATGGGAATGCTAACAAATACACCTACCAGCTTATACGTACTAAAAATATACAGTTGTGACCTCATAATTAGAAACATGAACAGTGGCATTTACCCGTTATGCTCACGAAGGCTCTGAAGGTTGTGTTCAACCTACCTCGACGGCTAAATCTTGCACTTAATCGTCAGCAGATTCGGGCATGTTAGTATTCTTTGTACGGTCCCCGAAAATTTATGCCAAGTAGATTTCACCACTCCGACCGGTTTTCTCGGCAACGAATTTTGAACAAAATCTCTTAGATGCTCTATACGCACAGTATTAAGCCATCTTAAAAGCAGGTTGATGAATCTAAAAATCCTACATGCGTGTTACTTTGACAGTTATGCAGCAACAAGCGCCGTTTAGGGCTGGACTACTGCATCGGAGTTAGCAATCGATTACCTCCAAAGGTTAAGCGACATGTAGGCCCAAGTCACAATGAAGTACTTAGGAACTATCGGGAAAGGCCACTAACCAGACGGAGGAAAACAAGTTGAGAAACACTGCTCGTCCTACACGAATACGACATAACCACGTCCTCCTCATCAACGAGAGCCGAAACAGCGTCATAATTAAGCATAGTCAACTCTGTGGTGTTGTTGTACTAGTAGTACTAGTAGAATGGGACGTGACTTAACAAACAGGGTTACACTGATATTGGTAGTACTTCGTCGGATATGAATCCGGTACGCTACGTTACCAGCACCCTGTGGTACTAGCTATACCTACATCTGGTATATTTCAAGCTTCCTAACCTACAGGGCCCCTAGATCTACTGATTGAGATTAGAGGAGTTAGTAGCTGCTAAAATCGAGCACATAATAACCCAAAATTAATGGACGAAATGGATCAACTTTGTTCACAGCTCATATCAATCGTACCACAATGAGTTGGCCGGTTTAACTGTGGCACTCTACTGCTTTGCGGGACAACCACCATAAGTATGTAAGGCGGCGACCCAGTTAGACTTTTCATTCAAGTAGGTAATAGATCATTCAAAAATTTTCCATCTAATCGTTCAAAATCATATGGCCCCCACTCTATGTATATATGGTAATATATGCTAACATGTATATTGTTCACAAAAATACTCGATAAAAGTTGAGGCGTGATCATATATGTAAACAAATGCATATGATTTCCAATATTTAAATTTTTTCCATGAATCAAAAAACTCTCCCAGACACGCAAAGAGAAGTGGCGTGGCTCATTTGCAACGAAACTCACCGACACCAAGAAGTTCAGTTGATTTTCAATACAGTGGTGTGACTTTTTTAACCTAACCCACATATTCTGACTTGCTACTTTACGCAACAGCACTTGAGCTTTCTTTGCAAAATATGCAACCAGATGGATGATTGTGGAAAAGTAAAGTCATATCAGGTGTTGCCAACTTGCACGAATTTAAAAGCTTTTAGCTACTCACTACCACTTCGTTCGACTACAGTTAAAAAAAAATTTACATAACGTTTGTGGCATACTTAAAGGGGAATTTCCACTAACAGTCCACTATTTGGAAAGCAAAACATGAAAATGCTGTGCAATAATGCCCACGGAAAAGCTTCCACGTACCTTATTCACCAAAAAATAGTACGGAAAGGAAGAAAGCAGGCGAGGTCCTTTCTTTTTCACTTTCACTAAAATGGACCCAAAACAACTGTTGTTTTCAACGTTAACGGCTTTTTACATGTCAACAGAAGTAATGACAATTTAACTTATTTCGAATCGCTATGGGAAATAAGATCAATTTATATCTATATATATATATAAAATATATGTCTTACGTATGACCGCGATGGATGGCTAAGCGGCTGAACCGATTTCCATTATGTAAATAGTACTTTCTTTGACCTTCTCTGTGGAAGGTTTTTCAATAAAAAAAAATATTCAAAACTTTTAGTTGTTGCTACCAAAAAATTACCGTACATTGTTGGCCACCAAACCACTACACCGCCTAACAGATTTGGTTCATATTTGGAACATGTGTTGTTGCTTTGGGGAACGTTTCTATCAAAGATTTACTCGATAGATGGTGTTGGAGTCAGTTCGAGTTATTGACCATTACCGGGACCAAGTGTGGCACTAGAAGGTGTTTCTACGACATGGGTATCAAATAAAAGGTGGTGGTGAGGGTTTCAACAAGGAAAAGTTCTTAGCCCCATGTGAGACCCCGTTTTCGAGATATTGACCAAAATGTGAACCAAGTGTGGCCCTAGAAAATGTTTCCACGATATGGGTATCAAATTTAAAGTGTTGATTAGGGTATTAACAACCAGATGTTTCTAGGATAGGGACTAGGATAAGAATAGGGATAGCGATAGTGATAGTGATAGTGATAGTGATAGTGATAGTGATAGTGATAGTAATAGTGATAGTGATAGTGATAGTGAAAGTGATAGTAATAGTAATAGTGATAGAGATAGTGATAGTGATCGTGATAGCGATAGTGATAGTGATAGTGATAGTGAAAGTGATAGTAATAGTGATAGTGATAGTGAAAGTGATAGTAATAGTGATAGTGATAGTGATAGTGATAGTGATAGTGATAGTGATAGTGATAGCGATAGTGATAGTGATAGTGATATTGATAGTGATAGTGATAGTGATAGTGATAGTGACAGTTATAGTGATAGTGATAGTGATAGTGATAGTGATAGTGATAGTGATAGTGATAGTGATAGTGATGGCGATAGTGATAGTGATAGTGATAGTAATAGTAATAGGGTAAGTTGAATAAGACATAAACGATATGAAAACGGAGAAGCAAACAAAAGAGGAAGCAAAGGAGGCTGGGCCGGCAGAAGAATATGGATCTAATGAGAAGGGAGAGTCAAGTTAATTTCTTTAGCAGAACAACGTCATTGTATAAATAAAAAATTTGTTTGTTTTCATAAAAATCATTCGTCTTAGCCTTGAGCTCATTTACAGTCACGAATACTTTCTAAAAGAATATTTTCTTAGGTAGAATCAATGGTTCATTGTAAAAATTAAGTATACAAAAGTTTAATATATTTCACAGATGTGTTGTATCAATTCAACGATGGTGTAAACAAAATTCGATGACAGCGTATATATACATATATCGAGCCCTACCGCAATTTTGGCAAACTAAGAAAATTTTGAAAATCCGTTTTTTGATGGAGTTCGATATTTCTGTTTATTTTTAACCTTCTCACAAAATATCACATAACATTACATTTTGCCTTAAATTTTTTTATATTTGTGAACTAATAAACCTTCTCCTGTAAAATTTGACTAATGTCAATCGACTTTGATTATTTTAAATTAATAATAATTATATGATTAAGAATGCTTTTTTGAATTTTTGCTTAATTTCATGTATTTTCTGGATTTTTTTATTTTAATAAAACATTTGACAAAGACAAGAGTAAATTGCAACTATATTTAAATGTGAATAAGATTTAGTAACATTAGTAATATCAAATATTTGGACGATTTTAAATATTTGAAAATAATTGTTTGTTTAATTTTAATCGATTAGTTTTAATTATTTGATTACTTTTAATTATTTGATTAATTTTAATTGTTTGATTATTTTAATTACTTGACTGTTTTTAACAATATAATTGTTTTTCAATAAAAATAATGGACAATTTATTCTGATTATTTCTTTAATGCCCATTAATCATGAATATTTTTGATTATTTTTTTAGTTAATTAATTAATAACTTCCGATTAAGAAATGTTATCATTATTGATGTTAAGGTATGTGTATAGGAATGATTGAAAACTGTATATACAGGGTCCGTCAAGCTGGACTAATTATGTGCCAGAACGAATTATGTCCCATCACAGAAATGAAGCACAGATACTAATTTTATTTCAAAACCTATCATTGCGGGGGTCTAGTTCGACGTCCAGCTGGACTCCCCACTTTTGAGGTTACAAAAAAAGTACTTATAAATTGAGAACAAAATTTTTAATTTTGGGAACAAATTAGCACATAATTCCTGGCGTGTCAAATTTTAATTCCGTCTTGCGGAGATCCGCTTTACGGTCCTGTATATACACTTAATTCCAAAAGGACACTGACACTCCACTTGTACTGAGCCCTTTATTTATAGAAAATGAACCTTTTCTTGTCTCTATCTAAACGAACGCAGTTCGTCCAGTGGGTAAATATGTAAATCAACGCGTATTAGTGCTTTAAATTCTTTATAGCAAAGACTGCACCAAGAGATAATCATTTACTTAGGGTTTATCTCTTTGTTTTTTTATCTTGCATCAATATCTACTAACTAACTAATGGAAGATTCCACAAAAACATTAAAAAATATTTGATTGAAATGTCATTTTTTGGGTAGGAGGTATCAATACGATTTTTTGAACAATAAGAACCATGCAATATTTTCTTATTTCAGTAGTACACTGTGAATTCCAAACTGGATAAACGGTTTTTCCAGTCTAAATGGTATTTGTAACCTTAAAAAATGTTTAAGATGAATTCAGAAAAATCCATTTTTATGAATAAAAGGAAAATATTTCTAACGACGCGACTGACGGCATTTTATATACTCAAAGAGCCATTTTTTTAGCATCTTGTTTGTTTATTTGTTTTGTTTACAAGCAATGCTTGCTTTTTATATCACCCATGTGGCGTGCGTGCACTCGTAAAAAGTCACTCATACGACATGACACACAAACAACTCGTACGCTGTCCACCCACCATGTCAAAGCGCATAAATTGGCTGCTCAACCAAAATGCTTTTCCCGAGTTTTTTATGATTTTTTGCTATATATTATTAATGCGAAAGTGTGTTTATATGTAAGCAAATACACACATATGTACAACAAAAACGTGTTATGTACGGCATGAAATTGTGGCAGCGTTTGGTTTATTTGTTGCTTTGCTAAAAATAACTGCCGCTAGCTTTGTCTTCGTGACGAGTTGCAATCGTGTCCCATTAAAAGACTGCAGCATATATAAATGTATACACATGTATACATATACGTATGCATACGAGGTGTGTTCAAAAAGTATCGCGAATTTTGTGTTTTTTCAAAAATTATTTATTTATTCATGAATATCTATTTTGTCCCCTTCAAAGTAATCCCCATGAGATATTATACACTTGTGCCAACGGTTTTTCCAATCTTCGAAGCACTTCAAAAAATCATTTTTTTGTATCTTGTTCAGCTCCTCCTTCGATGCCGTCTTTATCTCGTCAAGAGAAGCGTAACGTCGTCCTTTCATGGGCCTCTTCAGTTTAGGGAACAAGAAAAAGTCACAGGGGGCCAGATCTGGGGAATACGGTGGTTGCGGCATCATTAGTGTGTTGTTTTTGGCCAAAAAGTCGCGCACAAGCAACGATGCGTGAGCAGGGGCGTTATCGTGGTGCAAAAGCCAATTTTTGTTCTTCCACAAATCCGGGCGTTTCTGGCGGATTGCTTCGCGCAAATTGCGCATAACTTGCAGGTAATATTCCTTATTGACCGTTCTTCCCTGTGGCAAGAACTCATGATGCACCACGTCCCTGCAATCGAAGAAAACTGTCAGCAAAACTTTCACATTCGACCGAACTTGGCGCGCTTTTTTCGGTCTTGGTTCGTGCGGCAGCTTCCATTGAGATGATTGAGCTTTGGTTCCCACGTCATAACCATAAACCCAAGATTCGTCACCAGTTATGACCCTCTGGAGCAAATTTGGGTCGTCGCGGACTGAGTTTAACATCTCATTAGCAATGTTCATGCGATGCTGTTTTTGGTCACAATTGAGCAATTTTGGTACGAATTTCGCGTAAAAATCGAAGACGATCCAAAACACGTGCAAGCAAAACACTGTCAACAATTAACTGAACATTCAAAATGGCCGAGCTTGTCGGCATAAGTGAGAGACATGAGTACCAACATATCGCCACAAAAAATTCGAAATTCGAATATACGTAACCAGCGAAAATTCAAAATTCGCGTTACTTTTTGAACACACCTCGTACACATAAAAATACTCAACCGCACACATTCTAGCAACACGTTAAAGCATTCGAGCAGCAAATAAGTTGTTTATATTTTTTTTTTATCTACAAAATTTCTATAAAAATAAAACTTGCCACAACGCATTTTCAACACCGAAACAGTGGCTATAAATACAGCAACAACAAAGTAGCAGCAATTGCAATAAATATGTTGACAGCAACTGCGTTGCATATGTCGTATTGTCCAAATTTATTTGCTGCATTTCATATAAAAATTTCTTTGATCGCCCAATGCTGCCATGAAAATTTGTTAAGCAATGCGTTCATTCGACCCAATGAAACAAAAATTTATAATTGGAACAGAAATGTAATTTCGTGTTTTAAAAAACTATTTTTATGCTAATCTTTTTCTATTATGATAATTTGTGTTATTTACGAAAATTATAAACCGCTAAATACGGTACGAAATTTAAATGTCTTCGATCATGCCTATGAAACAACTCAAAGCCTTTTTGGGAGGTGCCAGCTCAGAATAAAATACTCAAATGTAGAAGATCTTCCACTTTTTGTTTGCATTATCGGCTAAACATGTTGTACCCAGCTGTACTAGTACAAAGGGCATTATAACTTTGTCCACATAACGGCAACGAGGGATATAGGAATCAAGGTATATATGGAGTTACATATAATAAAGTGCTAAAGATAAATGGAGATATCAAATGGAGAAAGCATATTATCTGTCCATCAGTACACACTGTCCAACAATCCAGATCATTAAAAGCCTGTAGAAGATGCCTACACTTCTTTGGTAGACAGAGTTATTCTACAATCTCAGAGCTTCCAGCAGACAGCTTTTCAATAGATCCAGCAGGTGCAAATTACCTTCGGACTTTGAGCTCTATAAAGTAGGGTTGGATATCTATATACATATAAGTAAGGCATTACAACTGCCAAGTAAGATTCGTAAAGAAGCTTCTGCGGAAACGTGGAGCAATGCTTCAAATATATCCGAGGTAGGTATACTCGACGAGAGAGGTGAGTAAAATCCATATTCGACCCTGGATTCATATCTGACAAACGACGACCATTATCACTATAACCATATTTGGTCCAAGTACTGCTGCTACAACAACAACAACAATAAATAATTCGCTAAGATCAGGGAAATGTTCTAAAGCTACGCAAATGATAGCTGAGCTATTGGGAGGACACTCAATCTTTCCATTGTTGCGCAAGTACTACTCAGTTAAGTGCTGGGTGTTGGCGACTCAGTAAAACTGACTGCGATCTCGCCGAAGGTAATCCAGTTTGCTTGATCTTTAAATTCGTAATAGCCCTGTAAGCCTCCGAAGACCGGTGGAATAATTTCGCTCAGCTTCGAAATTTTGGTTGACTTTTAGTTACGAAAATGGGCAGAAGAGATAGTATATCTCGACGGCGGTAGCCATGTTGTTGTTGTGGTAGCGACTATTTAACCTGCCTAAAGTATCACCCCTTTTATCCAACATTGTCATCAGGCTCTTCTAACGGACGTCCCAAAAACCTCACGGCTTTAACAGGGGTAGATCAGAGTGAAATTGCTGTTAGAAGAGTAAGCTCGGTTGAGCAGATGAACAGATGGTTAGTATCGTGGGGAGACACGCCGCATTCCGGGCAGACATTTGGCATGTCAGGGTTCAGTTTGGATAGGTAAGAGTTTAGTCTGTTACACTATCCAGAACGAAGTTGGGCTAGCATGACATTTGTCTCCCTAGGCAGTTCGCGTTCCTCATCGGCAACAGGTGGAGCTTGTGCATGTAGGACTGCATTCACCGGACGAGAGCTGTCAAAGGAGTTTACCGACTCGGTGTGGATGAGATTGAGGACCCGCGGTAGCCATGGTGTGATGACTTTGTTGCTGGCCTACCACACCAAAGGTCCCAGGCTCAAGTGACGGGACCGGTAACATCAAAAAGGGATTGAAAAAGTTTTCCAAAATAGGGTCGCCTTCAGTAGTCTTCAATCCTGCGATTGTATTTCTGTCTCGAAAAACTTCTCTCTGACTTTGCATACGCTCGGAGTCGGCATAATACATGTAGGTCCCACCAATTTCTAGGAAAAATTTTAAGCAGGACACTGCGAATTTGGGAAATACTAGCCCTTAATCTTCTCGGAACTTTATCGCACCGAACTATTATAAATACTATTCCTTGGGGATTACTACCAGCCTCTCAGCATCCCTATTGTAGGACAGGACGTGCTATCTGTCGGTTGTACGGAACACAATGGCCTTTAGGCTCATTTCTGTGCATTGAAGGGCAATCGAAAGAGGAAAATTAACAGTCGAGGTGTATCTGGTTAAATTTAGCCCCTGCATGATAGAACTGTCGTAGGGGAGTGAGTGGGATCTCAAACCAGAGAAGAGTAGGCAATGGAACGCCACTGTCGCCTTGTACTTTTGCAGAGGGTCGTAAACTGGCTTTATGAGACTAATAAGTGGTCGCTTTGTGGATCGCACTGGGCACATCAAGTACAAGGTGGTGCAAAAGTAATCCTCCTATCAGAAAATGCTATAAATTTTGCGATTGGCCCCTAAAGTCAGTTCTGTTTTGACATTTGTGTAGTAAACACATGCGAAATACACGTTAATAAACAATGTTACGCTACACTGCTCCAGAACGCGGAATATTGCTGACTATTTATTTGACCAATAATCGGTCGGGGCCAAACGGTTACTGTGAATGGTTAGCGCTACAGAGCAATGATCAACGAGTTCTTTTTGCCGCAACTTGATGAATTGGGATTGGAAAACATGTGGTTCCAACAAGACGGTGCAACAGCACACACTGCACGTGCCACAACCGATATGCTGAACATCGGAAGCTTACTTTTGCGCCACCTTGTACTTTCCAAACTCAGGGATTTAGTCGGGGACGAGGTTAATCTTAACCGAAATAATATCATTGCTCAATATCGGCTAAATCGGGTTGGGCAATAACTAAACTGACAACATTCATTCTTAAGAAGCAGTTTGAGCTGTGCTGTGCCATGGGAGTTACTCCAGCATACGGCGAGGCGCCAGTATAGCAAGATATTGAAGTCAGGCAAAACACAGAGTTGGTATTTGTTCGGCAGGTGTTCGAAGAGGCCACAGCTGTTTACCCAAGACTACTCTTTTCAAAGAACTTCATATGCACTGCTTGTTTTCCGAATATTGTAGGAGCTTCAACTCTTGCTTATGAAATTTACTTAGAGTTCGACTGGCTAAACATATTTCATACTTGGATGTATCTCAAAAATCTTGGTTTCCTGAGTTCAATACCGGGCAGTCTTGCGTGATCCATCCAGGATCAGTATCGCCGAAGTATGTTCTTGGTAAAAAGTACAAATTCCTTTAACTCTTGCGCATTTTCTGAACCAAAATGCTTTTGAACTGGTCGCTACCGAGGTCTGGTGTGCTATATATTCAGCATGTTCAGATTTCAAAAACTATAAGTACCACCTCTCTACCGAGCCATTAAACAAACTTCGAAAATCTTTCATAAGCATTTCTAAGTTTAATGTTAAATAAAGAAAGGTTTCCAAAAGTAAAGTTTTGTATTTGATTGAGCTCATCTGCAACATTTTGATGCAGTCAAGAAGATAAAAAGGATAATATTCTATAATCCTTGGTGGATTTTATGCTTTGTAATAACTAAAATTAATCTCTCTGCTCTATCTGTCTTTGTGAATTTTTAAAATTTTCGTAGTCCTGGGTTTGGTTACGTTTAAACTTTAAAGCAAGCGCGGAATAGATTATTTTTCTTTTTTCTTTCAGTTCTAAAAATGAATCTATGGCGCACTCAAACATTTGCATGCTGTTCATGTATGCCTTTCATCTACTTTGTAATTTTTAGAACTTTGCGTGATTTATGGTCAATTTGCTTTTCCACGAAATGTCAGCGATGGATGCGAAGAGATAAAATGGAAAAGCAAAGGCAAGCCGATGCGCTGTGAGGAGTATCTACGCTGCTGGTTTTGGTTTTGTACTTTCAGTTGCAGCGCAGGAAGAACTTTGCTTTCATAATTCATGGCATTTTCGTTGTTTTTAGCTTGCAAGTTTGCGTAGCAGCGAATGCAAGTGAATATGAAATTTGAATAAAGTAGTAAAAAGTGGAAACAAAATTATAATAAAATGCAAGAAGCAAAGAAAATAACAAATCATTTAAAATCAGGAAGATTACCGTTGAAAGAAAAGTTAAAATTAATGTCTTTTACAACCATTAGTATTGAAGCATTTCGAATCGCGATTATTACTAGTAATTACCGAAAGAGACACGTTTCGTGAAAACTACTTCAGAAAAATTGCATCTAGGAAGAATTCCCTAGCCCTCTTTGCAAAGCTTTTAGGCAGTAAGCCTTAGAGAACTTGGAAAAAAATGCTTGGAGATAAAACTGGGAAATGGGGATATCGCTACATAGAAATCCAAAACGAACACCTTGGAGCCTTGGATAGGTTCTGTGTAAACAAAATACCCAATCAAACACCAGACTATCTGGACAACAGAGTTAGGTCTAGAGAAAAAAGTTTCCAATTTGTCTACAAAGTAGCCCGTCCAATTTTAAGGAGCAACAAGACTTTTCCTCCATGCTTGGATACAAATTTTACCGACCAAAGATCAAATTTTAGAAACTTTTTCAATGGTTGAGCTGAATAAATACTACACTCTTCGTTCGAAGAACATTTGAGAAATTAATGGACGCACCCATACGGGAACTACTTGACGCCCTCCCTTCGGTGCTGCTGACATAAATTAGGGGAAATAATGGGATTATTCTAGGGGTCCCTTTTGAGGAAACAATTTGCTTTTGCTGTGTTCGTTGATGTGGAAGGCGCTTTTCACAACTTGGGAGCCGACGCGATAGGCCTGCTAACGTTAGGGAAAGGGTAGAATAAATAGCAACGAATTTTGTGTCTCCCTTCTGCTTAAGCGCGACACATAAGATAAGCTATGGGGAGCAAGAGTCGGAGCTGACTTACCAGACTAAATGGTCAACCAGTCCCAAGTACCGAAAAGCGGGTGCCGAAATCCGCCTGAGCAGATCTAGAGACGATGAACACAAACTTTTAGGATTCGGCCCAAGTCGCTATGGAATAGAAACCATTGCGAAAAATATGAAATTTTCAATATCCGTAGTTTTGGTGAGTTCTATGTACTACAACGGCTTCTTTACCTACAAGTGTGAACTGGGTCGCCGCCATTCTAACTACATACCTATTAAAGCGTGTGTTGAATGACTTTAATTAACAAAACGAAGTTAATTATTTCTTTCCCAACAACCAAAGTCAGCGTAAAGTAAATTTTTTTAACATTGATTGAGATAAACAACAACCGCCATAGTCATAATAAATAAAATTGATTTATATTGATTTTTAAAATATCATTTCCATGCATATTGAATTATAAGAGCTTTATAGATGTTTTTTTTAAGGAATAGGGTATAGCGCTGATTTTTCGTTTACAAAATTTTGGATTATTTTAGCAATTAGCGCCGTAGGCTCTAGCAGACAGTGTGCTAATATTAGATGAATTTTTATCGTAAGCATGTAGCGACATATAAATAAAAAAACTATCGGGCCAATCAAAGTTTCAAATGTGAACTTGCCACCTAAGTGGCAGCCGCCAAAATTGTAGGTACCTCAATTTTTCCTGCTTTTTTTTTAGATTCCTTATTAACATTTGCTTTTTGCTTTTTAAGTTAAGAACTCCTTCTTGAAGTTTATAACAAGTTAATTTCAAATTTTTGGATAATTTAATACTGAAATGCTTATTATAGCAAGCTTACTTAAAGTTATTTTCAAAAACTTTTACAAAAATGTTTGTTGGGTAGCTACAAATACGTATGTGTGTTTGGCCATAAATTCAATTCAAAGGAAATTAATTCCACAATCAGCCTGAACTGAGGTTTTGTTGTGGTGACTTTTTAATTAAATATTAATAGCAATTATAAATTGGATCAGACTATGAATAAAAACTTTCAACGCTATGCGTAGCAGCTAAATAAATTTCAGATTATATTGATGACAAGCAAAAACTTTTTTGTCAAGAAGGTTTAAATATTTTATTTTTGCAAGTTATAGTATATAGTGCATATATATATTCATATTACCAAAAGGATATGAGAATCTAAAATTAAAATCATAAATTTTTAAGTTGAATCCTAATAATTTTTTTTATTAGCAAATTGTGGATATTTACCACTGAGTTAAAGCTTTGATTGCTTGAGCACCACATTTTTTATTCGATTTTCAGTTTCTTTCCAGTTGCACTTTTACATTCAATTTCCGCATCAGCTGCAGAGGCTCTCTCCATAATAATAGCAAAAATAACTATTTAAAGGTCAAACATGGGACCACTGTAAGCTAAACTTGTATCCTTAACTTCGTACACGTTTCTAAAATCAACTTTTCATCTTGAGTCAGAAAAATTAAAACATAATTTTATAAAACAAAAGCTCTTCATTACTACTTCGGGATTCGTGATGTTTTCTTCTTATTGTTAATAATATTATGATCGAGCAATAAAAAGTTATCAGATGATGAAAGTCAAAAACTTTTGAACAATTACTCTCTAATACTGACTACTTGTGTCGCCCGTGGTCGAAAATTCGACCAATAAAATAATTTCTTCAGCTAGTTTGGTCAGTTCTACGTCCTTATTTCGATCAAACTAATTTAATATTCATAAGAAACCTTGTGAGGTAAAATTGGAGTGAGTTTGAGTCCATCCGAACGTTCTTCTGAACTTTCAAATAAGATTATAATACTTTTTATGTTGCTTCAAATGCTAATGCTCTTTCTCGACCGTAAGAAATTGAAGATATATGCCGGCAAAAAAAAACATAAGTGAGGACCGAAGTTATTTGTCCTTTACGACCGCAAGAGCTCTCTACAAAACCCAATTAACAGATTGGACACAGTAACATGAAACGTTCTACTGCTAATGTTGTGCTCCAAAAAAAATCTGTGTCTGAGCTTTTCTGATGAATATTTTAGAGCAATTTGTGGAATGGAAAGAGCTTCTATTAAGCGATTCTATGCATGGCCACTTCACTTTGTGTCTTGTTTAAGTCTGCAAAGCGCATCGATGGGAGTTTTTCTAATTTTCATAAAGTCAAGCAGATTTCTAACTCCAACTCATGCCTGTTAAAAAACGCTATAAGTCTATCTCGTGGAAAATTGCGATACCGAGTGATAAAAGTATAGATATGGTGTGGTATTGAATCCAAACTTTGTACAATGTCATAACATCGAGAGTGCTAGTCCGAATTTAAAATTTCTTAGACTGACATAAAACCACTTTTGGAAGGGATACACTGATTGAAAGGAAATAGAATTCTTCATAGGGGGCAACTTTAGTGAAATATATCTGCGCAAAATTGCATTCCATAATATTTTCCTTGAAGTGATGCAGGACACACGAAATTGTCTCAAAAAGTCCCGAAAGAATACAGCACACATTTTGAAATGGCCCCAAAAAAGTTCCAAATGATCGGAAAACAATCCCGAAAAAGTTACAAAATTGTCCCGAAAACAATCCCGAAAGAGTTTCACAATGGTCTGGAAAATGTTCTAAAATTATCCCGAATTTTAATTTACTACTATTTACAACCTTCTGCGAATATACCACGCAACACATGCACTCTTTTCAAATGATGAATAGCAAGAAGAACGTTCCTACATTGCTTCGCTAACCTCAACGACATCAATTTTTTATGCGTTCTTCTTCGCGAATGCGAATGCAAATCTTTTTTTACTGTTCAGGTTCGTGAATACGAACGAACAAGAGTGAATGTTTCGAAACCCTGGTACAAACGCTCCAAAACTTGACGGTCTTACCCTGTTAATTTAACCATACATAGCCCGAACCTCGTTTATCGGAAAATGGGTTGTAGGAAGCTATCCAAACTATTGGTCAAATCTTACAAATTTTCACTAATCCCATTAAATATCTAATAAGTACAAAGGCTACAAAATTTTACCAGCTATTTAATTACAACAGTTATAGCCCCAAACCCGTTTATCGGAACAGTCGATTGCATTCAAACAGGCAGACAGACGGAAATTGTTAAATCGACTCAGCTGATCACCCTAATCATTTTAGGATGCTTATTGGTGCGTCTATCTTTTCTTCTTCTCATACTAACAAACATCGAATCAAAGTTATAATATCATGTTTATGAAAAGTATAAAAATAGAACCGACTCAAGGTGAAATTTGGGTAATGAAAAGGAGGACGTAGAGCTGCTCGTACTTGCTTAAGTTCTCATTCCGCATATCTAAGAAATAATTCAATTGGTCGAATTTTCGCCCGCAGGCGACACTAGTATTTGTAGTTATGGTCCCAATCGCGTAGCTATAAAATTTCAAAAGACTATTTAAGCCCGCTGTGGAAGCATGATATGTAGGTTTTCATACGTCCTGAAGGTGCTGAGGTTGAAACTTAATTAGAGAAATTAGCATGAAAACGTACCACACAGCCCTTTGTAGAGCTCTCCCTTCCTTGTAATAGATCACGTGGCCGGTGTTGGATCGGCAGATACTTCCCTGCAGTCAACTGCCAAGCTGGTTAGTAAACATTCTAGTTCATTAACTAGAATTTCGTGGTCTTATTCATACCAGTTTGGGCGACCGCAACGTTTCTGCTATAATAAGCAGCAATAACCCTCTAAAATTGTCGATACATGCATATGCGAGCGAAAAAGAAAACAGCTTAAATTAAATATAAAGCTTTCTTGCAAATAATTTTTATTATAGTAAAATCATAGTCCTTTTGAGAATTTCGTTCTTCAAATAGTACATTTGCGTTGTAGATCTTGTACGTACATGCATGTCCACAAAATCACCATTAGTTTTTGCGATGTCGTTGCTGCAATAACGGCGTACCAGCGACGTAAAAGCGAAAAAAAGGAAAACGAAACCATCACTTTTCGAAGCAATTGAGTAAGTAAATAACATTTCTTTTTGAAATAATCAAATTAACCTTTTTCTGATGGAAAAGTTTTTAAAAATTCATAAAAAACAATATTGAATTGTTTTTATTTTTCAGGGTTGACTTATTGTGATTGTGATATGCAGTTTTCATAAATAAAATAACAAGGAATAACGGATTCGCTTGGGAGCTGTAAAAACGAATATGGCCAGCAGAGACACGTACAATAAAAAGGTGGTTAAAAATAGCACTTTTTAAAAAAAATTTTTTCTAACCACTTGCACATTATGTACTAGAATTTCATAAGCGTGTTATTTGCATGGTTATTTGCAAAGAACTCCGAAGCTTATAATTTTCTCCATAAAAAGCTAATCTTTACTTGAATTTCCTTAATTTTATATAAAGATCTTTTTACAAGTATGGATTAGATTCTACCTGGGATTAATATGTAAATTTTTAAAGGATTATGCCTGTGAAATCAATTACAAAATTCATTGAAAAAGGTCTATTTTAAAAAGAAGAAAATTACTTTTTATTAATGTTTTCCAAGGCCAAAATTGCTATGAATAGCGACTATACTTTTATTGAAATTTGTTTCCATTGTTCAGCAAAGTGAATTAATATTTATTTTGATAGACAAATATCTTATATTATGATGACTGAATTTTCTTTAAAGTGGTTTGTAGTGTAATTTTGCAATTTTCTTGTATCTTTCAACCCAAAATGAACTAATGCATAAGCGGACAATTGCCATCTCGTAGGACATGGTCGTGTTAAAAATACCAGTTGCTAATATGGAAAAATTACAGAACTCGAACTAGTCGCGCCGGTTTGGCAAACGAGTATTTGACTAGTATAAAACTAGTAGAATTGACTGTAGGGTTATTTCATTATTACTCTGTATATAACAGCGGTTGTTTCTTGGATCCGATTTTTTTGTCAGGAGCGGCTACACATAGCTGTGTGTGCCATAATTCCAAAAATATAAATTGGGATTTATTATTTCAAATTATATCATGTCACCATGGAATACATTTTCGTGGCTAGACCTAAAGCCGACAAAAACTTGTTTCTTCCCTTTCGTGAAAATTCTGAAAGGGGGCTAACTTTTTTTTGATGACCATATATCGCCCATAGGACTTTTGCTGAACTACATAACTGATGTTGGGCTCAAACACTTTTCGAGTCATCAGAGACCAAGATCCTTTCATTTATGCCCTATAAAAGTCATGCTTGTATTTGGCACCATCTCTGAAGGCACAATTCGGTTGCTATCGTAATGTTGCAAAGCTATGGACATATGTACCTAAATATGTAATCAAATTTACGCATTCTTACAAATTAAAGTAAACGTTCGCCATTAATTACGGCTTATCATGAATGTTATTATTTTCATCACTGTTTATTTGGCTATATATTACGAGTACGTAAATAACTTGTGTGGGTGTGTTGCTGGCATTTTGTTGATATGGTTGTTGCTAGTGCTAATGACTTCAATTGAAAACAGAACCCGACTTGAGATTCAGGCGGTGCTGCTATTAATTTCGTGCGCTTGGCTATAATGAATTCAATGATATGCCGTAAGATAGCTGAGCACTCATGGAATTTATTACAAAAACTTTTAAAAACTTGCTTTAACCGACGAATGGTTTAAAATTTGGGCTCAAATTTTTAGCCGTGGTATAGTATGAAGTTTTATCAAGGAAGACTTTCAGCACTGCCATTTTTTTAAGCGCCCTCGCTATCCACTTTCGCAGCCTCTTCCACCTCTCCACTCTTACTTCTTCATACGGGCGCGGTTCCAGGAACTATTTTCGGGAGGGTTCCAAATCTGTTTCCATAATAACGATTTTGAATATAAAATGGAAATGATGAAATTACAGTTTAATTTTGAAAAAACAAGAGAAAAAAATACCAAAAACAAGTACCTTCTCTTTTGAAGAACAGTAACCAAAAAAGTTTCTCCGCTTTACGGGATAGGGATAGTGATAGGTATAGGGATAGGGATAGGGATAGGTATAGGGATGGGGATAGGGATAGGGATAGGGATAGGGATAGGGATAGGGATAGTGATAGGGATCGGGATAGGGATAGGGATAGGGATAGGGATAGGGATAGGGATAGGGATAGGGATAGGGATAGGGATAGGGATAGGGATAGGGATAGGGATAGGGATAGGGATAGGGATAGGGATAGGGATAGGGATAGGGATAGGGATAGGGATAGGGATAGGGATAGGGATAGGGATAGGGATAGGGATAGGGATAGGGATAGGGATAGGGATAGGGATAGGGATAGGGATAGGGATAGGGATAGGGATAGGGATAGGGATAGGGATAGGGATAGGGATAGGGATAGGGATAGGGATAGGGATAGGGATAGGGATAGGGATAGGGATAGGGATAGGGATAGGGATAGGGATAGGGATAGGGATAGGGATAGGGATAGGGATAGGGATAGGGATAGGGATAGGGATAGGGATAGGGATAGGGATAGGGATAGGGATAGGGATAGGGATAGGGATAGGGATAGGGATAGGGATAGGGATAGGGATAGGGATAGGGATAGGGATAGGGATAGGGATAGGGATAGGGATAGGGATAGGGATAGGGATAGGGATAGGGATAGGGATAGGGATAGGGATAGGGATAGGGATAGGGATAGGGATAGGGATAGGGATAGGGATAGGGATAGGGATAGGGATAGGGATAGGGATAGGGATAGGGATAGGGATAGGGATAGGGATAGGGATAGGGATAGGGATAGGGATAGGGATAGGGATAGGGATAGGGATAGGGATAGGGATAGGGATAGGGATAGGGATAGGGATAGGGATAGGGATAGGGATAGGGATAGGGATAGGGATAGGGATAGGGATAGGGATAGGGATAGGGATAGGGATAGGGATAGGGATAGGGATAGGGATAGGGATAGGGATAGGGATAGGGATAGGGATAGGGATAGGGATAGGGATAGGGATAGGGATAGGGATAGGGATAGGGATAGGGATAGGGATAGGGATAGGGATAGGGATAGGGATAGGGATAGGGATAGGGATAGGGATAGGGATAGGGATAGGGATAGGGATAGGGATAGGGATAGGGATAGGGATAGGGATAGGGATAGGGATAGGGATAGGGATAGGGATAGGGATAGGGATAGGGATAGGGATAGGGATAGGGATAGGGATAGGGATAGGGATAGAAATAAGGATAGGAAAAGGAAAAGGAAAAGGGAGGAATAGGAAAAGGAGTAGGAATAGGAATAGATATAGAAATAGAAATAGGAATAAGAATAGGAATAGGAATAGGAGTAGGAATAGGAATAGGAATAGGAATAGGTGTCCTCTTCAGTCCTGTTTCGGAAATATCTTCTCGAAGTGGAAAGGGACCTTTCGCTTGAAGTTACCGTTACAGGCAATGTATTACAATCATTTTGCGAATGGTTGAAGGCAATAATCGTCAAGCTTCGGTTTTTCGTCGTTGTAGTTCGCGGCGGCCGCCGTGGTGTGAAGGTAGTGTTGCCGGCCTACCACACCGAAGGTCCATGGTTCGAGCCCTGGTACAGGTGACATCAAAAGTGATTTGAAAAAAGTTTTTCAAAACGGGGTCGCCCCTCGGCAGTGGTTTGGCAAACTCTCCGAGTGTATTTCTGCCATGACAGGCTTCTCAGCAAAAAATTCGTCTCCTTTGTAGATGCCGTTCGGAGTCGGCAAAAAACTGTAGGTCCCACCAATTTGTAGGGAAAATTCAAATCGGCACACCACAAATTGGAAGAGAAGCTTGGCGCAAAAATCTCTTAGGAGGTTTATGATGATATACCTGTTGTATATCGCGCCATAGAGAGAGAGTTCGCATTTGTCGTCTTCTAAGTAACTAGGCCTGCCTAATATGTGCTCCAAGACAAAGCCAAGCACAGTTTTTTTACTGTGATTGTGTCTCATCTACACAGCAACGGAACATTTTATATGCTTTTTCTAATTTTTCTTTTGCAGCATTTTTATAAGTGTTAGGACTCATATATCAAAACACTTTCGAGAGTATCAAAATTTGTTTGTATTGTTAAAAGACAAATGATTTAGGTTAATTTCATTTATTATTTTTCAATTAGGAAACAAAAAATTTGAAACATACAGACCAAGCCTAAATAACTTTCACAGTGTGTTTCTTTACACATTCATCTTCTTTTCTTCACAAAATAACAATTGTTTGAAGATTTAAAACAGTATACTTGATTTACATGACATAATGATACCATGCATGGATTTTTCGCTTGCTCTGACACTTCAAGGAGTTGAGAGTCACACATTTAAGTAATTAATTTTTGCAAACTTTTACAAAGTGTCTGTAGTGCAGCAAACACATCTAGAGGTGAAAAAAAGTGAAAACTTTCACCTAATAAAAACTTCAAAACTGTTTACAATAGAATGACAAGATTTCACACAAAGCAACCGCGATTATTATACTATCTTGAATGTCGCAGCTTCAAGACTTCCATGATGGTTTACAAAGAGTTTTTTCCAAATGTCGTCCCTTGGCAGTGGCCGACAACCCTCCGAGTATATCTTTGCCATGAAAAGCTTTTTGCAAAAATTCGAAATCAGCCTAAAGGATTTACATATTTAGATCACGCTAGTTTAAACGGAGCTAAATCGAGCCAAATTATAATTATTATTAATAAGCTTTTCAAACAAAGTACGAGAACATCATTATTAAGGGGAATCTAAACATTTTTGCGAGGTAGGCATGGTACCACCTTCTTTTTAGTTTTAAATTACTGTTTCGGATACCATTTCAAATAACTTTATTGAGCTGTTTTATTGAAAACGAATAACCATAATACAATCACTATGAGAATATTAGTGCTAAAAATTATATAAATCGTCGTTGGACCACGCCCACTTGCAGATATCGATATGTGTCGAATGCCATATAAAATTCTCCAAATATAATATCTTTGCACTAAACTAAGCGAAATATCCCACAAAACCACACTTTTGTTTAAATGGGAATGGCTCTTCTCCTTCTTACCTTTCTTATTCTCTGCCAGCCTTTCTCAGTCTCTCATGCAGAAATAAAAGTTTCTAAATGTTATTTTTATATTAAAAATAAAAAATTGGTTTACATCCAGGTCCGATTTGAGGGTATAGTATATGATGTGCTATTGAACTACATAAACATGCTGACAAAGCGGGTCGAAGTACAGCGAATTGTAGATTTACTATGGATATGTGAGGATACTACTATCTTTTTAAGAACTGGGCATTGCAGTATAACCCTCCATATCATCATATAGCCATACACTAATGTGCTCGTGACTCTTTAATAGCATTCATTATTTCTAGAAGATCGCCAATTAAATCTCTTTAAAAACGAATCATAACCTTAAAACTAAACTGCACTCTTATCTATATTTAAGCACACACAATGTGCTTTCATTTGACCTTTCACCTTAAAGTTGGCTCAGCATATTTCTCTATGGATGTCCATATCAGTGTTTACTTTCATTTGTTGCCTTTCGCAGAAACTTTATTCAACGTTCAGTCGGCCATTGCTTTTTGTTTGTTTTGTTTTGCTTTCGAAAAGGCCTCCGTTACACCAAACGACCATTAAGCGCGCCCCCATTTCGCTTTGCTCTTAAGCTCATAAAATATTCAACACTGAGTAAAATACTTTTTTTTACCTTTTTTAAATTATTCAAATTTAACCGGATGAAAACCAGCCCCACCTACTTTTTATGAATAAATCATTTGAGGTAGAATAGAAATAAGACTGAAATATGATGCTTTGATCCAGGAAGTATTCTTAGCTCCATCCACCAGAGAAGCAGAGAACGATGTATATCACTACTCTGATGGAGGGACCAAGTAAGGAATGATTTGTGAACCCTTGAACGAGTGACTAGCTTGTTTTGTTGGAGCCAAATCCATTTAATCGATACGCGCCATTTCAGCAAGTAGTACCAGTGACTAAGCAGCCAATAGCGCTTTAAGAGTGTCAATAATAATGAAAAGTTGTATAAGAGATGAGGAGTTTTAGGACTCGGCATACCAGTTGTTAGCACGGGGGGGATAATCACTTTGACGGTAGGAGATTTAGTGCGGTTATAGTTCCACACTGTATTTGAGACTTTTATATATTTCCTCCTCTAAAAAAATTTAAGTCGGCTGTTGCAACTCTGCCTTGAGAGAAATTTTACATAAAGATAACCTACCAACCAACTATCGGTGTAAGTTTCTGAGCGAAAAAGATCCTCTTTTCAAAATAGTGAAGGTTCTCGATTTGTTTATTTGCATTTGATGACGTGGGGCTGGCAATATTAGGGTTCAAAATATTAAGACGGCAGAATTTGCGCGAGAGCTGCTGATCTGTTCAAATATTGCAGCAAACGCCGGCTACATTAATATTGTTCGCCAAAGCTCAAAGTAAACATAAGGCGCCACTTAGCTCTATTTTCAGATTTGTATTTATAAACCAGCTACTCGTAGGCATGAGGGAATTCAATTTCATCGAAATCGATTTGACACCCGCACAAGGAAGAAATAGCACTAGTGGAATGCAATTAGTAATGTCACAACTTTGCAATTGTTTTTGTTGTTACAAAAAAAGCTTTTAAGTCGCAATGCGGAAAACTTCATCCAATCAACTTATATAACGCATTCAGTCAATAAATATTTGAGTGGCACTCATTGCTTTGTTGTATATATGTACATATGTATGTAGTATGGAATAAATAGACAGACTTTTTGTCAAATATTTGTTTTAACTTCCGAAAATTTCAATTTATTAAGCTCGTTAAGAACTTGAAGTGCATGAATAAACTTTCATTGTTTTAATGCTACATTTTATACACCGAAAAAAAACAAAAACAATATTTGAACCAGGTTTTAAAATTAGGAGAATGGAACTCTTTCTTTTGCTATGTAAATATTTTCGTCAACCAATGAAATTAGTTTAAAAAAAAATTATCTTAAAAAAAAAGATTATGAAAAACTTTATTAATATGTACTAGCGATCGCCCAGTGGTTGAAAGTCAACCACAAAACTTTTTTTCATTTTAATTACTTTCTCCTAATTTCATTTCCTTTCCTTTTCTTTTCTTTTCTTTTCTTTTCTTTTCTTTTCTTTTCTTTTCTTTTCTTCTCTTTTCTTTTATTTTCTTTTCTTTTCTTTTCTTTTCTTTTCTTTTCTTTTCTTTTCTTTTCTTTTCTTTTCTTTTCTTTTATTTTCTTTCCTTGCCTTGCCTTGCCTTTCCTTTTCTTTCCTTTCCTTATGGTATTTTTTTAATTTTATTTTATTTTATTTCAATTTACAAAAACCTAACCACAAAAAATGCAAACACGGTGTTGAATACTCTTATAAATAACCAATTATTTTATTTTTGTAAATACTGTTTGCATCATCAATAAAGTTTACATATTTGCTTAAGTTTTGCTTGCCCAATCCCTGAAAAAACGGAAATACTCCGTAGGAGTATCAGACTACTCCAACACTTATCCTCCTTTATATAAAATGGATGGTCCAATTTACATGGCAATGTCCTAGGATTGGATCACCTACTCCATCTCGGAGTACTCCATTTGCTTGCTTCTAAATACTCCATGCAAGACCTATGCGGGAGAGCCCGCAAAATATTCCCAAAAGATTATTCCATAGAGTATTAAACACCAAAGCGAGGGAGGCAGCCGGTGTACTTGTGAGGACTATCACAACAGAGTAACATCAACTAAAGCAAAAATGCATGACACGTTTACTCACACAACAACGGCTCTATAGTGCGAATACCGGTTTGGCATTTATAATGGTGTCATTTGTAAACTAATTACTCTATATTATAATTGATTTTTTTAAAGTATTTTTGATTGACGGCATTGCAGTTTGGCCATACCTATCCATACATGTATAATGGCTAATACCTTAGATGTATAGTTTGGCCATAAAGTGGGACAATTTCTCTCAACTTGCGCATTTATATTATAGATCATAAAAAACAGCAGACAATTTGTCCTTGAATGAACACATGGTGGCTGTGATGTAATCGATTTATAATATTTGAAAATATAATGATGAAGTGCACCTTTCCAAACATAGGTAATCGATTTTTTGAAGCCCAAATGGAAGTTGGGCCATTGACAAAACATTTAAAGTCTATTAAATACAAATCTCACAAACTAACTGAGTTTTTAGTACTGAACTAAGTTACTAGCTCGCCGGGAAGTTATTTAAAATTCGATCGCAAGATGAGCAATTTTAAACGAACTTTTGATCGGAATTTTTTTTATTAAAATTTTGCGTTTTTACCGAGTTCTGAACTAAGTATGTGTCAAGTTTCGCGTCTCTAGCTCACCGGGAATTTTTTTATAATTAGATATCAGGATTCCACATGTCCGCCAAGCTGGACCAATTACCACATTAATAGTACACAATTACCGGCATATGAATTCCGGAATCCGTCTTGGGCAGATGCAGCTTGATGAACCTTTTTTCAGGGATTTTCGGTGATCGGTTTTCTACAGATTGCATTCTTATTGAATATTGAGCTATGTGCTAAGTTTCAATTTCCGGAATACCTCGATCCTTGCGCCACTGCCGTTTTCGTTTAATCGAGACAATCTTTTTGATTCAAATTACAGAGTTGAATTCAGACTTTGCACACAATTATGAAAAAGAGTCATAACGTAAATTTCCTTTTCACGTATGAGACCTGGGATCGAATTACGTTATACGCTCCGTGATCAAAAGCGAATTTTTAAATCACAATAGCTCTAAGCCTATAATGCGGAATGACGACATACGTGAGCAATTGGCTGGAAGTAACGGTCAGTTCAATTATGCATTATTTCTCTTTTAAAAATTTGGACAGTTTCAAACTTGTCGTAGTTCGGCCCCTGCTCTGCTATAAACATCCAACTCCACAATCAGGTTGTAGAATTGCTCGATCTACACTTACCTAAACTAAATAAATTGTACAACGCCTGAGAATCCCAAAAGGCTACTCATGGTGTACGAGATTCAAAAACTGTAGGGATTTCTGTAGTGGCCCTTTCATGTATTTCAGTTAATTGATGAATATTTTCTATGCGTACAATTAAGTTGCTTTACTTACAAGCACACCAAGTAGTAGAATTTATAGCAAATGGTAAGTGGCGAAATGTCATATAAATTAATGTCACTTTTAATTAATTGTCTCTCATACGCAGGAGTGCACAGCAAATAATAGATTGGCTTACTATGCAGACACCGCCGACTGTTAACTTTTCATTATGCGTTTATGATAATCTTACCACTAATTATGGGCTTGCTTAATTAACTGCAACAAATTAATTTAAATGCCACAAAGAGCCAAATTAACTATAAAAAATTACCAATAAATATTAGAAGATAGAGCTGAAGAAAGAGAAATGAAAAGGCAGAAAAGTTTATTTAAGTTTTAAGTTACACCTCTATCGCGAGTGTCGATTTGCTGTAGAAAAGACTCTTTTCGATTGAATCGATCGCATTTTATTTTAGTATTGTGTAACTGGATCGGAAAAAAACTGAACGTTTTTAATGTTTATTTACATATTTTCCTTTTTATTTTAATGATTTATTTTTTATCCATTTTATTAGCACTTTTGAAATCTCATCAACAGGCCAGCGACTGCAAAATGGTAGTAGAAAGATGATCGATTAAGTATTCACAGTCGCTCAATAAGCGATCGGTTGAACACTCGCAATTGCTCGATGATCGTTAATCGCTTAATAGTCGATTATCTATTCTAGTTCGACACTTTACACCTCTTGCTAAGTCAGCAGTTTTTAAGTGACACGCGCCCAAAAACAGAGAAACTAAAAATGTAGAAAAGAAAGCGAATATGTTTCTTATAAATTTTAATGCGTTTGAAAGAAATGAAATATTATAAAATATTTGACTGAAAGCTTTTGTCCACATATGTGGACATTGTCGCTGGAGAGGTTAAGTGTAGTTTGGTTAAAGAGGATAGATTAGGATAATTTGCGGCTACCCTCTATTGGAGAGGTTCATTCCGAAGTTAAAAACTTTCGTTGTGGTACCACAATGGAAATAACGCGTTCGTCCTAAATTACTTAAATCACTGTGCTGCAACATTATAGTTTTGAATAAGATTGACCTCGACACTGAATAAGTTCCCAGGGAAACCCTAGGACGTCAAGACCGAAGTGCCATAGTTCCAGCTAAGTATGAAGTGACTCGATTATTCCATCCCTTCATCATCCTCATAGCTGCAGCAGAATCTAAAGCTTATTGAAAAAGAGGGTTTTGACGGTCGCATTCAGAAAATTCGCGCTACCCTACAAGAGGTAACGTCAACGTAGCGCTTGCTCAGTGGCCCTTATACCATCTCAAGATCAAACTGCAGTCAGCGGAACCCCGAATTCTGTATGGACTAAGAAAATAAGGCTCAAGTGGGCCTTAATATCGTCGGTAGGTCGTGTACTAAGAAGCGCCCACGTATTCGTTTATGAACGTTGTACTCAATGGCCTACTGTTTAAATTAGCTTGAGGTTATCAGAAAAGCCATAGTTAGCAACACTGGAGTAAAAGGTACAAGAAAAATTAAATGAAAGATGGAAATAAAAGGCTAAACAAACCGCAGAAAATAGAAAGAGCAACGGATGCAATTTATCTGCAGAGAAAGAATTGAATAAAGCTGAAAAGTTATAAAACTACTGAGCCTTCTGCACCAATCGTAGCCCAAAACATGTCAATACAGTAGCCTTTGCAGAGCTTTCAATCCGTGTGAAATTGTGTAATATCTATACATACATACATACATACATAGTGTGTTTAATATAAATAAAAGTCGCTGTATATTACTGTTTTCGCTTTATTTACCTAGCAAACATGAGATTACCAAGGATTATCGTTTACGAGTATTTATTTTGTACGATTTGGCAACTTATGTTAGTAAAGATTTGCGTCAACACAAGCGGCATCATGGAAGAATATATTATGATCTACGAGTCTAACGTCTTTGTTGTGACCCGGGAGTTTTGAGGTGCCGTTTCGTTTTGCTAGTGTTACCATCCAAATTTAAAATTCATCGACAAGTTTTCGAAAAAAAAGTCGCCCTCGGTAGTGTTTGCAAAACTTGAACTCGGCTTAAAACCTAGTCAGCAATCACAGTGAAAAAAACATATCTTATATAATGCGCAAGTTGGGTGGAAATTGTCCCACTTTATGGCCAAACTATACATTTAAGGTATGTATTAACAATTGCATATGTATGGATAGATATGGCCGAACCGCAGTACCGTCAATCAAAAAAACTTAAAAAAATTAATAAAAATAGTTTAAAAATGACACCAACACAAATGCCAAACATATATACACACTATAGAACCGTAGTTGTGTGAGTAGACATGTCATGCATATTTTTGTATTACTCGTGTGATCGGCTCTCACTGTGAGGGCGAAGAGTTCGTTGTGGACCAATAAAAAACAAATATTCGCACTGTAGAGCCTCTGTTGTGTGAGTAAACGTGTCATGCATTTTTGCTTCAGTTGTTTTTATTGCATTGATCACTTGTTACGATGCCTACTGCCAGCGGGTCTCCCGAGAGCACGAAAAGTTGCTTTGTTGGTGACATTAAACAAGCAGTTTCAAATATGAGCAAATATGTAAACTTCATTGCTACCTACAAACAGGGTTTACAAAAACAAAATAAATTATTACTCATAAAGAGTATTAAACACCGAAGCTTGATTTGTATTTGTGGTTGGGTTTGTGTAAATTGAAATAAAGTAAAATAAAATAAAATAAATTAAATAAGACTAAAAAAAAATAAAACAAAGTTTATTAAAATAAAGTGAAGGGAAAGACAGTAAAGGTAAGGAAAGGAAAGGAAAGAAAAGGAATTGAAAGGGAAAGAGAGGAAAGGAAATTAAATGAAAGGAAAAGAAAGGTAAGGAAGGGAAGGGAATGGAAAGTAAAGAAAAGTAAAGGAAAGGAAAGGAAGGGAATAGGAAGGAAAGGTAAGACAAGGAAAGGAAAATAAAGGAAAGGAAGTAAAGAAAAGAAAAGAAGGGTTATTGGAGAGGAAAGGTAAGAAAAGGAAAAGAATTGAAAGGAAGAGAAAGGAATCGGAGGGAAAATTAAGGAAAGGAAAGGAAGGGAAGGCAAAGGAAAGGAAATGAAAGAAAGGGAAAGGAAATGTAGGAAAAGGAAAAGAAAGGAAAGGAAGGGAAAGGGAAGGAAAGGAAATAAAAGAATAAAATAAATTTAAAATACAAACTGTAGAGGAGTAGAAGAAAGAATCAAAAAAAACTAAAATATGTTCCAGGAAAGCAACGGCAAAGAAAGGAAGGGAAAAAGAGTGAATGAAAGGTACAGCAAATATTTAAAATAAAATAAAGTTTTGTGGTTGAATTTCAACGACTGAGCGATCTCTAGTATAAATAGATAGCCAAAATTGGATGATAAGCTTGCTTGAGGCCATAAGACTGTGCAGTCACATCCTTATGGACTCTACAGGCTAGTGTCCTGTCACCACTGCTAAGTCTTTGGGTTCTTTGGTTAGAAGCAATCAGATGGCATCCGGACGGTCAGGGCAGAGAGTAGACCATTAACCTGAAAAGTCTTTATTATCGTTTTTATAATTTGAGCGCCCGGGTTTGGAAACACACAGGAAAACCAGATGCTCGACGAATATTTGTATTTATAGACGTCTCAGAAGTTAAGAAGAGACTGGGCGCCCTTCAACACTGGCTTAACGAGGCTGATAACAGGTGGAAGCGATTGCAGTCCTGTCAACCCCATCGGGTCAGAAAATACCCACGGTAAAGCATGAAGCATATGATGCTTCTCTCCTCTCATTACCGATCTTCTCCTTCCTTACGGAAGTAGGGGGTAACATGACCTAGAAAATCGCACAGGACATACCACGTCGCTTCCACGATAGTCATGCTAGTACCGCAATGTGCTAGTATCGGAGCATACTGGGTCTATATCCGATAAAGGACTGTCACATCGGCAACACTCCCCAAGACCTTCGGGGAGTGTATTTGTCAGTACTCAAACAAAACAACTAAGGAAAGGGCTGTCTTCGACTATGCCGAAGACTTTATACTTTTAATGAATACGCATCACGTTTTTAAGTGTCCGACCCTTACTTACAATTAGTACAAAGTCTGCAAAACTTGTAATTTAAAGATACGTAGCCTAAACCCTATTTATCGGAGCAATCGATTGTATGGGAGCTATACATATATTATGTAGGTCCGATCTGGCTGATTTTCACTACAAACCTCACATATATAATAAGTACCAAAAATGCAAAATTTTACGTTCCTAGCTTTTTAATTGCAAGAGCTATAGCCCAAACCCCATTTACCGAAACTATGGATTATATGGGAGCTATATGTTACATTGGTCCGATCTTAGTGGTTTCGACAAATGATTAATGTTTTACAAAATGGTGGCCCCTTTGCAAATTTCAACGAGATATCTCAAAAACTGAGGAACTAGTTTGCGTTCAAACAGACAGACAGACAGAGAGACGGACAGACAGACGGACATGGCTAAATCAACTCAGCTCATCGCCCTGATCATTTCGGTGGGACTATCTCTTCTTCTTCCCATACTTACAAACATCGGAAAAAAATTTTTAATACCATTTTATGATCATGAAAAGTATAAATAGAGTTTCTAGAAATCTATTTCCTACTACATAACAAGCAGAAATACCACAAGAGGAATAAAAAGATAACAATTAGGTTAGTTTCGGTATTCACCGGACATTGGAATAATGGCCAAAGAAACACTTTAGCACCTACTGTTCGACCTGTAGAAAAAATCTTTTCGAAAGTCCGTTGGAATTTAGTACCTTTTAAAATGTCAAACCTCATCGGGATGAGACATAAAAAACTCGCCACACCAACAACAGGACAATAGAAAATTCCGTCTCCTCGATGAACTCGAAAACGGGTTTGATAGATTTGTGGCTGACTAAAGGATGACCCCATTTCAGCTACCTATTCGAAAACTTATTTTTTCAACGATCCGTTGTAAAACAGTCTTTCTCAGAATATTTCTGAAGGTTTCATGTAGCATATGGGATCCATATATCGAAGCCTCGCATAACCTCAGTGAACTAAAAGTGAATATTAAAATTGTTTTCATATGTCTAACCAAAAGCTTTTTGCAATTGGAGATATATTTCCAGATGTTAATAATTCAATCCTAAAATATCTGGGAAATAGAATTCAGGATAACAAGTACGACAGCGCGGTCTTCGCCTGTGTCGATGGCGTGATACCTTAAGCGATTACACATTTTGTATGGTTTTTTGTACTTGAAAAGAATAAAAACCACATGTTTACAAAAACAAATATGTGTTTAAATAAATTAAAAACAAAAACCTACTATTTTTCACCTCATGATATGTACTAAGTTTAGTTATCTATGTATGTGCATAAAGTATTTTTAGTACTGTAACTTGCACAAGTTGTCACTACAAGTTTAAAATTTCAATAAAACCAAGGTGCACATATGTGTTCCCGGGGTCTTAAGAGGATAAAGCATTTCATGTTCAAAGCACTTTCGTATTCACCGATCCAAAATCAGTCTAAATAAAACTGTTGAAGAAACTACAATGTTACAATGGCTTAATTTGCACGAAGTTTCGCCGGCATGCATTTACTAGAATTTATTCAGTGTTATAGGTACTCATTCGTAAGCACTTAAGTCTTCCCATTCTTCAAAGTTTCCTTCGCATACTTTAATTTGCATATTCTGCACAAATCCATACCTTAACACATGTTCTTGCATGTCCTATGAGGTATGCAAGGCTCCAACATAAAAGTTAACCGAAAAAATACAACTACTCATAGAGATACCACTTTTTTTAATTAATTAAGGTTTTTTATTCAAAGAAACCTTTATTATGAGACGCAGAAAATATCTCACCAAGAAACCCCTTTCTTCAAGAATTAAAAGTTTGATCTCCGATTAGTAATTTTTATTGAATGATTTCGTTTTTTTTTTTCAACTTTCATGTTAGAGTTTGGTGTGCACATTGAAATTAAGGCAGAAAATACATTTTTCAAGAAATTTTTTTAAATGGGCGTGTCACCGCCCACTTTTGATTAAGTGATATTTAGAAATATTATTATTCATAAATCAAAAACCATTCAAGATATCGAAACGAAATTCAGCACGAAGATTTCCATGAATATAGGAAATTTTACGAAGAAAAATGGGCGTAATCGCTTAAGTTCACGCCCACGTTTATATGAAAGGTTTTGAAAAGGGTCATAAATATATGTATTAGACAATAATTTTGCGTAAAATAGCTTTATACAATTTCTATTTTACTTTCACAATGTGCGTGAACGAAAAAATTCGAAAAATATAAATTTTCGAAAATGAGCGTGGCCCCGCCCCTTTTATAGCGGATAATTCCACAAAACTCTTCATGCCATAAATATATAAAAGTAACGGTTTGTTGTAAAAATGGGTGAAATCGGTTGAGGGCCCCGCCCAGTTTTTTAACATAGTTCCGAAAACTTTGTTTGTAAAATTTATATATATATATATATATATATATGTATATATATTTCTGTAACTATGCAGGCTATATCAATAAAATCTTGTACATATAATAAGCTTTTTAAGCAAAACTCGACCGAAAAAAAATTCGCGGATTTTGGGGAAGTAGACGTGGCGCCGCCCACTTTTCGGCATAAAAGTTCTGCTATTTTCAACGGCGATTGCTTGTAATTTCAACTAGATATTTCAATCAATAATAGGTAGTAAACTCCTGAAAAAAAATTAGGCAAATCGGATAACACACAAGCAAAATATCTGGGAAAATAGTTAATACCCCATTGCAATAGAGAAGTTATATATCTTTTTTGATTTTCATACTTTTCAGAACCTCAAATTTTGGTAAGTATGAGAAGAAGAAGAAGCAGAAGAGATGTGCCCATCAATAAGCATACTGAAATGAACAGGACGATGGGCTGAGTCGATTTCTCCATCATAATAAATAAATAAATAATTGTAAATTGTTATGAGTTTTGAGTGGTAATTAATTTTTTTCAAATATAAATGTATGGCGCGATATACAACAGGTATAACATCATAAGCCTGCTAAGAGATTTTTGGGCCGAGCTTCCCTACCAATTTGTGGTGCGCTGTTTTGAATTATTTCCTACAAATTGGCGGGACCTACAGATTTTTGCCGACTTCGAACTTTTTTGGTTTCACCGATCCCAGGACTCGAGCCTTGGACCTTCGGTGTGGTAGGCCGGCAACACTACCACCACTTCACATGTTGTAATTTTGGTTGCATTCACCGCTTTCGTATGTACATATCCCCTGGCTAAAGAGAAGAACAAAATTATAAGAAAATTTTAAATTTTACATTGCTTTTGTTCTTACGGCTTTTCGTTTTTCCAATAAATTTTCCAAACAAATTAATTTTTGAAAGCAGCTGCTCTATTTCCAATATTTGGGAAACTTCCAAACATAAAATGTGCATGTATTGGTATTTTGGGAAAATGTGGTTAGCAGTGGTTGGTAGTGAAGCTATTTATATAAAAATAAATTAATTTACCCCTCAAAACTCATAACAGAAGTGTTTTTATAGAAAACAATCAGCTGGATTTTTAATACGAACTGAAACGTATAAAATAGACTTGCGTAAATTGGGATGCCATAATAGATCACTACTAGGTATATAATGTTTGGTTCCACCCGAACTTAGACTTCGTTACTTGTTATTTATAAGACTAAACTTGCGTTATTTACAAAAAAATATAATGCGTTCACATAAGCGCAAGGAATGCTGTCAGCAAAGGAAGCTGTAATGCTTGATTTCACTTTTTAAATATTCGCCCTTGGCTTACCCGATCTGCACATTCCATTTCTTTAAACTTAGGCTATTCTGACTAAATGTATTCAAAATAGTTTTGTATATTGAAACGTAGTAAACGAAACTAAACAATGAGGATGGCGGTACGCCGAAACCGGTTTGTCCCAAACGAAATTTGTCAAGCGATGACGGAAAATCGTTCCAATATACATGAACTTGCCAGCCTATCGGAAAATTAACAAAGGTTCTTAAAACATGAGAAATATAGAACGGCATGTCGAAGCAATGCTAAATGCCACATTAAGTTAAGCAGGGTGAGCCAAAATGTGTTAGTACAATTTGAGTATCAAGCGAAAGGTGCTAATGAGTGCTGCAATAGGCGATGTCATTAAGTTTCATATCTCAACTGGTTTTGAAGATAAAATTATTGAAATCGGACTCATTCTATTATGAGTTCTAAGACTCAGCTAAGCGTGGCCAGGCATTCTAGTCAAGAATAAACCCTATAAATCTAGAGCTACTGAGCCAAACCCCCTTATTCGGGAGGTCAGGTTGTATCCTATACTTATTTATTACTTACGTTCATAGAGTTGGAAAATTGTGAAAATATCTAAAGCTTCTTTGCTTGTCCGCAACTAAACTCTAGAATTCAACACACGTTCACCCTTAAATAAAAGCTGAATGTTATATATAACTTGGTGCAAACATATGCAACTATGTAAGTATGAGCATTTACTGATACAATTACGAAATACTAAAGTGGTTTTCATGCTATTCTACGCAATTATCTATTTGTGCCATGAAATAAAGTATTACATAAATATACATACATATACTATGTATATGGAAACATTTCACCTTTGCTTTGGTTTATCATCCTGTAGGAAAAATATTTAGTTCTGAACTGGTGCGATTCTAGTGCATTTGGAACCACTACTACTTCGATTTTAACATGGCGTTGTCCCTGGCGATGGAAATTATCCCCGCTGCGTTACCTTTTTTATAGCTCCGGAGAAGTAAAATAATCTACAGTTTCGACCTGGTTCATTATCGATACTATTCCGTTGGCTTCGAACTCTACCAAAATTATACATATTCACGCACTTTATGAATAAGAATAAACAGAACTAATCAAACTTGAAATATTCAAAAAAAATCCGAAAGGTCTAAAATAACAGAGAATTTATAACTTTTAACAGTATTATTTATTATTATTTATTTATTGTATTAGAATAATCTGAATTGGTGTTTTACTGTTTACTGCTAATAGTCGCATTGTACCTTCTTTTAATTCTACTTTTTATACCTTTCATAAACGTGAAATGGTGTTATAACCCATAAGTATACTGAAATGATCAGGACGATGAGCTGAGTCGATTTAGCCAGGTCCGTCTATCCGTCCGTCTGTCTGTCTGTTTGAACGCAAACTAGTCCCTCAGTTTTTAGATATCTCAATGCAATTTTGTCATTTGTCGGAACCAACAAGATCAGACCAACATAACATATAGCTCCCATATAATCGATTGTTCCGATAATTGGTTTTTGGGCTTTAAATTATGCAATCAAAAAGCTGGGAACGCAAAACTTAGCAGATTTGGTACATATCATATACTCGTACGTAATGTGACAAATGAAAACCAACTAGATCGGGCTTACATAACATATAGCTCCTATACAATATATTGTTCCGATAAATTGGGTTTGGGCCATAACTATTTCAGTTTAATAGCGAGGCACACAAAATTAGGCAGCTACAGTACTTATTGTATATATAACATGTTTAGTGAAAATCATCGAGATTGGAGCAATATATCGTATAGCCACCATGGGATATGTATCCTTAAATTAACCTCAACTTCTCCAGAGGTTTTACTAATTGTGAGCAAGGATCGGACATTTAAATCCGTGGTGCGTATTCATGAAAGATATAAAGTTTTCGGCATAGCCGAAAACACCGCTTTCCTTCTTGTTTTTTTAATGGTGAAAAGTCATAATTTTATGTAAACTTTTTTTTTTTGATAAATTAGAAAATAATTATTAAAAATCAAGCAATTACTAAAAATGCTAAACAATTAGTCCTTAAAGGGTTTCTCGAGAAAATAATCAATTAAATCGGTAATCATTTACGATTGATAATCTATTGGACAGGTCTGGTTCAAATATACGACTTAAATAATTTCGTTTTAATAGTTCCCCCCGTAAATACTTTTATTGTTTATCTATATATATAAAATTCAAATTATGCATGTATCTATAGAGCGACTTGTGTCCTAAACGTATAAACCGATCGTAACCAAATTTGAAAAACGCACTGGATATCTTCCAGGGAAGGTCATGGGCTGAAAAATATTTTGATATATATAGGGGGCGTGGCACCTCCCATACAAATAGATTTTTCATAGTCCGCATCTCTGGAAGTATTTATGTTAGACCACTGAAATTTGGTAAGGCGGTATATGAGATTAATCCCTACCACCCCTAAAAAAAATGAGTGGCACCTCCCATACATTGCATATTTTTTATACAGGGTGTTTTTTTACAGGTTTGTTTTTCGAATAGAGGTAAAACTGGCATTTTGTGGTCAAATCTGGCAACTCTAATGTCATTTATGTTCAGTTTGGTTTGCCATTTCATCATAAACAGGTTGACAAAAGAACAACGCTTGCAAATCGTGCAAATTTATTTCGAAAATAATGGTTCAGTTCGCGAAGTTTACCGTGAGCTCCGTCCATTTTATGGTTGACATAATCGTCCATCAGAGCAATTAATTCGGTTAACCATGGATCGTTTTCGCACTACGTTTACTCTATGTGATAATACGCATCCGCAGAGACGTCGAACAGTGCGCACCGAAGAAACAATTGCCGCTGTAGAGCAAAGTGTTGAAGAGGACCCGAATGAATCGATTCGCCACCGTGCACAGCAATTGGAGCTTCGTCCATCAACTTTATGGAAGATTTTGCGCAAAGATCTTGGCTTGCGACCTTACAAGATCCAGCTTGTGCAAGAATTAAAGCCGCGAGACCATGCAATGCGTCGTGATTTTGGTGTATGGGCCGAAAATGAGATTGATTTCGATGCTGATTTTCATCGCAAAATTTTGTTCAGTGATGAGGCTCATTTTTGGTTGAATGGCTACGTCAACAAACAAAATTGCCGCATTTGGAGTGAAGAGAATCCACATGAGACCCTTGAAACGCCATTACATCCACAAAAACTGACTGTTTGGTGTGCTCTATGGGCTGGTGGAGTCATTGGGCCATACTTCTTCCGCAATAATGCTGGAGAGGCAGCTACCGTTAATGGAGACCGGTATAGAGCCATGATAACCGACTATTTTGTTCCCGAATTGGATGGCATGAATGTGGATGAGTTGTGGTTCCAACAAGACGGCGCTACATGCCACACAGCGCACGTCACAATCGATTTATTGAAGGAAACATTCGATGAGCGCATAATTTCGCGGAATGGACCTGTCAATTGGCCACCAAGGTCGTGTGATTTGACACCATTGGATTATTTTCTTTGGGGATATGTGGAGTCGCTCGTCTACACCAACAAACCAGAAACGTTAGGGGAATTGGAAGCCAACATTCGTGGCGTTATTGCCGACATACGGCCCCATATGCTCGAAAAAGTGGTTGAAAATTGGACCTGTAGAATTGGCTTTATTCGAGCCAGCCGCGGCGGCCACATGCCCGAAATCATATTTAAACATTAATGGCATAAAATTATCCTTCCAATAAAGCCAAATTGATGGACCTTAAAACGATTTTCTTGTGTTTTATTTCAATTCAAAGTTCTATACCCCTAAAAAAAACACCCTTTAGAAATGTGGGGTGTAACCCACGGGTATAAGCTAGTATATCATAAAAATCATAATTCAAACAATAAAGGGCATTGTAAGAGTATTTTGTTTTTGTTCAAAATCCCTACTGATGGTTACTCTAGTCGTAGTTTTGAACCACATAAAATATTGTTACTATGCAACTAGTGGTTATTTGGCACTTTAGATCTAGTTCGGAACACAAATTTTTCTCACTACTTGCTGAATACCGTACAGGGATATGTACAACAGCACATCCACACGCAAAATACATATAAACAACAACACATTGTTGCTTGTTGCTTTGGTTAAGTGTAAGCTCCTTTTGGGCCAAAAGTAAAACACGCCCAGATAAAATCACAAGCTTACACCCTTCAACGGTAATTTTTCTTTTTTTGTTTGCTGCTCAGAGCAGTGAATATGCTTAAGGATAGCAGCAACGAAACTTGTATTTTAGCTTGTTGCGTTTACTTCATGTCCTACAAGATAACTGTAACCAACATGGAGGTTTATGCAACAGCAACTCAGCTAAACGCCCTTTGAGAGCTGACATACTTTTTATGTTCTTTCGCAAGAATTTATATTTATTTAATTTTCATAAATTTTTTTTGCCTGTTTTTTTGCTTAGTGTAATTCGTAAGATTAAAGCTATTTATTTTCCTTTTTTTTCATTCGACTTTATTCTCACACCCACATTCCCCGTACACACCTCCAGCAGCATTTTGCACCTTACGGCAGTGTCGTATTTATCTTGCAGCTTTGTTATATCCACCAGAACGCTTTTATTTCGTTTGCTTTTAGCCCGAGAGTTGAAAGCAATTACGCTTCTAAGAAAATTATTCTCGACTACCGTCTAAAATGTCTCCCAGGCAACCACAGCCTCTATACTGTTGACTTTCAATTACACTACCTCATAATACGGATATTTAATTTCATAGTAGACTTGGCATGTTCTTTTGAAGGTGGCTATTAGTTTGTAACCAAATTATCTAACTTCCGCACAATTTTTCATAAAAACTGACTGAAAATGACGTAAATAAAAAGAAAATTCAAAATCTTTGCTGATATAAATTTTTGTTCCGTTCAGATATTATTTCCAAGTTGTTAACATAGGCAAGAAAAAATATAAACTTTTGAATTTGTGCATGGCCAGAAGAAATCGTGTAATAACCGCGCTTACCTTATAATCTGAGTGGCGACTGCTTAAAATTTTAAAGGTCTTTGCTCGTAAAATACCGTGTAAAGGCAAATTTAATTTACCTTTTGTGCCAGTCATAAAAATGCACATACGAAATAGAAATGTTTCTATTTTTGTCTGGAATTAGAAACAGATGTTCCTTAATTTGTTGATTTTAATTAGTTTGGGTTTATTTATTTAATATGTAAAAAGAAGTAGACAAATTGAACTATTGGAAGTGCCGAAAGTCATACGACATTACGTGAGTGTAGAAAAGGTAGCAGGTCATTTGACAAAAACAAATCTAGCTATATGCCTTTTAGATATTCAAATGGAGATTTTATTAGCAAGTGAAACGGTGGAACCTCCCGTGGCCATAAATGAAGGCTCACATCTCTTTCACACGAATAGTGAAATGGTTTCAACCCGATTTCTAAAAGGGTCGTGTTCAAGACAATATTTTTACTGTTAAAAAATGTTGCATACGACAAGTGCATTCTGTGGAAAAAGCATCTCTACCATGGTAATAACAACAAATTCGGGTCATGGATGTAGTATAATATCCATATTTTATTCGGGCCAAAATTTGTGAGAACCGATAGGGTCAATTTGAAAATATTTTCGGAGCTCTGTGAAAAATCAGCTTTTGCTACATAAGAAATCCGTATTTTGAGGTAGATTTTAGTTGCCTACTGTTCGTTGTTTGGTTTTTTTTCCTGGATTTACATAAACGTATGTGTGTGCGAGTCTTACCACAAGGTCAATTTATTTCCGCTCGGCTGCTGCTGGGTGTCTGCGACTAGTACTTTGGCCTACATGAAGTGCTTTTTTTGAATTTTCTTAGTTTAACAGGAACGAAAATAGCACGTTTGAGCAAATATACGAGCACAACAAAGTGTAGACTTTATTGCAGTTTATATCTGCTAGATGCTGCATATGTTGACAACTCAAACGTAACGTGTCTTTTGAGGTCACTATTAGGATGTTTGTGCACATTTATACTTTAACTGTTTGTTATTTGTACATATATTCACAGTGTCATCTACGAGACTAGTTTATGGCAGCAAAACTAAATGTAGCCTATAAATTTGTCTATATGTATATTGCTCATCGCCTCTTACCATTTGCATTCAAATATGGCACGAGGGAAGTCGGAAAACACACAACACTAAAATTGCAGGAAGGGCGTCGGAAAATTCTATCACAAAATTCGCCAATTCACGGAATATTTAAAGCACGGGCGAACCCCCATAAAATTCAACAAGGCGATCTAGATCCCATGTTCAGAGAGTACTTTAGAACAGATGATAAAACCTTGCTCACATCCGATCAGCTCAGTCAGGATCCGAAACTTTCAAAACTAAGCAAGGTATTAGACAGGGTGAGAAACTTTCTCCTTCTGTATACCATATTTTCGAAAAATGTGTTGGAAATAGCTTCCTTATAAGTCAAGAAATTTTCAAAATTCGAATGCTTATAACTTTAGAACCATTTACCATGGATATCGAAATTCGATACGACCTACGACCATGAAAGTGTAGAGTACGTTCACAGAAAATAAGGTAACTCGACCGTACCCCATTTTGCATTAAAGTTTTCCAAAAGGAGCTAGGAAGACAGAACATGCCATAGAAAGTAAGGTAACTCGACCCCGCCCACTTTTGAGAATAACATTTGAATCAAACCTGGCTACGGGGTCAACTAAAACGTAGAGCGGGTACCACAGGTTGCTATTCACTGGAGCGTACCGGATACATACCTGTCAACGGAAGGCTAACATCAGTACAACCCGGTTTGGTCCACGAATGGATGCGCTGTTCAAAAAGGGATAGGTACTATTACAACAACAATTCCTATTAATGATTTTTGCAAAATTTCTGAAAATTGGTGTGGCACCGCCCACAAGAAATTATCAAATTCGACTTCATACCCGCTTACGATAGGATGGCGAAGCTTGGTACAAGACATATTATTGTTGTGGAAAGTATGGTCAGTGAAAACACGCCAAATCTGCAGCTAACCACGCCTACTTTTTTATTAAAGTTGACTTAAAATTAGGTAGGAAGACAAAGCACAGAACATTTTTGGTGAGATCATTTCCACTCTGTGGCTATAATATTTCCAAGGTGTGATATATACAAGGTGGCGCAAAAGTAATCCTCCTATCAGAAAATGCTATAAATTTTGCGATTGGCCCCTAAAGTCAGTTCTGTTTTGACATTTGCGTAGTAAACACATGCGAAATACACGTTAATAAACAATGTTACGCTACACTGCTCCAGAACGCGGAATATTGCTGACTATTTATTTGACCAATAATCGGTCGGTGAAAAACGGTTACTGCGCAAAAGTAATCCTCCTATCAGAAAATGCTATAAATTTTGCGATTGGCCCCTAAAGTCAGTTCTGTTTTGACATTTGCGTAGTAAACACATGCGAAATACACGTTAATAAACAATGTTACGCTACACTGCTCCAGAACGCGGAATATTGCTGACTATTTATTTGACCAATAATCGGTCGGTGAAAAACGGTTACTGCGCAAAAGTAATCCTCCTATCAGAAAATGCTATAAATTTTGCGATTGGCCCCTAAAGTCAGTTCTGTTTTGACATTTGCGTAGTAAACACATGCGAAATACACGTTAATAAACAATGTTACGCTACACTGCTCCAGAACGCGGAATATTGCTGACTATTTATTTGACCAATAATCGGTCGGTGAAAAACGGTTACTGCGCAAAAGTAATCCTCCTATCAGAAAATGCTATAAATTTTGCGATTGGCCCCTAAAGTCAGTTCTGTTTTGACATTTGCGTAGTAAACACATGCGAAATACACGTTAATAAACAATGTTACGCTACACTGCTCCAGAACGCGGAATATTGCTGACTATTTATTTGACCAATAATCGGTCGGGGCCACACGGTTACTGTCAATGGTGAGCGCTACAGAGCAATGATCAACGAGTTCTTTTTGCCGCAACTTGATGAATTGGGATTGGAAAACATGTGGTTCCAACAAGACGGTGCAACAGCACACACTGCACGTGCCACAACCGATATGCTGAACATCGGAAGCTTACTTTTGCGCCACCTTGTATGAAATTGAGCGTTGTCAGGCGAATTCGTCTGATAACTACATTATATATAGACTTCGTGTGTCACACTGCATATTTGTATCAAGTAAAGAATATTCCTACTTTAATATTACGATAAAATACATAAAAAAGTATTTAAGTAACTGATTTTACTAATGAAGAAAATTTGCTAAGCAGAATATTCATATGGTAGTACACTTGGTAGTGGAAAAAGTTTAAAAATGTGCAGGTCATAACTCCGCAACAATATACCAATTGACCAGGCCCACTTTTACATAACTGGCTATTTAATTAGCAGTTCCGCACGAACTTAGGTTTCCTTACTTATTCTTATATACATTATTTACTTAATAGATTACTCACCTTAAACTGCAATGTATTACTATATATTTATACGCGTTTACATATGTCTTTATGTATGTATGATGTTGCAATAATATGTGTTCGATATGCCGTCAAGCTAATTTATGATTTTGAAATGTGTAACTATTTTATTTTTTTGTTTTAAAATATTATTAGTTTATTTGATTTATTTACACACTCTATACACACTTAACTAACTATTTGTGCTTACTTTTTTGTTGTAATTAACATAATTTAAAGGAGATATTATTTTTAAGTAACTTAATTCACAATCACAATCTAATATTGGTTTACAGACATTTATTTAATAAAAAAAATTAATTATATTAATATTCACTTAATTTATGATTCAAAACTCCTTTTCCAATATGTTGCATTCAGATAAACGCTTTTTCTATTACTCTTTCGTACACTTGTTCACAAGTTTACTTTTTTTTATTTGCACAGTGCTCACGTCGGTCGTTTTTTTTTTGTTGATATGCTTTGTTACAGTGAAGAATATACTTTTTTAGGTAACCGTATATGTGTACAACTGAAATTTCATCACATAGTTAAGTTAGTGAAGATAGATCATTTATGTTATGAAGTTTTATAATTTTCAACATCCAGGAAGTTAGCGGTACCCTGTAAAGAAAACAAAACAAACATTTAAAGAAAATATTAAATTTTTTGGAATAAAATAATTAGAAATTCTAAAAAAATTTGGAAATGAAAGCAATACACGGTTAAAAATTTGGGTTTAAATTTTAGACCATTCAACATTCATTGGTTTTAACAATTTTTTTATACCTAGTAGTGCTACGCTTGCTTTTGCTTTAAATGGTCATCTAACCGCCTGGGCGATTTTGACCGTCCAACATAGCTCGCCAGTCGTTTCTTCGTTGCGCCAACTGGCGCCAATTGGAAACACCGCGGGATCGCAAATCGGTCTCCACTTGGTCCTTCCATCGGAGTGGTGGTCTCCCTCTTCCTCTGCTTCCACCGGCGGGTGCCGATAAGAATACCTTCTGGGCTGGAGCATCTTCGCTCATTCGCACTACGTGGCCTAGCCAGCGAAGCCGCTGTGTTTTAATTCGCTGAACTATGTCGGCGTCTGCGTAAAGTTCATACAGCTCATCATTAAATCTTCTTCGGTACTCGCCGTCGCCAACGCGTAGAGGTCCACAAATCTTTCGAAGAACCTTTCTCTCGAATACTCCCAGAGCCGCCTCATCAGATGTTGTTAGTGTCCACGCTTCTGCACCATATAGCAGGACGGGTGCGATGAGTGACTTGTAGAGTGTTATTTTCGTTCGTCGAGAGAGGACTTTACTTTTCAATTGCCTACTCAGTCCGAAGTAGCATTTGTTTGCAAGAGTGATTCTTCGTCGGATTTCTAGGCTAGCATTATTGTTGGTATTAATGCTGGTTCCCAGGTAAACGAAGTCCTTTACTATTTCGAAATTATTGCTGCCAACAGTGGCTTGGTTGCCAAGGCGCGAATGCGCTGACTCTTTGCATGATGACAGAAGGTACTTCGTTTTGCCCTCGTTCACCACCAATCCCATTTTCTCCGCTTCTTTTTCTAATTTGGAGTAAGCAGAAGTTACGGCGCGGTTGTTAAGGCCAATGATATCAATATCGTCAGCATATGCCAACAGTTGGACGCTTTTATAAAATATTGTTCCAGCGCGGTTAAGTTCTGCAGCTTGTATTATTTTCTCCAGCATTAAATTAAAGAAATCGCACGATAGGGGGTCACCCTGTCTGAAACCTCGTTTAGTTTCGAACGGCTCGGAGAGGTGCTACGCACACAAGATATATTAAGTTTAGTCGCCTAATGGCAGTATGTAACGGCATAAACAGCTCGATATAGATATTGACTTATATATATAAAAATGTTCAAGAAGAAAAGAGAAATTGACTAAGCCATGTTCGTCCGTCCGTCCGTCTGTAAACACGATAACTTGATAACGCCCACCCTTTATATGTAGCATATTTTCGAAAACACAAAAAAGGTGATTACTCAGTACATAATACACCTATAAGGATACAATTTGGTGTAAACATTAAGATTGAGGCATAAAATAAATTGTTTAAGAATATTTTGAAAATGAGTGGCACCGCCCTCTTTTGATTAAGCCAAATTTAGAAATGTTAACAATCATAAATCAAACACCCTTCAAGATATCGAAACGAAATTCAGCACGCAGGTTTCCAGGTGTGCAAGGAATGTTCGACGTAAAAATGGGCGAAATCGCTTAAGGTCCACGCCCACTTTTATATGAAAGACTTTAAAGATGATCGTAGATATATTAAATAGGCAATAACTTTGCATAAAATAGCTTTACATCATTCTTATTTCACTTTTAAAGTTTCCGTAAACTAAGATATCCCAAAATAAAAATTTTCAAAAATGGGAGTGGCCCCGCCCCCTTTTATAGTGGATTATTCCACAAAACTTTTTCTGCCATAACTCTGCCAAAAATTGATTTGGCGAAACGAAATTTGGTGATAATATTCTATATATAAAGGTAACTGTTTGCTGTAAAAATGGGCGAAATCGGTTATTGTCTACGCCCAGTTTTTTACCATTGTTCTGAAATATTTTTTTGGAAAATTTAAGAAGCAATATTTCTACAACTAATCAAGTTATATCCAGCAGATTTTGCACACATAATAAGCTTTTTAAGAGAAACTCGACCGCAAAAAACGTTGTCAATTTTGAAGAAGTAGGCGTGACGCGGCCCGTTTTTCAGCATAACAGTTCTGCTATTTTCAAAGGCAATAGCTTATAATTCAATCTTGATATTTCAATGCAAATTGGTCAGCTGCTTCTCAGTAGTATGTATTAACTCCCGCCAAAATTTAGCGAAATCGGAAAACACATAAGCAGAATATTCGGGCACGTTGTTAATAGCCCACTGCAATAGCGAAGTTATATATCGTTTTTGATTTTCATACCTTTCATAAAGTTTAAATGTATCTAATTATGAGAACAAGAAGAGAAAAGTTCACTAAACTGATCAGCACGATGAACGGAGTCGATTTAGCCATGTGCGTCTCTTCGTCCGTCTGTCTGTCTGCCTGTTTATTTGAACGCAAACTAGTCTCTCAGATTTACAAAAGAATGCTGAAATTCGTTGGTTGCTTCCGCCATTTTATAATATACTAGCAAACCCGGTAGACGTTGTTTTGACGTTTTGATACATAGAACACATCTATATATAAAATGTCATTAACTTGAACCAAATAAACTCCTAACTATACCGAACTGCAGCTTTATATAACCTGGGGGCTTTTCCAAAAGTTTATGCAGACTGTGTCGTTCCCAGCGAACTCCTGAACATGTTGTGAAATTTCAATAGCAAAACAAAACACAAAATATGTGGGCGTGGCACCGCCCACTTTTGAAAAATTATGTAGATATTGACTAAGTGACACATATATCCAAATATAATTAATTTAGAACAAAAAAGTTTGGAGTTATGACGAATGGAAACTTTATATAGCCTGGGTGCGTGGCTCCGCTCACTTTTCCAAAACTATATATTGTCTATGCTGTATCAAGTGAACCCAAGTATATATTGTGAAAATTTCATAAAGATTGGTTGAGTTCTTTGGCGCCTATAAAAGACACACATTTTTATACCCAGCGTGTACTAGTACATAGGGTATAATAGTTTTTTCATATAACGGTGGTTTGTAATGGTACAAAATAATAGAGATAGAGATGGAGTTTCATGTATCGAAGTTCTTAGAATGAACAGAGGAGTTCATTAAGACATGTCCGTCCGTGGACACGATAACTTGAGTAATTGAGATATTTGAATGAAATTTGGCACACAGATTGCTTTCTGGCCAAGGTAGGTTGCTATTTAAAATGGGCGAAATCGAACCATAACCACGCCCCTTTTTTCGATATCGAAAATTTCGAAAAACGTATAAAATGGGTAAATTCAATAACAAAACCAGTTACAATGATGAAATTTGCTAGATTTATTAATTTGGTTGTCCCATTGACAGTTTTATGAAATTTTTGGAAAAGGGGTGTGGCAGTGCCAACATATGAGTGAAGAAATTTTCAAATTTTTACTTTCAATAACTTCAGAACCGCTTACGCTAGTATAACGAAATTTCGTAGGAGGCATACTATTGTAGTGATAAATGCACCCATGGAAAATAAGCGAAATCGCTTTTCGACCACGTCTTTTTTTTCATAAAAGTTATATGGAAAGGAGGTAGAAATATTAAACTGCCCATATCTAATTAACTGATACAGGTAAAATAATATAATTTGATAGTTACATCAATTTTCTTATCCGTTATGTGATTTTTGCAACATTTTGGAAGGTGGGCGTGGCACCGCCCACTTATGAGTCAAGCAAATTTCATATTCGACTGTTAATAACTTCAGAACGGTGTTAGATAGAATTACGAAACTTAACACAAGGTATACTATATACATGTAGAGTACGCCCACGGAAAATAATGAAAATCGGTTAACGACCACGGCCACTTTTGGACCGGTAGCGAGGTAGGAAACCGGAACATGCCATATCTCATTCACTGATGCAGATAGAATGCTAGAACTTCGTAGTTACAATGACCTAATAATCTTATTAATGATTTTTGTAAAATTTTGGAAAATGGGCGTGGTACCGCCCACATATAAATGAACAAAATATCAAATTTCAGCTATTATTAACTTCAGAACCGTGTTACATAAAATTACTAAACATGATACGATGTGCACCATCCATGCTTTTCATCTTCTCGTTCCTTACGGAATGAGGAGTGACATGACATAGCAAATTGCACTGGTCATACAAAATCGGTTTCACGACAGTCGCATATATCCGGCAAAGGACTGCCACTTTCGACAACGCTGCCCAAAACTTTCAGGGAGTGGTTTTGTTATTACAAAACAAGCAAGTAAAAGTGTAGTTTTTTAACTTTTATGTAGTAAATTCCAAACCCCTCAATTACCTCAGAAGGTTATTAATTTCTTTCTATTGAAACTAAACCAAATAGTTTATACGTTCTGTCGATAAGAGCAGGAACAAATGTTTTCTTTTATTTTTGAAAGTTTTTTCAAGTCATTGAATATTTCTCTAAGCATTTTTATGTTTTAATTATCGACTGCCTGATCCACCATGCCCTGATATTCTGCGGCAAATACCTTTAGAAACATGGAGTAAGAAAAGTTTAGTTTGTATAGGGAATGCCATGCTCCATTTTCCGATAACTCCAAATTGTTTTCCGTGAGTATGAACATAATATCATGTATCAAAAGTTAAGTGTGTGTGAGAGGTGCCACGCCCCTATTCCGAAAACTCCCACTTTTTCCACGTGAGCTTATTTTGTCTGTAAAATCACGCGATTTACTATTTTCGTCTTTTTTTCCCCTAAATTTGCGCGTATTCATTACATACAAATCGCCAAAAGGATACTACACAATTTGGTTCAGACGTTTTCAAGTTCTAGCGTGACGAACAAACCACGATTCATTTTTATACTTTGGTAGTGCTACGCACACAAGGTATATTAGCTTTAGTCGCCTAACGGCAGTACGTAACGGCATAAACGGATCGAGATAGATATTGACTTATATATATCAAAATGTTCAGGACGAAAATAGAAATTGATTAAGCCATGTCCGTCGGTCCGTCCGTCCGTCTGTGAACACAATAACTTGAGTAAATTTTGAGATATATTAATGAAATTTGGTATGCAGGTTCCTTGGCACTCATCTTCGAGCGCTATTTTAAATGGGCGAAATCCCACTTTTTATATATATAATATTTTCGAAAATACAAAAAAGTGATTATTCCGTAGATAATACACTTATAAGAATAAACTTTGGTGTGTACATTAATATTTTATATTAATAAAATTGGCGAAATCGGATAAGGTCCACGCCCACTTTTATACGAAATATTTTGAAAAGGATCATATACAGGGTGGCTGATGAATTTTGCTACATTAAGAAACTCAAATAATTTTTTTTCAGTGTATGGAATTCATTTTTCTTTTATTCATGTTAAAGCTCATTAAATTTTATTAAATATAGCTTAATTAGTTTTAAAAATAATGGAATTTAAATGCCCCCCCTGCTCGTCGATGCATGTGCGGCATCTTACCAAAAAGTTGTTCATTACTGCTTGGAGAGTTGAGACAGGAATAGCCGCAATTGTTTCTCGAATGGATTGCCTTAGTTCATTCAAATTTGTTGGTTTTGCTTTGAAGACTTCCTGTTTGCAATAACCCCACAAGAAAAAGTCAGGTGCAGTAAGGTCAGGCGACCTGGGTGGCCAACGGAATGTGGAGTTTCTGGATATCAGCTTATTGGGAAATTTTCGTCGCAATTCTGTCATAACAGGTTGGGCTATATGAGGAGCTGCACCATCTTGCTGAAACCACACAGAGTTGAAAGAAATTCTCATTCGGCGTAATTCTGGATAGAAAAACTCTCTCAACATGCTCAAGTAACGGTCTCCAGTAACCGTAACGGTGTGACCGTTTTCTTCGAAGAAGTAGGGCCCGACAATGCAGCGTGATGAAACTGCACACCACACTGTGACACGAAGTGGATGCAATTCCGTCTCATGGAGTATCTGTGGGTTGGAAGCACTCCATATTCGACAATTTTGTTTGTTTATGTTGCCGTTTAAATCGAAATGGGCCTCGTCAGACATGAAAAGACAGTTCAACATGTTTCCATCCTCTTCCACCATTTGAAGCATCTTCTGGCAAAATTCCGAGCGAATCGGCAAGTCTGCAGCGTTCAGTTTGTTGGCCATTTGAATTTTATATGGGAATAAGTCCAAATCTTTGTGCATAATTGACTGTAATGACTGTCTGCTTACACCCATTTGAGCAGATAAGCTTCTTGTCGAAACACGTGGATTGTTTTGTATGGCAGCAGCTACAGCAGCGATTGTTTCCTCAGTTCGAACTGAAGGGTTTCGATGGTAAGGTCTTCTGTTGACTGTCCCATGCTCGGCAAAATTGTTTACAAGTCTTATTATGGTCCATCTGCTCGGAGGATTGCCGCCAAACGTGCGCCTATACTCTCTTTGAACCGAAACTACGGACTCCAGTGCGTGATAGCGGCGGACAATCCAAATTCTTGTTTCAGTGTCCCAGTTATCCATTTTTGTTAAATGTAAAAGTCAATCTGCAAAATAAAAAAAAAATTTACCAGATTCATTAAATAGAAAAAAAGTTATTTAATTTTTTTTTGGTAGCGGCTTTCATTAGCCACCCTGTATATATTTAATAGGCAATAACTTTGCGTACAAAAGCTTTATAAAATTTCTCTTTCACTTTCAACGTGAACGAAGAAAGCCGAAAAATATAAGTTTTTGAAAATGGGAGTGGCCCCGCCCCTTTTATAGTGTATTATTCCACAAAACTTTTTATGTCATAACTCCTGCAAAAATTGATTTATCGAAACGATATTTGGCGAAAGAGTTGAATATATAAAGGTAAATGTTTTTTGTAAAAATGGGCGAAATCGATCAACAGACACGCCCAGTTTTTTAGCAAAGTTTTCAAAACTTTGTTTGTAAAATTTAAAACGCGATATTTCTGTAACTATGCAGGCTATATAAATAAGATCTTGTACACATAAGGAGCTTTTTAGGCAAACTCGACCGCAAACAAATTTTATGGATTTTTTGGAAGTAGGCGTGGTGCCGCCCACTTTTCAGCATAAAAAGTATGCTATTTTCAAAGGCGATTGCTGGATAAGTAAAGCTGCTAACACACAAGTAAAATATCCGGCCAAGTTGTTAATACCCCACTGCAATAAGGAAGTTATATACCATTTTTTATTTTCATACCTTTAATGAACATGAAATGTTTGTAAGTATGAGCAGAAGAAAAGATGGGCCCTTCAATAAGTAAACTGAAATAATAAGGACGATGAGCTGAGTCGAATTAGCAGTGTCCGTCTCTCCATCCATCTGTCTGTCTGTCCGTCTGTCTATGTGAACGCAACATTTTTTAAACATAAAATGTGCATGTACGAGGTGTGTTCAAAAAGTATCGCGAATTTTGTGTTTTTTCAAAAATTATTTATTTATTCATGAATATCTATTTTGTCCCCTTCAAAGTAATCCCCATGAGATATTATACACTTGTGCCAACGGTTTTTCCAATCTTCGAAGCACTTCAAAAAATCATTTTTTTGTATCTTGTTCAGCTCCTCCTTCGATGCCGTCTTTATCTCGTCAAGAGAAGCGTAACGTCGTCCTTTCATGGGCCTCTTCAGTTTAGGGAACAAGAAAAAGTCACAGGGGGCCAGATCTGGAGAATACGGTGGCTGCGGCATCATTAGTGTGTTGTTTTTGGCCAAAAAGTCGCGCACAAGCAACGATGCGTGAGCAGGGGCGTTATCGTGGTGCAAAAGCCAATTTTTGTTCTTCCACAAATCCGGGCGTTTCTGGCGGATTGCTTCGCGCAAATTGCGCATAACTTGCAGGTAATATTCCTTATTGACCGTTCTTCCCTGTGGCAAGAACTCATGATGCACCACGCCCCTGCAATCGAAGAAAACTGTCAGCAAAACTTTCACATTCACACAGCTGTCAACAATTAACTGAACATTCAAAATGGCCGAGCTTGTCGGCATAAGTGAGAGACATGAGTACCAACATAACGCCACAAAAAATTCGAAATTCGAATATACGTAACCAGCGAAAATTCAAAATTCGCGATACTTTTTGAACACACCGCGTATTGGTATTTTGAAAAAATGTGGTTAGCAGTTGTTTGTAGGGAAGCTATTTATATACAAATAAATTAATGGCGGCCGTCGTGGTGTGGCGGTAGTGTTGCCGGCCTACCATACCGAAGGTCCAAGGTTCGAGTCCTGGGATCGGTAAAACCAGAAAGTGGTTTGAAAACATTTTTCAAAACGGGGTCGCGCCTCGGCAGTGGTTTGGCAAACTATCCGAGTGTCTTTCTGCTAGGGAAGGCTTCTCAGCAAAAATGCATCTGCTTTGTAGATGCCGTTAGGAGTCGGCAAAAAAATGTAGGTCCCGCCAATTTGTAGGAAAAAATTCAAATCGGCCCACCACAAATTGGAAGAGAAGCTCGGCGCAAAAATCTCTTAGGAGGTTTATGATGATATAACTGTTGTATATCGCGCCATACATTTATATTTTTTTAAAATCAATTTACCCCACAAAACTCATAACAGAAGTGTTTTTATTGGAAACAATCAGCTGGCTTTTTAATACGAACTGAAAAGTATTAAAATAGGCCTTCGTAAATTGGTAGGCCATAATAGATCACTACTAGGTACATAATGTTCGGTTCCACCCGAGCTTAGACTTCCTTACTTGTTTTTATTTAAAATATAGCGAAGTCCATAACAGAAACCTCATAAAAAGAAATTTCAAAGTTTACGCAAAGCTCAGGAAAGTTAATTAAACTTTAAAAATGGGTATCAAAATCTTCAAATTGTTTGGCAGAATTTCATACAAATTTTTGAGTACTCAGTTTTGTAGACCAATCAAGTTTAGTGCAACATTGTGGAAGTATATATCACGAAGTTTTCAAAATGACAATACTGCGGTTTCTTCTATTAAATTTGTTTAAAAGAAAGTGGTTGTATCTTAAAGTTCTGGTTGCACAATTTTTGAAGAGTTTAACTTCAACAATGAGTTTTTGTATTCATAATTTTCACCCCAATGAACATATCCACAGGACATACATTTTTACATCTTTACACTGCAGCATTTTTCTGTTTAAAAATTTTACATTATTCAAGCCTTTTTTAGTTTTTCGTTTGTAACTACAAAAAAAATAAGTCACAAGCCCTTGGCATTGCCGGCAGATAATAAAAACCTTTGAGAATTGGAAAAGTTCTCAAATGAATGTTTCCCCCACCCACTCGACCCGGAAGCACTACACGTTCGTTGCCGCAATTGCAGATACTTCACACTTCCGATTCTCAAGTTATTCTTAGTCTTGTGGTTTTTGAAAAAGCTGCACAGCATAAACGTATTTGGTATGTATGTACGTATTTACTTGCATTCATGTATATATCCATAAGTAGTTCCAAAAAAAATTCTGAATAAAAAAAATCTAGTATTCATGAAACAAGCTCAAGGCCAAGAATAATAATTTTTCACTTTTTGAGTTTTTATGAAAATTATTATTGTTTTTATTTTTTAATAATCATTTTTAATTAATTATTAAAAGTTTTTTTATTAAATAGAGTAGGAAAAATGTTTAGAGACCACTGCCATAGCTTTTCTTATAGATAAACAAGAAAATGTTGCCTTTGTTAGATAAAGCACGCAAAGTTTTATAATTTTTTCGTATAACAAAGCTGTGTAACGGCGTAAACGGGATAGATATAGATATCCAAAATAAATCCAATCAGTCATATCCACCCATTCGTGGGTCTGGTCTCACTACAGGTTGAGCAATAATGTATATCTTTCTAATATTATAAATGCGTGAGTTTGTTTGTGGGTCTTTAAAGGCTAAACGACTTAACCGAACTCTGCGAAATTTTGAACACTTATTCTCAGGAGCATAGAATAGGTAACAGATTCATGCGATTCCGGAAAAGTGGCCCAGCGACCGACCTCTTCAAAAAAATGTTGTTTATGATGCGATTTGATTGAAATTCGGTACCTTGGTCGCCCATTTCCTTTATTAAAAAGAACACAATATCATATGTTTTATATTTTAAGACGTTCTGGCAATATCGGCGAAAATAATTATATTATAACCCATATAGATATCTTATACTAAGTTCACTATATTCTTTACATGGCCTATAAGACTCACACGTAGGGTTGCCGCTCAGAGAGATTTTTATAATAAAGCGTCAGAATTTAAGTTTATTTTTTTTATTTAACTTTAAAAATGAATACATACAAAAAATTAAACTGAAGTGGTATGTTAAGAGCCAGTATTTCATGTGAGCTTTTAATGTACATATTTCAAAAAAATTAAACTTAAGTTCTATGTTAACAGTCATTTTCACATGTAACCCCAACTGATAATAAAAACTTTTGAGAATGTCTTCAGAAGAACTTTTGTTATTTTGCTTATTTTCTCCACGCAGGCGGAGTCGCGGGTAAAAGCTATTTTCAAAATATTTGTATTTGGAAATTTGTCTAAACTAAATAAATTTATATTAAAAACAAGTAAGGGAGTCTAAGTTCGGGTGGAACCGGACATTAAATACACAGCTGTGTAAAAGTGGTCGTAGTAAATTGCTAAATTGTTGTGGAGTTATGACCTATAAAGGGTTCACACTTTTTCTATTACCATGTGGGCAATCTTATAAATAACAAGTAAGGAAGTCTAAGTTCGGGTGGAACCGAACATTATATACCTAGTAGTGAACTATTATGTCATCCCAATTTACGCAGGTCTTTTTTAATACTTTCAGTTCGTATTTGCGTTCAAATAGACAGACGGACAAACAGAAAGACGTATCGAGAGACGGACATGGCTGCATCGACTCAGCTCATCCTCCTGATCATTTTAGTATACTTTTTGATGGGACTATCTCTTTTTCTTCTCATACGTACAAACATTTCAAGTTTATGAAAGGTATGATAATCAAAAAATATATACAACTTCGCTTTTGCAGCGGGGTATTAACTACTTGCCCGGATATTTTACTTTTCATCCTGAACGTTTTGATATATATTAATAAATATATATCTCGTTTCGTTTATGCCGATTGAAGTAATATACCTGGTGTGCGTAACAAAAATAGATATAAAGAAGGGTGTCTTTCATAGGCGCCAAAGAACTCAACCGATCTTTATAAAATTTTCACAATGTATACTTGGGTTCACTGGGTACAGCATAGACAATATATAGTTTTGGAAAAGAAGGCGGAGCCACGCCCCCAGGCTATATAAAGTTTCAATTCGTCATAACTCCGAACTTTTTTTGTCTAAATTAATGAAATTTGGATATATGTGTCACTTAGTCAATATTTACATAATTTTTCAAAAGTGGGCGGTGCCACGCCCACATATTTTGTGTTTTGTTTTGCTATTGAAATTTCACAACATGTTCAGGAGTTCGCTGGGAACGACACAGTCTGCATAAACTTTTGGAAAAGCCCCCAGGTTATATAAAGCTGCAGTTCGGTATAGTTAGGAGTTTATTTGGTTCAAGTTAATGACATTTTATATATAGATGTGTTCTATGTATCAAAACGTCAAAACAACGTCTACCGGGTTTGCTAGTATATTATAAAATGGCGGAAGCAACCAACGAATTTCAGCATTCTTTTGTAAATCTGAGAGACTAGTTTGCGTTCAAATAAACAGACAGACAGACAGACGGACGAAGAGACGCACATGGCTAAATCGACTCCGTTCATCGTGCTGATCAGTTTAGTGAACTTTTCTCTTCTTGTTCTCATAATTAGATACATTTAAACTTTATGAAAGGTATGAAGCAGCTGACCAATTTGCATTGAAATATCAAGATTGAATTATAAGCGATTGCCTTTGAAAATAGCAGAAATTTTATGCTGAAAAGTGGGCGGTGCCACGCCTACTTCTTTAAAGTTGACAACATTTTTTTGTGGCCGAGTTTTTCTTGAAAAGCTTATTATGTGTGCAAAATCTGATTGATATATCTGGCTTAGTTGTAGAAATATTGCTTTATAAATTTTACAAAAAAATTTTTCAGAACAATGGTAAAAAACTGGACGTGGACATTAACCGATTTCTCCCATTACCCAGTTACCTTTATATATAGAATATTATCGCCAAATTTCGTTTCGACAAATCAATTTTTGGCGGAGTTATGGCATAAACAGTTTTGTGGAATAGTCCACTATAAAAGGGGCGAGGCCACGCCCATTTTCGAAAATTTTAAGTTTTTGGATTTCTTTGTTTACGGAAACTTTAACAGTGAAATATAAATGATGTAAAGCTATTTACGCAAAGTTGTTGCCTATTTAATATATCTACGATCCTCTTCAAAATCTTTCATATAAAAGTGGGCGTGGACCTTAACCGATCCCGCCCATTTTTTCCTGGAACATTCCTTGCATACCTTCATTTCGATATCTTGAACGGTTTTTGACTTATGATTAATATTATTTCTAAATTTGACTTAATAAAAAGTGGGCGGTGCCACGCCCATTTTCAAAAATTTCTTGAAAATTTTATTTTTTTGCCTCAATCTCAATGCAGTCACCAAATTTTATCTTTATAGGTGTATTATGTACTGAGTAATCACTTTTTTTGTGTTTTCGAAAATATTATATATATATAAAAAGTGGGCGTGGCAATCATCCGATTTCGCCCATTTTAAATAGCGCTCGGAGATGAGTGCCAAGGAACCCGCATACCAAATTTCATTAAGATATTTTAAAATTTACTCAAGTTATCGTGTACACAGACGGACGGACATGGCTTAATCAATTTCTCTTTTCGTCCTGAACATTTTGATATATATAAGTCAATATCTATCTAGATCCGTTTATGCCATTACGTACTGCCGTTAGGCGACTAAAGTTAATATACCTTGTGTGCGTAGTACTACCAGGTATAAAAATGAATGCGTGTCTGTGTGTCTTGCGTCGAAAGTTCTTAACCGATCTTTATGAAATTTTCACAGTAGATTCTTGGGTTCACTAGTTATAATATAGAATATATATAATTTTAGAAAATTGGGCGGTGCCACGCCCCATTCTTCAAGGTGCTCAACCGATCATTATAAAATGTTTACAGTATATTCTTGGATTCACTTGGTACAGAATAAGCGGTATATGATTTTGAAAAACGTAGACAGTAATTTTATTTAACATGGCTCGGAAGTTAATTATAGCTGAAATTTTACATTTTGTTCATTTATATGTGGGCGGTGCCAAGCCCATTTTTCAAAATTAAAAAAACAACATTAGTAAGATCATTAGGTCTATGTAACTACGAAATTCTAGCATTCTATCTGCATCAGTGAAAGAGGTATGGCATGTTCCGGTGCGGTGCGGTGGCGCGCCCACTTTCCAAAAATTTTCAAAACTCAAATAAAGAATAAGAAAAATTTATCTAAGTACCAAACTATATTATTATACCTGTATCAGTCAATGAGATATGAGATCAGTATTTCTACCTCCTTTCCATATAACTTTTATGAAAAAGTAGGCGTGTTCGAAAAGCGGTTTCGCTTATTTTCTGTGGGTGCATTTATCACAACAATGGTATGCCTCCTACAAAATTTCGTTATATTAGAGTAACCGATTCTGAAGTTCTTAACAGTCAAAGTTTTGAAATTTCAGTGGGCGGTGCCACGGCCTTTTCCAAAAATTTTATGAAATCGGCAATGGGACAACCAAATTAATAAATCTAGCAAATATCATCATCGGAGCTGGTTTTATTTTAACCCATTTTATACGTTTTTCGAAATTTTCGATATCGAAAAAAGGGACATGGTTATGGTTCGATTTCACCCATTTTAAACAGCAACCTACCTTGGCCGGAAAGCAATCTGTGTGGATATCGTCCACTGGGTAATGTGGGCCCTTGCTTATTATAGAATTGTTTATTCTAATTTTAAAATACGTTTTAATATTTATAAGATATTTACTTTATATTTCTGTGAAGATCAAGTTTATAAGTTTTATATTTCCTTTTTGATATTTTGATGTTGTTCAAAAATTTTAATTTTTTGATTATTCAATTTTTAATTCGTGAATCGCATAAATTCAATTCAAGTGGCTTACGTTTGCCGTCCATATCAGCAACGCCTTATCAATTACCTCCCGGCCAATAAGTTTGTATGTATGTGGCCAGCAACGTATCTTTGTCTTTTCGCTAAGAGTTTTCAACAAGGGAGATGCATAATGTCTTATATCTCTTCTGTCGGCGGCTGAACAGACTCTTGCCCCTGCGGGTTAGGGGTTAAGAATATGCCCGAGGTAGGCATACCGGTCGTAAGAGGCGGCTAATATGCACAAAGGTAATGACGTGCAACTCGATGGTTGATCTACGGATATGATGCCTCTCACCTCTCATTACCGATCTTATCCTTCCTTACGGAAGGAGGAGTGACATGACCTAGCAGGTTCCACTGGTCATACCAAATCGCTTACCACGACAGTCGGGCAGTACAGCAAGGGAGTACCGTAGCGTACCGGGTTCAAATCCGGCCAAGGACTGTTAATTCGACAACACTCCCTAAAATCTTGGGGAGTGTTTTTGTCGTTACCACAACAACAACAACAACAACTCTTGAGACAATACTGCTTCCTTATTTTACCGCAAACTTGCACCTAGCCAACGAGATTCCGGAATCTGCAGAGGTATACCGGTCTCAACCAACACACCTCTAACCATAAGACAGTCCTCGCGGCACTTGATATATCAAAGACTCTTCCACAGGTTTCTCACCTAGCGGACTCTGACACTATCTCCGACTGAATCTACTCTATCTACTTTAAAGAATGCGCGAAAAATAAAAACACATGGCGTTGATAACATTAAACTACCGACTATCAACCACCCTAAATTCTTGGGGGTGGCGTTTGACAATATTCTCAGTTTCGCTGTCCCAGCTCCCGAAATAGTCTTAAAGGTACGAAACCGCAACAAGATCCTGAAGTCAGTCGAGGCCGCACTTTGGGAAAAGATAGATAAACCTTGATTTATGGGGAATGAATGCAAACCACCCCCATATCCCTTCAATCGATCGCTCCGGTGTTTGTTTTAGCCGGCATATGTTCGATGATCCCAGCGAGTTAGTTTCCTGTATTGCAATAATTTTGATGTTCGTTATCTGAACAACCATTCCCAAAAAGGAAAGGCTGATGTTGGTGGTCACCCAAAATATTGTTTTCAAAATATGCTGCTAACATATTTAACCAGGTGCCGGGGAGCTGTAATAGCCATATTTCCGTATGTTGCTTCTTATTTACTAATTTTCACTGCAAATCTTAACATAGTAATTTACGCAAAACAGACAAGTTTTAAATTTTGTGTAAATAAACAAATTTGTTATTTCTGTGGCAATAAGCGAGAAATGCCAAACTCAAGACAAAACAAAAATTAGATATTAACAGCATTGTGTTCTCCGTACACAAATTTCTTATCATACAAATTTTCACGGCTTTTGCTCAAAAATTGTGGATTTTATAGACAAAAAGCCAATTCTCAATTCAATACAGTTACACTACAATTTTTACTTTCAAAGTGCTCTACTGAAAAATTCAAAAAAATTGCTTTTGTTTGCTTATCTTATTGCCAAAGATTTCTTTATCTCTTCTTCTTTCTTTAAATGGTCATCTAACCGCCTGGGCGATTTTGACCGTCCAACACAGCGCACCCGTAATTTCTTCGTTGCACCAACTGGCGCCAATTGGAAACACCGCGGGATCGCAAATCGGTCTTCACTTGGTCCTTCCATCGGAGTGGTGGTCTCCCTGGTGGTCTCTCTATTATTCTGCAACGTGACCTAGCCATCGAAACCGCGGTGTTTCATTTCGCTGAACTATGTCGGCGTTTGTATAAGCTCATACAGCTCATCATTAAATCTTCTTCGGTACTCGCCGTCGCCAACGCGTAGAGGTCCACAAATCTTTCGAAGAACCTTTCTCTCGAATACTCCCAGAGCCGCCTCATCAGATGTTGTTAGTGTCCACGCTTCTGCACCATATAGCAGGACGGGTGCGATGAGTGACTTATAGAGTGTTATTTTCGTTCGTCGAGAGAGGACTTTACTTCTCAATTGCCAACTTAGTCCGAAGTAGCATTTGTTTGCATTTGTAATTCTTCGTTGGATTTCTGGGCTAACATTATTATTGGTGTTAATGCTGGTTCACAGGTAAAAGAAGTCCTTTACTATTTCGAAACTATTGCTGCCAACAGTGGCGCAAATGCGCTGACTCTTTGTTTGATGACGACATGTACTTCGTTTTGCCCTCGTTCACCACCGAACCCATTTTTTCCGCTTCTTTTTCTAATTTGGAGTAAGCAGAAGTTAAGGAGCGGTTGTTAAGTCCAATGATATCAATATCGTTAGCATACGCCAACAGTTGCACGCTTTTATAAAATATTGTTCCAGCGCGGTTAAGTTCTGCAGCTTGTATTATTTTCTCCAGCATCGATAACGGGTCACCCTGTCTGAAACCTCGTTTAGTTTCGAACGGCTCGGAGAGGTCCTTCACAATTCTGACCGAGCTGGCGGTGTTGCTCAAGGTCATTTTGCATAGCCGTATAAGTTTTGCGGGGAAACCAAATTCAGACATAGCGGCCTATAGGCAGCTCCTTTTCATGCTTTCGAAAGCGGCTTTAAAATCAACAAAAGGATGATGTGGGTCGATTCTTTTCTAATGGGTTTTTTCTGGTCGATGGTAGATTTGCCAGGTCTGAAGCCACACTGATAAGGTCCAATCAGTCTGTTCACGTTAGGCTTCAGTCTTTCGCACAATTCGTTCGATAGGACCTTATACGCGAAATTCAAAAGCCTGATTCCGCGATAGTTAGCGCAGTTTGCAGGATTGTATTCATCCGATCATATACTGCATAGAAGCTGATGCATGCGCCTTACCAGCTCCTCGCCTCCGTGTTTAAATAGCTCAGCAGGCAAACCATCAGCGCCAACTGCGTTATTATTTTTCAATCGGGATATTGCTATTCGCATCTCATTATAGTCGCGTTATGGAACGTCAATTCCATCATCTTCGATTGTGGGCTCGAGTTCGGCATCTTCTCTGATTTCTTGCTCAGTTTCTCCGTTTAAACGGGCAGAGAAGTGATCCCTCCATATTCTGACTACTCTCCGAACATCGGCCGCCGGGTCGCCGTTCTCATTCCCACAGGTCTTTGCCCCGGGTTTAGAACCTTCCGTCATTCGCCGAATTTTTTGATAGAATTTTCGTGCGTTATTCCCTTTGGCAAGCATCTCAAGCTCCTTGATTTCAAGCTTTTCTTTATACGAATCAAAATTTGTACTTTTTATTCCCCCCTCCGTACTCTAGTGAAAGACGAGACATGTACTTCAATTAGTAGAATGTTTTGATTGCGTTCCTGTGGTTTCGTTACAAGTTTTGTTTTTATAACTAAACGTTTCGTTACAGTTTGGTTACTGAGGTAGCGTTACTAGTTTTGTTTCTATATCTAGCGTTTTTCTTACAGTTCTGTTATTGTGATCAAATCTGTAGGCAGCTTTGGTGCAGATTTTGTTTCCGCTGGGTTGCTGTAGGCCTTGTATGATACAAAGTTATCTGAATAATGATGGTACTATCTTAAAACTCTCACTACTTATCCAAATATTTTATCTAGGCAGCAAGTGTAAGTCGTCGATAGGGAAGCCTATGGTGGCTGCCCCTCCGTATATCAAGGAGGCACACTTAGGCCAGTTGGCCCATTGTGGTACCACTAGTTTGAGCTGAAGTCCCTCTTTCTTTACATTTGCAAAAAGTCGAACCAATATATTTACTTGCAGCAAATTGTTGGTGATAATGATCTCAAGACGTATTAACTAAAGCATGATATCCATTCTAATTAACCAAAGTGATTTCCGGTCCCATATAACTCCAGCGCACTCTCGAAACTCTTTTTTTTTTTGCACATGATAAATATATCCATGAAGGGCCAGTTTTTTCCACTTATGTTCTATGTTATGAATTGTGTTTTTACCATTATCATTATATAATAGTATCTTGTATTACATATAAATATGTATTTTTGTGTGCTGCTTATAATTTTTCCTAACAATTGGCGGGATGTTTTATAACGACTCCGAACAGCATCTGCAAATTCAGAAATACACTCAGAAAGTTTTTGAAAAAGATTTTTCGAAACATTTTGATGTTACTTGAACCTGGGCCCTTCGGTCTTGTTTATGGTTATTTACATACCTTACTCAAAATAAAAACAGCAGCGCAGTTTAGATTCAAGTACTCCTTTTTTACAAGATATGTATATAAAATGTGACTCATTTTGTAATATTGATATGTGATATGAAACAGTTGAGTAAAGTAATGTAATGTAAAATGTAATAATCCCGCAAAACTTTTCGAAACTAGTTTTTACAAGATGTCGGGATTTTGTGTATCGAGATTGAGTTATTAACGCCAATATTTTCAGCCCATTGACACTTCCTACACTTAATTCAAAATCTTTTTAGGTTTTTCTTTAAATTTTTGTTAATTTCTCATTCGCGTCATTTGAGCAACTAACTAAAATAAAACTGTAAAGCACTTACATACACACACACACAAATGTTTACTTGCCAGGCAAAGCATCTGTGCACTTCAAGGACATTGCTAGAAGCAAAAGTAAAATTGCCTTACTGACTGAAATACACATGCACAAACAGGCATAAACTTGAGAGTATAATTACGGATTTGGTGTTTATTAAACACTAAAAAGAGCAACACTTTTTCTAGGACTTAGTTCATTACCTAAGGCAATCAATTGCTCCAACTGCGGAAATACAAAGCGGTGCCAATCAAAATGTAAGGTGGTGTAGTTGATGATAGAAATGATGGGGACAATGTTGCAGGTTGCTTCTGAGATTTGCATTTTGTGTCACAGAATGGTGGATTTTGTTGGCGTTTGCAGAATATATTTTTTAATATAAATTTCATTTTTGATTTTGCACGAAAATCTTGTCCACTTACAGTTTTATTTATCAATCACTGCACTGCCGAAATAATTGTGCAAGGAAGATAATACAGAGACATGGAAGTTGCAGTCGGAGAGAAGTAACTAACCACATAGATTTTTTGGTAGATATGTATGTATATATTCTTTCTACATATATTTTACTTTTAACACGAAACTTTTTTTTACTTTACACTTTTGACCTTATTCTAAGACTTTTTTCGTAAGTCTTGACGAAACCCACAAGCATTTTTGCATTTCAATTCCACACTAGGATCCCGCACAAAAGAGTGGTTTCTGCAGCTTCGCACTGCTTCAATGGGTAAAACAATCATTACCCGTTATAGGTTGTGATTTCTCTAACCGGTAACCGAGAAAGTGAGTGATCCTTGAAAGAATTCACAATCCTTTTTTGCTCAGCTTAACCCGCCCTGAGCTCGGTTTAGACGCCCCACTAATGGACAATGCGACAAGAGAAGCCACACGCACGGCTTAAGTCGGTAAATAAAAGGGGGCTATTTGCTTTAATTCCACTTTCACTTTACACAATTTCGCACATTTATCGTGTTTTCCTTTAATTCCGTTTTTCGCACTTTTCCGTTTTCTATAACTTCCTTTACTTCGTGTTTTGTTTCCACCACTACGCTTAAAGTGTCGGAATTGCTAAAGGCGACGACGACGTCGATGAAAGCGGATACAACAACTATAACGACAACAAAAATAACGACAACGACAATAGCTACGGCGACAATTTCGTTAGCGTGCGCTGTTCTTAGCATCGCGACGTATTCCCAGCGACTATCGGCCTCATGCACGTTGAGATTTCTGGAGACCGACCAACCAGAGCAAGTAAAAACAGAACAACCACCGAGTGCTTGCAAATCTAATGCTGTGTGTACTTCTTTATAGTACAACACGAGGAAAAAACGAATGCAGTTGAGTGTGCATAATAGTTGTTTGAATAAAAAAGCGCTTTGGCATTGTACAATCACTTCATGTTCTGTTTCGGGAGATGCGTGCTCACCTTGAGCTTTTTTAATCGACACAGCTTCTGTTGGATGCCCGCACAAAGAATTATAGAACTTACTGAAGAACTTCGAGATAAAAAGCATAAACACATCGCTCTCCTGAATATGTAGTAAAATCGCAGGTGGAGAGCACCATAGTTTTTGTATTTCCGTCTGCTCTCGGTTTGCTGCAAAATTTGCTAGTACTTACAATCGTAGTGTTAACGAGGGCCGCATGGCTAATTTTTGGGGGTCAAGCAGCCAGGACGTCATCGTGACAAAAACGTCATCACTTACAGAAACAGAGTGCACACAGTGGAGCAAAGAAGCAAATGATGAGATTTTTGTGGGAATTTCAAAGATAACAAATATGCGACCGCCGTGGTTGGTGTTCTAGTAACAGGGTTATACTGAATTAACAGCCCTTACTATGCTTAAACCTGAGCTATTTCGATCGGATAGAAGAAAATTAAAGTATCACACTAACAATTGGAAGAGAAGGTCGACCTAATCTCTTCGATAGGATATCCATTCCGAGATCGAATATTTTCTTAGTAAAGCTCGAAAAAAAATCGGATTGGTGATATACATATATAGTATATATTCATAGAGATATTTGGTTGCAATGATTCCTTACTGAACCAACCAGAAATCTTATGAATCTTACATTTACTATTGTTTGAAGCCTATAAATTTGAAACAATTAGGGTTGAGTTTAAACACTTGAAAGACACAACAGCCCTGACATCCTTGAGTTCTGAAGGCTCTCGAAGAAAGAGTTTTCGAATAGTTTGAAAGCTTCCCTTTCTAAAGGCACCTTAAGCTGCCATATCGTCAGCAATGACTTTCATTGGACTACTTTCAGGGTTTTAATTGCCAGATACCCAAAAAATCGAAAGAATAGAAATGTCAGCTCCTACAGTAAGTGCCCATTGAGAGTTACCGAGCTTCTTCCGCAGTACCTTCTTACACCAGGAACGAGATAACTGACTTTATGAAGACGCACAACATCAAAATCGCCGCGATACAAGAGACAAAACTGAACACGAGATCGGACTTACGAACTTGTGATGGGTATAATGTACATCGTAAAGACCGTCCCAGCGGTCTTGGGGGTGGCCTTGCGTTCATTACACATCACTCTGTACAATACAATCTATTTTTCCCTGACGTCGACCCCAGGGACTCTACCTTAGAATGCCAAGGCATAGCAGTCCGATCAGGAGACGCCGACCTGCAAATCATAAACATCTATATTCCTCCTGTCACGTGTTGTGCTAGAGATTATCATTCCGACATTAGTGCGTTGCTAAGGGGCGATAACCGTCTAATCCTAGGCGACTTCAACGCACATCACGATCTCTGGCTCTCCAACTTGCCAGCAGACAGCAGAGGACACGCAATTGCAGACCAAATAGATAACTCAGCATTCTGTACAGTCAATGGATATGCCCCCACCAGGGTGGCAGGTAACTGTCACAGTTCGCCAGACATCTCCATAACGAGCGCGGGCCTCATTAACTTTGTCATCTGGCGACCGATGCTTACATTAGCTTCAGACCACCTACCCATCTTACTCTCTGTTGAACGACCGACCGACTTCATAACGACTGATAAAATAACATACATCAACTTCACCAAAGCGGACTGGGACCGCTTTACTGAATATATAGAGCGCTCCTTCGCTGCCTTACCCACTCCAACGGACGTACGCAAAGGCGAAAGAGAGTTTCGCAAGATCATCGATTCAGCCTCTTGCCGCTTTATTCCTGCTGGCAGAATACCAGAAATTCGGCCGAATTTCCCGGCAGAAGCTGCGGCGATGGCAAGAGAACGTGACCAAGTGAGACTTATCAATCCCGCAGATCCCAGAATAAAAGATCTCAATGCGGAAATCCGTAGGACTGTCAACGAACACAAGCTGACCAAGTGGAAACAACACCTTGAGACATGCAACCTCTCCGGCGGAGTCGGCAAATTATGGTCGACTGTCAAGGCCCTATCCAATCCGACCAAACACAAAGACAAGGTCGCCACTGCTTTCGGCGACAGTGTCAAATCGGACGCCAGGAAATGCGCGAGCTCCTTTTGCCGGTTGTTTATAATGCATCCACCTGCGAATAGGACTAAGAGAAGAGCCTTGCGACGTGCGCGCAAACACAAACACTCTACTGCGCCCATTGCCGTCTCAGTCGCAGAGGTTAAGGAAGCCATAATGAAGGCCAAACCCTCAAAATCCATCGGACCCGACGGAATTGCCATGAAGATGATCAAACACCTTGGCCATGAAGGACAGAATTATTTAGCGGCTCTCTTCAATCTCTCTCTAACTACCTTCGTTATACCTGAGATATGGAAACAAGCGATTGTAGTTCCCCTATTAAAACCAGGGAAGCCGGCGAACCTAGGAGAGTCTTATCGTCCGATATCCCTCCTTTCGTCGGTAGCGAAATTGCTAGTGTCCATTCTGCTTCCTTACTTCGTTACAAACCTAAAATTGGCCGATCATCAACATGGTTTTCGCAAAAATCACAGCACGACATCCGCTTTGAACGCCATTACAACGCAGATTAACAACGGTTTGAATCAAAATCCACCAAACCATAGGACGGTTCTCGTGGCACTTGATCTGTCAAATGCATTTGACACGGTCAATCACGCCACTCTCCTCCGAGATCTGGATGAGACACCGCTCCCTGCCGGCCTTAAGAGGTGGACCGCTAATTACCTCAATGGTCGACAGGCAACAGTCAAATTTAGGAACAAGAAATCTAGACCACGAAGAATAAAACAAGGGGTACCGCAAGGTGGTGTTCTCTCTATCCTCTTGTTTAATTTCTATATTTCGAGACTTCCCCCCCCACCAGAGGGAGTCTCCATTGTTTCCTACGCTGACGACTGCACGATAATGGCCTCGGGCAAGGGTCCCTCCATTGACGAACTCTGTATTAGAATCAACAGTTACCTCCATGACCTTTCCAGCTTCTTCACCGAGCGTAATCTGACCCTGTCTCCGACTAAATCTACGGCGACCCTGTTTACTACATGGAATGCGCAGATGGGGCAAGATTTAAATGTCCACGTAGATGGAGTACCTCTACCTACTGTCAACCACCCAAAAATCTTGGGTGTGACATTTGACAACGGCCTCACCTTCGCTGGTCATGCCACCGCAATAGCCTCAAAGGTACAGAGCCGCAATAAGATCCTCAAGTCACTGGCCGGCAGTACTTGGGGAAAAGACAAAGAAACATTGCTTGCTACATATAAGGCTATTGGCCGGCCGGTTATTGACTATGCTGCGCCTATATGGTCGCCCAACCTTTTTGACACCAACTGGAGGAAATTGAAAGTCTGCCAAAACACCGCCATCAGAACTGCTGCGGGATGCCTGCTTATGTCATCTGAGTCTCACCTCCATCAAGAGGCAAAATTGCTCAATGTTCAAGAGCACGCTGAACTCTTGAGTAGACAGTTCCTTCTGAACTGTCATAAACCTAGTCATCCAAACCGACATCTTTTGGATGCAGCACCGCCCCCCAGAGACATAAGGAGACATCTCCGTAAGCATTACCATGAGATCCGGCATCATATCTCTTTGCCGTTTGATCTGCGGAACCATAGACGGGCTCTAAATGACCTCCACACTGAGTCGGTAGACAGATCCCTCAGATCTCGGCCTGTGAATCCCGTTATTAATACTCAACCGCCTGATTTGGCTGAAGAGGAGCGTTCTTCCGAGGGAGACTAGAGTCATACTAGCACAACTTCGCTCTGGATATTGTAATAGGTTAAACTCTTACTTATCCAGACTGAACCGCAACATACCAAATACATGCCCTGCATGTGGTATGACCCCTCATGATACCATACATCTCTTTTCCTGTTCAGTTGAACCCACTCTTCTAACACCCGCATCACTCTGGTCCAAACCTGTGGAAACTGCGCGTTTCCTCGGACTTCCGTTAGAAGAGCCTGATGACAATTTAGAGTGATCGAGCCCATTGGGCAGGGCGAAGCACTGTTAACAACAACAACAACAACCAGGAACGAGCACTTACTTAAAATGGTCATCTAACCGCCTAGGCGATTTCGACCGTCCAACAAATGTAGCTCGTCAGTCGTTTCTTCGTTGCGCCAATTGGAGACACCACGGGATCGCAAAATCGGTCTCCACTTGGTTCTTCCATCGGAGTGGTGGCTTCCCTCAGATATTGTCAGCGTCCAAGTGTTGTTTTCATTTGGGAAAGGACTTTACTTCTCAATTGTCTACTCAGTCGAGAATAATTCGTCGTTGGATCTCTAGGCTGACGTATGGGTACTAGTCACAAGTAAATTAATTTTAATATAAGCCCTATGCCATGAACACTGCCCACTCCTCGGCATTAATTATTAAGACCTTCGAATGTAGATGATTCATTGTCAATTGCTACCCACGTAAAGACGGACAATCGAATGAATTCAGCATGTTCTGCTTTTTACTTTCACTCCGATGTGAAAGTGATTTGCAGAACCTGTTTGAAGGAAAGGTCTTGTAAGTTTCTCATTTCACATTAGTTAAATCAACGACTTAACTTGTGAAAATGAATGTTTATATTTAAAAAGCTCAGGAAAGCTTTTTTTTATCTAACAAAGCCTTTGTGGGAACCTCGGAAAGCACTGAGGGGAAGCTGTTTATTACTCAAAAAGCACAAAATTAAATATGGGAGATTTTCGGAGAAACTGCGCAGTAAAATCAACTTGTACTTAGCTCGGCTACGGCTTCCAGATTTTATGAGACTGCTTTACGCCTTCATTTTACGATTTGCTCTTGCAAATGAATGGGCGCTGTTGCTTTTCTGTGCAAAATTAAAACAACTACTGCTTCTCTTATTGTATTGCAGAGCAGCTGAGTTTCATTGAGAAACTCCCAGATCTGTTTCTAGCAATATAGGGCATTAATAGCATGCGAAAGAAAGCCAGAAAAAAGAATTCTGCCGTTTTGGTTACATTTTGGTTTTCTCATTTTGCAATTTTTATTACTTTTCTTGAAAGCAAATGCTGCTACGAAAGTGTTGTCCATAAAGAATTGGAAGAACTTTACAAAGCTATCCTTTGGATAGTTAGTTGCCGTTATGTTGAGTATGGTGTGGTGAGTTTAATTTGCCTGGCAATTATAATGTACCTCTAATACCTTTATGCATTTATGTACATACTAGCCTTTACCCGCGGCCCTGTCCGCACCTAGAAAGTGAAACATCACATTATGCATAATTAAAAAGTCAAATGTTTGCTGGGAAGTTAACCGCTATTCCTAGTACGCAGAGTGAGATATACCGCACTGACCAGCTTTCCAAAATTGCTTGGACATCGATCTATGGGACCCATAAATCAAATCTTATTTATCCATACCAAATGGGCTCAGAGTAGTGACAATTTAAAACTTAGTGCTCCCAAAGAGAACATCTGAAGTTCAAACTTTGACACTTGTATATTATTATAGAAGCCTTAACCAACGGCCCCCTATAAGGTATTTTTTTAAATTCTCATCAACGGGTAAAGGTAAAGGGACCAAATAAAAAACCGTTGAAAGATCAATTATTTTTCAATTTAACAAAATGCGAATATTGCTTAAAGTTTCAAAACGAAGTATTGAAAAACGGTCTTCAAAAGTATCATTTGGGTGTTTCTTCGTAACATAATAAGGGATATCAAGAATTTATAGTCAGCGGTATGAGTTGGAACGAAAAAATAAAAATCCTTTCCTTTGAATTGTTAAACTTATAACAGTGTCCTTATATTGGTAAGGTTTCTAAACAAATTATTCAAAAACGTGTTCGAAAAATATTCTGCTGTGTTTTTTCTTCGGGTTGTTTTAAGAATTTAAAGGTTTGTTTTATTATTTGATTTTGCTTATGTTTTATATAGTAAAAATCGATTGAAAATGAGATTTATGGGCTTTCGTTTTAAGTATTGAAAAAATTATTTTGTTACCCAATAATACTATAATATGGCAGTTTCGCTCATAATATTTTTTGCATGTTCGTAAGTTTAGAAACTTAATATCGTTAACTGGTTTAATTTTTTAGAAAAATAAGCTTTTAGTTTTTTAACAAACACAACAATTAAAGGAACATGAAGTTTTTCAAAAACGTCTTTCAATACTTAGATCTGAAAATTGTACCAATAACCGATATCAAGTATTTAGGGGATCCACATTTTATGGGAACCATATTTCGAGCAATAACTTATTTATCGATGAATATATCGAAATATAAAAAGTCCAAATGAAAGTTATGGCCTTGCCCTTGCGTTTGACACCCATGTTGCACGCAAATTTCAAGGTTTTATGGGAACCACATTTTTATAGTGGATTATTCTACAAAACTTTTTATGCGAAAATTTTGAATGTAAGGTGTTTGTTGTAAAAATGGGCGAAATCGGTCTAAGGCCACGTCCAGTTTTTTTACATAGTTCTTAAAAATTTGTTTGTAAAATTTAAAACGCGATATTTCTATAACTATGTATGTACGCTATATCAATAAGATCTTGCATACATAATAAGCTTTTTCGACCGCAAGCAAATTTTGTGGATTTTTTGGAAGTAGGCTTGGCGCCGCCCACTTTTCAGCATAAAAGTTCTGCTTTTTTTAAAGGCGATGCTAGTAGTTTCAGCTAGATATGTCAAAATTTGACAGATGCTTCTCAATAGTATGTAGTATACTCCTGCCTCGGGTAACACAGAAGCTAAATATCCGCGAAAGTAGTTAATACCTCACTGCAATAAGGAAGTTATATACCTTTTTTGATTTTCATACCTTTCATGAACATGAAATGTTTGTATGAGAAGAAGAGATGGGCCCATCGATAAGTATACTGAAATATTCAGGACGATGAGCTGAGTCGATTTAGCCATGTCCGTCTCTCCGTCTGTCTATTTGAACGCGAATTTTCCAAACATAAAATGTGCATGTATTCGTATTTTGAAAAAATGTGGTTAGCAGTGGTTGGTAGGGAAGCTACCCTACAAGACGCTGCTGATAGATATATGACGGCTCATGTAAAGGTCAGCTGTCTTGTAGGGTGTTTATATACGAGTAAACTAATTTACCACTCAGAACTCATAACAGAAGTGTTTTTATTGAAAACACTCAGCTGGCTTTATAATACGAATGAAAATTATTAAAATAGACCTGCATAAATTGGGATGTCGTAATAAATCAGTACTAGGTATATAATGTTCGGTTGCACCAGAACTTAGACTTCCTTAATTGTTTGTTATTATTTTTGTGTACCACTTGAAATGGTGCTTTTAAGAATCCATGACAATAAATGAGCTCAAGGTCAAGAATAATAATTTTTTTTAATGAAAATTATTATTGTTTAATTTTTTTAATAATTCAATTAATTATTAAAAGTTTTTATTTGAATATAAAAGGAAAATTTTAGAAACAACCGTCATAGCTTTTCTTATAGATCCATTTCGGAAGCTGCTAGACTTCTTCATCAGAGAAATTTTGGCACGCTCTGCTAACCATCAAGCTAACAGAACGCTGGTTTTGCTGTCAGCTAAGCTCCTATTTCGTTACGAGAAACTAATTTTTGTGAAATCTAATCTGAAATAAAAGAAACGTTGCTGGCAATGTACAAGTCAATTGGCCAGCCGGTTCTGAGCTACGCGCCCCTAAATGGTCGCCGGGGCTAGCAGACACACACTGGGTGAGGTTGCAGGCCTGTCGAAACACCGCACTCAGAACTGCCACAGAATGCCTCCTTATGGCACCTAAACACAACCTCCACAGCGAAGCAAAAATGCTCGGTGTTAAAGAGCATAGCGGGATGTTTACCAGGCAATTCCTGTTCAATGGTTGCAAATCGCAATACCCAAACAAGCGCCTGCTCGACGAAAATCTGCCTCCCAGGAGAATAGGGGGACATCTCCGTAAGCACAACGATGAGATTCGGCATCATATATTTTCTCCGTTTGATCCAAAGGTGCAGCGACAGGCCAGTAAACTCATCCACACAAAGTCGTTCAACAACTTTGTCAGTTCTCGCCCAGTGAATGCCGTCATTCAGGCATAAGCTCCACCTTTTGCCGGAGATGAACGCGAACTGCCTAGGGAGACAAGAGTCATGCTACCCCTGCGGATTAGGGGTTTAGAATATGCCCGAGGTAGGCATACCGGTCGTAAGAGGCGACTAATATGCACAAAGGTAATGATGTGCAACTCGATGGTTGATCTACAGATATGACGCCTCTCACCTCTCATTACCCATCTCTCCTTCCTTAGGGAAGGAGGTGTGACATGACCGAGAAGGTTCCACTGGACGTCAGACACACATTCATTTTTATTTAAAATATTGCTCACATGGTAGTAGAAAAAGTGTAAAACCTCTATAGGTCATAGCTCCACAACAATTTACCACGACCGCTTTTTCATAGCTGGGTATTTAATATTCGGTTCCACCCGAACTTAGACTTCATTACTTGTTATTTATAAGATTTGGCCAGGGCAACTGATAAGGTAAATGGACACCATCAGAAAATTTATTTAAATGCATATGGAACTCTGCGATTGTGCAAAAACAACATATCTTCACTTTATTGTCAAAAACCTGCAACTTCTTTTAGAACTTCGATGTTATTTTATATACAGGGTGGCGCAAAAGTCATCCTCCTATCAGAAAATGCTATAAATTTTGCGTTTGGCCCCTAAAGTCAGTTCTGTTTTGATATTTGTGTAGTAAACACATGCGAAATACACGTTAATAAACAATGTTACGCTACACTGCTCAGAACGCGGAATATTGCTGACTATTTATTTGACCAATAATCGGTCGGGGCCACACGGTTACTGTGAATGGTGAGCGCTACAGAGCAATGATCAACGAGTTCTTTTTGCCGCAACTTGATGAATTGGGATTGGAAAACATGTAATTCCAACAAGACGGTGCAACAGCACACACTGCACGTGCCATAACCGATATGCTGAACATCGGAAGCTTACTTTTGCGCCACCTTGTATGAATGCAAACTTCGTACTTAATTACTAGATGTAGAAAAATTACTTTACATTTAAATGCAATAGCTCTGCAGTTAAAATGATAATTACAAAAAAATAAAATTAAGGCTGCATACGAAGTGCACCATCGAGACGAATAGTTTCCCCGTTCAGCAACGGATTTTCATAAATTGCCTGCACCAAATGAGCAAATTCAGACGGGTCTCCCAAGCGTTGAGGGAATGGAATTGATTTAGCCAAAAAGGTGCGCACCTTTTCGGGCAATGCTTGCAACATTGGTGTATTGAATAGGCCTGGTGCTATAGTGCATACACGAATTCCTTGAGTGCTGAGGTCACGTGCAATAGGCAAAGTCATACCAACTACAGCAGCTTTTGAAGCTGAATAAGCTGCCTGTCCAATTTGGCCATCATATGCTGCAACGGATGCTGTATTCACGATAACGCCACGTTGGCCATCTTTGTTGGGTTCATTGGCTCCCATAACTCCAGCCGCAAGACGAATGACGTTGAATGTGCCGATGGTATTTATAGTAATAACACGAGCAAAATCATCTAAACGATGTGGAACATTCTTGTTGAAATTATACGTTTTTACTGCTGTAGCTGTGCCTGCACAATTTACAAGCAAGTCAAGACGTCCGAAATTTTCCTTAGCGGTATTCACTGCTGTTTGCACATCCTTCTCGGAGGTAACATCGACCGGCACAAAGAACACATTATCACCGATTTCGCTTGCTACTTCGCTACCTTTTGAGCTGCTTAAATCGGCTAAAACTACACGAGCGCCTTGGCGTGCTAATTTTTCAACAGTTGCCCGGCCCAAACCAGAGGCTCCTCCAGTAACAAGGGATACAGCGTTCTGAAAGTAACAAGTTCAGATTATATCAGTAACTCTGCTGGAAAAATTAATGGTAATCTGCTTGTATAATACATGTACAACAAATTTTATTTTTTCCAAATTGAACTTTGGACTTTGCCGTGCTGCACTTGACGCAGCCTTACGGCGTTGTTCTTTATTCTTACCTTTATCATGTTGTTTGGCCTGAGCTAATATTAAGACTGTTTATTTCTTATAATATATAACCAAATGTTAGTGTAAAAATTAAAAAAAATACAAAATACTAGTTGCTCCAAAAAATCGGCAAATCTAAGTGGAACGATAATGCTGCAGCAACAAAAGTCCAATCAGAAGTGACAGAGTTGCACATAACGATGTATAAAGCTGCGCAGCTTCACGTTATTGCGCTGAACTGATGTTGGCGCTACAATCGCTGGTACCATGGTACAATATTAAGGTTGTGTCATTTCATCAGCTGATTCAATTTGCATTTGCAATTTTGTTTCTTATCTAATGATTCTGCTAAAAACAATTGCAAATATGGCCATTTTGAAATTAACTTACATTCCACAGTTAACTTTCGATTCACAATTTTATTTTATCTATTTCGATAAATATTTACTGCCCAATACACAATGGACAACCTCATGAATTCTAACCCGAGGTTAACTCACCAATGTTGAGCGGTTAAACTCTAGTTAACTCAACTTGAAAATTAAAAGGCAAGAGTTAACTGTGGAACGTAAGTTAACTAACGACTGTGAAAATGGCCCTAAACCATGCTTGCACCACATAATTTCTAATACAAGGTGGCGTAAAAGTAAGCTTCCGATGTTCAGCATATCGGTTGTGACACGTGCAGTGTGTGCTGTTGCACCGTCTTGTTGGAACCACATGTTTTCCAATCCCAATTCATCAAGTTGCGGCAAAAAGAACTCGTTGATCATTGCTCTGTAGCGCTCACCATTCACAGTAACCGTTTGGCCCCGACCGATTATTGGTCAAATAAATAGTCAGCAATATTCCGCGTTCTGGAGCAGTGTAGCGTAACATTGTTTATTAACGTGTATTTCGCATGTGTTTACTACACAAATGTCAAAACAGAACTGACTTTAGGGGCCAATCGCAAAATTTATAGCATTTTCTGATAGGAGGATTACTTTTGCGCCACCCTGTAAATGAATATTTCTCTAGTGTCTCTTCGCTGCATTCGCTAACGCTAGCCAGCTGCTTTTCACAATCTTTACGTCAGTATGTTGTTGCTCTAGAGTTGACTTCACCTTCTTATTGTACCATGGCTGGTAATTTTCCGCCGTCCCTACATTAGAGTGACACAGCGTGGGGGTTGTTTTTTTTTCAAATGTGTCTTTTTTTCCTTCCTGCGTTTGTCTTGTGCACGCAACCTAAAGGCGAAACGCTCAGTCCAAACTGAAAATTCCAATTGCTTAGTGCTAGCAACGCGCGATTTGGCGATGATTCGCAAAAATTGTATGGCCATGAGGATCTTCGACAGCTATTTTACGCTGGGCGCCACAATTTTGCGACCGGAGTTAATTTGTGATATTGCAGCGCAATGCGGCTTCCACTCTATATCAACTGTTTAGACCAGTTTAAGGACCATTAAGTCAATATCTGGTTATGATAAACTTTATCCTATAATAACCGAATCATGGGTTGGCTCTGAATGACAAATTTATTTATCATGATAAAGTTACGTCATTGTATGGATCAATATACATATTATACTTTTAGACTCTATTACTCGCAGAATTTGTTAGCAAAACAGTTTATCACAAAATAAAATTTTTACTTTCAGCTGTCACTTGTTGATTTGGTAAGCACATAATCAGTGGTTCATTCTTTGATATCTTGTATCAGAAGATAATAAGCGAATTGGTGTTTAACTGAGTAAACGGTTTTTGGGCCAACCTCTTATAAAAGCCGGTATCCGGTGGGTTATAGAGGTCCGTATTCCGCTCAGTTATCACGGAAACAGATGTCATAAGAAACAAGCAAAATTATCTTGATCACAAATTGAACCAGATGTCTGACTCAAATCGTTGTTGTTCCATTTACATGTACAATTTTGTATCTAGCTTTTTAAATTATTTATTTTCAAAACATTGGAAATTACTGAAATGTTATCTTTTGTTGTCAACCCTTAATTGTAGATTTATTTCCGATAGTATTCAAGTGTCAAGTGTCAAATGTTATTGTAAGAAGAACCTGTTATTGTATTATTCCGTTGATTAATGAATGTATGTGCCATAGGCATATTATAAATAAGTGTCATGTCATGAAACGTTATATTTTCTATCTGCCTGCCGAATATTAAGAACGTTGTAATATAATACGCGGTAAGGTACTATTTTATTGTGTACGAGGTGTGTTCAAAAAGTATCGCGAATTTTGTGTTTTTTCAAAAATTATTTATTTATTCATGAATATCTATTTTGTCCCCTTCAAAGTAATCCCCATGAGATATTATACACTTGTGCCAACGGTTTTTCCAATCTTCGAAGCACTTCAAAAAATCATTTTTTTGTTCTTGTTCAGCTCCTCCTTCGATGCCGTCTTTATCTCGTCAAGAGAAGCGTAACGTCGTCCTTTCATGGGCCTCTTCAGTTTAGGGAACAAGAAAAAGTCACAGGGGGCCAGATCTGGGGAATACGGTGGCTGCGGCATCATTAGTGTGTTGTTTTTGGCCAAAAAGCACAAGCAACGATGCGTGAGCAGGGGCGTTATCGTGGTGCAAAAGCCAATTTTTGTTCTTCTTTGCACATCTTCTCGGCCTTCTGAGAACATTTTGTACCACCGATAAACGTTGCTTCGGTCCAAGGTAGCTTCTCCGTATGCCACAGTCAACATTCGGAATGCATCCGCGCACTTAATTTCGTTTTTCACACAAAATTTTATACAGGTTCTTTGATCCATTTTTTTGAATAGGTAAAAATCGAAGACGATCCAAAACACGTGCAAGCAAAGCAGCTGTCAACAATTAACTGAACATTCAAAATGGCCGAGCTTGTCGGCATAAGTGAGAGACACGAGTACCAACATAACGCCACAAAAAATTCGAAATTCGAATATACGTAACCAGCGAAAATTCAAAATTCGCGATACGTTTTGAACACACCTCGTATATGGAAATTATAATTTGTATATTTATGTTATTTTATAATAATAAAGATTGAGCTACGGCTAACACCTTCAACCATCACATCTTTGTAAAAATATTTTAGGTACTTGATTGAATTGACGGTGATAAAAAACGTTGAAGAACAAGTTTTCAATGTTATGACGGCCGATATATATGTTGGATTCTGGTATATTACATTACGGTGGACTTCAACGTTTCTTTAGTTTCCACATGATTACTTTCAAGTTCCATTATTTTTGACAACGTACTCCGGCGTAATGTCACGAGCGCCATAATGAAACCGAAGGCTAGCCGGTTCATCAGCGGATTCGCAATCCATACTATTTCTGCTCAGAATGAGACAGGTTTACACTGAAATAACAGCCCTTAAAATAAATAAATAGTTGGCGCGACGTATACCGCCGAGCTTCTCTACGCAATAACAATAACAGCCCTTGGTCGGGTAAAAAAAAAACCCGGCTCATTTCGGAACGATAGAACCGACTGTTGTGGGAATGTCTGCTCAGAATTCACTTATCACGACTAAAAATATAGGGGCTTAGTTATAGTAAATTTAAGTATAATTTAAATTTAGTTGGTACTAGCGGTGTTCGGTGACAAAACTTGCAAACAATTGCAAAGAACTGTCAGTAAAGTGAGAATGACGTAAAACTCTCTCGAAACGCCAAAAGTAAAAAGTTGTCGCCGAACACGAGTTAGTAAAAACTTGCAAGCAAAGCAGCGGTTGCTTTTTTGATTGGTCAAATTTTTAAATTTTTGTTGTTGCTTTCCTATACCACGATCAGCTGTTTTTCACTTATAAGTTTGACTGAGTGAAATTCCCCCAGCAGATACTTACAACTCTCTCTCTCAATGAAATGTCAAAATGCGCTCTCTCGCTGCATATGTTTTGTGTCACCGAACACTTTCCAGCAAACAATTTTATAAAATTTTTAAAAATTTGATCCTCACCGAACACAACTACTATTTGACACAATTTTATATAGTCTGTCAAAAAAATTCATCTTAATTTAAGTCATACTTAACTTTGAATATGACCTAGCGCCATAATTTTTCCGGTCCACAATTAATAATACCTTTCATGAACATAAAATGGTATTATAACTTTGGTCCGATGTTTTTAAGTATGAGAAGAAGAAGAGATAGACCCACCAATAAGTATACCGGAATGATCAGGTCGATGAGCTGTGTCGATTGAGCTATGTCCGTCCCCGTCTGTCTGCTTGTACGCAAACTAATCCCTCAGTTTTTGAGATATCTTGATGAAATTTGGTATAAGATTAATCATTTGTCGGAATCAGCAAGATCGGAGCAATACAACGCATAGCTGCCATACAATCAACTGTTCCGATTAACGCAGTTTGACCAGTAAATATTGAAATTTTAGAGCTAAGATCTTTCAATTTGGCGAGTTTAGTTAATATTATATAGGCAATGTGGCTAGTGAAAATCAGCCAGATCGGACCAACATAACATATTGATCCCATATAAGCGATAGTTCCGATTAACTTGGTTTGACCTATAAATATTGAAATTTAAAAGCTAGGAACGCAAAATTGGTACATATTATATATGTAATGTGTGTAGTGAAAATTACCCAGATCGGACCAACATAACATAGCTCCCATACAATCGATTGTTCCGATAAATGGGGTTTGGGATATGTATCTTTAAATTAACAGTTTTGCAGATTTTGTACTAATTGTTAGCAAGGATCGGACACTTAGAACCGTGATGCGTATTCATGAAAGCATAGTCGAAGACAGCCCTTTTCTTACTTGTTTTGTTTAAGTGCAGAATACGCCCCGGCAAAAACTAAGTATAGGGCAGAGTCCGCCCTTTTCTCCTGATTTCAAAAGTATATATTGCAATAACCCTCACCAGAGAAACCCACAAACACTCAGACTTTATTAAATTCTAGAACGCACACGCAGTAAAATAAAACACGTTCGGTTACTTTTTGCACTTGTCGTTTAATGTCTTGTGACGAGCTGGATGATTCCTTGATTATCAGTCCTGGGTTCGATCACTATAAAGTCGAATAAACACACGCACAGATAATGTAAGTAATAGCTAGTTTTATTTACTAGTAATAAACGCAAAACAATTTTAAGAGTTTGGTAACTTTACAGTAGTTCACTATTGAACGCTTGAAAATAAACTGATCAACCTGCCTTGCTTGGTCACCGCCTTATATAGTCCAACAGGGTGCTTGCCTACGCACCGAGAACTTTCTTGGTTGTTCGCTTTTCGTGTTCTGGAAGGGTCGGTGTTATTTATTGGCATCTCCTCTTTGCATCGTATTCGCAAACACTCGCGCCATCTCTCTTCCGCTTCCTAGTTATACGCTTGCATGCATAAGCGTAGCCATCGTTATCTCGGTTGTGTTAACTAGTGGTGGGAGTGTTATTGACTTAGGGATGGTACATGCTTGAGAATAATCGCCACCGTCTTATTTTCGTTGGCGTTTTTTTTGAAAATGGTCTTACGACTCGTAAGTCTACACAAAAAGTGCTTACAATCTAATGCGTATTTCTAGCTTGCCACCTCACAAGTGGTAGCACTAACATTAACTCTTGTCATACTACTACAATATTATTTTTTGTGCAAATGAAAATTATAGAAGTTAGAAGGGGAAAGTGGAAATTTTGAATTTTAGAATCGTGAATATATGTATCTCAAAATATTGAACCGCTTTTTGAATGAGTGACGTCATAGAATAGGTTATTTAATTCCCTTTCAACTGATATGCATATTGGTATAATTTTAAATGTAATCAACATATAAAATGCAAAAAACCGTTATCTACATATATATTTATTTAAACAAAAGAATTTATTTTAATAAAAAGTGTAACTAACCCGATTAGTAATTAACTTATTTGGATAATTTGATACATAATACGACATATTTCGTTAAGTGCGTTTGCACATAATCGTATTTGTACTGGTATATATATGCGCCATTGCACTAAGTGGTATTGTGCTGAAATACTGAGGATAGCGTAACCGGTGTTGGATCGGCCCAGGGTTATTTTTTCAAGCGCGGCTGAAGACCGTAAGAGGCGACTAATATGCACAAAGGTAATGACGTGCAACTCGATGGTTGATCTACGGGTATGATGCCTCTCATTACCGATCTTATCCTTCCTTACGGAAGGAGGAGTGACATGACCTAGCAGGTTCCACTGGTCATACCAAATCGCTTACCACGACAGTCGGGTAGTACCGGAGCGTACCGGGTTCAAATCCGGCCAAGGACTGTTAATTCGACAACACTTTCCAAAACCTTCGGGGAGTGTTTTTGTCGTTACCACAACAACAACCGCCTACGCAGAAAGGTGTCCTGTACAGAAGTACTGTTGATGGCGTAGCCGGTGTTGGATCGGCCCAGGGTTATTTTTTAAGCGCGGCTGAAGGCCGCCTAAGCAGAAATTTGTACTGTATACTAAATATGTCGTGTTATATATCAAATTAAAGGAAATTTTATCTCCTATCCAAATAAGTAAATTACTACCAGGTTTAATTACACATTTTACTAAAATAAATTTATTTATTCAAAAAAATATATATGTAAATAACGGTTTTTTGCTTTTTATATGTTTATTACATTACGTAGAAAGGGAATTTAATTACTTATGCTATGACGTCACTCATTCAAAAATCGGTTCAGCATTTTGAGATATATTCACGACTCCAAAATTCGAAATTTCCATTCTCCCCCCCCCCAAAATATTATAAATTTTATTTGGGTAATTGTTTCCTTTAGGAGACAACTGCTAAAACACATCCAAAATTATCGGGAAAGGTATCAAAAGACGCGTTTTGACCTCGGTAACAATAAAGCGGATTTTCGAGTTTTTGTTTCAGTGAAGAGATATTTTCATTCAAAGTTGAAAATTTGCTGTCATTTTCATGTGGTTGTTGTAATCACATATAAGGGTGTATCAAAAAGTGCAAAAGTGTGTTCTGCGCAGGAATACTGTGGACCGCGTAGCCGGCGTTGGACCGGCTAAGGGTTATTTTTTTGAAGCAAAAAGGTGTTCTGCACATAAATACCTTGGATCAAGCCCATTATTTGGGATCGGACCTGGGGAATTTTTGGGTTTTTCGCGAATAACTTTTCATTGAGACAAAAAATTGAAAATCCGCTTTCGGATTGTTGATACCAAAGTCAAATCGCGTTGTTTGATACCTCTCCCGATATTTTTGGACGTGTTTTAGCAGTTGTCTCCTAAAGAAAACAATTACCTTTATTTGCACAAAAAATGATGTATACCGTTTAAATCAGAAGAAAAGGGCGCAAAATGCCCAATTTTTCGTTTTTTTCGGGGTGTGGAGTCTGTATTATGCACTTTGGATACCTAGTAGTGCTACGCACACAAGGTTTATTAACTTTAATCGCCTAAGGGCAGTACGTAACGGTATAAATGGCTCGAGATAGATATTGACTTATATGTATCAAAATGTTCAAAACGAAAAGAGAAATTGATTAAGCCATGTCCGTCCGTCCGTCTGTGAACACGATAACTTGAGTAAATTTTGATATATCTTAATAAAATTTGGTGCGCGGGCACTCATCTCCGAGCGCTCTTTAAAATGGGCGAAATCGGATTATAGCCACGCCCACTTTTTATGTATAGAATATTTTCGAAAGCACAAAAAAAGTGATTACTCAGTACATAATACACCTATAAGGATAAAATTTGGTGAATACATTGAGATTGAGGCATAAAATAAATTTTTAAAGAAATTTTAGAAAATTGGCGCGGCACCGCCCACTTTTGATTAAGTCAAATTTAGAAATAATATTAATCATAAATCAAAAACCGTTCAAGATATCGAAACTAAATTCAGCACGCGGGTTTCCAGGTACGCAAGGAATGTTCGAGGAAAAAATGGGCGGGATCGGTTAAGGTCTACGCCCACTTTTATATGAAAGATTTTTAAGAGGATCGTAGATATATTAAAAAGGCAATAACTTTGTGTAAAATAGCTTTACATCATTTATATTTCACTTTTAAAGTTTCCGTAAACAAAGAAATCCAAAAACTTAAAATTTTCGAAAATGGGCGTGGCCCGCCCCTTTTATAGTGAACTATTCCACAAAACTTTTTATGCCATAACTCCGCCAAAAATTGACTTGTCGAAACGAAATTTGGTGATAATGTAAATGATATGAAATGATCAGGAGGATGAGCTGAGGCGATGTAGGCATGTCCGTCTCTCGATACGTTTATCTGTTTGAAAGTATTAAAATAGACCTGCGTAAATTGGGATGACATAATAGATCACTACTAGGTATATAATGTTCGGGTCCACCCGAACTTAGACTTCCTTACTTGTTTATATCTATTTTTGTTACGCACACAAGGTATATTACTTTATTCGGCATAAACGAATCGAGATATATATTTATTAATGTATATCAAAACGTTCAGGATGAAAAGTAAAATATCCGGGCCAATAGTTAATACCCCACTGCAAAAGCGAAGTTGTATATCTTTTTTGGTTTTCATACCTTTCATAAACATGAAATGTTTGTACGCATGAGAAGAAAAAGAGATAGTCCCATCAAAAAGTATACTGAAATGATCAGGAGGATGAGCTGAGTCGATGTAGGCATGTCCGTCTCTCGATACGTCTATCTTTTTGTCCGTCTGTCTATTTGAACGCAAATACGAACTGAAAGTATTAAAATAGACCTGCGTAAATTGGGATGCCATAATAGATCACTACTAGGTTCCACCCGAACTTAAACTTCCTTACTTTTTCCTTTTTTTTGACTAGTTTGCTGCAATGTTACGCTATATAACGGTACCGCATTTGAGTAATTCGAGGTTTAACAATTTGTCGGTAATAATTCTTACTTCATGTTTATATTTTTTGCATTGACGGGTTAAGAATGTCATGTACCAGCTGGGAACCGTTGTCAAATAAAAATATTAATTTCCTTGAAGCGAATAATTTCGTTGATTATATTTTTAAAATTTCATTTATGCAAATTAATCAACTGTTATAAAGCAATGGAAAAGCGACAGTTACGACGAAACACGTCCAAATCCGAAGATTGGATTAAATGCCAGTCAAAGAAGAAACCAAACCAGTTTTATATGTTCAATAAGGCAACTGGAGAAACCAAATGGTGCAATGAAGTCAAAAATGATCGGATCATGTCAACAAGAGCGAATGACGGTAGACTTCCACCTTTGCCACCCATTAGCGCATGTAAGTAATCTATATATCTAGGGCGTCGATTTAAAAATATTTGTTTTGCAGCTGCAAAGTCCACACGCACTCCCGCCCAGGACCGCCTTAAGCGACTTCAAAACAATTTAAATAAAGAACACAAGGAGAAGTTAGCGCAGAAACAGATAAAAACATCCCGACGCCGTAGTCAAGACAAAGACTCAAACGTTAAAAAAGAAAATGAAAATGCCAAACCCAAGGAAACTGATATCCAAAAGAACAAAATATCTAGTTCTCAAAAAACACCGAGCTCTACCGCCATGGATGCAGATAAAGACGCCTTACCTTCAACAAGTAAAAGTGCACTCACAATTGAAATGCAGTCGAAAACAAATGAAAGTACAACAGAGAAAAGTGTTGCTGCGAAAAAGTCATATAAAAGTGTTCCAAGAAAAGAAACAACAAAACGAGCAGCTTCCAACCCAACTAACGATTCGACTATAAAACCACAAAAGCGTTCCAAGCAGGAATTACCACTGAAAGAAAAAGATTTGACAAACACTGATGAAAAAAATAAGGAAACCAAATGCGAGCAGACTACAACAACTGGACTCAGTATTGGTAGTGGCTTTGTTAATAAAATTAAGGCTATATGTCAGAAAACCTTAAGAAGTTACCGTAACGCTCGAAACGCCTTAAGCCAAAGTCCACTAGAGCCATGCATCAAAAAAACAAATTTTAAAATACCCAAAAAAGATTCCTTTTCACGTTCTTCAGCAACACAACTAGCCCTTAGAAATAAGAAAGATGAAAGGGAAGATATTGATGCACCCTGTAACATAAATGCTGCCTCAAAAACGGCACCAATGGCAATTGCAATGCAAGGGACTGTCACGCCTAATAACGGACAAACCACAGTGGATTTCAAAGCAATCGCTTTAACTGCCTCACCATCTCAAATATTTGGCACACCAAATAATCTCATAGTACCTGCATATGAACGGGGAAGTGGTAAGTTCTTAGTTTAGAACATTTTCAACACTCAAGGTCTTACCGAGTTAATATCCTTTTAAGCTAACACGCGATTAAATCGGCTACGTCAATCTTTACACCAACAAGCATTCTCGAGTACGGATTCAACAAGGCTTTGTACTTCTGCTTGCTCTTCGGCATTGTCACGTGTTATAGGTGATAGTAAAATGGTTAGCAGTGATGTGGGGAATGAAGATGATGGTGAGTTTATCAGAATCCAGATTATACCTACACTATTATACACATTAGGGCCTGGACGCACCAGAATTATATGACGATGGTCTCAATGGTTACCATCACACTAACAACTCTTTTTAATGAATATTCTAAAACCTATTTGACTAAGTTTGAGCGTGTTAAACAGCAAATAAAAAGAAACTTGTTAAATCTTAATTTTTGACCTTTTGGTATAGGTTAGGTGCTTTTACAACAGCATTTATTTTATAACACAATTTCTTATTGTCATAATAGAAGCTATGGATTGGATGCCAATTGAAGATTTGAAAACAGAAACGATTGAATTGTCTAGTAATGAGTCAAGTAGTGCAACGCCTAGTGTAAAGAGCCAAGAACTGGAGAATATGGGCGAATATTATGGTACTGTAAATGGGAATTTGTTACGCTATGCTGTAGAACAGAGGCTGGGTTCCTCAACAGCGAATGGAAAATGGCTTAATGATTGCTATTACTTTGTTTTGGACACCAACGTATTGCTACAACATCTCACATTCATCGAAGATCTAAGTCATATGAAGCTATGCGGTTAGTAGAGAAAATTATGTATAATATAAGGTACCTCACCAGAAAAATGACTGACAATAGAAATTGTATAAATAACCTTTTGTTTGTACGATGTGTTTAAAGTTTCTGACGCCGTCATATGTTTGTAGATATAACTAAAATTCTATTTTGTATTGTTTCTATATTTAAGACACCAACGGCACGGTATTGTTTATACCATATTGTGTTCTACAAGAACTGGACAAATTGAAGCAATTTGCGGTGGGAGATGGTACTAAAGTCTTAGCAGTTCGCGCTATTAAATACCTGAATTCCAAATTCGAATCGAAAAACAAACATCTACAAGGTAAAAATTGCTTAAGAGCTTCAAAGTGTTCAAATTGAATTTGTTTCATTCTGCAGCACAAAGTGCGATAAGCGAATTGGAACACCTTATAGAAATTACATCACCCGATGATCGCATTATCAATTGTTGTTTGCAAGCCAAGCAACAAGTTGAGCACGTTCTCTTGCTCACTGAGGACATAAATTTGCGGACAAAAGGCATTTGTAATGATATTTTGGTATCTACCAAATCAGATCTACTCGCCAAACATACGTAAAAAATTTGGTTGAAGACTTAAAAATCTTAAGTTCGACTTTTTACATACCTTAGTTCGGCTTAGTCGTTTTCGTGCGCCAATCCAAAGGTTTAACTGCCACCATTGTTTTCAATTCATTCATTTCATTTCTAATCATATTATATTTGTTAAACACTTTAATGAAGACAAAAATTTGTGATATGGAAACAGCAAAATCGTTTGCTGCTAAATATTGAATATTCCAAAGAAAAAAAATTAGTTGTAAATATAGTTTGTAATTTCGGTATACTGATGTCGGATTTGAAGTATTTACATACTTATTTGTACAAGCATTTGTAATTTTTATAATAGGAATAGCAATTCAGTTTTTCTACAGCTAATAAAAACTAAATCACATGATTTTTTCAAGCAAGCTGAATGCAATTTTCTGTTTGTCAGTAAGATACCGCAGTACAAACGTTGCTTGTTACATATAAAACTATTGGGCGACCGGTCCATATGGTCTCCCAACCTTGCTGACACCTATTGGAGGAAGTTGCACGTCTGCCATGTCATATGAGTCTCACCTCCATCAAGAGGCTAAAATGCTCAATATTCGGGAGCATGCGGAACTGTTAAGCAGAAAGTTCTTACTGAACTGCCACAAACCTAGTCATCCAAACCATCATCTGTTGGATGAAGTTCCGCCTAATAGAGATATAAGGAAGCATCTTCGTAAATACTATGATGGGATCCGGCACCACATGACCTTGACGTTTGATCAGCCTAACCATAGGCGGTCTCTAAACGACCTTCACACCGAGTCGGTAGACAAATCCCTCAGGCCTGTAAGCCCAGTAATTGATAGCCAACCACCTAAAAAAGCTGAAGAGGAGCACATTTTTCCGAGGGAGATTGGAGTTGTTCTGGATATTGTAACTCTTACTTCTCCAGACATAGCCCCACCATACCAAATACTTGTCCTGCATGTGGTATGCCCCCTCATGATACTAAAAGTATATTTTCCTGTTCAATTGAACTTACTCTTCTAATACCAATATCACTCCGGTCCAACCCTGTTGAAACTGTTTATTTCCTTGGACTCCCATTGTATGGCTTGATGGCGATTGTCAGAGTGATCGTGGCCATTAGGCAGGGCAAAGCACTGTGGCTTAGGGGTTTATAATATACCCGAGGTAGGTATACCGGTCGTAAGAGGCGACTAATATGTACAAAGGTAATGACGTGCAACTCGATGGTATATGATGCCTCTCATTAGCCATCTTTTCCTTCCTTATGGAAGGAGGGGTGATATGACCTAGAAGAAGATTACTGGTATTTCCGTTGCGGGAAGGGTTTCAAAAGCTAGGGACGGAGAAAGTGACCATTCTAAACTTGTTACCCATCTCTAACTTGAATGTAAAGCACATGCTTTCTGAATCGAAGACCTTACGCTTGTTGTTGTGCCAATGTGCTCTGCTGGGGAGACACACTACAAACCGAGGTAAGCATTTGGCATGTCAAACCTTGCGGTTTTTCTTTATCCCTTTCATTATTAATTTGTTTGTGGTATAGAAAAGAATAAGGGAGTAAACTTCCACGATGTAAATTTTAATTTATTTGTTTATATTTAGAAGGAAAAGGGAAGTTTTCAAGAGTCTTTTTGTTATAAACTAGGACATTTATGAAGTAAATTAGAATGTATAGTATAGCTGGCAATTATTTTTCAATCAGTAGTGCCACTAGTATAGAGCGTTCAGGTATTGCACAATTGATGCATTTTTCTGATTGTTTTTGCCCCCCACCAGTGGTAGCCAAAAACTATTCATACAGGAAACAGTTTGCCTGTATGCGTTCTAATTGATCGGATAGCACCTTTTGTTCCGATGTTAAACGATGGATTTCTTGTTGATCTTCAATACTGAGTGGCTTACGTTTAGCTTTATTTAACATGGAGCGTTTGTAGGCTTCAAGTATTTCTTGATCGACTGAGTCGAGTTTGCGTTTAATTTCTAAACGTTTGATCTCTTCAGCAGCAGATTCATGAAGCCGCTTTAACGCAGCACCGTTGTATTCCGCAATTGACGATAGCTCAGATATTAAACGTTTTATTTCTGCATGTATTTCGTCATCATCGTTATTTGGAAAATCATTCAAGTCTAATATTCCTTGTTCTATGAGTTCCTTCTTTACCCTCTTTTCAATATCTATGCAGTTTCTTAGTAAAGATAAAGAACGGAAGTTCATTTGTGCTGATGAGTGCGTGTTTTCACTGCTACTGTTGCTGCTGTCTGCCACTGCTGCTGCCGCCAGTTCGCTGGGATTTTGTATCAATTGCTCTTCAAGTAATGCAGACATTAAACGTTGCGTCAAAGGCCCTGTTACACACTCGTCCATCATAGACTCTGCCTTTTTAAGCAAGCCAGCCGCACCAGAATTTTGTGGTTTGAGACGGTTGGTATTTGGATTTGAAGCTTGCTGTATTTCTTTCAAATCCTCAGCAGCCCAAATAGAAGAGTAATGCGGACCAAGTTCGGGTATTGGTGGTACCAAAGGAGCAGAGTATTGTTCTAAAAGATCATCGAGCAAACGAATGTCTTCGTTTGTTAATGGCATACAGTATGGTTCGACAGAAAGCCAAAATTTATTTGGTGTGTCATTTTTAGGCAAAATGACCTTTGGAAAATGATGATCGCGATTCTGTCCATGACCATGCGGGCCTGTTGGTGGTACATAATCCATGCTATCATCGGTATTCGGTGCAACTGGACTACTTTTAGCATGTTTGGTATGCTTCAAAGAAGCGGGTGTATGTTTAGGTTTGCGTACGCTTGCGGTCTCATCGCGCTTTCGCTTACCACTAGAGGAAGCTCCAATAATTGGTGTAGCGGATTCTCCGCCAACGCCATGCTTACTTCGACGTTCATTGCGTCTATCATCTTTATCTAAACTTTCATACTCCGATTTTATCACACGATACCGCAAAGCCACATTTGAAAGAAGTGTTTCAAGTTCCAATTGTATACTATCCAAATCTTCAGCAGCTAAATAATCTTCAGCAGTACGTTGCAGTGCTGCATGGTAGGTAGGCAATAGTTTCGCGTTGTCTTTGGCTTTAATAATTGGTATATTTACACAACTAATGACATCTGCATCGGTTTGAGTCGCCGTTAAAACGGGACCAGATTTTCCACCAGTGCGGTTACCTCCGCTCGATGAACTCCCACCAAATGTAGAAGCCTTTATGTTTTTATTATTACTTGTAGCCATTGAATAGTGAAAAAATGCTTCAAATCTAGACAAGTTTTTCACAAAATTACGCGTTTCATAAGAAAAAAGACACCCTAATAATAGTATCAAACTTTCCAGCTGTCAGCAATTGCGTTGCCAGTTGTGTTGTATGTCATAATTTAACTCGAAGTATTACCAGCTACTTAAAATAACATTAGGGCCATTAAATCCGACTTCGCACAATAAGGCCCGGTTTTTCAGCCCTTGGTTAAGCTAAGTTTAAACTAAGTTTGCTTAAACTCGGCATAAATTTAAACTCCAGTTAAACTGCAGAGCGGTTTTTCAGTGTGAGTTTAAGGCCGCTTTTTATACGGCAACATTGGTTTTTTCTTTATCTAGATACGGCAACAGATAATATTTGTATACATATTCAACGCCATTGCTTCTCCTCAGTATTGTCAGATGATATATCCAGTATTTAATTAAATATAAAAATATCGTCCTTTCTTAATTGCGTTCAGCTTATTGTTTCACAACCAAAACCATCAAATCTGCAAAACAGCTGACAGGTTAACTAGAGTTCAACCCTGCCGAATTGACCGCTTAAACTACGTTTAAAGTTGACTAAAAAACTGCGTAACAAGTTTAAGCTTAGTTTAACTGACAAATTGAGTTAAACTTGTACTGAAAAACCGGGCCTAAGTATTCCAAATTTTGCGGAGTTTTAAAAGAAGTCATAATTAGGGGTAAAAGTTATATCCTTAATCGCTTAAGGTAATACTTTCCCTCCAACGTCAACTGCTGAACCACGTCCAAAAATGCCTTTTGACATCTGTAACAATAATCCGAAATCGGAAATTCGATTTTCTATCAAGAGATATTTGCAATTAAAGTTGACAATATTCTGTCATTTTCATGTGGTTTTGTAGACACAGATATAGCGTGTTCCGAAAAGTGCAAAACTGTGTTCTGTGCAGAAATCCTGGGGATCGCGTAGCCGGCGTTGGACCGGCTAAGGGTTATTTTTTTAAGGGGGGCCGAAGGCCGCCTTCGCAGAAAGGTGTTCTGCATATACCATGGATCCACCCTTTGGGATCGGACCTAGGTTATTTTTTGGTGTTTTGCCAATAACTTTTCACAACACAAAATATTTATTTTCCACTTTCGGATTATTGGTCAACGCTTCTTTTGATACCTCTCCCGACATTTTTCGAAGTGTTTTAGCAGTTGACGTTGGATAGAAAGTATTTCCTCGTTTAATAGTTCAAACGTGGTCTGTAGCCCGGTTCAGTAAATACAAATTATCGAGTTTATTGACGTCATTCCACAACAGCCGGTTCTACGTACCGGAATGACTCGGATTTTTACATCCGACGAAGGGCTGTTATTTCGACTCTACCCTGTCTGACCTGTCACCTTTTCCACTAATACTGCCATCCTCCGAGCAGCTCCTTGCAGCAGGGCTGCTCAAAACTCTCCTGCTCCGGGCTGGGGTTGAATCCAACCCGGGTCCAGGAGAATGGATCTGCTGCGTCTGCTGGAAGAAGATTTACGTTAAGCGTTCACATTCCGTCCAATGTAATTCTTGCAAAAGATGGCTGCACAAAACCAGGTGCTCCGGGCTAAATCCCTCCACACATAGGCCTCCTAGTTTCTACAAAACTTTCGTGGCCCCTTGCTGCTCACGCCCTAGGACGTCCCGTGGCCAACGACGATCTAGTATCGCACCGTCACAAGCTTCTGAAATAGTTTCCACGACTAATAGCACCAATAACGCCCAGCAAGAAGTGTGTAACACCCGCTGCCGCTCACGCCCACAGGCGCCAACACCTCACACAGCCGCTCACAGCTACTTCTTACGTAGCACCTCTGTCTCAGATGTGAGCAATGCCGAGCGACAGCCCACCTCCCTCCCACTTTCAACTTCCCCTTCTTCTTCCAGCACTAGCACAAATGTAAGTCAAAGCCACCAGCTCCTGGTCCCTTACACCTTGTGCTCTGTTTGTCGGCTGAGACTATATACACCTGCGACATCAGTCAAATGCAATTCCTGCCATGGCCTGTGTCACTTGCTTATATGTTCTCAACTTGGAAACAGGAACCTATGGACTGATACGTACGTTGCACCATGTTGTCGAGCTACGCAACCTACAACGTCGACCGATTCGCCACCCTCTGGTGCCCCGGATCCCTCGTCTTCTAGAGTGCGACGCAGTGTGCGACCCAGCCTGCTTCCACCAAGGCATACGCACCAGTCCCTGACCCCCAGCGTGAACACTTCTCCCCCTTCGCACTTTCGCGTCCTACAGTTAAACTGCAACGGCCTAACCGGGAAAGTGAGTGAAATAGTGAACTACATGAAGCGACAGAACATCAAGATCGCTGCCATTCAGGAGACGAAGTTAAACGCCCGACCAAATCTTCGGACTTGTGACGGCTATAACATCCACCGACGTGATCGAGAGAGAGGTCTTGGGGGCGGTCTCGCCTTCATCACACACCAATCCGTGCAATATCGTCCATTTGAGCCCGACGTCGACCCGAGGGACAACCTCCTGGAACGTCAAGGAATGGTAGTCCGGACGGGCGACGTCGACCTCGAAATCATTAACATCTATATACCTCCTGCCACCTGCTGTCCGAGAGATTACCACCCTGACATCAGTGCGTTACTCAGAGGCGATAATCGTGTAATCCTCGGAGACTTCAACGCACACCACGATCTGTGGCACTCAAGCCTACAGGCCGATGGCAGGGGACAGGAATTGGCGGAACAAATAGACGATTCGACGTTTTGCACTGTGAGCGGGGACGCCCCCACGAGAGTTGTGGTAAATTGTTCCAGTTCGCCAGACCTCACAATTGTCAGCGCAGGTCTCATAAACTGCGTTGAATGGCGACCAATGCTTACTCTTGCGTCTGACCATTTGCCGATAATCCTCTCAATCGATCGCCCCAATGACTTCGTTACCTCTGAGAAGCGCACCTTCACTAACTTCAGTAAAGCTGACTGGGTTGGTTTTCTTAATTTCACTGAGAGCACCTTCGCTGCTGTTCCCATCCCGTCTGACGTACGAGAAGGGGAAAAAGCGTTTCGCTTGGTCATAGCCTCAGCCTCCAATCAATATATTCCGTCAGGTAGAATTAAGGAGATACGTCCGTACTTCCCCGCAGAGGTAGCGGCCCTGGCTAATGAACGTGACCACGTGCGACGCTTGAACCCTACGGATCCTCAAATTCAAGATCTCAATGCGGAAATCAGACGACTAGTTGACCAACACAAACGCGCCAAGTGGGAGGAGCACCTAAGGACCTGTAACCTCTCTGCTGGTGTTGGCAAACTATGGTTCACTGTAAAATCCTTGTCTAATCCGACCAAACCGAACGACAAAATATCCATCACCTTTGGTGATAAGGTACAGTCGAAACCAAAGAGATGCGCGAGCGCTTTCTGCCGGCAATTTGTACTGCATCCTCCGGTTGACAAGGAAATCAGGCGCGCCATCAGGGAAGCGCACAAACGCAAAAACAACCAAGCGCCCATTGCCATCACCACCATAGAGGTTCGGGAGGCCATACGGTGGTCCAAAAACTCCAAATCTATTGGCCCAGACGGTATATCCATGCTGATGCTAAAACATCTCGGTGACGAGGGAATAAGGTACCTAACAACCGTCTTCAATCTGTCCATGACCACCTTTGTCATTCCAGAAAGATGGAAACAGGCCAAGGTGGTGCCACTACTAAAGCCCGGCAAGCCGGCTAACGTGGGGGAGTCATATCGACCGATATCACTCCTCTCGCCAGTAGTGAAGACCCTGGAGTCGGTCTTGCTACCTTACTACACCGCTAACCTACGTTTAGCCGAACATCAGCATGGATTCCGCAAAATGCATAGCACTACCACCGCGCTAAACGCCATCACCACACAGATAGGTGTCGGTCTCAACCAATCTCGCCCAAATGACAGGACCGTGCTAGTTGCGCTTGACTTGTCGAAAGCTTTTGACACTGTTAATCACGCGCAACTCATTAACGACCTGGAAGATTCAAACCTTCCCCCCTGTCTAAAACGTTGGACCGCCAACTACCTGAGTGGTCGGCAGTCATCGGTGGAATTTAGAGGCGAAAGATCAAAACCACGTATAATTAAGCAAAGGGTGCCACAGGGTGGTGTCCTATCCCCGCTTCTGTTTAATTATTACATATCGAGGCTCCCTTCTCCACCAGAAGGCGTCTCGATCGTCTCCTACGCCGATGACTGCACGATCCTGGCGACTGGACCCTCCGTCGATGAGCTCTGCTCGAGAATTAATTCTTACCTGCCAACCCTTTCCAGTTTCTTCGCTGCACGGAACCTGACATTGTCACCGACCAAATCCTCGGCCACCTTATTTACGACGTGGACAGCGCAGGCGAACATGGAACTAGACGTCTACGTCGACGGCATTAAGCTTCCGACTGTCACACACCCCAAAATCTTAGGGGTCACGTTTGATAACATGTTCAAATACGGTGCTCATGTAGCCGCGATTGCCACCAAAGTACAAAGCCGTAACAAAATTCTCAAGTCACTAGCTGGCAGTACTTGGGGTAAAGACAAAGAAACGTTACTGGCAACGTACAAGGCAATCGGCCAGCCGGTTCTGAGCTACGCGACGCCAATATGGTCGCCGGGGTTAGCAGACACACATTGGAGGAGGTTGCAGGCCTGCCAAAACACCGCACTCAGAACTGCCACGGGGTGCCTCCTTATGTCTCCTGAACACCATCTCCATAATGAGGCAAAAATGTTCGATGTCAAAGAGCATTGCGAGATGTTGACCAGACAATTCCTGTTCAACTGCTATAAACCGCAGCACCCGAGCAGGAACCTGCTCAACGAAAATCCGCCTCCCAGGAGAATAAGGAGTCACCTCCGTAAGCACTATGACGAGATCCGGCACCACATCTTCTCGCCGTTTGATCCAAAGGTGCACCGGCGAGCCCTCAACCTACCAGTCCTACAGGCACAAGCTCCACCTGTTGCCGACGAGGAACGCGAACTGCCCAGGGAGACAAGAGTCACGCTGGCCCAACTTCGTTCTGGATACTGTAACAGACTAAACTCTTACCTATCCAGACTGAACCCTGACATGCCAAATGTCTGCCCGGCATGCGGCGTGTCTCCCCACGACACTAACCATCTGTTCAACTGAGCCCACTCTTCTAACACCAATTTCACTCTGGTCCACCCCTGTTGAAGCCGCGAGGTTTCTTGGACTTCCGTTAGAAGAGCCTGATGACAATGTTGGATGGCGGGTGACATCCTAGGCAGGTTAAGTAGTCGCTACAACAACAACAACAACAGTTGTTTTCACCACTCCAAAAGCAATTGACAATAAGTAAGGAAACCGCTGTCTTCGGCTGTGCTTAATCCCTTTCATAAGTATCTGATCCGTTTCAACTAAAATGATTGGATGACGAAAACGTCATTTTAACATTTTAAAGTCACAGTATGTGCCTATAGATGTTTTTGTGACATTGCTTAGTCCAAGGCACATACCATACCTTACCATACCATAGTATGGTTTGTGAATAGATAAGCTGACACAGGGTGACCTTACAAAACATAAAAAATTTCTTCATACCACCAACCAACTTAACTTAATGACGAAAATGTCATTTTAACATTTTAAAATCACGGTTTGTGTCTACGGTTGTGATTGTGACATCGCTTACTCCAAACTTTAGTTTTGCTCTTTCGTTTGTTGCTACAAATATGCTATGCTTTGTGAATAAAATAGCTGACATAGGGTGACCTTGCAAAACATAAAAAATTTCTTCATACCACCAACCAACTTAATTTTTTTTTCATAAGGGGACCCTGTTATTTTCATTTTAGCTAAAATCTTTGTTTAATATGACTATGATTGACCAACATTTTAAATGTCTTTTTAAGTTAGGTAAGGATTTTAATTAAAATGCGTGTTAAGCAACGACTACGATTACGGGCCATTCTGTTTTTCGGTAAACGATGAGACTAGCAATTTGATGAATTCTTGAATCTTACTCCCGGGACCGAAACGTGTCTTTTATTACATATATTTAGGATTTTAGCGTCGGTGGTGGTCGGAAACATTTGCCCTTAGTTCCTAAATAACTTAAAATATTTACATTATAATATGAAACAAAAATTCCTCAAAAATTAATAGGTTATTCGTACTTCGGGAAAGAAAAATTTAATTGGTTTGGACGTGGAATTCGTTGAATATTTTTGTGATTTCAATTCGCGTTGCGTTGTAAATTTTTCTTGCAATTGTGCAAAACATTACTTGTACTCTTCCCCTATTTTTTTTCCCCTCTATATGGAGCAGAATTGAGTTCAATACTTGAATCGGCTGGTCATGAATTTCCATCAGGTTGGAAGGGCTATTGTTTTATGGATATAGCTATGTCACCATTAACTGGGCTTTAAAGCTTCAGATTTTTGGAACCCTGCAGTAACGGCGAATTGCAATTTTTGTTGTTTTTCAATCAGATGTTCTTTGTTTAGTCGCCGTGGATCATCGTCGCCGTTGATAATTCATCGCATTTAGAGTATATTTGTAGAGTTCTTTTCGTGACTTTTTTTTAATGAATCTCTTCTGATAAGCGAAATATAATAATTTGAATGCGGATAGTTTTTTTGTTTGAGTGTGCAGTGAATGGAAATTATTTAAATATAAACTCTGGCTATTATCACTTGGCTGGCTTACGCTTCACTGTCAATCAAACACCTCAACTAACGACAGCAAGAAGACGGCGACCATCAACACATTTCGACTCGACGCTATACATTCAATGCAAGGGGTAAAATATCAAATTCTGATTTTACACTAGTAAATTAAATGTCAGCATCAATGTTAATGCACTGCGTTATATTAAATGGTGCACTGAAAATGCAACCAGGTCTAGACGTAAATATCCAACCAATAGAAAGAATTTAACCATTATTTATTAGTATCTTGCATAAAACGGTCGCGTGATAATCAGTTCTACGTACGTTTATTTCAGTTTTCTTCGAACGGTACAAACATACTTCTTACCCAGAATTTTCATCAGCATTTTCTAAGAATTAAAGGGTCCTCAGGGTCGAAATGTTGGCCAGGGCCCATAGGGGAATCACAAAATGAAGTCATAGGGCCCCTTCTGCGGGCTAGGGGGTAAGAATATGGCCTAGGTAGGCATACCGGTCGTAAAAACCGACTTATATGTACGAAGGTAATGACGTGCAACTCGATGGTTGATCTACGGATATGATGCCTCTGACCTCTCATTACCCATCTTCTCGTTTTTTACGGAAGGAAGGGTGACATGACCAAGAAGGTTCCACTGGTCATACAAATTGCTTACCACAACAGTCGGGCAGTACCGCAAGGGAGTACCGGAGCGTAAGGACTGTCACCGATAACACTTCCCAAAAAGACAACAACAATGTGCAACAGTCAAAGGTGATATCTGTTTTGGCAGATGTCAAACCGACCGCCTTTAGTAGTGTCGAAGGACATGTTGTATCTTGGAAGTACAAGACAATGGGGGGGGCAGGTTAGTGGGCTACAAAGAAAATTGTTGTCAGGACCAGTTGTATAAGCATTAGCAAATTGGCAAAGACGTCCCAGAATTGTCCTGATCCATGTTGTTGTTGTTGTTGTTAACAGTGCTTCGCCCTGCCCCAGATTGGACAGGGTTACACTGAAATAACAGCCCTTGGCCGGGTGAAAAAACCCGGGTCATTCCGGTGCGATAGAACCGGCTGTTGCGGGAATGTGTCCTGATCCATAATCGAGCTTAACTTGTACTACTGGCGGATTAAAGACAGCCGTATATACCAGCAACTTCTAAAAAACCTAATAGGGGCATCTTCGAAACGTGCAGAACCAATTGATAACTTAGTAAACTCGCAAATCGCTGGGGGTTTGGATATTAATAGACTACTTTAATGCTTCAATAATTTCATTATTCTTCAATTAAACACGGGTGGCGTGGATTATTTCTTCTTATATAACCATAGGAATATTCCCCATAACCAACGTGCTTTGTCTGATATAAATCGGTTTTCTCACTTTCTGGTACTAGCCCACCTTAATTTAATTGCGATACACCACTAGAGAGTTTTCGGCACCTTCCAGGTAGCTCAACTACATTGTGTGACGGCAGTATCAGTCCACTGAATTCCTTTGCCAAGCTCTGACCTTATGAGAAGGTGGCAAAGGAAATGCAAGAGTGGCGTTTGACTGATGCCACAGGCCCATGTAGTCATAGACATCAAACACTGCACTTAGTGAAAGGGAGCAGGATCTGTTAATGTTGCCTTAGTTACACTCGTGCTGGTGCAGGAAGAAGAGGGGGAAGTTAGTTAAGTGACGGGTCATTCCAGAGAACCACTTACTGTGGGAAATAATCTCCAGGTCGACTACTCCAAGTCTGATGGCGGAGACGCCGGCAGAGCTTATGGCAAAATGCTAAAGCTCTTGAAGTTTGCAAATAGTTAAGTGTGTCGTGCTACAACAAACCCCTGCGGGTTAGCGGCTTTTAATTTGCCGGAGGTGGGCATATCGGTCGTAGGAGGCGACTAATATGCCTACGGCAGAGATGGGTGGTAATCATTACTTTAGGAATCAAATTACTATCAATTCCCAATTACAAGTAATCGGAAAAGTAATCAATTCCTTTTCCCCACAGAAAAGGAATTGAGTACATTTCATTTCCTGAAAAAAAATTACCAAAAGTAATTTCCTTGTTTTGAGGCTCGAATATAAAATTTTATTTTTTGGTGTTGAAAAAAAAAAAATACTTTGCGCCAATGTAATTTCTTCCCCAATACTCAATAACCGGCCGGCGAATAGCCTTATATGTATCCAGCAATTTTTTTCTCATATCTTATCCAAGTACTGCCTTCAGGATGTTGTTGCGGCTCTGTAACCGACTGTTGTCATATCCCTCGCCTTAAGGTAGGGAGTAGAATATATCCGGGTAAGGCACGCCAGTCGTAAAAGGCGACTTCTTCGTATGTGGCTTGTTTTATATAAACTGCGTACGCAGGGTGCAGGCTACTTGCGAGTCCTCCCAGGGGCTACTCTGGTCTCTATCTCTCTCTATCTCTATGGCGCGATATACAACAGGTATATCATCATAAACCTCCTAAGAGATTTTTGCGCCAAGCTTCTCTTCCAATTTGTGGTGTGCCGATTTGAATTTTCCCTACAAATTGGTGGGACCTACAGTTTTTTGCCGACTCCGAACGGCATCTACAAAGGAGATGAATTTTTGCTGAGAAGCCTGTCATGGCAGAAATACACTCGGAGAGTTTGCAAAACCACTGCCGAGGGGCGACCCCGTTTTGAAAAACTTTTTTCAAATCACTTTTGATGTTACCTGTACCAGGGCTCGAACCATGGACCTTCGGTGTGGTAGGCCGGCAACACTACCTTCACACCACGGCGGCCGCCGTAACTCTGGTACCACGGGGGAAAAGCCTATAGGGCAGCCACAGCACACACATTCTATGCTTCGGCAGTTAGCGTGTGTGCTGAACCACACATGCGATACTTCGATACTTAGATTGTGTGCGTGACTGGCTTACCTGTTCGCTGGGAAAGGCCCTTCGGGGATTTTCGTGGTGGCTGTGGTTCAACCCAAATGCGGGAAGAGCTTACACTTCTTGGGCTACGCCGTTTGACGACTCTCTTTATATGCAGGAAATGCTTGATGTATTCTCTGAATGCGACAGTCGCGCATGTATCGCAAGGGAGTACAGGAGCGCAGCAGGTTCACATCCAGCGAAGGACTTTCACTTTCGATAACAATCCCCAAAAAAAAAAAAAATGTTTTTTTCGTTAAAAAGAACAAACAACAACTACAACCATGAATTCTGCCGGCCTCTAAATTGGGAAGACTATGGGAAGGTAGTCTGATAACAAAAAGACCATCGTTCACTAGTCAACAATCCACTCTGACGGTAAACATAACGGCGAGTCATAAATTTGCATTTATGAATTTGCTCATTATACATGTTAGTCTAAGCTCTTACTACCACCGATTTTGACCCGCCGTATCTCGAACCCGAAAATTTGCGCATGTTCAATTTTATCGGCCAGTAATGTTAGTTAAAATTAGTAGGCGCTCATTTAAAATACACTTTTTAGTTTTTGGGGCCGAAAAAATCGGTGGCAGTGGGTGCGTAGCCTTAGGAGTCCTCACTCCTAAAAAGCGCGACATTGATACTGCGCCGGTCAACAGAAGACAGAATATTTGTCCCTACCGGTATGTAGATATATACATTAGAGCGTATCACGGTGTAAGGAGGAATAAAAAGTTGAAAATGTTCCCCCCCCCCAGTTTGAACACTTTTCAAACAAAATTTTTTAAATTTTTTTGCCACCCTGTAAATAGAGCGAAATTTGTTTTTTTCTATAATTTTTATATTTTACGTTCGATTTTCAAAAGTGATACATTTTTAGAAAGGTATTCAGCAAGGCAATATTTCATCCATAGAAACTTTTAGCCCATCATGCCAAGTTCAGCTTTTATTCTATTTTTACTAAAACCAGCACCCTGTGTTGAAAAAAAAAATTGTTTCCTGAAAACTAAGAAAAAAAGAATACAAGGTGGCGCAAAAGTAAGCTTCCGATGTTCAGCATATCGGTTGTGGCACGTGCAGTGTGTGCTGTTGCACCGTCTTGTTGGAACCACATGTTTTCCAATCCCAATTCATCAAGTTGCGGCAAAAAGAACTCGTTGATCATTGCTCTGTAGCGCTCACCATTCACAGTAACCGTTTGGCCCCGACCGATTATTGGTCAAATAAATAGTCAGCAATATTCCGCGTTCTGGAGGAGTGTAGCGTAACATTGTTTATTAACGTGTATTTCGCATGTGTTTACTACACAAGTGTCAAAACAGAACTGACTTTAGGGGCCAATCGCAAAATTTATAGCATTTTCTGATAGGAGGATTACTTTTGCGCCACCTTGTATTTACATGCATATAATGAGGAAATAAATGACACGGGTTAAAACCTTTACAACAATATATTGCTCGATGAAATCAAAGACCAAATAACCCCTGCGGGTTAGGGGCTTAGAATATGCCCGAGGTAGGCATACCGGTCGTAAGAGGCGACTAATATGCACAAAGGTAATGACGTGCAACTCGATGGTTGATCTACGGATATGATGCCTCTCACCTCTCATTACCCATCTCTCTTTCCTTACGGAAGGAGGGGTGACATGACCTAGAAGGTTCCACTGGTCATAAATCGCTACCACGACAGTCGGGCAGTACCGCAAGGGAGTACCGGAGCGTACCGGATTCATATCCGGCCAAGGACTGTCAGTTCGACAGCACTCCCCAAAACCTTCGGGGAGTGTTTTTGTCGTTACAACAACAACAACAACAACCAAATAGAAAAGTTATAAGCAAAAAACGAATTTCGCTGTTTTTACAGGGTGCCGAAAAATTTTTTTTTTCCATTTTTGAAATCTCCAACAAGTAAACATTCGAACCAGGGGGGAACATTTTAAACTTTTTTTGGCGATACGCTCTAATATACACATATCCATTTGTTGCTTGTCTTCCAGCCTGTAAAACATATTTAAAACATTTATTATCATTTCAATTCTACTTTACCAACTATCACATCATATCTTACCCTCATTAGCCGTGAAATTTGTTTGCAAAAGTTGTTTGCAAAAGTTGTTTGCAACAAAATATTTTTTTTTCACTTCGCGTTTGAGTGTCGTCAAATCAAGACATAAAACTTCGTCTATGATAAAGTAAATCTCGTAATAATGAAACTGGACATCGTTAACTGTTAAAATAACACGATAAAAACTAAGTGAAACAATTACATTCCAATTAAATTGGATTCGTTCAAAGTGAAATATACATAACATTTTAATATATGTAAATACAATTAAACAATCACGATCATAAAAGTTGTATCAAACTCATAGTGAAACATACATAAACAAAATACATACGACTCCAAAGAACTGTTGGCATATCGTGGAAATGGCTCTTACAGTTCCGTATTTCGAAAGGTAAATTGGCTCGGTGGATAGAGCGACTGCAAAGTTATGACTTCCATAGAGCATCGGAAAGGTAGCAACCACGGGAATGCTGATGCAATGTCAGGAAGACCATGTAACTTGGAATGCAAGCATTGTTCAAGAGCTGAGGCCAAGGAAGACATTATAGATGTGCGGCTCATGAATATAACATCTACGGACAAATGGAACATGGATCAATTAAGGTGTCAGCACGGAGATCCAGATCTTACATGTGTGATGCAAGGAATCGAACGAAACGAGCGACTATCAAGAAAGGAGATGTCAGCAGAAAGTCCTGTTGCCAAGTCATATTGGGCACAGTGGAATAGTTTGCAATTAGAATCCGGTTGTTTGCATCGCATATGGGAGAGTGAGGATGGTCAATGTGTTCGAAAGCTGATAGTCGTCCCAAGGAAGAAAATCCCTGATGTCCTCAATGAATTACGTAACGGTCCAAGCGGAGGTCATCTTGGAGACACCAAGACCTTGGAGAGTTATGCATCAAAGCTAAAGGTCCGAAATCTGGGAGCCATGGCTAAATGAAACAGTATAGCTCAGGTGCGCGATTTGAGAGGATAGCCATGGATGTAGCTGGCCCATTTCCTACTAGCAAACTCGGAAACAAATATGTACTGACAGTTATGGACTATTTCAGCAAATGGCCAGAAGTGTACCCTATTCCAAATCAAGAGGCAAACACCATGGCAGAAGTGTTTACTAACAATTGGGTAGCTAGGTTTGGTGCGCCGATGGAGATACATTCAGACCAAGTCAGGAATTTCGAATAAGCTGTGTTCCAGGAAATGTGCAAGACATTGGGCATTCGGAAAACTCGAACAACTGCACTGCATCCTCAGTCAGATGGCATGCTGGAACGATTCAATAGAACCTTGGAAGAGCACCTGAGGAAAGTAGTGGATAGGTTCCAGAAGGATTGGGATACTCACATCTCCTTATTCCTAATAGCATATCGCTCTGCAGTACATGAAACAACTGGTCATAGTCCTGCAAAGCAAATTTTCGGGAATGATCATCGATTGCCAGCTGACTTGAAGTTTGGGATAAACGCTGATGCAGCAGTAAAGGCTCGGAAATCTACTAGCGTATTGGAAGAAGAAATGAGAGAAATTCACGACCTTGGGAGACACGGACTAAGATCATGAGCGATAAGATGAAGGCCAGGTACGACAAAGCAATAAATTCGGAAGGTTTTATAGAAGGAGATTTAGTGCTGCTATACAACCCGCAGCGTAGGAAAGGTTTGTCCCCAAAACTACAATGTAACTGCGAAGGCCAATACAAAGTCATAAAACGGATCAACGATATGGTATATCGCATACAAACTATGGGAAGGCCAAGGAATATGATCAAGGTGGTCCATTTGGAACGGCTAGCTGCGTTTGGCTCCGGCAATGTGCCTGATCGGGACTTAGGTGGAGGGCAGTGTGGGGATTATTCTCAAGCATGTACCATCCCTAACTCAATAACACTCCGACCACTAGTTAAACACAACAGAGATGACGATGGCTACTCTTATGCATGCAAGCGTGTACCTAGGACGAGGGAGGCAGAGACGTGGCGCGAATGTTTTGCGAATACAAGGCAAAGAGGAGATGTCAATAAATAACAACGACCCTTCGAGAACACGAAGAGCGAACAACCAAGAAAGTTCCCGGTGCGTAGGTAAGCACCCTGTCCGACTATATAAGGCAGTGACCAAGCAAGGCAGATTGATCAGTTTATTTTCAAGTGGCGAACAGTGAACTACTGTAAAGTTACCAAACTTTTAAATTCGTATTGCGTTTATTACTAGTAAATAAAACTAGCTATTTGTTTAAGTATTTGTGCGTGTGTTTATTTGACTTTATAGTGATCGAACCCAGGGTTAATAATCGAATAATCATCGAATTCGTCACATTATAAAATATAATGCACTCAGCCAAACGCTAACAAGCAAATAGGTATATATGAAGAGGGGGTAACAGACCAATATAACTTCAAGGTTATGTCAGCGCTAGAAAGAAACGGTGATGCGGATGTATTCGGAACAATCAAAAAAACGTTTAATTGTTCCCACATAGAAAATTTAGTCTCCGTGGTAGAAGCTATAAAAAATTGGCAAAGACATTCTAGTGATTACCTGATAGGCCTATGTTATTAACTAGGAAAATCTATCCAGGCCCATTCAAAAGCGGAGATTAATTTGTACTACTGCAGTCATAAAATAGAAATAAATGTATGGTGCGATATACCAAAGGTATATCATCATACACCTCCTAAGAGATACGAGGTGTGTTCAAAAAGTATCGCGAATTTTGAATTTTCGCTGGTGACGTATATTTGAATTTCGAATTTTTTGTGGCGTTATGTTGGTACTCATGTCTCTCACTTATGCCGACAAGCTCGGCCATTTTGAATATTCAGTTAAGTGTTGACAGCTGCTTTGCTTTGCGAAATTCATACCAAAATTGCTCAATTGTGACCAAAAACAGCATCGCATGAACATTGCTAATGAGATGTTAAACTCTGTCGGCGACGACCCAAATTTGCTCCAGAGGGTCATAACTGGTGACGAATCGTGGGCTGCCGCACGAACCAAGACCGAAAAAAGCGCGCCAAGTTCGGTCGAATGTGAAAGTTTTGCTGACAGTTTTCTTCGATTGCAGGGGCGTGGTGCATCATGAGTTCTTGCCACAGGGAAGAACGGTCAATAAGGAATATTACCTGCAAGTTATGCGCAATTTGCGTGAAGCAATCCGCCAGAAACGCCCGGATTTGTGGAAGAACAAAAATTGGCTTTTGCATCACGATAACGCCCCTGCTCACGCATCGTTGCTTGTGCGCGACTTTTTGGCCAAAAACAACACACTAATGATGCCGCAGCCACCGTATTCCCCAGATCTGGCCCCCTGTGACTTTTTCTTGTTCCCTAAACTGAAGAGGCCCATGAAAGGACGACGTTACGCTTCTCTTGACGAGAGAAAGACGGCATCGAAGGAGGAGCTGAACAAGATACAAAAAAATGATTTTTTGAAGTGCTTCGAAGATTGGAAAAACCGTTGGCACAAGTGTATAATATCTCATGGGGATTACTTTGAAGGGGACAAAATAGATATTCATGAATAAATAAATAATTTTTGAAAAAACACAAAATTCGCGATACTTTTTGAACACACCTCGTATTTGCGCCGAGCTTCTCTTCCAAATTGTAGTGTGCCGATTTGAAATTTTTCCCCTCGTATTCGCTTTCAGCCACTCAATATCAATTCTTAATTAATTGATACGGTAACATTCAGAAATGTACAGGCAGCGTTTAAAAAGGCCATATAATAGTCGCACACTACTTCTGGAGGTCAAGGAGCACCATCTTTCAAATTTGCATCATGCTTCTGCGAAATCATCGAAAACAATATAAGCACTCCATTATCCGTTGGAACAAAAATTTGATAAAGCAAAGTGCATCTGCTAAGGGCTCCCTTGGATATGTACAACCGAACGAGACGACCTGTCTGCCCCTGCGGGTTAGGGGTTTAGAATATGCCCGAGGTAGGCATACCGGTCGTAAGAGGCGACTAATATGCACAAAGGTAATGACGTGCAACTCGATGGTTGATCTACGGATATGATGCCTCTCACCTCTCATTGCCCATCTTATCCTTCCTTGCGGAAGAATGGGTGACATGACCTAGAAGCTTTCACTGGTCATAAATCGCTACCACGACAGTCGGGCAAGGACTGTTAATTCGACAACACTCCCTAAATCCTTCGGGGAGTGTTTTTGTCGTTACCACAACAACAACAACAACCTGTTGCATTTGTTTAAATTTTACCAATCTTTTTGATCAGATATTTGCACAAAAACATTTGCATCTTTGACCAATACACTTTATCCAGACTACTTTCCCTAAGGTCCATACATGTGCATACTAACTTTTGTTGTAATAATCATGTTTGATCGGTGTTTAACTGAAAAGTGTGGAAGAAATAAACGAATTTTGTAAATGCATCAACTTATGCGATCACGTACTCTTTGATGTTACTTTTACCACTTCATTTCCCAGTAATGTCAACGTGTACGGTATGCCAAGGTAGGAAGGCTTCTCAGCAAGAATTCATCTGCTATGCAGATGCCGTTCGGAATTGGCAAAAAACTGTAGGAAAAATTAGAAGCAGCACACCCCAAATTGGTAGAGAAGCTCGGCCGTAATCTCCTCAGGAGGTATATATATTTATTGTATCGATACTGTATTTTCAGATCCAATCAAAAAATTAGTTTGAACTTTTAACCTGGATTATCTACTAAACGTTCAAATACATTTTTCGAATGCAATGTGCTAGTTTTAAAAGTTATCCAGCTCAAGTGAAATTTTGCAGAGCTCATTTTTAGACCATAATGTCTCATATTCCACCTGGAGATCTTTGGTTTTGCAAAAAAAGTTGACGTAATTAACAGCTTTATGTACGAGTACATACATATACTCCAACTCTTTCATTTTGCTGCAAAATTTTCACAAATTTCTTCAAAATATTCCAATGCTAGCTAGAGAGCCGAATATTTAAAAGAATGACTATGGTTTTGGATTTTTGTAGATTTGTTTGTTTATCAAACGGTATATAGATAAGAAACAAAAAAAATTTAATGAAGAATTTGCTTGGTAAATATTTATTCAGTGCTAATTACTTATTATTAATTTTCGAATGTTTGCCCTTTTTATGGCTGTTGTCTTGTATATACATGTTTCCATATACATACAGGCTGTCGGGAAATTAATGGATAACCCGTTGATTACGGATAGGTCTCAGTGCGTCCTCATATTATTAAAGTTTGATCTCAGTAAAAGTCTTATGGTTTTCAAGTTCTTCTGAAATTCGTGTTTTTTTTCAATATCAGTTTGTAACGTGAATGTGGTGCTTGTGCCTGAATGGCGGCATTGACCTGGCGAAAACTGACGAATTAGTTTACTGACTCTGTATGGATGTTGTTGAAGGCCTGCCAGTGCACCGTTGGATCAAACGATGTCGGATCTCGTCATAATGCTTACGGTGATTTGCCCTTAGTTTTCGGGGAGGAGGGTATTCTTCAAGCAAATGCCTGTTAGGATGCCGCGTTTGCAGTCCTGAGTGCAGTGTTCTGACAGGCGTGCAACTTCGTCCAGTGTCAGTCGTAAGAGTCGACAAAAATTATCGACCTAAAGCTTTGAGGGTAAACCAAAGTGCTCCCTTTGCAAGCTTGTATTGGAAGATGCTGGTATAAGAGCATACACGGTTAAAAATTTGTAACCATTCATGGGTTTAAGCAATTTTTAAAACTTTTGTAGTAAATTCCAAACCTTTCAATCACTTTCTATGATTTTTAATTTTTTTTGTTTATATTTAAAACCTAACTGAATAAAAGTTCTTAAATTTTTTTAAACTAAATCAAATAGTTTAAACGTTCTGCAGATAACAGCGGAAAAAATTAGTTTTTTTAAAGGGTTAATCTATAAATTACCGGACACCCTGTGTATGCATATATTTTCGTCAGTTTAATTTTTTTTGCATCTTATGTACTATGTATCAGTAGAAATGCATTCAAAACGATAAGCGCTTCCCAACAAATTCGCTCTGTTCACTAACAAGAGATAAGTAAGGGCACCTTTTGTAACTTTCGGTTTGAAATTTAATTACTTTTGTAAAGTATGCAAACGTGTGTGGAATTGGCTGGTTTTTTGAGGAGCGGACGTCTAATCCAGTTTAATAGTGATACAAAGGTCGGTTATTTATTTAAAACAACGTGTTGTGAATTATATTCTGGCAAATAATTGTCTACCATTGAAAATGACAGTTTTTCAAGCCAATTAAAGGTTTTTCAAAAGAAGCTTAAATCTTTGTTTGCGCTTAACTACTAAATTAGTAGCAAAATCGGCATACACTGAACTTTTGATAGCACTGTGGTCTTCGTTAACGAATTAATAAAAACCTAATGCCCATATTTGTTATAAACTAAAAGTGAACATCTCGAAGATGAGCTAATGAGGCTTTATAAGGCATAAACCTAACTAATAATATTTTTTTTTTTTGGTTTTAAATGTTGTTATGAGCATTATTTTCTCAAAGAAATTTAGTTCTTATCGCGCCATAAAATTACGATCTTAACTCGTATAATTCAACCCTTTACATTTAACATTGCATGACATGTAACCAATTTTAGCAGAGAACAGTTATAAGTTTTATTGAATAAACGTTGCTTCTTAATAATTATTTGATCAAAAAAACTCTGCCAAAAAAGTTGCAGATTTTGATGCTCATTTCTTAAAGTTTTAACTTTACTGAAATTTGTGTAAACTTCCAAAGTTAATTTTAGGGAGTGCGTTTGAAAAAATTGTCATTTACTAGTTATGACAAATATCGTAAACTAGTAGTCCGATTTTGAAAATAAAACTAGCTGTTATTTGTCCTTTTAATTACAAGTTTTATTATATATCAACAACTTTGTCACTACTATTGTTGTAAAAATCGTTTTAACTTTTTGGCACCCCTTCCATTAATAATTTTATAGTAGTATTTGACACTTTTCGAGCTGCTGAACTCCACTTTTCCCGAAAGTCTTTGACATTCCTTGCTACTTTTTTGTTGCTTTAGTTTCTTTTTTGTGGCGGCCGCCGTGGTGTGAAGGTAGTGTTGCCGGCCTACCACACCGAAGGTCCATGGTTCGAGCCCTGGTACAGGTAACATCAAAAGTGATTTGAAAAAAAAAAGTTTTTCAAAACGGGGTCGCCCCTCGGCAGTGGTTTGGCAAACTCTCCGAGTGTATTTCTGCCATGACAGGCTTCTCAGCAAAAATTCGTCTCCTTTGTAGATGCCGTTCGGAGTCGGCAAAAAACTGTAGGTCCCACCAATTTGTAGGGAAAATTCAAATCGGCACACCACAAATTGGAAGAGAAGCTTGGCGCAAAAATCTCTTAGGAGGTTTATGATGATATACCTGTTGTATATCGCGCCATAGAGAGAGAGTTTCTTTTTTGAAAAATGCCCAGTGTCTTTCAATTGGCCTGAGCTCTGGAGACAGTTGGGCGGATTTACTTCTCAAGGCACCAAAAGCACATTATTTTTTGAATACCATTCCAAAGCCAATTTGCTATAATGACAAGAAGCTAGGTCAGGCCAAAAAAAAGTCGAAACCTTATGTCGTCTTAGGAAAGGCTTTAACCTTTTTTCTAAGCATTCTTTAATGTATGTTTGGGAGTTCATTGTTCCCGTAGTTACAAAAGCACTGCTCCTTTCTCCACAGCTGTAGATTGCTTGACAAACCAGGAATTTACGAGGAAATTTTGACTGCCTTTTTTACTTAAACTTTTCGTCCACATTCCAGCGCTGCTGTGTAAAATTCCTGCTTTGGAAGCTGCGAAAAGTCGGCTAAAACATACGTCTCGTCGTCCATGATGCAGCAATTTAATTTTTCAAAGAAAACAATTCTTAGTTTTTTTCGGGTGTTTTGCTTCGACATTCTTCACAGAGTTTCTTTCTGGAACTTTTTGAACCTTGGAACGTTTTGAGACCAACTTCCTTTTTTGCTTTACGGACAAAAAACTCGGAACATACCACCGTATGCGCTAGTTTTTTGCATGAAATATTGGGGTTCTTCTGAAAAACGGTGATGATTTTCTTTTTCATGTTTTGGTCACTGATGCCCCTTTTTCTACCCGAACCTGGCTTACGGGTAACAGCCAATTTGTCCTTAAAGTTTTTTAACACCCTCGAAACAGTTTCGGACTTACTTGAAGTTCTCGAGCAATTTTTTTAACTTTTAACAATAGTTTTTCGTACTTCCAATTCGCTTGCCATTTTTATATGAACTACAGCATTTAGCCAAAATATTTTCAAACAGTATTTTGCTGACATTTATTTCTAATCATACTACGAAAAAAATATTCAAATCAAATAATTAAGAAAAACCTGGTTAAATAAAATAAAGGTGAAATTTTTTATTAAACGCACTCTTTATGTGGCTTCTGTTACAGAATTCGCTAAATGAAAATTATTAAAAATACAACTCCTTATTTTATCGAACGATATCTAATTTAATTTCACTACGATTATTTCAAACAACTGTATGGCTTAGTATTATACTACCTAGTTATTTAAATTAAAAATACGTTTTTTGTTAAATAATTTACTTACTTGATTTACATTAACTTTATTGAAATAAATTTAATATAAATTGATATATATAGTAATTTATTTAATAAAAAAAAAGTTTAGTAAATTGTCGGGATTCGAATCAGCCACCTTCGGAGCAAAGGTCTTGTACATGTTCAATAGGCGACTAGCCTGTTTTCGCCGCAGTTGCCTAAATTTATCGTAAGCTCCTAGCAAACATATTTTGCTTATTGGCAAACGTTCACAAATATCTATTATTTGAAAAATACAATATTTTCTTAGCTAATAATTATTATGACTCAAAGTTTTAAATAAATTTTAGAATTCGAGCAACGTTTTCGATATGGAAATTTCAAATAGCAGTTATTATTTGTCCCTGCATTTTAGGTTAACTGGTCGACTCTGAGCGTAACCGGTAATTTCGTACCTGGAAGATTATCTAACCAAAATCGTTACCGTAGGTAAGGCAGTTGCAAAATTCGGGCGTAAATTACACTTTTCATACACTCACAGTAATCAAAACGCCACAGGCTTTATATCCCAAAAAAAAGAAAGCAAAGAAAAAACAAACGGTAGAAAAATAGTTTTCGGTAGCTGTTACCATTAGAGAAAAAATGAGAAAGGAAAACATCCGCAGTTCCACAGGGTTGGACCAGAGTGATGTAGGTGTTAGAAAAGAAGGTTCTATTGAACAGGAGAAGAGATGTATGGTAGCATGAGGGGACGTACCACATGCAGGGCATGTGTTTGGTATGGTGGGGCTCAGTCGGGATAAGTAAGAGTTTAACCTATTACAATATCCAGAACGAAGTTGTGCTAGCATGACTCTAGCCTCCCTCGGAAGTACACGCTCCTATTCAGCCAATTCAGGTGGTTGAGTATTAATAACGGGATTCACAGGCCGAGATCTGAGAGATCTGTCTACCGACTCGGTGTGGAGGTCATTTAGAGCCCGTCTATGGTTCCGCAGATCAAACGGCAAAGAGATATGATGCCGGATCTCATCGTAATGGTTACGGAGATGTCTCCTTATGTCTCTGGGGGGCGATGCTACATCCAAAAGATGTAGGTTTGGATGACTAGGTTTATGACAGTTCAGAAGAAACTGTCTACTAAGAGTTCCGCGTGCTCTTGAACATTGAGCAATTTAGCCTCTTGATGCAGGTGAGACTTAGATGGCATAAGCAGACATCCCGTAGCAGTTCTGAGGGCGGTGTTTTGGCAGACTTGCAATTTCCTCCAGTTGGTGGCAGCAAGGTTGGGCGACCATATGAGCGCAGCAGAGTCAATAACCTGTCGGCCAATAGCCTTATATGTAGCAAGCAATGTTTCTCTCTCTTTCCCCCAAGTAGTGCCGGCCAGTGAATTGAGGATCTTATTGCGGCTCTGCACGTTTGAAGCTATTGCAGCGGCATGACCAGCGAAGGTGAGGCCGTTGTCAAACGTCACACCCAAGATTTTAGGGTGGTTGACAGTAGGTAGAGGTACTCTATCTATGTGGACATTTAACTCCTGCCCCATCTGCGCATTCCATGTCGTAAACAGGGTCGCCGTCGAAGAAGAAGCTGGAACGTCGTGTGAAGAAGCTGGAACGGTCTCGAAGGTAACTGTTAATTCTAGTACAGCGTTCGTCGATGGAGGGACCCTTGCCCGAGGCCATTATCGTACAGTCGTCAGCGTAGGAAACAATGGAGACTCCATCTGGTGGGGCGGGGAAGTCTCGAAATATAGAAATTAAGCAAGAGGGGGGAGAGAACACCATCTTGCGGCACCCCTTGTTTTATTATTCGTGGCCAGATTTCTTGTTCCTGAATTGGACTGATGCCTGTCGACCATTGAGGTAATTAGCAATACACCTTTTAAGGGCGGCAGGAAGCGGTGTCTCTTCCAGATCTCGGGGGAGTGTGGCATGGTTGACCGTATCGAATGCTTTAGATAGGTCAAGTGCCACGAGAACCGTCCTATGGTTTGGTGGGTGTTGATTCAAACCATGATTTATTTGCGTTGTAATGGCATTCAAAGCAGATGTAGTGCTGTGCGATTTACGGAAACCATGCTGGTGATCGGCCAATTGCAGATTAACAGTAAAGTATGGGAGTAGAACTTTCTCTAGTAACTTCACGACCGGCGAAAGGAGGGATATCGGACGATAAGAATCTCCTTGGTTCGCCGGCTTCCCTGCTTTTAGTAGGGGAACTACAATCGCCTGTTTCCTTATCTCAGGTATGACGAAAGTAGTGAGAAGAGGTTAAAAACAGCCGCTAGATAACTCTGTCCTTCGTGGGCTAGGTGTTTATTCATGCCGGGTCCGATGGATTTGGAGGGGTTGGCCTTCATTATGGCTTCCTTGACCTCTGAGACTGAGACGGCAATGGGCGCAGTGGAGTGTTTGTGTTTGTGCGCACGTTCAACATTTCATCCTCACCAGTAGTAGACTTCGATAAGCAACAAAACTTCCACAGAGTTACCAGCTTTTCCTCATTCTTTGGACTTAGTGGGTTTTATTTTCAGTAATTTTTTTTAGCGATTCTGATCATTGAACACATAATTTAGTTCAACCAGTAACGCAGAAATCTATCACCACTTTAACAGTATGAAAAAATGATTTTGAGTAAAAAGTGGTCGAAATATTAAAAATGCCTTGAAAGGGTTACTTAGGGCCGTTTTCTCAAGTAAACTTTAAAATTTTTCTGTCTGATAAAAACATTTTTTGTATAGAACATTTTTGTTTACCAGGCAGATACATTTTAAAGTTTACTTGAGAAAATGGTCCTTAATTGGATATTTTTGAATTGTTGAAAATCTAGTTAGGTGGGAACTAGTTCATTTTTTCAGCTGTAGACTGTACTTTGAACCACTAATATCCGTTATTGACTTTGTTGTTGTTGTTGTTGTTATAACGCCAAAAACACTTCCGGAAGGTTTTGGGGAGTGTGGTCGAATTAACAGTCCTTGGGCGGATTTGAACCCGGTACGCTCCGGTACCCCCTTGCGGTACTGCCCGTCTGTCGTGGTAGCGAAACATTCTAGGTCAAGTCACCCCTCCTTCCGTAATGAAGGATAAGATGGGTAATGAGAGGTGAGAGGCATCATATCCGTAGATCAACCATCGAGTTGCACGTCATTACCTTTGTGCATATTAGTCGCCCCTTACGACCGGCATGCCTACCTTGGGCATATTCTAAACCCCTAACCAGCAGGGGAACGTTATTGACTTTGTTGTTGTTGTGGTAACGACAAAAACACTCTCCGAAGGTTTTAGGGAGTGTTGTCGAATTAACAGCCCTTGGCCGGATTCGAACCCGGTACGCTCCGGTACTCCCTTGCGGTACTGCCCGACTGTCGTGGTAGCGATTTATGACCAGTAAAGCCTTCTAGGTCATGTCACCCCTCCTTCCGTAATGAATGATAAGATCGGTAATGAGAGGTGAGAGGCATATATAGGCAAACAAACGGACTAGGAATGGGAAACCCAACGTCAACAATTCTCATGGAGGCATTCATACAGAACTTGGAAACAAAATATATGCAAGAGCTAAAAAATGAACTAGGAGTGACATTTTACGCAAGGTACGTCGACGACATCATCTGCATACTGAACAATAACAATGAAGAACGAATACTAGAATTCCTAAACAGACAACATGAAAACATAAAATTTACTATGGAGACCGAGAAAGAAGGAGAACTGAACTACCTGGACCTAACAATAAGAATTGACAGAATTACAAACAAGTTTAAATACGACATCTACAGGAAACCAACAACTACAGACACCATAATTCATTCTACGTCAAACCATCCTCAACAGCACAAGAATGCGGCATTAAGGCACCTAGTGGACAGACTTCAAAGAACACCCCTCACTCAGGAATCATACAAGAAAGAACTAACCACCATATACAACATAGCCACGAGCAACGGATACAAAAAATGCCTAATAGACAAACTCCGAAGGAACCATGGATCACAAAAAAGACACAACGCAGAAGAAAAATCCAAGATCTGGACTGCAATGACATACACTGGAAAAACGACACACAAATTGGCAAACTTCTTCAAGAAACACGATATCAACACAGCGTTCAGAACATCGAACAACTTAGGACAAAAACTAAGAACCAACACTAACTCGGAAGAACCATTCAGGAAACAAGGAATATACAAGCTTACCTGCGAATGCCAGCACAGCTATATATTGCAAACAGGACGAAAAATAAGTACACGATTCCGGGAGCACATCAGGGACTACAACAGAAAAACACGGAAACCCACTACCACAACAGAGTCAAACTATGCAAATCACATGTTCAAAAACAAGTGCACCCCGACCAACATCAAAAACATAGCCAGAATACTTCACGTACAAAGAAAAGGGAGGCGCTTAAATGTGCTAGAAAACATGGAAATATACAAACTTAAGACATTTGACGGGAGAGTAATTAACGAACAAACAAACACCATTTCTGACGCAATATTTGAACCGCTAAAACTAATTTGGCGGCCGCCGTGGTGTGGAGGTAGGGTTGCCGGCCTACCACACCGAAGGTCCATGGTTCGAGCCCTGGTACAGGTAACATCAAAAGTGATTTGAAAAATGTTTTTCAAAACGGGGTCGCCCCTCGGCAGTGGTTTGGCAAACTCTCCGAGTGTATTTCTGCCATGACAGGCTTCTCAGCAAAAAATTCGTCTCCTTTGTAGATGCCGTTCGGAGTCGGCAAAAAACTGTAGGTCCCACCAATTTGTAGGGAAAATTCAAATCGGCACACCACAAATTGGAAGAGAAGCTTGGCGCAAAAATCTCTTAGGAGGTTTATGATGATATACCTGTTGTATATCGCGCCATAAAGAAAAGAAAAACTAATTTACAGAGGACCAAACAACACCGCAGGTACAATAACAAAACGAGTAACAATAAACGAGCACACACACAAAACAAATCAGAAAACAAAAATCACTGACTTCTACATGACTAACGAGCGTCAAAACCCACCCTTAAATATACACTTAACATTACCTAACCTTACATCCTCAAACTAATTACCTGATCTAAAACCACAACTAATGACTTCTACATGACTAACGAGCGTCAAAACCCACCCTTAAGTATACACCTTACATTACCTGACCTAACATCCTCAAACTAATTATCTGATATAACACCATAACTAATAAACGAGCGTTAAAAACAACCCTCATTGCAGGTACCCGTTCGGATACGTTCGTAAGACACGGCTCATATACACGAATACTAACACTACCTGATACAGCATCCAGACTATAAATACATGACAACGGATGGACACAGATCAGAACGAAATCAAGCACTGAAGATGGCGGATCGCCGAAACCGGTTTGTTACAAAACCAAAATGGACAAGGGATGACGAAAATTCGTTCCAATATAAATCCAGTGAGAGGCATCATATCCGTAGATCAACCATCGAGTTGCACGTCATTACCTTTGTGCATATTAGCCGCCTTTTACGACCGGAATGCGTACATACGCGGCTAAAAATTTGAGCCTAAATTTTAAACCATTCGTCGGTTTAAGCAATATTTTAAACGTTTTTGTAATAAATTCAAAACCTTTTAATTACCTACACCAATTTTCAATTTATTGTGGTTTAGAATTAAAACTGAATTGAAAAAACGTTTACATTTTTTTAGTTTGTTTTTATTTATTTTTGAAAGGTTTTTGAAGTCAATGAAGCCCATGATCCAACTACAACAGGTCGTAGCAGCTCGACAAACATACAGCCACACAATATTTTTCGAACGTCAAAATCGTACTGAGAAATGAGTGTAATGTCAAAATTCGAGACAAAAGTAAAAATCAGCTGGTCTGTTGACACGGCCTGTATTATTGGATCATGTGTAAGCCGTAGCTCAGTGGATAGAGCAAACGCCTCCTGCCATGTTTTTTAATTGTTAAGACATTTTTGGTTTAAAATTGAAACTCTTTTCTTAACGCAAATTTTCTAGAAAACTGGCACAATTTAAATTCGAAACGAAATTTGGTTTGAAAGGACGACGTTACGCTTCTCTTGACGAGATAAAGACGGCATCGAAGGAGGAGCTGAACAAGATACAAAAAAATGATTTTTTGAAGTGCTTCGAAGATTGGAAAAACCGTTGGCACAAGTGTATAAGATCTCATGGGGATTACTTTGAAGGGGACAAAATAGATATTCATGAATAAATAAATAATTTTTGAAAAAACACAAAATTCGCGATACTTTTTGAACACACCTCGTATATGTAGACTAGAAAAGTTTTAAATTTAGTCTCAAATTTTTTTGCAGTGTACGTACTTGAGAATCCAAATGTTTGTTTATTTACAACTCAGAGAACATTGCTGTCATCAAACTTGATAAATTGCCTGGGAATGCCCGTCAAAAAGATAATAGATATTACCATGTCTGTATCTAATTTCTAATTAAATAGAGCAATCAAAATTTATAAAAAATCCCTGCATTTATAAGTAACTCGACAACTTGAATGCAAGCGTGGAGAAAAAGGGGAAGCCAGTCTTTGGTCATTTCAACGTCTAACGGGTGTGCTAGTCTATACTATATTTGTAAAATAAGAAGCCAAGACGCGGAGCGGCTTACTTGGCAGAATTCTCTAAATCAGGCCACAAAGTGCGTAGGAGTGATGGAGAAGTAGAGGCATAGGAAGCGACAGAGACAAAGGGAGAGCAAAATGTAGGCGGGAAGAAGCGAAATAGGAAGAATAGAGATCAAAATCGAAGAATAAGGGTGAGGAAATGTAGAACAATTGTTAGGGCATTGAAATTCCGTATGTTGGAATATAATACAATTTGAAATCTCTCTCCTTTGTTATGGCACAAATATCTTGTGCTTTGTATAATTATTCTTCCGGATGCTATATTTTCGAAGCTCTGAAAATTAACATGTTAGCTTCCTATTATATGCTCATATGTTTGTTTACTACACAATTTACAAGCTTAACTTAATTAATTAGTACAACTGCGTGAGTGTTGACAATAGCTGATTACGATTCAGTTTCTATTTATTTACATATATACTATCTGGTGTGATGTCCAGTAGTGGAATTCACTAACTTCTATAACGACTTTCGCAATCGATATTTTATCTTAACGATAATTAAAACTATTTTGGCATTCACTAATCATTTTTTATCGACATTCGTTTATTTTGCCGCTAAATAAACAAATAATTTGAGGTTGTTAGCGAAAACTAAAGTATTATTATTAATTTATTAACATTATTATTATAAAATAAAGGGCATTTGAGTACTTTTTGTTGCGGGATGAGGAATCCACAGTCGCTAATGCAGTCGACAAAATCGTTAGTTAAAATTTCGAAAAATCGTGTCGTTATAAGTTAGTGAATTACATCCCTGAACTACGTTTCGTTATCGCAAGCAAATCGTAATTCGGAATGGTGACATACTACCGTCAGAATCGCCAAATTTTACTTACATGTCGCCAAATAAGTCGCCAACAAAATTTCCATCAAAACCTATAGAACTTACCGGCGAACTTACTGATTTTCAATTCCAATCAAAGCTTTTTAATCGCTCATATTTAATTTCAGAAATGTTAAATCTTTGGACTCAGGTCGATTTTGTTTTATGGAAAAAAATCTGAACTTTCTTTAAATTTTTCAAACTTGTTGGCAACCGTTTATCAGTTTCTTTGCAAAGGGTCTTTAATATATTCGAAAGATTTCCTTTCAAGGACAGTTTCATCACTTCTGGAAATCTTGAACGATAAACTTTTCTCTTTATAATAAAGTATGCCAAAGTTTGTTTCCTCAGGAAGACAGTACGCTATGTCATCGTCAACATTTTTCATCAAAGAATTTGTATCCCTGGTGTTGACAAAAGTGGGGTTCATCAAATAATTGGCGCCAATACCCAACCTTAGTATGTATGCCTACGCAAATATTAATTTTCTTAACAAAAGATACGAGTAATGATTCCTGCGAATTTTTCTGCTTCCAACTCTCGTTTGCTTTCTACTTTATTTTGAATGAAAATAGAGTTAAAATCATACTTAAAAATTTACTCAAGCTTTATAATATTTGGATAGTCGCCATCGCCAATTTTCCTAATTTGGTCGCCAAAGTTTGTAAAAAGTCGGCACTACTGGCAAGCCTACATACTACATGAGCTAATGAATGGAAGTACCCGTTGGTTCAATAATGTGTAATTGTTTTTTTTGGACGGTTTCATCTTTATTTATTTTGACTTAAAAAACAGCTTACGTTCACGGAGCGTATGCCGTAATTCAGTCCCAGGGTTGGAATGGAAATGTGTTAGTACTAATGCAGACGAATCCCTATTTTCCCTTTGCTTCTAGTGTGGTAGCAATATTCTTTTTAGCGGCAGAGAAATAATTTGGCAACTTTTACACGCTTTTGGTATTCTGTAGGCTTCAGTCCAATTTCGTTACTACCAAAATAGGTGGTAACGTAAAGTAAACGCGAAAAATTGGACTTATTTTGTAAATATTTTTGTACACAGAAACTATCACAAATTTTGCTTATACCCCCCAAACATTCTCGGAGCATTCATATTGAAAGAGTCTGAAATTAGTCTCAAACATGATCCAATAATACAGGTCGTGTTAATAGACCAGCTGATTTTTACTTCTGGCTCGAATTTTGACATTACACTCATTTCTCAGGACGATTTTGACGTTTAACTCACAAATTACAAAAACAAAATACATGGAAGATTTTTGTGTGTTTGTCGAGCTGCTACGCCCTGTTGTAGTTGGATCATGGTCTCAAACATGTGACAAACGTGAGCCGCAGAAATATGATCATTTGGAGTCTTTTATGACTCCGCTGTTATCAATATTACAAGCCACTCGTTCATTTAACAAAGCAGCTCTGGAAGAAATATTCATATGTATGTATTTTGTTGTTCTAAATGGCATTGTTCTCGTTTATATTATTTTTGCTGCCTAAATTCAGTTTAAAGTATTTTTTCGATGGATTGCCTCATAGATATTTCCTACTTATGTATGAAGAAACATCCTTTGGTGTGTGTGTATGTACAAACAATTTCACTGCTTTCTTCACAAAAATCTATTGAAAAAACCTTTTTTTTTCAAACGAAGGTTCAGGTATCTTTCCAGAATTCTAGTGTCCCAATTTCAAGGGTAAATAGGCATAATTTAAGAGTCCAAAAGGTGCATTTTATGAATTTCGTAATACTGATATATGACTCTAAAAATACTGTAAAGGAGTCCATTTTGAGTACAATATGCGCCGATTATGAGACCAAACCGTGTCAAATGTGACTATTATTCAGGCTCATAAAAAATATGAAATTTTGCTCATACGGGACGACCATTGTAAAAAGGGAAATAGCCTTGATGCAGGGTCATAAAGAGCGTGAACACTCCTATGACTCCAACGGTTCGCTGGGCAATGTTATAACTTTTTTTTTGTATTTCAACGACCTGTGCCTTTGTAAAGTATCCAAGACTATAAAGGAGCTCAAGCGAAGAATAATAATTGTATTAGCAGACATAGCTCAATGGTTAACGGAGCGTGCCAAAAATTTCTATGATGAAAAAGTCTAGCAGCTTCTGAAACGGATACATCTATTCTAATCCAAACTTTTAATAATAAATTAAAAAATAATCATTCAAAACAAAAACAGTAACAATTTTTATAAAAGAAATAATAATTCCTGGCCTTAAGCTCAACTATAGTTTTGGATGCGTTATAATATTTTCACACGAAATTTCATAATCATTTTCATTTTATTCCCTATTGCTAATTTTTCGTTTTTTTTCATGTACACAGGAATCGCGTAACGATTTTCGGTCAGATAATTCGCCAGGTACAAAATCACCGGTTACTGAGTGGTAGTGAAGTTGAAGCTTCACTATAACTAAATGATAAATAAGTTTTAGTGCTAATGAAGCGATAATCGAAGAGTATTTTCGATAAAATACAATATTATATTATAATGAAAATAGAGTTAAGCTTTGGTTTCCTCGGAAAGCGGTGACGCAATGTAACGTTCGCTATATAGCGCCCGCTATGCTTACCGTCATTAGCGGCACCATTTTCCTGTAAAGTTCGATGAGCGTTGCGGTCAATTTGGCCGATTTTATTTGAATTAATTTGCTGCCTGTTTTTTTTCGTTTTTAACTTTTATTTACTTCTATTTTTTTTTCAAAGCAACAGAAATGTCAGAACTATTGTTTTGTGTAAAAATATTTGAAATATTTGATTGAATTCTCACCGTTTAAATATGACGGTGGAAAAAAAACGTTGCCGAACGAATTGCTTGCCGCTATGTTACGTTACGGTGAACTTCACCGTGTTCTTAGTTTACACGTAAGAACTTCTACATTGCATTGTTTTGGCAACCTACGGCTTTAGACTCAAAAATCAAAAGTTGGCAGTAATGGAAATGGAATTTAAAATTGAAATTTCCATGCAGCCTGCCCATGTCAAATGTGTATTCATGTTCTTACAACTGAAGGAGTTGTATGCATTAATTTCGTTATTGTTGTTGCTATGCCTGCTTGAATATCTGCATGTTCAACAACCATAAATGTATATTATTACAAATCGGTTATTTTTGGTTACCAACAGGTTTGTGTCAGATAATATTGCAATAACGATTGATTAAACAAATCGCGTGACGACAGAAACTGACACTAAAACAATAAGGGAAAGCGCTGTCCTCGGCTGTGCCGAAGGCTCTTTACCTTTCATGAAAGCGCATCACGGGTTTCAGTGTTCGAATCTTTATTTACAATATACCCGATACCAAATGTCAGCCATATAACTCTAAAACTGAGATACTAGTTTGAGTTCAAACAGACAGACGGACAGACATGGCTAAATAAGCTCAGATCATCGCCCTGATGATTTCGGTATACTTATTGGTGGGTCTATCTCTTCTTCTTCTCATACTTACAAACATCGGACCAAAGTTATAATACCATTTCATGTTCATTAAAGGTATAAAAATGATGCGGTAAACTGATTTATAAATTTAAGAGAACTGGTCGCGATTAATCATAATTTATCAAATAATCAGTCAGGAGCGTAGATAAGAAAGAATACAAATTAATTTGATTGATGGGGGCACGTCAAACCACCAAATATTTTAATGAATACTTTGCTTTCATACTACTCGTATTTCAAAACCTACATCCACGCGCACTTATTAAATACATTTATACACTTACTGCTTTCTGGTTGTTAATGAGTTGTCTGCTTTAATTTCTTTCCATTTTAGCAGCGGATCAGTGAGGTGACAAGATGAAGTTCGCCGAGCACCTATCGGCGCATATAACCCCAGAATGGCGTAAACAATATATTAATTATGAGGTATAAAAAATAAGACTGCATTTCTCTTAACCGTAATTTTGTTTATTTATTTAATTTTTTTCATGTAGGAAATGAAGGCCATGCTTTATATGGCCGTTGAAGAAGCACCATCCGTCGATAGCGTTGAAGATGAAGTATTGAAAAGGCATTTTGCCAATTTCGATGAGAATTTTTTTCATTATTGTGATAAAGAATTAAAGAAAATCAACACATTTTATTCCGAGAAATTAGCTGAGGCAACACGTAAATTCGCCACACTCAATGCTGAATTAAAAACCTGCATTGACGAATCGGAACGTTCTGCGAAAAAATCGAAATCATTAAAAAAGCCCGGCCTACCACATCGTAAAGCGGCTGAATTGAAATTAGCTTTCAGTGAATTTTATTTGAGCTTGATTTTATTGCAAAACTATCAGAATTTAAATCATACAGGTTTTCGCAAAATTCTCAAGAAACATGATAAGGTATTTGTTTACAGTTAAGATAATGTAATAAAAACAATAACTTTGTAACGTCCTCGCTTTACAGCTATTACGTGTCGATACTGGTGCAAAGTGGCGTCAGGAGTATGTTGAATCTTCACATTTCTTTATTAACAAAGATATCGATAATATCATCAATGAAACTGAGACTACTGTGACGACAGAGCTGGAGGGTGGCGACCGTACACGTGCTATGAAACGTTTGCGTGTGCCACCACTTGGCGAACAACAAAGTCCATGGACCACTTTTAAGGTGGGCCTGTTCTCGGGTAGTTTTATTGTGCTTGCCATTGTTGTGGTGTTATCAGGTGAGATATCGGTATGGTGTTTAAGAATTGAAGGTGGTAATATAAGATGAATGATGACATAGACTAATTTGGGGTTTGTACTAAAATCACCTGGTTTAGCCGCGTTTTCGTATAGGTATGTCCTTGGAGAGAGATATACTGACATAGCGTGTTTTCCTCTCGGCTCTAGCACTTCTCTTCAAGTGCGATTTCCGATGTAACCGCGGGTTACGGGCTTAGAATATACCGGTGTAAAGAATGCCTCGTAAGAGGTTAATAAAATTCGCGACCCGAAGGTTCAAGCATGTACCGGAGTATACTCTATTCATTCTGGTAAAGGACAGCCCATATTTGTAACTCTCTTCAGACGTTGGTTTGCAACACCAACAAAAACACGTCAAACCTTGAAGAACATTCGCGCACCATCTCTTCGTCCTTACTTCTTCTTCTTCTTTAAATGGTCATCTAACCGCCTGGGCGATTTTGACCGTCCAACATAGCTCGCCAGTCGTTTCTTCGTTGCGCCAACTGGCGCCAATTGGAAACACCGCGGGATCGCAAATCGGTCTCCACTTGGTCCTTCCGTCGGAGTGATGGTCTTCCTCTTCCTCTGCTTCCACCGGCGGGTGCCGATAAGAATACCTTCTGGGCTGGAGCATCTTCGCTCATTCGCACTACGTGGCCTAGCCAGCAAAGCCGCTGTGTTTTAATTCGCTGAACTATGTTGGCGTCTGCGTAGAGTTCATACAGCTCATCAATTAATCTTCTTCGGTACTCGCCGTCGCCAACGCGTAAAGGTCCACAAAGCTTTCGAAGAACCTTTCTCTCGAATACTCCCAGAGCCGCGTCATCAGATGTTAGTGTCCACGCTTCTGCACCATATAGCAGGACGGGTGCGATGAGTGACTTGTAGAGTGTTATTTTCGTTCGTCGAGAGAGGACTTTACTTTTCAATTGCCTACTCAGTCCGAAGTAGCATTTATTTGCAAGAGTAATTCTTCGTCGGATTTCTAGGCTAACATTATTGTTGGTGTTAATGCTGGTTCCCAGGTAAACGAAGTTCTTTACTATTTCGAAATTATTGTTGCCAACAGTGGCTTGGTTGCCAAGGCGCGAATGCGCTGACTCTTTGCACGATGACAGAAGGTACTTCGTTTTGCCCTCGTTCACCACCAATCCCATTTTCTCCGCTTCTTTTTCTAATTTGGAGTAAGCAGAAGTTACGGCGCGGTTGTTAAGGCCAATGATATCAATATCGTCAGCATATGCCAACAGTTGCACGCTTTTATAAAATATTGTTCCAGCGCGGTTAAGTTCTGCAGCTTGTATTATTTTCTCCAGCATTAAATTAAAGAAATCGCACGATAGGGGGTCACCCTGTCTGAAACCTCGTTTAGTTTCGAACGGCTCGGAGAGGTACTTCACAATTCTGACCGAGCTAGCGGTGTTGCTCAAGGTCATTTTGCATAGCCATATACGTTTTGTGGGGAAACCAAATTCAGCATATAGGCAGCTCCTTTTCGTGCTATCGAAAGCGGCTTTAAAATCAACAAAGAGATGATATGTGTCGATTCTTTTCCCACGGGTTTTTTCCAAGATTTGGCGTATTGTAAAAATCTGGTCGATGGTAGATTTACCAGGTCTGAAGCCACACTGATAAGGTCCAATCAGTCTGTTCACATCAGGCTTTGGTCTTTCGCACAATACGCTTGATAGGACCTTATATGCGCTGATTCCGCGATAGTTGGCGCAGTTTGCAGGATCGCCCTTCTTGTGGATTGGGCAGAGAACACTTAGATTACAATCTTCAGGCATGCATTCATCCAACCATATTCTGCATAGAAGCTGATGCATGCGCCTTACCAGCTCCTCGGCTCCGTGTTTGTATAGCTCAGCAGGCAAACCATCAGCGCCAGCTGCTTTATTGTTTTTCAATCGGGATATTGCTATTCGCACTTCATTATAGTCGGGTTGTGGAACGTCAATTCCATCATCTTCGATTGTGGGCTCGGTTTCGGAATCTTCTCTGGTTTCTTGCTCAGTTTCTCCATGTAAAAGGGCAGAGAAGTGATCCCTCCATATTCTGAGTGCTCTCTGAACATCGGCCACCAGGTCGCCGTTCTCATTCTTACAGGAGTTTGCCCCGGGTGTAAAACCTTCTGTCATTCGCCGAATTTTTTGATAGAATTTTCGGGCATTATTCCCGTTGGCCAGCATCTCAAGCTTCTTTATTTCACGCTTTTCTGCCTCTCTTTTTTTCGCCCGGAAAAGCCGCCTCGCTTCCCTCTTCAACTCGCGGTAGTGTTCACACACACTCCTCTTTGCATTCGATCTCAGCGTTCCTTTGTAGGCTTCGTCCTTTCTTTTCGTTGCAGCGCGGCACTCTTCATCATCATACCAGTTGTTTTTTCGCGTTCGCCGGAATCCAATTACTTCTTCGGCTGCGGTACAGAGTGCTCCTGAGATATGATCCCACTGCTCATGCATTCCACTTGGCTGAATTGTGATCTCGGAGAGCAGGTGTGAGACGCGATCTGCGAAATAATTGGCGGGCTGTTGCGATTGCAGCTTTTCGACGTCCAGCTTTCCCTGCGTTTTTTGTTGCACCTGTTTTGTCGTACAGAGGCGGGTACGAATCTTGGCTGCTACTAGGTAGTGATCAGAGTCGATGTTAGGTCCTCGTATTGTGCGAACATCTAAAACGCTGGAAGCATGCCGTCCGTCTATCACAACGTGGTCGATCTGGTTGTGTGTTTTTCGATCGGGGGACAGCCATGTAGCCTGATGGATCTTCTTGTGCATAAACCTAGTGCTGGATATGACCATGTTTCGGGCACCGGCGAAGTCGATCAGCCTGAATCCATTTGGCGAAGTCTGATCGTGAAGACTGAACTTCCCGACATTGGGGCCAAATACACCCTCCTTACCCACCCTGGCGTTAAAGCCGCCAAGCACGACTTTGATATCATGAGGGGGCAGCACTCGTATGCTTCTTCCAGGCGCTCGTAGAATGCATCCTTTTCCACATCGTCCTTCTCTTCCGTCGGTGCATGAGCGCTGATAAACGATATGGTGAAAAATCGTACTTTTATGCGGATTGCGGCGAGCCGCTCGTTCACGGGTGTGAACGACAGTACTCGGTGACGGAGTCTCTCTCCCACCACAAATCCCACGCCGAATCTGCGCTTGTCTTCGTGCCAACTCCAGTAGATGTTGCAAGGTGTTTTGATCGTGTTTCCTCGCCCCGTCCATCGCATCTCTTATATGGGGTGATGTCAGATTTTGCTTTCCTCAGGACCTCAACCAGCCGGGCAGCGGCACCTTCCCCATTAAGGGACCGGACATTCCAGGTACATGCCCTTATCTCGTAATCCTTATTTCGTTTGCGGGTGTTGTCATCTAAAAACGGGGTTCTCATATCCGAGGCTTTGTTGTTGAATTTCATTGGAACGTTGTTTTATGTCGTGGGTCCCAAACCCAACGCACAACCCGTTTCACGGGAGGTTGAATTCAATTACACGTTTGTATAGCGAGCCGCTTGATCCAAGACAGACGCCCGCTTGCAGCCGCACCACATGGTGATCAGACGCTGCTGTTTGAGTCCCCCAGCAAGCCCTTAAACCGCTTATGTCGGAGTGGCCCTACCAGGTTGTCGCCTTCTCACGTTTAGCTCACCACCAAACGGGTGTTCGGTGGTTACCCAGTGGATACTTGGGCGCAAGCCCGGAAGTAGTGAGCTGCTTGAACCGCATGCAAAAGAATCACTCTGGCCATTCCCAGGTGAATGGCGATCAGAAACTTTCCCCACTTGTGTTGACTTCGGTACACGGCCCCATCCTCCTTACTTGTCATCACTAAAAAATGACGATTGGACTGCCACAAATTAAATTACTTTTTGTTTCTCATTTTAGCTATTTTTCACGATATTACCGGCGAAAACCTTAAAGTCACTTTCCGTCTCTATCGTGGGCCGCTACTTATTATTGAATTCATTTTCTTGATCGGTGTCAATATCTATGGTTGGCGTTCGTCAGGTGTCAATCATGTACTTATATTCGAATTAGATCCACGTAATCATCTCTCCGAACAACATCTAATGGAACTCTCAGCAATATTTGGTGTCATATGGACATTGAGTATGTTAAGCTTTCTATATAGCGCCAGTTTGAGTATACCGGCATTTATAAATCCTCTCACGTTGACCATTGTGATGGTGGCATTTTTGGTCAACCCATTTCATGTGCTCCATCATGATGCGCGTTTTTGGCTGTTACGTATAACGGTAAATTTAATTGAGACTTTAATTTAAAAAAACTCTTATAAGGAATTAACAAATATACGTATACCTTTTAGGGTCGTATGGTAGCTGCGCCATTTTTTCACGTTGGGTTTGCTGATTTCTGGCTCGGCGATCAATTGAATTCACTCGCGACTGCTTTATTGGACTTTGAATATCTAATATGCTTTTTTTTCACAAATGGCAATTGGTTTGAAGCACAAGATGCCACTGTTTGTATGGAAAAGGATTTTCTTATACGCCCTATATTTAATTGCTTGCCAGCATGGTTTCGTTTTGCGCAATGCCTGCGACGTTATCGAGATACGCGTGAAGGATTTCCCCACTTGGTTAACGCTGGGAAGTATTCGACTACGTTTGCCGTCGTGATATTTGCAACACTGAGAAGTTTCAATAATCGTAAGTATTTCATAAAAAAATTCATTTAGTAATACATTCCCCAAAACCTTCGGATAGTGTCATAAGACCCCATGGTTTATTTCATGATAGTCTTACCTAAACTTCTAGCAGACACCGATTGCAGGTTTTTAGTGCGAACTACTTGATGAAAATCACTTTTTTTGTCCCCATAAAATTTAAATTAAAACTCATCTATTAAAATCTGTTATTACAGGATATTACTCAAGCACATTCGATAATCCTTATACTTGGCTTTGGATTGTTGCCTCCATTATTTCCTCGTGTTACGCTTATACTTGGGATATAAAAATGGATTGGGGGTTGTTCGATAAAAACGCGGGTGAGAACACCTTTTTGCGGGAAGAAATTGTGTACTCAACGGTAGGTACATACAATTTTAAAATGCAAAACCAAAATTACAAAAAAATGTATCTTTATAACTTCTGCAGGGCTTTTACTACTTCGCCATCATCGAAGATTTGTTGCTTCGTTTCCTATGGGCATTATCATTTTATTTAACAGAAATGAAAATTGTAAGTGGCGATATAATGACGTCTATAACGGGTATCGCGGAAGTATTCAGGTGTGTGTGAATGAATATTATACAATTTATATTTCTATACTTTTTTGACATTATAAACAGACGCTTCGTATGGAACTTTTTCCGTTTGGAAAACGAACATCTCAATAATTGTGGTAAATTCCGTGCTGTTCGTGATATATCTATAGCACCAATTGATTCATCTGATCAAACGCAAATATTGCGTATGATGGACGAACCAGAGGGTGTAATTAATCGTTATACGAAAACAAATCGTCCAAAGCCTAAAAAAATAAAAGATCCTGAAAAGCGTAGCTTATTGCAAAATCGCAGCTCATTACAGGATTTGAGTATCGATATAGATGGCACTAAGAAGTTGTAAACACTTTCACTTAAATGTACAAAAATGCATACATATATGAAAGATCATAAAAACGAAACAAAAATTTAAGTGTCCTAAACCGATGACTGTCTAAGGCCCGGTTTTTCAGTACAAGTTTAACTCAATTTGTCAGTTAAACCAAGCATAAACTTGTTACGCAGTTTGTCAGTCAACTTTAAACGAAGTTTAAACGTAGTTTAAGCGGTCAATTCGGCAGGGTTAAACTCTAGTTAACCTGTCAGCTGTTTTGCATATTTGATGGTTTTGGTTGTGAAACAATAAGCTGAACGCTATTAAGAAAGGACTATATTTTTATATTTAATTAAATAGTGGATATATCATCTGACGAAAGTGATTATAGTGATGCAGAAATTGGCGAAATGCTAACTATAACAATACTGAGGAGAAGCAATGGCGTTGAATATGTATACATATATTATCTGTTGCCGTATCTAGATAAAGAAAAAACCAATGTTGCCGTATAAAAAGCAAATATTAAAATCGGCCTTAAACTCACACTGAAAAACCGCTCTGCAGTTTAACTGGAGTTTAAATTTATGCCGAGTTTAAGCAAACTTAGTTTAAACTGAGCTTAACCAAGGACTGAAAAACCGGGCCTAAATAATAGTAAAATGTATGCTTCCAAAATTGAAAACTACAAACAATAGCTGAACATTGTAAACTTAGCGATTAAGATACATATTTTTATATTTGTTTGCCAGTAATTTTATACGTACGTAAATAGCCACACATTATATAGTTGATTTTTCTGGGGCATTAAATTAAGTACTTAAAGTCAGACTTGATATTATATTTTTTTTACACTAACTTTTCCCGAGGCAAGTCTAGCTAATGTTCCTAAACAGTTAATTTGCAATACATCTTGAACGTTCGTTATCTAAAACACATACCCATAATGTAAACACTAAACACATTCGGCAGTATTACTTATGTTATTATGTTATTATGTTTTTTGTACTTACATATTTTGTAAAGCTTAATTTTTAAAACTAACTAGTTCGAAAAAATGTGGTAACTAATTGAAAAGAAAAGACAGTAAAATTGTTGAGACTAAGTATACATGCATACATATGTATATTTAAAGACAAAACTAACTAACCCATTGTTAGAAGCATTCCCCCAAACCGGATATATATTGAAATCCAAAATATTAAAAAAAAATTTTAAAATTAGCGAGCAAAAACAAATTAAATTTGTAATGATCTTTTGTTATTGGTGCATATTTATAACCGACGCTTGGCCTACCCTATTGCATAATCCAGTTCATTATATTTGTAAGTTTTCTTGGCTAGCTTAAATTGTCTTCATAATTTTGACATCACAGTATATTTACAAGGAGCTCAGTAGATTAAAAGCCAGTGTAAGTAAGCACTAAGTTCAACTTTAAAACTTTAATAGATGGCTCTTCTCAGATTCTGAAAACGCACCAACAGTTTTTTGTTAAGCAGTAAGCAATAGGCACATATTTTAAAACATATATGGAAAACATTAATATAAAATTGTATGCACTCATTTTATTGATGAGCGTTTTAAACCGTATTTATAAGTCAACGAATTATTGTAATACTAATATTAACTAATAATATAGATACACTTATGAACAAAATAAATGTATGGTAGTTTTATTCCATAACATAACAACACTTATATTGGAAACGAATATATTAATTTTTTTTTTTTTTTTGATTACAACTAAAAGGGTGAAAGTAATTTTTTTGACATATGATTTCTGTGGTAACGATTCTCATACACCAGCTTGAATTAATGATGTGTTCAAGTAATTAAGTTTCGTATTGATTATATCTTTGTACGAGTATCTTATATTATTTGCAACATGAATTAAAACATGTGTTGTTTGCATTGAGTACAGACTCCACATTGCAACTATTTTTTGTAATTGTTGAAACAAAATCGTAGATATGTGTATTTATGTTGAGTGTTTGACATACGCAAAAACGCAGACAAAGTTTTCTTCAAAAATAGTAAAATCCATTGCATGTAATGCTCTCAGTTAAACGATAAACCGACGAGTAATACTTGGTACTGTTGTTGTATAAATCATTTTAAGTTGCCCTTTGTATTACCTATTCATTAGGTCGTATACACGAATATAATGATGTTACGTTGGTAACGCAGATTTGGTTTTTTGATTTGGGCTTAGTGGCTTCGGATTGATAAAACGAAAGGTAAAAAAGTTTACTTGGTATATTTACTTTGCACTTTTTGGGACTAATTATTATAATTTTTTTTTTTTTGAAATAAAAAGTTAACATGTTTTTTTGCAAAAAGTTGAAATTGTGAAAAATTTAAAAGTTGTTTCACATATCTGTAAGTTGTGGTTGTTGTTGTTGTTGTTAACAGTGCTTCGCCCTGCCCAATGGGCTCGATCACTCTAAATTGTCATCAGGCTCTTCTAACGGAAGTCCGAGGAAATGCGCAGTTTCCACAGGGTTGGACCAGAGTGATGTGGGTGTTAGAAGAGTGGGTTCAACTGAACAGGAAAAGAGATGTATGGTATCATGAGGGGTCATACCACATGCAGGGCATGTATTTGGTATGTTGGGGTTCAGTCTGCATAAGTAAGAGTTTAACCTATTACAATATCCAGAGCGAAGGTGTGCTAGTATGACTCTAGTCTCCCTCGGAAGTACACGCTCCTCTTCAGCCAATTCAGGTGGTTGAGTATTAATAACGGGATTCACAGGCCGAGATCTGAGGGATCTGTCTACCGACTCAGTGTGGAGGTCATTTAGAGCCCGTCTATGGTTCCGCAGATCAAACGGCAAAGATATATGATGCCGGATCTCATCGTAATGCTTACGGAGATGTCTCCTTATGTCTCTGGGGGGCGGTGCTACATCCAAAAGATGTCGGTTTGGATGACTAGGTTTGTGACAGTTCAGAAGGAACTGTCTACTCAAGAGTTCCACGTGCTCTTGAACATTGAGCAATTTCGCCTCTTGATGGAGGTGAGACTCAGATGACATAAGCAGGCATCCCGTAGCAGTTCTGATGGCAGTGTTTTGGCAGACTTGCAATTTCCTCCAATTGGTGTCAGAAAGGTTGGGCGACCATATAGGCGCAGCATAGTCAATAACCGGCCGGCCAATAGCCTTATATGTAGCAAGCAATGTTTCTTTGTCTTTTCCCCAAGTACTGCCGGCCAGTGACTTGAGGATCTTATTGCGGCTCTGTACCTTTGAGGCTATTGCGGTGGCATGACCAGCGAAGGTGAGGCCGTTGTCAAATGTCACGCCCAAGATTTTTGGGTGGTTGACAGTAGGTAGAGGTACTCCATCTACGTGGACATTTAACTCTTGCCACATCTGCGCATTCCATGTGGTAAACAGGGTCGCCGTAGATTTAGTCGGAGACAGGGTCAGATTACGCTCGGTGAAGAAGCTGGAAAGGTCATGGAGGTAACTGTTGATTCTTATACAGAGTTCATCAATGGAGGGACCCTTGCCCGAGGCCATTATCGTGCAGTCGTCAGCGTAGGAAACAATGGAGACTCCCTCTGGTGGGGGGGGAAGTCTCGAAATATAGAAATTAAACAAGAGGGGAGAGAGAACACCACCTTGCGGCACCCCTTGTTTTATTCTTCGTGGTCTAGATTTCTTGTTCCTAAATTTGACTGTTGCCTGTCGACCATTGAGGTAATTAGCGGTCCACCTCTTAAGGCCGGCAGGGAGCGGTGTCTCATCCAGGTCTCGGAGGAGAGTGGCGTGATTGACCGTGTCGAATGCATTTGACAGATCAAGTGCCACGAGAACCGTCCTATGGTTTGGTGGATTTTGATTCAAACCGTTGTTAATCTGCGTTGTAATGGCGTTCAAAGCGGATGTCGTGCTGTGATTTTTGCGAAAACCATGTTGATGATCGGCCAATTTTAGATTTGTAACGAAGTAAGGAAGCAGAATGGACTCTAGCAATTTCGCTGCCGGCGAAAGGAGGGATATCGGACGATATGACTCTCCTAGGTTCGCCGGCTTCCCTGGTTTTAATAGGGGAACTACAATCGCTTGTTTCCATATCTCAGGTATAACGAAGGTAGTTAGAGAGAGATTGAAGAGAGCCGCTAAATAATTGTGTCCTTCATGGCCAAGGTGTTTGATCATCTTCATGGCAATTCCGTCGGGTCCGATGGATTTTGAGGGTTTGGCCTTCATTATGGCTTCCTTAACCTCTGCGGCTGAGACGGCAATGGGCGCAGTAGAGTGTTTGTGTTTGCGCGCACGTCGGAAGGCTCTTCTCTTAGTCCTATCCGCAGGTGGATGCATTATAAACAGCCGGCAAAAGGAGCTCGCGCATTTCCTGGCGTCCGATTTGACACTGTCGCCGAAAGCAATGGCGACCTTGTCTTTGTGTTTGGTCGGATTGGATAGGGCCTTGACAGTCGACCATAGTTTGCCGACTCCGCCGGAGAGGTTGCATGTCTCAAGGTGTTGTTTCCACTTGGTCAGCTTGTGTTCGTTGACAGTCCTACGGATTTCCGCATTGAGATCTTTTATTCTGGGATCTGCGGGATTGATAAGTCTCACTTGGTCACGTTCTCTTGCCATCGCCGCAGCTTCTGCCGGGAAATTCGGACGAATTTCTGGTATTCTGCCAGCAGGAATAAAGCGGCTTGAGGCTGAATCGATGATCTTACGAAACTCTCGTTCGCCTTTGCGTACGTCCGTTGGAGTGGGTAAGGCAGCGAAGGAGCGCTCTGTATATTCAGTAAAGCGGTCCCAGTCCGCTTTGGTGAAGTTGATGTATGTTATTTTATCAGTCGTTATGAAGTCGGTCGGTCGTTCAACAGAGAGTAAGATGGGTAGGTGGTCTGAAGCTAATGTAAGCATCGGTCGCCAGATGACAAAGTTAATAAGGCCCGCGCTCGTTATGGAGATGTCTGGCGAGCTGTGACAGTTACCTGCCACCCTGGTGGGGGCATCTCCATTGACTGTACAGAATGCTGAGTTATCTATTTGGTCTGCAATTGCCTGTCCTCTACTGTCTGCTGGCAAGTTGGAGTGCCAGAGATCGTGATGTGCGTTGAAGTCGCCTAGGATTAGGCGGTTATCGCCCCTTAGCAACGCACTAATGTCGGGATGTTAATCTCTAGGACAACACGTGACAGGAGGAATATAGATGTTTATGATTTGCAGGTCGGCGTCTCCTGACCGGACTGCTATGCCTTGGCATTCTAAGGTAGAGTCCCTGGGGTCGACGTCAGGGGAAAATAGATTGTATTGTACAGAGTGATGTGTAATCAACGCAAGGCCACAACCAAGACCGCTGGGACGGTCTTTACGATGTACATTATACCCATCACAAGTTCGTAAGTCCGATCTCGTGTTCAGTTTTGTCTCTTGTATCGCGGCGATTTTGATGTTGTGCGTCTTCATAAAGTCAGTTATCTCCGCGATCTTTCCAGCTAATCCGTTACAGTTCAGCTGCAGAATTTTGAAGTGTGTAGGAGGGGAGGCGGGGGACATACTAGGCGTGAGGGACGGATGCGTTTGCCTAGGTGGAGGTAGGCTAAGGCCTAAACTATGTCGCAGTCTAGAGTTGACAGCGCCATGGCCGATGTTGTCTGGCGTGGAGGGCGGCTGTGTACTGCAACAGGGGGCTATGAACGAATCCGTCCAAAGGTTGCCGTTTGCGAGCCCAGAGCACATAAGGGTGTGACACAGGCCAAGGCAACTGTTGCACTTGACCGATGTCGCAGGCGTATACAATCTTTGCCGACAAACGGTGCACGTAGTGAAAGGTACTAGGAGGTGGTGTTCCTGACCCACGTGCAGGCTGGAAGCAGGGGGGGGGGCATTAGGGGCAGAGACAGAGGGGACTGACGCTCGGCGATGCTCATATCTGACCTATTCCGGGGGGAATAGGAGTGTTGAGCGGCCGTGTGAGATGGAGACGCTGGCGTGCGTGAGCGACAGTCGGGAGTGGGTGAGGCAGGGATGGCAGCGGTGCTGCCAGTCGTGTAGACTGAGCCACTATTGTGACTATTGGAAGTTGTTAGAGGCGGTAAGGGAGTGCCAGAGCGGCGGCTACCGCGGGACGTCCTAGGACGTGTACAGCAAGGTGCCTCAAAAGTACTAAAGAAAGTACGGGGTCTGTGGATGGCAGGGTTAAGCCCTGAACATCCAGATTTATGTAACCATCTCTTACACTTGGCGCATTGTACCGAATACGACCGTTTAGTATAGATTTTCTTCCAGCAGACGCAGCAGATCCAGTCTCTTGGTCCAGGATTGGGTTCGACCCCAGCCCGTAACAAGAGACAATGGAACAATCCAGCTGCAAGGGTTTGCTCCGAGGATGACAATTTAAGGGTGGGACGGGACAGATTGGACAGGGTTACCCTGAAATAACAGCCCTTGGCCGGGTAAAAACCCGGGTCATTCCGGTGCGATAGAACCGGCTGTTGTGGGAATGTAAGTTGTGGTTATATCCATCAATTCGTCCACAATAACAACGCTTATTATTGTGAGTTTGTTTTGTAAGGATATACCTTATTCTAGGTATGACCAGTCAGAATTCTGTTTATTCTAGAATATATGTTCTAAAGTAACTTACAAATGTGTTTTTAGGTTTCTTATACGACTTGCAATTAGCAGCAAAATGCCCCTTTTGTCCAGCGCCGTTAGAGTTGTAGAACTGTGTGCCTTGTCCTGTTCGTGACCTTGCTATTGGATATTCTGGTAAGTTGATCTATCGGAATGACGCCTTTCGTTTCTTTATTTCTCCTCTGCTATTCGTAAGTGTTATTACAATATGACTTTATTCGCTACTCTTTATCATTGCGTTAGTACTCCGAGAACTTAATCTAGTACTCATAGTACTTCTCAATTTTAACACTAAGGCCCGGTTTTTCAGTCCTTGGTTAAGCTCAGTTTAAACTAAGTTTGCTTAAACTCGGCATAAATTTAAACTCCAGTTAAACTGCAGAGCGGTTTTTCAGTGAGAGTTTAAGGCCGCTTTTAAGATTTGCTTTTTATGCGGCAACATTGTTTTTTTTTATCTAGATACGGCAACAGATGACATTTGTTTACATATTCAACGCCATTGCTTCTCCTCAGTATTGTAATAGTTAGGATTTCGTTAATTTCTGCATCACTATAAGCACTTTCGTCAGATGATATATCCAGTATTTAATCAAATATAAAAATATCGTCCTTTTTTAATTGCGTTCAGTTTATTGTTTCACAACCAAAACCATCAAATATACAAACAGCTGACAGGTTAACTAGAGTTTAACCCTGCCAATTGGCCGCTTAAGCTACGTTTAAACTTCGTTTAAAGTTGACTGAAAAACTGCGTAACAAGTTTAAGCTTAGTTTAACTGACAAATTTAGTTGAACTTGTACTGAAAAACCGGGCCTAAGGGGGTAGACATTGTGTGTTGTAAGAACACCGCCAGCTTAACAAATGCTTAGTGCAGACGTATTCCTGTAATAATATAGAAATAATCAGCCAAGTGGTCATCTAGTGGGGCTGAATAGTGAGCTCTCACTGCCTCAGAAGGCAAGGAAGTTTTATTATTTTAATGCTCTACGTCAACTGTATCAAGCGATTCAAGTCTTTAAATTTCCTGTATATAGTTAAAAAAGTTGATTAGAAGTTATGGATGTGAGGAATTTAATTAATTTTTTAGGATTGAGCCTTGTAGCACTAGGTGGGGATAGACGATGATGGGGCTTAGCCAAGACATTTTATTTTGCAATACTGAACTTTAAAAGTTGTTTTAGACGTATTTGCAGTAACGGTATAGGTAATACGAGTATGCCGGTTATAGTATTATAGTATATAGTATCAACTTTAAATACTTGCATAAGAAATTGCAAGGCTGTTATCTGTATCAGTTGGTGTATTTATTTCATAGTTGTTTGGAGGGCTTAGTACCCGATCTTTCAATATGTTTGTATTTGTACATATTAGGGTGGGTCGATTTGTATGGACGAAAGTTAACCGATATCGCGCCATCGATTTTTCGATAGGTTTTGGGCTCAGGAAAAAAAAGTTCCACTACGCATACCCAAAAAAATTATTTCCGAGCCTGCGAAATTTAATTTTTTTGACTTTTTTCGACTTTGATTTTTAAGGGGTTTTCAGACCCAAAAAAATTTTCATTTGATTTTAAAATTTTCATGTATACCCTGTCCGACCCAAAAATGTCCGTTAAAAACATTGGCGATAACAGTTTTTTTAAAAAGTCGATTTTTCGACTAAAACAAGTCCCAAAACCCGAAAATAAAATTTTGTTTTCAAAAAACTTATCGCCAACGTTTTTAGCGAAAAAAGTCAAAAAAATTAAATTTCGCAGGCTCAAAAATTATTTGTTTGGGTATGCGTAGTGGAACTTTTTTGTCCTCAGCTCAAAACCTATCGAAAAATCGATGGCGGGATATCGGTTAATAAATCGACCCAGTCTAGTACATATAATTGTTATCTTCATTCCATGCACCCATTGTAAATATATTGTGGTCTCCTCTTAAAGCTTTAACAAATTTCCAAGCACTTCTACCCGTGCAACTTGATGGTTGATCTACGGATATGATGCCTTTCACCTCTCATTACCCATCTTATCCTTCCTTACTGTACCGTAAGGGAGTACCGGAGCGTACCGGGTTCAAATCTGGCCAAGGACTTTAATTCGACAACACTCCCCAAAACCGTCGTTATCACAACAACAACAACAACAACAACACTTCTACCCAAATCTTGAATGACTTATCAATTTCGTTTTCAAAATTAGTCTTCTTTGCTAACGGACCTCCCCTTTCATTGTTTTTGTGGCACAATGAGCTGTTAAAAATTAGTCACGCTTGGACATTGGCTTACCCTTTGTGTGATGTGATTATTTCTCCCCTTCGCACTTTCGTGTCCTACAATTGAACTGCAGCGGCTTAACCGGCAAGGTTAGTGAGATAGTGAGTTTCATGAGGCAGCAAAATATCAAGATTGCTGCTATTCAGGAGACAAAGCTAGGTGCCCGATCAGATCTTCGGACCTGTGAAGGCTACAACATCCACCGGCGTGACCGTAAGAGAGGACTTGGGGGCGGTCCTGCTCCCTTACTACACCGCTAACTTGCGACTAGTCGAACATCAGGAAGGGAAAGGAAGGGATGGGAAGGGAAGGGAAGGGATGGGAAGGGAATGGAAAGGAAAGTAAAGGAAAGTAAAGGAAAGTTAAGCTAAGGCAAGGAAAAGAAAGGACGGGAAAGGAAAGAAAAGGAAATGAACGGAAATGAAAGGAAATAAAGGGAAAGTTAAGAAAAGGAAAAGAAAAGAAAGGAAAGGAAGTTAAAGGAAGGAAAGGAAAGAATAAAATAAATGCAAAATAGTGACTACATATAGAGAGTAAAAGAAAGAATCAAAGAAAACGAAAATATGTTAGAAGAAAGGAACGGCAGAGAAAGGAGGGGGAAAAAGGCGAATGAAGGGTATAACAAATATTTAAAATAAAATAAAGTTTTGTGGATGAATTTCAACCATTGGGGGATCTCTAGTATACATATATAAAAACTCATCGTTGACAATTTCGTAGACGGCGCCATGAAAAATGTCGAGAGGGGTACCCCGGAGCATAGTATATGGAGTGCCTTCATCCACTGCCTTCCACTCCGATTCGCAAAAGAAGATGTCAAACTAGTAGGAGTAAACAATGCCCAGTAGTCTTGGCAACATGTCGATTCGCGAACAAAATGCAAACGAAACACACGTCTATCGAAGGCGACTGCATATCCCTACACAATTATCGACAAATTTGAACAAAAACTGAATATTCGCATTCGCGAATATCATCAGTGGATATTCGCATTCGCGAATGTTCAAAAAGTGGCATTCGTTACATCACTGTTAGGTACCGCTTACTTATTAGATGAGCTTTCTCGGGCTTACAGGAGCTATAACTCAGAAGCTCTTAGAACTATTTATTTGAACATCAGTAGGTGAATTCCCTGTATGCAGTAAGACTTGATTCCGAATCATTTTAAAATCGGATTACAACCACATTTAGGGAGATATCACATGCTAAAAAATAAGTATTTTCCATGTGGGTGTGGTCCTGATCCGATTTTAAAATTTGGTTGAGTTAAGCTCTTGAAAGCCCAAAAAATCTCATATCGAATAGGTAGACCACGCCCACTTTCAAGCAGGCATACAATTTTAGCCCGTTTTTAATTAGGTAGAGTTTCCCGCATTTTTGTTGTTACAAACCAAAGGCAGATATTGATATTATCACCATAAATTTTAGCTCGGCATATTGCGCAAGGCTTAAGTATTCCTTGTAGCAATATCTCTGCACATCTTTTACGGTATAAGTCACTGCAAGGCAGAGCTCGGCATATATTTTTGTATGCCATTGTTACTAAACATATGACACAGTTATCCTTCAGCTCCATTTCGTTATAATTAATCTAATTAATTAAATTTATGATTTGTATGTTTTTATTTTTTATGTGTGTGTTAACTCGAGTGTATAAAAACACAGAATGAAAGTTATATATTAAAGAAAATACTTGGTAAAACAATAGCTTCTACCATAAAGTTAACAAGAGTACATTGGAATTTTCTGAATATCATTTGTAATTTTTTGAATATGAATTGTAATTTTCTAAATAATAATTGCAGCTTTCTGAATATGAAATAGAAATTATGTATATAAATTGTAATTTTCTGAATATAAATTGTAGGTTTCTAAATATGAAATAGAAGTTCTGAATAGGAATTGTAACATTCTGAATCTGCAATAGAAATTCTCAATATGAATTATAGTTTTTTGAATATGAATTGCAATTTTCTGAATATAAACTGAAATGGGTAGACTTGGCTATCTCTTACTGAATTTTATTAAAATTTTTTTAAAGGTATATACAGGGTGGCGCAAAAGTAATCCTCCTATCAGAAAATGCTATAAATTATGCGATTGGCCCCTAAAGTCAGTTCTGTTTTGACATTTGTGTAGTAAACACATGCGAAATACACGTTAATAAACAATGTTACGCTACACTGCTCCAGAACGCGGAATATTGCTGACTATTTATTTGACCAATAATCGGTCGGTGAAAAAAGGTTACTGCGCAAAAGTAATCCTCCTATCAGAAAATGCTATAAATTTTGCGATTGGCCCCTAAAGTCAGTTCTGTTTTGACATTTGTGTAGTAAACACATGCGAAATACACGTTAATAAACAATGTTACGCTACACTGCTCCAGAACGCGGAATATTGCTGACTATTTATTTGACCAATAATCGGTCGGGGCCAAACGGTTACTGTGAATGGTGAGCGCTACAGAGCAATGATCAACGAGTTCTTTTTGCCGCAACTTGATGAATTGGGATTGGAAAACATGTGGTTCCAACAAGACGGTGCAACAGCACACACTGCACGTGCCACAACCGATATGCTGAACATCGGAAGCTTACTTTTGCGCCACCTTGTATAATAAGGTTCACATTGAATGTCATCTAAGAAATTTAGAATTTTCTTTTTAGTTGTGAATTTCCTTATGACATTAACTATAGTTGTTTCAATAGTTGTAGGGAAGTAATGGCTACCCCCGATTCTGATGAAGTCAACGGACGACTTGCAATTCATGGACGAATTTGTGAAAGCTTGACTCAGTACAGACATCTAACATCTCTTTTATAAGTATGATTACAATTGTTGAGATTACGGAAAGAAGTATTTAGAATTATATTAGTAAGATGCTCGCCACGATTTGAGTTAATGCTATCTCCCCATGTAAAAGCCCTGTTAAGGTTCTAAAAAGTTGAAGAGTCTAGTTATTTCAGCTTTAAAACCACACAATGAAAGGTTTGGACGAAAGTAAATGCGAATGCCATTTCCCTCAAAGCCTTGTAGTTGGAATATAGTAGCTCTTAATTGAAGTGACTTCCTGTTCATTCCCACAACAGCCGTTTTTGTTGTACCAGAATGACCCGAGCTTTTTTTTTTTTACCCGGCCAAGGGCTGATATTTCAGTGTAAACCCGTCTAATTTGTCACTGCGGGCGACGGCTTGAATAAAGGCGACATGTAATTTGATTTATTGACCATTTAGTATAATACAAAACGTGTTACATTTAACGTTTAAACATTTATGTATTGGCGGGCAAAAAACTGACAAAAGGCGGTAAAACTGAAATGGCGAAAAATATTGAGTACACCTAAGTCTGTTTTTACACGGTAGATTGGTTCCAGAAGAAGCCGTGTAAAAAAAAAACCGTGTAAAAAAAGACATTGATCGTATACAAAAATGGGTGATTTGTTCCTAATCTCTAAAACCTATTAAAATTAGTAAAAACAAGAATTTTTAAGAACAAGAATTCATGTTTATTTTATTAAATCAAATATATAATGCTTATTTTCACAAGCATAGTAATTAATGATAAAAAAGATATGCACTCTAATCTTAAAAGTAATATAAATTAAATGTATGGCAAGTTCAGGAACTAAAAAACTATGTTGTGAACGAAAAGAATAGGTTATTCAATTTTTAAGGTAAAAAATAAAATAAAATAAAATAGCACTATCGATACTATCGATGGTTTCAGACTTTTTTCTTTCATAAATACTTTTTTGTGATATTAACATACTTCGCAAAAATTAAATTTGACAAAAAAAATTTAAGTACATAAAATTTCAAATCGTGCTAAATGGAATAAAATCGTGTAAAAAAATTAAAAATATTCAATTTTCAAACCGTGTTATATCAAAACCGTGTAAAAAAAGACCGTGTAAAAACAGACTTAGGTGTATTCGCGTCCTCACTTGCCGATGGTTGATTTCGATTTGGCAAGTTAGCTGCGGTTGTCTTCTCTACACCCTTTCGTGACTGTGCTGCCACTCTACTACTATTGTACCTTAGTCGATAAGTCACTTTCTGTTAAAACGCACCACAGATTTACTAGCAATTACAGATATTACCCCACTCTTGATATTTTCTTCTTTACAAAAGGTTAGTATTCCTCGCCACTTCATAGACTTCTAAGCCAGATTTCGTGGTTGAGCGCTCTAAGTCCTCTTTTAGTCATTCATTTTTCAGGAGCAAAACTATTTTGCAGAAAATTAATTTTTTTAAATTACTTTGGCTGGGGAGTCAACTAATACAAATTGTATTGTATACAAAATTGGATGTTCATTAAACCTGGCAGAAATACCGACAATGTTTGTCGCCAGCTGTACTTGTATCTTACCCTGCAAGTAGGCTAGCAGGTATATAGCATGTGATATAGCTACTAGACAATCCTACCCCATCGTTTGTTGTACGTGTGATCTTGCATCTCTATCTTGCTCATATATTTCTGTGACATACAGTAATATATATGTATGTCACTTATGGTAGCACTACATGAGATTTCATATACTAAATAGCTAAAACATCTAGCCTAGCTTCCGAATACATTTTCGGTGACACAGATACCAGTCCTACTACAACATTCAAATAGACTTACCCCGCAACTAAGGTAGCATCTAGCTTAGAAAAAGCAGTAGAAAAAATTAAAATTTTCATCTTTTCATTTATGGACAATATAACATTAGCACAGTAAGATCTTGTTTGATCTTTTATAGTACAACAATGGTTCCAAACTTTAAAACTTATGAATATATATATTTCGATTAGATACAGTATCAAAAACAAGTAACAATAAAGTAATAATATAAATGTAACAAAAATAAATACAAATGCCAATGACAAGAATAATTTACAAATATTATATTATTATAAATAAGCCGAATAATAGGAGTCCAAGTATAGAACCTTGGGGTACACCAGTTAGCAGTCATAAATCGCTACTACGACAGTCGGGCAGTACCTCAAGGGAGTACCGGAGAGTACCGGGTTCAAATCCGGCCAAGGACTTTTAATTCGACAGCACTCCCCAAAACCTTCGGGGAGTGTTTTTGTCGTAACCACAACAACAATTGGAGAGTTTTGATCGTACCTTCACTCGTTTTGCTCGACCATCCAAGTAGCTCGTCATTAGTCTTAAAGCAGAGAGTTCCCAAAACCAAAATAAGACTTTAACTTCATACATAACAAAGTATGGTTAACAGAGTGAGCCTTAGAAAAATCAAGAAGACACAACAGTGTAATTTTGTTACACGGGTTTAAATATGTATGCATATCTATATACATGCATATTTTTGTATATACCCAACAAGCAAAATAAACTTAAAATAAATTTTTAAAAAGCTTTCCGAAATAAATATTAAGCTTACAAAATTCTGATTTTTTGTTCATAAAACGTTTGAAAATAAATGTTTTATAATTAATATAAGCTTATAAAAAAATTTCAAAGAAAGCTTTTTATAAGTGTTTTTTGTAAAATTTATTCAAACCATGTTTTCTATATTATTTAGCTATTGTACTATAATAAATAAATACGTTGTAATCATACGTTGAATGCTGCAACTTAAACCAATTATCAGAAGATTGCAGAGGTGGTTAAGATGCAGCCATGATTTTTGTTTTTTCGTCGACATTCTCATGCAAAATTTCTTATGAAGAGAAATTGAAAATTTTTTAAGTTGAAAAAAAAAAATTGCCGAATCGTTTTTTCTGGATTTTTTGTAAACATTTGCACTTCACTTTCAACGTGAAATAATATATAACACTTTTTTGTTATAGTTATAACTTTTAAATAAGTTAAAACTGAAAAAGCTTACATATCGCTTATTGTAGCAAGTTTACTTTAAATAATTTTTAAAACCATTTAGAGAAATGCTTGTTGGGTAAAATAAGTAAATTTCAACTTTTAAGATAACAAGCATACAAATTATCAAAAAGGATTTTTTTGACATAAAAGCTGTGTAGATAATTCTTGAAATGCGCACATATGTTTGTTAAAGACTCGCGGCATTGTATGCATGGCTAATAATACTCATTATTGCAAATAATCTTTAGTTTTTAAGGCAGAAATAGCCCCAAGTAATGGTTAAGAATAGCAGTCAGTAGCCTCTATGTATTGAAAGTTTGCAGCGAACTTCAACTCTTGCCTTGGATGCACTCTGCATATTATTGCAAATAGTCTTAGTTTGGGAAAATCTAATTTAAAAAGCATTTGAAAGAAGAAATATATGAATACAAGTTTAAGTGGTCCATACAAGTCTTTACACTGAAATGTTAATTTTACATATGTTTTGACTAACGATGACTGCGATAAGTTTTTTGAGATGATAATGCTGAAAAATATTTAAACATCTGATTAGTACATAATTCTTACATAACTCTTTATACTCGTATACGTATAGACTACTACATACCTTTATTTTGTCATTTAAATCCATTTTAACTGCATATGTTTGCAACTTGATACCGTTTTTAAACTAATTATTTTAGTTTCACTACCGAATTTAATGACGCGCAATACACAACTTAATCTTAAGTTTGACGGAAAAATAAACAAGTGAAAAATGCAGCGTTTGTTATCTTCTTTTGTCCTTCTCAGTATTCAGGCAAATTCCTCTTCCTACAACTCCCTGTGGGGAAAACCTCTAGTTCTAAACTGGTGCGCTTCTAGTGCGTTCGAATCCCTACTAGTTCGCCTTCAATCTCGTTTGCATGTAATCAACTGGCGAATTTAACATGGCGACGTCCTAAGCTGTGGAAATTGTCCCCCGCTGCATTACCTTTTCGACAGTTCCGAACTAGTTAAAAATTCGACAGTTTGGATGTAGTTCTTTCTACTATTGCTCTAGTCCTGAACCATTTCCAAATTCTGCAGTTTGGATGAAATGAAAAAAAATATTTTCAGAAAGCGCCATCCATGGAAGATATACACTCAGAGAGTTTGCCAAATGACTGCCGACTTCCTAACTCATTTTAAAAACTTGAGAATCTAGTTTCTACCGCACTAATTCTTATTAGCCACTTTATCTCTAGTTCTGAACCAGAAACTGTTCTCACTAGTTACTGACTTCCCCACAGGGACTGTCATGAAAGTGTAGTTGTGTTGGTTTCGATACAATTTCTTTCGATGTATTGGTGCAGATGGTAGACAGGTTTTGCTGGGTTTATTACCTACGCTAGCTGTGGTATTGCCGTTACCGTTAACAATATATGCTTTTTGGGCACCTCTATTTGTACTTACCGCTTGAGCTCCAAAACTACCACTATTTGAATTGATACCAAAGTCATCATACGAAGCATTAATTATATTTAAAGCGAAACACACATATTTTTTGGATTCATACATTTCATTTAAACCTCCATTATTGGATAGCATTTAGCAATTGCTCACATCTTTGTTAGTGTGATTTTTGATTTTTTTCACTTGATTGTGCACAGTCATCACAACCTGCCGCCGTTGTCCATGGCTTTGCATAAGTTTGCCCAATTGATTTCGTTTAGATTGGATTCACTTGTGATAGGTTTCCGATAGTTTTAAGGCTGCTAGTCTCTTTTTTAAGTCACTCTACGTGCTATCGATTAGACTGCGCTTAGGGGATTAAGTTGGCCATTGCATAAAGCGCAACTTCGCATTTCTGAACCGTTCTTCTACCAACCTCGAAGTATGTTTTGGATCGTTATCTTGTTGATAACACCATCTCAGAGGAATTTTATTTTTCTGCATGTGAGGCCATTACAGTTTTACAAAATATTCCTGTACTTAACAGCGATCACTGTGTCTTTTATGAAAAATAACGGACCAACACGTTGACAAGAGAAGTAACCCCAACAAACTGTAAAACTTGTCACGTTCTCCACATTGAAACCTTTAACTCTATCCAATAAAGTCCCGGTAGCACCCCGTAAGCTTATTTGGGTTTCATGCCTTTTTAACATTTTCGCCACCAAAGCCTTATAGCATATTCATTAATTATGGAAAATGGGTTCTCGGTATTGCTCCGCTTTGCTAGATGTGGGTACCCAAAATTTGGCTTCCATATCTTTTAAATACCTTTCCAGCTCCAGTTCCACGTCTCTGCCAAAAACCGGTATCCGACCTAATGGCTTGGATAGTAGATCATCAATATTTTTATCGCTACGTCACCTCTTTGCAAAGTCGCAAATGGAACTCCATACGTTTTCGCTGCCAACATTATTCCTAGTATCTTCTTGCAACTTACAGCTTGAATGGCTTTTTTCATGCTTTCTGGATCCCACTTACGAATTTGGTCCTTTCCGACATAGTCTGCGAGATTAATTAAATAGTGTGACTTACTACATACTTTTATTTAAGGGATCAATTACTTTCAAAAGGAAAAAATTATGTGTGTAATTGATATATGTACATTGAACGACTTTTCCAATATTACATTGTCCAAACTACACCTTTCTCAACAGTACTTCAAAACCCGTAATATTTACTTCATAAGTCGTAAAATGTTTTTAAAAATAGTAATATGTACTTCAAAAATCATTAAGTTTTATTCAAAATAATCATATGTATTTCAAATGCCGTTAAATGTACTTCCAATTAGCTACATAGATTTCATAAAGCGTAAAATGTACTTCAAAACGCATAAAATATAGTTAGCAAGTTGTAATATGTACTTCTCCATACAGAAAGTGTATTTCAAATTAAATAAATTAAGTCCCAACCTGCAGAAGCGACAGTGCATCCGGATGGAAGGTGGTAGTATGCTGAATAGCTCTGCGCTCTGGCCAAATGTGGATGGAACTTGAATGTTTATCTTTACATGTTTTTATTTTTGACCAGTTAATATCGATAGGGTTTAGCATCGGGGAATATGGTGCAAGTCGTAGAAGCGTTGCTTTTTCGGTAAGAATGAAGCTATAAAAGGCTTGTTCCAATTGAGACTGACACGGAGCATTATCGCAAACTACTACCAAGTCTACGAGATTGTTTCCCATGGTTACCCACCTCTAAAGAACTTTTTGTATCCACTCCTTTGCATCCACAGCTGAATGAATGATCTACGTCTGCGCTCCATTGGAAACCGCTCCGATGAGATAACCGTTTGGTCCTCTTGCAGCTGTTAGTACCTGTACGGCCTGTAGTTACAGATTGTAGTCGTTGAAAGTTGCTTTCGAAAGTTGATGCAGACTTTTTGCGCTATTTGTTTAAGGGCAATTTTCCTCAACCCAATTTATTATGGAGTCCAGTTCTTCCTCTCAAAGCTTTTGGTTTAACTCCATACCACGTTTGCGCATGCTACCTCTTCCGGACGTTACCCAAACATAGGCTGTATGGTAGTTAATTCCCAACGAAATAGCCAATCCCGTCCAATCGTCACCCCTGTTTGCTGCTTCCACAATCCTGTCCTATCTTGGTCGGCTTTATATTTCTTCGGCTCTATTACATCTGAACCTGCAGGCTTTGGAACTTAGATTTATTTTCAAAATATTTGAAATAATACGTACATACCTTCAATGGATTGCCTAGAAATTGGACAATATCCTAATTCTAATATGCTCCCGGAGCAATGTTGATGTAGAAGATGTTGCAGGGTTGCAAACGTAGAATGTTCTTTCGTTTCATGCTTCCATTTTTTCGAAAATTATTTCCAATTTCCAAACTTTCAATGTAGCAATGTGTGTTTTGGAACACAGATTATTATTTTCAAAGCCTACTGTCTATAAATTCATTTTTTGACCAGTATTTTAGTTTTCTAAAACACCTTCAATATCTTTTGAAGTACATTTAACGCTCTTTTAAGTTCATTTTTCTAAGTTTGAAGTACATATAACGCCTTTTGAAAATAATTTAATATTTTTTTTAGTACATTTTTTTTTTTTTTTTGAAATATATTTGACCCATTTTGAAGTACATGTAACCTAATTGAAGTACATATTACCACAGTGTAACAGTGAGCCAAGCAGCCAAAATAAAAAATGTAAACATGCTTATTTGACAATTCGTTTGAATGTATTTTCATCAAATGTCGTTTGTTTTAACCCGTATAAAATTTATTTTTTACTTTGAATTTAATTTCAATTAAGAAAAAGAAAAGATATAGACATCGCATTAAAATACATGCTGCGGTAATCGTTTTATTTGCATAGTGGTACTAATACGTTTTTATTCCTAATTGTTACATGGATCAAAAATTTTCGCAGTAGCAGTTTTATTGCTACTACTCATATCAGGTTACCTACCACACTAACGTTATTATAAGCATTGGAATTCAACGAATTTATTGAGAAATGGAAGATTAGAAGCGGCGAGAGAACTTGCAAGAATTCTAATTCGTGAATATGAATGTCAGAATTTACCCTAGTCCAAATTTGTTCACCTCATTTTTCCCCTGAGTAGAAATTTTTCGATTAGCACAAGGTTTAATTAAAGAAAGAATTGTCTCAATATATCTTGAAACCGCAAAAATTAAAAAGGAACAGGAATTTGTATATACTCGCTAGTGAACTCTCCCAACAGAAACTTGCCACTTCCTCTCTTAATTAAATGTCAAAATGCGTTCTCTCCCTGTAAGTTTTATGTGTCGCCGGACACAATTCAGAGAAATTGTATTACATACAATAAACACAATACAGAATAATTTTATAAAATTTTTAAGCTCCTTTAACAGAGCCATTACCTAATCAATATTATCGCAGAAATGGGGGAACCACACTATATATAAAAAATATATACATATACATATATTCCTTATGCTAGCATACGAAAGGTATGTGAAATAGTAACTGGAGCTTTTGTGAACTTTTCGTTTAGTTGTTTCCAAAGGGTTAATGAAAACAAATTACTGGCACATACGAATTATTTCACATACATATTGTCAGATAAGCATGTTGTCAGCGGCTGGCTCACTGTTTCACTGTGCATATTACGACTTTTCAATTCGAATTGACTATTTTTAAGTGCATTTCATGTATTTTGAAGTTCATTTCACTGTTTCGAAGTAAATTTTATAATTTTGTAAGTACTGGTGAAAAAGGTGTAGAGCATTTAAAAAACAAAAAAAAATTTTGAAATATTGTTGAATATATTTACCAAAAACAAAAAATATAAGAAATTAACAATTAAAGTAAATTTTGGAAATATTTTTTTTAGAGGGTACTGGGAATTATTAACGACAGCACAATTGAAAATGTTTTTGCACACTGATGGTAATCTAGGCGACCAATGCCAGTAGCGGTATTTAACCGTTACCATTGCAGTAAAGAAAATATTATTGTACAGACATGACCCATATCACAATACTTAACTGTATTTTTGGTGCCAACTATTAGATCGGAAATGATTGCAAAATATTCTGTTTGCCACCAGAAGCTCAAAGAAATGTCATCAAGATACACCAACACAAATAATTGATTGCCTCTTTTCCACTGAAACTATTAATTTGACTAAATTTTCGTTTAATTGAATACTTAAAATAATTTTCACACTTTAAGTTTTAATAAAAGAAATTCTTCATATTTCTGAAAGAAACTAAAAAATTGCTTTTGTCGTTAAGAAACAAAACTTGCGTGCACCTATTATTTCGTCCATTAGTGTATACTATATACATATGTATGTACAAAAAATCCCACTTACATATATAATTAACATAAACTGTATATTTATTATTGTTACTTATAAGCGAAAAATAACGATTTACAATAAAATTATCTTAACATATTCGCATAAATAAGTTTTGCTTCAAATGTTTATTTGAGTTATGCGTTTTTTGATGGGTGGTTTACCTTCCATGAAACTAGGCAGGTATGTTTTGCACTACGAAACGGTGCACACTGTTGCTGCTTGTTTGTTGCCAACAATTTAAGAGTTTTAACTTATAGAAGTATTAACACTTCATTTCTACACTCTTGGAGCTGGCTGAGAAAACAGCTGATTCAACTGCAGCAGCTTACTTCTCCATCGTCAGCGCAGGTTCTTGGACCTCACCCGATCAAGGCCTGTTGTGTAGTGTAACATTGTTGTTCATAATCCTGATAGCACAGCTCCACTGAAAACGTAACGTTGGCAAGAAACAAAAAAGTGCAATGCAACATTCGGTTCTATTTTGGAAGCTGAATATAGAATTTATAAGTATACATACAATAGAGTGATCCTAAAAAAGAAATATATTTGTTATAAGCTTCCAACTGAAGAAAGGGATTTTTTATGTTTAAAACAAAAATCGTAGCAAGCCAATTAGAACAAGTAAGGCAGTCTAAGTTCAGGTATAACGAACATTATATACTTAGTAGTGATCTATTATGCCATACCAATTTACGCAGGTCTATTTTAATACTTTTCAGTTCGTGTTATAAAGCCAGCTGATTGTTTTCAATAAAAATAGCTCTGTTATTAATGTTTGAAAAATTTTGCGTTCACATGTGCAGACGGACAGACAGACGGAGAGATGGACATGGCTAAATCGAATCAGCTCATCGTCCTTATTATTTCAGCATGCTTATTGATGGGTCCATCTCTTCTTCTTCTCATACTTACAAAAATTTCATGTTCACGAAAGGTATGGAAATCAAAAAAGATATATAACTTCCCTGTTGCATGGGGGGTATTAACAACTAGCCCGGATATTTTGCTTGTGTGTTATCCGATTTGGCAGGAGTATACTATATACTATTGAGAAACAGCTGACCAATTTTCATTGAAATATCTATACAAGCAATCGCCTTTGAGAATAGAAGATTTTTTATGCTTACTTCCCCAAACTCCACAAAATTTTGTTACGGTCGAGTTTTGCTTAAAAAGCTCATTATGTGTGCAAGATCGTATTGATATAGCTTGCATAGTTATACAAATATCGCGTTTTACATTTGACAAACAAATTTTTCTGAACTATGTTAAAAACTAGGCGTGGCCGTCGACCGATTTCGCCCATTTTTACAACAAACAGTTGCCTTTATATATTCAACATTTTCCACAAATATCGTTTCGATAAATCGATTTTTGCCGAAGTTATGGCATAAAAAGTTTTGTGGAATAATACACTATAAAAGGGGGGAGGCCAAGCATATTCTCGAAAATTTTTATTTTTCGACTTTCTTCGTTAACGGACACTTTGAAAGTAAAATAGAAATGATATCAAGGTGTTGTACGCAAAGTTATTGCGTACTAAATATATCTATGATAGTTTTCAAAATCTTTCGTATAAAAGTGGACGTGGACCTTAACCGATTTTTTCCTCCTTTCCGGAACATTTCTTGTATTAATATAAATAAGTGTGCTGAATTCCGTTTCGATATCTTGAACGGTTTTTGATTTATGCTTAATATTATTTCTAAATTTGACTTAATCAAAAGTGGGCGGTGCCAAGCCCATTTTCAAATTTGATAAAGTGTAAATATTGATATATTGTCAAGAAAAAAATTTTTGTATCAAGTGTTTTGAGTTCTGTTTTTTTTGGCTCAAAGTTCAAAAAGCATTATACAAATATATTTTTTCTTGATTATTTATCAATGTTGACAATTTGTCAACAAAGAGAAGGTAGTGGGCTGCAAAAAAATTCAGTTTTATACGACCATTCTAATGTACATATGTACATTCTCGTATAGTGCGGCAACTCAGCAAAAATGTGCACCTTAATTATTATTATTATTATTATTTCATATGATCAAAAGACTTATAACTGCAAATTCTAATTCATTATTGCTCTTATTGTTGTAAAGAGATGCCACGATAGTTATTTGAATGATTGTAAAAGGAAGTTCATTCTGTCATCAGGCAAAGAGTCAGCACATTTGAGTCTTGGCAGCCATAATATCAAAATAGTGAAGGACTGAGTAGTAAGATCTACTCTCGAAAAATTAATTTTACACTCTACAAGTCACTGTGGACGCTGAACACATCTGATAAGGCGTCTCTGGGAGTATTCGAGAGAGAGGTTCTTCGAAAGATTTAATGCTGTTGAGTGCCGCAGAATCTTATATATAAATAGACAAGATGAATGCAATGTATAACCGTTTTCTGCTAAACTATAATTCTAAGGTATACAAATTATATATGTATAGATAGGAAATTTTGAGGTGTACTTTTATCCGTAAATAAAAAAAATTTAAAAAATCATTTTAATATAAAAAATTTTACATAAAAGTCACACCACTACACATTCACTTATTCACACTATAGACACGCTGTGTGTGTGTGTACTTGCTTTTTGTGTACTATGCTGAATCGTGAGCATGGCCGAGGAGTTGCTTTGTAGGAAAAAAATTAAGAGCCGTAGTAGTGTGAGTAGACTTGCCATGCATGTTTTTGTATTATTCGTGTGGTCGGCTCTCACTGTGAGTGAGAAGAGTTGGTAGTGGACCAATGAAAAATAAGTATTCGCACTATACATACGAGGTGTGTTCAAAAAGTATCGCGAATTTTGTGTTTTTTCAAAAATTATTTATTTATTCATGAATATCTATTTTGTCCCCTTCAAAGTAATCCCCATGAGATATTATACACTTGTGCCAACGGTTTTTCCAATCTTCGAAGCACTTCAAAAAATCATTTTTTTTTATCTTGTTCAGCTCCTCCTTCGATGCCGTCTTTATCTCGTCAAGAGAAGCGTAACGTCGTCCTTTCATGGGCCTCTTCAGTTTAGGGAACAAGAAAAAGTCACAGGGGGCCAGATCTGGAGAATAAGGTGGCTGCGGCATCATGAGAGTGTTGTTTTTGGCCAAAAAGTCGCGCACAAGCAACGATGCTTGAGCAGGGGCGTTATCGTGGTGCAAAAGCCAATTTTTGTTCTTCCACAAATCCGGGCGTTTCTGGAGGATTGCTTCGCGCAAATTGCGCATAACTTGCAGGTAATATTCCTTATTGACCGTTCTTCCCTGTGGCAAGAACTCATGATGCACCACGCCCCTGCAATCGAAGAAAACTGTCAGCAAAACTTTCACATTCGACCGAACTTGGCGCGCTTTTTTCGGTCTTGGTTCGTGCGGCAGCTTCCATTGAGATGATTGAGCTTTGGTTTCCACGTCATAACCATAAACCCACGATTCGTCACCAGTTATGACCCTCTGGAGCAAATTTGGGTCGTCGCGGACAGAGTTTAACATCTCATTAGCAATGTTCATGCGATGCTGTTTTTGGTCACAATTGAGCAATTTTGGTACGAATTTCGCGTAAAAATCGAAGACGATCCAAAACACATGCAAGCAAAGCAGCTGTCAACAATTAACTGAACATTCAAAATGGCCGAGCTTGTCGGCATAAGTGAGAGACATGAGTACCAACATAACGCCACAAAAAATTCGAAATTCGAATATACGTAACCAGCGAAAATTCAAAATTCGCGATACTTTTTGAACACACCTCGTACTCTGTTGTGTCATGCATTTTTGCTTTAGTTGTTGTTATTGTATTGATTACTGGCTACGATGCCCAGTGTCAGCTGCTCTCCTGAGAGCACGAAAAGTTGCTTTGTTGGATACATTAAACAAGCAATGTAAAATATGAGCAAATATGTAAAATTCATTGCTGATACCTACAAACAGGGTTTACAAAAATAAAATAAATGATTACTCATAAAGAGTATTAAACACCGAAGAAAATTAAAGGAAAATAGAGGAAAGGAAAAGAAAGGAAAGAAAAGGAAAAGGAAAGGAAGGAAAGGGAAGGGAATGGAAAGGATGGGAAAGGAAGTAAAATTAAAGGAAAGAATGGAATGGTAAGGAAATGAAAGGAAGGGAAGGGAAAGGGAATTAAAGGAAAGGTAAGAAAACGAAGGGGAAAGCAAGAAAACAAAAGGAAGGGAAGGGAAAGGAAAAGAAGTTTGAGGAAAGTAAAAAATAAAATAAGAGAGTAAAAAAAGAAATCAAGGAAAATAAAAATATGTTAGAGGAAAGGAACGACATAGAAAGGAAGAAAAAAAAAGGTGGATAAAACATACCTACAGCAAAAAAATAAAATAAAATATAGTTTATTGGTTGAATTTCAACCACTGGGCGAACTCTAGTATTTAATGATAAGCTGTGTGAGCTATATGCAGAGTTCGACATAGTTCAACAAACAAAACATGGTGCTAATAATTGAAGACACTACTTCCCAGAAGGTATTCGGTCTTGCGAAAGATTTGATTTTGCCAAGTCGGAACTTGTAGATCGTCACACAATTTTTATCTGTTTTCAAATAGACGTGAAGGAAAATCATCACATAGCTCGTGAGTATGAGCGAAAACAAATTGTCCCTGCGACATTCCGACTACCACCAGAGGGTGCTATTACTGTTTCAATATCTGGCAAAGCAGTTAACACAACAAAAAAACAACTTTATCACTATTAGGTATTTGATGCATTATATTTATTTAACTATAAACCTCATCTGTCATCGAAACAAGCAGCACCATCACCTTACTGTTATAACTCCTCACGAAATTTTTTCCTGGGTACCTACGCAAATAGATGGATTATATATTTAGTTTCTAAATTTCAGAAACATCGAACAAATGCGTAATGATTTTTAAAGCTTGCAGTGACTGATAGCAACGCGTGCATTTAGCAGTAAGAAAATCAGTGCACACAGTAAAAAAAAATTTATAAAACAAATTTTCTCTGTGTGTGTGTTATCAAAAAATTAATTAAATTGATGTGCATTTGATCAATGAATTCAAAAACAAAATAGTCATGCTTTTGAGCAGATTATACAAATCACAAATGGCAACAAGAACATTTGCTTTAAGCAGAAAAGAAAGGATCACTCTAAGGTTTTGTTTTGTAGTAACTTCAATACGTGAAGTGCAAATGTTTCTCAAATACAAACATATGTAGATATTTATGCATGAATGTAGTTTATTCCCCTTCTTAAAATTTAAATTCATACCAAAATTAAACAAATCGACAGAGAAACGCACGTGTTTTACAGAGTGCACTATGGGCTACCAAACCTGCCTTGGGGCCAAATTCAATAACGGTTACGACTTTTGTTTTGAAAATCACTTAATAATAATAGCTAATTTTTGAAGTTTTAGTCTAAGGCAGCATTCGATTATTCCCGAACATCGACCTTTCGATGTTTTTTGGGGGAAAACATCGATTAACCGATTTTTGGAAAATTTATTTTTTCTGACTCTATAAACGCAGAAAAATAGAGAATCTGCGCCTTCAATTAAACCTCCTTGTATGATAAATGAGTTCAATTTACACTTTTGATGTTCGAAATTACAGCAAAAACATAGATGCATGGGCATTATAATAATTACTATATACATATATACTTAGTTATGTACTTATATGTATCAACTTCAAACAGGTGGGTATGAGGCCGACGGCCTTTAGCGTGTTTAAAGTTTAAATTCAGTAAAGTGCTGTTTTCATTAATCAATTTCAAAGTCAACTTCTTGCTGATTCGTGCAGGTTAAAATGTGTAAACAGGGCGTGCAACAATTGCATGAAATAAAGTTAGTAGTCAGCCAACTTTGACTCAACTTCTCGTGCAACTGAAATTGATTTCAAAGTTGATTAATGCCAACAGCTCTCAAGTGTGCAGTTCAAACTTTATTTACACATCAATATCAATATACAACCTGCTTAAAATAATAGTCACACACATGATGTAATTGACGTTGGCAGCTTCTCTTTCTAATTCGCCATCTTGAACTCCGTTGTAGAATCCAATTTGCCTCTTTGCAAAACTACTTTTTTTTACAGTGTTTTTTTACAAAAAGTAATAAAACTGATACTCAACCTAACAAATGTATGGGTTGGCCGCACTCATCAACTCTTTCGTTTTTGTTTTGACAACTTTTCGTTGTCATTTGTAAAAAAAATAAAATTTTCAAACAATAAAATATTTAAATTTCAACTTAAAACGCGTTAATTGTGTTAAAGTCATGTTAGTTGCTGAAATTACTACGTAAGTATACTTATAATATTGAACAGCACAGATATTAACAGGTCTTTAATACTAATCTACAGGATTCGGTTGTTTATTGGAAAAGTGCAGCGCGTTCGATGCACAATCTCAGCGATACAAATTTAATAACAAAGGATTTTATAGTAAAGTTACGGGTGAGTAACTATAAATTCTTTGATTAAGTACGGAACTGTGTTTACGTTGTGACATAACATAATAAGTTATCCTTAATTTACTTACTAAGAAGTGCAGTGTCATCAAGTAATAAATGTTTGAATTTAATTATTTTTTAATGTTTTTCATAGGTTTTGAACGAACGTGTGCATGTGTTAGCTGGGAACGCGTATTCAAAAACAAGCGTCTTAAAACTTCGGTGAGTTAACCATGATTAACAAAAACAACTGAAGGGTCGTCTTAGGTATAAACGTTTCGTGAATTCGAAACGCTGTTTTCCATTTCCGATCCTTATTTACGATAAGTTAAAGAAGTTTTGTGCGAAAGTTGTATTTTTTATATATGTTAAGTTTTTAATTTCAGATATTGGAAATATTGTGTAGCTCTGTGACTACAATATCGCGACCGGCGTTTTTATATTCAGCTTGGATAATACTTCGTTCTCCGGGTACCTTCTTATTCGTTCCTGTGCGTTGTTTTAGAATCGCTTTTTTCTTCTGCCACTGCATTCGTAACTTAGTTGTAAGTTAACTCTTTTTGTTCATAGTTAACAAAACACAACATTAATTCAAAACTGTTAGTTAGAAGTAGCAATCTACGGGTATATTTATTTTTTATTACCCAAATAATGGGTGTTTGTAATGGCATAAAGATACATATGTACGAGTATGTATCGACGTTGTTGGATAAATAGAGTAATCGATTAAGCCACGTTCGATTAGATAAATCCTTCAATGGTGCAGCTGCTGATAAAATTTGGTAGCTATATCAACCTAAGTTTCACTCTCAATATTGGAGGCACAATCGTTAAGTGACCATGAAGTCATACACTAGGGCCTAGTTTTTCAGCAAGAGTTTAAACTACAGTTAAATTTGAGCTCACCCTGCAAAAAACGCTGGAGTAGCAAAGTACTCCAGCACTTATCCTCATTCATATAAAAAAGGTGGTTCAATTTACATGGCGATGTCGAATATTGGATCACCTAATCCATCTCTTTGATCCGGAATACTGCATAGAGCACCTACATGAGAGTACTCTCTCTGGAGCAAAGATGCGATTTGCATTTTTCTCCCGACTATTTTTGTTCTAGTTCTAATCGCAAACGCGTTAAATTGAGCGCCGATGCAATTCCCATGGTTGTAGATTTCATTCAAATTGTGCCACAGTTTGTTGAGGCGTCCACTCAAACCGAGTAAGTTTCCCATGGTTAAGAATTTTTTTTAAATGTTAAAACATACACCCCATTTAGAACCTTTACAAGCCGCCAAGAGCGTCTTGAAGCTCGAGTAAAACTTTTGGAAGGGTCAGCGAAAGAGCTCGAAAATCTTCGAAAAAACCTCAAAACCCATTTTACTGAAGGACAGCTGAAAAAACTTGAAAACCCATCTAGGACTATACACTGGACGTGGGCTGATATGTCCTCGGCTATAGCCCTACATGCGGCGGGACCGAAAGCGTATACTCATTTGCCAAAGAGTGGGTATCCTCTTCCATACGAGTCAACTGTTGCTAAATGAGTACAGAAAGTAGAATTTAAGGATGGTGTCCTAGATTTTTCGATTGGAGCAATGTGTAGCGTAGAAGACATGAATGTGGAAGACAAGTTATGCATCCTTGCATTTGATGAGATGAAAGTGGAGCCGCATATGAGTACGACACACTCACTGACACAGTGAGACCGCCAAGTAATTATGTCCAAGTGGTAGTTGCTCGAGGTCTTAAGCGGTCATGGAAGCAGCCTGTTTTTTGCGCGTATGATTGTAGGATGATGGCGGCCGCCGTGCGGCGATGTGACGAACGGGGATTCGAAGTTTACAACGGCGTGCAAACTGCAGGATTTGTAGATTTATTTAATGACTGGTTCGATCTCTTAAATACTAAGCTTTCAACCATGCAGTGGTGTCCTGCAAAACGACCTTTCGGAATGAATTACGAGGAACAGGTTGCGATCCTGTCGAAAATGGACGAGTGTGTTAATAATATGCGCGTTGGCGCAAGAAGGAAGTTCTTGCCTTTTCAGAGAGGTATCCTTATTACCAACAGCTCCCTAAGAGGTCTCTATACATACGTAAAGAAAATGTATGGAATGCAATACATGTTGACGTATCGCTTGCATCAAGACATTGTCGAAATTTTTTTTTCGGTTATGCGTGCGAAAGGTGGTTTGCACGATCATCCAACAGCAATGCAGTTCAAATATAGGTTACGAAAATATTTGCGAGGTAAAAACACCGTTTCCTCAATGTCCGGTTAACGCACGAGGCACTTTTATTGATAGATAACCGCCTAACTTCAATTAATTAATCTGCCGGTTAGCGTTAAGTCTTTATTGAGAAAATGGCCCTTAGTTTTACTATAAGTATACTTATACATATTGTAATTGCATTTATAGCCCGAAACACAGAAACGTTGGCTGCACGCGGCAACGTTGGGAGAGATGATACTGAATAGTTGAATAACGATTTGGACAACGAATCACCTTTTAATAATCAGGTCATTGAGGATGTAGATGCCGGATGCGACGTTAATTCAGCTCCTGCTGAAATTGAAGGATTGCACGAGGATTGACTGGAATATGTAGCAGGCTACATAATACGGAAGTTGGAACTTTCTCAACATATATGTAAAGAAGACTTCGTTCAGGATGTGAGTAAGGAGGGCTGGGCCTCATCATATATCGATATTCTTTCAAAAGGTTGATTAATTAAGCCTTCTCGCTAGTTTTGGCAACAATGAAGAAGTTGAAAACGATATTTTACGAATTTAATGATCAGGTTATTACAACTACCAAATTTATTGAAAGTTGAATAAAACGAGCGAATCCTGCGACCGCGAAGCAGATGTAAAAAAACTGTTTTTCAAAAGTAGAATGTATTTTCGAATAAAGCGACTCAACAAATTAATAAAAAATTTATAACTGTAACTTATTGTTTCCACCCGTCAGCCGAAAGTATATTCCGCTAGCACCGCAGCGCAGCGGTGGCTTGAATAATAACTTGTATTATTATGTAAGCATTTATAAAATTAATAAATAAAAGCCTTGCTCCACAGAAAAAGCCAGATAACGTTTAGGTCCTTATTTCTTTATTAAGAATATTCCATAACAATAATAATTTGTTTTTCATTTAAAATACATAACCAAACTAACGGGAATACTTTACATCCAACGTCAACTGTAAAAACATTTTCTTTACGTATGTATAGAGACCTCTTAGGGATCTGTTGGTAATAACGATACCTCTCTGAAAAGGCAACAACTTCCTTTTTTGCGCCAACGCGCATATTATTAACACACTCGTCCATTTTCGACAGGATCACAACCTGTTCCTCGTAATTCATTCCGAAAGGTCGTTTTGCAGGACACCACTGCATGGTTGAAAGCTTAGTATTTAAGAGATCGAACCAGTCATTTAATAAATCTACAAATCCTGCAGTTTGCACGCCGTTGTAAACTTCGAATCCCCGTTCGTCACATCGCCGCAAAGCACTGGCTGTGCTATAAGAAAACAATTGTGCCGCTGTTTTTACTTTTGTCGGCCCGCGTTCCGTACTGTCAGGTGGCGCTCCGATAGTTTATGCACTATAGAAACGTCAGACACAGATGTGTGTTTTAGGACGTCAGCAATGCTCCTAGGTGTGAGTAAATCATCTCGAATTCTGAGACCGGTGTTCAAAAAGTGGTTTCGAGTAAGCTTAAGCTAATGCGGTGCATCTGCAAAAACAAAAACTTTTCCCTCACTAACCGGATTCACAAACCACGTTTTGTCTAATTGGAATATAAATCCTTGTTAACAAAAACACAAATTTCGTTTCAGTTACGTTATTTACCAATTGAAATGCTCAGCTCCTTCCAAAGGGCTTGATTTCCAGGTCCCATGTCCGAGACAACCCCAACAACTGGATACCCTGCTTCATCCATTATAGAAATTAAGTTCTCCAAAATGGCTCTACTCATCCTACAATCCTACGCGCAAAAAACAGTCTGCTTCCATGACCGCTTAAGACCTCGAGCAACTACCACTTGGACATAATTACTTGGCGGTCTCACTGTGTCAGTGAGTGTGTCGTACTCATATGCGGCTCCACTTTCATCTCATCAAATGCAAGGATGCATAACTTGTCTTCCACATTCATGTCTTCTACGCTACACATTGCTCCAATCGAAAAATCTAGGACACCATCCTTAAATTCTACTTTCTGTACTCATTTAGCAACAGTTGACTCGTATGGAAGAGAGTAACCACTCTTTGGCAAATGAGTATACGCTTTCGGTCCCGCCGCATATAGGGCTATAGTCGAGGACATATCAGCCCACGTCCAGTGTATAGTCCTAGATGGGTTTTCAAGTTTTTTCAGCTGTCCTTCAGTAAAATGGGTTTTGAGGTTTTTTCGAAGATTTTCGAGCTCTTTCGCTGACCCTTCCAAAAGTTTTACCCTAGCTTCAAGACGCTCTTGGCAGCTTGTAAAGGTTCTAAATGGGGTATATGTTTTAACATTTAAAAAAAATTCTTAACCATGGGAAACTTACTCGGTTTGAGTGGACGCCTCAACAAACTGTGGCACAATTTGAATGAAATCTACAACCATGGGAATTGCATCGGCGCTCAATTTAACGCGTTTGCGATTAGAACTAGAACAAAAATAGTCGGGAGAAAAATGCAAATCGCATCTTTGCTCCAGAGAGAGTACTCTCATGTAGGTGCTCTATGCAGTATTCCGGATCAAAGAGATGGATTAGGTGATCCAATATTCGACATCGCCATGTAAATTGAACCACCTTTTTTATATGAATGAGGATAAGTGCTGGAGTACTTTGCTACTCCAGCGTTTTTTGCAGGGTGAGCTCAAATTTAACTGTAGTTTAAACTCTTGCTGAAAACCTAGGCCCTAGTGTATGACTTCATGGTCACTTAACGATTGTGCCTCCAATATTGAGAGTGAAACTTAGGTTGATATAGCTACCAAATTTTATCAGCAGCTGCACCATTGAAGGATTTATCTAATCGAACGTGGCTTAATCGATTACTCTATTTATCCAACAACGTCGATACATACTCGTACATATGTATCTTTATGCCATTACAAACACCCATTATTTGGGTAATAAAAAATAAATATACCCGTAGATTGCTACTTCTAACTAACAGTTTTGAATTAATGTTGTGTTTTGTTAACTATGAACAAAAAGAGTTAACTTACAACTAAGTTACGAATGCAGTGGCAGAAGAAAAAAGCGATTCTAAAACAACGCACAGGAACGAATAAGAAGGTACCCGGAGAACGAAGTATTATCCAAGCTGAATATAAAAACGCCGGTCGCGATATTGTAGTCACAGAGCTACACAATATTTCCAATATCTGAAATTAAAAACTTAACATATATAAAAAATACAACTTTCGCACAAAACTTCTTTAACTTATCGTAAATAAGGATCGGAAATGGAAAACAGCGTTTCGAATTCACGAAACGTTTATACCTAAGACGACCCTTCAGTTGTTTTTGTTAATCATGGTTAACTCACCGAAGTTTTAAGACGCTTGTTTTTGAATACGCGTTCCCAGCTAACACATGCACACGTTCGTTCAAAACCTATGAAAAACATTAAAAAATAATTAAATTCAAACATTTATTACTTGATGACACTGCACTTCTTAGTAAGTAAATTAAGGATAACTTATTATGTTATGTCACAACGTAAACAGAAGAAAGGCACATTTCTAATATGGAATTTTCCTTTATTTTCAACTTGAGAAATATGCAATTATCAACATTTTCTCAAACGTGAGTTGAGAGGAACGAAATGGAATCCAGCTTCTCTCATTGAAATATTTACTCAGTGTTACCAATGATGTAAAACAAATGCTGCAAAATTTTATTCAATATTCTCTTTATTCACATAGTTCAACAAAAAGATTATAATAATGCACAAAATTAGTCTCATACAGTTCACATTTGACAACATTCTGTTATATAAAAAATTGTGTAATGTAATAAAAGAATACAAATCTACCTATCCAAATAGAAAGGTCGTAACTAAGAAATGTCGTTGAAAAGAACGTAACTCAGCGATTGCGTTAAAAAGCGATTCCATTAATAAGGACATATCTCAGGAACTTTTTTTAGAATGCATAAATATGAATTTTCTTAGATATGAACACTCGATTCTCGTTTAAAGTTCGTAAAATACTTAAATGAGTATACTTTATTAATTTTCATGCATTCATTCATTATATTTGTGACATATTTTAATTCTATATACTTGCGTATAAAGCCGATTTTGGTTCAGATTTTTTATGCTTACAACGGTAAGAGCTGGACATAAGGTGAATCTACGTACCTTCCTATTGGAAACAGCTTACAGCCAACGAATTCACATTAGAGCAGAAGAGTGCCAGGATCTTCTGAATCTTTGTCAGAAGAATTTGATTTTTTGGTAACCCAGCAAAGAGCTGTACCAAGCATTACCTCAAATGTACCTGAATAACTTTCACATAAAAGTATGTCACAGAAAAGCTTTATAATTAAAAGTATTACAAATATAATAAATGAATGCATGCAAAATTAACAAAGTTTACTCATTTAAGTATTTTACCAGTTGTAAACAGGAATCAAGTGTTTATATTATACAGCATTCTAAAAAAGTTCCTGAGATATGGCCTTATTACTGAAATCGCCGAGTTACGACCTTTTCAAAGAACCGAGTTATGTGCTTTTAAACCTAAATTCTGAGTTAAGTCTTTTCTATTTCGATAGTTAGAAATGTATCTACATATTATGAAGGTTTAGTCTGAAACGACAATATTTTGCAATCTAAGTTACTTAAATGAGTCAAAATGTACTGATTTTCCGACATATTCATACTCTTGGCCAGAGGGCGACGATATGTTAAAAAAAATTGGGCACAAGAAAATTAAGGCTACAAAGAACGCACCTACAAATCCTTTAAGTGCATACATGTGTACATACAAATATACAGCAAGTACAAAAATTTTCAATTACATGGTTGTAGTTCAAAAATCCAACAGAGTTGTTCGGCTTTTAGGATAATGGAAATGTTAAATTAGGAGACAACTGCTAAAACACGTCCAAAAATATCGGGAGGGGTATCAAACAACGCGTTTTGACTTTGGTATCAACAATCCGAAAGCGGATTTTAATTTTTTTGTTCCAGTGAAAAGTTATTCGCAAAAAACCCCAAAAATGACCCAGGTCCGATCCCAAATAGGGGCTTGATCCAAGGTATTTATGTGCAGAACACCTTTCTGCGTAGGCGGCCCTCGGCCGCGCTTCAAAAAAAACCCCTTAGACGGTCCAACGCCGGCTACGCGGTCCGCAGTATTTCTGCGCAGAACACACTTTTGCACTTTTCGGTACACCCTAATCTGTGATTACAACAACCACATGGAAATGACAGAAAATTTTCAACTTTGATTGCAAATATTTCTTCACTGAAACAAAAACTCGAAAATCTGCTTTTGGACTATTGTTACCGAGGTCAAAACGCGTCTTTTGATACCTCTCGCGATATTTTGGAAGCGTTTTAGCAGTTATCTCCTAAAGGAAACAATTACCAAAAATAATATATACATAAATAAAAAATACGTCTATTACAAGGTGGTATTTTCCTTTCTCGTTATAATTTTACTTGCACAAATGATGGTTTGCAATTCGGCCACCTGTAAAAAATATACATACGTATTAAATAGCTGCATTTCGATTGAATAGAAGATTAGGAATTAAGATATTCACCAAATCATTATATTTGTTTTCAGAGCTTTGAATCTTTGCTTCAAATTCGGAGAATTCATTCGCTTCTGGAAAAGGCTTTTGATGTAAAATCTTTTTGCGTTTCGCTGTTCAAAAATTTTACCTCTTCCAATACCCTCTTTAACAACTTATGTGTTGATTAATTTTTAATTATTGAATTTAAACATGGCTTTATTATTATGGTAATTGCCTCCTTTAGGAGACAAATGCTAAAACACGTCCGAACACGTGATCGATGTAGCAGACTTTCGCTAGATTTCTATATCTTTACTATGTTGGCATTTCTGGAATGGAACGAAATGCTTCAAAAAATTTTCCAGTATATCTCAACGCATACTCTAATTGAAAAACAACATTTGAGAAAAATTTGACATTATATTTACTTTCAAACGATAAATAATGTTGAAAATCAAACTGAGAAGCAAAGTTTTCTCAAACGTTTGAGGTTTTTGCGTGCGGTGTTTGTTGGATACTAACACACACAAAGCCTTCTGTCAAGTTTTTGTTTTTCTTTGTGTATCTTCTTCTTTGGTATTGTGATCGAAATGTTAGTGCGTCGTTAAAAAATGTATAAAATATTTAATAAGGAGTTTTGCAGAGAAATTGCAACTAATACGCCTAGATAAGGCAAGTATATAGTATTAATTATTGTTATTAAACAAGTCAAGTCCTGGTTTATATATTTATGCACCAAAAATTTCATATTTTCAGGTGGACGAGCAAAGGAATTTTCAACTTGCGGTAAATGGAGTGAAATTATATTTTGTAAATGTTTAGTGGTATAAATATGTATTTATAGATCTAATTGACTATTGTGAACGTGAAAATTGTGTAATTTTAAATTATATTAAACATTAAAATCCAAATCTAATAATAAACCCATTCATTGTTAGCTATATATGAAGTTTCCATCATTCATAACCATTAGGCCTGGCGCATGTTTGCCGTACTCATAACCATTAGCGATGGCGTGCGTTTGCATTATACCTGACTGTTAGCGCTAACCCAACTTTTCATTATGGATAATGAGGGTGAAGAGTGCAGACAGATGTGGTTTTACATGCGCAAGAAAGGGATGCCGTATACTGTACGTGTGCACACGGACAGCAAACACATGGTTAGATTTGGCACACTGCTCTTCAGAAACTAATTGAGAAAAATAAGCAAAAATAAGGCAAACGCAAGTCAGGTCGAGAGGTTATCTGACCAACCATTTAACTGGTACCTGTCTAGTAGGGCTCTTAGTAGTTCGGAAGGCCGTGTTGTATTTTGGAAGTACACGAGAATGGAGGCATAAAAGAAGGCCCCCTAGTAAAATAGTACTGAATTTCATACTTTTTTATTTAGTGATCGAATATAGATTACAACGTAGAG